>MU968411.1:2045344-3296562 GCA_034641835.2 Pinus albicaulis | reverse complement strand
TGTCTCTTTATAGGTATTTAAAACAATGTCAATGAAAATAAGGTTTCAAAGATTCTTTAAATATTCTATCCAAATAATCTTCTTCTTCTTCTTTTTTTTTGTTTGTTTCAATCTAGGATAATCGGTAACTGGTGAGAGTTATCCTGAACAAGGCTATCCAAATAATCTTCTTCTTCTTCTTCTTTTTTTTTGTTTGTTTCAATCTAGGATAATCGGTAACTGGTGAGAGTTATCCTGAACAAGGCCCAGGATCAAATCCTACTGGCTGCCACTATAAACCTAGGCTAGGTGCAACAACCTGCAAGCCACACAATAGCAATTAACTTATGCCTCAACAGGAGCCGAGACGTCCACTATGGGGTCGCCTACTCTTCTAGCCAAGACACAACAGGCCATATACTCAATGAGATTTGAACCTCCATCTCGTGGGTTTCACCCAGCGAAACTTACCGTTAAACCACATGTCACTGTATTCTATCCAAAAGGTATTTACAACAATATAGGTGTTTCTTTTTAAGCTTTACCCCAATCTGACTATGCTTTAATGCAGAAACAGAGAAATGACAACCCTACAGCAGCATCATATTACATATCTCACAGAGAAATGACAACCCTAGAGAAACATCATATTACATATCTCCTCCAGAGAACCATCGACGTAGCAAGATCCACCACCATAACCACCACCACCGCTACCCCCACGCGAGCGACCGCCCCCGTTTCTTTTAGAATGGGCTGTGTTAACGGTGATGCTCCTCCCGTCAAGCATATTTCCATTCATTTCACCGATGGCATCCCTTATCGAATCCTCATCATTGCAGGTCACGATTCCGAATCTAGGGAATCTACTAGTTTCTCGATCACTAATAATCTTGGATTCCACAACTTGTCCATAGGGACTGAAAGCCTCCTACATTCCTCTGCCATTAGTGGACCATGCGAGTCCTCTAATGAAGCATTGGAAATCAACAAAATCAACATCTGCTAAGCCTCTTCTCAGACTGAGTTTTAAGAAAACTTGGTAGAGCAAGAGAGAGAAAGAAACCACTAACATGGGACATTGAACAGAGGCTGGTGGGTTAATGCTTCATTGATATTCCATCCTGAATCCTATCACATTTAAAATTTAAAATATGAGTTTTCATTTCCCTCTCAATTCCATACGCTTTTTGTAGATGGAAGTGACGAAGGAAACAGAGTGACAGAGAACTCAGCGAAACAGACCCGGAGGAGATGTTCGCCAACTTGTCGGAAAATGTTCGGCCTACGCGATCCAAACTTCGAAGTTCCATAAACATCCTCGTCGTTCTCCGTCAATGGAGACACATTCTTTTCCCACCGATGGCACTTTCCGGGCAAATCTACCAGCTAGGTAAACTACTCCGAGTTATTGTAGTTTATGCTACTACTCTGAGTTATTTTACTTTATGCTTCGAGCGAAGATAGTGTGTACTTGTACTAATTAAAAATACAGTTAAAATTGTACATTGACTGTCATATCATCTCGCGAAGTAGGTGTTATTTGCAAATTACCAAACAAATCCAAATCCAACAGATAGGGCAATTAAATTCACATTCAGTAATTATTTTGCGCATTGGTTAGTGTCTGATAATTGTGAAATCCAACAATTTCCTAGAGCTTCCTAGTAAGGAGACAATGAATTGACATCCATAAGAGCAAGCCTTGGTGGACTTGATAGCTTTGGTCAACACCCTTAATGGTCTTCGCTAGAGACTAAGGTACGTTTTTTTTCAAGGTTTTTATGCCCTTGGCTAGTAGGGAATTACTACCTTTGGGCATATGCAAACTTTGTATCCCACAACTATTTCTTGACTGTCATCTTCCAATATAAATCCTCTATTTCAGGGACTTTATGGAGCTACGTATGGGGGTCAAAGGTTGAATATTAGCATTTCTTGTGAACATCAAATAATCTTTAATCTCATGGTCTAGACTTTGACAATCAAAACAAGTATTTAGGAAGTTCATATATTGGACAAGTTAATAGAGTTTATTGTCACCCACCTAACAAACTCTTGAGATCCTGAAACATATTAACCTAAACACAAATAGACCTATTCAACATGGGATTAAACATGCAATGTGGCTTATGGCACTAAAGCTTGTCAATGGGTCAAGCAGCTCCTTCAAAAAGAAATCAAAATTGTATAGGTAGACCATGATATTCAACTAAAACAACACAATGCAACTCATCTACTTTATCAGTTGAGAAGTCCTCGGCTCACTAGCAGAACATGTATCGCTAAAAATCCATAACCCATTGTTTATCACATGGCTACAGGATGCCAGATCTCAAAATTGAAACAAAAACTTTAATCAAGTTTCAAATAGCATACACTTGCCAACCCTAGGATTCGCACTTTTCTTACACAAGCTCTAATTATGGCCTCGGAGGTGACTTTAACCACAAAATACCTAGGCATAGCATTCAAAACTTTACATTCAAATTTATAATCACCAAGGTCAGTGAGAACCTAATCAACTTTACAATTGCTGCCTTCTATATCTTATATGCCTTGTGGACTCATTCCAATGCTTTGATCCTCCTCACCACCTACAGTGCTCACTGCCATGGGGAAATGAGTATGGACCTGAAAAGATTCATTGTCCAGCAGGAAGTTGGCGACCTAGGGTGCTGGGAAGGACAGAAGGAATAAAGTTTAAAAGTACTGAATTTAAGTTGAAAATCCATGCCAAAGAATGTCTAGATCCCACCCTCACACCTTCCCTCTTCATTTTCTCCTCAAATCAATCATTATTTAATTGGTCATGCAAAAATTTCATGCCATCAACATTCCAGAAATTTCTTTATGCCCCACACCATTTAGAAAATTGATAATCACCACGTTTGAAATCTTCCAAAACCCATCCAATCAAATCTTGGCGAGGGGGCATCTCCCAACTAACAGCTTTTTGAGTCAACTGGATCTTCATCAGAAGCCAATAACCAGGCAAGATTTTTAACATTAGCCATGCCATTAAGTGGGCCTGCGTTACTAAAATGAATATGTAATGACATGCCAATAACCAGGCAAGATTTTTAACATTAGCCATGCCATTAAGTGGGCCTGCGTTACTAAAATGAATATGTAATGACATCTGGAATGCTTTCCACTTATATGTGTTCCATTGTTTAGCAAATGTTGACAATCATATCAATACCAAATACTAATACCTTTAACTATGATTTTAAATGAGAGGAACTAAGAAGTATTTATCAATACAGTAATTTAGAGTGCTTCCATTAAATTCAATGTATATGAGAATCATAGTGAACATGTGGCAGAAAACTTAAAAAACAAAAGTTCAAGTTCAAAAGAGAATCAATCATTAAAGGCACCAACACCATATACAGTATGACAAATATGTGCTATGAAAAATCCATGATCTATTCACAACATAGTCAATAATCAATTTCAACCAAGCCGTATGTTAGAAAGCTCACTAAAGGACAACACTACATAGAATACATCACAAGGGCTTGTTGATGTTCATATTTATTAATACCTGTAGATCACTCCATTAAATCAACCATGATGTGTTACAACCTAGCACCATGATGTGTTACAATTATGATCAAAGTTTTCAGTTGGAATAAACTAACCTAAAAAGTAAAAACCTATAAAATCCTTAAAAGAGATCGTTAGGAAGTTCAAGCAAAGGGGGAAATGTCGACACTTCGGTCAGATTTAATTTGACTTGTCTTATCAACTTCATAACAGAATCTCAAGAAAAATGACATGTCACTCTGCTAAGACTTTTGTAATAGAAAAAATAAAATTGTTTGGTACTTTAGCAAAGAGAAAAATGCAGACACTTTGTACATATTTAATTTATCTTAATAAACTTCATAACAGAGTCTCGAGAAAAATGACTTCTCTGCTAAGACTTATCTTAATTGAACAAGCAGTGGGAAATGGCCCTAAATATATGATAACTTCGTCAATAAGAAAAAAACAGCAAACGTGTCATAATATAAATGGGTAATTCTAGAACCCCATTCCCTCCTGCGAGTGGAGGTACAGGATGGAGATAACCCTCACAGTCCCCGAAAGGGGACAAGGAACAGATCAGAGATGTCCCCGAGTTCTCCCCAGTCAAAATGGGGTGTCCCAGTGGCCTTCACTGTCATAGAGAACATCGTGAGATCCTTTGACCCCAATGGGGTCACTCAAGCGTTCCCTACAAGTGGAGGGGCGCAAACTTTCAGCAAAAAAGAAGGGTAAAATGTACTTTTTTCCTTTACACTTTGTGAAAGCGCTGTTAATCAGCCCTCTACAATGATCATGGGCTTGAAACAAGATATATAATGGATTGCTACGTATGTAAATCCACCTGTTTAACATCAATCTGTCCTCTACAGACTAGCCATGCACCAAACCAGACTTCTGCTATAAAAGACAGACCCATTTAACTTTGGATCAGTCCCCTGTAACTCAAGTCATCCCTCTGAAGTGTGAAATCATACCCTTCAACACAAACCAAAACTCTGGTATACAAAATCAAACCCTTACAACTCAAAAGAAGACCTATTTAGTGCAAATCAGACCCCTGAATGCGTTTGGGCAGAAACAGATCTCTGCATCTCAAATTAAACCTCTGTAATTCTAAACCAAACCCCCTAACACAAAATCATGCCCTTGTAGCATTGGTTAAATAATGCTTTTTTTAAGTAAAGTTTTAATATTTTCTATATATTTCCATATTCAAGGGATTCCTCTATGTCCCACGCATTTTCATCCCCAATGCTGTCCCCTCAAATTTCGGATCTCTCCAGCCATTCCAGAAACTTGTCCCTATATTTGCACACCCTGAACCTTGACAAAACATAGGAAAAACAAGTCAACAAGCTAACATTAAATAGTTTCTTCTTCAGCCCACGTGGTGTAGAGCAGTCGGTGATGGGGTGCACTGTTAAGGCACTCCGTCTGCAAGGTCACCGGTTCGAAACCCGTGGGTGATTAGGATTAGTCTAAACTACCAAAAAAAAAAAAAAAAAAAAAGTTTCTTCTTCCATTCTAGCAATTATATGTTACTCTACAAATTAAGCCATAGAGTATCCTTTGAGGATGTTATACCCCACAATATAAAAAAAATAGTTTCTTCTTCCATTCTAGCAATTATATGTTACTCTACAAATTAAGCCATAGAGTATCCTTTGAGGATGTTATACCCCACAATATATGTAGTGCAGGAACATCCATTTTCACTTTTCAAAAGACTCAACATCAATCCGTCTGGAGTTTGAGAACCAAGTATGATATGCTTGAGATATAATAGCTAGCATAAATTGCTAAATGGCAGTGGATAGTAAGAGCAAAGTGAATAGAATGTTCTCCAATTAGTAGTTACCTATCTATATAATAATTTTTTTTGGGGAAAACACAGACTTTGTTGTGCAGACTAATTCATTATTGTTTAAACTAAACTGCTGCAGTAAACAGAAGTTCAGAAATGTGCTTGTAGGAGTTTTGACTTCAGAATAGTGAAAATAATTCTTCGTTCATTCATGAAAAGGATCTTCTCAGATTAGTAGTTACCAATATATGTGGCATTTTTAGGCAGAATTGCAGAACTCAGTGAATAGGATCTTCTCAAATTAGTATTTACTAATCCATATGATAAATATTTTAGGTAAAATTGCAGAACCCAGTGAATCCAGACTAATTCATTATTGTATAAACCCAACTTCTTTAGTGAGATGATGTTCAGAAATGTACTTGTAAGAGTGTTGACCTCAGAATAGTGAAAATAATTCTTCTTTCATTCATTTTTCCTTCTATTCATTTAAATATGAAATCCTTCGGGTGGCATCAGGCCTCACTATCTAAGCAATTCCATGGAACGGATATTTGTACAGTTGAGTCACTCGTGTTTTGATCCTTTCAGACTTACTGCATTGTGGACTTCTGTATGCTTACTGTAATAAAGGAAAAGCATATCATCTGCTCCTTGCCTACAAGGTGTAAGTAAACTTGAGAGCAAATCATCAGTAGCCATCACCCACTGCCGAATCAATGAAAGAAATCTTTGAAGAGATCACCAGTAATCGCCACAAGAACACAAGCCACCATTAAAATGATGAAAGCGAGTAGCATCTCTTACAAGAATTTCTCGACCAACAGTCTTGGAGATGAGCTTGGCTGCAGTATGGCAGTCAGCACAGATGCGATGATTCTGAACAACTTGGAAAGTTGTTGTAGGAAGCGTGCTAATAAGCCCAAATGCTATAGCCAACTTCTCACTGTGATAAGAAACAAGCCGTCTTTCCTCCTCCATCACATCAGGCAATACAAAATTTATGTCGGGTACATAACCAGCTTCCTTTATCTGGCAGGTCAATTCATCCAACTTTGCATATATTTTCTCTGTTTCAGCATGTGATCTGTCACCTACTGAGAAGACATGCAACCTCTTCCTGATATCAATCCAGCTACAAGATGGCTCTATTTTCATTCCCCTGTCTTCCAGCATTCTTCTCACCTTTGCTCCATCCTCTAACCTATTAGCTGCAGTATAGACATTTAATAGTACAACATAATTTCTGACTTGTTGTGGCTCTAATTCAATAAGGTGTTCTGCTGCATATGTCCCTAACTTAATATTTCGATGCATTCTGCAGGCACAAAGCAAGGCACCGGTAATATTTGCAGTAGCTTTGAAAGGCAAATTGTCAATAACATCATATACATCATTCAAGCGCCCAGCACGACTGTAAAGTTCAACCAAACGGGCATAATGCATTGCTCTAGGAACAATTTCATAATCTCGACTCATGCATTGAAAATAATGCCAGCCCTCCTCAAGTAAACCTGAATAGCTGCAGGCGGAAAGAAGTGCCAAAAAGGTGACATGATTGGGCTTGATGTGCTCTTGTTGCATTTGCTCAAAAAGATGGATCGCCTCTTTCCCACGGCCGTGGTTGCCGTATCCTGCAATCATCGCATTCCATGAAATAATGTTTCTTTCACGCATTTTGTCAAACACACGGCGTGCATCCTCTATCCTACCCCATTTTGAATACAAATCCACTAATGCACTTTTAAGAACAACATCCAAGGTATAGCCACACCGAACTACACCGGCATGCACCTGCTTCGCTTGTTCTAAAGATGCCAGGCAAACACACACCCTGACAACAGTTGACAGAGTGAACTGATCCATTTTAACTCCTGCCAACTGCATTTCATAAAATAATCTCAGGGACTCTTCCCCATACCCATGTAGAACATATCCCGCAATCATGGCATTCCATGAGACCACATTTCTTGTAGACATTATGTCAAACGATTGGCGTGCATCCTCAATACTACCGCACTTGGCATACATATCAACAAGAGCACTTCCCACATAGACATTCTTATGAAAATCCAATTTCACAATACAAGCGTGTACCTGCGCTCCAGCTTCAATGACGGCTACCTTGGCGCAAGCTCGCAAAACAGTCGAAAAAGTATACTTACCCACCTCCACACCATCCTTCCGCATTTGACAAAACAGTTCAAGGGCTTGCTCGCTTTGCCCATGCTGAACATAACTTGCAATCATGGCATTCCACGCAACCGAATTTCGTTCAGGCATTTCGTCAAACACTTGGCGCGCATCCGACATCTTCCCACACTTCGCATACATGATGAGAAGTTTGGTACTCAGATAGATATCCGACTTAACCCCAGATTCGAACATGTGAGCGTGAACTCGCCTGCCATCTTCTAGACTCTTCGTGGCGATGCACCCCTGCAGAAGATAACCGTAGGTATCAATATCTACCTCTATTCCTCTGTGCTGCATTAACTGAAAGATGTCCAGAGCTTCCTGAAATTTCTCTTGTCTGCATAACTTGCTTATTTTTTCACAGATATCAAGGGATACATCGTCGTAGTCTTCTTGGCCTTGTGACATCGGTTTTGGCTTGGGTTTCATTTCGCTTCCGAAAGTGATTGAATTTGTTTGGGATTTGCTAATAAACTGGCATTGACGGGAGGATTTCTTCTGGAGTATCCCTGAATTGGAATGAAAATAGAACGTACTGTATGAGAGAAAATGGTTTTGGTTTTGATTAGATGATAGCAATGCCAAGGATGGCACTGGTAGAGTCGCAGCACCTGCCTGCGCCATTCACGCCAGGATAATCCGTCAGGATAAGACATCTGAAATCTCTTAGTTTCCTCTATTCAACTTTCATTTGTTTACAATTATTTCTTCTGTCGTACTCAACGTCAAAGTTCTTTTTCCTTAAAAATAAAAATATATCTTAATTTGTTTGAGCTATGTTGTAGTTTTAAATTTTATTATTATTATTTAAGTATAGAGGAGAATTTCTTAATAAAGTGATTTTTTCATTAATATTTGTTAGTTACAAAAATGATAAAGTTAAAATACCCAATTTCAAGTTAACTGAACATAAATTTTTTTGGTGAAAATCATATCCAAATAGATTTGGTGATGTGTTTCGAACCAATCAGTGTGGTTCATCATCAGGACAAGGTTCTGATGATGAACCACACTGGTTGGTTCGAAACTTGTCACCAAATCTATTTGGATGTGATTTTCACTGAAAGTTCTGATGATGAACCACACTGGTTGGTTCGAAACGCGTCACCAAATCTATTTGGATGTGATTTTCACCAAAAGATTTTATTCACAATTTATGGATCACAGAAGCAAAATTCCTAATGTTAAACATATATTTGTTAGGAAAAAGACTAACGATGAGGGGAATTTTGGAGAGCTGGTGTAGGTTTTAAATTTTATATAGTAGTATAAGATATATATTTTTTTTAATAAACGAGAAGAAAAATAATTGTAATTTCTTATTACATAGATATTTGTTTTAGAAACTTAAATCAAAATTGATAAATTGTTTAGGGGCAAATTTTATATATATATATATATATATATGATGTCACCTTATCCAAAATCATTAATTAATTAATTTAGATTAGGTTACAACTATAATTATTTAACTGGAATTAGAAAATCATGGGCTAAACTATCATTTATCACAAAACCACAAATCGCAAAAACTTTGTGCCAAAAGTGAATTAAAAAAACTAAAAGAGAAAAAGGGGCAGACTTCCACTCCTCCCCCAAACTATGCCTGACACATACAAATTGTGTGTGGAGCTACTTGTGCAAAGAATATAACACATACCCAACATTCTCCCACTTGTCATTTTATTTGCATACAAAGGGTCACAAGAGTACATGATCAATAGTTCAAGGCAACAATGCCAATTGTTTCTATGCACTAAGTGAATTTCTCAATGCTCACGGACTTTGTTAATGAATCTACAACATTTTTCAAGTGCCCACCTTTACTAACAGCACCTTCTTTCCTGTTGGTGGAAAATTTTGAATAGATATTGACCTAGGTTCAGCCTGAGTTTCCAACAAAGGAAGTCGTCTTAGTCTAACTTTTCATCAAAATTTTCACTCCCTTTTGTAAATGAGCATCTCACCTGAGGCGACCCAGAACCACAGAAAAGTGAAAGGATACTAGATTAATATCGAATTGTAATTCGCATCATGATCAACTATCATCTATGTAACTATGCTAAGATGGAAACATGCAGCCATTACAAAAGAATTTGGAACATTACTTATATAAATAAAACTTAAAATTTGAAGGGGACCATTCATTCATCACACAATCACAACATCAATACGTAATTTCCCAAACTCCATTTTATTATTAACATTAGCCATTACATCATATATAAGACAGATCTGTGGGACTCTGCTAGTCAGAATATTACATCAACCTAAATAAAGCATATACTAGATCTTTTGCGCAACCACAAAGATATGCGACACCCAATTCACTCACACAAAAACTCAATCTATATGGAGAATTTCTATTGAATTCACTCCTCTATGCTTTCCTTTATAGGCACACTGGCTTGATCTAGTCTTCTTCAGTAGCTTCTTCATCCCGCATAGATTTGGTCCCTTTTCCCAAAATCCTAAAACCGTTTTCCCTTTTTCCTGTTGATTTCTTCAAACTTGATTCCATTTTCGCGCTTCCGCAGTGTGTTTCCTTGAATTATGGTTGTGCAAGTCCCAATAATTTATTTCTTTGCTGCGTTTACACTTCTGGTGACCTATTTCCGACCTATTTCTGACCTTTTTTTCCATTTTCCTTTCGCAACTATTGACCATCCTATTTGCCAAAAAACGAAGGACCCAACATTGCCTTCCACTATGTATCTCACAAAGTGATATTGAATATCAATATCATTTGGCTTAGAATGATAAGCAAGGTTTATTGCTAAAAACATTGCACTCTAACTATCACAATATAACCTTATAGTTTCCTGAACAAACTGAATACCTAAACACAATCTTGATAACCATATAGCTTCCTTATTTACATGAATGGTCATTATGTATTCAACTTCTATAGTTGAGAGTGCCACTACAAATTGTCTCCTACTCATCCAACTAATTGCTCCTCTAAATAGGTTAAACACATAACCTCTTGTGGATGTTCTACATTGAGATCTCCAACACAGTGTGCATAAACAAAGCCATGAATGTCTAATACTTTATCTTCTTTAAGTCTTTCTTGGTATTAAATTCCATAGTTTGCAGTGCCATACAAATACCTGAAAACCCTCTTTACAGTTGTCCAATTCTCCTTCCTTGGTTTTGACATATACCTACTCAAAAATCCCACTACATATGTAATGCTCAATATAGAATAAATCATTACATATATCAAACTACCAACAATATTGGCATATGGAACATGGGACATGTTCTCCTCCTTTTCTTGTGTCTTAAGACGTTGATTTGCAAATATCTTCACACCTACAGGGATAGTGACCTTGAATAGTCAACATTCCTGCATATTAAACCTCTACAATATTGTCTCAACCAATTTCCTCTAATTCAAGAAAAATTTCATGTTAGCTCAATCTCTTTGAATTTACATCCCCAAAAAGAAATTTATGACACTAGAATATTTTATGTCAAATTAGACGACAATTGAGTTTTCACTTCCTTCATGATTTCTATGTTGTTTCTAATTAGAAACACATCATCCACATACAATACCACAAAATAAAGTGATCGCTTGCTAATTTTGTTAGGTCCCTATATTACTAGTATAGTCCCTGATTGTTAGTGTAACCCCCTTATTGTTATTATTGTACCCTTGTAACCCCCATATTTTTATTATTGTGCCCTTAAATTATTATTGTTAGGTCGGCTAGGATTACATTGTGGCCCCACTAGGATTACATTGTAGCCCCATGGACTCCTATATATAGAAAGGAGGTTTTGTAATTTGAATCATCCAAGAATTGTTCATTCATGTAATGTATTGGAGGTTTCCCCCTCGAAGTGGCTTATTCCTAAGGCGTTGATATCTCTTTTCTTCTATTTTTGGAGTTGGTTTCACAACATTTGGTATCAGAGCTTGGGATTCTAGGGTTTCGCTGCTTCAAACAGGTCATCGTGGCATTTTCACTATAACTTTTTTTCTACGAAGGTTCAGAAGCTAAAATTTTTAGAGTGCAAATTTAAAATCTTGAGGAACATCGTCACAAAATTTCAAAGCTTGATTCGCAATATTTTTGGAGTTCTAATCTGTGGAAGTTAGGTCTTTTTGTAGGCTCTTGAAATTCACTTAAAAAGGTCATCACGGAATTTTCGCTATAACTATTTTTCTACGAAGGTTCAGAAGCTGAAATTGTTAGAGCGCAAATTTGAAATCCTAAGGAACATCATCGCAAAATTTCAGAGCTTGGTTCATAATATTTTGGGAGATATGATCTGTGGAATTTAGGTCTTTTTCAGGCTCCTGAATTTCATCTCAAAGAGGTGATCGTGGGGAAATCTTCATAACTCTCTCTCTGAGCATCGGATTGGAATTCTGTAAAAAACGACTGGAAGCACACGGACTATAGTTTCCTGTCTATAAATTTCAGACACGAAGGAGAAAACAGTAACATGTGGCAAGTCATACAAGTTCTCTCTACTGAACAAGTCCATAATTAGGTCATTGTGGGAGATTGGACATAACTTTGTCTTGAAGAATCCAAATCAAATCTGACCTGTGGAATTTGAAATAAGCTTAAGAGGACTACTACAGGGCCAAATTTCAGATATTAAGGATCTGTAACTATAGAGATAAGTCAATTTCAATATCGAGCTCCTCAAAAGCAAGTAAAAGGTGTGTATTTTTTTTTCCGAATTGCATAAGTCTTGTTTGAAGAATCAAGTTGAATTGATTCCAAGGGAATATTATAGAATAGATATCAGTATTAGATTCTGAAATTTCCCCTAAAAAGAATTCAACACCCATTAAGCCTTTAGAAGGCTCTACTATGACTCATGAAGACGAAGAATGGCAACATGACATATCAAAATTACAAAAGCAAGTGCAACAAATTTCGCTCTCGCAAAGAGCAACAAAAAATGACATGGAAGTTTTGAAGAGAGGAGTGGAATCAAAGATGGATGGTTTGAAGAATTGCATGGAAGCTAAGATGGATGGCATGGAAGCTAAGATGGAAAACATGAAGAATGATCTAAAAGCAGACATAGAAGGTTTGACAAAGTTGATACAGCAAATGTTTCCTAATGGTAAAAAGATAGTAGAGGAAACACATGATGAGAAAAAAATAAATGCTAATCATGATTTCATAAACTCTAATGTTGGCGGGAAGAACCACCATATTCAAAAAATGGATATGAGGAAGTTTGATGGAAACGATCCTGTAACATGGATACTACAGATGGAGCAAAACACACAAAAGGTACGCATTGCAACTTTACATTTAGAACAAAATACATTTGTATGGTATCGATGGCTTTGCTCCCATAAAAAAAATGTCACTTGGTAAATTTTTACGGAGGAAATGATAGCACATTATGAGGATACAAAGAGCAACACCTTCTTTAGCCAATTGATAAATCTCAAACAAAAAGGTTTAGTGGGGGAGCACATTGAGGACTTCCAAAATTTGAATATAAGGGTAACTGATATTCCAGAGGAACACATAATTGATATCTTCATAGGTAATTTAAAGGATAACATCCAACATGAAGTTCAAGTTTTGGAACCTGATTCATTGGAGAAGGCATTCAGGTTGGCAAGAAAAATTGAATGTAAAATTATGGCGACAAGGAAGCCTACCACTCACTTCTATAAAGAGGAAAGTGTTGCTACTCCTAGATTTCCACAACCTACAAGGTTGACACCACAACAATTGGAAGAAAAAAGAGCAAAAGGGCTTTGCTACAGTTGTGATAGCAAATACACTTAAGGTCATAAGTGTGCTGAGAAGAAATTATTTTACATAGATTGTGAAGAGGAAGAAGAAAATGAACAAGAAGAGGATATACACCAGGAACCAGCCCCAGAAGAGGAAGAAATGAATCCGACCATATCCTGTAATGCACTGGCAGGAATTACCAATCCTCAAACTCTCAAGATAAAAGGACAAATCAAGAAGAAAAAGGTAATAGTGTTGATTGATTCAGGTAGCACCCATAATTTTATTCATTGTAAGGTAGCCAAGGAATTAAATTGTTTCCTATACCCAGCACCAAAATGTCAAGTGGTGGTTGCAAATGGAGGAACTATAAATTGCTCTGGAAAATGCCATAATATCAAGCTAACCATGGGGGAATATGTATTGAATAGTCCAATGCTTTCCATTCCTATGGGAGGTGCTGATGTTGTACTAGGAGTACAATGGTTACAATCTTTGGGGACGGTAGCTTTTAGTTTTCAAGAAATTTTCTTGAAATTTTTTCAGAAGGAAAGGAAGTCAAATTATGGGGTATTGCAAGGAAGCCGGGAAAGATAATAAGCTCTACTTTCATGACAAAGCTTCTAAAGAAAGAACAACGAGGCATAATTGCACAATTATGCTCACTAGAAGTTCCAACATCAAAATCATCTATTTTTGTAGATCTCCAAAAAGTCTTGGACAATCATTCCAAGGTTTTTGAAACTCCCAAAGGACTCTCACCTATTCGTGATCATGATCGTGCTATTCATTTGATTCCAGGAAGTGTTCCTCCAAACATCAGGCCTTATATATATCCTTATGTCCAAAAGAGCGAAATTGAACGTATGATTGCAGAAATGTTAGAGGTGGGTATAATTCAACCTAGTCAAAGTTCTTTCTCTGCTCCTGTAGTATTGATACACAAGAAGGATGGATCATGGCACATGTGTCCCGATTATAGGGAGCTCAATAAGCTCACCATTAAAGATAAATTTCCCATTCTCGTGATTGATGAATTATTGGATGAATTGCATGGAGCAATTTATTTTACCAAGTTGGATCTTTGTTCAGGATATCATCAAATTAGAATGAAGACTGAAGATATTCCAAAAATAGCATTTCGAACTCATGAGGGTCATTATGAATTTTTGGTCATGCCTTTTGGCCTTACCAATACACCTTCTACATTTCAAGGGTTGATGAATTCCATTTTCAAACCCTTCCTTAGAAAATTTGTGCTCGTATTTTTTGATGATATACTAATCTATAGCAGGTCTTGGAAGGATCATGTTCAACATGTTGGCAGGGTGCTCAAACTATTGCAGGAGAAACAATTATATGCAAAAACATCCAAATGTTTCTTTGGAGTACAAGAGGTGGAATATCTGGGTCATATTGTATCTCACGAGGGTGTTAAAGTAGACCCTAACAAAATTAAAGCCATTAAGGAATGGAAAGTCCCACAACCATAAAGAAGTTGTGAGGATTTCTCGGGTTAACAGGGTATTATCGCAAGTTTGTTAAGAATTATGGGAGAATAGCAGCACCTCTAACAACATTATTGAAGAAAGATGCATTTTCATGGACTCCTGAAGCAACTAAGGCCTTTGAACATCTTAAGAGGCAATGTGCCTAGCACCGGTCTTAACTACGCCAGACTTCACAAAAACCTTTATTGTGGAATGTGATGCCTCAGGAAATGGAATTGGTGTAGTTTTAATGCAGGAAGGAAGACCCATTTCTTTTGAAAGTCGTCCAATCGAAGGAAAGTATTTACAGAAACCTATTTATGAGAAGGAAATGTTAGCAATACTACATGCACTAAAGAAATGGCGAACTTACCTAATGGGAAGACACTTCAAGGTAAAAACTGATCATGATAGTCTTAAACACTTTTTGGAACAAAGACTATCTTCGGAAGAGCAGCAAAAATGGGTCACAAAGATGTTGGGTTATGACTTTGAAATAATCTACAAAAAAGGAAATCTTAATGTTGTTGCAGATGCACTCTCAAGAAAGAATGAAGAGGTGGAAGCATTGCTTTCTGCCATTTCTATTATCCAACCAGATTGGATAACTGAAGCAAGAGATGAATGGAAGAAGGACAAAGATGTATGGATACTCATTCAAAAGTTGCAGCAAGATCCTAGTACATCTGATACATTTAGTTGGAAAAATGATTCCTTATGGTACAAAGATCGTTTATATCTTTGTAAGAATTCCCAACTAAAACAAAATATTCTTTTGGAATTGCACACTTCTCCTTTAGGAGGACACTCCGGATTTTTAAAAACTTACCACAAGGAGAAGAAAGATTTTTTTTGGGATGGCCTTAAATCTGATATACAAAATTTTGTGGCGGAAAGTTTGGTTTGCCAGTAGAATAAAGTTGAGACAATTAAGACCCCGGGACTTCTACAACCTTTATCCATTCCAAGTCAACGTCAGGAGGATATTTCAATGGATTTTGTCACAAGTTTACCTAATTCCAAAGGAAGGAGTGTCATCATGGTGGTAGTTGATAGAATTACCAAGTATGCACAGTTTTGTGCATTATCTCATCCATTTAAATCAAGTACAGTTTCTACCGCATTTATGGACACAATTCAAAAGCTACATGGAAACCCAAGGGTTATTGTGAGCGACAGAGATCCCATTTTTACTGGAAATTTTTGGACATAGTTATTTTCTTGTTTGGGTACTCAATTAGCTCATAGCTCATCTTATCATCCTCAATCTGATGGTCAAACTGAGATAGTAAATAAATGTTTGGAAGGATATCTTCATTGTTTTGTATCTGATAAACAAACACAATGGGTCAAGTGGTTACCTCTCACTAAATGGTGGTATAACACTTCCTTCCATATTGCAGCAAAAATGACCCCATTTATGGCACTTTATGGATATCATCCACCATCCATCACATCATCTTTAAGAGAAAATTCGAAGGTTCAAGCAGTGGAAGATCACATCGAGCATCAGCAAGAAGTTCTCCAACTCTTAAAGGATAACCTGAATTTGGCACAAAATTGAATGAAACAACATGCAGATCAACATCGCAGCGAGAGAAGTTTTGATGTAGGAGATTGGGTATTTTTACGGCTACAACCATACAAACAAATGTCCCTCAAGCAAGCTAAGAAGGATAATAAATTATCGCCAAAGTACTATGGTCATTACAAGGTGTTGCAAAAGATTGGTACTATGGCATACAAATTGGAGCTTCCTGCTTCTTCGCGAGTACATCCAGTTTTCCATGTTTCATGCTTAAAGAAGGTTATAGGTGAAAATGTTCCAGTTCAAACAGTATTGCCAGAACTTGATGGGGAAGGGAAAATCATATTGGAACCTGAAGCAGTCATGGAAAAAAGAACTCGACAACTACGGAATCGATCAATTTCAGAGTATCTCATCAAGTGGAAGAACTTACCCACTGAAGATTCTACATGGGAGGATGAGAATTTATACAGAAGCACCCAGAGCTACTCAAGCGTTGAGGACAACACTTTTTTGAAGGAGAGGGGCATGTTAGGTCCCTATATTACTAGTATAGTCCCTTATTGTTAGTGTAACCCCCTTATTGTTATTATTGTACCCTTGTAACCCCCATATTGTTATTATTGTGCCCCTAAATTATTATTGTTAGGTCGACTAGGATTACATTGTGGCCCCATGGACTCCTATATATAGAAAGGAGGTTTTGTAATTTGAATCATCCAAGAATTATTCATTCATGTAATGTATTGAAGGTTGCCCCCTCGAAATGGCTTATTCCTAAGGCCTTGATATCTCTTTTCTTCTATTTTTGGAGCTGGTTTCACAACAAATTTGAAATACACACATCGATAAGAATTACTCCTTGTAAAACCAAGTTCTAATATATAAGTATCAAATTTTTGATGCCACGTCCTTGGAGATTAATTTTACCCATGCAAGGAGTTTTTCAGGTTACAAACCCATGTTTTCCTACTTTTATAAAACCTTCTAGTTGTTTCATGTAGATTTATTCTTCCATATACCCATGTAGGAATACTGTCTTCACATTCATATTTTCTACTTCAAGATTAAGCAACAATAACATATAAAATACATATAATAGAAGTTAAACTTAGCAATATGAGAAAAAAAAATCACCATAGTCACTTCCCTCTTTATAGGTATAACATTTTGCAACTACTAAGATTTATATTTCTCCATTTTAACTTATGCATTCAACATCTTCTTAAAAACCTATATGAATCGGCTTTCTTGTAGTTGGAAACTCAACTAGATCCCAATCCTCATTCTTATCCAAGGTTGTCATTTCCTCAGCCAACGCCTCTCTCTAGATTTTATCATCCTCTAAATTCACTACTTCCCTAATAGTTATAGGATCATCATCAGTAATATACAAAGAAAATAGAGAAAGAAAATTAGGTAGAGTATACCTTTCTAGTTCCCTTAATTCGAAAGGATCCAAAATTCCTCAAAATTAAAAGTGCTCAAAACTTGATGAAAATAGCATCATGCCAAAGAGCTCAATGAGCTCTTTTACCACACAATCTAGCAAGGGACATTAACTAAGGTGACAGTGGGTCCTTGTCCCATTGTTGTCACTTGGTCTAGTAGTAGTCCCTTTGGAACCCATCCAAGGGCCCCTACTAGATTGTGTACAATGGGACAAGGACCCATTGTCGCCTCAGTCAATGTCCCCTGCTAGATTTTGTGGTAGCAAGACCTTTCCATGCAATTTGAACAAGTGAAAACAGACTTCTATGCGAAATTTATTGTATTCTGAAGTTTTCCTGAAATGGAAAAAAAAAATGGGTGGGGTTGCCACGTGGCAACACCTAGAGGTGACACATGGAACTGTACAGATGTGGACATGGAAAGTTCATATGTTGATGTGGCGAAATAGTTGGTAGGTGACTGTGCACTGAGTTGATTTACATGTCATCCAGGTCAGCATAACATGTGGCATGAGTCAACATGATGTGGCTATTGGGACACGTGGAATTGTTTGAAGTTAGCAGGTTATGTGGCAGAGTTGACGTGGGCCAATAAGAGTGGCAGCCTTCGAAATACCAAGAATATTTCAAGGTTGTAGCAAAAAAAGGTTCCAAAATTTATTCCTAATAGGCCAAAGTAAGGATAGAAATGTCGACTTCCAAGTAATTAGGCCAAGAACTTACCACTTGGTTCTTAGTTGTAATGATCAAATCTCCTCTTTAAAGTTTAAAAATGGTCCAGTTAAACCCAAAAATAGGTTTGGTGGGATTTGAACATATAACCAACGGAGGGCAAATAAGCAACCTTAACTAATGTGCCCAATTGTTTCCTTGTATTTAACGACGACTAAGTCATATTGTTACGATGGCATGCCAAGACAGGAAGGTCCTCAAGCTTGACCTTGTGACCTCCCCATAACCGACGGAACTTACCATGACTTTTCCTATCAGTGCGCCAAATTATGGACCTTATTTTGACTCTGAAAACAAGCTTCATATTTTTGGTTAAAATTTAATAAGAAACAAATATTGTAAACAAAGTTTCCAACTTAATGGGAATTGTAATGAGTTCTCACATTTTAAAGGGTTACAAAAAATCATGTGATTTTGAAAAGTGTTGATTCAGAATAAACCATTTTTTTAAGCATATTTTTTACACTTTAAATTTTCTTATATATGAAGTATGAACATTTTTTTAAAAATGTTATAGATTTTCATGTTGATTTCAAAAAGTGTTGATGCAACATCAACCCCTTTTTTGGGGGGGGCTTATTTTTGACATTTTAAATTTTATAATGTTTTTTTTTGGTCAGTCAAAAGCATCTTTATATTATCATTTTTCAATTTACATCACAAGATAGAAAAATTGGATTACATCTCTGCATTGTAGGCTTCAGAAAAAACCAGGCCCAGGGCCCTCCAAACAATAAACCTGGATGAGAGCCAAGACAATCGGTGCCTATGGTTATTTCTAGCACAAAAATGGAAAAAATAAGAACAAAGAAAACATCATGGAGGAGGATTGGGAGAAACTACTGGTGGTGCAGTGAAGAGGCCTGCACGGTTGTGGACGTGATAGTCAATGTGTTCCACCTTAATTTCCAGTGCTCAGAGGTGGTCATGGGAGCATCGTAGCTGATATCGAATTTTTTTTAGAGAATCCAAAGTTTTATTCTTCATATATTGAATATCATTGATATAGGCAATAAGTTAGTTTTTTTCCCAATACCTCTTCTCCCGCATGTTATCTAGATTGAGTTGAATATGCTGAACTTGGGTTGCAATCATGTCCAGGGTGACTGGGGCTTCCACTTGGCCCGGAGAGCGAGCGGGAGAAACTGCCATCGCAACCACTGAATGCAGACTCTTTGTAGACTCTGAGTCAGAGCTTGGCTCACCATTCGGCCATCTATCCTCCATGTCACACCCAAGACCACCTCGTCTTGCTCTGCCTCGTTATCGCGGCATACAATCTATCTCCCCTCTCCACTCTAACACTGGGCTATAAAGGACCCTCTCCCACACAGGAAACCACACCCAAATTCACTTTGTTAATATGAAAACTAACAACACTAACGCAGCCCCCGACGATTAACAGCTCATGAGAACAAGCGGTTGTCCTGGGTGCCAATTCCATGCTCAACCTTGTTACATACATAACCCAATAAGAAGGTGTGCAGTAGGAAACCCAAAGCCCCGAGAACCACCCAATCCCAAACCAATATCGCTCCCCTTCCTCGTCTGCGAGCACTAAGACCCACACCACAACGCAGGACCAGACGTTTGCATAGATACACTCTCGCTCGGGTTCTCTTCCCACCACTAGAAGCTCAAAAGCAACACCAGTCACGACTTTTCTCACAACAATTGCAGAGGTGTCGAGATCCCATGGCTGAACACTGAACCAAACTCACTTCCCTGCCTTCCCACCATGTCAATTTTCACCCTGCGTAGGAGGCTCAAGTCTTGTCTTGAGTTCAGATGCCGAGACATAGGGTGCTCTCACCCACCTCACAATCACCATCGCCCAAACACTATAGGATGTAGACACATAGCCCATCACCCTTGATAATAAATGGAAACCAGCGAGATGGTGCATGAACCAAGGTGCCATAACCTTGAGTGTGTGAGGAGCTCTTAACGCTCGATGGTGGAGCGTGGAAGCCAGCCAATCTCCTCCGCATTCACCACCTCCAACTGTCTCATTGACATGACACCCCCATCAGGGAATATTTTATAACGTATTAAGTATAGATGATTATTTTTTTAAATGTTGGTTATTTAATCATTTTTGATGCAGAATTATTATTCTTTTTTTCCCTCAGATGTTTGTTTTTTAAGTGCTTTTAATGTTTGTGTTTTTATTTTCAATTTTTGTAATGAAATCTTCATTTTTTTTTTTTGCATAGTTTTAAGAAGAAAAAAAATGTTCAATATTTTAAAGTTAGGATTTTCTACATATTTTATATCAATAATCAATATTTCAATGTACATCAAATAATTGTCACTAAAAAAAATAAAAAATTAGACATTTGATAAAAAAAATACACACACACATATATATAATCAAAAAATACAAATTTTGGGACTTTTTTTGCTAAAAAGAACATGTCAAAAAAATTATTTTTATGCAGAATTTTAACAAAAAATAGTTTTATAAGTAGCATTTTTATGAATTTTATGTAAAAAAATAAAAATATTCACAGTTTTTTTTCAAAAAATAATGATTCACATAAAAATTAAGTGAAAATCAAATAATAAAAATATTCAACATATAACAACAATAATTGAATACTTATTCTTATCATAAAGTCTCAAATTCAAAACATTACAAGTATAAATGAATAGCTCTTAAAATTGAGTTTGATTTGCAAGCATAACTTAAATTTAATCAACAATATCATATAATCCATTATCATCATCTTCTAGAGCATCATTATTGTCTTTTTCCATAGTATTTTGTGCTTTATTTTGGTCATTTTCCTCTTATGTACTTGGATCTCTGATGTTTGTAATTCTCCCGAAGTATCCCTTTCCAATCATTCCATCTAACAGTGGTTGAGGTTCCTTTGTCTTTTTTGCCACACATGATTCATTAAAATCCCTTTTCCTCAAACTAACTTCTTGCATTTCATTGGAAGAACTTGAACATCATTAATTTTTTGTTGAATAAAATTGCATTGTAGTGAGTCTTTTTCAATGGTCATTCAATTTCTTTGATTTTGTAGGCAACATGCTAGTGTTGTACCTAATCATCAGGTACAAAATAAACAATTAAGTAAATTAGTATAAAGACATAAAAAATAAAAAATATATATTTAAATTCAATTTTATATCGTAAAACTTACTTGAACCTGAGAACAAATCAAAAACTTATTCTCCTTCATCAGGACAAAATCTACAAGATAATTAATCAATGATTGTGGATTTTGATAAATGTTAATTATCTCTCATTTTGCATCGTTATCCTCATATGTTAGTTTTCTTACAACAGCATCATGAACCAGTACTTGGCTATGACTCTTTCCATCTACTAGTTTCAAAAGAATAGGCTTATAACTATCATATTTTGTCCAAGATGCAACATGAATGAACTCACATGCACTTATAATTAGGTGGTCTCTGCAACCAATAAGATTTTACTTTTGTCTGTAACATGAAATAGTAAAAATTCAATTAACTTGTACATAAATAATTTTTTTAAGATTAATCAAACATACAATTTCAATGTCTTACCATGTAAGCTGCATCCTTGAGTTCGATTTTCCCTTGAAGGTTGATAATACCAATCCAAATTGCGTGTCCAAATGAAATGTCACAAATCTCCAAAGTGGTGATGTTGTGACTTCTTGAAAACCTGTAACCACTTTATTAAAAGCTTGATAAGTATAAGGCTCACTATCATATCCAATGTTTGGGAAATTGAAACCATGAGGGATATCTGCAATAACTAAGGAATATTCTCTTTTAGGTGTGATATTTGCAATGTCTTCACAATCACCTAGTATTACTTGATATTGGATAGTGTCGAGCCCATTCCAAATGTAGTGATTAAGACCATAATCAAGTTAAACATTATGAAGTCACCACTTTCTCTGCCTTTCCAACTTAACTTTTTGAATAAAGCTTTTGAAAGTATTCATTACTTCATTCGCATCCTTGTTCACCATCTTTAATGAAATAAAAAATATATGTATAAGTAATAAAATAAAAATAATTTACATCTGAATAAAATGAATGTATTAAATCAACATACCTTTTTGAATCAAGATAAAACGCTTTTAGTGTAGTTGTAGAATTTGTATCTGGATAGTTGCATACCACATCTTCCCAACTCTCTTCATTCAACAATTTTACCATATGTTATTGTATTCTCTTATAAACCTTATGACCGAATAAATAAAGTAAAAAATGTCAATATAGTGATATGTATAAAATGCTACCAACAACAATATGTTATATTTAAAAGAAAATTATAATCCAAAAATAAGTAAAAATAATTCAACAAACTTACTTTTGAAATTCTTGGCACATTTTGTCCAATGATAATTCACCTAACTTCACATAAGATAATATTGATTTGACAAGTCAGTCATCCTTCACTCCTTGCATTGTTCTCCAAGGTGTGATAGTCATATCATCTAGAAGATTCTTAATTTTAGGACTGCTAGTACATATTAAGGGTTTAGGCTTTCTAACCTTCTGATTTTTTATGCCAATATTCTCCCACACGTTGAATATATCATCAATCAAACCTCGTATCTCCCCAGTTTTAAATTCCAACTAGAAAATATTATGCATACCTATGAATACATCACTCACTCCCCCACATTTTGCATTGATTTTTGCCCTTAATTTGATAACCTATTTCCATACAGTGTTGTTTTCAAAATCTTTGAGTAGCATTTGTCTTATCCCCACCAATTTTCTCTTCAAATTCATTATTAATAAATCCGACCCTTTGGATGAAATTCATAGACATCCTATACTCATTATATATATTATGATACCATGCCAATAACTTTCTTGTGTATTTGTTAAACCAACATAAATGATACATTTCACTATTTCAAAAGGTGTGTTATTAGGATATTCCTGCATAAATTGTCTTCTAGCCTCTACAAAATGGTTCCCCCCAATTACATAATATTTGCAGTCAAAACATCTTGATCTATCAAAGTCCTCTTTGTTGGGAACTCCAATTGGATAAAAAAGAACCACATAATCAACCACATGTGCATATGGATTGTACCTAATCAATGTTTTCAAATTATGCACATGCAAGTGGTGTGGCTTTCAAATTTGATATTTAAATTTTCCTTCATTTGGCTTCTAAAATTATTTGACATTAAGCTTAAATGTATGACCCCCATCAACGAAGTTGTTCTTCATTAATTGATTTTGAATGGCATTTTGTTTTGTGTTAATAATGTCATCCTCTAAATCAACGCCTAGTATTATGATTTCCATATTGCCTTTAGAACTTTCAGTATGATCTTCACTAGTAGCCATGATTTTCAGAATGGCCAACTTTTGATTTCGTCCTCCTATCATTTAACATATTTTCTTCTAAATAAGCAATATCCTCATCATCAAGTGAAATAGAGACATCTGTGGGCATTCTTCTTTTTTGTATTTTATAGCTCTTCTCCTTTTCAACAAGAGTTCTAATCTCATTGTCATCAATGTCAGCGTCTTTTTCAACTTCAACTTCCACTTCTTCAAAAGTAACATGTCTAGCTTTACTAGATTTATGGATTTTAGTCATTCTTCCCTGATTCCTTGTATCTACTCTTATAGTTTCAAGATTTATTATTTTTCATTTCTTTCTTCTTTCTTATTTTGTTATTTTTGTGTGGAAATTGTTGATCACATTCATAATATTTGTCTATGTATAGTAAATTCCCTCCAACATGATTGAAAGACTCTTAGAAAAATGCTATAAAACAAAATATAATATGCCAATTATAAATAAGTTATAAAAATATATAATGATACTTACAATAATGCTAACACATAAATATAAATAAACAAACTTACAAAGTTATTTATAATGTCGATTATGACTTCATGACACATCTTTGGAGAATCTTCTGCCAAGTCATAATTCATGTTTGCAAAATGATATCTAACCTTGTCATGTGTCTTCAGAAATGTTAAAGAACATAAACAATATTTGTATCTGGCACCAAACATATGTCTCATACTTTTCCAACCACCTCATAATTTTCACCATAATTAATCTGACCACAATATAGAAATATTTGTACACCTTCGTTTTTTTTTCTATCTTTAATATACCATGAATGTTTCATTTTATTTACTTTTAGTATCGTCTTCCATTCTGAAATAATGTTCAATGATTTTGAGGGGTCAGTTGCTTGACTTTTATGATGTGCCACAATTCGATTCATTCAGTAGTATTCATAGAGGATTTAACTGCAACTTTAGATGTTGTAATTGTTGTCATTGATCCATAAATATTCACAGATTTTGATGTCATTTTACTACTAAAAAAAAAAAAAAAAAAACTTTACTGTGTGAATTTAAAAAAAAAAACAAAATGTTAATTATCTTAGTATTTTTTTTTAAATAAACTTAACCAGAAAACAATATAACATCCCAAAAATTTTTTTAAAAAAAAATACAATATATAAAATAAAATAAAAAACTAAAATACAAATTTAATTACAAAATCATAAAACTATAATTAAGAAAAAAAACAAAATCATTAATTGAGATAAAAAAAATAAAAATAAAATAAAATAAAATTACCATAAAAGTAAAACAATATTAAAAATAATAATAATAATTTTCTTCTAAAACAACATTTTAAAAATTGAAATAAAAAAACAAAATTAAGAGCTAACCTATTAAAATTTAAAATTAAATTACAAAAATTAAAAATATAAATATTGAAAATTTATTAAAATTGTATACTAACAAATTTAATTCAAAGAAACAAAAATATATTTTCAAAATTAAAAACAACTAAATTAAAAAAATACATAAATAAATATAATTTTAAAAATTTGAAATAACAACCACAAACTATAACAAAAATTTAGAAATTCAAAAAAAAAAATCTAAAATTTAAATAAAATTAAAAATAACAAAATTTTAAATTTTATTTAAGATATGAAATAAAATCATTTTAAATAACAAAATTAATGTGTGTTAATTAAAATTGAATATAAAAACCTCGATGGAGTGAGAACCGAGGAGAGTACAGGGGAAAATAGGTTCAATAACCCCCCACGCGGTGAAGGTCATGATAAGACGTGGTAGCGGAAGGTTGTTCGCAAACGGCCCATCGAACATTCTCAAAGCAATATATGGGGTAACTGTGATGACACTAGTTCGGTGGGTCTGTGGTTTTAGTATTGAAATGAAACGAAGCAATATAGTGGGCGATATCGGCTCCTTCTTTGTGCATGGACCTCTTGGATCTCCGAGTTTTTCCTTAGGTTTATGGGGGGAGCCCTTACAGTGGCAAAGGAATGGGGTTATCATTGGGATAATTATTGTTGTTATTGTTTGCACTGTGTGGGATCCTAGTTTGTTTCTCTTTGGAAGTCATCGCACGAAGAAACCCCAACTACAAGAGGAACAGTCCATACTGGTAGGCTTTAGATGGTTGGTAAGTTTTTTTGTTGTAGGAACGGTTGAGTTGCATAGCTTAATTACCTCTCAAGGAAATCTCTGCACTAAGTCTATGCCTAGTGCACTGGGGTGGATCCATTTCTCTACAAGGGTGGGGCTTCTTTATCGGCTGGTCAAGTTGATATGTCATGTAGGTACTAAAGGTGTAAGTGAAGCATATTATCTTTTTTTTTTCTAATGTTGTTGCTTGTGTAAAATGATACTATCTTATGTTTTACTACCAATAGACCTATATGGAAGGTTGGAGATAAGTGGCCGTTGTTTCTCAGTGTCATTTACTGGTTGGGGCAATGCACCTAGCTTGTCTCGGTTCAAGTAATTGGAATTCAGGAGCAGAATTACACTGTCAGTCAGTTGGGAAATCCTCGGTAGACTCAGGTGCATATCTTGGGAAAAAAATAAGAGAAGTGCTCCCTCCCCCTCGATAACACCCGAGTCAGTAGAGAAAGCTCTATATTGAGACACCGAGGACATCCTCGTTGTGGGGGTGGACAAATGGGTAGGGGAGAGAGATGTCCAGTGGACCAGCAAGCAGAAGAAGGAGAGATAGACCTTCCCCAAGGAAGTTCGTTGGGAAAAAATGATTTTCCACCCCCATTTGACTCCATTAAGGCCCAGATTAGGGTAGTTCAAGCATCAGTGGACCAGCTCCCCCAGGACTAACAAATAGATCATAATGAAATCATTAGTTTCTTCTCTGGAAATCTGCACAATCAGGGTCACATCTTGGATCGTCAAGCCTCATTACGTTGCAATCAGAAACGACTGCATGATCGAATGGATGGTTTCGAAGAGCGGATGGCCCACATGGAATCTCATATCTGTGATGTCTTTCATTGCTCGATGGATGGCAGAATGTTGGTAATTCTACTCATGCCCCAAATGAAGACAATTTGTAATGAAGAAAGTGGATTACATTTTGTTTTTTGCTAATTTTTGTACATATTGGGCTCTTTATAGGAAATCCTCCAGTTTAATTGTCGAGATATTATCAGCGATTTTTTGTATGTACTTAGTGGCCAACAAATCCAGTGGGAGTGAGGCCTTGTGTTCATGGAAATTGGTCTTCTCGTGATGTATTATCATTTTGAATTAATAGAAAAAGTTTTACTTACAAAAAAAATGAATATAAAAAAAACAAATAAAAAACTGCACATATATATATATATATATATATATATATATATATATATATATATATATATATTAAAAAGGAATTAATATTTAATTAACAAGTAATGAAAACAAAAACGAAAAAAAAAATTAAACTCTACTAGCTCGGTGCCAAGGCCACTGGTCATGTCGTGGTCTTTCGACCCTCGCTGCAGAGGGAAAATTCCCAGAATTGGCCCTCCGCTAGTCAAGGGCTGTTTTTTTTTTTTTTTTTTTGTATTTTAATTTTTTCCGCAAAAAAATCGTAACCTTTTATTAAGACATAAAAAGTTACATGACCACATGCATTAAATCATTTCCACATATAGAAATGTACGATCAAAATCAGAGATAAGAAATTGGATTGTTGAGGGTAACTCCAACTGCCTAAAACTATCTCATAGTATCATAGACTGTTGTCCATGAAGATCCCAAAAAGATTTTCCTAAATACATAGTCAGAGTGGCTTTTGTCACTCTTTTATTGCCAAAAATAATATAGACATGAACATATCATCATAAAGATGAAAATATAATAGTACACACCTTGAGCAACAAACGAAACCGGTAAAAACAGACACAGAAAGGAAATTGTGTATGAATGATCCTGATGCGGAAGAAGATCATTTGTCATAGATCAAAAAAAGGTTGATGCTAGTAGTTTTGAACTGCTCCACCTTTTGACACCCTAATCTTCCAATTTCCTTGATTTTGTTGAGCACCTTCCTTAGATAATGAGTCTGCTGCTCCATTATGTTCCTTGTATCTATGGCAACACGAGATGAAGTTGAACATAGATTTTAGCTGATAAATTTTGTATAATATAGGCAATAAAAATTGATTGTGACACATTTGGACAACATTGAACCAATTTATCACATTAAGTGAACCGCCAAAGATATGTATGGAGTGAAAACCCCTTTCTAGGGCCCAACACATGAGGAATTTTAATGTTAAAAGTTCTACAAATTTGTTGGTACCCCTTCCCAATCCTATGGATGATTTGAGTACATGAGTTTGATTGAGGTGAAACACAATTCCTCCACCACATATGTATTGTTGATCACTTGCCCTATCAAATTAAGCCTAAGTAATTTCCGAGATGATCTCCTCCTTTGATATAACCATATGGCTAGGAATTTTTTCTTTTGTGGGCAACAAGGAATATATAGCTAAAATTTTGGAGGCGATAAGGAAAGGAATTGAGGCCTAATCCCTAAAAATATCCTTATTTCTGTCCAACTAGACTCCCCATCATAGTAGAGGGGGTATATTCCTTTGTTGGTTATCTCTGACCATCTCCCACCAGATTTCCCAAGCTTCTTTTAGACTTTTTCTTCTCCACTCCAAGTTAATCCCAAAAACTTGTCTGACTTTCCCCAAAATTTCCAATGTGAAGGGACAAGGTAGACTAGATGAATAATTGATTCCTCTTTATTTTTACATAATACAAACCATCTCGTCCCTACTTTGTTCCTCTTTTGGAGGTTATCGCAAGTAGGTACTTTGTTATTGATCAAACACCAAAGAAATAACCTTGCTTTCATTGGACATTCCAACTTCCATAGGTGCTTCCACCATCCCTATGGAATAATCTGTAGTTGTCTTTCAATTCGATATCGGTACCCTAGTTTTGGCGAGTAGATATCTAATGGCGCAAAGATCCACCTGAGGTCATCCTCCCGGTTCTTAATTTTGATGTGTGACCTACACAACGTAGTAACATACTCTTACCAAAGGATGTCCCATGTGTCATGTAGCCAGAGAGCCTCTGATGGCAGCCATCCTTGGGCCCAATAAGTGGTTATGGTTTCATCTGATACCTGGTTGAGGAAAAATTTACCTTGATCATTTAGACTGACAATCATTCTTAAGGTAATCTATATTTTTCCTCCTCTCCAACCCAAGGATCCAAACCCACTATAAATATTTCACCATTTTCAACTCTCCACACCAATCCTGAACCTACTATATCAAAAGCTTCCATTGTTTCCTTCCAAATAGATGAAAATTTTGGTGTTTTTTTGGATGGCTTTCTAATCCATTCGTCTAGGGAAAGAGGAAAATGTATTTTCGATAGACCATTGTTGGCCATAGATTATATTCATTGATAAGTCTCTAGATTGACTTTGTTGATAGGGTCGACGCAAATATTGAGATATATTTAAGGCCCCACCCTCCCCATATTTTTGGCCTAGTAATATTGTCCCAAGTTTCCCATGGTAGGGTATAATCTTACTTGCTTCCTGCCCATAAAAACCTTCTGCACATTTTCTTTAATTCCTAGAGTATACCTCTTGTAACCCAAGTGAAGGCCACCCAATATACCATAATTGCTTCTAGAACTGATTTGATCAACAACAGGCGACCTGCTCTCGGTTTCCATTTGAGACTCCAATGATTAATCCTTTTCTCCACCTTTTCTAAGAGCCACCTCCAATCCTCCTTCTTATAATGATTGGCTTTAAGGAGGAAGCCCAAATATTTAAGACTATCCCTAAAATATATTGATTCAAAGGGAAAAAACTATTGGAAACCCCTAATTTCTCTTCGCAATAAGCCCTCACAGGAAAGGGAGGATTTCCTTTCATTGATGGACATCCTGATAGATTTTTGAAATAGAACCAGGGTGTTCTTGATGCATCCTAGATCCTACCTTGAAACATTGTTAAAAAGAAGGATGTCATCAACAAAAAGTAGGTGGGTGATGAACATGTTAGGAGAAAACTTCAATGTGTTGAATATCCCATCTCCTTTTTTTTGCAATGAGGATATTGCTTAAGCTTTCCGATGTAAGCTAGAAAAGGGGTGGAGACAGAGGAAACCTTGTCTCAACCCTCTTTGAGAATGAAAAAAGGGGTAGGTTGAGCCATTTATAAGTACTGCGAATAAAAAATTAGTAACACATCCCATAACCCAGTTGATGAATGGAATTTCAAAACCCAAGTGATTAAGCAACATTCTCAGGTAAATATGGCTAATTCTATCATATTCTTTTGATAAATCAACTTTAGAAATGATGCATTTTTTCTTTCTAGTTTTTATATTGTGAAAATCTTCTTGAGCCACTCCAATGGCTTCATGAATTTGTCGGCCTTCAAGAAAACAAAACTTCTCTCTAGAGATGTTCTTGCAGAGGATAGGCAAAAGCCTTAGGGAAATGATCTAATATATGATCTTGTAAATACAGTTACGGGGAGAGATCGTTTTGTACTCTTCAAAATACTAGGGATTGTCTACTTTTGGAATTAGCATGAGAAACGTTGCATTTAAAGGCTCGTGGATAATTCCCCTCAACCAAGACTCTTTAGCTAGTCTTATGAGATCATCACTAATCAATTTGAAGAAACCTTGATAAAATTTGACCATCCACCCATCCTATCCTGGGATCTTGTCCTTATACAGAGTCTTGAGGATGGACTCCAGCACTTCCTTGGTGATAGGGGCCATGAGAAATCTATTATCTTCCTCCTCGGTAAATCGAGGAACAAATTTTGAAATTCTGATTACTTCAGCTATCAATGCTTCCTCTGGGTCCTTGAGATGCCTCCTCTAGGTCCTTTTCTAATGACACAATTTCCTCAAAAATTTTGGCTTTGCTTCCATCTACCTTTTGCATCTCCTAGATTGTGTTTTATTTTTTCCTTCAACTAATGAAATTATGGAAAAAATTGAGTTTTCATCTCCGCTTTTTAGCCACACCGCCCTACTCTTAAGCCTCCACTGCTCTTCTTGGTCAAGAAGGATCCTACGTTTCCTTCTTTCCAAATATAAGATTTTTTTTTTTTGGCCTCCTCTGACTCATAGCCTTCAACTCCCAAATTCTCCGCATCTTCTAATTCTCTTTCGATAACTTTGAGATCCTCCTCATCTTTGAGTTTCTTTTCTCTTACCCATTGAATCGAGGACTGCTTTGCACTCCTTAGTTTTTCCATGAAACGATGGGATGTCGAGGTGGAAATTTCCTTGGAATAAGGAACCCAATTTCCTTAATAAGTTGAATATAGCTTTCCTCCTTAAGCCACGATGAGTTGAATTTGTAAGGACTCACGAGGTTAGGATTCCCATTCCAAAATTTATAGGAGGATGGGTTTGTGATCCGAGTAACCCCTACCCCTATCCATTGATAGAAAAATTGAATTTTATCCAACAAACCTTGCTTTAATAAAAACCTATCCATCTCTTTTCCACTGAGGTTTCCAAATCTTCTATTCCCCCAAGTGGGATTGTTTCTGATTAATTTAATCTTTATAAGCTTTGTTTCCATCATCTTTCTAGAAAAATATTTAGAAAAATGATATGTCTGGGCTTGTGATCAGGAGATCATGTGTTATGCTCAAAATTGAAAGTGCTCGAAACTGTACTGAACTTGAGCGACCAGAAAGGTCTTGTCGTTGTGATTTCAACATTGTGAATGATTCAAAAAACCGATGTCGTATGAGAAAAATATCGTGCTCTATTCTTTTTCCCAAACAACAAAAATTTTGTGACTGGGATGCCCAGTCAGCAGGTAGGTATAGTAAAAAGTTTGTATATTCCAGGAATATTTCGCTTTCCTAAGTGAACGGGATTTCGACATTTTTTGATCATTGATCTGAGATGTGTTTCTAACCATTGATGTTTTTTAAAATCGGTCATTGGATGCGCGACACATGGCAAGCCCAAAGGCTTCCACGTGTCCTCAGAAGGGTATTGTAATTTTTTTTGGAGGGCACAGGAGTCGAACCCAAGACCTTGGGCGTGGGCGCAGACAAATCTACTAATTGCTCTACCATGTGTTTCTTAACAATCATAGATCTCTGCATTCATATATGTTGTAATGAGTTTATGGTTTATGCGGGGGGGGGGAACCGCCAGCGATCCCAACCCGCTGGCGGCCCCGAAGCAGTGGTCACATGGTGTATTACAACTACAGAATCAAACATTATATAACCCCGCAGCAATAAACCTAACCAGCGGCGATATTCATTCACATGTCACGCAGTGACAATAACTATTATGTGACGGTTTTTTAAATCGTAAATTCTGGCGGTGGGTAAGCATTTTCAGATGCATGTTCATGGAATTTAAATGATGGTTAATGCAAACAGTCTGCAGAACGTTGCGTAGATTCCGGGTTCCGCTCCAACTTCATGCGAAGTTCAAACGGTTAATGCAAAGTTAACGACGGGGGGTCGGTATGTGACCACCTGGCCCAAACTGTTTTATGCCTATCCAAACGGTCTTCTAGAAGAATTGGAGTGTGCCCTAAATTTAGGGCTTTTTATTAAATTTAGTCACAGTTAAGTGCCAATCTCCACTTTTAGTGGAGCTTTTATATCTGACATTGGGAAAAATGCATTGGGAGGTCAATTTTCGACCAATTTGGGTGAAACAAGAGTCTACATAGACTAATTTGAGCATTATGGGGCCATTGGTGTAGAGAAAGCAACCATTAGAGGCCTGTAAACACATGTAATTTACAATTTTTATCATAATGACAAAGAGGGACATGTCATTGGGAGCTGGACTAGCAGATGTTGCGTAGGAGGGGTGAACTGCTTCATCATGCCTACTATGTAAAACTTATGTGTGATTGTATTTCTCTATTATACACTATTTTATGGTGTTTTTAAGGCTTATCTTCATGCTTAAAGTTGAAAAATTCATCTATGTTTCATGGTTAAAACACTCATTCCTTAAGCAAATAAATGGAGACAAATTGTACATATTTATATTACTGAAAGAACACTTAGCACATCAAAACTAATACACTCCTTTTAGATCAAGTTGGTATCCGAGCTAGAGTTTAATCTATGGTGTTTTTGTGTGAAAATATTTGTGTAACTATTTGCAAGGGTTTTCATGCTTACTAGGCTCAAGCTTAAGAGAGGAGAAGGCAAATTGGTGGAAGCAAGAGGTTCTCAAAGTGAGCCACAACAAAGGAGGGCAATATTGACACATTCTCCACCACCTAGTTCACCTCCAAAATAAGTAGAAGAAGTAATAAGCATGCCTCCAGGAGAAGAAGAAACCCATGAAGAGGTGGATCCCAAAGAAGAAGAAAGATTTTTCAAGAAATCATTCCTTGACATGACTGAAATGGTGAGAGTCCTTTATCAAGAAAGGAATGAAAGACTAGAAGGATAAGGATCCAAACTTCACAAGGAAGGTCAGGGATCATTAGGAGGCCACAATGATGAAGATAAATCAAATAAGGGAAATGGAGGAAATGGAGGCAGTGGAAAGTCACCATCCATACCCTCATCATCATCATCCTCTACTTCATCTTCAGTACACCAAACACACAAGTCAAAGAACACTGGTAAAATTCCTTTTCTAAAACTTGATTTTAAGTTTGAAATGCCAATTTTTAATGGAGAAGTCATTGCAGAAAAGCTTGATAATTGGATTAGGAAATTGGAGGTTTATTTGAGAATTCAGAACCTTCATGATGATGATCCCAAAATCCAACTAGCTTCTTGAGGATGGAAGGTACAACTCTTTTTTGGTGGGCAGCCAAGACAAAGAGGAGATCAAAAATCATGGTAATATTATTCTATCATGGAATGATTCATTACTGTAATAAAACAACAATTTTATCCATTAGCTCACATGCAGAAAGCCATAATGAACTGGCAAAATTTTAGACAATTGAAAGGAAAAAATATACAAGACTACACTCAAGAATTTAGGAGAAGAGCTCTCTTATTAGGGGTAGATTTGCAGAGTCAAGATACTTTTCTCAAGTACATAGGGGGCTTACATAGCTACCTAATACATATTATTATCATGTTTAACCCTACAAGCTTAGATGAGGTATGTGTTCAAGCTACACATTTAGAAGTAAGAGGGAAAAAGATTACTGATGAGAGTAGGAAGAAACCTTTTAAGGGGAAAAACAAAGAGAAGACATAAAAAGGTAAGGGAAAAAAGGATGCATTTGTGAAGAAAGAGGAAGAGAAAGTGGTTTGTAGACATTGTTCAAGAAAAGGCCATGAAGAGAAAAATTGTTGGAAATTACATCCTGAAAAGAGACCCAAATATAACAATAAGAAAGGGAATTAGAAAAATGCAGCTACAACTCAACATGACTTGAGGATTCAGGTGATGAAACTAAAATTACAGCCATGGGATTGAAGAACATGAAGGGGAAAGAAATTAAAACAAAACCCAGTACTAGTACTTCAAACTGTCACATACAAGCTCCAAATGAAGAAGAGAGAATTGAACTGTTTCACGTGAGGGTTATATCCAAGCATACCAAGATTGACACATTGTTTGACAGTGGGTCACAAGCGAACTTAATCTCTAAAGACTTGGTCAAGAAACTTAATCTTGAGACCATTCCACATCCAAAACCATATCCACTTGGGTGGATTTGTAAGGATGCAAATTTACAGGTTTCAAAGAAGTGCATATTGTGCTTTGCAATAACTACGCATTTTGTTGACACAGTTGAATTATATGTGGTTCCGCTTTATATGACAGGTGTTGTGTTGGGAAATCCTTACTTGTATGGCAGGAAAGCTATCTTCCATCGCCATGAGAACAAATACCATTTATTCAAATATGGCAAGGAGTACATTGTTAGAGCACATCGCAAGAAGACAAATATTAAATTTATTGCAATGGTAAATGCTGGACAAGTAAAGAGGCTGGTGAATTCAAGTAAGAATTTTGTTCTTATAATGATTAAACCTAAAGCTAATGTTAATCATGAGTCATTTGAAGATTGTGATCCTAAGTTGAAATCATATTTATATGATGTAGTTGATGCACATAATGATATGTTTCATGAGCCAATAGGGTTGCCTCCTAAAAGGGAGTTTCAACATGAGATTCAGTTACAACAAGATTGTCCTCTTCCAAACATCGGCATGTATTGCATGTTGATAATGGATAATCCTAAAATAAATAGGTAAATCAAGGACTTGTTGGACAAGGGAATGATTTGGCCAAGCATTTCGCCATGCGGTTCACCCATAGTCTTGATTCCGAAGAAAGATGGGACTTGGCACATGTGTGTTGACTTCAGAGCTTTGAACAAGATAATGGTAAAGAATTGATACCCACTCCCAAGGATAGATGATTTTCTTGATCAGTTTAAAGAAGATATTTTTTTCACTAAGTTAGATTTACAAAGTGGATATCATCACGTAAGAATTGCAGAAAGTGGTATATGGAAGACTGCATTCAAAACCAAACAAGGACTTCCTCTTCTATCACCCTGTTCAAGAACGCAGTCTTGACATCCATCTAGTGAATCTCCCATCCCATCTGCGCTACCAGAGAGATGATGGATCTGAAAGAAGTGTATCGTGCTACTGGAGCAAAAGTTTCTTCATAGTCAACGCCTTCCTTCTAGGCATACCCCTTTGCTACAAATCTTGCCTTGAATTTCTCTATGCTGCCATCTGCAGCGTATTTGATCTTGTAGATCCATCTGGATCCTACAACAGATCTATCTTGTGGTCTAGGGACTACTTCCTAGACATCATTTGTCATGATGGAGCTATACTCCTCCACCATGGCATCCACCCATACCTGATGCTGAGCTGTTTCCCGAAAGGTAGAAGGCTCTCCAACCTGAGCTACCAATGCCTGATATCTGTCAAGTTGTTTCCTTATCCTCTTTCCTTCTCTAGGGGATCCAAAAAATCCTTCTGCATCAGAATCTGTTGGAGTTCTCTACTCGGTCTCCAATCAGTGGTGGGCGATCTCACCTGTTCTTCCTCCTATTCTTCGTCGGAGGAGCTTCCCTCAGAAATATTGTGCCTTGGAGAGGCATTGGACCTCTCCTCCATAGGTCATTAAGGCTGCACCAATGGATCTTCCTCAATCTGTGTATCTGCAGCCATCTCTCGAGATTTCCTAAAGGCTCTCTCCTCCAGGAATTTTACATCTCTTCTTACCACGAATTTCCTACTCTCTGGAATATAGATGTAGTATGCCTTTGCATTCTCGCTATAGCCCATCAAAAAACCCTTTTCTGCAGTTTGATCCAAATTCTTCCTCTTTTCCTCTGGAACATGGCAATATGATATGCTGTCAAATATCCTGATGTGGATCACTTCTGGCTTGCTGCCTATGAACACTCTCTCGGGAGTAACCTTCCCCAAAGCTCTATTGGGAACTCTGTGCGTAATGCATCGACGAATTCCATGCGTGTTATGGATAATGTTTTGCATCCATTTCTTGATGAATTTGTGACTGTGTATTCAGATGATATACTCATTTTCAGCAAAACAAGAGAAGAGCATGTCTTGCATGTGAAAAATGTGTTTGATGTTTTGAAGAAAGAGCAATTATTTCTTAAGATGTCTAAGTGTGAATTTGGAAATACTTCTCTGGTTTATTTGGGACACATTGTAGGAGGAGGGGAGTTTATATTTGATCATTCTAAAGTGGAAGCCATTGTGAATTGGCCCACTCCCAAATCAGTAACCGAGGTAAGAAGTTTTTTAGGCGCAACTCAGTATTGGAGAAAGTTTATTGTTAACTTTTCTGCCATAGTGGCTCCTATGCATGCAATGAAAAGTGTGAAGAAAGGCTTCCAATGGGGAGGAAAACAACAGCAAGATTTTGAAGCTTTAAAAGACAAGACCAGTTTAGCTACAGTCCTTGCATTACCAGATTTGAGACAGCCATTCGAGATTCAAACCGATGCTAGTGATTATGCCATGGGTGTAGTAATTTTGCAGCATGGTAAGCCTATCGCTTTTTATTCTGAAACATTCAATGGTGCTGTAACTAACTATCCAACTTATGAAAAAGAGTTGTATGCATTGGTACAAAGCGTCAAGAAGTGGAAACACTACTTGATGGGTAAAGAGATGATTATACATACCGATCATCAACCATTACAATTCTTGCAATCGCAAACAAAATTGCAGCAATTATGACATTTTAGATGGATGGGATTTCTTCAAGAGTTTCACTTGGTTATAAGGTACAAGAAAGGTATTTTCAATAAATTTGCTGATATACTTTCAAGGCCAATTCTAAGTGCTTCTATTTTACTTAAAAAAATGATTCTATTGCACATAAGAGTTACATAGAACAGTATGCATCTGATGCTGATTTTCAAGATGTGTATACTAGTTTGAGTGAAGGGAATCAAGTTGAGGAAAATTATTATCACATGCATAAAAATTTGTTGTTTCATTTGGAAAGATGTGTATACCACAAGGAGAGAGACTTAGTGTCATGAGAGAAGCTCATTCATCTCTTATTGTTGGACACTTTGGGGTAAGAAAAACAGTGGTGCATCTACATAGGTATTGCTATTGGCCTCACATGATAGATAGTGTGTCACATTTTATAAGAGGATTTTCTATGTGTGCAACAAGAAAGCCTAGCAATAGGAAGCTTGGGTTGTACACACCACTACCAGTACCATCAAGGCCATGGGAGAGTGTCTCCATGGAATTTGTTGGAGGTCTACCTATGTCAAGAAAACAACATTATTATCTTTATGTAGTTGTGGAAAGATTTAGTAAAATGTGTATACTTATGCCATGTAAGAAAACCATTAATGTTAAACTTTATTTTCAACATGTATGGGTTCATTATGGTTTTCCAACTTATATTTTTAGTGACAGGGATTCCAAGTTCATTGGGAGTTTTTGGTCCAATCTTTGGAAGATGATGGACACAAAGTTGAAAAAGAGTATTTATTTTCATCTGCAAACTGATGGCCAAACCGAGGTGGTGAACAGAACCGTTGTCCATCTATTGAGAGGATATTTCAGCAAACATCCCAAGTTGTGGGATGAATAACTGCATTACGTTCAACACGCTTACAACCGGGCCAAGCACTCTTCTACAAATACTTCAAATTTTGAAGCCTGCTTTGGGTATTTGTCGAAATCGCCATTAGACTTCATCTTTGAGAAGGATGTTGCAATTGATGGGCATAGTGATATTGACAAGGCTCGAAATTTCATTGAGAAAATTCAGATTATTCATCAACAATTTAAAGAACAGCTTGAGAAGAGTCAAAGAAAATACAAGGAGAGGCATGACAAACATAGAGTTGATCACAAGTTTCAAGAAGGGGATGAAGTATGGTTGCACATAAGCAAAGAAAGGATGCAAGGAGAAGGTAAAAATCTCAAGCCCATTTGTTATGGTCCATTCAAGATCATTAAAAAAGTTGGTAATAATGCATTTCAACTTAACTTTCCTTCATATATGCAAATGTATTTCGTTGTCAATGTAGAGAATTTACGTTTGTATAAGCCTCCTTTAATTGATGATCAAGGAAGTGATATTCAACTACCATCTATAGAAGATTTCTCGCCAAAATTTCTGGACGAGCTCAAGGAGGATTCCATCCTTGATAGGAGGACACACACTTCTAAGAGGGGACGTGTCAATTATCGTTGAATTGGGCTCAAGGGCAACAAACCAAGTAAGGCAAGATGGATGGAAGTGGAAAAGGTGAGGGAGTTGTACCCTCATCTTATGAACTAGAAATTAAAGCATTTTTGGGTCCAAAAGCTTCCCAATGGGGAGGTGTGATCAGGAGATCATGTGTTATGCTCAAAATTGAAAGCGCCCAAAACTATACCGAACCTGAGCAACCGGAAAGGTCTCATCGTTGTGATTCCAGCACCGTGAACGGTTCAAAAAATCGATGTCGTATGAGGAAGATATTGCATTCCATTCGTTTTCCAAAACATCAAAAATTTTGTGACTAGGATGCCCAGTCAGCAGGAAGGTACAGTCAACAGTTGGTATATTACGGGAATATTCTATTTTCCTAAGTGAACATGATTTTGACAGGTGGCATGTTGTTGATCGTTGATCTGAGATGTGTTTCTGATCGTCAATGTTTTTTTAAATGGGTCGTTGGATGAGCGACACATGGCAAGCCCGGAGGATGCCATGTGTCCTCAGAAGGGTATGGTAAAATTTGTTGGAGGGCACAGGAGTTAAACTCAAGACCTTGGGCGCGGGCGCGGACAGCTCTACCAACTGCTCTACCATGTGTTTCTTAATAATCATAGATCTTCGCATTAATTTATGTTGTAATGAGTTTATGGTTTGGGGGGGGGGGGGGGGACCGCCAGCGGTCCCAACACACTGGTGGCCCCGAAGCAATGGTCACATGGTGTATTACAACCACAACATCAAACATTATATAACCCCGCAACAATAAACCTAACCGACGACGATATTAGTTCAGATGTCACGCAGTGACAATAATTGTTATGTGACAGTTTTTTAAACCGTAAATTCCGGCGATGGGTAAGTGCTGTCACATGAGCGTTCATGGAATTTAAACGACGGTTAATGCAAACAGTCTGTGAAACATTGCATAGACTCCGAGTTCCGCTCCAACTTGATGCGGAGTTAACGACGGGGGGTCAGTATGTGACCACCCCGCCCAAACTGTTTTATGCCTAACCAAACGGTCTTCTGGTGGAATTGGAGCACACCCTAAATTTAGGGATTTTTATTAAATTTAGTCATAGTTAAGTGCCAACCTCCACTTTTAGTGGAGCTTTTCTAGCTAACATTGGGAAAAATGCATTGGGAGGTCAATTTTCAACCAATTTGGGTGAAACAAGAGTCTACCTAGACTAATTGGAGCATTCTGGATCCATTGGTGCAGAGAAAAAAATAATTAGAGGCTTGTAAACACATGTAATTTACAATTTTGAGCATAATGAAAAAGAGGGACATGCCATTGGGAGCTGGACCAGCAGATGTAGCCCAGGAGGGGTGAACTGCTTCATCATGCCTACTGTGGAAAACTTATGTGTGATTGTATTTCTATGTTATACACTGTTGTATGGTGTTTTTAAGGCTTATTTACATGCTTAAAGTTCAAAAATTCATCTATGTTTCATGGTTAAAACACTCATTCCTTAAGCAAACAAATGGAGACAAATTGTACATTTTTATATTAATGAAAGGATACTTAACACAAAAAAACTAATACACTCCTTTTAGATCAGCTTGGGAACCCCAAACCTCTAAGGCCCCAATTGAAAAATTATAGTCACCTACAACAATCAGGTTGTCCTCCTTCAGAAAGGATTTCATGAAAAATGAATTCCAAAAATTCTCTGTCTAGACAGGGTCCATACACATTAATTATAGTAAAATTATTCACCAGGTCTAATGAGTAAACTTCTACTCCCAGAGTCGAAAAAGAACTCCAATAATTAAAGTTATTTAATTTGGATAGATTGAGTCCAGTGGTTATCCCTCCTGATATTCCCTTGGGATCCAACATAAAAAATAACCAGCCCCTAAATGTTATGTTTAGAGTCTCCTAGACCTAGGGTTTCTTATAGCAACAATATATCGGGAGAAGAGACAGCCATGAGCCTTCTTAGTGCTAGTTTCTTTCAGGAACTAGCTAGCCCCGAGAGTTTAGGGAAAGAGATTTCATCATGCCACAGGTCTAGGGGTTTGCATTTCTTTACACACCCATATGATTATTTTTTGTTTACCATCACTCATATCCAAACGAGCCTCCAATTGTGCCTTTGATAGGATGGATTTTCTCCCTTTTGATTTTGGGAAGAAAGATGAAACCTGGATCTCCCCAAGTCCACCCATATGTGATTTTGCAGTGTCATTGGGAAGCCTTGGGCAGATGCTATAGGGGCTATTAATGAGCAGTAAAGGGCTCGAAATTGAGGAGGATTCTGGCTCAAAAGATAACTATGGGATGGAGGTTACAAGGTTGTCCAAAGGGTCACGGAAGTTGACTAATGAAACAATAATAGAGGGAAACGACCTAAGGGACCAAGCCTGAAAAAAGAAGAAAGCACTGCATCTAAAATAGAAATATCAGAGGAGGGGAGGAGTGAGGTACCCAACTGAGTTGAAATATGCAGACCCTCCGAGGGAGCCTCCATCTCGACTACTAGTTCAGGTTGGGGGTACCTGAATCTCTTGCACATCTATGTCCATCTCTACATCCCCTTCATTCTGAACTGGAGGAGAAACTCTGGCAACTGATAAGGGTGACCCAAAATCTTCATCCTCGAATTGATGACCTTCTCTTTCTGGATGAAACTTTGAAGACTCCACACCCCTTAAGGTGGCCTTCTATTTCCTTAGTGCTTTTGATTTCATTGGGCATTCTCTTATCAGGTGCCCGATCTTGTGGCACCGATTACACCTTAACGACAACTCTTCATAGTCCAGTTGTTGAATGTGTGTGTAGTAGTCAAAAGAGAACTTTAGATTCATTAGAAGAAATTTCAACTCAAAAATATCCACCTAAGAAAAAAATACGAAATTAATAAAATAATGCCATGTGGACAATTTTTTTATATATAATTTTTATTATTTTACTTCTATCAAAATTACCCAACTAAATGTGACGTTTATAAAAATAACAGTGTTTATATTTCATATTTAAATTAATTTATTAGCACAAGATTTAATAAATTTTAAATTATAAAAGTGAATTTAAATTTAAATTAAAAAAGTAAATTTAAAATTAAAATTAGCTACATGTCATCAGAAATAAATAACCATATATTATATTTAAATTAAATCCCTAACACAAGATTTAATAAATTTTAAATTTAAAAAAAATGTGAATTTAAAATTTAAATTAAATCACCCAACTAAATTCACCTTTATCATAATAACTATATATATCTCTTTAATATTTATATTAATTTATCTACACAAGATTTAATAAAATTTTAATTAGTTACGCGTCATTAAAAACACACTCAACCCGGGATTTACCCTTGATTAAAAATATTCTCGATACTATAACTTTTATAGAATAAGATATTAATTTTTTTTTTAATATTTATTGTAGTTCTTGGTCACTTGGGTCCAGCTTTGTGCCATTTTATACCCCCTGCTTGTTCCTAATTGAGGATTTATGCTCATCCCATTTTTCTAGGTCGGGGATGTTCACTTCCCCTGTGATAGTTTTCTCTTCCACACCCAAAGGACCTTCCTCCTCTGCATGAAATTGATTTAGCCCCGACCCTGGCACTCTTCCCTTGGGAATATCATCCCCTACATCCCCAATAGTGAAACCACTGCTAAGAATCTGAAACTAAAGGTTATTTCGCATTTTTCCCACCTTTCTTGAAAATCCCTTCCCTAGTCCCTCTTTTGCCCCACTTCTGTCAGTATTTTTGGTCTCCCCTCCGTAAAATTCCTTCATAAAGATTCTCCCTAACTTTAAGTGGATATTTTCCTTTTCCAAGAGTTTGGAGCTGCCCTCTCCCCTAAGCAGCCAATGAAGATGATACCTTCTCTCTGTCGTAAGTAACTACATCCTTACACCCTTCAAGCCCTTCATCTATCAGATTAAAATCTCCACTGGTCCATAACCCACAGCTTTTGGAAATGTCTTCCAAACCCCCCATAACAACAACATCATGATTAAGCAAAAAAAGTGAGGGAGTTGATGGAGAAGCACTTACCAGGTTCTCTACTCGAGGCTCTTGGAGGTAAGGCTCCACCATTGACGGTTGTGTGTCTTTCTCATAGGACTTTCCATCCTAAGGGAGAAACTGGCATTCCCCATCATATTTCCCGTCTATAGAAGTTTCCTTGCCTCCTCTCGGATTCTGAGCATCATTGACCCTTTCCATGTGAGCTTCTTTTTACCAAGATAGAGGGACAAGCTTCTCCAGGTTGCTATGATTAGGCTCCAGTGCCTAAACTTCTAGGATGTATAACATATCTGGGTCTAGCTCGACTTTCCCATGATTATCTGCCATGATTTACCACAGTTAAAGGTTTCTTTCACCCTACTGCTCATAGACGGTAAATATCATAGCCTCTCATCAATACCTTCCCGATAACCTCTCCACCAGATGTGGGTCCATAGAACCCCATTCGAAGCTGCATTGGCACAGGGATGCGGGGTAGAAGGCATATGTTGGCACCATTCCAGATGCGAGGCATACCTGTCACTGCATCGAAGTTGCATGCTGACAGATCTAGCATCTTCTATCAAACCTTGTCGCTATGTCAAACTCTAGTTGCAATGGTCCCTCCATCCTTTGATCCCAAGATATTTATGAAAGTATTATGATTAGATCTTGCAAAAAAATTTTAAATTAATTTTTAGATTATTTTTAATTATATGTTTTAAATTGTTATTAATAGAAAAATTTGATTTTATTGTTTTTAATTAAATTTTTTATTTTTTATTTTAAAAAAAATGTTATTTTAGTTTTTATTTTTTAAATTAAATTATAAGAAAAAAAAAATAAACGAAATTTTCCCCAAAAAAAAAAAATTTAAAAACTCTTTTTTTTATTTCAAAACCCTAAAAATTATGATTTTTCTTATTTTTCTCCTTAAAACCCTACAAATTTATTTATTTTTGGTATTTTTTTCCTATACAAATGTTTAAAGTGTGAATTTTTTGTGGTTTTTCCCTTAAAATATGATTATAAAAATAATAAAAAAAACTTTGGAAAAAAAAGTTTATTTTTCTAGTATAAACACAATGAAACAACATATTTTACTCAAATTCCTCTTTAAATTGTCTAAATAGAAAGAAAATTAACCTCGTATATGTGAGAGTCTCTTGTTGAATGTCTTCTCAATGACATTCTAGTTCCTCTCTAAATCACTCCAAGTTTTTTAATAAATGCTCCGAAAGATTTCAGGCGATGAGAGGAATAGAAACAATGAAAGTTATTATATAGTGAATATTGTAGGATTACTTTAACGTTTTTTAAATGTAGGATTAAATTTCAAATTAAGAAAAATTAACATATAGTTAATATTATAGGTTTACATAAAGTCTTGTTAAAAGTGGGATAAAAAATAAAATATAAATTATAAAAATTAACTTAATTACGTAGATAATGTTAAATAATTAAATTAAAACCCCCGGATGCAGGTGAAATCTCCCGATCATGCGATGACAGGTCCTCCCATGCTCAGACCGACGACGTCCTGCACGACCAGCTTGATCCTGATACGAAACCTCAAATCAATGTTTAATTTCTTCAGCGCTCTGCTACACTTGGCTCCTTGTCATACCATGCATCACATGACGTCACACATGGATCGTCCCTCTCTGCACCCGCACTTGGAATCAGTGCCTCGGGCTTTCAAATGGCACATAAGCTCTCCAATTCTCCATTTTGCAATTATTCTTATCGGCCTTGCGATCTCTCTCTGCCATCGCCACCCTAAACTCAACTCTGTTTCTCGGAAAGATCCCCATATTTTTCTCCACAGTCATACCATGGCCCCGCACCAGCGTCAAAAGCCCATCAGGGGCAACTACAGGGGTGTGTTCTCAGGCCGCTCCCACCATGGCCATGACTAGCGATTGGAATCCACTGAGGGCTCTGAATTTGATAGCCATGAGGTGTTGGCTCCTCCAACATTTTACAACACTCATGGGGAGACTATTTTGCCTCCAGAGAAGCCTAAGGGTAGAAGAGGCCAAAGGAAATCCACTATTCTGCAATATGTGCAGCCTTTACCTAGGAAAACCAACCGGCTTCCAGTTTATGAGCCCACGACAGAGAAGACAAGCATTTGGGTTATGGACTCAGATGGTGTCTAGTCCAGAGATTACGATGCTAAGTACCCAGTCTCTGCCATCATCCACGCAGACCCTCCGAAGCCTCATCGAATTCCCACAACTAAGGAGGAAGCCATTGCTAAAGAATATGGGTGCCTAATAGAGAAAGAGAACCAGGCGACAAACAAAGATGAAGGAACTCCATGAGTGTTCGGTAGCAAGGTTAATGTATGTTTTCTGTCACCTCAGGATATACTTCAGCTCTTTTGTTTTTATATGAGCCATTGAATATTTTGTATTACAAGACTGGTTGACACTCTTAAGGGGTTGGTCTCCTCCTTTGAGGTAGCACCAAACTTGGTTTATTTTGAAAACTACCAAGGCGGGGATAGTCTAAGCATTGCTTGCCATCTCTGCCCATTGCCTCTGTACAATTTTTTCATGCTTTTAATATAGTTTAGCCCAAGTTACAAAAAAAAAAAAGTAAAGTAAAAAATTTGTTTTATTTTTTAAGGATAGTATTAAAGGAAATTTGTGATTGATGGATATGCTGCAAGCAAATATTGTATCTAGGAGTAGGACTATACCTTTTTATATCAATCCATGATATTCTAGTTATACAAGCTATAGGACAACATATCTCACAAGAAGAAGTTTTATCACTGGTCTGATTTCAAGTGAACGTTGTCAAAAGGATTACTTGAAACATATGGATTTCAAGTTTGCATTGGAGAAAAGGAAGAGATATTTGTCATTGAATAAAAGCATGCAAAATTCATAGTTAGTGTGGTGCATGCAATCTACATTTGCAAGTTATAATTATCATATTGGGAATTTATTTCTTTGTAGAAAGGATTTAAAAACTTTTCATTAAATTGGTAATTTTCTTCTATCAAAAATTCAAACAAGATTGGAAAACGATCTCACATTTTATTCAAAATTTCGTCATAGATGAGATATTGGGAAAGTAGAAAATACTTCAATGTCATGGATGCAAGACTTCTTTTCAAAGCATGGAGAGTGTATGCCAAATAAAGACAATACATATTCCAGATAATTTCTCAACATGATAAATCTATAACTTATACAAAGAATATGCAGAAGGTGTTGAAGGAGATGGTAATTTCATTACATACACATATTTTATGAGGATATGGAGGAAAGAATTCAACAGTGTCCATATTCCTAAGAAGTCAAGGATGGGGGTTTGCAGTACGTTGCTTCTCTTAAATCAATAAGGGATAAATGTCAAGGGGTAGAAAGAATTATGCATTCATAACATTATTTTTTTTTTAAATTAAATAGTTATCAACTATGAAAATATGTTTATTAATAGGTTTCTTTTATGCTATGTGCATATTCTATTGTCAAATCACTTCAAGAGCATCATAATCAGCCAAAAAGTGAAAGGAAAAATTTGTATAAGCATTGAAATAAGTGTTATGATAATATAAATAAATATTTTGGTTTGATAATTGATGGTATGGACTAGAAGAAAACACTTCTACCACAATTTGTCTGCACACCAAAAAAAATGTTGGAGGAAACTTTTATTCAGTTTCACTTGGTCGATTGTATGGTCTTTAATGGGAAAATGTGTCCAAGGGTTTACTTCACAGCTCCAAATATTCATAATGATGAAAATATAACCATAAACATTATTCATGATGTGATTTCTCATTGGTATGGTAATCTTCTTGAAGTTTTGTATCTTCAATTAGACAACACTAGTCGTGAAAACAAAAATCAAATTATTTTTGGGTATCTAAGCATGCTTGTTGAATTGGGAATTTTTCAAAAGGTAAGGATTGGTTTCCTTCTTGTTGGGCACACTCATGACCATATTGATCAGATGTTTAGTTGTTTTTCAATAACATTTAGGAGTAATAATGTTGGGAGCCTTCCATCATTAATTGAATGTATTAAGAAATCATACATTCCAAAGCATTTTTTTCACATGTTGGACGAAAATATTGACATGCAAAGGTTTACTCTCGGATCACACGGTGAAGATAAATTCCATTAGAGAAATTTTGAGGTCTAAAATTGTCCTCCTAAGGAACATTATAAAATAATAGTGGAAACAATAAAATAATGTGAGATTACATAATCAAATTTTAGAGGGGAAAAAGAAAAAAAATTACTTTTTCAACTTGTATTTTCAACTTATCTCCATACAATTTTACTAAAATTTCAAGAGGGAGCACTCGTTGGATGCGTAATTTAATTCCTTGTCCAAGTAGTACCCATGTTGCAGACTTTTGATGGACCCTGCTACATGAAAAATGATAAATACATGAAAAAAACATGATTGCAGGGTATTTTCATGTATTTCTCATTTTTCGTGTAGTAGGTTCCATCAAAAGTATGTGTAGAAATTATAAAAACATATGTATATCAATGGATTCAATCCGATCAAGCAATGTACTAAAGCTAGATACTGAATCCTTCTACAAATCAATTGCAGAAAATAAACACGATCGCCAATCACAACAAGTAAAGAAAGAAGCAAATCAAACCATAACACAGATAATTTCCCAAGGAAAGCTTGCTGCTCAAAACCCCTCTATCTTCTATTGTATATTCACCATAGAATCATGAAACAATTACAATGCACTCTTCTCACAAGAGTCCCCTGCACTCTCACAACTGTCTCACACTGACCTGGACAAAATCGACCAACACTTAGCCAATTTCCTGCCTTTCTTGCGCAATTCATGTGGAATGCAATCCCTATTATTTAGGAATTTCAGCCTTCCAAAATTGCACAAGCATCATGGGAAATCCAATTGATGTCTGGTTGTATGCGGGCGAACTACTAATGATACAAATGATAGTTAACATCCCTTTAACCTTTGTCTCAACTGGGTCTCCACTGGAACTGACATGCATGCAACTAAAACTATTAATAGGAAATCATCAGTTGTATGGTAGATCACTGCATGTGAATTAAATCAAATTTAATTCACTTGATATCTCACTAGTGCAACAAACAGTTACAACTAGTTCAACTGACTTTAACTCAATAAATTGAGTTAATTGATTTCCCATGCATTAAACTAATGCACTAACTACAATTCGAACTCCATAACTAATAAAATCACTCTACATGCCTCACCAACCACCCTCAACTCAAAATTCATGAACTAACTGAGTTTATCACACTCAGTTAACTATTACAAGTGATTATGAGATAAGACTACACTTTATTGTCGAATTTAATTAAGGGAAAATTAAATTAGACACACATTTCTTGCTGAATTTTCAACAGTATGCAACATGGGTTCACCTTGGATGAGGAATTAAATTCCACATCCAATGAGTGCTCCCGCTCCAAATTTAAGTAAAACCATAGAGATATAACTTGAAAAAGTAGTCCAGTAAGTTATGCACCGAACTTACTTAGTGAATATTGTCAATATTTTGATCAGATTTTGAGACTTTATATTTTGAGATTTTGAGACTGATTAGTAGTGATACACTACTAGCATATGTAACATGTAACTTATCATTATAAATGGAAAGTTACGAATTTTTCTTTTGTGAAAAAAAACTTGAAAAAGTAGTTTTTTATTTTTAAATCTTTTTACTTTTTTACTCCAAAATGGCGAATCATCCCCCATGGTTGATATCATCATCTTGAATCCTATTTGTTTTCAAAAACTTGATTTTGGTTGTACATTTTTGTTTTGAGACCCATTTTAGACTGCAAAATTTCTCTCATGATTAAATAATGTAACGACATTAGCTTCCAACTTCAATTTTGTATCAAAAACAGTTGATGGGAAAACACTTACATGGGGCAAGAAGTATTCAAATACTACAAAATGGGGGTCGTCATCATGTTTAAAATTTTTTAAGCTCATTCCAGATCATCCAATATTTTCATCAAATATATTATTAGTAGAATAATTTTTTGAAATCCATAATGCACGAAGGCATAAGAGAGATATAAATTATTATGAATGCTTGGAAGAAATTAAAAACTCTATCAGAGATACATATGAGTACTTTCATGTTGCTAATTTAGTTTGGTGGGATTCTGTTTTCAATAATCAAAGTGATATCATTTCAAGATCAAGAAATGAAGATAGATTTTTGAAGGATCCATTTATTTGGTCACAGAATATGCCAAATGAACATGAGGAAAGACGCATTGTTGAACAACAACAATCCATGGTATTGTTAGTTCTAAGCAGGTAGATGAAAGAGAAATGTGTATTGGTTCTAGAAGATCATGTGCACAACGTGAAGCCATGGAAGACCTTTACAGGGGTTCTATATAGGATGTTAAGGAGGGTTGCATGATCGTAGTGTTAGTGGATGGAGATACAAATGGTTATCCATTCTAGGTTTCCAAGGTTATAAAGTTCATTAAAGAAAATGAAGATGTTACAACGGTTGAAGTACATTGGTATGTCCCAGATACACACTCGTTCAATGGTCTGTACAAGCCAGAGATGGTAGTTTATAAACAAATCGACGGAAAGAGAAAAAGAAAGGGTACAAATATAAATAGTTGCTACACTAGCCTCTTAAACTTTGGAGTATGTTAAGATACTTGTTTATGATTTCAATTTAACAAAGAGAGGAACTCTTTGCTCCAGGACATAGAGATTATGAAGAGGTTGCTACCACAAGAAACAGTGTTAAGATGGGAGTTTGTTGAACCTAGACGTAGATCTAGAAGAATTTTGAAATATAAAATGTTCGGCATGTATGTTGACTCAGATGGGACACTAGTTAATGAACGAGAAAAATATGGTTCATTTTCATCTGCATCTAGTCATACATCTGAAGCTGTTGTAGATTCTGATGGAATGCCAAAATGTATGAGTGATTTTGAATAGTTGTCTAAGATGAAATAAATATTTTGACTTACATATGATATTACATGAAGTTATGAGTCATTCCTATATTTGTTGGATTATATTTTTTAATTATGAAGAATTCATTTGCTTATAATATCCACCATGCAACAATAACTTTGATAAATAATTTATGTTTCATTCAATCCGCTAGTATTTATATTTTGATTAAAAGTAGAAAAATATTATAAGTTAATGTTGAATTTTTAAATTACATAGTGATATTGTCATGATATTATTTATTGTTATCATTTGATATACCATAATTAAAAAAAAAATATTGCAATTTTAGTGCCCCTTTAAAAGGGGATACTTCATTTTGATAGTTTATTTTTAAGTTTTTGTTGCAATGGGACAAGTTATCTTAGGCTAAGATTTGAAATAGATATACTTTTAGCCTTTAAAATAAAAACTACTCTTGGTATAATGACTAGTTCATCCAAGTGTTCATTTTTAAAATTCTTTTAGTCATATAATTTGTCCACAATGCCATGGTTGAAATATGTTGAAAACTTAAGGTTTTTTTGTAGTCTTGATATTTCGTTTTAATTTCATGGTTGAAAATTTGTCAAATTTTAAGGATTTTCTGAGTCGTGGTATTTTATCTTTAATGTTATGGCTGAAAATTGTTATAATTTTAGCATTTTTTAGAGTCATGATATTTTATCTTTAACACCATGGCTGAAAATTGTTGGAATTTTAATGCTTTTCAGAGACGATATTTTACCTTTAACTTCATGCCTGGAAATTGTTGGAATTTAAAGGTTTTTCGGGGTCGCGGTATTTTATCTTTAACGCTATTGCTAAAAAATGTTGAAAATGTAGCCGAGAAAAAATAAATAAAAACATTGTTTCAACACCAACACATTTCATTTTCAGGGTGTTTTTTCATGTTTTTTGTGCAAAAAAATTGGTTTTTACTACCATTTTTAAAAAAATGTTGAAAATTTACCCAAAACAAAACATCATTCCAACATACAACTTTTTCGTTTTTGAGTTTTTTTTCATGTTTTTTGGGATTTTTTTAAAAGTTTTTTTACTAGAGTTCTTGTTTTGAGGTTATAGTTCTTATTAAGTCAATAAATTTGTTTGTATAGAGAAATGGTTGCACATTATATCCTGATTTGTTCCAAGACTAAAAGTTTAATAATGAGCCTACTTACCAATACACTAGAGAGCTTAGATGTGGTAGGATGCCGAAAACTAAGTTCTTTTGTTATGCAATTTTAGACTATCTGTATTGAAATTCGATCCATTTTATCTATTTTGGAGACCAATAGTTTTACACAGTCCATGTCTTGTTGTAGCAAAAGAGATCATTTTTTTTGCAGTTTTTTCGGGGATTTAAGTTAATTTAATTGCAATTTTAGGAGCATGTTGAGAGAAATAATTGTTAGATTAATCCTCCAATATTCATATGTCAATTTGGGCTCATAGACACAAGCTGCACTACGCTTTCTAGATTCAGTTTCAGAGTCAGAATTTGAATGATTCCCTTATAATGATCAACTAAGGAATGAGGCACACAAATACTTACAAACACATAGCTTGCAGAAAAGAAATCAATCCATCTTACCACTATAAGCAAAATTAATTATCAAATTCATCTTGAACACTTAAACTATTTTTAAATCTAACCTATCTCATTACTGAACTATAATCTGGATTCAATAAAAACCTAATTTTCACAAGTTCTACTTCAAAGCAAATTCCTAGTTTCAAAAAACTTCACTCTTCAACCCAACAACTCAACACTTCATTAAAAAATTCAAAACCCTAATTCTGGATTTTTATAAGTCATCAATTGAAAGGACTGAAGAATTTGATCTAATTGTATTTTTAAGTTAATCCTATTTTCACACAATCAATCTTACGCTTAATAATTGTTTCTTCGCTCAAACCCTAGGATGAGAATGCTTCACATCAATTCCATTGTCTCCATAACAAGCAAAAGATTGCGATATTGGAAACTGATTTGAAAGCTTATTCTCATATACTACCAATTAAAGTTAACAACCTGATCTTTTGCACTCAACTACTCTGCATGTATATGGCCTACTTTGTGACAAGTTCAATAAAAAAACCCTAATTCTACTCTAAAAAATAATAATCAAAATGAGACAACTATACTAGGGAGGCTAGACTAAAATTGCATTTAAAAGGAATCAAATCTTCAAACTGAGCTCTAAAAAACCTACCTAAAATATTCAAAAAACCAATACTTTTTTCCTTAATGAAAGAGGTGAATTATACTGTTTATTACAAACTTCACTACTTCAAAGTCTAGTGAGCACACTTGTACTAAAACACTGCTAATGAAAATATCTCGAGTATAAAACTAAGATTTTAGTTTTACAGCTAGTGAAATCCACACTTTGACTATTCAATCAATCACAACTAGCTGACTAACCTAATGTTGTGGAGTCTAATGAAGGAAAAACACTCTAAATTGAATTGCAAAGACTGGAACTGAAACAACTATGATCACTTAGTCAAAATTCACTCATTAGCTAGGAATTCAAGATTGAATTTGGAACTAAAAACCCTAATTTTATTTTACAATTTATGAAAGAGCTAAAGACCTAATTTATTCATAAGCAAAATTCAACCAATCTTCCATTCGAATCTTAAACTTAAAATGAAATCCTCGGGTAAGCTTCACACTCGCTCAATGCTTTTTGATGATAATCAAAGATGAATGTTGGAACTGAGAATTAATATAGACATTCTAACTCAATCAAATAAATTGAGAGTACACTCTGGAAATATTCTTACAAACTTTAAGGTGTATCACTCTTAAATGTTAGATCTCACTGTAATCAAAGAAATTCATTCAATCCTAATTCTGGTTTAAATGACAGAAAGGAAAAACCTACCAACTCTACACTAGATCACACAAGACAAGCGAGGGAAAGGCTACACTTCTACCTCAAATGGCATGCAAATAACTTCTAAACTCAAACAATCTATAAACTAACACACAGTTTTTCAAGTGAAAATATATTACACTACTAATGCAAACTCAGAAAATAATCACAGCAACTTTGAGATCTAATTTAAACAATGATTACGACATTCGATTTTAACTCACACTCATTCATATAATTTATCAATTTTATTCTTAATGCACTCTCGCTCTCTTTGAAAAACTAGAAGATGATATCAAAAGGATCACAAACACACTATCCAGAATCGATTTATCATGATGAAATCACACTGTGCAAATTAAATTCATTCCAAATCCATATGCTAAGAATATGAAATATATATATATATATATATATATATATATATATATATATATATATATATATATATATATATATATATTAACACAGAGGCTTGTATTGTCGATTTGATCTATTCGTTACAGGTAGTGTTCATTCGGATTTGAGGTGATTTGGATGGCAAGAACAACAACCTACATTTCTATGTGTATATGGAAGAACGCTGGCAAAGTTAAATATAAAGAAAATGGAGTAAAGCTATATCATTGTCAAACGCACACCTACAACAAAACAATTCTTTGAAACCATTCAATATGTAACCTTCAGCATTTAACACTCAACTTGTTTAGTTTCAATCAGGCACATGAGATTGTTTCTTCAACTAAAATCACTCCAACGTTAACACACACACAATATCGAATAGCTGATTGAATTCAAAATTAAACCAATTGTTAAGAACGAATGTAAAATAATGTAGAAATTAATCAAAACACACACAATTTACCTACCCATATGGTATAGAAGTTGATCTGAATTGTGGTGGGCCCTTGCCACACCCGGAGGCTGCTTGAAACTTACAGAGGATAACTAAACTTCAACGTAACTGATTCAGGAACTTATTAAATCCATAACACTTCGGAATTCGATCAATAACACGCCATGAAAGATTACAAACACGAGCTTAATTACTGGGTAACATAGTTACAGCCTTCAAGTTTGATAGCAAAATTGAATCACAATCCTCACTATCTAGACATATTACATATCTCAGCCTTTATAGGCAAAGTGATATTCATAAAATAGTATAAATTTTGTTCATTGAAAACCAACTAATGCGAGGATCCTACTAACTATTCATAATTGGCATTACGCTCTACCTGAGATAACTAATTCTCAAACTTCCCTATCTCTAGCATAACTTCATGCTAATATGGAAGGGTGCTTCTAGAAGTCATCGAGCTAAGCCCAGTTTCTAGAAAATGGCTAGCTGGTCATCTCATCGAATCCATGAAAAGTTGTTGGAGCGTTGAGTTGGAACATGATTTGGGTAGCTAGTCTTTCCAAATCGAGTTTAGGTGCCAGCTTCATACTTATGTAGCTGAATTAGTCCTGTAGGAATAATTTCACAACTATATCCCATAGTGATGAATTAACAAACAAGTCATGTAACTTAAACTACCTAACTTAACCATAGAATATTTAAAACAATCCTACTTGTAATGCTTTTTACCTTAGGTTGATAGTTGATGAGATTTAAGGCATATGGAGGTTAAAAGGGAAATAAAGGAGTTAAAAATTGTCCAAAACAAAGTTAAAAATGGCAGGGAAGGTGAATAAATGAAGACAAAAGATGGGCTCAACATCTCCCCCACACTTAATTTGATGCATGCCCTCATGTATCCAAGGCATCAAGTGTTTGATCAAAGGCCAGTTGCTTTGGCCAACTCTTCAAGACTTTTTTCTGAATGGGACTGAGCATCTTGTAAATTTTATAGCTAATCTTTGAGAACTTGTTCTCTTTGCTGGATGAGGTTTGGATGTTTTCCATGTTCTCATAATTTTATCCTTTCTTCTGAGTTCATCATTCTGTGCATACAACCTGAGGTTTTCATCCTTCAACTGATCATTTTCATTACTAACATACTGAAATAGTGTTTCAAACTTATGGACCTTGTCTCTCAGTTTCGCAATTTTCTTCTGAAGCCTTACTGATTTAATCTTAAAATTATGTCCTTCATCTGGAATGGGTACCTTTGTTGGAGCTACTACCAACTAGGAATGGCTCCCTTCTGGCACATGGCCCACATTCTACTTCGGAGAAGGGTCTTGTTGTTCTGGGCTTGTTGAAGGTTGAGTGGGGGTGAAAGTGTGTAAATCCTGGGCAATGTCATCAGGGATTTGGGACTGATGTGGAGATGAAGGGAATTTGGGGAAAGATCAGTGAGATGGAGCAGAAGCATCAGGGGATGAGGCCACAAAAACATGCTTAGGACTAGCAATAGTGTAAGGAGGTTTACTCATGCTCTCGATCCTTCTTCTATCTAGTGTGATAGTTTCTATACGAGGAGATGAGGACTTGTGATCATGAATTGAGATTTTTCTGGACTTGGGCTTGTGGCCTTGTTTCCCTTCATGCTTCCTATTTGGTTGTCTCCTCGAAGGCCCAGATTCATGTCTAAAGGAAGGGTTTAGCATTTTTCAATTCTCAGGAGGGAGTGAGGTAGATTAAGAAAGTGAAGTGGGTGAAGCAGGGGTTTCCATTTTTAATTTCACAATTGGACCTACAGGTCTCTGCCTCCATTTCACTTAGGTTTCTTCTCCTGGAAAGTTCTCTATGAGGAAGTCTTCCCAAGATTTCTTCCTTTTGCTTAATTCAAACAAAACCAAGATTTTAATCAAGCTGTGATGGTAGAGTGTGGTTCTTGGCTTCTTAATTTTAGATTGAACCCCTCTAGCCATCTTGTGCAGACTCAATTTTAAGAAGTGAGGAATATCTACAGAGAAGTATTCATTAAGATGCATTAACAGTTTGATAGGATACATGAAAATGATGGCATACTTGCCCTCACAAGTCAGAAAGTGTTGTATCATTGTTAGCAAGGACTGCCATTAGTCTTTAATGTAACTACGTAACACTCGCATATTCCAACTTAATGACTGGTATGTTGGCTTTAAAAATTATATGCAATTGGGTATGCTTAATTTCCCTGCTTTGAAGAAATGTTCACCCCCTGTGGGCAGCCCAATTTCCTCACTTAATGATTGCTCTGTAACTTCAAGGCGCAAGTTTCCAATTTTTCCCTCTTTCCATCGAAAGTCTAGGCTAAGGCTAATGCCTCACATCATTATACCCCTGGAACCTCTGAAGAAAAATGATCCGGGTGGATATTGGTGGTCACCCGCCTATTCCACTTGGGGCCCCACCATTCTCTCTTTCAGTTTTTAAGTTTCGGCACAACTTACTATTTTTAGCAGTTTTTCAGGTCCTGAACTTCCATAGCTGTTTTGAGGCCCTAAACGACGTTTTTTGGGAAAAATGGGAGCAACATGGGTCCATGGACAAATGCTGATCACTCAAAATTTGTAGTCCTCGAATAGATCTTTCTAACGAGGTATGGTTCACATCAAACAGAGATCCTATGCCAAAGTTATGTCCCCGGGAAGTTGAAACACCAATTTACCCAAACAGGGCCCATATTTTTGGCGCTTCATCTCCTAGGGTTAGGGTTTTGGATGTTTAGGGTTTCCCATTGTTTCTAAATAATAAATAGGCCCTTGAGCCTCATTGTAACGTAGTTTAGAGGCCTGTAGCCGCCACATCTCTTCTCATAGATAGCTACCAGTGCCCTAGCTAGTTTATTTCCATTCTCTCTGTAAGCAAATTTCAGTTCTTTGATATTAATGAAATGAAGTGTTATCTCCGTTGCATATTTGTATTTATGGTTATATGTTTATTTTGTTGCATTCCTGCATAAATCCAAATCAGTGGTATCAGAGCGGTCTGCTTTTTCTCGATCCTTCTTTGCATGTCCACAATGAGGTCGAGGTATAAGGAGTTAATGCTCAATCTGGTGGAACCTTTGCAAGATCAGCCTCGAAAACCCTGACGGACACCCATGGGGGGTGAAAAGAAAGATGAGGGAGCAGAAGATCCTATCGAAATATTGCTCGAGGAGGCCCTTGAAAAACAAAGGAACGCGATGATGGATAACTTTGCCCAGATCCTTCAACGGCTGCTCACCGGCGGTGCATCTACATCCAGCAACCACTCCGGAGGTGCGACTCCTTTTAAGGTACAAGTAAATTTTGACATTCCCATATTTTAGGGTCAAATAGATGCAGATGTCGTAGATAGATGGTTGAATCTATCAAAAGGATATTTCTCGGTTCATGACTTTTCTGACTGGGAGAAGATTATTTTTGGAATCATCAAAGCTACCCCCCATGTCAAGGATTGGTGGGAAACCTACTGTGAGAAAAAGGACCAAACAGAACCTTCTTTGTTCTCAGCCGTACCAACTTGGAATTCTTTCCAAGATGCAATCAAGGAACAATACTATCCCGTGGGGAGCTATGAGGACAAGTACATACAATGGACCACGCTGCGACAACAAATGGATCAAGATGTGCATGAGCTGATGAATTTTTTCCATACCCTACACGCAAAGTTGGGTATCAAAGATTCAGAGAAACATCTGGTGCTAAAGTATCACAATTGTCTACACAGATACATTTCGGAGGAAATGGAGTTCCTCGACATCTCCTCTCTTGGTACGGCATACTGGTATGCTGCCAAGATTGAGTAGAAATTCAAACAGAAGAAGCGAGACTTTGGATCAGCAAATCAAAAGCAAGGGAAAGGTGCTCCCAAGCCGCAGAACAAAGGACAGAGCCAAGGCATGGTGGCTCAAGACAACTTGTCGAAGCCACAAGCAAAGAAAAACACTGCAAATCCAAAGAAGGACACGGGAAAGTGGTGTGAGTTCCATAAGAGCTCCACTCAAAACACAAGTGAGTGTCAAGCCAAGAAGTTGCTAGTGGCTAAGATGAGGGCTTTTGAGTCAGACGCATGCTCTGACTCTGAATAAGAACCTGACAAGGGGAATGAAAGAGGGAAACAGATTATTGATGCGGAGCCCAACACCACTGTTGCCACTACCAAGATCTAAAAGGAGGAATCGAAAGATCCAGAGGAGGAGGAACGTCTCTTCCACTCCTGGATGTGGGTAAAGGGCTCCCTGGTACAGTTCATTATAAAAAATGGGAGCCAAAAAAACCTCATTTCAGTAGACGCAGTGAAGCGGTTGTGCTTGCCGACCACAGCTCACCCACATCCATACACCATTGGGTGGCTCCACCAAGGACGAGGTCTCTGCGTCAGCCTGTAGTGCCGCCTTCCCTATATCATCAAGCCCTTCACGGCTGAGGTATTATGTGACGTTGCTCCTATTGATGTTTCTTATGTATTATTAGGACAACTATACTTGTGGAAGCGTCATGCTGTGTATGAGACGCGACCTCGTGCTGTTATTATTACTTTGGGAAATAAATTGTACAAGATACCAGAGGTACCACCTGCTGCTGCTATCTCTTTGGTTACTGCAAAACAATGCAGTAAGCTCATTTCCCAAACTAGGAAATTCGTTTTCTTGATGATCCGCCCCCAGGGCAAGAAGAAGACTGTGGCCACGACCTCCAGACAGGGCTCGTCTGCATGACAACAACAAATGGACAAGGTTGTGGAGGAGTACGGGGACATCTTCACCTCACCCACAAGGGTTTCTCTGCACTGTCAGGTCAAGCACTCGATTGATCTGACCCCAGGTGCGCTGCTACCCAATGGATCGATCTATCGGCGCTCTGTTCTGGAGAAAAATGAAATCAAGAGGCAGATTCAAGAGCTACTGCATAAAGGTCACATCCGACCAAGTTCGTCACCTTGTGGGAGCTCGATCGTGTTGGTACAGAAGAAGGATGGGACGTGGAGACTCTGTATTGACTATCGGGTGTTGAACAAGATCACTGTTTGGCATCGGTACCCGATCCCACGGATTGATGAACTTCTGGACCAACTCAAAGGGGCGAAATATTTCAGCAAGATTGACTTGAAGTTTGGGTATCACTAGGTACCAATTGAACCCTCTGATGTGTGGAAGACTACCTTTAAAGCCAAGGAAGGCCTTTTCAAATGGCCGGTCATGCCTTTCAGGTTGACAAATGCCCCCGCAACCTTCATGAGGTTGATGGACGACATCTTACGGCCATTCACCAACTCATTTGTAGTGGTGTACTTGGATGACATTCTGATCTTGAGCCAGACTTGGGAGGAGCCCCTCCACCACATCTGACAAGTCCTCAAAACACTGCGACAACACAAGTTGTGTGCCAATTTGGAGAAGTGCAATTTTGGCATGACCCAGGTTCAATATCTGGGATACATTATTGATGAAAGGGGGGTGCATGTGGATCTAGCCAAGATCCAAGTCATTCGGGATTGGCCAGCCCCAACCACTATAACAGAGCTTCGTAACTTTATGGGTCTTGCTAATTTCTACCATAGGTTCGTGTTGGGATTCTCTCATATCACTTAGCCCTTGAGTCAAGTCACCAAGGGAGGAGCGAGTGAAAAATTCTTTTGGTTGGAATCTCAACGAAGGCATTTACAGAATTGAAAAATCGCCTCTGTTTTGCCCCAATGCTCACATTACCAGACTTGCAACAGCTATTTGATATCGAGACAGATGCCTCTGACTATGCTATTGGGGCAGTTCTTACTCAATAGGGACATCCAGTGGCATATCATAGTGAGACATTTTCTGATACAATTCGTAAGTATCCCACTTATGACAAAGAAATGTATTCCAATGTGCAAGCTTGTCGACAATGGAAGTATTACATTTTGGGGAAGGAAACAATCATCCACACAGAACACCGGCCCCTATATTTCATACAGACACAAAGGAAGTTGCAGAATGATCGCCATCAGAATTGGTCCACATATCTGCAACCGTTTCATTTGAACATCAAGTACAAGAAGGGTAGCACCAATAATGTTGCAGACTGTCTCATTCGACCACCAATCATGGCGCTCACCACCATTCTCAACTCTTGTGGGCACGAGACTTCTGATTGGCCGCTTCTCTACGAGAACGACCCAGAATTCAGCCACACATACAAGGCACTCTTGGGGGATACGCAAGTTCCAAATTTTCACCTCCAAGATGCACTTTTATGTCACCTAGGACACATTTGTGTTCCTTCAAGTGAGCGTGCCAAGATGATATGGGAAACATAGCACAGTCAATTTGTTGGGAATTTCAGGGTCGAGAAAATAGTAGCAGTACTGTAGAAGTATTTCTATTGGCCGAACCTTCGAAAGGATGTCGGGAAGCACATCAGATCCTGCACTGCTTGTGCCATTGCCAAACTGACCATCAAGAAGCAAGGCCTATATACTCCGCTACCTACCCCTAATAGAAATTGGGAATCCATCTCCATGGATTACATGTTGGGCCTGCCTTCTACTAAGCATGGAAATGACTGTGTTTTCGTGTCATCGACAGATTCTTGAAGATGGCCATTATGGAAGCCTACAAGAAGAATATCACAGAAAAAGCCACTGCTAAACTCTTCTTTGAACGAGTGTGGGTGCACTTTAGGATCCCACAGTCTATCATATCAGATCAGGATAGCAGGTTCCTCAGCACATTTTGGTCCAACCTCTAGTCAATGTTGGACACCAAGCTCACCAAGTCCACAACTTTCCATCCCCAAACAGATGGCCAGACAGAGGTCATCAACAGAATGATTGTACACATTATGCGCATGTATAATTCCAAGCATCCACGCACATGGGACAAGAGCCTCCCCTATGTATAACACAGCTATAACTGAGCTCTCCACACCTCAATCAGCCACAGCCGCTTTCAGGTGGGCTTGGGATTCCAGCCACTATGTCCCATTGACGTAGCCATGCCATTTGCAACTACTTAGGCTGATTCAGCTCATGTCCAGTCTGAAGTTGACAAAGCAAATAGATTCATCGAGCGCATTCAACACATCCACCAACAGGTTCATGACATATTGGATAGAGCTAATGCTAAGTACAAGCAACGCCATGATCAACATCGGGTGCCACACAACTTCCAGGTGGGTAACAAAGTGTGGCTACACTTGCAGAAGGAGCGCCTCACTGGACCCCATCGCAAGCTTCCCCCACTCCGATACGGGCCGTACACCATCACTAAGGCTGTAGGGAACAATGCTTTCAAGTTCAATATTCCACCATTCCTTGGTCTGCACCCAGTATTCAATGTGGACCGCCTTCGTCCTTACTTCCCACTTCAACTGGACACCTCTGACATTGCAGAACAACTCACATCAACAGAGTTAAACCCAGACTGCATGGAATAGGTCACCACAGATTGTATCATGGACATGAAAATTAAGAACACTCGCCAATAGAAGATCCAACTGTATAAGGTTGTCAAAGTTGGCCAACTCCTGCACCAAGGAAAGTGGTTCACCGAGGACCAAGTTCAGCAAAAGTTTCCTCATCTCATGGAAGAACTTAACGCAATGGGGACCATTGCTTCCTAAGGGGGGAGGAATGATGCAGGTGGATATTGGTGGTCACCCACCTATTCCACTTGGGGCCCCACCATTCTCTCTTTCAGTTTTTCAATTTTGGCAAAACTTACTATTTTTAGCAGTTTTTTGGGTCCTGAACTTCCGGAGCCGTTTTGAGGCCCTAAACGACGTTTTTTGGGAAAACCGAGAGCAACATGGGTCCATAGACCAATTGATGTTGCTCACTCAAAATTTGTAGTCCTCGAATAGATATTTCTAACGAGGTATGGTTCACGTCAAACAGAGATCGTATGCCAAAGTTACGTCCCCGGGAAGTTGAAACACCAATTTACCCAAACGGGGCCCATAGTTTTGGCGCTTCATCTCCTAGGGTTAGGATTTTGGATGTTTAGGGTTTTCCATTGTTTCTAAATAATAAATAGGCCCTCAAGCCTCATTTTAACGTAGTTTAGAGGCCTATATCCGCCACATCTCTTCTCAAAGATAGCTACTAGCTCCCTAGCTAGTTTATTTCCATTCTGTCTATAAGCAAATTTCAGTTCTTTGATATTAATGAAATGAAGTGTTATTTCCACTGAATCTTTGTATTTATGGTTATATGTTTATTCTGTTGCGTTCCTGCATAAATCCAGATAAAAAAACCATCCAACCCCTCTTTTTGATGACTTATTTGCACAACTGGTATTCTGTAGTTCTAGCAAATTGGGAAAACATGGGCTCATGCTTATCGGTTCCCATGATTAGGAAAAATTCGAGCACTCTTGCAATGAAACTATTGAATGTAATCACACATACAACAATTCATGACTGGAGAGGAAGTTTGATACATAGGAAGAAAATTTTTAATGGACAAAATCGAGACATACATATGACACTGACAACACAGAGAGCGTTTATTACATAATTCATAAATATTGGTGACTGACGTGCATGCAACGCACAGGAAGACAACACACAGATTCCCACAACGTTTATGAAGAATTATTTCACTTAGACATTCCCTCACTTCATCATAAACATTCCAAGCATTGCACAGAGATGTCCCACTGTATAACATGAGGGAAAATGATGATACAATCATGGCCTGTAATGGGAATATGGTCCAACGATGAGGTTATTAAAACGATTTCATTATGGATTCGTATGCCAGGAAATGTAATCATCATGCCCACTAATTTTGAAATCATGCCTATAAATTTCATTATCATACCACCATGCTCCACTAATTCTGAAATCATGCCCAATCGATTCATAATTAGAGGAGAGTTGGTGGCATAAATACATCTGTGTTAAACTAATGATGACATCGTGGCTACAAAAATTCCTGTGTTAAGTTCATGCCATCATTCACAAAATCATGGTCCATGCTTGGATGATGTTTTCCCTCATCATCATTAAGGCTTCCCCTACCAACATATGCTCCCCGTACCATCATTTTATGCAGCCCTCATCACCATACGTAACCACCTTTAGTTCTATCTACTTATCACCATATGGAATTATGTGCAATTATGAACATGGGTAAAATGACAATTTTTGAATATTGATGGGGAATGGTTCATTCTAATATTAGGAACCAATCTGGGCTTAGGAATAGATTAGGGAGAGAGAATGAAAATAGGGAGATAGGGAATTTTGGTAAATTGTAGTTATAAGTAGTAACCATTAAAACTAACCATAGCTAAGTTAAATAAATTAAGCACATTACCTGTGTTACTTTGAACAATATTGGGCATAAAAAATAGTGTGAATATACCACTAGTATAGGAGCAGGTCCGTTGTTAGAAGTGTTGCTCCTACTGTGAAGGATGATCATAGGGGAGCAGTGAGATCTGCAGCAGATTGAGTGGCATAAAAAAAAAATCTTCAAGAACTGAACTAGTGTTAGGAATAGTACTTCTCATATCCCATTAATACTATAGATATTTCTGACCACACTATATTATTTAGAAAACATATTTCTAAAAGGGAATCACAGTCCAGCATTTAATGTTCAAGTATGAAGATGAAAAATGCATAATAGTTCAAGTACATAGCTGGTTAACATAAGGAACATAACATGGAACCTGCAAACTTCTTTGACAATCTGCCACTGAATTTTTGTGTAGTGGCACTGGAAACCTGTTCATCATCTCATGGATTTTGACCAGGCCTGAGATGATAACTACCTGGGGCATTTCTGTTTAGGGAGCATGAAATGTCCTGAAAGAAGGCTCCAAGGGGGCTTCTTTTCCATAGTTATTCTAGTGGGCCTGGAAAAGAATAATTCAATACCCATTGGATCCATAGGCTACCACTACCTTATTGTTTTATCGAGCCTAAGGTAGTTTCTGCTTGGGGCATTCATGTTTAGAGAGTCTGAGTTTCCCGTAGAAGACTCCAGAGGATTTCATTTCCATAATCATTTCCTTGAGCCCGGAAAAGAATAATTCTATGCTTAAGGAATCACTATACTACCACTGGTCCATGAATTTTATGAGCCTAGATCAGTCAATGCTCAAAAAATTCACTTTTTGAGAGTATGAAGGCATCCAAAGAAGACTCCAAAATGTTCCTTTTCCATAAATAATCCGCCAGGCTTGATAAAGGAATAAACTTACTCCTGACGAATTTCTCCTTTATTCTATATGGGTTGTGGGCAGAACCACCTGTAGATATGAAAAATTAACAGCCCATTGGTTAATATATATATATATATATACATATAAAAGTAAAATAATCAATCGACCGAACTAGTAAGAGGCTAGTCATTTGCATGAACCAGCTCTAATCCTAGATCCTTCTGAACTTCCTACAAAAACAGATCATGTGAAAGTGGTTTGTGATAAACTTTAAGCTGATGGCCATTCACTATAAAAGAAGTTTGGACAACATCGATGGTCTTAACACGAACTGAACCATTATCAAAAACCTCAGCTACTTCATAAGGCCTAAACCATCTAGGAGAAAACTTACCTTTGAAGTGCTTGAACTTACTGTCATATAAAAAGTCCCAGTCACCTGGATGGAATACTTTCTTCTTGATGAACTTGTCATGCCATCGAGCTATTTGGTCCTGCACTAATGAGCTTCTATGATAGGCATCTTATCGCATTTCGTCCAACTCGTTCAACTGCATCAATCTCTGCTCTTGAGCTTTATTCAGGTTCATTCCCAATTAGGTGGAAGTTCTCAATGTTTTTACTTGGAATTCAATGAGAAAGAGCACTTTCTTTTTGTAGACTATTTCATAAGGTGTGTGCCCTATCACGTTCCTCCAAGTAATCATGTAAGCCCATAATTCCTCTAATAACTTATCTGCCCAATCCTTATGGTGCAGTTGAATGGTATTTGTGAGGATGGATTCTAGGACTTTGTTCATGGACTCCACTTGTCCATTAGCTTGTGAGTGGTAAGGGTTAGATTTATGGTGCTTAATCTAGTACTGCTCGGTGAGTGCCTTAACCAAATTTGATGTAAATTGCGTGCCTTGATCAATGACAATCTCACGCGCGGCACACCAAATCTTGTGAAGATGTCCTCGAACAAAAACTCTACTACTGCCTTTTCCGTAGCAGCATATAACGCCTTACCTCCACCCACTTGGTGACATAGTCGGTGCATACCAAGATATAATTTTTCTTTTTCAACATCGAGGAGATGGGCCCTGCAAAATCCAATGCCCACTTCTCAAAGGGTTCAGTGGCTATTTGTGGTTGAAGAGGTATCTAGTTCGAGGAAAGCAGTTTCTCCATCCGCTGGCGAGCATCACAACTAGAAACAAACTTCTTAGCATCCTTAAAGAGTGAAGGAAAATACTACCTAGTACAAAGAACCTTTTATTCAGTCCATTTATCGGCAAAGTTCCCCCCACAAGGCTCATTGTGGTAGGCTTTAAAAACATTGTACATCTCATCTTCCTGCACACATCGCCTCATGATCAAATCTAGCCCAGTGTAGAACAAATCCCCCTTAATCCAAGAGTAATTGGCATTGCACTGCACAATATTATATTTTTCCTAGGAATACATGGTCTAAGGTAATTTCCCTGACACCAAATAATTGGAAACTTCGGCGAACTAAGGAGTGATGGCAGAAATGGCGAATAGTGCTCCATATGGAAATTCATCGGGCACTGGAGTTGACATGCTTCCCTGTCCAATATTCAAACGAGACAAGAAATTAGCTACCAAATTATCACTTCCAGGCCTATCAATTACGGCTATATTGAATTCTTGTAAGAGAAACAACCATCTAGTTATTCTACCATTAGTAATCGATTTATTCATTAAGAATCTAATAGCAGAATGACTGGTATGGACGAAAGTCTCATAACCAGTAATATAATGCCTAAACTTCCCTATAGCACGTATAACTGCTAACAATTATTTTTTCGTGACAGTATAATTTAATTTGGCGGAGAAAATATTTTTTCTAACAAAATAAATAGCGTAGGGGTAGCGATCTTCCCTTTTCCCCAGGACTGCTCCTAGTGCAGTGTCTGAAGCGTCTATACAAATGTGAAAAGGTAAGGACCAGTTTAGTCCTCTCAATACTGGAGTAGTGGAAAACCTGTCCTTTAGTGTTTGAAAATCCTGTTGACAATTGAGATTCCACACAAAGTCAGTATCTTTAGTCAAAAATTTAAATAATGGTGTTGCAATTCTAGTAAATTTTTCAATAAAACGACGATAATAACCAGCATGTCCCAAGAAACTTCTCACCTCCTTTTGGGAACTAGGAATAGGGATATGTGAGATTACCTTGATTTTTTCCAGATCAACTTTCATTCCTTCTAGCAACACATGATGGCCCAAAACAATTCCCTTAGTTTACATCATTCTACATTGATCACTACTAAGGGCTAGATTGGCTTCTTGACAACGAATCAACACCTTCTCTAAATTTTCCAAAGCCTGATCAAAATAATCTCCATATACTGTGAAGTCGTCCATATATACCTCCACACAGTCATGGATCAAATTGGAGAAAATGGCAAGTACAACTCTCTTAAAAGTAGCTAGGGCGTCATAAAGACCGAAGGAGAGAACTCTATATGCATAAGTACCCCACATGCATATGAAGGTAGTCTTTTCTTGGTCCTCTTCCACTATTTGTATTTGATTATAATCGTTGTATCCATCTAGAAAAGAAAAATAATTCTTACCTAAAAGCGTTCGAGTACCTGATTGATGAAGGGAAGTGGAAAGTAGTCGCGCAATGTGGCCTTGTTTAGTTCCCGGTAGTCGAAGCATATACGCCACTTTCCATTGTTTTTTGGCACCACCACCAAAGGTGACACTCACCTACTGTCTAAAATGGGGTAGATGAATTCTGCAGCCAAAATTTTCTGAAGTTCTTCTTTGAAAATATCTTTTAATGTTGGGTTCATTCACCTTTGTGGTTGTTGGACAGGTCACATTTCTTCATTGGTGTAAATATGGTGGATGCAAGTGTCTGGATGGATTCCACTCATGTCCAGGTAATCCCAAGCAAAAGCTCTAGATTTCTCATGAATCATGCCCATCAACTGCTTCTTTTGTTCCATATTCAACTCTGTACCGATGTGTAAATTCTTTCCTTCAATGATTTCTACAAGCTCTATGGTGAGTTCATGGCTCTCCTCTATTGCTGCAAAAGATACGAACACGGCTAGATGGAAAGCCTCCTGGAACTCATCACTAAAAACATGCTGGTAACCATTAAAAGAAATAGGATAATCGATACAAGAACTATGATATAAACACTAGTGAAAAATATGTTCATCGAGATGCTCCTGGAGACCTCTAGACTGTTCTAATGTTAGCAAAGGAAACATATAGTATTCATCTCCATAGGGGCTCTCAAGCCATAATGGTACTTCAACAACTGTCTGAGTTGGGGGGGAAATAGACAAGGTTTGGTTATGGGGACCATTTTAAATGATCATTTCTCTATTTCTACATGCTATGACGACATCAAAAGTTGCCAAACACAGGTGTCCCAGAACTACAGGATGTCCAGGCCTAGAGGTTTTCAGGGAAATGATGATAAATTCTATAGGATATTTCCAGGAAGCAATAGTGACCACTATGTCTTCTAGAGTTCACATTGGTTTGACGACGGATTTTTCTGCCATTTCTAAAATGATAGGGGTGGGTTTAAGCCCAGGTAACTGCAAAGATGTCATTGTCTCATATGTCATGGAATTTATTGCCGCCCCTAAGTCTACAAGTGTGTTTGGCGGAAATACTCTGTTTATTTCAATGGTGACAATGGGATTCCCAGGATCATGGTACTTCACAGGAAAGTCATAAATCATGGTGGACATTTGGCTTATGATCTTTATGCTTTGGTTCTTATGCCCCTTCCTACATGGCTTCTTGATACATAGATCCTTGAAAATTTGGTGTAAATAGGGATGTCTCTGATAGCTTGCAAGGGTGGAATTTTGATGCAGACATTCCTTAAATCATTTTCTAGGTTGTATTCAAGTGTATTATCTTCTTTCTTTACAAGGAGTCTTTTCGGGTAGGGTGGTTCGTTTGATTCTTCTTCTTGTGTTTGTTTTTTTTTCTCATTTTGTACATTCTTTTCGGATGATGTGGATGGAACCTCTTCCTCAATGACAATAGTTGATTTCCATTTGTTAACTGTCTTCCATAATCGTAACTGAATTTCATTCATGGGGATGGCAGTGATCATATATGTAGGAAAAGGCTGGATGTGTATGTTCTGTGCAGGTTGAGGTGGTTTATTATGATTTGGGTTAGGTACAGGTTGCACAGGAAATAATGTAGGGTGACATGTGTTAAAGGCTTGAGGTGCCTGCGAAGTTGATGATGGGTTAGATGGTGCAGGTAAAATTTGATGTAAAGGAGGGGGTGGAAGCAAGGGTTGTTGATATGAGTGAGGATTATACCCTTGCTAATAGGATTGCATGGTTGGGTTGTACGAGGTGCTTGGCATATTTGGATAGGGCACATAGAACTGGTTTTGGGACTGATAAAGGTTGGTATAAGGGTTTTCCCTCTAGTTCCAGTTCCATGGAGTGTTCTACGTTTGAGGGGTGGCCCAAGGGGGGTAAGTTGGCTGGAATCTCTAGGGTTGCGTTTGACCATACCCTTGGTGATTAGGTTCCAGGAACATGTTTTGACTGGGGCCTCTCTAAAAGGGTTTCTTACTTGTTTGTGAAAGATCATTTTTTTCGGCATTCCCTTTATAGATAGCCTGCAGACCGAGAAGAGATGGACACTTGCTGGTTGCATGTTCTAAGGTGAAAATTCCACAAACCTCAATGGTGTTGACGAGACACTCTCTTTCCATGTGATTTTGTTTGCATTTGGGACAAAAGATTGCCATAGCAGCCCTTTCGTCTTCTTGTTTCTTATTATGTTTCATTATGTCGAGCTGGTTGCCAATGGTGCTTAAGATGTCAGTTTTAAAATTTTCCAATAGGTTCCCTAGTTCGACTCTTGTTGGAACAGGGCCTCCTACAAGCTGCGAAACTGGTCCGATTTTGTATAATTTTGATCATGTTTAGTCTAACGCAGGGGTTTGGGGTGGGAAAAAGCCCTGAAAGCATTGTAATGGGTTAAAAGGTAGATCTGGAATCTGCAAACCACGATTTGCGGCCCATAGGAAATATTAGGCTAGATTGTTATAAATAGAGGAAAATTTTGAATTGTAAGGTCAGAAGATGATGAGCTCTTGATGCGAATTGCGGCTTAGTAGATATTTTTGGGTTTTTGGGAAGGGACTCCGACTGGATGTGTGCATGGAGATCCCATGTCCTGCTATGTGCGGACCTTGCTGCTGTGTGGGCAGGTCAGGCTTGGGTATTGTAAGAAGGAATTGACGGATTGATGAATAAGAAAGGTTGTTTGAGTAACTAAATCTATGTGCACTGTTTATGTGAATCTGTGGTCACTGCTGTATTATGTGTATTCTGTGTTGAGCTACGAAAATACTGTGTAAGTGTTTTTATTGCATCTAGATCTGTCTGTTATGTTTTATGCAATACTGCGCTATTGTCTTAGAAGTATATAATTTGTTGAGCACCGTAGTATAGTTGACCTTGCGCACGTAGATGAGAAGGATGCTTATAGATCCGGCTCTGAAATAGGCGATCTGGTCATTATAAGGCTGGACGCAGCTCTGCTTGCCTTACCTATCCTTTCTCAGGGTGTGAAAACCTAGTTCCAGCACCCACCCATACTACTTCGGGTGAGACTTTGACCTGCGCAAGTAGGTCACTACCGAAAGGGCCATTAGAATAGGGGTTTGTTGGCAAAACTGAGCCTCTGAATCTGGGTCAGGACCCCTCGAGCCAACAAATGGTTCCATTGCTGGGACCGGGAGCATTTTGAGAAAGGGATCAGGTAATGAAAAGAGAGTACTAGAAGCCTGAAAGGAAGGAAATTGAAGAGTGGTTCGAAAAGCAGAGTCAGGAATTTGTGACAAAAGAGAATCGCAACATGAGGTTAACGGCGAAAAAGTGGAAAAATAGGTACATTCTTACAGAAAGCTACGAAATTTTCTTTGTGACATTTGCAATCGAGCTTCAAGAGTGGCTGGATAGGCTCATAGAATTCTAGAAGTGTTGGAAGGACGAACGAGTCACTCAGTGGACTCCAGAACTGATCCAGCAGCTAGAAAGCACTGATAATACCATCACTCGCACGGTGGATCACTGGGTGGACAGTGTGCTAGGGTTTTTGTGACAGAATTTTCCATTGATCAGTTAGTCTCCTACTCTGAGGCCGAGTGGAGATTATTTAAAAGGTTCCGGGGCAAGTTTCTGAAGACATTACCTTTGCTGATTAAGATACTACTATGCGAGAAGAGTATCATGTGTAGTCATACCGAGTGAATGACCTCGGATCCAGATGAGAGCACGACATGCAATAGTAAATAATATCGAACCAACCTTGAAGGGGGAAGATCTGTCTATAACCCTCTGCGAGAGACGGCTGCGCAAAGCCCCCTGGCTACACCGCCCTCCACGCCGCACAAAGGTAAGAACTCGCCCATACCACCGCCTCTGTCGGACAGTGATATGGTTGCGCACCTGAAACTACCTATCTTCAAGGGGGTAGGGAATGAGGATATGGATCGATTTTGGTTTGTTGCAGATTCCGTATGGACTGCGAAAAATGTGACAAACAATACGGTGAAGAGGGCACAACTGTCCCTGGCATTTGAAGAAAGAGCATTGGACTGGTATATGCGATACATATCTCAGAACGAGAATGCATCTATTCAAGATATTAAGGACAACCTGAAGCAACAATTTCGAAAGCCAAAATCTTACTCTCAGTTGGTAGCAAAAGTGAAGGACTTCAAGCAAGTGCGTCTGAATTTGCATGGGAGGTTGATCAGCGACTGAAGAGAGAAATCAGGGAAGGAGGATTTGAGTATGACGATAGACAACATACAGAATGGTTCATCGCTATGTTGTTGTCCCACTTGCGTGTGCTAATGAGTCACCAAACCTTCGAGTCGCAGGAAAAATCTGTGGAAGTCACTAGGAAACTAGAAGCTGCACCCATAGAAGATACTTCGTTAGGAGTAAAAAAATTCAGGAGCAGCTCAGAGACATGCACATGGAAATTCAGAACCTGTGAAAGGAACGAGGCAAAGGAGCCAACACAGATCTATGGTGCATACGATGTCAGGTATCTAGCCATACGAAGGATCAATGCCCTCTATTGGTAGATTACATGCAGGCAGGGGGACCTAGTCTGGTCCACCCAGGAGCAAGTGGGGAACCCATCCTATCGCGTCCAGGCTCAAGCAGATCTGCGTTGTGGTGTGATGACTACCATGTAGTAGGGTTGCATGATACAAACCATTACCCCTGGCTAGGTGTGTATGTCCCAGAACTGAAGCAACAGTGGTGCAGGTTCTGCCAGTCGGTAGGACACGATGAGAAGAACTGTCGAACTTACGATATAATGATAGATCGAGGAAACTTGTACAGGGTACAGTCAGACCCTGTGTCACCTAGATCTCCCACGGGCTTTGGTGGCTCTCCAGCAAGGGGCAGGGGAGGTCGGGGAGGAAGCGTAGGTCGAGGGCGGGGGTAGCTAATCTGTTATAACTGTGGGGAAGTAGGACACTTTGCAAGGGACTGCCCCAACCCTACAAGGAAATCTTGAAAATATTGTAGATAGCTGGACCATGTGATCAAGATTGCCCAATTTTAATAGCCAAAATGCAGGAAAAGCAGCCCACCCCACACAGAATGTGCAAAGAGTTAAAGCCGAGATAAGGAACATAGACCCAAGTGTGAAAGTCATAACACGCATTGGGATGGTCACCTAGGGACCAAAGGAAGAGGCTGCCAGGGATCCTCTGACCTGTCAAGAAGGATCGAACATAAAAAAGGGACAAGAGACAATGGCCATAGCTGACCAGGACTTCGCTTAGAAAGAAGCAGCTACTGCGTAGGCACCAACACACCCCAAGACAGATGAGGGGCTCGAGCCCTTTCTGCAGGCATGTATGAAGTTGCTACGTAACCCAAAGGCTATAGAGAACCTTCAGGCATTAATGAATAGCTGCATAGCATGGCTCGATCCAACCCCAGGGACCAAGGATGTACACAAACTATACATGTATAAAAAATGCACTGGAAGGGAAATGCTGCTGACTGCGCAGATTCATGACTACGAGATGGATCAGGTTATTTTGGACCTTGGATCAAATTCGAACATGTACCTAAACAAAAATGGCAACAAATGGGAGAACATAAGTTGGAATGGTCCACCATCCAGCTGCGCATGGAAAATCAACAGAAGATCATCCCTTTGGGAAGGCTGCCAAAAATCATGGTAGATATCGCAGGAGTAAAAGTCCAAGTTGACTTTGAGGTAATAGAAATCGTAGAATATGCGGACCCCTACCCTGCTCTCCTAGGACTAGACTTGGCTATAGATATGGGGGGTGTCATCAATCTCAAAAAGCGCAACATGGTGTTTGAAAATAAAGGCACACGATTAATAGTAACGTTGGATCCCGTGGAAGGCACACGATATACAGAGCCAGTGCGAGATGAGGAGGAAGTGGATCACATTTACAAGTTCACTACGCAGGACGAATATTGGATTAACCCCACGGCGGAAGGAGTACTCTGCTGAGAAAAGGATAGTGAATGCTTTTCTGACTCCGATGGGGAACTAGAGAATTGGAAAGGCCGGTTGCATGAGGTTTCGGTGCTGCGATGTCTTCGGGTCACAAGGAACTTCCGCTGCATCTCCTTCGAGGTAAGAGACCTACCCTACTTTGGGGAGTCTGGTAACATTAAGGAATTTCTATGCGCATTCTAAGCAAAAGTTCCCAAGGGACACAGGCTAGGGGACCTTAAGCTAGCCCTGTGCGGAACACCTACGCGTTGGTGGGATACACATGGGAAGGTATTTCGCGATTGGGAGGAATGTCAAGATAAGATGATCTTGCGATTTGAAGCTCCAGTTGGGAGACAGATCCAAAAGTTCCTTGGGTCAGAAGACCCACTCAGATATTTTCTCACATGGGAAACACAATGTTGCGACAAAACCCCAAATGAACAGGTCCACATATTTATCCATGCTCTAGGACTACATCCAGTTGCATGGTATTTAGATGCGGAGCTACATCAGTGCACTCGTCATTGGGAAAATTTGTGGGATGAGTTTCTGCGAACATTTAGGGTGGTAGATGGCCCAGGAGCGCTTGACGCAGCTCTGCAGAACACTGATGCCTTGACTCAGGGTAGCCCAAGCCTATACATCGCATCCGAATCCTAGAGTTCACCGGTACCACACATGGTTGAATACTGCAGCCTCAGCCCAACGGAAGGAAAGGATGATCCCCGAACTATCCCAACTGCGACACTAGATGGGATTCGCACGGTTGCCAAGTTGTTTAGGCTGTACATGAATCGCATTACAACACACCCGACGTCGGCTATAATTTGGGATGTGAAAGCAACACGGATGCTTCATCCAAGGTCAGTAGATCCATGAGAAGGCCATCGGGTGAGAACGATGACAGTCAGAACACTGAACTCTGGTAAAAAGGGAATATTACCGTTATGGAAAACAGGCAGCTGGTAATTAAGGTGGCAATTTATGGTGAGTTTTTACCGTTTGCTTGATGGTAAGTTCCAATTTTGATTCACTCTACCATTGGATAGCCTCGGGCACTATAAGGAAGAAAGGATAACTCTGATCAAGGCTCCATATTATCTCTATAATCTACATATATTATTTTGTTGCTTGATTTTCTGGACCTTTAGCGTTTTACCCAATCAACCTACTTCCGTTGTTTGCGAGTCTTCGAATTCAGGATCCCCTCCTTACGTTACTATGGCAGCCCCTAATCCTGCAGACGCATTGGCGCCTACCAGTCCAGGGTCTGCAGACATTATGTTAAGAGTGTCTGGGGATGCTGAGATTGATAAGCTCATTACCCTCTGGCTCCCTGAAGGGAAAATTGACTTTGAACCTTGCGCAGACTGGCGTTAAAGCTATATGATAGAATTTAACACCCTGTCCAACCTTGTCATGATCGTAGGCTCCAGTCGGATGGGCTCGTAAGCAGCCATGCAAGATGGTACGTAACTGCCGCAGATCACTATGAGAGCTGACACAGTCGAGTCACAGCTAGTCCCGCAAATGACAAGACTGACTAACAAGGATACTCTGTCCCCCCGGGGTACGAAGCAGCACAGGGATATGCTACACCCTACCATTAGTATCAGGCTAACTACCAATGAAAGTCATGCTTATTCACTGCCTAGCACTATCCTAGTCAGCGCCCACCTTCTAATGACTACAAGACTACAATTGGACTTGGCACAGCTGCCCCGCGAGGCATTACAGGGTTTACACACCGTCGTGGTTCAAGAGATCCATCATCGCGACTGGACCCCACAGCGACAGCTCGATGTGGCCACGCCACTCATTACACGACAGACCAAAGATGTCTCCCTTGCTATCTCGCAAACGGCGCAGCTCGAACCGGTGGTTGACCAGCTCGACACAGAGGTCCCATATGAGCTCACCATAGAAGGCTTGGTTGCATCACTAAAGGCATCCCGCACCGAAATACAGACCCTTAGGACCCAAATGACCTACCAATTCACCGCATTACAGGCCCAAGTGCAGCCTACCACACCTCCGGAGGTACGAGCACAACATGTTGAGTTGGTAACAAAAGCTACGGAAACCATTACGAGACAACTTACTCTGGGTACTTAGTTTCTCAAGGCGGCCATGCAGCTCTGGACAGTGGTCTAGTTCAACCCATTTCTTCAGAACATGAAGAAGGACTTACGACAAAAGGAAGCCGCTTTCGATCAGATCGAAGCTACCTTGCCCTCCCTAGTCCCTGCGCAACGTCTGGCACTCTTGAAGACTAACAACGCACTCTGAGACACGATTATGGATCTCCGACGAGAAAAGCATGCCATCACAAAGTGGTTGAAGCCATGGGGCGATGCCGCCTTCCAAATATCACAGGGTGCTCATGATGCAATCGCGCAACTCAACCAGATATTAGAGCGGGTTACCACGGCTACTGAAGGACCGACCTCCCAAAAGCTTGTAGACATCGCACAGAGTGCTGCTGCCCAGAGTCGAGAAGTGTTACCTCTGCTTATTGTAGCCATCAATACCTTACGTGCACAGATAGAGACCGCACCACCACAGTGACTCAGGACAAGTCACAAGATTGTGTTGGGGGACTATTGGAATAGGGTCTCCTACAAACTGTGAAGATGGTCCAATTTTGTATAATTTTTATTATATTTAGTCTAGCGCAGGGGTTTGGGGTGGGACAAAACCCTGAAAGCATTGTAATGGGTTAAAAGGTAGATCTGGAATCCACAAACCACGGTTTGCGGACCATAGGAAATATTAGGCTAGATTGTTATGAATAGAGGAACATTTTGAATTGTAAGGTAAGAAGATGGTGAGCTCTTGATGCAAATTGTGGCTTAGTAGATCTATTTGGGTTTTTGGGAAGGGACTCCGGCTAGCTGTGTGCGTGGAGATCCCAAGTTCTGTTGTGTGCGGACCTTGCTACTGTGTGCGCAGGTCAGGCTTGGGTATTGTAAGAAGGAATTGACGGATTGATGAATAAGAAAGGTTGTTTGAGTAACTGAATCTATGTGCATTGTTTATGCGAATCTGTGGTAATTGTTTTATTATGCGTATTCTATGTTAAGCTGCAAAAATACTGTGTAAGTGTTTTTACTGCATTTGGATCTATCTATTATGTTTTATGCAATACTGCACTACTGTCTTAGAAGTATATAATTTGTTGAGCATCGTAGTATAGTTGACCTTGCGCACGTAGATGCGAAGGAGGCCTATAGATCCGGCTCTGAAATAGGCGATCTAGTCATTATAAGGCCAGACGCAGCTCTTCTTGCCTTACCTATCCTTTCTCAGGGTGCGAAAACCTGGTTCTAGCACCCACTCTTACTACTTCGGGTGAGACTTTGGCCTGCGCAAATAGGTCACTGCCGAAAGGGCCAGTAGTATAGGAATTTGTTGGCAAACCTTAACCTCTGAACCTGGGTTAGGACTCCTCGAGCCAAAAACTCTAGTGATGAAAGTAGTAGCAAGTTTATGGTTTCTAGATGTAGCATCTCGGAGACTATCGTGAATAATCTTACCTACTTTAGCTTGACTTCTAGAATAAGTATGACAAAGTTCAGCTATTTTAGCAAAAAAATTGTTGTAAATGTCCCCACCACTTAAAAGGTTTAGGGCTTCGATGCATTTGTCTCTTAATCCTTTCAGAAAGACCATTTTGACAGTTTTCTCATCTAGATGGGCCCCTCGAGATTTGTGAATTTGATACAGGAATCGCTCAAGATTTTATTCTAGGCTCTCGTCATCTAGTTGTTTCATTCTTAGAATATCCTTGAGGTCCCTAGTTTTGCAAAAGTCCTGGAATTTCCTAAGGAATACAGATTTCATGTCATCCTAAGTGTATATGGTGTTTTCCCCTAAGCTCATAAACCATCTAAGTGTGGTGTCTTTCAGGGTGGCTGGGAATAATTTCAGTTTGTGTACATCATCATATTAATTTTAGCTTCTGCATAAAATATCAAATTCAAAAAGAAAAGCATCGCGATCCTTGTAGGACTTACCATAAAAGAGCGGGAGAGAGGTCATTGGAATGTTCTTCATTCTGATGTTCCTGGTGATATCAAGGATAAGGAACCTGAAGGTAGTTTCTTCTTCGTCATCGTCTGGCCCTCCTCGTGGTCCATCAATGTTTTCTCTCCTTGGTCCATCCCTATTTCCTCCAAAGAGGGTTGGTGCTTCCCCTTCTTCATGATTTCCCCTATGGTTTCATTCATTTTTTATGTTCTCTCCATTTTTCGCCATGTTGGTGTTGATGTTAGTGGAGAAATATCCAATGGAAAACCTTACTCCTTCCTGAATTGGAAGTTCCCCTTCTAAAATCTCCTTGCCACTAGTGCTCCCTTTTTCGTGCTTAGTACCTACGTAATGATTGGCAGGATTAGTTAATGGGATTTTTTTTGAACCAAATTTTTTTAGGAAATTGCGAACTAGAAATAAATCTACCTATATTATCCCTAGGTCTACTTCTACGCATAAGGAAATGAAAATAAAGTTTGAGAAAAAGCAGTAATCGGTCATACTTATGAGAAACCCAACAAAAGTGGATGTGTGGCTCTTCACTCACATCTTACCGTACTCTCTCCTCCCTTTGACAACCCTGCAAGATCTCTGAAACTCAGACAATAATGATTACTTGAATACGAAATTACAACTCCTTGGCAACGACACCAAAAATGTTGAGAGAAATAATTGCTAGATTAATCCTCCAATTTTCATATGCCAATTTGGGCTCGGGACACGAGCTGCACTATGATTTCTAGATTTAGTTTCAGAGTTAGAGTTTGAATGATTCCCCTATAATGATCAAATAAGGAATGGGGCACAAAAATACTTACGAAGACATAGCTTGTAAAAAAGAAATCAATCCATCTTACCACTATAAGAAAAATCAATAATCAAATTCAACTTGAACACTTAAACTCTTTGTAAATCTGACCTATCTCATTACTAAACTGGAATTTGGATTCAATACAAACCTAATTGTCACAATTTCTACTTCAAAGCAAATTCCTAGTTTCAAAAAACTTCACTCTTCAACCCAGCAACTCAACACTTCATTCAAAAATCCAAAACCCTAATTCTGGCTTTTTATAAGTCATCACTTGAAAGGACTGAAGAATTTGATCTAATTGTATTTGTAAGTTAATCCTATGTTCACACAATCAATCTTACGCTTAATAATTATTTCTTCACTCAAACCCTATGATGAGAATGCCTCACATCAATTCCATTGTCTCAATAACAAGCAAAAGATCATGATATTGGAAACTGATTTGAATGCTTATTCTCATATAGTACCAATCAAAGTTAACAACCTGATATTTCATACTCAACTACTCTGCATGTATATGACCTACTTTGTGACAAGTTAAATCAATGAACCCTAATTATACTCTAAAAAATAAGAAGAAAAATGAGACAACTTTTGGACTATTTTAGACACACAAAACTATGCTAGGGAGGCTAGACTACAATTTCATTTAACAAGAATCAAATCTTCAAACTGAGCTCTAACAAACCTACCTAAAATCTTTAGCAAACCAATAATTTGCTTCCCTAACAAAAGAGGTGAATTATACTGCTGATTACAAACTTCACTACTTCAAAGTCTAATGAGCACACTTGTACTAAAACATTGCTAATGAAAATATCTTGAGTATAAAACTAAGACTTTAGTTTTACAGCTAGTGAAATCCACACTTTGACTATTCAATCAATCACAACTAGCTAACTGACCTAATGCTTCGGAGTCTAATGAAGGAAAAACACTCCAAACTAAATTGCAAAGACTGGAACTGAAACAACTATGATCACTTAGTCAAACTTCACTCATTAGCTAGGAATTCAAGATTTCATTTGGAACTAAAAACCCTAATTTTATTTTACAACTTATAAAAGAGATAAATACCTAATTTATTCATAAGCGCAATTCAACCAATCTTGCATTCGAATCTTAAACTTAAAATGAAATCCTAGTGTAATATTCACATTGGCTCAATGATTTTCGATGATAATAAAAGATGAATGTTGGAACTGAGAATTAATCTGGACATTCTAATTCAATAAAATAAACTGAGAATACACTATGGAAATCTTCTTACAAACTTTAAGGTGTCTCACTCTTAAATGCTAGATCTCACTGTAATCAAAGAAATTCATTCATTCCTAATTATGGTTTAAATGATAGAAATGCAGAACCTACCAACTCTACACTAGATCACACAAGACAAGTGAGGAAAGGCTACACTTCTACCTCAAATGGCATGCAAATTACTTTTAAACTCAAACAATCTATAAACTAACACTATTTTTCAAGTGAAAATTTATTACACTGCTAATGCAAACTCATATAATAATCACAACAACTCTGAGATCTAATTTAAACAGTGACTACAACATTCAATTTTGACTCACACTCATTCATATAATTTATCAATTTTATTCTTAATGCACTCTCGCTCTCTTTAACAAACTTGAAGATGATATCAAAAGGGTCACAAACACACTATCCAAAATCGATTTATCATGATGAAATCACAATGTGAAAATTAAATTCATGCCAAATCCGTATTCTAAGAATATGAAACTCTACTCTATAACTGAAATGATTCAAACCTTTATAACTTTGCAACGAAACTCCAAAAAAATGCTAATTAAACCATGCTATGTTTCAATATATATATATATATATATATATATATATATATATATATATATATATATATCAACGTAGAGGCTTGTATTGTCGATTCGATCTACTCGCTACAGGCAATGTTCATTTGGATTTGAGGTGCTTTGGATGGAAAGAATAGAACCCTAGGTTTCTACGTGTATATGGAAGAACATTGGAAAAGTTAAATATAAAGAAAATGGAGTAAATCTATGTCACAGTTAAACACACACCTACAAAAAAACAATTCTTTGAAACCATTCAATGTGTAAATTTCAACATTTAACACTCAACTTTTTTAGTTGCAATCAGGCACATGAGATAGTTTCTTCAGCTAAAATCACTCCAATATTAGCACACACACATTATTGAATAGCTTGTTGAAATCAAAATTAAATCAATTGTTAAGAACAAATGTAAACTAAAATGCAAAAATAAATCAAAACACACACAATTTACCTACGCATATGCTATAGAAGTTGATCCAGATTGTGGTGGGCCCTTGCCACACCTGAAGGCTGCTTGAAACTTACAGAGGCTAACTACACTTCAACGTAACTGATTCAAGAACTTATTAAATCCATAACACTCCGGAATTCGATTAATAACACACCATGACATATTACAAACACGAGCTTAATTATTGGGTAAAAGAGTTACAGTCTTCAAGTTTGATAGAAAAATCGAATCACAATCCTTGCTAGCTAGACATATTACATATCTCATCCTTTATAGGTAGAGTGATATTCATAAAATAGTACAAATTTTTTTCATTGAAAACAAACTTATGAGAGGATCCTGCTAACTATTCATAATTGGAATTACGCTCTACCTGAGATAACTAATCCTCAAACTTCCCTATCTCTGGCATAAATCCATGCTAATTTGGAAGGGTGCTTCTAGAGATCATCGAGCTGAGCCCAATTTCTAGAAAATGGACAACTAGTCATCTCATCGAATCCATGAAAAGCTACTAGAGCATTGAGCTGGAACATGATTTGGGTAGTTGGTCTTTCCAAATTGAGTTTACGTGCCAACTTCATGTTTCTGTAGTTGAATTAGTCCTGTAGGAATAATTTCACAACTATATCACATAGTGATGAGATAACAAACAAGTCATGTAAATTCAACTACCTAACTTAACCATAGAATAGTTAAAACAATCCTACTTGTAATGATTTTTACCTTAGGTTGATAGCTGATAGATTTATGGCCATATGGAGGTTAAAAGGGAAATAAATGAGTTCAAAATTGTCCAAAACAAAGTTAAAAATGGAAGGGAAGGTGAAGAAATGAAGACAAAAGAGAGGCTCAATAGAGCTGAATAAAATAGGCCACTCCCTTGGAGGCAGGACCTAGAGATGTAGTCCACATTAGACGAAATTTGTTATCACATGGGTGTCATTCATGTTTCTTCTCTTCTCTATTTTATTTAATCGAATATTCATTAATAGCATTAATTTCCTTTGACCTTGATTTAAGTTTAACCATTCACACTTGAAAAAATTTACGAAACAAGTCACCTTTAATATCCTAGATCAAGTGGTAACAGATAAAGATTAATACTGGTTTGTGAGTGTGCATGATAACCAAGAGAAAACTCAAGCGAGGTGAATGAACACTTGTAGAGTTCAAGGAAAGCCCATGGAACATGGATGGTCTCACCAAAAAAATGAAATCCATTTAACTTTGAGATAGAGTCTTTTGAAGCGTTTAATGTGATGAAGGCCATGGTAGAAGAATTGTATTGGGAATGGAAGAAGCTTGGAGAAAGTAGTTCGTCGAGGAAATTTAAAGATGAAGGAAATGGTTGTGATTTGAAAAAGGCTCCTCCTTCTCCTCCTTCAATTCCTCCTCCTCATTCTCAACCTCCATCTCCTCATGGAAAATTTGCTTCAAGGAAGTAATTATTGAAGTTAGATATAAAATTTGACTTGTCAATCTATGATGGTTAGTTCAATGTTGAAAGACTTGATAATTGGATTCGCCAAATGGAAGTCTATTACCAGGTTATTGATGGCCAAAAATGACATCATCAATATTTGGGAGACCACCCTGTCAAAGCCCCAAATTAGACTCTTTTCCATTTGTGTTGGTGGTTCTGACTGGTTTTAAATTGGGTCCAGATACCCTATCCTAAAACTAATCTAAACTAATGTTAATCAAATCTAACTCTAAATATACCTTATTCCTACCAATGTATGATATTACTTATTGTTATCAGGAGACAGAAATAAAGGAATTATCTTCTTATTTCCTGCTTTAAAGATGTCATCCTTTAAGCTAGTTGAGAAGAGGGCTCAGCTAAGTCACATGCAATTTTTCTCCTACAAAAGGATACCTTCAAGAATACATTAAATTAATATAAGTGCAAATGAAATATATCCTATTTGAAAACATAAGCGATTCTATCTTGGTTAAGAGAAGGATTATTCCTACTCCCAATAAAGAGTGAGGGATAAAGGGATGAATTTGAGTCTAAGTGCAAGATAAGCCTATAAATTAATGAAATAGTTCATCAAGCTTTCAGCTTAATAATTTCATATAATTATCACAATAAATAGTTATTAGGATTTTGTATGTTCATTCTTTGACTCATTATTTAAAATGGATTTGTTATTAAATGCATCATCACAATGACAAAAAAGTTCAATTGATGCAATGATGATGAATATAAAATAGAAAAATGTGCATTCAATAATAAATAGTTACTAATGAAAACATGAATCCACTATTTAATTCTAGTTTCAAATATGATATAAGAAAGTATTTTCTTCATATCAAATTGAAGAATGATTTGGATCGTGGGGGAAGGCCCCCAAGATCTAAAAAATTGAAATGCTAGAAGAAAATAGGAGAACACACAATAAACAAAATCACAAACAAACTTTTTATTATAATAGAGAATAATTGTAAAATCTACATTGTGGTGGACAGTTTGTCCTTTTACAAAATGTGACTTGTTACTTATAGCCTTTTTTAGTTACAATACCACAGTTAAATTCCATGAGTAGGTAAATATCAAGGGTGAATGAATACTATGGGTGGATGTTTTTTTTTTTTTTATAGAAACGGATAGTGTGATATGTTAATTTCTGGCCTAAATGCCTCAAATCTGCTTACATGAGACTAGGCAATGCCCAAATTTCTCCCTGACCAGGACCAAAGTGGCTTTTTCCTTACTACGCCAGAGATTTTTACAAACTATTATACGAGTAATCGCCTCTATCTTCCCCAGTTTGAAAATGCATATAAAATTCTCCAATAAAAGACAGTAATACATAATAACATACAGTTAAGGGATGGGATCCCAGCCTTCTTCTCCATCTCTGAGTAGGACTCCGAGGGGGAGGAGAACAACTTTATTAGCTTCAGTGTCAGAATATTTGTTGTTATCTCTCTTGACATGATAGAATTTCAAGTTCTGAAAGGATTTCGATAGGATTCTTATCCTGTTCATCAATCTGGACAGTCTTAAGTCTGAAGGAGAAGAATTGTCTACAATAGATTTAATGATAGATTGAGAGTCGCCCATCACTATTGCTTCATTGATACTGATGAATTTAAGTTGCTTGAGACCTTGAAATAGGGCCAGGGCTTCAGCTTGAATGCTGGTGTTGAAGCCCACTCCCCAGGCATATCTAAGTTCAATTCTGCCATCAACATTTTTAACAATTCCTCCTGCACCTGAACTTCCCAAATTACCTTTTGCTGCCCCGTCAAAGAAAAGGATGTTATGCGCCTGCTTTGTGCAAAAATCCAAGAAATCTGATGCATTCAGTCGAATTTTCCAGTATTTTAGTGGAGCGGGAGGCCTGGCAATATCAGTGAAATGGAGATCTAGGATAGCGCTCCAAGCAACATCTTGTTCTCTCAGGTCTGCCCCATCAAGTTGTTCTCCAACACAATCTTTTAACTGGCTTTTTACATTAACCCATATTATCTGATGATCGCTCTTCTTATCTCTGAAAATCCTTTGATTTCTTTCCAGCCATGTTTGCCAACAAATTAATTTAAGGAGCACGCACCAGGCAGTTTTAATATGAGCGTTCTGAGGAGGGCCTCCAGGATACGAGAGCATCCAATTCGAAAACAGATCTGATATGCAATTAGGGAGGTCGAAATCAATATTCCAAGGGCCTAAGGCCTCTTTCCAGATATCTGCAACAAAATTACAATTGAGCATCAGGTGAGCAGCTGTTTCTGCGTTTTCTCCACACAGCGAGCAGCGAGAGGGGCCAATATAGCCTCTTTTATGTAGTCTGTCATCAGTCAAGATTATTTGGTGACAGAGGAGCCAGCAGAAGGAGTCGATTTTAGGAATCGAAGGCTGGGACCAGATCCCTTTCCAAGGTTTCGGATCAGGTGGAACGTGAGGATGCGATAAGATTTTCCAGTACCCCTGCGAGACAGTATAGCGCCCAGGGGTTGACCCCTAGCCACAAGTATCCAATTTCCTGCTGTTCAAAGGGGCCTTGCCATTTAAGAATGCTAAAAAGGTAGCGTAATCATTGGACAGATTCTGGGGCACCTCAATCTTGATCCAAATATGCCAATCTCCATTTTCCCAATGAGAAATATCCCACAGTGTTTTGAAACCTGCTCTGGACATCCAGTCTTTCAACAAAGCCAGGGAACGATCATCAGCCAGAGGCTCACAGCCCATAATACGATCCTCCCAAATTCTAATGCGCTTGCCATTTCCAGGAATCCAATGCGCATGTTGGCTAATTAAGGAGGAAGATTTTGCACAAAGTTTATGAATCAGCGAGCCAGAGTTAGCTATGGGATTGTCCAGGCAACACTTTCTCTACCCACGGAAGTATTTTTTCCACAAGGCAAGCTGGGCCCAACCCGGATTTGGGGCGATTATCCTCCATAGAAATTTTGCACCCAACGCTATATTTTGCGTGCTAATACTCTTGAAATTTAATCCACCTTCCATTCTGGGCATGGAAATTTTGTCCCAGCTTATTAAAGGGATTTTCTTCTCATTTGCTTTCCCGACTTTCCAAAAAAAATTTCTTATGTGATCCTCCATTTTCTTCATAATTCCAATTGGAGCCAGCATAACAGCAAACTGGTAAATGGGAAGGCTGTTTAAGACTGCTTTTATAAGCACTGTCTTGTCAGCCAGATTGAGCAAGTTGAAGCCCCAGGAATGAATCTTAGATTTAAAATTTTCCAGCAGGGGTAACCAGTCTCTGCTAACAACACATTTTTGGAAAATAGGGAGGCCCAAGTACTTGAAGGATGACCAAGTCGAGGAGGCAGTGAATCCGAAGCAACAGGAGATGGCTTGAAGTGTGCTGGCAGGAGTATTCCAGCAGTAGATATGGCATTTTCCTTTATTGAGGCTGCTTCCAGAGTCTTCACAATATTCATCAACCACATCTTTGAATATTTTAGCTGAGAGCACAGAGGCAGCACCCAGCAAGAGGGAATCATCCGCAAATAACACATGATTTATATTTTTAACTCCTCTCGCAATGCTCAGACCCATTATTTCTTGATCCTGCTGTTTTTTATTCAAAAGGAAGCTGAGGACAGAAGCTTTAAGGACAAAGAGCAGAGGGGATAGAGGACACCCTTGCCTCAATCCTCTAGAAGCTTTGAAGAAATCAGTGGCCCTCCCATTCACCAATGGGGCTATCCAAGGCTCACTGATACAAGCCTTAATCCAGTTGATAAATTTGGACCAAAACCAAATTTGCGTAGGACATCCATCAGAAATCTATGTCTCACCCTGTCAAAGGCATTTTCAAGATCTAACTTGACAACCATTCCTTTCTCTTTGCGAACCATGCTTGAGTGGATCGCCTCTTGGACCAAGATGAAGTTATCCAAAATTTGTCTTCCCTGAATAAACCTCCCCGATTCTCTGGGATGATGACTGGCAGGATGGTTTTTAATCTGTTTGCAATCGCTTTAGTGATCAACTTGTAGCCAATATTACAAAGGGAGATAGGACGAAACCTGTTGAAGGTATTGGCGCCTTTCTCCTTAGGGATGAGGGCAAGGAAAGCCAAATTGGTGCTTCCCCCAATTTTTTGGCACTCTTGTGATTTCCGTACCATTCTGCATAAATATTTTTCCACAACCTGCCAACAAGTCTGCAGGAATATGGCAGTAAAGCCGTAAGGACCCGGAGCCTTATCTGGTTCCATAGCGAAGAGGGCGTTTTTTATTTCATTGTTAGTGATCTCTGCTTCCAAGAATTGATTCTTTCTAGCGGTAATCAGGGAGGGTACCTCATTCACGAGATTTGAAATATGTCCCAGCGGCTCCTCTTCACTATAGATATTTTAAAAGTGAATGAAAGCAACATTTTTTATGCTTTAGATATCTCTATGCTTGGTGGTCTCTACCTTGATTTCTGAGATGGAGTTGAGGCATTTTCGAGCTTGGCTTGCTTATGGAAGAAGGACGAGTTTCTATCTCTCGCCTTAAGCTAGAGACTACAAGATTTCATTCTCCAATACTCTTCCTCTGCCAAGCTAACCTTGAGGAGCTTAAGCTGGAGGTCCACCTCCTTATCTAGTATTTCTTTTGTGATCTCTGCATTTTCCGAATCCAGCTGATGCATCTCAAGGCATTCTTGTATCTTTTTCCTTTTCACTGCAGGGTTAGGTAAGGTTTTAACCCAAGATTTTAGTGCAGATTTAACTCTTCTAAGTTTCTCCTCCCAGACAAAGAAGGCAGAGCCTTTGACTGGATTCTGCCAGTTTTCTTTTATCAGATGCAAGAAGGACTGTTCCTTGAACCAATGAGGAATGAATTTAAAAGAAATGGGGCCTTGATCCAAATGGGCCAGAAGATCAATTTTTATGGGTCGATGATCGGAAACACTGCAAGGGAGAATATGCATTCTAGACTGTAGGCCAAGAAGAAGAAAAGAGCTTTGAACAAGGAATCTATCTAACCTTGCAGCTATATGACCCGGTACGAGTCTTTTGTTGGACCAAGTGTACTTACCCGAAGAAGGATTGATGTCTATCATGTCCCAATCCTGCAGCAGATCCTCAACCCATTCCCGCGCCAGATAAGGTGAGATTCAGATCACCTGCAATGATGATATTTTCCAAATCTTCAGAGTCTACCAGACTTCTGATGGAGTCCCAGCAGATCTTTTTCTCTCCTACGCTGACAAGAGCATACACGTTAAAGAGGCAGAGAGTCACATCTGTATCAACGTGATGCAGTTTTGAGAACAACCAATGACTGTTGGTAACTTCTTTGATCCTTGAGAATTTTTTAGCATTCCAAATAGTGCCCAGGCCTCCTGATGCACCTCGAGCCGAGACTGCTTGACCTTCGCTTTTCTTCCACAATTTCTTACCGATATGGAGGAAGGCATTGTCCTCCATTTTAGTCTCCTGGATGAGGAGTATATCAGGAGATTCAGATCTTATCAGACTTATTATAGCTTCTTCTTTTGTTCTGCTCCCCATACCCCTGCAATTCCAGGAGACGATATTCATCACTTTATTTTTGGGTGGTGAGCTCCTCTGGAGCTCTGAGGCTGGTTTCTGGTCATCTTCGGTGTTTTTGCCAATAGTTTCTCTAGGGTAGGTTGGCTTCCCTGGAGTTTGTCTTTATAGGTCTCCTGCTCTCTTTTTTCACGAGCAGATTTTCGACCTCTCATGGATCTTCTAGCCGAGATTTGCGAATCCCCTATTTCGCCTTCTTCTTCTGAATCCTTCAAGCCTTGAACTTCCTCCGTCTCTTCAATGAGTATCTCTTTTGATCTGTCTGCAATGCTTTCTACTTGTTTTGATACCGAAGGGGTCTCTTTGCTGGGCGAGCCATCCTTTTGTTTCTCAGGTTCTTGGTTGTCTTCGTTTGCTGAGCTTAGCTGAGCAAACTTGTTTCCTTGTTCTTCCATAATAGGAGTTTGGATACCAAGACCTAATTGAGAACCTTTTCCATTTGTATTTCCAGATCTGGGGGGTTAATACTATGGGTGGATGTTACTTACATTACCATTGGTAAATTCCATGGGTGGATAAATATCATGGGAGGATGAATACCATGAGTGGATGCCACTTACAATACCATGGGTAAATTCTATTGGTGGATAAATACCATGGGTCGATGAATATCATGGGTGGATGCCACTTACAATATTGTTATATGGAATCTACAACTGCGGATAGAAGTATCTTCCCTAGACTGGGTGGCCTATCCTAGAATAACAGAAATACAAATAATTTAATGTTTTCCTTAAAGTAAATAGATAATGTGATGAAGCCTACTTGGAATATGTCGCATGCTTCACTCATATCTTGGCTTGTATGGTCCAATCCTAGCTTTGGTCACTATAATTAGAACCTGCACAATAAAACAACACAAGCCGAAATTCTATGAAATCTATGTAGCATCATCTAATTACTTCATTCAATGGATCAACATGCCATTGAAATACATGAAATCATAACATCACATATAGGAAGACGAATAACTATTTGAATTAATAGAAATGGAGTGATTTACAACCAAATATAGGAGTTTATCTTGTAGAAGAGATCCTCCAAGTTTACTTGTCCTTATTTGCCACAAAGTGTACCTCTATGTCACCCTAATGCATGAAATAATGACTCTCACAACAATGACATAAGGGTAGAATCTATCTCCAAAATTCAACCCCTTTCTTGTGGATGGCCACAAATATATAGAAGAGTGTGGTAAGTTGAGAGTTATTATTTATTTACCATTCGAGGATTAAGATCCACTGTGTATGGGAGGATGAGCTCAAGGGATAAGGGATGAAAAATTCAATGTAGGATAGGATATGATTCCATACTTTCATCCTAGGTGAATAGTTATAACAACTCCTAGAAGCTTCTGGAAGAGGACGCTTCGGTATTATTTTTATTTTTCTCAAATTTCTAGAATCAATGCACCCCCGACATAGGGAAACTTGTAGGTGATCATCCCACCCCATTAAGGGACATCTTGTAGGTGAACGTAGGTCTCCAATGCAGCAGAGTGCTTTGGTCCTTAAAATGACTGAAATGAAGTAGTTTCAAGCATAAAATTAGGGATTAGAAAGGGTCATTCTTAGGGATTTATGCAAGGATGATGACAAGGGGTAAAATGATGTTGATTGATCCATTTTGTAGTCATATATATTAGATGCAACAACATTTCCTATAACAAATTGCCCCTTAACATGCAAATTCAGAAATGGAAATTGATGAGTGAAGTCCTTTAGTTTGTGACAAGTCAAGACCAAGAACGATCGGTGAGATCATATTCTGTTACAACACATTTACATCATGACATATTTATTGAGGGAGGCATACCCATATTCAACACATAAGCTAAAATTACATGTACAATGACCAAAATAAACGTCGACTGATGAAAAATGGTGGACCCATGACTGGATGACTGTTTGTATGACCATAGCCATCATACTTTGTAATATTGTATTAATCCTTAAATCGCACCCCAGATGGATGAAACTAGATTCAGGGTCTTCTATCTCGTTCATACAACCATCCAATGTATGAGTCTAACCATGTGAATTAATGAGCTGGAGTCGGAAATGGTAGAAAGCTTCTGATTACCGTCCAATGATGTAAGTCGTTAATAGACACGAGAGAAACCACTGATTACGTTAATGGCTCTCAAGGTACTAGAAGACAATCTGTATGGTGTGAATAAATGAGTTTAAGTCAAACACCACGCATAATATTTCAGTCGAAGGCCAATTATGTAAACCTGTCATCGAGAGCGAGTAAACTTTCCATTGATGTATGCAAGCACCAAGGTACCAAAAGGTTGTTTCTAATTCAACTTCTTGGATAATGAGTTGATGTCGACATGAAGTGACCCATCACAGGAGGGCCTTGATGTATCCCCCATCAACGACATGAAATGGGAATCATAATTTGAGACAAAATGATACAACTACAAAATCATTGGATCAGGAACAATAGACATGGAATGGAGTATTAAGAGTATTGTAGCAGATATTGACTGAATGCCCTCTTTTGAACACAACGAGGGCACTGAATGGAGTTGGCAGCATTGACCCAAAACCAAAAATTGAGGCTTTGAAAAGGTATGGTGAATAAAAATACAAGCATAGTTCCAAAACCAACTTCCACTGAGATGAAGTGGAAGAGTGTCATGTTCAAGAGATACTCGCTTCCATTAACAAGTGGAATACCATGTTTTCCCAATTTCCCCAACCATATTGGTCAGTACCTATTTATTTTTTAACAAACTTGAGGAGGACAACATATTCTTGATCTGTCAGTTCATCCTTTAGATGAATCCCTCCAAGTATGTTTAATGAAGCCTGAGAAGGAGTGGTTCGGTCTCATCATGTTTGACAAGTTCATCATTTTTTAATGTTTTAATGAGTCCAACGAAGGTAAAACTTGATATCATTTTCATGTTTAGAGAGTTTGAAAAAGAGGACAAAAACAAAACTCTAGATGTTCCTTTTCGTAGATAGTCCCTTGAGTCTCAATATGAAGAAAACAACACCCAAGTGAGCATCTTATCCATGTTTGAATAAGGTATTCCTTTTTCATAAATAGTCTGTCTAAGCCCATAAAAGGGTTAAACTTATATTGAATAGACGTATTTTCGTTTACTTTAATGATTTTGAAAATACAAATGCTCAAAAATATTTTCATATTTTGGAAGTCTGAAAAGAGTTGAAAGAGGACTCTAAGGGGTCCCTTTTTCGTGAGTTTACAAATCCAGAAAAAGTGATAAAAGTATGCTCCTCGTTTAAAATAATTTGTTTAAAACATAACAAAATCCATCAAACAAATGTTGAATTTCTCATAACACCACAAAAGGATAAAAAATACATGTTTCATGATAAAAACGAACCATTACTAGGTAAAAACATTAAATATGGTAAAATAATGGGAAAACGACCATAATTAATCAAAATGATTATTCATTTTCTACCATTTAACATTTTCCTTCAGCTATGAGAGCTTTGAGTACTTTTCAACCTCGATCTTCTGCAACTAATTGCAACCAATCCGGTGGATGCTTTCAAGCATCGTCACTTCCAGGTAGGAGATAAAACCTTTCTCTTTCATTCCATGGTTTAATTTTGTGATTTCATGCATTTTTTTTGGATTTTTTTAGGGCCATGGGGTTTGAATAACTCGCCCTTGGACCAATGCAGCCTCCTAAAGTCGAAAGAAGTGATGCATCTAGGTGATGGTGCACTGCACAGAGGGGTGCAACGCACTGTCTCCCCTTATAGGGTATTGTTGCAAATCCCAAGTTTGATTTAACATTTACCCTCAAAATTTGTCAGTTTTTTTGCATGGAAATTATCCTAATGAGTCTCTTGTTGATGTTTCAGGTCTTCATTAGAAAAAAAATGGGCTTTGTATGGAGAGAAAGAGAACATGAAGAACATGACATGAATGCATCAAATGATCATTCTACCATCCAGGTGCTTCAAGATTGTGGATTATTGAAATTTTTCTGGTTACCTGGTATGAGGCAACAAATGGAATTACTAGAGTAACTTATTTTTTCATCAGATGTGCAAGCACATGAATTCAGGTTAGGGAAACATCTACTCAAGATAAAGGTATAGGACATATATTTTCTGATAGGTTTATCCATGAGAGGTGCCTCAACCTCTCTCCTAGGTGGGAGAAGGGATGGAGAAATAGTGAAAGACTATATTGTCATTCATTGCAGACCTCGAGCCCATCTGACTAGGGATGGAAAAATTACCATAAAAGATATGACCCCTTTGACATTAAGAACAATAATATTCATAATTTCTAGATTTTTTGGCATAACAAAACTTCATGTAGCTAGCATATCATACATGCAATATGGTTTAGAGTGTTTCGATCCAATAATCTTCAACTGGAGCGAGGGGATGTTGGTCAATATGAAAGAACAATTGCTCAAAGAAAGAGAGGGAAAATTGATTTTTTTTTCTATGGTTCAATCTTAAACACTGTTACCGATGAAATAGGTAACCTCATTGTTACCTACTTTTTGAAGTATCAAGAAAAACACCCGATTTTGAAAAAGTGGCGATGTAGAATCAAGAAAAAAAAAATTTGAGCATGTTTTTGGCACTTTAAGTTTTTTTCATTTTGTTTTTTTTTTTTTTTTAATTATTATTATTATTTTTTAATGTGATGTTTTTTATGTCGATTTTGAATAGTGGTGGTGTATCATCACCAACGTTTTTTTATAGGATTGATTTTGACACTATATATTTTCTAATGTCTTCTTCTTTCGTGAGATGTTTATTTTTAAGTGCATTTATGTACTTCTGTTTTAAAAATAAAAATAAAAATATTTTTTTAAAAATAAAAACTTGTAATGATATCTTCACTTTTTCACATAGATAAAAGATGGAAAAAGGGTCAATATTCTAAATTTTATATTTTCTACATGTTTATGTATTGTTAAATAATTTTTCAATGCACATCAAATAATTGTCGCTAAAAAACCAATATTTTGAACCATATGACAAAAAAATACAATTTTTCAATATAAATACAATGCAAAAAATACACTTTTACAGACTTTTTGTTGGAAAAAACATGTTAAATAAACTAATTTTTTGGGAGAATCTTAACAAAAAAACTTAAGAAAAAAACATTTTAATTGAATTTTATGTCAAAACATAATAGAAATCACATGTTTTTTGCAAAAAATAAGGGTTGTTCTCATAAAATATCAAAGTCTAAACATTACAAGTAAAACTGATTAATAGTTCTAAAAAATAAGCTTTGTTTGCAAGCATAACTTAAACATCATCAACAATATCAACTAATACATCTTCAACATCATCTAGAACAGCATTAATGGCTTCTTCCGCAACATTTTCTTCTTCATTTTGATCATTGTCGTCTTCTAATGGATCTTTCATGTCAGAAAATCTTCCAAAATGTCCCTTTCCAATCATTCCATATAATGGTGGTTGAGGTTCCTTTACTTTTTTTGCCACACGTGATTCATTAAAATTTCCTTTCCTCAAACCAACTTCTTGCTTTGCATTTGGAAGGAATTTAAGAGCGTTAATTCTTTGTTGAATAAATTTGCATTAAACTGGGTCTTTCTCAATGGAAATGCAATTTCTTCCTTTTAGTAGGCAACATGCTAGTGTTGTACCTAATCATCAAGCACAAAAGAAATAAGTAAGAAAATTAGTATGGAGACATAAAAAGTAAAAAAGACAATATTTAAATTTAAATTTGTATAATAAAACTTACCTGAACCTGAGAATAAATCCAAAACCCATTCTCCTTCATTTGAACATAGATCTATAAGATAGTTAATCAATGCTTGTGGTTTTTGATAAATGTTAACTATATCTCCTTTCGCATATTTATCCTCATATGTTAGTTTTCTTACAACTGCATCATAAACCAATACTTGACTATGACTCTTCCCATCTACTCGATTCATAATAATATGCTTATAGCTATCATCTTTTTTCCAACATTCAACATGGATGAACTCACAATCATTTATAATAGGCTGATCTTCGGAAGAAACAATATTTGACTTTTGCCTGTAACATAACATAGTAAAAGTTCAATTAAATTTTACATGAATAAAAAAATTTAGGAGTAATCAAACATACAATTTCAAAGTCTTACCATGTAAGTTGCATCCTTGAGTTTGCTTTACCCTTGAAGCTTGTTAATAAAATTGGAAACTGTGTGTCTGAATGAAATATCACAAATCGCCAAAGTGGTGATGTTGTCACTTCTTGAAAACCCATAACCACTTTACTAAAAGCTTGATAAGTATATGGTTCTCTATCATATTCAATGTCTGGGAAATTGAAACCATGAGGAATATCTGCAATAACTAGGCCATATTCCCTTTTAGGTATTAGTGATGCAATGTCTTCATAGTCACCTTGTATTATTTGATATTGGACACTGTCGAGCCCATTCCAAATGTAATGATTAAGAGTAGGATCAAGTTCAACATTCATAAGACGCTTCCTTCTCATGCTCTCCATCTTAATTTTTTCAATAAAGATTTTGAAAGTATCTGGTACTCCACTTCCATCCTTCTTCAACATCTTTAATGACATATATATAAGTAATAAAATAAAAATAGTTTAAATATGAATAAAATGAATTTATAAATCAACATACCATATTGAATGCAATATAAAACTCTTTTAGTGTTGATGTAGAACTTGCTTCTGGGTAGTTGCGTACAACATCATCCCAACTGTCTTCATTCAAAATTTTAACCATGTGTTCTTGTATTTTCATAAAAATTTTCTGACTGAATAAATAAAGTTAAAAACGTTAATATACTGACATATATAACAAATTCTACCAACATCATTATGTTTTATTTAAAAGAAAATTATAATAAAAAAAAAGAAATAATTCAAGAAACTTATTTTTGAAATTCTGCATACATTTCTTCCATTGATAATTCACCCAACTTCACATGGGCTAATACTGATTTGACTAATTTATCATCCTTCACACCTTGCATTGTTCTCCAAGGTGTGATAGTCATATCCTCTAGAAGCTGCTTCATTTAAGGACCTGCCTTATTGTTGGTACATATTATGGGTTTACTCTTTCTAACCTTCTGATTTTTTATGGAAATATTCTCCCACCGATCAAAAATCTCATCAATCAAATCCCATACCTACCCAATTCTAAATGCCAACTGAAAAATGTTATCTGTGCCTCTGAATAAATTTGTATTCAATTTTCCATCTTTTGCTTTTTTTTCATCAATTTGATAACCTATTTCCATTAAATGTTCCTTTCAAAATGTTACACTAACTTGTGTCTTATCCCCACCACATTTTTCTATGAATTCATTATGAATAAATCTGAGCCTTTGGATGAAAGTCATTTTCATTCTGTACTCATTATTTGCATTATGATCTCATGCCAATAACTTTGATTCTATTTCTGTTAAGCCAACGTAAATGATGCATTTCACTGTTTGAAAAATATAGTATTGGGATATTCTGCAATCAATTGTCTCTTAGCCTCTATCGAATGGTTCCCTCCAATTACATAATATTTATAATCAAAACATTTTGTCTTGTCAAATGCTTGTTTGTTGGGAACCCGACGTGGATCGACAAGAACCACATAATCCACCACATGCGCATATGGATTGAACCTGAACAATGTTTTGAGATTATGTACATGTAGGTGATGGGCATTTCTAATTTGATATTGAGATTGTCCTTCATCTGGGCTATAAAATTGGTTAACATTAAGCTCCAATGTTTGGCCACCAAGAATTAATTTATTCTTCCTCAACTCTTGTCGAATAGCATTTTGTTTTTTTTTAATAATGCCATCCTCTAACTCAGCACCTGATGTTATGATTTCTTTGCTTTCGTGAGAGCTTTCAGTTTGTTCTTCACTACTATTCACGACCTTTACAGGTTCACCAATATTTGATTTCCTAGTCTTATTGGATAACATATCAATTTTTTTATAAACAAGCTCTCCTTCATGAGGTAAAAGAGAGACATTTTTGGCGATTTTTCTTTTTGGTGTCTGATCTGTTTTCTCCTTTTGTACAACAATTCTAATCTCCTCCTCACTAATTCTATTATAATTTTCTGTTTCATGTTCGACACCTTCAAAAGAAACATGTTTAAGTTTACTAGATTGACCCACCTTAGTGACTCTTGGTTGATCCCCTCTTTGTATTATTGGAGTGTCACGAGCTATTGATCTTTGCTTCAATCTCCTTTCCTTTGCTTTGTCTTTGTGGAAAGTGTTGATCACATCCATAACATTTGGCACCAACATATAAATACCTTCAAACATGTTTGAAAGACTCGAAACAAAATCCTATGAAACAAAATAAAACATGTCAATGATCAATAATTTATAAAAAATTGAATCATCCTTACAATAATGCATAGAAGAAATAAAAATAAGCATACTTACATTGTTATTTGCAATGTTGCTTGATACTTCTTTAGAAAATTTTGAAGATATTTCATCTGTGTCATACTTGACGATTGATAGATGATATCTAACCTTCTCACGTTTCTGAGCCTTCCTTGTAAGAACATAAATAGTGTTTGTATTCGGGACCATACATATGTCTCGTACTCTGCCCATCACATCATATGGCTCATTTAAGTCAATCATACCACAAAGCAGATAGATGTGTATATCAGCCTCCGTTTCACTGTCTTCAAGATACCATGAGAAATTAGTTTTATATATTTCCTCGACGTTCTTCCAATCAGAAATAAGCTTTAATGAACGTGGTGCCCCACTTGCTTGAATTTTATTAGTGTGTGCAACAATGTCCTTATTGCGTCCAACAGTGTCCATAGTGCGTCCAGCTACAACTTTAGATTTGGGAGTTGTATCCATAGTGCATCGAACTACAGCTGTAGATTTGGGAGCTGCTGTCCTAGGTGCAAAAACATTCACAGAAATCTTTTTTGATGCCATTTTCCTGATATATATATATATATATATATATATATATATATATATTAGTTAATGGAAAAATAATGTGGATAAAATAAATTTAATAAACAAAATTTATTTCTAAAACTAAATAGCTTGAAATTAAAGCAGTAAAATTAACTATAAAAGTTTTCATTTAAAAACAAAATATTATAAATCATATGTATATATATCTATATAATATGTTTTGAATACATTTTATAAAAAATTTAAAAATGTGTTTAAATTGTATAAAACAATTTTAAAAAAATAATCTATTATTTTCAAACTTCTGTTTTTGTTTAATATTAAAAAAAAACAAAAAACTTACTAACTATTTATAACAAATGTTAAAATTAAATTTTATTTTTTTTAAGGCAATGATTTTATTAAAAAAACTTATAATATTTTAATATATTTTAAAATTTAAAATTTTAATTTTACATTACATAGCAATGGAATAAAAAATTATAAACTTAAAATTATAAAAAAATAATATAAAAGTTTATAAATTTATATAATCTTTTAATATATTTGAAAATTACAAATTTCTATTTCATATTACATAGTAATTAAATAAAAATAAACAAAATAAAATAAAAGCAATTAAACAAAATAAAAGAAAAAAATAAATTTTTTATAATGTTGTTTTAATACTTAAATTAAAAAAAAAATAACTAAATAAAAAAGAAATTTAAATATTTAAATCTTAAAAACAAATGTAATATATTTTTTAATGTTTTTAATTGTTATACTAAAACCATGGTTTTTTTTTTAATTATATAATGTTTAAAAAAAACAATTATATTGTTATATAATAAATTGTTATATAAGTTTTTATTTATATTATAAAAACAATTATATTGTTGTATAATAAATTGTTATATAAGTTTTTATTTATATTATATAACAATGTTTTTATTAATTATATTATATAACAATGTTTTTATTATTTTTAATTGTTTTATTAAAACAAATTAAAAAAAAAAACTTAAAAAAAAATTAAAAAATTAAAATTAAAAGAAAAAAACACCAATGCAAGTCAATCGTGCCCACGGGGCGCCGGAGGCCGGCCAGGCGATGCCACGGGGAGCTGCCCAGCAGGCCTCAAGCCCTCGGCTGGGCAGAGGCCGATTCCCGGTCGACGGAGGCCGGTCGGGCGGCGGGCCGATTCCCGGTCGACGGAGGCCGGTCGGGCGGCGGGCCGATTCTCGGAATCGGCCTCCACCCAGCCAGGGGCCTGAGGCCGGCTGGGCAGCGCCCCGCGGGCGCAGTCGACTTGTGTTGTTGTTGTTGTTTTTTTTTTTTTTTAAATATTGTTTTTTAAATTTGTTTTAATAATACAATTAAAAATAATAAAAACATTGTTATATAATATAATTAATAAAAACATTGTTATATATAAAAATAATAAAAATATTGTTATATAATATAATAAAAACATTGTTATATAAAAATAATAAAAACATTGTTTTTTTTTTTTACAGAAATGGATATGGATTTATATTAGATATTGGGAAAAATGCCTTTCACCGGATACAATAGGTTGGGCATAGCCCTTGAACTTTCTTCCACTAACTGATCATAGGCCCCAAAATTTGAATATCCGCGATGTTTACCCGAGACTAGAGAATCAATCTCCGTTAATTTTCCTATCTTAAATGTACACATGAATTGTTTCAGTATAATGCAGTAAAACATAAATCTATTTTATGGGATGGAGTCCCACTCCTCAATTCCGTCTTTCAAGAGAGAGCCAGCAGGAAGAGGCACCGCCCTGTTGACTTCCAGATCAGCATGTTTATTGTTCCCCCTCAATACATTAAGGAAATTTGCAGTCTGAAAAGATTTCACCAGAATTCTGATTCTTGAAATCACTCTTGCCAATCTGAGATCTACAGGAGAAGAATCCTCCAGTAAGACTTTAATAATGGACTGAGAATCTCCTATAATATTAGCATCCGATAAACCAAAGGCCTTTGCTTGCTTGAGACCTTGAAGAAGTGCCAAGGCTTCGGCTTGAATGCTGGTGGATTGGCCTAATCCCCAAGCGAACTTAGTCACAATTCTGCCCTCCTTATTCTTTATAACTCCTCCGGCCCCAGCCAAACCGGGGTTGCCTTTCGCTACCCCGTCGAAGAACAGAGAGTATTTGGATTGCCTGATGAGAAAATCAGATAGCTCATTCTCCTTCCCTCTGAATTGCCACTCTTTTGTATCCTTGAGTTGTCTTGTTTCTCCAGAGAAATGGAGATCCAACGAGGCACCCTAGTCTAAGTCTTGCTAACTTAGGTTCGAGTCCGAAAAGTGCTCCCCCAGACTTTCTTTCCATAGAATTTTTATTTTGATGATGATGAACTGGGGATTTAAGCTTTCATCTCTGAAGACTCTTCTGTTTCTTTCCAGCCAGATTTGCCAGCAGATAAATTTCGGCAAGGAGAGCCATGCAGCTTTAAAAATTTCATTTTTTGGGAACGTTTCTGGGTAGAAGTTTCGCCAGTTTGCAAATAAGTCAGAGATAGACGAAGGTAGGATGAATTCTATTTTCCAATGACTCAAGAGGTTCTGCCAGATTTATTTTGAGAATTTGCAGTCCAAGATAATGTGTTGGGCTTTCTCTTCACTGTCACAGCACAAGTGGCATCGTGAGGGACCTTGGAACTCTTTCTTCTTCAATCTGTCTTCTGTTAAAATTCCTTTGTGGCATAACAACCAGCAAAAAGAGTCCACTTTTGGCATGGATTTGAAAGACCAGAGCCCCTTCCACACAGTAGGGTCTGGGGGGACATGTGGACACTCTAGGAGACTTTTGTACCCCTGCGCAACAATGTATAGCCCTGGGGCGGCTCCCCAACCACGAGCATATTTCCTTCCAACATGCAGAGGCGCCTTACCGTTCAACAGAGAGAGAAGGATATCACGTTCTTGTGTCAGCTCTGGAGGAACAGGCGGAAGACTCCATCGCAGCTAGTTGCTTCCAGTCCACAGTGAAATGTCCCATAGCAAAACGCAACCAGCTCTGTCCAGCCACGGTCACAGCGCATGCAGAGAACTGTAGCTCGATAATGGGGGATGCATCATGATGTTGTCGTCCCATATTCTGACTTCTTTGCCGTTTCCAGGTATCCAATACGCTCTGTCTCTGATTAAAGGAGCTGCTTTGTGACATAATTTGATCAATTGCGATCCTGAGGTGGGCAGTGAGGTTTCCAGGCATCTTTTCTACTTCCCCATGAAATACTTCCTCCATAAAGCTCTTTGCGCTCACCCTGGGTGAGGACCAATGATTCTCCAGAAAAGCTTGGCTCCCATGGCTATGTTTTGGAGACTGAGATCTTTGAAATTTAGGCCTCCTTCATTCTGAGGCTTACATATTTTCTCCCAGCTTACCAAAGGGTTTTTCTTGGCATTTTGATTGCCACCTTTCCAGAAGAATTTGCGAATGTAGGCTTCCATTTTCTTGATGATACCAATGGGAGCTAGTAATACAGAGAATTGAAATATGGGGAGACTACTGAGAACAGAATTGATGAGGACAGTTTTGCCGGCAAGGTTTAACCATGAGAATCCCCATGCTTGAATTTTAGCCTTGAATTTATCCAATAGAGGGATCCAGTCTCTGCTGTAAGCTAGTTTTCGGAAGATAGGAAGGCCCAGATAGGTAAAAGAGGTCCAAATGAGGGAGGCAGAAAAGCCAAGAATTCTGGTGATGGTAGAAAGAATGGAGGTAGAGATATTCCAACAAAAAACTTTGCATTTATCTTTGTTCAAACTGCTGCCTGTAGCTTCGCTGTAATCGTCCAGAACCTCCTTGAACTTTAAGGCGGATCTGACAGAGGCAGCCCCTAACAAGAGGGTATCATCAGCAAACAAAGTATGATTTACATTTTTTACCCCTCTGGAAATGTTGAGCCCCAGGGTCTCTTGATCAACCAATTTCTGGTCTAGATAGAAGCTCAGGACAAAAACATGGAGGAAAAAGAGAAGCGGAGAGAGGGGGCAACCCTGCCTAAGCCCTCTTGAAGCTTTGAAAAAGCCAGCTGCTCTCCCGTTCACCAAGGGAGCGATCCAGGGATTGACAATGCAAGCACAGATCCAATTGATAAAGCCCGTTCCAAAGCCAAATTTATGCAAGACTTCCCAAATAAAGCTAAGTCTAACACGATCAAAAGCATTTTCCAAGTCTAGTTTAATTACCATACCTTTCTCTTTGCGAAGATGGATCAAATGAATCGCCTCTTGCACAAGAATGAAATTGTCAGCTAGCTGTCTCCCCTGAACAAACCCGCCTTGATTCTCCGGGATGATGACTGGGAGGATGCCTTTTAGCCTATTTGCAATCACTTTTGTGATTATTTTATATCCAATATTGCAAAGAGAGATGGGGTGGAACCGATTAAAATCTTTAGCGCCCTTTTCTTTGGGTATGAGGGCAAGGAAGGCAGAGTTAGTGCTGCCCCCTATTTTCTGGAAATTTTGAGATTTAAAGATCATTTTGTAGAGGTCTTTCTCCACAATCTGCCAACAGGTTTGAAGGAATATTGCAGTGAAGCCATCCGGGCCTGGGGCTTTGTCGGGCTCCATGTCAGTGAGAGCATCTTTTATTTCTTTTATAGAGATCTTAGCTTCAAGATGCTGATTCATTAAAGGGGAGATCTTAGGAGGAACTGCCTCCAAAAATTTAGAGTTTGGATCAGTCACTCCCTCTTCTCTGTACAGATTTTTAAAGTGATTGAAAGCTGCTCTCTTTATGCTTCCAAAATATTTGTGAGTCGAGTTTCCTTCTTTGATTTCTGCAATAGAATTGAAGCTCTTTCTAGCTTGAGCTTGTTTATGAAAGAAGGCGGAGTTTCTGTCTCCCGCTTTAAGCCATAAACTCCTAGACTTTTTTCTCCAATGCTCTTCCTCCGAAAGGCAGGCTTTATGGAAGGTTTGCTGAAGCTCAGCTTCCTTATCTAACACTTCTTTAGTGATTTCTACATCTTCACTTTGAGCATGATGCTGAGCAAGTCTGTCTTGGGCCTGCTTTCTCTCTTTTGTAGGGGAGGGGAGAGATTTGGCCCATGATTTAAGAACAACTTTCAGTCTTCTAAGTTTTTCTTCCCAGATGAAGAAAGGAGAACCCTTCACTGGCAATTTCCAACTGTCTTGAACCAAATTCAGGAACTCAGGATCCTTGACCCAAAGAGGATTGAATTTGAATGGTATGGGGCCAAGATCCTTGTGATCCGACATCTCAAGCATAATAGGCTTATGATCAGAAACGCTGAAAGGGAGGATATGCAACCTGGATTCTAAGCCCAACAAAAGAAAAGAACTCTGCACCAAACATCTATCAAGTCTAGCAGCAATGTGACCGGGGCCTATTCTTTTATTGGACCATGTGTACTTACCATTTTCTGAGGGGATATCGAGCAGATCCCAGTCCTGCATGAGATCCTCCACCCACTCCCTTGCTGGGTCCCTTATGATTGTGCCTCCTCGCTTTTCCTCCATGCGCAGTGTGAGATTTAGATCACCCACAATAATGATGTTTTCCAAGTTCTCTGACTCCAACAGATGTCTGACGGAGTCCCAACACTCCCTTTTCTCCCCTATATTTACTGGGACATAGACATTAAAAAGGCATAATGTCTCCCTCGAGTCCACAGGTTGAAGCTTCAAGAACAGCCAATAGGTATTGTGTATCTCAGTGACCAACCTATACTTGAGAGGATTCCAGAGAGAGCCCAGCCCCCTAGAGGCTCCCCATGCTAAAACTACTTGGCCTCTGCTTCCCTTCAAAAAATTTTTACTGGTTTGGAGAAACTCATTGTCCTCCATTTTGGTCTCCTGGATCAGAAGAATATATGGGGCTTCTCTTCTAATAAGGCTTCTCGTTGCTTCTTCTTTCACTTTACTCCCCATTCCTCTGCAATTCCAAGAGATGGTCTTCATCATTTATTTTTATGATGTTGGGCTCCCTTGGAGCCCTGTGCTTGGATTTTAGATATCTTCAGATTTTTGCCAAGGAGTTTCTCCAGAGTGGGCTGACTACCCTGAAGTTTGTCTTTGTAATTTTCCTGATCTCTCTTTTCTCTAGCAGTTTTGCGGCCCCTTGTTGATCTTCTGACCGATGTCTGCGTATCTCCTATTTCTCCTTCCTCCTCTGACTCCTCCGAGTCATGTTCCTCCTCAGAGGCTTCTGTTTGCTTATCCTTATTTCTTACTGTGGAACTTTCTTCAGGTCTTGATCCTGCTGAGGCCATTTTTTCAGAGGGTTTATCTTGCCTATCCTCTTCCTGAGGAACCTCTTCTTCAGAGCTTAAGAACTCATACCTATTCTTTTGACTTTTTGGCGGAGGAACATTTTGGACGGAGGCAGGCTGGGGGCCTTGGCCATTTGGGGCCCCAGATTTCTTGTGAGAGGTCTTTGACCACTTAACTTGATTCCAACCATCTTCCTTTCCTTTCTCTGCATCCCCTTTGTTCGGACACCCTCTTGAAAAATGACCGTATATGTGACATTTACGACATTTGAAAGGGAGGTGCTCATAGTCCAGCACTTGCACATGCATCCAACTGCCAACCTTTATTTTGATAGCCTCAGAGAGACCCACCTCTAAGTCCACCTTGACACAGATTCAGGCGCAATCATACTGATCATTGTTGTTTGCTCTGTCAATGAACTTACCCAAAGCATTTCCTATGTGCTTGAGGGAATCCCAGTTCCAACAGTGCACTGGAAGGTTTGGGAGCCGAACCCAGACATGGATTGCTGTCGGGACATCCACGGCCGGATCGAAGTCAGGGGTCCATTTATTGAGATAGAGACCCTGAGGGCCCATGAAATAGGGCCCATTCCTGAAGATCAAGTCTTTTTCTTCCTTAGAGTTGAACTAAAACAGGAAGTAACCTCTTCCCAGGAAATATGAAGTGACTTTGTTCTTGATCAGCGGGATCCAGTTCTTAACAACCCAATTTTCCGTTGATTTTGGCGAGGGCCAAAGGCTCGTGAACTGACCCACCAGGGCTCGATCTGCCAGGGACAAAGCGACCTGGATCGGGCCCTCAGGAGGAAGGTTTACCTCAAGAACATCAGCAAGTTTTTTGACAAACTTGGCAGCTTCAGACTTCTTCTTCTTAGGCAACGAAGCTAGCAAAGAGGAGAAAGCAGCTTCAACATCAAGGGGAGAAGAATGCGAAGTACCGAGGGGCGAGCCCTAGGTCTCCATGGCCGAGAAGATCAGATCAGCAGCAGCACACCCAATCTGCATAAAGCAAAAGAAAAAGACGAAGCATCTCAGAGCCGATGAGAAGCAGGAAAAGATCCGGTCAGAGCCTGCGGGAAGAGGCCCCGAGCAGGGAGCCCAGCAGGTCCGGCAAGGAACGAATCAGAGACCAGGGACGACCGAGAGGGCAGCACTCAGACTCAACAGTGCAGATCTACAGGACGCGGAGGGGCGCAGGAGGCGCAGAGGCACAACAGAACGCAGCAGCAGCAGTAGCAGGCGCAGGAGGCGCAGAGGCGCGGCAAAACGCAGCAGCAGCAGCAGGCGCAGAGGCGAAGCGGCGCAGCAGGACGCAGCAGCCCTACGAGGCACAAATATTTTTTTTTTGCTAAAAAAATTATCGTGATATGCGATATGTTAATAAAAACATTTTTATATAATATAATTAATAAATAATTATTGAAACATTATTTAATTAAAAAAAAATTGTTAAAAATATCAAAATATAACAAATATATTAAAAAAAAAACAATTTATTAAATAACAATTATGTTTTGTTTTTAAACATTATATAATTAAAAAAAAATACAATATAATAAATAAATAAATAAAACATTTGTCAAAAAAAAAAACTAAAAAACTATATAACAATACAATTAAAAAAATAAAAAAAAATATAATATATAACAAAACAATAAAGAAAAAAAAAAATTAAGATTTAAAATTAAAAAGAATAAAAATAAGATTTAAAATTAAAAAAAATAAAATAATATAAAATCAAAAAATTCTCAAATAAAAAAAAAATATATATATATTTTAAATAATGAAACCACTGATATATTTATGATAAAAAAAAACAAATAAAACATGTTATAATATTACTATTTTTTTAATGTCCATGGTCATTTTATGGATTTTTCTATCTAGATGAACCTATAAATCTTAAAAAAGAAAAAAAATTCTAAATTTGTGTCCTTAAACCTCTAAAAAATTTAGTTCTTTTTGCATTTTCTTTACTAAAAAAATATAAAAAAATTATGGTTTTTGAATCTAAAAACCTTAAAAAATAGTTTTTGGACTCAAAAAACTATAGAAAAAACATATTTTCCCCAAAATCGTCTTTAAATTGACAGAATAGAAGGAAAATTAACCTTTGAAATGCAAAAAAATGTTGTCACCAATGCCAACACAACGCCTCCACAAAATTATGAATAGCAATACAACGCCTCCAATGCCAATGCAATGCCTTCACAAAGTTACCAATGCCAATACAACACCTCCACAAAATTACCAATAGCAATACAATGCCTCCAATGCCAATGCAATGCCTCCACGAAATTACCAATGCCAACGCAACACCTCCAGAAATTTGTTCTAACAAATACAAAAAAACTTGATGTGATGTGATGAATAGAAACAATCATTCTTATTATATAGCGAATATTGTCTGATTGGTTTACTGTTTAACGAATGTGGGATTAAAATTTCAAATTTAAAATATTTACATTTAGTTTATTATAGTTCATACTATAGTTAAAATACTTAATATTTGCATGTAGTTATCATAGTTAATATTTTATTTAATATTTACATATACTGAATGTTGAATAATTCAAATATAATCTCAGATTAAAAATTAAAATATGAAATACTTACATGTAGTTAATTATAGTTAATATTTTAGTTAATATTTACATGTACTCAATGTTTAAACTCATGGGATTAAATTTTAAAATCTAAAATATTTACATGTAGTTAATTATAGTTAATATTATAGTTAAAATGGTTAATATTTACATGTTGTTATTTTTGTAAATATTTACATGTAGTCAATCTTAAACCATTCAAATAAGAAAATTATTTTAGTTTCGAAGGCATGCATGAAAGGAATATTTTGTGGATATTTTGAATAGAATGTATGGTGAAATATTTGAAGACCAATAGTTTATTAATAAATTTTGAAATATATTTTAGATGAATATAACGTAAGTTTAAAATTTAAAATTTAAAATATTTAGATGTAGTCATTATAGTTAAAATAGTTAATATTTGCATGTAGGTATTATAGTAATATTATAGTTAATACTTACATCTAGTCAATGTTAAATCATTGAAATAAAAACATTATTTTAGTTTGGAAGGCATCCATGATAGAAATATTTTGTGGATATTTTGAATATAAATATCGGTAAAATATTTCAACACAAACAATTTATTAAAAAAATGTTAAATACATTTTTTGACTAATATTTGTACCAAATATTTGAAATGAAAATTTTGGAGGGAAAGTTTTTTGCAAAATTTTTTGGGGGGAAATTTTGAAGGGAAATTTTTTCGCGAATTTTTTTGGGGGGGGGAATTTGGAGGGAAATTTTCAGTCTTTAAGCTATATATTGTAAGTGGGAGAGGAATTTGTATCATTCAATCTATTCTTGTTGAAAGCCATGGTTTCTTCTGATTGCGAAGTTTTTCTTTGTACAACATCAACATCTTCGTCACGCAACAACTCTATTCAGAGTGATGAATATAACGGGAGTTCGTCCACCATGAATAGAGAGTCAAAAATCGACTTGGTCGTAATCCTAAAGATGATGAGAACAAAATTGATGAGGCGCAGCAAAATGAAATTTCTGTAAATCGAGCGCCAGTTATACCACTTACTCTTAATCCTAAGGATTATGAAAGCAACAGTGATGAAGGGCATGATGAAGAATTTACAGAGTCAAAAGTTTCACTTCGTCCTAATCCCAAGGATTATGAGGACACCATTGATGAAGAGGAAGATGAAGAATATCCACTTCAGCTTAATCCTAAGGAATATGCGAGAACAACAGATGAAGAGGGGAATGAAGAATCCGCAGAGTCAAAATATCCACTCTGTCTTAATCCTAAGGAGTATGCCAGCACCACTGATGAAAAGGGGGATGTAAAATTTCCAGAGTCAAAATATCAAATTCATCCTAATCGTAAGGATTATGCGAGCGCCACTGATGAAGAGGGGAATGATAATGTTTCAGAGTCAAAACATCCACTTCATCCCAATCCTAAAGATTATGCCAACACCACTGATGAAGAGGGAAATGAAAAATTTACACCGTCAAAATATCCACTCCGTCCTAATCCTAAGGATTATGCAAGCACCACTGATGAAGAGGGAGATGAAAAAATTCCAAAGTCAAAATTTCCACTTCGTCTTAATCCTAAGGATTATGTCAGCACCACATATGAAGAGGGGAATGAAGAATTTGTAGAGTCAAAATATGCACTTCGTCCTAATCCTAGGGATTATGTCAGCACCATCGAGGAAGAGGGGAATGAAGAATTTGCAGCGTCAAAATATCCACTTCGTCCTAATCCTAAGGATTATGCCAGCACCACTGATGAAGACGGGAATGAATTTCCAAAGCTAAAATTTTCACTTCATCCTAATCATAACGATTATAATTTAACCACTGATGAAGGGGGGGATGAAGAATTTACAATAAATATAGATTCAAGGCATTCACTTATTCCTAGTCCTAAGGATTATGAGAGCATCAGTGAGGAAGGGGAGGGGCAGGATGAAGAAATTCTAGTGAATACAAATTCAAATCTTCCACTTATGCCTAATCCCAAGGATTATGAGAGCACCACTGAGGAAGGGGAGGATGAAGAGTTTCTTGCAAATGATAATTTTAGAGGCACAGATTTGAATATTGCATTTTCTCCAAGTGACCATTTCAAAGACACTCATGGTGATGAAGAATTGAATCCTCCCGGGGAAGAATTTGAAAGCATGGGTCAAGATGGTGAAGAATTTCTTTTGAGTCGGGGTTACAAAAGTGCCGATGATTCTTGTGAAATGTTTTCTTCAACTGATGATGGTAAAGAAAATTTTCCAGGCAATGATGTTGATGAATTTCTTAACTATGTTGAGGATGATGATAGTGGGGATAATATTCCTCCTAATGGTGATGAAACTGCTTTTACAAAGGATGATGGAATGATGAAGCCGTTGCAAGAAAATATTGCAACTAGGAGTAGGAGTAGACCTTTTCATATCAATCCAAAGCATTCCAGTTATACAAGGGTGAGGAAAAAATATCTCACAAAAAGAAGTTCTGTCATTCATTTGATTTCAAGTGAATGTTGTCGAAGGGATTTCTTGAAAAATATGGATTTCAACTTTGTTTTGTAGAAAAGGAAAACATATATGTCAATGAATAAAAGCATGAAAAATTCATATTTAGTGGGTTGCATGCAATCTACACTAGCAGGTTATGATTATCATATTGGGAATGTATTGCTTTGCAGAAAGGCGTTCAAAATGTTGCATTCAATTGGTAATTGTCGTTTTTCAAGAATCCAGGATAGATTGGAAAGGGATCCCACATATTATTCAGAAGCACGTTATAAACGGGAGGTGGGGCCGTTTGCAAATACTGCTAAGACATGGATGAAAGACTTCTTTCAAATCATGGAGAGTGTATGCCAAATAAAGACACAATACATATTCCAGATAATTTCTCGAGACGAGAAATATTCATGTTATACAAAGATTATGCTGAAGCTGTTGAAGGAATTGGTAATTTTATTACATATTCTTATTTTACAAGGATATGGAAAACTGAATTCAACAATGTTCGTATTCCTAAGAAGACAAGGATGGGGATTTGCAGCACATGTGCTTCTCTTAAAACAAAAAGAGATAAATGTCAAGGGGCAGAAAGAGGTATGTGTTCAAAACATTGTTTTTTAAAATTTGATACTTATCAACTATGAAAATATATTTATTCATATGTTTCTTTTATTTTATGTACAGATTCTGTTGTCAAAGAACTTCAAGACCATCGCAATCAGCAAACAAGTGAAAGGCAAAAGTTGTATAAACATTGAAAGAAGTGTTATGATCATCCAAATAAATATCTGGGATTGATAATTGATGGTATGGACCAAAAGAAAACACTTCTTCCACATTTTGTCCGCACGCCAAAAAAATTACGGGAGGAAAATTTCATTCAGTTTCACTTGGTTGGTTGTATGGTATTTAATGAGAAGATGTTTCCAAGAGTTTTCTTCACAACTCCAAATATTCACAATGATGCAAATATGACCATAACTATAATCCATGATGTGGTTACTCATTGGTTTGGGATTCTTCCTGAAGTTTTGTATTTACAATTAGACAACACAAGTCGTGAGAACAAAAATCAAGTTCTTTTTGGGTATATAAACATGCTCGTTGAATTGGGGATTTTTAAAAAGATAAAGGTTGGTTTCCTTCTTGTTGGGCATACTCATGATCATATTGATCAAATGCTCAGTCGTTTTTCAATAACATTGAGGAGGAAAGGTGTTGGGAGCCTGCCATCATTAATTGAATGTATTAAGAAATCGTACATTCCAGAGCCTGTTTTTCATGTGTTGGAAGAAACTATTGACATGCGAAGGTTTATTTTTGGATCGCATGGTGAGGAGAAATGCATTGAATAACTTAACGACATTAGCTTCCAGCATCAATTTCGTATCAAAAAAATTGATGGGATAACACTTATATGGGGCAAGAAGTATTCAACTATTGAAGAATGGGGACCATCATTAGGTTTAGCATTTTTGAAGTTCATTCTAGAGCATCCAATATTTTCATCAAAGATATTGTTATTTCAGTCAGTTGCTGAACTCCATAATGCACGAAGGCAGAAGAGAGACATAAATTATTCTGAATGTCTAGAGGAAATTAAAAGATGTATTAGAGATACATATGAGTACTTCGATGTTGCTGATTCAGTTTGGTGGGAGTCTTTTTTCAGTAATCAAAGTGATATGATTTCAATATCAATAAATGTGGATACGCTTTTGAAGACTCCTTTTTTTTGGCCACAAAATATGCCAAATGAACATGAACATCAGTAAACACACAATGTTGAACAACAACAGCCTCAAGCTATTATTAATTCCCCACAGGTAGAGGAAAGAGAAATCTATATTGGTTCTAGAAGATCACATGCACAACGTGAAGCCATGGAAGACATTTACAGGGGTTCTGTGTAGGATCTTAAGGAGGGTTGCATGATAGCAGTGTTAGCAGATGAAGATCCACTTGGCTATCCATTCTGGATTGCCAAGGTTATAAATGTCATTAATGAAAATGAAGAGATTACAACTGTTGGTGTACATTGGTATGCCACAAGTGCCCACCCTTTCAATGGTGTGTACAAGCCAGAGATGGTAGTGGAAAAAAGAATTGGCAGAAAGAGAAAAAGAAAGGGCACAAATATAAATCTTCACCACACAGATGTCTTAAAATTGGAGGATGTTGACATACTTGTGTATGACTTCAATTTGACAAAGAGAGGAACTCTTCAGTTGCAGACCATAAATATTTTGAAGAAATTTCTACTAGAACAATTACTGTTGAGATGGGACTCTGCAGAATGTAGACGTAGATCTACAAGACTTTTGAACTCTGAAATGGTGGGCATGCATGTTGACTCAGATGGAGCACTAGTTGATGAAAGAGAAGAATATCGATCATCTTCATCTGCATCGAGCCATTCATCTAAAGATGCAGGTTATGATGGTGTGCCAGAACCTATGGTTGATTTTGAATAACTATCTAAGACACTTTTATGTAATTGATGTTTGCATGGTACTTGAAATAAAAATTTTGACTTCCATCTCATTTTTCATGAAGTTATGAGACATTTCTATGTTTTTTGGATGATATGTTTTAATTATGAAGAATTCATCTCTTTAGAATATCGACAATGAAACAATGAATTACAAAAATAATTTATGTTATATTCAATGTACCAATGTTGATATTTTAACTATAAGTAAAATAGAAAATAGAAACTAATGTTGAATTTTTAGATTATGCAGTGATATTACCATGATATTATGTATTGTTACCATTTGGTATAAGATACTTTTAAAATTTTTAATAATTATATGCGCCATTGAAAGGGAACACTTTGTTTTGATGCTTGATTTTCAGGTTTTGGTTGAAATTAGATTTAAATTTGTCTTATGCTAAGATTTGAAAAAAGATAAGTTTTTATCCTTTAAAATTAAAATTACTCTTACTTGTTTCTGTTCAATGATAATTTTTTCATTTACTTGTTCATTTTTTAAAATTGTTTAAGTCTTATAATTTCTCCATAATTTCATTGTTCAAGTATGTTGAAAACTTAAGAATGAAAAACTTTAGATTTATAACTTGTCATTAAGGTTTTTATGCGCTACCAAATTTTATCTTTAATGTTATGGTTGACAATAATTACAATTTTGGAGTTGTTTAGAGTCAAGATATTTTATGTTTAACAACATGGATGAAAATTGTTCAAAATGATAAGCCCTTCAGACATGTATTTGTTTATCTTTAACATCATCTTTCAAAAATGTTAGAAATTTACGATTTTAAAAAATGTCCTAATATGTTGTCTTTAATTCCATCGTTACAAGTGTCAAAATTATGACACAATTTTTTTTTTTTGTTATTCCAGCATCAAATGGTTTTGTTTTGAGGGTGTTTTTTCAATCCTTTTTTCAACAAACAATTTTTTTTTTAGCATAATTTTATAAAATGTTGAAATTTGACCTTCAAAAAAAACCAAGTGCATTTTGGAAGACACACTTTTTGTTTTTAGGGTTATTTTTCATGTTTTTTGAGACTTTTTGGGCTAAATTTCCCGTTTTGAGGTCAGGTTACCTATTTCATCGGTAACAGTGTTCTTAATATATTTTTCCATAGATAGGATTCCATTATTACAACCTCAACATATCATGCTCGAGCCCATTGATCCGAGGGTTCCACGAATGAGGAGGTGGATAGATCTTATGTCCCAACTTGTAGGTCTGTCAGCAATTAGCTTCCAACCAACCTTCCTAAAATGGTTGCGTAGAAAATTTATTATGATAGATGATTATCTGTACGCAGAGATGGATTTTCATGGCAACCTTAAGCTCGTGCTTCTTAAGGGTGAGAAATGGGGTGCTAGAAGTAATATATTTTAACCATTTAGGTTTTTTAAGTTTTACATTTTTTAATGTTTTTTTTTTAATGTTTCTGAGACTTAAATTATTTATTTTTTCATGAAAATATTGGGCTCATTAGACCTATACGTGCTTCATATCTCCGTTGTACTAGAGATCCATGGCAGGTAGTAGCACCAGTACAGGTTGTTTTGGTAGGACGGGATGCACTATAGGATCTCAATGTAATCGAGAACCTAGTAGAGGTGGAGCGCCACATGGAGGGGTTGACACATAGGATAGATGAGACCGTGATAAACTGGATTCCTATGTGACATCAATGACACACTATCGGAGTGCCTGGATGTATTGTTCGTCTAGTGCATAAGATAGCTCTTGCAGTGACATGTTTTCATGAGCACAATGATTAATTTATTGGGGGGCTCATAGTCGTATTTGCATGTACTTTTTGATACGAGCCGTGTGGCCATATGTGTCTCAGGTACAAATTTTGTAAAACAAAACTTTATATTTTTATCTATATTCATTATTTATGTGTTCCTATTATCGCTTTCAATGAATGTTATGTGTATTGAAAATTAGTTACATTTGTTTCAAATGTCTATCTAAAACATGACTAGCTAACGCGTATGTTAGTGTTAGTGTATTTAGATTTCTATAAATATGTTGATATTGGATGAAATAAAAATGTATTTCTAGAAGGTGAAACCTTAATAACATGTGAAGGATGGTGGGACTTCGAACCGAATAGACATTAGCCAATTGTAGTACCACAAGTTGTGATTCAAGTCTAACGACTAGACAACGGATACCATATGAAATAGCATCAGACAATAGATCGACCACTACGTTATTCTAAGCAATTTTTTTGGTAGAGTGACTTGTTTAGTCAATTTAGTGTTCTTAAATTGGTTCCATTAATTATCAACCAGGACTAGTAAACTGATGAAGTGTGGTGCACTATATTTTCCTAAGTGACCCTTCTGTTACTTCATTGTTTGAGTTTTTCTTGTTTTTTTAGGGGTTTTGTATTTTTATTCCTTAGTGTATGCTATCTTAATCTATTTTAGAAAAGTGAAAATAAATCTAATTATAAAGGAAGAAAAGGAAGTATTATTAAACTAAGTTAATTTTCTATGAAAGAAACCAACGTTTATGGACAAGTTCTAAGACCTAGTTTTGGACAAAAAGACAAAACAAGTACTTCAATTAGTGAGTAAACCTAATCCATGGATCTATGACTCAATTGAGATTTGGAAAATGAAAGCAGGTCAACTATTATACTTCAAGTTGTTTGAACATTCAATTATTAGGTCAAAGCCCTATGAGATGAAATCAATTGTTTGTACTTTAGTTGCTTAAAATCTAAAATAGAAAACAGAAAATGCAATTGAAATTTATCTAAGATGCTTTAATTACTCCATCTACCCAATATGTGGAGAGTGACCCCCTTACGGTAATGTATCTAAGTAATCGTTGCATCTGTCTAAACTAAAGAATTACAATAACTCAAACACTGCATTGAATCTAATCATTTAATCATCCTTGCAAAGTATATTCAAATTAGGCTCTGTCAGGATAACCTTTAAGAATATTGTTTTGTTGCAATGAAATGAGGATCTTCTATCTACAACCAATTAAGTGAATAACTAACTTATCAAGTCTCATCCAATTCTGAAGCTTGTGACCCCTTGGTATGGCTTTCGGATAAATCAATTACACCCTTAATTCTTAGCAAGAAAATGACAGGAAATGAAACCTATTCAACCACTGCATTTGTAAGACATTTAACCATTCGATATAAGATTTTTTAAATAGGAAAAATGGACTTTATAAATGCCTAGTTAAACACAACAATTGACAACTATCTTGAAAAATGAAAGAAGGAAACTAAACAACCATGTTTCTCAACACTTCAACTTTTATTCCAATCCTGAAGACAGAGTTACCTATCTCCTTGAAAACGTTTCGGAAGGCAAATCTACACAATTGTATCTAATCTATTAAAAATTGGAAATTAAGCATAAACAGAATTAAAGAAAATCTAACTAGAAAACATTATAAACCTTCTTAAGCAGTAGGGGCCCTCTGCTACCAAGTTGTTCAATGCCTTAAATGTAATCAAAACAACATCTGGGAACTGATCTTCTTTATTGAAACAGATTTTTAGAAAACCGAGTATTTCACTGTAATTCTAAACTTGTGCTACAAAAACTTAGCTTATTCTCGGTTCTATAGAACCTTTATTTATAAGGAATTTGCATAAATAACTATGAATAAAGATAGATACATGTGTATCTTCAAATTACAATCAAACTGGGACTCTTAGGACTCATGATTTGCTATGGATCAAATTAAGAGTCCTAATTACTGTGTGAAACAGTCTCTTGACTTTGAGATTTGACCATTAGATTAGGCCTCTTTATTTGTCGATTTGGTCCTTGTGGATAGGAAGAAATCCATGTAGGAGGGATTCTGAGACTACCCATGTGGACCATTCCTTCAACGGACACCTGTAACATATTCAACCACAAGAGTACCTACGGAACTCCTAGTCAGCTATGGAACAGGCTGAATTCTATAGCCAATCTGAAAAAACTTATTAAAATAGAAAAAATCATGAAAATACAATATGTCAATCAATTGCATGTATCCTTGTGATAAACCTAAACATTCTTCATTGGTTAGGGCTTATGAATTGATGAAAGAGAGGTGAAATGAGATGAGAAATGTGTAAAGGAAAGGGTAATTCTAGGTTTCAACATACCCCCACTGCAAAATCATTACATGTCCTCATGCAATCTTCCAAAATTTTAAGTTCTTCTCCTTTACTGCATGTGCTCTGATACTTCAGCCAAAACATCCAGCCTTATTCTTCTATTTATTTTGGAAGTCACTGTCACCCTTGGCTTATTCATGAGTAATTTGAATCTGAGATTTATGAGAGCTCTGTTCAACCTCTTGTTCCTCTTCTTTAGTTTCCTTTTCTTCTTGTGTAATATCTCTAGCTGTAGAGTTGAGTTATCATTCATTGTATTTTTCAACTTGATCTGCTCTTTTAGAATCTCATTTTCATTTTTAATGTGCATGTTCAATATCTCCAATTCATACTTATCTTGCTTAAGAGTTTCAATTGGAGGTTATTGTGGATTGATAGGTATTTCTTGACTCATTGAGGCTCTTCTTTCCAAGGATTCCACATAATCATATATTTGTTGCTGGACTGGGTCTATATGAGGAGATCTTATACTAGGGCCTTCTTCATAATGATGTAAAGGAGAGTTTTGAGGATTGAACGTAGGAGAATTGTTAACAGGTGTTTGAACTAAGGTTTCTTCATCTTCTATATTTATGAATTCTATCTCCTTTGTTAATGTCTTTTTCATAATGCCTCAGAGTCTAGAGCTCCTTATCAGCTTTGGTGGATTTTCATCCTATTTATCATTATCCTTACTTGCTTTATTTTCTTTTCCTCTGGCCCTAATTTGTTTTCTAATTTCTGTTAACTTCTCAAAAATTAGTTCTTCATCTTTCTCCTATGGTGGAGTGTCAAGTTTGTTTTCAATAACCATGTCAGTTTTCTTTCTTCTGCTTCTCCTAACATTTCTTCCCTTAGGTGGTGATTCTGCCTGTTCTTGAAAATGATTTCTCACAAGAAAAATTTCCCAATTGTACCCTATGCTCTTTAGGTGGAATTCAATCAGCATTTTTACTAAACCATGGTGATATAGAGTGGTTTCTAAAAATTGAACTCTCTTTTGGACATTGGAAGCCACTATCTTTAAACTATTGAGTAAAAAGAAAGGTAAATTTATCTCACCATCTTCTAGAAAATTCATTAATAACCTGATATGGTAAACATTCATAGTTCCATACCTCCCTTCACATGTTATAATTTTTTGCAAAATTAGCAACATATTTCTCCACTTACTTTTCAAAGTAGTATTTGGAATCCTTTCCTAAAGATTGAAACATCCATACCTGGATTTTTAAGTATCTCCTTCCAAGACTCATTGTGAAATTCCTTGTTTTTGAACCACCATCTCCCTGCCTTGGGAGTTCTGTTGCTTCAACCAAAAATGATTCTATTATTATGAATTTGATGTCTCCAATCTCTACCTCAGCCCCATCAAAAGATCTGGCAAACGATTTGGTAATATCCTTATGGAAGCCATCAAACTTTTCAATAAAATTCAACCATACTACTTGTTGTAGTAGCTCCCTAACTTGTGGATATCCCTCCAAATATTTGACTCCTACCGGCTTTGTTCTGACAATTAGACCCATTCTTCTCTTGTGCAGAGTATCTTCCCCTTCAAAATTACCTTTCTGTGTTTGAAAATCGATTGGTTGCAAAGTGTGATGGAAGTGAATGAACGATGGAGGTAATCAAACTGTGGAAGAGAATGGAATGACTACAGAACTGATGGAGAGTTTATGGTGAACTTGTGGGGAAATAAATGAATGATACAATCTTTGAGAGACGTGGCCTAATAGGTCACGTTTATGATTATGACTGTTTAGTCATTAATCAAGAGTTTAATGAAGGATCTTTATGGAACGTTAGATAAGGGATATGGTGTGGATATTTCATGATAGGGGTTAATCAATTCGAATGATAGGTTTCGTAGGAAACATATGATTATACACATTGTACCTATTTCATGTTTTAACTTTTTGCTATTAAAATAATTTTTCACAATTTACCTCAAAACTTGACCTTATTGTATGTTGTGCTTGATGTTGTTCCTTAGGTCATCCTTTTTTTGGCATGGTGGTCTTTAGAACATAGTTCCATAGTCCCTTCTTGCAAACATCTTGTTTTTACTTTGTTGGAATAGGTTTGCAGAATCAGATTGGCTACAGAATAGGAACAACTTCAGAATGTAAATAGCTGCAGAATGTACCTGCCTATAGAATATGATCTAGCTGCAGAATGTGATCTATCAAAAGAATATGAAGTATGAATGTGGATGTGGAGTGAGATGGAATATGAATATGGAATTAAATAAAATGTTATGATGGAATGAAATTGAAAATAGAATGGGATGAAATATGGAGTGAAATGAAATGAATTTGCAATTTGAATTTTGCAAACATGAATACTTAATTACAGAAAAGAAAAATGAAAGTATAGGATGTCAGAGAGTTCTGATTTTCACCCTGTACTTTTTGCATAAGTATGCCAATCATTGATTGGTTTTCATACTTATACTTTTTTTTTATTAATCAAAAGAAAGATAAAAGATAAGTTAGTGAAGAAGAAGAATTCTTCTTCATTAACTCCATATCAATGTTATCCTGAAATTTTCTGGCAAACTCTTCTCTTGAAAGTGGTTCATGGTATACTTTTAGCCTATGACCATTTACAAGAAGATATACCTTTTATTTATCTATTGTTCCAATCTTTACTGCTCCATTTTCAAAGATTGTTTCGATCTCATATGGCCCAAGCCAATGAGTCTGAAATTTCCCTTGAAAATTCTTGAATTTTGAGTCAAACAAGAGTGCCTAGTCTCCTTCTTGAAACTTCTTCTCTTTGATATACTTGTCATGCCATTTAGTCCTTTGCTGCTGGACTATGCTGGTTCTCTGGACTGCATATTGTCTGATTTCATCTAGTTCATTAATTTTCTCCAGCCTATGCTTTTGTGCTTCTGTCAAATCAAGTCCTAGTTGGACTGCCATCTTGAAGATTTTGATCTGAAATTATATGGGGAACAGGACTTGTTTCCCATAAACAAGTTCATAAGGAGTATGTCCTCTTGTGTTTCTCCATGTAGTTCTATAGGCCAATAAGGCTTCAAGAAGCCTTTATGTCCAATCTCTTCTATGTAGATGAACAATCTTTGTGAGAATTCCTTCAATCACCTTGTTGGTAGATTCAACCTGACCATTTGCTTGTGGATGGTAAGGGGTAGAATTCCTATGCTTGATTTTGTAATTTTCTACCATCTTCTGCACCATATTTGATGTAAATTGAGCTCCTTGATTTGTTACAATTTCTCTTGGAACACCAAAACGAGTAAAGATATCTTCAAAAAGAAAATGGACTATAGATAATTCATTAGCAAAAGGTAATGCTTTAACTTCTACCCATTTAGTGACATAATCCGTGCATACCAGGATATACTTCTTTTGTTTAGATAGAGGATTAATAGGTCCAACAAAATCCAAAGCCCATTTTTCAAAAGGTTCAATATGTACCTGAGTTTGTAATGGCATTTCATTTGAAGGAGCAGGTTTCCCTACCCTTTGACAACTGTCACACCTTTTGACATATTCTAAATGAAGGATTTTATAGACTGTCCTCTTGTCAGAAAAATGTTCACCACAGGGTTCATCATGACATGCCTTAAGGATTTCAGGCATTTCATCTTCTCGAACACATCTGCTGATAATAATATTTGGACCTGTCTTGTAAAATTCATTAGTAATCCATGAAAATTTTGCACTTGTTTGAATGATTTTTCTTTTCTCTGTAGAATTAATATTTGAAGGTAATTTCCCTGAAACTAAGTAATTGGAAATAACTGCAAAATAAGAAGTTTGAGTAGTTATTGCAAAGAGATATTCATCAGGAAATTTATCTTCAACTCGAGTGTTGTCTTTGATATTTTGGATTCTAGATAGGAAATCAACAGCTGTATTTTGTTTTCCAAGCCTATCTATAATAGTAATGTTAAATTATTGTAGGAAAAATAACCATCTTATAAATCTGCTATTAGTAACAGATTTATTCATTAAATACCTAATTGCAGAGTGATCTGTGTGAACAAAGGTTTCATAGCCTGTTATGTAATGTCTGAATTTATTGATAGCATGAACAACAGCTAGGAATTATTTTTCAGTTAGAGTATAATTCAAATCTGGAGGAGTCAAATTTTTACTTGTATAGTAGATGGCATAAGGGATCAGGTCTTTTTGTCCTAACACAGCTCCTAAAGTTGTGTCTAAAGCATCTGTTGATATATGAAAAGGTAATTTCCAGTTAGGCCCTCTTAAGATGGGTGCTTCAGAGATTTTTTTCTTTTAGGGTTTCAAATGCTAACTGGCAGTCAAAATTCCATTTGAATTCACAATCTTTGGTGAGTAATCTGAAGAGTGGGGATGCTGTCTTGGTGAATTTTTCTATGAACCTCCTATAATACCCTGTAAATCCTATAAAAATTCTAACATATTTCTGGAAACTTGGAACTAATAGTCTAGAGATGACTTCAACTTTTGACTCATTTACTCTAATTCCATCTCCTGAAATGTGATGTCCTAAAACAATCCCTTCAGTAAACATCATGAAACATTTCTCATGACTTAGTGAAAGGTTTTCTTATTTACACCTTTTTTTAAAAAATTCCAAGTTTTCTAAAGCTTCTTCAAATGAATTACCATAGACTGTAAAGTCATCCATGTATAATTCTACACAATCATGTATTTGATCAGAAAAAAATCCTAGTACTTCCCTTTGGAATGTTACAGGTGCATTTCATAATCCAAAAGGTAGTACTCGGTAGGCATAAGTTCCCCAAGGACAGGTGAATGTGGTTTTATCCTGATCTTCAAGTGCAACTTGGATTTGATTATAACCACTGAAACCATCCAGGAATGAGAAATACTTTTTTCTTGCTAATGTATCTAACACTTGATCTATAAAAGGTAAAGGAAAATGATCTTTAAGAGTAGCTTTATTCAATTCTCGATAATAAATGCATACCCTCCATTTACCATTTTTCTTGGGTACAATCACCAAATGAGAAACCCATTGACTATCTGAAATGGGATAGATAAAGTTGACATTCAACAATTTCCGCAACTCTTCTTTGATAATCTCCCTAAGATTTGGATTCATCCTTCTCTGAGGTTGTCTGATAGGTTTACAATTTTCCTCTATGTAGATGTGATGAGTGCAAGTCTTAGGACTAATCCCTTTCATGTCAGTGTATTCCCATGCATATGCAAATGAATGTTTCTGTAATGTTTTGACTAGCTCTTCTTGTTGTAAATTTTCTAGGTTTTTGTTTATGTTCAAGGTTTTTCCTGGAAATATTTCAATTGTAGAGCTGCCAAATTCTTCCATAGAGTAAAGAGACATCTGCCTAGATGACAAGAATTCAATATTAGATCTTTCTTGGAATTGATCATTTCCATATTCTGGAGATGATTCAAAATTTTCTAAAGTATTCAAGATCTGATTGTCTTTACTAATATTTGAAATAGTGAAGAGAGGCTGTATATCTTCTTCATCATCAATCCATTTTTTGTCATCTATCTCTATGATTGTTCTTGCTGGAGGATACAAAGTGAATTTCTTAGTTGAATTACCATCAAAGATGTACATATCACCAGATCTACAACTGATGAAAGCATCAGTTGTAGCCAACCAAGGTCTTCTAGTATAAGAGGATGTCCTCCTAGATCATTTTTAGGAGTTAAAATCATAAATTCAACATGATACTCCCAAGAATCTAAGGACACTGAAATATCTTCTAACACACCATCTGGTTTGATTACAGACCTATCTGCTAACTGAAGTAATGTGGGTGTGTAAAGAAGATTATGAAGCTTAATTTTTTCCATGGTTTGCTTACTCATGATGTTTATTGTTTCTCCTAAATCAATTAATGTGTTTGGGATTTCAATTCCATTGATATGTGTTTTGACAACTGGACTTCCGGGATCTAGATATTTCAGAATGGAAATATTTCCCATCATTATGTCTGTTATTTTTCCTACCAGTTGAATTTTATTTATTTATTTTATTTTTCTTCCTGGTTTCTTCATACTCAACTCCTTTATTGTTTTAGCTAAGATTGAGATTTCCTTGATGGCTTGTAGTAATGGAATTTTAATGCAAACATTTCTTAATTCATCTAGGAAATCATAATTAGGCAACATAATATGTTTCTATACACCTCTATCAATTTGTAATCTTTCAGGAAAAGGAGGTGCAGAAGTAGATGTTGATTGTTGCTCTAACATAGGAGTTGAATTCATTGGTTCTTTCTGTTTTTCTTTTTCAATGTTTTGGTTTTGAAGAGATGTGCTCTCTTCAAAAAATTTATTAACTTGCAAAGAATCTTCCTCAGAATTGTCTTGTTCTTGTATTACCATATAAGGTTTCTTCTTTTCCAATATCCTTTCAGATCTAAGTTGGACATCATTAAGATGTAGAGGATTAATTGAATAAGTTGGAAATTGTTGACCTTCTATCATGTAGGTATTCTGAGGGTTTTAATTGTTGGGGTTTGGTACTAGCTGGGCAGGTAACTGATTTGGTTTATGAGGGAATGGTAGTGGAAGTGGTGGATTTTGATTTTGAGATTGAGGTTGTGGATTTTGTTGAGGATTTCGTTGGGGAGGATGATTTGAATAAGATGGATAGTATGGATAAGATGGTGGATACTGATAACACTGGGAGAACCTTCCATAGGGATTTTGCATCCCTTGAGCCCAAGGTTGAGATTTATTTTGAGGTTGAGGCCAAAGTTGCTGCCAAGAATTCCAATTTGGTGGGGGGTGATTATACATCTAGTTATTAAACCCTTGAGTTTGAGGCCCCTGCCAAGGTCTTCTAGAGACAAAACAAAGAGATTTTGTAGGATTTGTAGTAGTTTCCTCTTGAAAGATAGCCTAGAGATCAGGAATTGAAGGAAAATTCTTGGTCTCATGGTTCTCTGAACAAATCACACAAGTTTCTATTAATTTTTCCTCAAGAGGACATTCTCTTAAGGCATGCTTCTTTCTGCACTTGGGACAGAAGATTTCTAAGGCAACAGTCTTAGCTTTCTGCTTGTTTTGTAACTTAAGGGTGTCTATTTGCTCACTAAGACTCCCTAGAATGTCAATTTTAAACTCATCAAGAATGTTTCCAATTTACGCCCTACTTATTGTTCCAATTGCAGATTTGTTTACCCTTGCAAGAGTAGGGTCCCTTGGTCCTTTCAAAAAATTTTATTTTCCTCTTGAGAGATTAATACATAGTTCTCCTATATCGGCTAATGGAAGTTGAGATATGTCTCCCTTCCCCATCATGTTAAGGATATCTATCCATTCATCTCTAATTGTTTTAAATAAAAGAGATTTTAGAGTGTCTTGGTCTAGATTCTCCATCTTTGCTCTCTTGATGTTATAGTTGAATATTTCCAGTAAATCTTCCAAATTTTGATCCTCCCTTTGCATCATTATAAATACTTCCTCCTTATGGTTAACATGTATACAATAGTCCAAATACCTTTCTAGAAATGCTCTTCTCATATCACTCCATGACTCAATAGACCTAGTGATTAGACTCATGAACCATTTTAAGGCTGCTCCCTTCAATGTTGAAGGAAATAATTTGAGTTTTTGAGCATCTTGTAGATAGTCATAATTTCTGCACAAAACTTCAAATTCAAACAAAAATGTCTCAAGGTCTTCACTTTTCAGCCCATGAAAGTTTGGAAGAACAAAAGGTGAGATATTTTTCATGGCAGCATTTTTTCCTTCATCTACTATAGGGAATCCAAAGGAACTTTCAACTCCCCTTCTACCTCTTCCTCTACCTTCTCCTCCTACATTTCCTCTACCTCCTTCTGAATTTCCCCTACCTCTTCCTCTGTCTCCTCCTCTACCTCTACCTCCTCCAAATAGTAAGTTTTCTCCATTGAAGATTTCTTGTTCTCCTTCCCCTCCTTCTCCTCTTCCTGCCATGATAGATTCTTCAGAACTGATATAAGGTTCAGCCTGAAGGGATAATTGTTCTTTTGGTTCTTTTATCAATGGTATGTTGAAGAAAGTTTCTTCCTCTTCCTCTTCACTAGGGATTTCTAGCTCTTCAGCTGGAATATATTCCCCTGTAGAAGTGAAAAAGGTTATTCCCTCTGTTGGAGTTCTAGGATCTTCTTCTTCCAAGATTGCCTTAGTTGATGAAGTGGGAGATCCTCCTAACTGAATATCTGATCTTAAAACTTCAGGAAGCCTATGACCAGTATAGTATGGGATATGAGTTTGAGAGGGAGGTGTACTACTTCTTGGCCTAGGTGGAGTGAGTGGTGTTGTAGGGATTAAGATTCTGCCTCTTATAAATATTCCCTTATAATCTCTTTCTCTACGCATATCATTGTTTTTGGGGTGTAAGAAATAAGGCTACCTAGTTACACTTCCCCGGCAACGACGCCAAAATGTTTATTCAATTTAGTGTTCCTAAATTGCTTCCATTAATTATCAACTAGGGCTAGTAAACTGTTGAAGTGTGGTGCACTATATGTGCCTAAGTGATCCTTCTATTACTTCGTTGTTTGTGTTTTTCTTGTTGTTTTGGGGGGTTTTTTATTTGTATTCCTTAGTGTATGCTATCTTAGGCTATTTTAGAAAAGTGAAATAAATCTAATTAGAAAGGAAGAAAAGGAAGTATTATGAAACTAAGTTAATTTTCTATGAAAGAAACCAAAGTTTATGGACAAGTTCTAAGACCTAGTTTTGGACAAAAAGACAAAGCAAGTACTTCAATTAGTGACTAAACCTAATCCATGGATATATGACTCAATTGAGATTTGGAAAATGAAAGCAGGTCAACTATTGTACTTCAGGTTGTTTCAACATTCAATGATTAGGTCAAAGCCCTATGAGATGAAATCAACTGTTTGTACTTTAGTTGCTTAAAATCTAAAATAGAAAACAAAAAATACAATTGAAATTTATCTAAGATGCTTTAATTACTCCATCTACCCAATATGTGGGAGTGACCCCCTTGTGGTAATGTATCTAAGAAATCATTGCATCTGTCTAAACTAAAGAATTACAATAACTTAAACACTACATTGAATCTAATCATTTAATCATCCTTGCAAAGTATATTCAAATTAGGCTCTATCAGGATAACCTTTAAGAATATCGTTTTGTTGCAATGAAATGAGGATCTTCTATCTACAACCAATTAAGTGAATAACTAACTTATCAAGTCTCATCCAATTTTGAAGCTTGTGACCCCTTGGTATGGCTTTCGGATAAATCAATTACACCCTTAATTCTTAGCAAGCAAATGACATGAAATGAAACCTATTCAACCATTGCATTTGTAAGACATTTAACCATTGAATATAAGATTTTTTAAATAGGAAAAATGAACTTTATAAATGCTTAGTTAAACACAGCAATTGACAACTATCTTAAAAAATGAAATCAGGAAACTAAACAACTATGTTTCTCAACACTTCAACTTTTATTCCAATCCTGAAGACATAGTTACCTATCTCCTTGAAAACATTTCGGAAGGCAAATCTACACAGTTGTATCTAATCTATTAAAAACTGGAAATTAAGCATAAACATAATTCAAGCAAATCTAACTAGAAAAAATTAAAAACATTCTTTAGCAGCAGGGGCCCTCTGCTACCAAGTTGGTCAACTCCTTAGCTCCTTAAAAATGTAATTAAAACAACATCTGGGAACTGATCTTCTTTATTGAAACAAAGTTTTAGAAAACATAGTATCTCACTATAATTCTAAAATTTTGCTACAAAAACTTATCTTATTCTCGGTTCTATAGAACCTTTATTTATAAGGAATTTGCATAACTAACTATGAATAAAGATAACTATAGGTGTATCTTCAAATTACAATCAAACTGGGACTCTTAGGACTCATGATTTTTTACGGAGCAAATTAAGAGTTCTAATTGCTGTGTGAAATGGTCTCTTGACTTTGAGCTTTGACCATCGGATTAGGCCTCTTTGTTTTTTGATCTGGTCCTTGTGGATAGGAAGAAATCCATGTAGGAAGGATTCTGAGACTACCCATGTGGACCATTCCTTCAACGAACACCTGTAACATATTCAACCACAAGAGTAGCTACGAAACGCCTGGTCAGCTACGGAACAGGCTGCATTCTGTAGCCAACCTACAAAAACTTATTAAAATAGAAAAAATCATGAAAATACAATATGTCAATCAATTGCATGAATCCTTGAGACAAACATAAACATTCTTCATTGATTAGGGCTTATGAATTGATGAAAGAGGGGTGAAATGATATGAGAAATGTGTAAAGGAAAGGGTAATTCTGGGTTTCAACATGATCGATACAAGGCCCTCGTAGACTCACTACCTCACCATTTGGAGCAAATATATCCCACCCTGCGGAGGATAGATTCTGAGTACTATGACTAGAACCATCAGCATAACTGACATACGGTTCAAGGGATGTTTACATCTGCAAACCAAAACTCTTGATCCTAAAGAAGGACAAGGTCTCCTTCCGAGAAGACACGAGGCTTGATACTTTTGTCACATTGCGCCTTGACATGTTTCCTATAGGATTTATTAGCCATGGCAGCATCTCCCTGCATCTCATCTAAACAGGCTAGATGTAATAGACGTGCCTCTTCTCGAAAGTGGAAGGAAGAATTTATATAGCCAGTTTCAGTGATGGAATCTCACATTCGATTGGGAGGATTGATTCCAGACCATAAACTAATTGGAAAGGAGTAAATACAGTAGCAATCCTAACATAGGCTCAGTGTGCCAACAAGGTAGCATAACAAAGCAAATTTTATTCTAGTTTATGGACCCCTATCATACGTTGAAACATACTTTTGAGAACTTTTTTAATGGCCTCAACCTGCCCATTAGCCTAAGGGTAGTAGGGAGTGGAGCTTACATGATAAATTCCCAACTTGGCAGTGAGTTTGGTGATCATGTGATTGCAAAAGTGCTTCCCATGATCTGTGACTATGACATGTGGAACACCAAACCATGCAATGACATGATTGAAGAAAAAATATCCAATCGTTTTGCCAATATTGTTAAATGTAGGCATTGCCTCAGCCCATTTAGTAAAATAATGTACCGCTATGATGATATAGTCATGCCACTCAGTCAAATGAGGGTTACATGTCATGAAATTGATACCCTATTTCGCAAAAGGACCTACGACAATAATAGGATTCAATGGAGCGAGTGGAGCATAGGTCTTAGGATCATAAATCTAACATGCATGACACTTTTGGACAACAAGAATACAATCACAAAATATGGTGGTCCAAAGTTAACCAGCACGTAAGATCTTTTGGGCGGTAGCATAACCATATAAATGACCACCACATGCCCCCGAGTGGCATTCATTGAGGACTTTCTCGTGTTATATGATCCAAATATCATAATGTAAAGTTAGGATAAAATATTTATTAAATTAGAATATTTAATAAATATTAGAGACTCTTAGAAATAGAATATTGTTAGAAAAGATAGGACTCTAGAATAGAGTCGTATCTTAGGCTCTAAAATAGGAAGAAATTTAGTAGATTGGATAGAAGATCATTTATTGTAAATGGACACTTGTTTTTTTATCAAGTGGTCCATAACTAAATTAAGTTAGGACATGTAGTTTATAAATATGTTGTTTTCCTAATTGCAAATTAGTGGAAGTTTACGTTTTTAAACTCTTGCAATTTTTTTATGTAATTTATTTTCCATTATCAATAAAATTACGTGTCTGAGGACACTTCTGTATTATTGTGGTATCAGAGCTTCACTAATACAACTAATGGGAGAAGGAGATTCCAGCTCTACAAGCCTATGGAAGACTCCAGAAAATTTTTCATCAATTGAATGGGTATGCAATTTTGTCAAATATTTTTTAGGGAAAATAAATTTACTGTTTATCATCTGAATATCATCTTCTGAAGATTCATTTTTTTATTATCCTATGCTGCTCAAAACGCTATGTTTTTTTTTTTAAATCCTACGCTAAATCCTACAACCCCTACACTCTACTACCCTACATTTTTTTCTTGAGCATTCTCTATCCCATCTATGCTCTTCATCCAGCTTTTGTTGAACACCATTAGATGAAATCAGAAAACCATATCTTGCACATATTCCATGTTGGCCATAAGCCAAAACTGGCTTCTAATTATCACGAGAACCACACGAAATGTGCCTTGTGAATGAGCAGTAAGCACTAGACCGAAACCCACAGAGTCGTTGTTTCAAAGCACAAGCGAGGCGATTGCGAGAGATTAATTGATCCATTTATGCATCGAATGGGAATGATTGCCGAGGCAGAAGTATTGTCGACTCCGTTTGTCTCTTATGAAGTTGTGCTCTACAATGAAGCTGGACAGAAGTGCCATGTTCAACGCTTGAAAACCGTAGCACTTGAAGTACCCTCAAATATGTCCCAGTGGCTTGTAGGGATCTGCGATTAGTCTGGAAAATTCTGCTAAGGGATTAATTTCTTGCTCCTCCACGCTACGTACAACAACCTACAACAATGTTTATTTTTGTAACCCTACTCCTCCACGTTGCGTATATCGTTGGTATGTTAAAAGAAGAAACAACCAACAGCTAATTAAACTGGGAGTGCGAATGAAACATATTCTTGCAAACCTGAAGCAACAACTGATAATGGTCTTTGAATTTTTCCTTGTGGCATCATAGCTTGGAGTTTTTTCAATGATACTTACAACTTCTCTAGAGCGGGAAAACCTGTGACTGTGAAAAAGAAATATATTTCATGGAAAAATGATCGTGAACATAAATTTGAAAAAAAAAGGGTTTATCCCAAGAATTTTCAAAAAGGAAAAATGTTGAGACAGTGCTAGAAATTGTTGGCAGCATTAAAGAGAAAACTGTGTTGAGCTGAAGGCAGATGAGAAAATTTGGGATGCAGTGCTAAGGAGAGACACCAGCATGGACAATGTGGGCAACCTGAAAGTCTCGTGCCTAGAAGATATCTGCAAAGTAGAATTGATCTACATCAAAATCAAATGTAGAATAATAGCGTGAAGTTTAAATTGCAAAAGTAAATTTTCATACTTAAAGTATTTAACTTCATATTTGAAAGTGTGAAAAAATGGAAAAATAAAATATTTCTATTTGAAAATTTGGAAAGTAAAATATTTCTATTTGAAAATTTGGAAAAATAAAAATTTTCTACATGAAAATTGGAAAATATGGGAAAATCAAATACTTTTTCTATAAAGTGAAAAAGTAAAAAGTTGGGAAATTAAAGTGATTTTAAATTTTGTACGTCACATGGAGAGATAAGGTATATAATTTTATATAATTTTTTATTATTGGAGTAATGAGGATTTTGTAATTTTTGGAGTAAAAAGGAGATTCTATTTGTAATTTTTTATATGCAAAGATAAGAGTGATATTGTAACTCAAAGTACTTTTTTACTTTGAGGGGAGGGTAGATTTTTTTTTAAGGATATTTGTAAGGGCATTGTCAAGCGGTCAAAATTTTGAAAGGATTTCATTGTAAACACTCAACGAAAAATTGACTAGAGCAAAGTGCAAAGCTCAGTCATTTTTCTTCTTTTTTAAACGACTATACGAGGGTCAAGGCCAAGCCCTGATAGATCGTTCTCACTTTGCATGGTGTGTGTCACTTTTTGTGTGCCGCGTTTCGTGTGATGAGTTGCTCATTTTTTCTTGTGCTTGATTCCTTTGGTGTGCTGCTTCAACACTACAATGTCAAATTTAATTAATTTGTTCTCTGATTCTGATAAGCTAGAAGGGGTGAAATCTTATAAGACATGGAAACGTCTAATTGAAAGCACTCTCATATATAATGAATTATGGCATGAAATATGTGATGGAAACATTAAGCCTAATAAACCAACAGATGCAGCTTCACTTGCAAAATGAGAAATAAAAATGCCAAGGCATTAGCTCTTATAAAGGATTTAGTTAATAATGAAATGTACATTCATATTGAAAATGCCTCAGATGCATGGACTATTGTGCGTACATTCAAATATCTCTTTGATACACAACCTGAATCAAATAAGGTTGATCTTCAATTAAAATTTCTCCAACAAAAATTAACTGAAGGTGGTGATGTTCTTGAATATATTTCATGGCTTAAAAACATCAAGCAAGAAATAATAAATGTTGGTTTTCAAGTTGTAGATGAAAGTTTCTTGACTACAATTTTAATTGTTGGATTTCCATCATATTACACACATTTTTTGGAAACTGTGTAAGTCACTGGAAAGTTAGAGAAGATACATTTTGATGAATTGAGTGATATGCTAGCCCAACTTGACAAAAACTTTGGGAAGAAAAAACAGATTGGGGAAGATGTCTTTTTCACAGAGGCTAGCACAAGTAACTCCTCAACTGATACTTCAAGAAACCGAGGAAGAGGAAATTTCAATCAAATTCAAGCAACCAACAACGTATAAGGTCATGGTCGCAGTCAAAGCAAAGGAAACAATTTCAACAGAGGCTACAATTTAGGCAGGAGCAATTTTCAAGGAAGAGGAAACAATAAAAGAAGAGGATATAATCAAGGAAGAGGACAAAGTCCAGGTAGAGGACAAACTCAGAACAGAGGCCAAAGCAGAGGCAGAGATTTCAGTCAAATTGTTTACAGGAGATGTAACAAAGTTGGACATTATGCTGAAGATTGTAGAACTTCTATTGATAAAATTCCCAAGTTTCATCCAAACTCTGCATAGTTTGCAAATGATGAAGATGATCCTGATGGTTCAGAATATGTCTTCACCAACACAGAATCAACAGCTTTACAGGTTTCAACCTTTCTTAGAAGTGATTATGAAGATGCATGGATTATGGATGAATTTTCAACATGACTTATTTTGGAGTTTCCAACAATGCCATCTAAATTCAATCTATCTTGTTGATAAAACAAAAACATACTCCTTATGGAAAAGGTGTAGTTAAAGTTTTTCTACCTGGCATTCGAGAAAGCATTAGGGGAATTTTGAGGTCTAAAATGGGCCTCCTAAAGAAATTATAAAATAATAGTGGAAAAAATCAAATAAGATTTTATGACATCATCAAATTTTAGAGGGAAAAATGAAAAAACTACTTTTTCAATTCATATTTTCAACTTATCTCCCAAAGTTTTTACTCAAATTTTGAGCGGGAGTACTCGTTGGATGCGGAATTTAATTCCTCATCCAAGGAGTACCCATGTTGCATACTTTAGATGGGTCCTACTACATGAAAAATGAAAAATACATAAAAAAACGTGATTACAATCATGTTTTTTTATGTATTTCTCATTTTTCGTGTAGAAGAGTTCATCGAAAGTATGCAACATGGGTACTCCTTGGATGAGGAATTAAATTCCGCATCCAACGAGTACTCCCGCTCGAAATTTGAGTAAAAATTTTGGGATATAAGTTTAAAATACGAGTTGAAAAAGTGGTTTTATTATTTTATTATTTTTTAATATTTTTGCTTTTTTACTCCAAAAATGGTGAATCATCCATTATGGATGACATTATCATCTTGAATCCTATTGGTTCTTATAAATTTTATTTTGGTTGTACATTTTTCTTAGGAGGCCCATTTTAGACCTCAAAATTCCCCTAATGAATGATTTCAAATGTATGGTATGTCCCAAAATTTAAGCAAAATTTGTTATCTTTAGTCACGATTCGAAAAGCAAGACATATGGTGATTATGGAAGATGGCTTAGTTAAAATTAACTTAGTCAAACATAACATGAAAAAAATGATGACAGGTTAAGAAGATGGAAAACTATTAAGGATGAAATGGACAGTTATTCCAAGAAATTCTGACTTTGTAGGAGTAGCAAGTACAAAAATTTCACCGATCAGATTGTGGCATGTAAGATATGGCCATATCAACTTCGAAAGTCTCTCTCAGTTACAAAAACAAGGAATGGTTAAGGGACTTCGAACCTTCCAAAGGGAAAATGTAAAATGTGAAGCTTGCATTTATGGAAAACAACATCGAGAGACTTTTCCCACAAGTTCATGGCATGCAAACACGTGTTTGCAATTGGTTCATAGTGATATTTGTGGACCCTTACAAACTTCGCTAAGAGGATGCAGATATTTCTTACTCTTTGTTGATGATTTTAGCAGGATGACTTGGGTATATTTTTTAAAGCAAAAGTCAGAAGCATTTGAAAAGTTCAAAACTTTTCGCCAACTTATTGAAAATGAAGTAAAGGAGAAGATTGGCACTCTTAGAACCGACAATGGTGGAGAATTCACTTCAAATGAATTCAAAATGTATTGCATGGATAATGGCATAAAACGACATCTTACCAATGTCTACACTCCACAACAAAATGGAGTAGTAGAAAGAATGAACCGTACCTTGTTAGGAATGGTGAGATCTATGTTAACTTTCAAAAAGTCAATTCCTATATATTTGGCCGAAGCAATTCATACCGATGTCTACTTAAGGAAAAAATCTCCCACTACTTCTTTAGACAGAATCACACCTTATGAAGCATGGTTTGGCTTCAAACCTCAAGCTAAACATCTCAAAGTTTTTGGATCAGTATGTTATTCCTTAGTTCCGAAGGAAAAACAAACTAAGCTTGACTCACGAAGCTTGAAGTGCGCAATGATTGGGCGTTCTGATGAGAAGAAAGGGTACCAAATTTTGTCGAATGGGAAATTTATTGTAAGCATAGATGTGATTTTTGATGAAAATGAGAGTAAGTGTGCTGAAGAAGTAGAAAGTATTCTTCAAAAGTTAGAAAAAAAATGTGATAAAAGAAAAGGAAATCTACAAAGTCAACCAAATTCACAAAATTGGTATGAACTTGAGTTTCCTTCATCTGAAAATTATTCATCCAATTTGTCTTCTTCACCAGCATCATCTGGGTATTCTGGCAGTTTATCCAAATCTCCTAGTAGCAGCAGTTCTTCTGACAATGACTCTCCACCCGCAGAAGCCGCGGTTAATCAACAAACATCAGTTTACATCAACCCTCTTTACAATGATGGTGATTTTTCACAATCTCGAACCAGTGAACATCAATTGCCAAATTGGGAAATTCAACTTTTGAAAGATGTAAGGCCTAATGAACAAAATAAAATAGGAACAAGGGGATCACAAATAAGTGAAGGAAATGTTGCCTTGCTAGCAAATTATTTTACTGAACCTTCTAGTTATCGAGAGGTAGTAAAAAACAAAGAATGGAAACATGATATGGTTGATGAATATCAGGAAATTCTCGACAACAACACTTGGAAACTTGTTGATTTTCCTCAGAATGTTAAACCCATGGGATGCAATTGGGTTTACCGAATCAAGTACAATAAAAATGGTGATATCAACAAGTATAAAGAAATACTTGTTGCTAAGGGCTTTGCGCAGCAGGAAGGGATAGATTCTGAGGAAACATTTGCTCCTATAGCTAAATGGAACACCATTCGACTCACACTTGCCTTAGCAGCTCAGCAAGGATGGAAAGTTCATCAGATGGATGTTAAAAGTGCTTTCCTCAACGGAGATTTACAGGAAGAAGTGTATATGACACAACCACCAAGTTTTGAAATTGAAGGATAGGAACATAAAGGCTGCAAACTAATAAAGGATTTATATGGGTTAAAACAAGTTCCCCGAGCTTGGTATGCCAAAATGGACGAATACCTTCGGAAAGTTGGCTTTCAACGAAGTGAATCTGATGATACCTTGTATGTATGCCAACAAGGAAAAAATCTGGTGATACTGGTTATGTATGTAGATGATTTGATTATCACTGGCAACAATGATGATCACATTGCTCAGGTGAAAAAGGAGTTACATGCAGTTTTTAAGATGACAGATTTGAGACTACTTCACTACTTATCTTGGAGTTGAAGTATTCCAACATCCACATCATATCTTCATTTCTCAGAGTAAGTATGCAGCAGAAATTCTTCAGGGATTTGGAATGCAGAATTGCAAACCTGTTCTTACCCCCATGGAACAAAACTTGAAACTTTCAAAATTTGACGGGGGGGAAATGGTGGATAACACTACTTATCGATATTTGATTGGCAACCTAATTTATTTGAAAACTACTCGACCAAATCTTTCTTATGCCATCAATATTATTTCTCGCTTTATGCAGGAACCACGAGACAACAACTGGAATGCAGCCAAAAGAGTTCTTCATTATATCCAAGGAAAAAAATATTTTGGTCTTCTTTACAAAAATACTAAAAACTTTGTACTTGGTGGATTTTCAGATGTTGACTTTGCTGGCAGTATTGATGATAGGGCATCAGCCACAGGTTATTTAATGAACATGGGGTCAGCTACAGTGTCATGGAGTTGCAAGAAGCAAGCTATAGTGGCCACTTCTTCAGCAGAAGCAGAGTACATATCAGCATGGGAAGCAACATGTGAGATTGTTTGGTTGCGTAGAGTTTTACAGGACTTGGGAATTCCTCTAGCAAAAGCTACTTCGTAATTCATCGACAACCAATTAGCAATAAAGCTTGCCAAGAATAAAGTTTTTCATTCAAATACAAAGCATGTGGACAGAAAGTATCATCATATCAAATCACTCATTGCAAAGGATTTCATCAAGCTATTTTATTGTCCTTCAGAAGATCAGACCTCTGATATCTTCATCAAACCTCTTGGCAGAATAAAATTTACTAAGTTCAGGGATGAACTTGGTATATGTTTTAATGTATCTTTGGATCATAGGGGGGAATGTTAGATGATCCAAATATCATAATGTAAAGTTAGGATAAAATATTTATTAAATTAGAATATTAAAGACTCTTAGAAATAGAATATTGTTAGAAAAGATAGGACTCTAGAATAGAGTTGTATCTCAGGCTCTAAAATAGGAAGAAAGTTAGTAGATTGGATAGAAGATCATTTATTTTAAATGGACATTTGTTGTTTTATCAAGTGGTTCATAACTAAATTAAGTTAGGACATGTAGCTTATAATTAGGTTGTTTTCCTAATTGAAAATTAGTGGAAGTTTACGTTTGTAAACTCTTGCAATTTTTTTTATGTAATTTATTTTCCATTATCAATAAAATTACGTGTTTGAGGACACTTCTGTATCTCAGCCTCTTCATGTGTGAGGCACCTTTAGAACATCTTATCAATACCACGACCTCCTCATGATGTAATTTTTGGCTTGGTATCGAATACGTTGCTTCTCGGAGCGAGAGGTATCGGACCAGAAAGTCTGGGGATGGAGATATACAAGAATGTCTCCATACCATAGGTCAAATGAAGATATCATAAAAAATGACTCGTCTGGGATGGAATCCTTAGACGTTGATTCATAATCAGTAGAGGGAATGTCGCATATTAACTCAGTAAAAACTAAGGATTTCTTTGATTTGGATTTGATCAATTCCAAATCAAACTCCTACGTGATAATAATCCATTTATATTATTTTCCCCCGTTTCATGACTCATAGGGTTGCAATATGAAATGGTTATAGTATTCTAGAGAAATATATAATGACGAAACCTTTGGATGTCTTGAATGTCCGCTAAAGATAAATTTTCTACGTGGGTATACTTGATTTTAGTATCATTGAGAATCTGAATCAAATAATTGATGGGATGTTTAGTCCCTATATCATCTTCCTATACCAATATCATTGCTATAGTAGTAATTTCAGCAATAAGATACAGTAAATAATCGCACTGGTAATTAGGGGGATATAATAAAGATGCCCGAACTAGTACAACTTTCAAGGCATCAAACTCCTTTTGAGCAGCGTTGTCCTAATAGAAGGGGAACCCTTTCTTAAGAAGGTGAGTGAATCCTTTTGTCAACTCAGCATAACTAGGAGCATACCTCCACAAAACATTATCCTTCCCTTGGATTCGTTGAAGCTGAACGAGAGAAGAAGATGCAGGGATATTGATGATTTCATGAACTTTCAGAGGACCGATTTCCATGTTTTGAAATTAAAAAACCAAGAAGTCAACTGGAACTAATGCAGAACACACATTTGTGAGGATTAATTCAAGTATTTTAGTGTCTACACTGTAGGAAAATGGCCTTAAGATGCATCGGGTGATCATTCTGATGTTTATAATTATGAGCAGGGAGATCGTCAAAATAAGGTTGCATGATATGTTTAATGTTGTGGAAAGTGTAATCCATGGCTTATTGAAACATTGCACCAACATTCTTTAAACCAAAAGGGAGTTTCTGGTAAGAAAAAGTACCCCAAGGAAAGATAAATGCATTTTTAGGTTGATCCACTAGGAGAATGTTGATATGACTATAACAGGAGAAACCATCCATGAACGAATATATCTCACATCCAGCATAGCCATCAATAATCTAATCGATAAACATGGTCGGGTAATTGTCCTTTGGACAAGCACAATTTACATCCCAATAATCGATGCATACATGGATCATCCCATGTTTCTTCATGACAGGAATGAAATTCAACACCCAATTGGTCAAAGGAACAGGGTAGATGAAACCAACTTGAATATTTTCTTCAACCTCAACTTTGATCGTGGAAACCTTCTTGGGATGGACCGGACGAAGACGCTGTCGGACTAGTTTAGAACCACTATATTTGGGTCGATACCTGGAATTTCTTCCTAAGTCCAAGAAAATACATCTCCAAACTCTTGAAATAGGGCTTTATAGGTCTTAATCTCATATGGAGAACAAGACGCACCAATGTGTAGATTTTCGACAATACCCGGTTTAATATAAATATCAAGAGGTATCTTCTCTTTGATATTCAAGAGGTTATTTTTAGAATTTACTTCTTGAATAGAAACAAAAGTCATAGAAAACTTGACAACATTAGGTAGATACAAGTCATTGATATTATCCTCAACGAAATCTGGTAAGGAGGAACGATTGTGATGATCATCCCATAGCGCATCATCTAGCATCATGATCTACATGATGCTCTCATCAGTAGGGAATATGCGAGAGAACAGATCAGAAGATGTGCCATAATACAATGACCGATCAAACCAATTGATCGAAGAGAAGGAATTAGAAAAATTCGCACAAGCTGAATAGATGGCTTCGTAATTAAGCTCGATGGGGCTAAGCGACATTCAATCACCAAAACTATCGATGTTAGTTTCATCTAGTACTATCCATGGATCAATTGGAATAGCAGAAGATGATATCATATTTATATAAGAAACCAAAGGGGAGTTGTCAGGTAACAAAGGAGAAGGGAGTGAAAAGGTTCCCATAAGCGAGGAATCCTTAAGCAGTCCAACCCCAACATAGTGATAACGGTGTAGAGTTTCCCCTACAAGAGGGACCCTTCCTGTAACATGAGAATTGGAGGTAATAAAGGTAAGTTGGTTGATGGCTACAATCCTTCCCTTATGAGGAAAGGAGATCATACATAAATAATTCGAAACAATAGCGGCCATGGAGTAAACCCACGTGCAGCCCAATATAATATTATAATCAAGGGGTCTGTCAATAACTTCAACTTCTATGGATACATTTTTTCCCCCTAATCCTACTTGCAAGGAGTACAAAATACCACAAGGTTTATACATTTGTCCATCAAAATATTTCAATGTGGTTGGTGACTGACTCGGTTGAGGAGAACTAATCGCCTTCCACCAAGACAAAGACATGATACAGGTGCAGGTGGAGGCTCCCTCATCCATAATAGAACGATGAATGTTATTACCGCGAATGACAACCTATAATATAAAATCCAATTGATTCGTGAGTCAAGGGGAATAGTTCTCATGATTGAAAATGACTAGATTGGAATTTGAAAGATAAACACATCCAATAGTAGAAAGAAAAGGCTTCTTCTAGGCAGGACAAATTTGCAACACCTAGAGAGTTGACATAGCTTATGGAGACTGAGCCAAGTCTTCAACTATGTTATAATTTTGAGCAGCTCTTGCATGAGGCTTGAAAGAAGATTTATGAATAATGCACTTCGAATACTTAATAGTTAATTTTGTAGGAATCGAAGGTGGAGTGGGATCCGATGGAGATGGTGTCGAACTCGTACAATGATCAGTAGCCTGGTCATTCAATGGATTCAAATTGCCATATTCTTTACTTAGAGTAGCCACCATAATATATTATTTAGGATTTGTGGAGGAAATCATTAAAACCGTGTTAAAGTAGGGTCCCGAGCAACCATGTGAGTCTCTTGATTAGGAAACGGGTTGGTCAACACAACGGGAGAAGTGGAATATTTAATGTACTGGTTCACTTCCGCGTGGTGAGGACAATTAGGAGTAAAGTTATCCTTGTTACAAATAAAACATGGATAATTAGGCTTTCGTATCTCATCAGAGGACTAACTTGTTTATTTATCCTGCGGTGAATAATATTTCTTCTTTTTGCCTTTACCTTTCTTCTTACTTCCTAGTTGATGTTGATATTTACCTTTATCAGAATGAACAACAATTATCTCGGAAGTAGAAGCCGCAGGAGGATTGGATTGAGGGTTTTGGGCTGATATGGTGAGAGCAGCACCAGATGGTTTTCTCACCAACTATGAACTGGAAAAACCAATTACGCCATTAGCAAGTTGAGATTCTTTACCAGAAGGTTAAGGAACAACATTTGAAGTTCTCTTAGCATTTGGTATATTATCATAAAGAAAGCCTAGTTGTGTATAAATGAGATCCAAATATTTTTCATGAGCAATCACTTTATCTTAGGTCACAACTCCACCTTTAGCTGCATCCTTTGTTATAGGTGCCAAAAAATACTTAGCGAACCATTCCACTAACAATTTATTACGAACATATCTTTTAACCAACCGTCGACGTCATTGCCACTCATGAATGTGATCTGAGATGTGAGTGGAATTTGAATGTTTGAAATTGGTCAAGATTTTCGTTCTAGTATCATATAAGATGGGAAACTGGAAATGTGTGAGGAAGGTAGTGGCTAAGGGACTGAAATCATAGAATGAAGCTCTAGGTAATTCAATATACCATTTATTTGTGGTACCTATAAGCGTACTTTGGAAAAGACATAATCGAATGTAATCATCATTAAGGGAGTTTGAAGAACACCATAGATGATATTTCATTACATGCATGGAAGGGTCTTCTCTAAGACTCCTATTGAATTTGGGGATATCAAAAGGAATTTCAATAGGAATTATCGGCCACCAAGGAGAATGAGAAATGGGGAATTATTTGGCAGTTCAAGATTAGCCACAAATGGAAATTGTCTATTAAAATCTGGAGGAGGATAACCTAGATACTATGGGATATCCTGAGAAAAATGTATTTGGGTTCCATAATAAGGAGGGTTCTAATAAATAGGAACATGGGTACTAGAATAGGGAGGATCCTGATAACCAACATACACATATCCTTTTGTTCAGATCAAGGATAATGTTGCAAATTTTGGAATGGTTGAGTTTGGATTTGATGGCCTAAATAATTTATCTGGGAGATACCTTGAAAAGGTCTATATTGTTTCCATATGGGATTGTGCATCATACCCACATAAGGTAAGGTATATGGGGGTTGTGCCATACCATACGCACTTTTTTCCTATAGGAATTTGAGGGTTACCTTTTCCAAGTTGTTGAGATTGTAGGTTACCATGTAAAGGTTGAGTGAGTGACATCAAGGAGATACCATATACCACTGGAATAGATTGAGCCATAGTAGTAGCCTATAAAGGTTGGCTTACATTGATTTGATCTTGTAAAGGTATAGATTGATGAGTAGGAATTTGGGGTGCAGATGGTATAGGTTGAGAATGTATAGATGTACCCACAACTGAACCAGGTTGGATGGGCAGGGTAAATTTCCAAATATTGGCAATGAAGCCAAGATAAGGCGGATTTAATGAAATATAAGCACTAACTTGAGGTATACCAATGACAGGTTTCCCCCCTTCCAAAGGAGGAGGAGATGATGGAGGCAACTGCACTCCAGATGGAGAGTACCCAATATAAGGAGAATTGGGTTGTTGAAGCTGTCCACTAATATAAGGACCAACCTGATGTTAAACTGTAGGTGTAGGTGGGGGAGAAGGAGAAGATTTTGTAGTGCTCAGTAGAGAAGTAACAGATAGGATTCCAGAAACAGATTTCATGGGAGAAGTCCAAGGACTGGAAGTCGCACCAAAGAAGGTACCAGATAACGATTGATAACTAGGTCAGAAAGATGATCCACCATAGATATGGGTCTCTGGTGATGTCACAAACATGGATGAGGAAGAAATATTAAATGTCTCAGCCGTAGTGGAAACAGGCTGGGAAACCATAGCGGACTCACTCATGGATAATGAACACAAAGATGATTGTCGCGAGAAAGTCATGGGCGAACTAAAAGGAATAAAATCAAATAAAGGAGCTTCCGATGCATTTTAAAGAGGAGGAAAAGGATAATCTTAATAAAGATGTAACCTTCTCAAATGAACAGGAGAGGAGGGACTAGGTTTTCTTACGAGATCTCTTCAATACTCACAATACCGTATGGAAGAGGTTCACCGTCGAGTCCAAGATATATAGTCTGCGGCTGTGTCTGAGACAAAGGAAGAGAAGAGGAAGATCTTGAAGTAACATTCGAAGATGACTGAGGTACCTCAGGTTGAATAACCTTAGGCAATAAGGTATCAAGTTCAATGAAGTCTAGTTCAATGACCTCAGGAAACAAAGGTTCAATTACTTATGCTTTTATTGTGTCAAATTCACTGGTAAGAGTAGATGTAATCTCGAGATCATAACTAAAAGAGAAGGATGATTCTAGTGGATCAATTTCAGGAGGAGGACCAGAAGTAGTTCTTGGAGTTCATGATTTGGTACTTGGTGCCTTCTTATGCTTTTGACAATGGCCAGGATTTTCCTCTGGTGGAATAAGAGGCTTATTTTTCATTCTACACGAATGACAGAGAGGGGGTGTTTGTTCTTCCACGTTAGATTAATAAATTTTAAGAATTAACACAAAAATAAATCAGAAAAGGGGTAAAACTAGGCATAAAGGTTTTTGAAAGCAACCAAGAATTGCAATATACACCTTGGTGAACCAAAGACTTAACGTACGTGCAAGAAATCTCCCTGAATGTTGTGTTTGGTGTATCATGGTATACAAGGTGGTTGACTCAGTTATCTATGGCGAGGATAGAAACCTATAGGGGAATTCCAAAATATACTCGACAGTACATGGAAGTGCAGTTTGTAGTAGTGATGCCTAATGTGTAACCATTCTAAGAGAGTGTTCCCATATACTTTTAATGCGAGGAGCACCATCCAATATACCCAAAGGCACGCAAAGTACAATATGATACACTTTTGTACGTGGAACATAATATCACCCTTGAGATACAATGCTGACAAACAACGACAACTCTTACGTTTAATGATGTTGGAACACATCTCTAGCCTAGACCTCTAAATGTTTGTGTTAATATTACAAATGTTCCTTGGGTTGATTCAATAAATTTTAATGTTTATCTTCAATTAATTTTTAGTTTTATGGCTCACCAAAAGTTTCACTTGAATTACCTAAAATGAAAACTATCATGAAGAAATGAAAACTTTCTTTTTCAATGAAAATATATCTAAAGGAGGGAAGAGACAAAGAGTATGCAGCATACAAAATGCAACAAACAATATGCAAAGTGCAATTCCATTTTAATGTGATTGTTCCTAGTGATGATGCACAAATAAAATCATATATGCCAATTCAAATATTTTCTTTTCAATTCCTTTTAATCTTCAAATATGATGAAAACTAAGATGCATTCCTAATCACTGATTAAAAAAAAAATTTAGAACGATGACTAAAAAACCAATTCATTCAAGCACTCAATGATCAAACAAAATCAATTTGTTAATGAAATAATCATAAGAACAAAGGAAAATATAAATAAATCCTTATCAAAGGCACTAAAAAACAAAAGCAAACCAAATGGAGGCTTTAGAAAGACACTTAAAGACTCGAGGAAGAGCAGCTGGAACAAAGATGTACAAAGATAAAACTAAAACAAAAGAAAATTTGCACATGAACAGGGGCCAACACAGGTGCAAAAGTGGCATCAGTGCTATGCAACGTAGGCATAGAGAAGGCTCTGTGGGGGTGCAATGCTCTGTCCCTAAACTAGAGGGAGTGTTGGTCAAGAAATAGAAAGTTCTAGCACAAAAACTGCAATTAAACTCAATAAAGGGTATTCTTAGGTCTTTTCTTGACTGACTATGATAGTGAAGGTCCGAGATGAGGTAAAACAAGCACTAAGTAAAAAGAAACCACCAAGGGAATACACCGATCCCAAGTATAATCGCTAAGTTTTTATACGAAATCAACGATTGCGGACAGAAGTATATTCCCTAGACTCAGTGGCCTAGCCTAGAATAACAAAAAGTCAAAGAATTTAATGTTTTCTTTAAAGTAAATAGATAATGGGATGAAGCCTACTTGGAATATGTAGCATGCTTCACTCATATCTTGGCTTGCATGGTCCAAGCCTAGTTTTGGTCGCTATAATTAGAACCTGCACAATCAAACAACACAAGCCAAAATTCTACGACATCTATGTAGCAACATCTAATCACTTCATTCAATGGATCAACATGGCATCGAAATACATGAAATCATAACATCACATATAGGAAAAAAAATAACTCTTTGCATTCATATAAATGGAGTGAGTTACAACCAAATATAGGAGTTGATCTTGTAGAAGAGTTCCTCCAAGTTGACTTTTACTTCTTTGCCACAACCCTAATGCATGGAATAATGACTCTCACAACAACAACATAAGGGTAGAATCTATCTCCAAAATCCAACCCTTAGCTTGTGGATGGCCACTAATATATAGAAGAGGATGGTAAGTTGAGAGTTTTTATCCATTTACCTAGGCTTGAGATCCACTCTTGATGGGAGGATGACTTCAAGGGATAAGGGATGAAAACTCTAAGGTATGATAGGATAATATTTGAGACTTTCATCCAAGGTAAATAGTTATAATAACTCCTAGAATATTCTGGAAGAAGAGGCTTCAGGATTCTTTTTATTTTTCCCGAATTTATATAATCAATGCACCCCCAACATAGGGTAACCTATAGGTGATCATCCCACCCGAGTAAGGGACAACCTGTAGGTGAACTCAGGTATCCAAGGCAGTAGAGTGTGTTGTTCCTTAAAATAATTGAAATGAAGTAGTTTTAGGCAGAAAATCATGGATTAGAAAGAGTCATGATTAGGGATTTGTGCAAAGATGATGACAAGGGGAAAAGGATGTGATTGATCCAGTTTGTAGGCCTATTGACCAGATGCGAAAAAATGGCTTATAAAAAATATCATGGGTAAATTTGATGAGTAGATAAATACTATGGGTGGATGAATACCATGGGTAGATTCCATTTTCCATTCGGATCATTCCTCCCTCCTTTAGAAGCAATGGTTCCCATTGTGTGGAGTTCCCTCTTGATAAGTCTTTGTTGAATATGAAGAGTCATTGAAGAGAAGATTTTTGTGTGGTTAACCCATGACCACGATGAACGAAGATCTGAGGATAGAGATACCCTGTAATGCTTGTGACCAAGTGTGATACTAACAGTGTGCGTCCTAGCAAATGGACTTCAATGAAGCGTGGGTTTGTGGATGACCCATAACCATGACAAACAAATATCTGATGATAGAGATACCATGTAATTCTTGTGACCAAATGTGATACTAACAGTGTGCAGCCTAGCAAATGGACTTCAATGACAAGGGTTTTGTGTGGTTGACCCATAACCTTGGGTTTGTGGATGACCCATAACCATGATGGTGTATTTTTTGGTAGATTCTCCTATCCAATTAGATGTTGTAAAGGCTTCTTTCACATTATAGACCTCTTGTTGTAATTTTGTTGATAACTTATGCTACAGGTGATGAAATCAAATTACATCAAAGATCTATTTGAGGTATTGAAATGATATTTCCATTAATATAAGGCACTTGAAATTTGAGACATGCGGAGTGAAAAAATGATTCATAAAACTCATGGTACGTGCACTCGCGCAACATTCCAAACATGTGCAATTTCAATGTCTCCTATCTCTCAAACCGTGAAACGAAATAAAATTTCGTAAAAAAATAAATTGAGCTAACAAAAATACTTTTGAATGAGCTATTTTTCACTTTTTAAAATCCTATGTGTAGGCTGTAGCACTTGCATGAATTTTGTTAAAGATTGCTACAAAAATTTGAAACTGAATTATGTTTCAAACCCTCATCCCCTATGGAGTCGTAACCTGAATCTAATACCATTGATCCAGACCTTGGGGATAGGCCCCAAAGATCTAAAAATTTGAAATTCCAAAATAAAAGAGGAAAACACACAATAAACAAAACCACAAAGAAACTTTTTATTAAAATAGAGAATAACTATAAAAGCTACATTTTGGTGGACAGTCTGTCTGGGTGGATGCCACTTACAATAGCATGGATAAATTCTATGGGTGCATAAATACTATGGGTGGAAAAATATCATGAGTGGATGCCACTTATAATACCATGGGTAGATGTCACTTTCCATTCGAATCAAAGAACTGAAAAAAGAATGCACATATTGTTTTACGATGAATATATTACAGAAATAATTCTTGTAGTACATATTAATTAAACATTAACAAATCACTGAAACATTCAAAAGCTAATTAACAAGTTTAATGCAGATCAGAACTGCAATTTGTATAAAAGACAATAGTGTGCATTTATATAAATTAACTTATAAATCTAGAACAAACTTGTTAACTCGAAACACTCGTTGCAATATTTGAATAAATAATAACATTCAGATTCGAATGTGCAAAACCTTTGGTTTTCTGAGTTGTCCTCGGGTCATAAAAACTTCCTAATAGTGCTTCCTACATTTTGGCGTCTTGCCTTCATAAAATAATATGCAGAAATGCTAGACCTTCTCTTACTCGTACAAGAATTTGATCTCAAAAATGCATCCCCTCTCCTTTCATGTTCTCTTAAAAAAAAAAAGTCCTCCGCTTTGCAGGTTACAGGAATCATTCTTTTATAATAATACTAGGGAATCAATTTTGCAAAGCATTGAAGTTTGTTTAACAAACTTTCAAAAACCTTGTTTGAATCTCCTCCAAAAATCTATTTCTGAAGTTTTGAATCTATTTCTCAACAACAATAGGTTGATTAATCATTTCTCTCTACCATCCGAGCCTACAACACTTTAATATGAGCATCCAACAAATATTCAAGGCGTGATATGTCATTTTGACGCTCCAGATCCTTTGACTCCATCAATCTATTTGAGTCTTCCAACGAATTATTTTGCCCTGATTTAGCATTCAAACCTTGAGATCGAATCTGCCTAATTCAAGTCTTTCACCTGCAATAACAAATACCAAATTTAAATAGCAAATCTGGTTGCAAAACAGATTTACATGCAAAAGAAACGAAACATTTCCATGCAATAATAATGTTAAATATAACTTAATTCAATGGTGTGAGCCAACGTGGACCCTAGCTTTGTTAATATACGTAGAAGGAAACATGTTTACTATGTGATAGGAGTCATCATGGAGATTAAGAAAGTGAGCAACATGTTTTGTTTGACATGGTCAAAAACCATATTACGAAAAATGGATTATTAATGTTTTATCGTTTTGATTTTATTAACCTTTTCTCGTTCCAAATTTCTCATTTTGGCGGTCTACATTACACGTGGCAAAGGCGAGCAATGACGTAGTGGAAATGGTGATGTATGAGCAATGACGTGAGTGAGTGAGAGAGATTTTAATGTTCACGATACTAAAAATAGTTTATGAGACTATTAGTTTTCTTTTGTAATTCAATCATTTTCTTACTTAAATTGATGATTAGTTGATCTATCCTTCTAACACTCTTCTCACTGAAAAGACAATGCCATGGAAGTGATTCTAACATACTACCATAACTATACTTGATGTTTCTGAAAGCATCACATTCCAAAATTAAATGATTTTCCAATTCCACTACCCGAGAAGTGCAAAAAGTACACACCCGTTCTTCCCAAGTTTCTTTATGTCTCTTCCACCATCTCGTTTCACACCAAAGTTTATGCGAGTTAGTTCTTAATTGAGCCATAAGAATATTTTCTCTCCACATAATGATAGTGCCAATGTACTCTTTTTGTTGGATATCACAAGTGGAGTTGAATTCTTGCACATAGTACTTATTCTTTCTACCCAACTCTTTTCTCCATATACGCTTACAGAACTTCTCCATAGCAAAAGTATTTAACTCCTTGCTATTTGTGGGACATGCATTAAGTTAAATATTCCATTTTTGCATCCATTTGTTGTTTTGTCTCATCCATTATTTCTTTCTTTCACTCATGCCTTCATTGAAAATAACTTCCAGCCATCAACCTCCTCTCATTTTCTCAATTCTTTTAGATACCTTATAAGACACACCATAGCAATTGCTTTGATGGGAGCTGTTCATGTTTCACTCAACATTATCTCATAAGGAATCGAAATTTTTATTTTGAACTTGCTCATGATCAACCATTTTTGGATTTCTCAATTTATTTCCATTTTGAAATAGGGATGTTGCTAGACCACAATTCACACCCATATAATATCACTGGACAAATTAGGAGTCCAAAAATAACTTTAATCATTTTCCAATTCCATAACTCTACTTATCTACATCTATTTTGAAGTGCATATAATGCTTTCCACCCTCCTAAAATTCTCTTCTTTCTGCAATCCTCCCAATTAAACTTCTTGTTGAAATCAATCCCGAGGTACTTGTATTCATTTAATTCTTCAATAATGTTTCCTTCAAAGAAGAACATATGTTGGCTTTGATTCCTTTTATTAGAGAAAATCATTATTTTGGTCTTACTGGTATTTACTTGCATCCTCACTACGTTACAAAAATGCTCAAGTGCATATAGGTGCATCTGCATATCCATGGGCCGATTTAGCAACCAATACAAGATCATAAGCATATAGAAGAAGCTTTATCACAAACTCCCCCAACCGAACACCATCCCCACCTTGAAAATTTAACCACTTTTTCAATTTTTCAATATATAAACCAAAAAGGGTAAGGGATAAAGGGAGGCCTTGCTTGAATCCGGTGTCACTTCTAAAACTTTCTGAAATGCATGTTGAAGTTCTAATTTTGAATTTCACATCTTCATAAAACCTATGGATAGGAGCCATATATAGCAAAGGAATTTCAAGTTCTTCCATTCTACACCACAACTTATCTCTAGGAACCATGTCAAATGACTCGCAATGTATTTGTAGTTTTATGAATCCATTCATTCATTTATGGTTTCGTTTATTGCATATTTGTAAATGTGCTCACTTAAATTTTATATGTTATGGGTTTTGTCTTTATTATGAGACTAGTGGGTCCATTCCCTACATGGCCTTCATAATAATCTATAATTTGGTTTGTGTACTTTGGCAAGATATGCACGGTTTATTTACATATTAACTTATAATAACAATACATTTTTAATATATATATATATATATATATATATATATATATATATATATATATATATAACACATGGTATAGAGATTTATAACATATGTTAATATATAGTTCATTAAGACAAAAGTTAATTAATATTAAATATGCATGTGTTGCTCTATTTTGTTTTATAGTTTGAATTATTAGGTGTTATGTTATATTTTATATGGATAGGTTTTTTTTTTTAATACATAGTTTATAAAAATTACTAATATTCAATATATTACTTGTTAATATTAATAATATTTGCATATTTAGTTTAGTGATATGTTACATATTAGTAGTTATTTACATTTCTTAAGTACTTACATTTAATATTAATCAGTATTATAAATGTGCAAATTGCCACTTTGAGATCAAGTGAAACTAATGTCGTGAAAAAACTCAAATAAGGAAGTTGTCAAAACAAGGTGCTAAAATGACAATGTTATGTAACTAGATAAAAAAACAGAAGAAAATATATATCAATGACTTGAAAATTAGCCTCTTCGAGGGGCTACCTCCTTTACATCACATAAATGAATAATTCTTGAACAATTCAAATGAAAATACCTCCTTGGTATATATAGGAGTCTAAGGGGTCACAATATAATCAGAGCCTACATAACAATAATAATTTAAGGGCACAACTATAGCAATAGTGGGCTTTTATGGGGCACAATAATAACAATAAGGGGTCAACACTAGTATTATAGGGACCTAACATGACCCTCTCCTTCAAAAAAAGTGTTGTCCTCAGTGCTCGAGTAGTTTTGATTGTTTCTATATAAAATTTTCATCCTCCCATGTATAATCTTCAATGGGTAAGTTCTTCACCTTAATACGATACTCTGAAGTTGATCAATTTCATAGTTGTCAGATTCTTGTTTCTGTGACTTCTTCAAGCTCCAATATGATTTTTCCTTCCTCGTCAAGTTCTGGGAATATTGTTTGAATTGGGAGCTCGTTACCGATAACTTTCTTTAAGCATGAAACATGGAAAACTGATTGTACTCAAGAAGATGCAAGCAACTCCAATTTGTATTCCATAGTACCAATCTGTTACAACACCATGTAAGGACCATAGTACTTGGGTGATAATTTATTATCCTTCTTAGCTTGCCTAATGGACATTTGTTTGTATGGTAGTAGTCGTAAAACTACCCTGTCGTCTACGTCAAAATTTCTTTCACTGCAATGTTGATCTTCTTGTTGTTTCATTTTATTCTGCGGAAAAGTGAGGTTATCCTTTAAGAGTTGGAGAACTTCTTGTTGATGCTCAATGTGATCTTCCACTGCTTTAACCTTAGAATTTTTTCTTGAAGATGATGTGATGGACGGTGGATGATATCCATAAAGTACCCTAAATGGGGTCATTTTTATTGTACTATGGAAGGAAGTGTTATACCACCATTCAGCTAGAGGTAACCACTTGGCCCATTGTAATTGTTTATCATATACAAAGCAACGAAGATATCCTTCCAAACATTTGTTCACTATCTTAATTTTCCCATCAGATTGAGGATGATAAGATGAGCTATGAGCTAATTGATTACCAAGAAAATAAAATAATTTGTCCAAAAAATTCTAGTGAAAATGGAATCTATGTGACTTGCAATAATATGTAGGTTTCAATGTAGCTTTTGAATTATTTCCATAAATGCAGTAGCAATTGTACTTGCTTTAAAAGGATGATATAATGCAGAAAAGTGTGCATACTTGGTAAGTCTATCAACTACCATCACGATGACACTCTTTCCTTCAGAATTCAGTAAAAATGTGATAAAATCCATTGAGACATCCTCCTAATGCTGACTTGGAATGGATAAAGGTTGTAACATACCTGGGGTCTTAATTGTCTCAACTTTATTGTGTTGGAAAACCAAACATTCTGCCACAAACTTATGAATATCATATTTAAGGCCATTCCAAAAAAAATCCTTCTTGACCTTGTGGTAAGTTTTTAAAAATCCTAAGTGCCCTCTTAAAGGAGAGGTGTGCAATTCCAAAAGAATAATTTATTTGAGTTGGGAATTCTTACATAGATATAAGCGATCTTTGTACCATAATGAGTCATTTTTATAGGTACAGGTATCAAATGTAATGAGATCTTGCTAAAAATTTTGAATGAATGTCTACACCTCTTCATCATTCTTCCATTCCTCCCTTGCTTCAGTTATCCATTTAGGTTGGGTAATAGAAATGGCATAGATAAATGCTTCTACATCCTCATCCCTTCTTAAGAGTGCATCTGCAACAACATTTTTCTTCCCTTTTTTGTAGATGATTTCAAAGTCATAACCTAGCATCTTAGTGACCTATTTTTGCTACTCTTCTGAAGATAATATTTGTTCCAAAAATTATTTAAGACTATCATGATTTTTTTTTACCTTGAAGTGTCTTCCCATTAGATAGGGGCACCATTGCTTCAGGGCATGTAGTATTGCCAACATTTCCTTCTCATAAATAGGTTTATGTAAATACTTTCCCTTGATTAGACAAATTTCAAAAGCAATGGGTCTTCTTTCTTGCATTAAAACAACACCAATTCCATTTCTTGAGGCATCACATTCCACATAAAGGTTTTTGTGAAGTCTAGAGTAGCTAAAACCGTAGATTGGCACATTGCCTCTTTAATATGTTCGAAGGACTTAGTTGCTTCTAGAGTCCAAAAATGTATCCTTCTTCAGTGATGTTGTTAGAGGTGTTGATATTTTCCCATAATTCTTAACAAACTTTCGATAATACCTTGTCAACATGATAAATCCTTGAAGATGCTTTAGGGTTGTGGGAATTTTCCATTCCTTGATGACTTTAATTTTGTTAGGATCTACCTTAACACCCTCATGAGATAAAATATGACCCAAATATTCCACCTCTTGTACCCCAAAGAAACATTTGGAGGTTTTCATATAATTTTCTCCTCCAATAGTTTGAGCACCCTGTCAACATGTTGAACATGATTTTTCCATGACTTGTTACATATTAGTATATCATCAAAAAATACGAACACACTTTTTCTAAGGAAGGGTTTGAAAATGGAATTCATCAAACCTTGAAATGTGGAAGGTGCATTAGTAAGGAAAAAAGGCATGAACAAAAATTCATAATGACCTTCATGAGTTATGAATGATGTTTTTAGAATGACTTCATTCTTCATTCTAATTTGATGATATCTTAAATGAAGATACAACTTGTTGAAGTAAATTTCTCAATGTAATTCATCCAACAATTCATCAATGACAAGGATGGGAAATTTATATTTAATATTGATCTTTTTGAGCTCCCTATAATCTAGACACATATGCCATGGTCCATCCTTCTTGTGTACCAATACTACTAGAGAAGAGAAAGAACTTTGGCTAGGTTGAATCACACCTACCTTTGGAAATTCTGCAACCATACGTTCAATTTAACTCTTTTAGGGATAAGGATATCTGTAAGGTCTAATGTTTGTAGGAATTATTCCTGGAATCAAGTGAATAGCATGATCGTGATCGCAAATAGGTAGGAGACCTTTGGGAGTCTCAAATACCTTGGAATGATTGTCGAAGATTCTTTGGATATCTGGAGAAACAAATGATTTCGATGTTTGAACATATACTAAGCATAATTGTGAAATTATTCCTCATTGTTATTTATTCAAAATCTGTGTCATGTCATTAGAAATGATTATCTTCCCGTGTTTCCCTGCAATGCCACTCAATTCAATTTCCTTTCCTTCCCAGGAAAATTTCAATAAAATTTCCTGAAAATTAAAAGTTATTGTCCCTAAATGTTGTAACCATTTGAATCCAAATACAACATTAGCACCACCCATTGGAATGGAAAACATTATACGATTCAATACATATTCCCACATGGTTATATTGTTATTATGGAACTTCCCTGAGAAATTTATAGTTCCTCCATTTGCAGCCATCACTTGACACTCTGGTGCGGGATATAAAAAGAAATTTAATTCCTTGTCTATCTTACAATGAATAAAATTATGGGTACTACCAGAATTAATCAGAATTATTACATTTTTTTTATTGATATATCATTCTATCTTGAGAGTTTAGGGAGTTGTAATTATTTCCAATGCATTACAAGGTATCGTCGGATTAATTTCTTCTTTCTCTAGGGTTGGTTCCTGGTGTATATCCTCTTCTTTTGATGTTTCTTGTTCCTTTTCTTCCTCCTCTTCACAATCAATGTAAAATAATTTCTTCTCAACACACTTATGACCCTTAGTGTATTTGTTATCATAACTATAACAAATCCCTTTTTCTCTTTTTCCCTCCATTTTTTGTGGTGTCAACCTTGAAGGTTATGGGAGGCTAGGAGCAGCAACACTTCCATCTTTATAGTTGTGAGTGGTGGACTTCTTTATGTCCATAAAAGTTTCTTTTTACTTTTCTTGGAACATTTAATTCCTTCTCTAATGAATTAGGTTTCCAAAGGTGAACCTCATGTTGGATGTTATCCGTTAAAGTCCCTATCAAGGCAGCAATCCTATGCTCCTCTAGAATATCATTTACCTTAATATTCAATCTTTGGAAGTCCTCAATGTACTCTACCATTGAACCCTTTTGTTTGAGATTTATCAATTGGATAAAGAAGGTATTTCTATTTGTATCCTCATAATGTGATACTAATTATTCCGTAAATTTTTTCCAAGTGACAATTGATTTATGAAAACAAAGCCATTGATACCACACAAAATGATTTTGTTCTAAATGCAAGGATGCAATGTGTACCTTTTGTGTGTGTGGCACATCATGTAGATCAAATAATTTCTCCATCTGTAGCATCCATTTTACTGGATATTTTCCATCAAACTTCCTCATATCGATCTTTGGAATGTGGTTAGTCTTCAAACCACTATTGGAGTCTCTAAAATCATAATTCATATCCTTTTTGTCCTCATAATTATTTTCATGGATTACCTTGTCACCACTAGGAAGCATTTGCTGTAGCAACTTTTTCAAACCTTCCTTCATACCATCCAGGTCCCTTTTTATATTTATTTTAAAGCCATCCTTAAAGCCTTCCATATTGACATTCATCATTGCTTCCATGTCATATTTTGAGTCATTCTTCAAACCATCCATCTTAGCTTCTAGTTCATTTTTTGTTACTCTTTGAGAGAGCGAAATTTGTTGCACTTGGTCTCATAATTTTAATATAGCATGTTTCATTTATTCCTCTTATTCATGCGTAATTCTAGAGCTTCTTGTTGCCTTACTGGGCATATCCATTTTCTTGTTACGAGGCATATTGGGACCAAATATTCACATTGTTCTTTAAATCACTTCAAATATATTTTTTTAAATACACACCTTTTTTCTTGCTTTTAAGAGTTCAATATTTGAACTGTTGTATCTCCGTAATTTCTTCTCACCAAGGTCTAAATTTTTGTCATGTGATATCCCTTTGATTCTTCTTTCCAACTCCACAAGTCAGACCGAAATTGGATTCTTCAAGATAAATTTATGCCCAATCTCCCACAATGACCTGATTATGGATTTTCTTAGTAGAGTGAACTTGTACAGAATGACACGTGTCATTGTTTCAACCGTCGGCCCTGTTTGAGACTAAATTATAGATCATGAAAAAAAACCTACTTTATTTGGAAAATATCTCAAAAAATATAGCAAACTAAGATCTTAACTTTTTACATGAATTTCACCAAGATTTCAGCTCCACGTGGTCGAAATTTTAGCTTCTGAAACAACGTAGAAAAAAAGTTATTGCAAAAAATCCAAGATGACTTGTTTGAATTGGTGAAACCCTAGAATGCAAAGCTCTGATACCAAATGTTATGCAACCATATCACAAAACAAAACAAAAGATAGATCAATGACTTGAAAATTAGCCTCTTCGACGGGTAAACCTCCTTTACATCACATAAATGAACAATTCTTGGATGATACAAATGAAAATACCTCCTTGGTATATATAGGAGTTTAAGGGGTCACAATATAATCAAATTCTACATAAAAATAATAATGTAAGGGGAAAAAAATAAAAATAGTGGGCTTCTATGGGGCACAACAATAACAATATGGGGGCTACATGGGCACAACAATAAAAATAATGAGGCAACACTAACAATAACAATAATGGGGCTATACTAGTATTATAGGGACCTAACAAACAAAAATAGTCAAACCTAAAAATAACCAGTGGAATGCACCAAGATCTGTTCATAAGAATATTGTTGAAAGAAGCACATCGAAAAAATTATCATTTGAAGTTAAATGAGCTTTATATAATCAAGATTGATATAGTAAAATCAAGTAAGATCAAGCAATCAAAGCGACCATCACAAGGATCATAATCATAATATAAGTCAAAACATGATCGAATCTTGAAGAACCAAAAATATTAAACGCCAAACAATAATGATAGAAGGAACCGTCAGCCACCTAAGTGACAATAAAGAGGGGAGTTTTCCAAAATTTATAGTGAGAGCCACTTTATTTTGACCAAAATGTAGGAGAGTTGTTGGCAAGCCAACAAATGTCGACACACAAGGACAAAGAAATAATTAGAGGAATTTTGAGGTATAAAATGGGCCTCCTAAGGAAATTATAAAATAATAGTGGAAATAATAAAATAAGATTACATTACATCATCAAATTTTAGAGGGAAAAAGGAAAAAACTAATTTTTCAATTCGTATTTTCAACTTATCGGGCCTATGGACTTACTCAAATTTCAAGCGGGAACACTCGTTGGATGTAGAATTTGATTATTCATCCAAGGAGTACACATGTTTCATACTTTCTATGGACCTTTCCATACAAAAAAATGTCCATCGAAAGTATGCAACATGGGTATTCATTGGATGAGGAATTAATTTTTTCATCGAATGAGTACTCCCGCTCGAAATTTGAGTAAAACCTTAGGGAGATAAGTTGAAAATACGAGTTGAAAAAGTAGTTTTATTATTTTATCATTTTTTAATCATTTTACTTTTTTACTCCAAAAATGGTGAATCATCCCCCATGGTTGACATCATTATCTTGAATCCTATTGGTTCTTATAAAGTTTATTTTGGTTGTACATTTTTATAGGAGGCCCATTTTAGACCTCAAAATTTCTCTAATGTATCTTTTGTTGAGATAATAGGACTAAATTTACCAAGGTCAAAATACGAGATTTCAAGAAGTTCTCGCACATCAAATCATCTCCAAAGGTCCCAGATAAGTTCTTAAAAATGAAAGCACTAGAATGTCCAATTATAAACAATGAATCCAAATATAGGGAATGCTAATTAACTTTTAATTGCCTCTTTACTATTGGATAGTAAAAACAAATAGGATATTACTGAATATTAGTATGCATATATTATAAAAATACCTTTTTCCCGACATTTATTTGCTGCTAGTAGGTCTGTTCAATACCCCATCGAAGTTGTCTTTGTATGATGTATGCATTTACTCGCTGCCAGTGGGATTTTTTAGTACCACTACATGCACTTCTGACACATAAGTGATATAAACTCTCTTATGACACCCTTTTGATTAGCTTTACTGGAGAATTTCTCTTAGCAATTTTGTGGAGAGAGCAGGGTGGTACTAGAGGTTTTTTAATTTAAAGAAATAGATGTGATACTAGTTAAGTTTGAACCCATCAGTCTTCCCTTCATCCACCAATATAGATGTTTTATATGTGGATGGTATGGGATGGATTCAAAGCAAAGATTGTAAACAATTTTTTCATTTATAAAGGTGAACTTATACTACTTGGATTATATCTTAATGTTCCCCGTGATCATGGTTGATGTACTAGAAAATGAAACTTAGCAACGATGAAATTTAGATAAATGAAATCCTATTCAAATAATAGAGTAAGTATTTCCCCTATGAACCAATTGTGATGCTAAAAATATATTTCCCCCCATTAAAACTTTGGAAATTCCACGAAATCAAATCTAAAACCAAGAGACAAGAAAAACCAATCAAAGCCAAAAACACTCAAAAGAAAAATAAATAGCTATAAGCTACAATGAATCTCTCAATCTTGAAATAAAAGAGAAGTCGTGAGATAAACAAGACTCAAGTCAAACAAGATAGAAGAAGCATCTTAACATAAAGAATTGAGATCTTCTTACACTCTTTGCAATATGTTAAGTGTATTATGTTAGTTTTTTATGGACATGGTAGCATTGGATAGGTTTTATAGTATTAGATGATGCTAAGAGGCTAAGGAACATTAGATCTCCAATACCCAGAAAAGGTTTCGTGAGATAATATTAGGAAACACCTTAATTGAATTAATTTTCCATAATTAAATTATTTTTTAACTCTAACTTAGAAAAAGTGGTAAATTAAATTTAAATAATTAAAGATGTTTGAGATTTCTCTGTAGGCTTCTTTTGATGAAGTCTAATTGATCTTAGTCATTGATCAATATTAAATCGTGGTTTTTGAGACACCAAAAATAGATTATAAGAACGGGTTGAAGGGCTTGGAGATAGCATCAATGTGATCATTGTGAGCAAGGTAGATCGAGCTAACTAGTTTGTAGTTTTAAATGAGAGCACAATTTGAGCAAGGGAAAAGCATCAGAGAGAGGAGAAAGCATAGATTTGGGAAGAGCATGATTCTAGAGAGTTTTCCAATTATTTTCTAGTGTCGAAGAGATGAGATAAGGGAGGTTGAATTATTTGTAGAGAGGGTCGCTACAAGTAGTGCAAATAGCCAAAAAACCTAGTGCGATTTACTGAAAGAGGTTTGATTCAGTTACCGAATGCCAAATCAAGATTTAGGAGGCACAACGAGCCACTTCCAGAGGTAGAGGGAGGATGTACGATGCATACAAAGAAATTTTTGAGGTTGTACGATTTTCTCCAGCTAGGTAGTGCGCATTTCCAGTCCAATGGTGCAAATTGTTGGGAAGTGCTAGTTGGAGAGAGGTTGAATTGATTGTACAGGGAGATCATTTATCTCTAGATATTTTTCCAGTTGATTTCTGTAGGATTTCTAGTTGGGCATCCAGTTGTAATTTTCTCAAATTGTTGCATAATAAAATAAACCCTCATCTGTTACATAGGTTTTCCCTTTGGGTTTTTTCCAGGGATGTTTAGTCCAAAACAACAGTGTCATTATTTTGTGTGTGTGTGCATCTATTTCTCAGTTCCATATTTTTATTTCTACAAAATATTTTTATTATTGAAGAATTGCATTGTGGTTTATTTGATATTTTACATAATAATAATTACATACGACAAATAAATTGCTTAGTTATGAGAATAATACCCAGTTGTTGCAGTTCAAGGAATTTTCACATGGGAAGTGAAATTATGCAATTTCAGAGGGATATCTAAGCACAATATTTCCAGATATGTGCAGGTCATCATACCAGTGCAAATTGTTGGGGTAGGAAAATATATTTCCATTTCAAGGTGAAGGAAAATCTCTATTTGTCCAAAAAGTAGTAGCAACAAGAAGTGGATTTGTTGGGAACAAGTTCCAATGAGAAGATCAGCGATTTCGTAAAGTATATATGGGAGTAGAGATTTGTAGCAAGGGTTTGCAATTGCATATCTGCACAAGGTAGGAAGAGAAAATCACACAGACGGAAATTCCAGTTTATTTCTCAAAAGTTTTCCAAATTTTTTGTTGCAAGAAAGGATGTCAAGATTTCTAGCAGTAGAAGGTCATAGAAAACTTATCAGTCTAGACAGTACGAGTTTCAAGGTTATCAGTGTGTGTGCCATATTCTGGAGAATGAATTCTGGGAGGTAGAGCTAGTTACCCAGTAGAAGTAGTAAGTAGTGCGAATTTCGGGAATGATACCTGAAGGCAAGTGAAGGAGCAGATATGCGCATTTCTAGCATGGAGTGTGAGTGCAGGAGGAAGGTAGAGGTAGGATACTGGAATTATGGGATATTTATAGCGCATAATGATACAGTTATTTAAGTTTCACTTAGATGGCAACAACAAGACTCAGAGATCAGGACAAATTGGACGGAGCCTCAAACTTTTTCGTCTAGAAAGCTAGAATACAGATCCTTTTGGATGAGCATGGTCTGAAGGAGTTTGTGAAAGAAGTTGTAGTTGAACTAACATACCCTATCTAGTATCTTGATTTCAAGGAGTACATGTCCAAAGCAAAGAGTATGGTCCTATATGGGGTTTGAAATCATATCGTTTCATAGAATGATGAGAATATTACGACAAAGGACATGTGGGATGCCATTATGAATTTGTACCGGGATCCATCTTAGAATTGTAAAATCATTCTCGAGGAGAATTTGAGAATGACAAAGATGCAGAAGGGTGAGAATGTAACTTATTATCTCACCAGAACTCAAGGAGTTTGCGATGAACATGCAGTTGTAGGAGAGAAACCAGTAGATAGTGAACTAGTGTGGATAGCTCAAAATAGGCTTACCAAGGAATGGTGAAATTTTGTTCAGGGAATCACTGGACGAGAAAATATGCTAGATTGGTAATTTCTATGGAGTGATTTCACTCAAGATGAGCTAAGGCTTAGTCTCACAGAGGGTGCTACCAATAGCAGTAGCAAAGGACCAGTGGTGGAAAATGAGGAAGAAAATGTAGCCCTTGCAGGAAAGGGAAAGGTGAAGAAGGGTCCTAGCTAAGGACAAGATTCAAAAGGAGGAGAGAAGAATAAGAAGGACTTGTTGAAGGTAAAGTGATTCGAATGTGGTGATTTTTGTCACAACGTCACCCAGTGTCCAAAGAGGAAGAAGGACAAGAAGGGGTAGCAAAAAACAACTTCAGTAGATATCGACGATTTGACCTCTAGATAGGAGGAATTCACATTAATAGTAATGATACCTCCAAATGGAGGAGCATGATGGTTCAGATGACTAGTTTGGAAAAGGTCCATGGATGAGCAGCAGGAAGTCTAAATCAATTCCATTTTTTGTTCAAATTTATTAGTACCTTGTTACGGGATCCCACAGTATTTCAGTAGCAGGTGATGATTGTCAACACGGTTGCAGTAAGTTACTTTGACGATGATTGAAAAAATTTGAGTAGTAAAATGTTTGAGAGGCAGTTACATATCTATTTAGACACAATTAGGTACTCAAGGGGCATTGCAGATCCTAATGCAGTCATAGGTTCAATAGACAGCTTCAAATAGCATAGTAGATCAAGGAAATCAAGTTTCCAGTTGCAGTTGCAGGAAATTCATGTGGAAGGAGGCAATTTCAATTGCCTAGTTGCAAGTTGCAGGTGCAGTTCCAGCCAAAGTGAGATTCCATGAGGGATTTTCCATCTCGGAGATATTTATTAGTTCTATTTCATAGGGATATCAGGTGATATCAGACTCATTATTGCAGTAGTTGCAACAATAGTGCAGTGATAGCAGCAAAGCAGTGACAATAACACTGTGAGGTGGATCAGCGTATGTGCAGTAGCATGGTGGGCAGTGATGTTGTGCATCATTAGCATGTTATAGTCCATCTATAGGATGTTCCCACAGACTAGCAAGTGGCAGATATACTCACGAAATCTCTAGGGAGAGTTAAGTTCATCTACTTCAGAGAATAGATGGGTATAGTGGAAAACACCTTCCACGCTAAGAGGGAGTACTAGTTTTGTATGGATATGGTAGCATTGGAAAGGTGTTCTAGTATCAAAAGATGCTAAGAGGATAAGAAACGCTATATCTCCAAAACCGAGAAAAGGTTTCACAAGATAATCTTAGGAAACACCTTAATTAAATTATTTCCTAACTTAGGAAAAGTGGTAAATTAAAGTCAATTAATTAAGGATGTTTGAGATTGCTCTAGAGGCTTCTTTTGATGAAGTCTAATTGATCTTATTCATCAAACGATATTGAATTGTGGTCATTGAGACTCCAACAAGAGATTATAAGAGTAGGTTGAAAGGCTTGGAGATAACATCAGTGTGATTATCGTGCGTAAGGCAGATTGAGCTACCCAATTCGCAGATTTCCGTGAGGGTGTAGTTTGAGCTACAGAAAGATCATTAGAGAGAGGAGGCGGCATAGATTTGGGAAGAGGAGGATTCTAGACAGTTTCCCTGTGATTTTCATGTGTCAGAGAGACAGGAGAAGGCAAGTCAAATTATCTGCAAAGAGAGTTGTTAAAACTAGTGCAAATAGCCAAAAACCCCAATGTGTGTTTCCATAAGAGGTTTGATTAAGTTGCCGAAGGCGATATCAGCATTCAAGAGGCAGAGTGAGTCACTTATAGAGGCAGAGAGAGGTGGTACGACTCATCTAGAGTCAGTTTCAAGGTTGTACGATTTTCTCCAGTCAGGTCATGCACATTTCCAATCATGTGGTGTGCATTGTTGGGAAGTGCAAGTGGTTGGAGAGATGAAAAATTGATTAAATAAGGAGACAATTTATCTCTAGATATTTTTCCAATTTATTTCTAGAGTATTGTTAGTTGGGCATCTAGCTTTAATTTTCTCAAATTTCTACATAATAAAATATACCTTCATATGTTGCACCATTTTCTCCCTTCGGGGTTTTTCTAGGGACATTTAGTCCAAAATAACAGTGTCATTATTTTGTGTTTATGTGCATCTTTTTCTTAGTTCTATATTTTTATTTTTGCAACGTATTTTTATTGGTGAAGAATTGCACTACGGTTTATTTGATATTTTTCGTAATAATAATTACATAAGACAAATAAACTGCTTAGTTAGGAGAATAATACTAAGTTGTTGCAGTTCAAGGAATTTTCAGATATTAAAATTTTGTATCGGATGGTGACTTTGTTATTCGGGCTTTTTATTCAAAGTAAGCTCTCTAATTTAAAGCATAGTTGTGATTAAATTTTTCATATGAACGCTTTAACAAGGGTTTACTTTCTTTCCCAAATCTTGCTTAAAAACCAAACTTGCAAGTCTCTATGATCAACTTTTTAGAGATAAGGCTTACAATAAGTTTTGAAAGATTATAAGCAATATAATAAGAAACACTTGGAAAGGAAAAGGAAACTTCCTTGAATGGATGCTGACGATTGCTCCTTTTTAGCATCGAGGTTTTTCACAATTGCTTTACTCTAAAGAAAATTTAATTTGCTAGCAAAGTCAAATCTCCCAATTAAGCTAATGAATACATGCAAGAAGAAGAAAAAAAACATGAGAAATAAAATGTGACTAAATGAGAAACGAGGGATAAAATGAAACATAACATTAGATGAAGATGAACGTATGTACGCATACATGGAATAATTTGAATGCAAGTTTACCTTACAGATCTTGAAATTATCCCATGGAGGATAAATAGGTAAACAATTGCATTTTCCTCAAAATTTGCATATGTTCAAGATCATCTAATTATTCAATCTAAAGTAAATGCTACTCAACGATCCATCTATAGGTATCACTCAGAAGAAGAAAAGAAAAAAAAAGGAGATTGATCATAGCAAGGAGCTTGTCCAATGTTAACATAATATTTGTTAGAAACTTGAAAGTGTTGCTTCAATGAAGAGTGCTTGCTAGAATAGCTTTGAATCATTTTCATTCCTTTCCAAATAAATAAGCATGAATAACTATAAAATATAAGCTATTTCTTTTTGCAATCTTGTTACTTGCTTATTCTCATATATGCATCATTTTGATTGGAGAATGAAAACAAAAATAAAACTAAGACTATTCATATTCTTAACTTAAACTATAGAAACCACTAAAACTAAGTATAATCATATTTCCTATGTAATCAGGAAAATTATTTATTTCCTGCAGTTATATGTACAAGACGAGTTAGTAATAGTAATAGAATTGATACTGCACTATATAAAACAAAAACAGAGATTTTTTACATGAACTTCTAGTAATGAAATTAAAATAAATCTATTTATAGGAAATTTCCTAATATAAAACTCCTCTAAACATTACTCAATTCTATCCTGATATGTACAATTGAAAGAATTGGTAACGATATCTTGAAGAACCTTATTAGAATTTGAATTAGCCCCCAAATGTTTAAATCGACCACCCTTTTCCCGTGAAGGATATTGATAGATATACGACAGGGAAAAAGGAGTTTGATTCTTCAAGATAATTGCCAAATGCAAAAAATCATCATATTTACTAAAACTAAAGTTTGTAGGATAAATTTTGGACCAATTCTTATTTACAAAACATAAAGAACCATTAAGAGGGAAGGCAGATTGTTTTATCAAAATTTTATCATAGCAAGCATCCAATAGAAAATCATCATGAATATTAGAAACTTGTGGTGAACTAAGTAACTAAAAATTAACACAATCAGAAAGATAATTATCAAATTTGTGCTTAGGAAATAAAGTAACAACATGAGAATCTAGAAATGGGTGAATACCAGTTTGAGTTGGAGCTAATTGAATATCATCAAGGTAATCATTAAAGGCTACTTATTTCTCTTGCAATTCGTGAAACTAATGTGAATATTTATAATCATAAGCAAGAGATACAATACAAATATTGTTTTTAGATTCATCTTGAATTAATATTGGTTTTAGATTCATCTTGAATTAAGCCCGCACAACTTGGTTCATTCTAACAAATTTCTTCTTGTTAGATCTAAGACTTTTGTGATCCATAATGTAGATAGAAAATCTTTCGGATTAATCACATCATTGAGATTTGGTCGACGTTTCAAACCATCTCATGTGGTTTATCCTCAGGACAAGGTGAAGAAGGAAATCGATCTCAATGAATAAATAGTAAGGATGCATCATTGCCCGGAGTTAGCTGTTAAAACTAGCCGTTATTTAGTTAATTAGTTAGAAAAATAAAAATTTTCTAATTATTTAATTAATTAGTTAGAAAATTAAAAGTTTTTTAATTTATTTAATTAATTAGTTAGGATTTTTTTTTAATTATTTAAAAATATAATAATTTAGGAAAAAAGTTAAATTATAAAATTCATAAGGGAGAAGGGGTAACTTATAGTATAGGGGAAAAAACATAAAAATATTAAATTAGGAATGATATAATAATTTGGTAAAATGATAAGGGAGAAGGGTTAAAAGACGGAGAATAAAAATAAAAATAAATAAATAAATAAAAATACAATTTTTTTTCTTTTTAATTGAATAAGCTATAAAACAAGTAAGGGAGAAGGGGTTAATAATAGTATAGGAAATAATATTAAAATAATGAAGAAGTTAAGAGAAAAATAAGAAAGGACTAATATACAATAAATAAATAAAAAGGGGGGGAGGATTTATAATTATTATTACAAGGAGCGAAATATATATCATCAAGTATATATATATATATAAGAAAGGATATAATATAATAAAAAAGGGTTCAGAAAAAGAATAAAACCAAAGAAAGCACCGCACGAGGTTGAGTCACCTTGAGAGGGCCGGTATCCAACTCTTACTTAGTTTCCACCCATCATCTCTGTTGAGATTTCTAGGATGTATCTCAATTTAAATAGCCTCCCTCAGCTTTCTATGATGGAAGTGATCCACCCTAGCAATGAATTTGGAGTCTTCAATGCATACATGGTGACACGATTTCCCAGCATGCTCTGCAAGAGAAGAAGTGCAGGATCGACTGTGCCTAATGTCTGCAGCATGCTCTTGTATTCTCTGTCTAATGGATCGACCAATTTTCCCAATATAGGGAGTACCGCAGGAGCATGGAACTAAATAGACACCTTTCATGTCCTTTGGGTCTATAGGGTCCTTAACCGATCCGAGAGAATTTCTGATGGTACAGATAGGCCTAAAAGAAGAGGCAACATTATTTCTCCTGAGGACATGGGCAATTTTGTCTGAGGTCCCTTGGATAAATGGAAGATTCACTTTAGAGATAGGATCCAAACGAGAGGATTTGTCTCTTGAGCCTTTAGAGGCTTTTTGGAAGGCCTTAAGACCTTGAGATCTGCTATACCCATTATTCTCAAAACATCTAGAAGATGGGATTTCTCTGAATCAAAATGGCTGTCATCAGATATTCGAAGAGCCCAGGTAACCAAAGTGCAGAGAACACCAAATTTATTAACAGGAAAGTGATGAGAATCAACATGAAGATATTGTTCAGTGTGTGTCTTCTTGCGGAAAACCCGGTGAGAGACCGAACCATCATCCATTCTAGAGAGAAGAATATCTAAGAAGGGAAGGCAACCATCAACCTCAACCTCCATTGTGAATTTGATGTAATCAGACTGGGAATTCAAGTGATCAAGAAACAAATCTAACTTCTCACGACCGTGGGGCCAAATGACACAGGTGTCATCCATGAACCTATTCCGCTTTCTTGGGCGGAATTGAGCAAAGGCCAAGGCCTTCAATTCAAAATCTTCCATAAATAAGTTAGCAAAAATAGGGGAAAGAGGGGAACCCATGGCCACCCTACAGGTTTGCTCATAGAACTCACCTTGGAAATTGAAAAAATTTGAGGTGAGGCACAGGCCAACCAACTTAGAAGTGTCCTGGTCCGTGAGTCGCTTAATGACCTCAATAGCTTCCGGGATGGAGATTTTGGTAAATAAGGAGACAACATCGAAACTAAATAATAAATCTCCAGGCTCAAGCCAGATGTCCTTCCATTCCTGGATAAAAGAGAGGCAGAGTCCTTCACATAAGAATCAGAAAGCCCTACCAGGAGTTTAAGCTTTTGAGCTAAGAATTTAGCGAGATGATAAGAAGAACCACCTATTGTGTTAACAATAGGTTTTAAGGGGACCCCTGGTTTATGAATCTTTGGAAGGCCATAAATCTTAGGGGTGAGGGGATTACTCTCAATAAGCTTCCTCGAAAGGGGATTAAGAGAGAGATCAGACTTAATGGCAAGGGCAATCTCCTTAGAAATAGATTTAAGCGGATTCTTCAAGTTACCCCTTCTCCCTTATGAATTTTATAATTTAACCTTTTTCCTAAATTATTATATTTTTAAACAATTAAAAAATTTTAATTTCCTAACTAATTAATTAAATAAATTTAAAAACTTTTAATTTTCTAACTAATTAATTAAATAATTAGAAAACTTTTATTTTTCTAATAACTAATTAACTAATTAACATTAACAGCTAACTCTGGGCATTGATGCATCCTTACTATTTATTCATTGAGACCGATTTCCTTCTTCACCTTGTCCTGAGGATGAACCACATGAGATGGTTCGAAACGTCGACCAAATCCCAATGATGTAATTAATCCTAAAGATTTTCTATCTAAATTTCTTTACTGGAATCTGAAATAAGAATTTTGACAACAAGATTACCTAAATCATTATTAGTTGTACTCAAATATGGATACATGCAGTAATGATTTCCTAAATATAAAGGATTATATGTTTCAATGAAGATTGAATGATTTTCATAATTAAAAGATGAAACATCTTCACAAAACGATTTTGATTCTTCGGCAAATCTTCAGGAAAACAAGCTTGAATTATTTCTATATTATCTTCAGAAGAAATAAAATTATTCATTTTATGTGTCTATTTATATTGAGCCTCGTTCATGTCCACAAGCATCAAAATATTTTTCAGGAAAAAATTCAGATTTCAAATCTAACTCATTATAATCGTTTTTTTAAGTATGAAAATGTGTGAAACAAACCCCGGAAGTTTGGTGGCAACACAATTCCATATTCACCAATAGAATGAGTAGTGACTAATGGATATTCTTTCATTTCCTGCTCATAACTATTTTTTTCGTTAGGCTTATTAAGTACAAGAGCAGTGAACGCTTAACGGAAACGGGGACTCTCTGAGTGATGGAGTTTATGGTTATAATGCTCTTTGCTTCTCACCATGTCGTCATAGCCAAGGTCTGTGACCTTGTTTCAAACCAATGGCTTGTGCCATGGCATGGAGAACGAAATCAAGTACACAAGCAGTAAACCATTCGGTTAAATCATTTTTTGAGGGAAAATCTTCAAGGTGAAATCTAAAACAAAGTGATATAAACCTATTATATAATTCATCAAGAGATTTGTCAATGTGCATAGAAATACTTTCAATTTCTAAACAAAAAATTTCATAATTATAGTTTTAATTGGCTGACAGAAAAACCTTCATAAAATATAAAATAGTTCAATAATGTATGGAGTGATCCAGTAGTGTTTTGAGCCATTTGCAAATTTGTCATTGTAATGTTAAAGTAAATAACTTGCAAATTTCATTGCTGTTAGTGATATTAAAAGAATTACATTTATCACAGATTGACAAAGATGATCTAAAGAAAAAAAAATTACTCTCACCATTATATCCTAATTTAGACAAAGATTCAATTAGTTTTTTGGGCATGCTTCTAGTAGGTCTGCATGAAATAAAGGCATGATTCAAAGTAACAATACCTGCACCATGATTAATTTAAATCTTTTAAAATATGACTCTACACATATTATCTATCTATAGCAGAAATGTTGATTTCCAAAAAGGATCTCATCAGCATTTGGGAGACCATCTGGTCAAAGCTCCAAATTAGAGTCTTTTATGTTTGGGTTGGTGATTCCAACTAGTTTTAAATTGGACCTAGTTACCCTATTCCTATATAAAACTAATCTAAACTAATGTTAATCTAATCTAACTTTAAATATACCTTATGCCTACCAATGTATGATATTACTTGAAGTAATTACCTTCTTGTGGCATGCTTGAAAGAAGTAATTCTTTAAGTTAGCTGAAAAGAGGGCTTAGCTAAGCCGCATGAAATTTTTCTCCTACAAAAAGAGACTGTTAGGAATGTATTAAATTAATCTAAGTGCTAATGCAATATAGCCTATATGTAGACAATAAAGAGTAAATATATTCTATCTCGATTAAGAGAAGGATTAGTCCTACTCCCAATCAAGAGCAAGGCATAAAGGGATGAATTTGAACCTAAGTGTAATATAATCTTATAAAATAATGAAATAGTTCATCAAAATTTCAGCTTAATAATTCCAAAAAAATATTTATTAAGATTTTGTATGTTCATTCTTAGACTCATTATTTAAAACATATTCATTATTAAATGCATCTATCATAATGACGAAATAGTTCAATTTATGCAACGATGATGAAAAGAAAATAAGAAAACATGCATTCAATAATAAATAATTACTATTGAAAACGCTGATATCTACATGAATCCATTATTTAATTTTAGTTCCAAATTTGATATGACAAAGTAGTTTCTTTCATGTCAAATTGAAGAACTCGAAGAGAGAATGCACATACAGTTTTATGATGGATATATTATAGATAGAGTTCTTGTAGTACATATTAATTGAACCAGTTCATGTTCTTACTTGGAAGACAATCATGATGATTAATAATCATCTATTAATGGGAATAATCCTCACATTTAAATAATTTTCAAATCACTGAAACATTCAAAAACTAATTAACAGTTTTAATTCATATTATAACTGCAATATGTCGAAAAGACAATCATGTGCATTTATATAAATTAACCTGTGAATCTGCAACTGACTTTCTAACTCCATACACTCATCGCAATATTCGAATAAATACTAACATTCATATTCGAATGTACAAAACCTGAGTTTTCCTAGATTCTAAGTCTTACCTTTAGAAAATAATATGTAGAAATGCTGGATCTTTTCTTACTTGTACAAGAATCCGATCTCAGAAAGGCATCCCCTCTCCTGTTGGGTTCTCTTAAAAAAAAATCTCCCCTTGGAAGAAGCCCCCTCCTCTTTGCAGGTTACAGGAATCCTCCTTCAATAATAATAATATATATATATATATGAGTAATTTATGGCCATTGTAGGATGAGTGAAATAAACTTTAATTAACATCTATGCTAATTTGTTACAATTTATTTGGAACAAAGTAATTTGAAATGTATTAAAATTTGATGGTGCTTTATAAAAGTTTTGATAATGATATATTATTTACATAGGGCACTCATTCTTACAATAAGGTTAGATTTGTTCTAAATTCACATTATTGTTTTAAAATTTGAGGATTTATTAAAGCTTAACTAATCAAATATTATTCTTAAGTTGCACTAATTGTTACAATAAGGTTAGAGTTGTGGGTAAATTCGTATATTTTTATTACTCATTACTAATGTAGTTGTGCATGTGACTGATATATTCTATCAATTTATATCAACCATATTTATTAATGTGGTTGTACATGTGATTGATATAGGCCCATTAGTGTATATCAATCACGTTTATTAATGTGGTTGGGTTAGTTAATATTAAATATACATGTGTTTTGCTATATATAGTTTGCATTGTTAGGCCTTATGTTATGTTCTATTTTATATACATTTTTTATATGGTTAGTTTTTTTTTAATACATAGTTTAGAAAATTTATTAATATCCATATTACTCGTTAATATTAATAATACTTGCATATTTAGTCTAGTAATAAGTTACATATTAGTAGTTATTTACATTTTTTAATTATTTACATTAAATATTCATCAATGTTATATATGTGCATGTTTCCACGTTGAGATCAAGTCAAACTAATGTCATGAAACAACTCAAGGGAGGAAATCCTCAAAGCAAGGTGCCAAAATGATGAAAATAGTCAAACCTCAAAATAGCTAGTGGAATGTACCAAGATCCATTAATAAGTATATTTTTGTAAGTAGCACATTGAAAAAGAGATCGTTTGAAGCTAAACAAGCTTTATACAATCAAGATTGATATAGTAAAATCAAGTAAGATCAAACAATCAAAGTGACCATCGCAAGGATCATAATCGAAAGATAAGTCAAAACTTGATCGAATCCTAAAGAACCAATAAGCTTAAATGCCAAACAATAAGGGTAGGAGGAACCATTAACCACCCAAGTGCTAATAAAAAAGGGAGTTTTCCAAGATTTATAATGGGGGGCCTTTATTTTAACCAAAATGTAGGGGAGTTGTTGGTGGGCCAACATGTGTGTGGCAAATTGTTGAAGATGAGGTAAAAATTCAATTGGCCTCTCTTTGATTGGAAGATATTTCTCTAATTTGGTGGGAAAATAGGCTTAGGGAAGGTAAGACTCTTTCCTCATGGTATGATTTCACCTCAACATTGACAATCAGTTATATCCCTTGGGACATAACCCTAAGGAAATTATAGAATGGAAAACTCTATGATAGTGTAAAGGGGAAAGTGTGCAAATATTTACTAAGGAGTTTAGCTAAAATGCCTTGGTTTAAAAATTCCACTATATACCCAAGAGACTCTCCTTAAATGCATTAGTATCTTGCATTGTTATATCTACAATGCTATTTTTTTATTAAATCCATCTAACCTAAACGAGGTATGTGTGCAAGCCACTTACATCGAAGCAAGTTAACAAGGTGGTGGAGTCTCCATGGAATCCATTAAGTGGAAATAAGGTAAAGGAAAAGGAAAGGAGAAATCGAAGAGGACAGATTTTGTGAAGAAGGTTGATGAAAAAATTTCTTATTCCCATTGGAAAAAAGAAGAGTACGATGATTATCATTGTTGGAGACTGCATCTGAGCTTAGGCCAAAGTGGTTCTGAGATAGGAATGGAAAGCAGAAGGTGGATGTGACAGTACAACAATATCTGGGGTTGTACTCTCGAGACGAAACACAAATCACAGATATGGGGATGAAAGGTATTAGTGTCTTCTCATGATGGTCCTATTTTTTCTATTTTTTTGCCTCACTTCGAAAGGAAAAGAAATGAACTTTTTCATAGAAGGGTTGTAACAAATCAACAAAAGTTGATACCTTGTTTGATAATTGTTCTCAATCCAATTTGGTATTCAAAGTATTTGTTAAGAAACTAAAATTTGAAAAAAAACCACATCCTTAACCTTATCTGCTCATATGGGTATGTAAAAATGTTAAGCTACCATTTTAGACCTCAAAAATCTCTAATGTATCTTTGGTTAAGATAATAGAACTAAATTTACCAAGGTCAAAATAGGAGATTTCAATAAGTTCTTCCACATCAAATCATCTCCAAAGGTCCCAGATAAGATAGAATCAAAGTAAGATAAGCTCTTAAAACTGAAAGCATTAGAATGTCTAGTAATAAACAATGAATCCAAATATTGGGAATGTTAATTAAATTTTAATTGCCTCTTTAATATTGGATAGTAAAAGAAACTAGGAGGTTACTAAATATTTGTATTCATATATATATAATTACCTTTTCCTGACATTTCTTTGATGCCAGTAGGCATGTTCAGTACCCCATCGACGTTGTCTCAGTACGATGCATGCATTTACTCACTGTTGGCGAGCTTGTTTAGTACCATTACATGCACTTCCAACACATAAGTGCTTTCAACTATCTCATGCCACCCTTTTGATTAGATCTTTTTATTAGATTTACTGAGAATTTCTTTTAGCAATTGTGTGAAGAGAGCAAGGTGGTACTAGAGGTTTTTTTATTTAAAGAAATAGATGTGATAGTAGTTAATTTTGACCCCACCAATCTTCTCTTCATCCACTAGTATAGAGGTTTTAAATGTGGAGGGTATGGGAGGGATTCAAAGCAAAGATTGTAAACAATTTCTTCATTTATAAAGGTGAACTTATACTACTTGAATTATATCTTAATGTTCCCCGTGATCATGGTTGATGTACGAGAAAATGAAACTTACCAAGGATGACATTTAGATAAATGAAATCCTATTCAAATAATAGAGTAAGAATTTTCCCTATGAACCAATTGCAATGCTAAAAACAGATTTCCCCTATTAAAACTTTGGAAATTCCATGAAATCAAATCCAAAACCAAGAAACAAGAAAAACCAATCAAAGCCAAAAACACTCAAAAGAAAAACAAATAGCTATAAGCTACAATAAATCTTGCAATATAGAAATAAAAAAGAAGTCGTGAGATAAAGAAGACTCAAGTCAAACAAGATAGAAGAAGCATCTTAACATAAAGAATTGAGATATTCTTACACTCTTTGCAGTATGTTAAGCGTATTATGTTAGTTTTTTATGGACATGGTAGAATCGAACAATTTTTCTAGTCTTAGATGATGCTAAGAGGCTAAGGAACACTAGATCTCCAATACCCAAAAAAGGTTTCACGAGATAAGCTTAGGAAACACCTTAATTGAATTAATTTTCCATAGTTAAATTATTTCCTAAATCTAACTTAGGAAAAGTGGTAAATTAAAGTAAATTAAGTAAAGATGTTTGAGATCGTTCTAGAGGCTTCTATTGATAAAGTCTAGTTGATCTTAGTCATTGATGGAGATTAAATTGTGGTTGTTGAGAAGCCAAAAACGAATTATAAGAACGGGTTGAAGGGCTTGGAGATAACATTAATGTGATCATTGTGAGCAAGGTAGATCAAGCTAACTAGTTTGTAGTTTTCAATGAGGGCACAATTTGAGTAAGGGAAAAGCATCAAAGAGAGGAGAAAGAAGAGATTTGGGAAGAGCATGATTCTAGAGAGTTTCCCAGTGATTTTCCAGTGTCGAAGAGATAAGATAAGGGACGTTGAATTATTTTTAGAGAGGGTTGCTCCAACTAATGTGAATAACCAAAAAACCTAGTGCGAGATACTAAAATAGGTTTGATTCAGTTACCGAAAACCATATTAGCATTCAAGAGGCACAATGAGTCACTTCTAGAGTTAGAGGCAGGAAGTACGACTCATACAAAGAAAGTTTTGAGGTTGTACAATTTTCTCCAGCCAGGTAGTGCACATTTCCAGTCCAGTGGTGCAAATTGTTGGGAAGTGAAAGTGGTTGGAGAGAGGCTGGATTGATTATAGAGGGAGACCATTTATCTCTAGATATTTTTCTAGTTGATTTCTATAGGATTGCTAGTTGAGCATCCAGTTGTAATTTTCTCAAATTATTTCATAATAAAATAAACCCTCATCTATTACATCGATTTCCCTTTGGGGTTTTTCCAGGGATGTTTAGTCAAAAATAAGTGTCATTATTTTGTGTGTGTGTGCATCTATTTCTCAGTTCCATATTTTTATTTCAACAACATATTTTTATTAGTGAATAATTACATTATGGTTTATTTTATATTTTACATAATAATAATTACATAAGACAAATAAACTGCTTAGTTATGAGAATAATACTTAGTTGTTACAGTTCAAGGAATTTTCACATGGTATCAGATCATTGTTCATCATATCATAGCCTTAGAATCCAGGAAAGTGAAATTATGCAATTTCAGAGGGATATATGAGCACAATAATTCCAGATATGCGCGGTTCATCCAACCAGTGCAAATTGTTGGGGTAGGAAAATCAATTTCCATTTCAGGGTGAAGGAAAATCTCTATTTGTCTCAGAAGTAGTAGTAGCAGGAAGTGGATTTATTGGGAACAGGTTTTAGTGAGCATATTAATAATTTTGTAGAGTATATATGGGGGCATAGATTTGCAGCAAGGGTTTTCAATTGCATATTTGCGCAAGGTAAGAAGAGATCAAAAGCACACAAAAGGAAATTCCAGTTTATTTCTCAAAAGGTTTCCAGTTTTCGTGTTGCAAGAAAGGAGGTCATGATTTCTAGCAGTAGAAGGTCATATAAAACTTGTTAGTCCAGCTTGTACGAGTTTCAAGGTTAGCATTGTGTGTGCCATATTCCAGAGAAGGACTTATGGGAGGTAGAGCGAGTTGCCTAGTAGAAGTAGTAAGTAGTGAAAATTTCAGGAATGACACCAGAAGGCAAGTGCAGGAGTAGATCTGCGCATTTCCAGCATGGAGTGTGAGTGCAGGAGGAAGGTAGATGTAGGATACCAAAAGGATAAAGGATATTTATGGCGTATAATTCTATAGTTATTTAAGTTTTTCTTAGATGGCAGTAACAAGACTCATAGATCATGACAGACTTGACGAAGCCTCAAACTTTGGTGTCTAGAAAGCTAGAATATAGATTCTTTTGGATGAGCATGGTATGAATGAGTTCATGAAAGAAGTTGTAGTTGAACTGACAGACCCTATCTAGTATCTTTATTTCAATAAGGACATGTCGAAAGAAAAGAGGATGTTCCTAGATGGGGTTTGAGATCATATAATTTCACATACTGATGAGAATAATGCAAAAAAGGACATGTGGGATTCCATTGTGAAGTTGTACCAGGATCCATCTGAGAATCGTAAAATGATTCTCGAGGAGATTTTGAGAATGAGAAAGATGCAGAAGGGTGATAATGTAACTTCTTATCTCACCAAAACTCAAGGAGTATGATATGAACATGTAGTTGTAGGAGAGAAACCAATAGATAGTGAACCGGTGTGCATAGCTCAAAACAGGCTTACCAAGGAATGGTGAACTTTCGTTCAAGGAATCATTGGACGAGATAATATGCTAGATTGGGAATTTCTATGGAGTGATTTCACTCAAGAGGAGCTAAGGCTTAGTCTCACATAGGGTGCTACCAATAGCAGTAGAAAGGGACCAAAGGTGGAAAATGAGGAAGAAAATGTAGCCCTTGCAGGAAAGGGAAAGGTGAAGAAGGGTCCCAGCCAAGGACAAGATTCAAAAGGAGGAGAGAAGAAGAATAAGGACTCATTTAAGGTCAATTTCTTTGAATGTGGTGAGTTTTGTCACTACGTCACCCAGTGTACAAAGAGGAAGAAGGACAAGAAGAGGCAGCAGACAGCAGATTTGGTAGAGATAGACGATTTTACCTCTAGATTGGAGGAATTCACATTAATAAAAATGATACCTCCAAATGGAGGAGCATGATGCTTCATATGACTATTTTGGGCAAGGTCCATGGATGAGCAGCAGGAATTCTAAATCAATTTCTTTTTTGTTCAAATGGATTAGTAACTTGTTACAGGATCCCGCATTATTTCAGTAGCAGGTGATGATTGTCAGTTAGTTGCAGTCAGTTACTTAGACGATGATTGCAAAACTTTGAGTAGTAAAATTCTTGAGAGACAGTTACATGGCCATTTAGACGCAATGGCGTACTCAAGGGGCATTGTAGATCCTAGTGCAGTCGTAGGTTCAAGAGATAGAGTCAAATGTAACAATATATCAAGGAAATCAAATTTCCAGTTGCAGTTGTAGGAAATTCATATGGAAGGAGGCAGTGTGTTATGAAACCAGCTCCAAAAATAGAAGAAAAGAGAGATCAACACCTTAGAAATAAGCCACTTCGAGGGGGAAACCTCCTTTACATTACATAAATGAAAAATCCTTGGATGATACAAATGACAAAACCTCCTTCTATATATAGGATTCCATGGGGTCATAATATAATCCTCGCCAACCTCACAATAATAATGTAAGGGCACAATAATAACAATATTGGGGTTACAGGGGTATAACAATAACAATAAAGGGGATGCACTAACAACAATAAGGGACTACACTAGTAATATAGGGACCTAACATGCCCCTCTCCTTCAACAAAGTGTTGTCCTCAACGCTTGAGTAGCTCTGGATGCTTCTGTATAAAATTCTCATCCTCCCATGTAGAATCTTCAGTGGGTAAGTTCTTCCACTTGATGAGATACTCTGAAATTGATCGATTTTGTAGCTGTCAAGTTCTTGTTTCTGTGACTGCTTCAGGTTCCAATATGAGTTTTCCTTCCTCATCAAGTTTTGGCAATATTGTTTGAACTGGAAGTTTGTCACCTATAACCTTCTTTAAGCATGAAACATGGAAAACTGGATGCACTCGCAAAGAAGCAGGAAGCTACAATTTGTATGCCATAGTACAAATCTTTTGCAACACCTTATAAGGACCATAGTACTTTGGCAATAATTTATTATCCTTCTTAGCTTGCTTGAGGGACATTTGTTTGTATCATTGTAGTTGTAAAAATACCGAGTCTCCTACATCAAAACTTCTCTCGCTGCGATGTTGATTTTCCTGTTGTTTCATTCAATTTTGTGCCAAATTTAAGTTATCCTTTAAGATTTGGAGAACTTCTTGTTGATGCTTGATGTGATATTCCACTGCTTTAACCTTACAAATTTATCTTACAGATGATGTGATAGATGGTGGATGATATCCATAAAGTGCCATAAATGGGGCCATTTTGGATGCAGTAAGGAAGGAAGTGTTATACCACCATTCAGCGAGAGGTAACGACTTGACCCATCATGTTTGTTTATCATATACAAAATAAAGAATATATCCTTCCAAACATTTATTCACTATCTCATTTTTACCATCGCATTAAGGATGATAAGATGAGCTATGAGCTAGTTGAGTACCCAAACAAGAAAATAATTCCGTCCAAAAATTTCCAGTAAAAATGGGATCTTTGTCGCTTACAATAATCTTTGGATTTCCATGTAGCTTTTGAATTGTTTCCATAAATACAGTATAAATTGTACTTGATTTAAATGGATGAGATAATGCACAAAAGTGTGCATCCTTGGTAAGTGTATCAACTACCACCATGACGACACTCCTTCCTTCGGACTTAGGTAAACCTATGATAAAATCCATTGAAATCTCCTCCCAACATTGAATTGGAACGTATAAAGGTTGTAAATGACCCGGGGTCTTAATTGTCTCAAATTTATTTTGCTGGAAAACCAAACATTCCGCCACAAACTTTTGAATATCAAATTTAAGGCCATCCCCAAAAAATTATTTCTTCACCCTGTGGTAAGTTTTTAAAAATCCTGAGTGTCCTCCTAAAGGAGAAGTGTGCAATTCCAAAAGAATCTTTTGTTTTAGTTGGGAATTCTTACAAAGATATAAGCGATCTTTGTACCATAAGGAATAATTTTTCCAACTAAATGTAACAGATGTACTAGGATCTTGCTCCAACTTTTGAATGAGTGTCCACACTTCTTTGTCCTTCTTCCATTCATCCCATGCTTTGGTTATCCAATCTGGTTGGATAATAGAAATACAAAGCAATTCTTCCACCTCTTCATCCTTTCTTGAGAGTGCATTTGTAACAACATTTAGCTTCCCTTTTTTGTAGATGATTTCGAAGTCATAACCCAACATCTTTGTGACCCATTTTTGCTTCTCTTCTGAAGATAGTCTTTGTTCCAAAAAGTGTTTAAGACTATCATGATCAATTTTTACCTTGAAGTGCCTTCTCATTAGGTAAGGTCGTCATTTCTTTAGTGCATGTAGTATTGCCAACATTTCCTTCTCATAAATATCTTTCTGTAAATACTTTCCTTTGATTAGAAAACTTTCAAAAGCAATGGGTCTTCCTTCTTGCATTAAAACAACACCAATTCCATTTCCTGAGGCATCACATTCCACAATAAAGGTTTTTGTGAAGTCTGGAATAACTAAGATCGGTGCTAGACACATTACCTCTTTAATAGCAACACTTCCATCTTTAGATATGTGAGTGGTAGGCTTCCTTGTCTCCATAATTTTACATTCAATTTTTCTTTCCAACCTAAATGCCTTCTCCAACAATCAGGTTCCCAAAGGAGAACCTCATGTTGGATGTTATCATTTAAAGTCCCTATGAAGACAACAATCCTGTGTTCCTCTATAATATCAGTTACCCTTATGTTCAACTTTTGGAAGTCTTCAATGTACTCCACCACTGAACCCTTTTTTTTTAGATTTATCAATTGGCTAAAGAAGGTGTTGCTCCTTGTGTCCTCATAATGTGCTATCATTTCCTCCATAAAAATTGACCAAGTGACAATTTTTTTACGGGAGCAAAGCTATCAATACCATACAAATGTATTTTGTTCTAAATGTAAAGTTGCAATGCGTACCTTTTGTGTGTTTTTCACATTATTGAGATCAAAATATTGCTCCATATGTAGTATCCATGTTACGAGATCCTTTCCATCAAACTTCCTCATACCCATCTTTGGAATATGGTGGTTCTTCCATCCAATATTAGAGTTTATGAAATCATGATTAACATTTATTTTGTTCTCATCATGAGTTTCCTCTACTATATTTTCACCATTAGAAAACATTTCTTGTATCAACTTTGTCAAGCCTTCCATGTCTACTTTTAGATCATTCTTCATGTTTTCCATGTTGTCTTTCATTTTTTCATCTATCAGAGCTTCCATGTCATCCATCTTAGCTTTCATGCCATCCATCTTATCTTCCATGCCATTATTCAAACCATCCGTCTTAGCTTCCACGCATTTCTTCAAACCATCCATCTTAGCTTCCACGCCTTTCTTCAAAACTTCCATTTCATTTTTTGTTTCTCTTTGCGAGAGTGAAATTTGGTGCACTTGCTCTTGTAATTTTGATATGTCATGTTGCACTTCTTCGTCTTCATGAGTCATAGTAGAGCCTTCTGAAGGCTTAATGAGTGTTGAATTATTTTTAGGGGGTGTTTTAGAACCCAATACTGATATCTATTCTACAATATTCCCTTGGATTCAATTCAAATTGATTTTTCAAACAAGACTTATGCAATTCGGAAAAAAATACACACTGTTTTCTTGCTTTTGAGGAGCTCGATATTGAAACTTAATTATCTTTGTGATTTCAAATCTGAAATTTGGTCCTGTAGTAGCCCTCTGAATCTTCTTTTGAATGCCACAAGTCTGACCTGATTTGGATTCTTCAAGGCAAAGTTATGCCCAATCTTCCACAATGACCTCATTATGGACTAGTTCAGTAGAGAGAACTTGTATGGCGTGCCGTGTGTCAATGTTTCCTCCTTTAGTTTTGAAATTGATACACAGAAAACTAAATTCTGTGTACTTACGGCCACTTTTTACAGAATTCCAATCCGATGCTCAGAGAGAGAGTTATGACTATTTTTCCATGGTCACCTCTTTGAGATGAAATTCGGGAGCCTGAAAAAAACCCTAACTTCTACAGATCATATCTCCAAAAATATTGTGAACCAAGATCTGAAATTTTTACACAAAGTTCCTCAAGATTTTGGATTCACGTGATAAAAAATTAAACTTCTAAACCTTGGTAGAAAAATATTTATAGCGAAAATTCCACGATGGCCTGTTTGGAGCAACGCAACCCTTGAATCCAAAGCTCTGATACCAAATGTTATGAAACCAGCTCCAAAAATAGAATAAAAGAGAGATAAACGCCTTAGAAATAATCCACTTCGAGGGGAAAACCTCATTTACATTACATAAATGAACAATTCTTGGATGATACAAATGACAAAACCTTTTTCTATATATAAGAGTCCATTGGGTCACAATATAATCCTAACCGACCTAACAATAATAATGTAAGGGCACAATAATAACAATATTGGGGCTACAGGGGTAAAACAATAACAATAAGAGGGCTACACTAACAACAATAAGGGACTACACTAGTAATATAGGGACCTAACATAGTGTGAATTGCCTAGTTGCAAGTTGCAAGTGCAGTTCCAGCTAAAGTGAGATTCCATGAGGTATTTTCCATCTAGGATAGATTTCTTAGTTCTATTTTAGAGGGATATCAGGTGATATCATACTCATTATTGCAGTAGCTGCAACATCAGTGCAGTGATAGCAACAGAGTAGTGGCAGCAACACTGTGAGGTGGATCAGAGCATGTGCAGTAATATGGTAGGAAGTGATGTCATACATCAGTAGCATGTGATAGTCCAGCTATAGCATGTTCCCACAAACCAACAGGTGGAAGATATACTCATTAAATCTCTAGGGAGAGTTATGTTTGTCTACTTCAGACAACAGATGGGTATAGTGGAAAACACCTTCCTCACTAAGAGGGAGTATTATTTTTTTGTGGATATGGTAGCATTGGATAGGTGTTCTAGTCTCAGATGATGCTAAGAGGCTAAGGAAGACTAGACGTCCAAAACCGAGAAACGATTTCACGAGATAATCTTGGGAAACACCTTAATTAAATTTATTTTCCATAATTAAATTATTTCTTAACTTATGAAAAGTGGTAAATTAAAGTTAATTAATTAAGGATGTTTGAGATTGATCTAGGGGATTCTCTTGATGAAGTCTAATTGATCTTAGTCATCAAACGAGATTAAATAGTTGTCATTGAGACTCCAACAAGAGATTATAAGAGCAGGTTGAAGGGCTTTGAGATAGCTTCAATGTGATCATTGTGAGCAAGGCAGACTGAGCTACCCAGTTCGCAGATTTCTGTGAGGGTGTAGTTTGAGCTAGGGAAAGAAAATTAGAGAAAGGAAGCAACATATATTTGGGAAGAGCAAGATTTCGAAGATTTTCCATGTGATTTTCTAGTGTCAGAGAGACAGGAGAAGGCAGGTCGAATTATCTACAAAGACAGTTGTTAAAACTAGTGCGAATAGCCAGAAACGCCAATGTGTGTTTCCATAAGAGGTTTGATTCAGTTGCCGAAGGCAATATCAACATCAAGAGGAAAAGGGAGGTGGTACAACTCATCTAGAGTCAGTTTCAAGGTTGTATGATTTTCTCCAGTCAAGTCATGCACATTTCCAATGATGTGGTGTGCATTGTTGGGAAGTGCAGGTGGTTGGAGAGACGAAAATTTGATTAAATAGGGAGATAATTTATCTCTAGATATTTTTCTAGTTGATTTATATAATATTGTTAGTTGGGCATCTAGTTTTAATTTTCTCAAATTTTTGCATAATAAAATATACCCTCATCTGTTGCACCATTTTTTCCCTTCGGGGTTTTTCTGGGGACATTTAGTCCAAAGTAACAGTGTCATTATTTTGTGTTTATGTGCATCTATTTCTTAGTTCTATATTTTTATTTTTGCAATGTATTTTTATTGGTGAAGAACTGCAGTGTGGTTTATTTGATATTTTTCGTAATAATAATTACATAAGACAAATAAACTACTTAGTTAGGAGAATAATACTTAGTTGTTGGTGTTCAAGGAATTTTCAGATATTAAAATTTTGTATCGCTTGATGAGTTTGTTATTCAAGATTTTTATTCAAAGTAAGCTCTCTAATTTAAAGCATAGTTGTGATTAAAATTTGCATAAGAACGCTTTAACAAGGGTTTACTTTATTTCCCAAATCTTGCGTAAAAACCAAGATTGCAAGTCTCTATGATCAACTTTTTGGAGATAAGGTTTACAATAAGTTTTGAAACAGTATAAGCAAGATAATAAGAAAAAATTGGAAAGGAAAAGGAAACTTCCCTGGATGGATCTATTCGATTGCTCCTTTTCAGCATTGAGGGTTTTCACAACTACTTTACTCTAAAGCAAATTTAATTTTCTAGCAAAGTCAAGTCTCTCAATTAAGCTAATGAATACTCACATGAAGAACAACAACAAATATGAGAAATAAAATCTGACTAAATAAGAAACACAGGTTGAAATGAAAAATAACATTAGATGAAGATGAACATATGTACACATACATGGAAGAAATTGAATGCAAGTTTACCCTACATATCTTGAAATTATCCCATGGAGGATAAATAGGTAAACAACTGCATTTTCCTCAAAATTTGCATATGTTCAAGATCATCTAAATATTCAATCTAAAATAAATGCTACTCAACGATCCATCTATAAGTATCACTTAGAAGAAGAAGAAGAAAAGAGGTTGATCATAGCAAGGAGCTTGTCCAATTTTAGCATAATATTTGTTGGAAACTTGAAAGTGTTGCTTCAATGAAGAGTTCTTGCTGGAATAGTTTTGAATAATTTTCATTCCTTTCCAAATAAATCATCATTAATAACTATAAAATATAAGCATATTTATTTTGGCAATCTCGTTACTTTCTTATTCTCATATATGCATCATTTTGATTAGTAAAATAATGGAAACAGAAATAAAACTAAGACTGTTCCTATTCTTAACTGAAACGACAGGAACAACTAAGTCTAAGTATAATCATATTTCCTGTGTAGCCAAGAAAATTATTTATTTCCTGCAATTATATGTACAAGACGAGTTAGTAATAGAAATAGAATTGATACTACACTATGTAAAACAAAAATGGACTTTTTTACATGAACTTCTAGTAATGAAATTAAAATAAATCTATTTACTGGAAATTTCCTAATATAAGACTCTAAATATTACTAAATTATATCCTGATGTTATGAAACCAGCTCCAAAAATAGAAGAAAAGAGAGATCAACGCCTTATAAATAAGCCACTTCGAGGGGGTAACCTCCAATACATTACATAAATGAACAATTCTTGGATGATACAAATTAAAAAACCACCTTTCTATATATAGGAGTCCATGGGGCCACAATGTAATCCTAGCCGACCTAACAATAATAATGTAAGGGCACAATAATAACAATATGGGGGTTACAGGGGTACAATAATAACTATAAGGGGGTTACACTAACAACAATAAGGGACTATACTAGTAATATAGGGACCTAACATGCTCCTCTCCTTCAAAAAGTGTTTTCTTTAATGCTTGAGTAGCTTCGGGTGCTTCTGTATAAAATTCTCATCCTCCCATGTAGAATCTTCAGTGGGTAAGTTCTTCCATTTGATGAGATACTCTGAAATTGATCGATTTCGTAGATGTCGAGTTATTGTTTCCGTGACTGCTTCAGGTTCCAATATGGTTTTTCCTTCCTCATTAAGTTCTGGAAATATTGTTTGAACTGGAATTTTGTCCCCTATAACCTTCTTTAAGCACGAAACATGGAAAACTGGATGCACTCGCGAAGAAGCAGGAATATCCAATTTGTATGCCATAGTACCAATCTTTTGCAACACCTTGTAAGGACCATAGTACTTTGGCGATAATTTATTATCCTTCTTAGCTTGCTTGAGGGACATTTGTTTGTATGGTTGTAGCCGCAAAAATACCCAGTCTCCCACATCAAAACTTCTCTCGTTGCGATGTTTATTTCCCTGTTGTTCCATTCGATTTTGTGCCAAATTTAGGTTATCCTATAAGAGTTGGAGAACTTATTGTTAATGCTCGATGTGATCTTCCACTTCTTGAACCCTAGAATTTTCCATTAAAGAATATGTGATGGACGGTGGATGATATCCATAAAGTGCCATAAATAGGGTCATTTTTGTTGCAGTATGGAAGGAAGTGTTATACCACCATTCAACGAGAGGTAACCACTTGACCCCTTGTGCTTGATTATCAGATACAAAACAACGAAGATATCCTTCCAAACATTTATTCACTATCTCAATTTGACCATCAGATTGAGGATGATAAGATGAGCTATGAGCTAGTTGAGTACCCAAACAAGAAAATAATTTCATCCAAAATTTTCGTGTAAAAATGGGATCTTTGTCACTTACAATAATCTTCGAGTTTCCATGTAGCTTTTGAATTGTTTCCATAAATGAAGTAGAAACTGTACTTGCTTTAAATGGATGAGATAATGCACAAAAGTGTGCATACTTGGTAAGTCTATCAACTACCACCATGATGACACTCTTTCCTTTAGACTTAGGTAAACCCGTGATAAAATCCATTGAAATCTCCTCCCAACATTGACTTGGAATGGATAAAGGTTGTAGAAGACCAGGGGTCTTAATTGTCTCAACTTTATTTTGCTAGCAAACCAAACATTCCGCCACAAAATTTTGAATATCAAATTTAAGGCCATCCCAAAAAATTATTTCTTCACCCTGTGGTGAGTTTTTAAAAATCCTGAGTGTCCTCCTAAAAGAGAAGTGTGCAATTCCAAAAGAATCTTTTGTTTTAGTTGGGAATTCTTACAAAGATATAAGCGATCTTTGTACCATAAGGAATCATTTTTCCAAATAAATGTATTAGATGTACTAGGATCTTGCTGCAACTTTTGAATGAGTGTCCACACTTCTTCGTCCCTCTTCCATTCATCCCTTGCTTCGGTTATCCAATCTGGTTGGATAATAGAAATGGCACAAAGCAATGCTTCCACCTCTTCATTCTTTCTTGAGAGTGCATCTGCAACAACATTAAGCTTTCCTTTTTTGTAGATTATTTCAAAGTCATAACCCAACAACTTTGTGACCCATTTTTGCTGCTCTTCTGAAGATAGTCTTTGTTCCAAAAAGTGTTTAAGACTATCATGATCAGTTTTTACCTTGAAGTGTCTTCCCATTAGGTAAGGTCTCCATTTCTTTAGTGCATGTAGTATTTCCAACATTTCATTCTCATAAATAGCCTTTTGTAAATACTTTCCTTTGATTGAATGACTTTCAAAAGCAATGGGTCTTCCTTCTTGCATTAAAACAACACCAATTCCATTTCCTAAGGCATCACATTCCACAATAAAGGTTTTTGTGAAGTCTAGCATAGCTAAGACTGGTGCTAGGCACATTGCCTCTTTAAGATGTTCAAAGTCCTTAGTTGCTTCAAGATTCCATGAAAATACATCTTTCTTCAATAATGTTGTTAGAGGTGCTGCTATTCTCCCGTAATTCTTAACAAACTTGCGATAATACCCTGTTAACACGAGAAATCCACGCAAGTGCTTTATGGTTGTGGGGAATTGTTAGGGTCTACCTTAATACCCTCGTGAGATACAATATGACCCAAATATTCCACCTCTTGTACTCCAAAGAAACATTTGGATGTTTTTGCATATAAGTATTTCTCCTCCAATAGTTTGAGCACCTTGTCAACATGTTGAACATGATCCTTCCAAGCCCTGTTGTAGATTAGTATATTATCAAAAAATACCAGCACAACTTTTCTAAGGAAGGGTTTGAAAATGGAATTCAACCCTTGAAATGTAGAAGGTGCATTGGTAAGTCCAAAAGGCATGACCAAAAATTCATAATGACCCTCATGAGTTCGAAATTTTGTTTTCGGAATATCTTCAGTCTTCATTGTAATTTGATGATATCTTGAACGAAGATCCAACTTGGTATAGTAAATTTCTCCTTGTAATTCATCCAATAATTCATCAATCACAGGAATGGGAAATTTATCTTTAATAGTGAGCTTATTGAGCTCCCTATAATCTGGACACATGCACCATGATCCATCCTTCTTATGCACCAATACTAGTGAAGGAGAGAAAGAACTTTGACTAGGTTGAATTATACTGGCCTCTAACATTTCTGCAATCATACGTTCAATTTCGCTCTTTTGGACATAAGGATATCTTTAAGGCCTAATGTTTTGAGGAACACTTCCTGGAATCAAATGAATAGCATGATCATGATCACGAATAGTTGGGACTCCTTTGGAAGTTTCAAACACCTTGGAATGATTGTCTAAGGCTTTTTGGAGATCTAGAGAAATAGATGACTTTTATGTTGGAACTTCTAGTGAGCATAATTGTGCAATTACACCTTGTTGTTCTTTCTTCAGAAGATTTTTCATGACATTAGATCTTATTATCTTTCCTTGCTTCCCGAAGATACCCTGTAATTCGATTTCCTTTCCTTCCGAAAAAATTTTCAAGAAAAGTTCTTGAAAATTAAAAGCTACCGTCCCCAAAGATTGTAACCATTGTACTCCTAGTACAACATCAGCACCTCCCATTGGAATGGAAATCATTGGACTGTTCAATACATATTCCCCCATGGTTAGCTTGATATTATGGCATTTTCCAAAGCAATTTATAGTTCCTCCATTTGCAACCATCACATTCTAGTGTTGTGTATAGGAAACAGTTCAATTCCTTGGCTACATTACAATGAATAAAATTATGGGTACTACCCGAATCAATCAACACTATTACCTTTTTCTTCTTGATATGTCCTTCTATCTTGAGAGTTTGAGAAGTGGTAATTCCTGCCAATGTGTTACACTATATGGTCGGACTCATTTCTTATTCTTATAGGGTTGGTTCCTGGTGTATATCCTCTTCTTTTGAAGTTTCTAGTTCATTTTTTTCCTCCTCTTCACAATCTATGTAAAATAATTTCTTCTCAACACACATATGACCTTTAGTGTATTTTATATCACAACTGTAGCAAATCCCTTTTGATATTTTTTATTCCAATTGTTGTGGTGTCAACCTTATAGGTTGTGGAAGTCTAGGAGTAGCAACACTTCCATCTTTATAGATGTGAGTGGTAGGCTTCCTTGTCGCCATAATTTTACATTCAATTTTTCTTGCCAACTTAAATGTCTTCCCCAATGAATCAGGTTCCCAAACAAGAACTTCATGTTGGATGCTATCCTTTAAAGTCCCTATGAAGACATCAATCATGTGTTCCTCTGGAATATTAGTTACCCTTATATTCAATTTTTGGAAGTCCTCAATGTGCTCCACCACCGAACCCTTTTGTTTGAGATTTATCAATTGACTAAAGAAGGTGTTGCTCTTTGTATCCTCATAACGTGCTATCATTTTCTCCATAAAAATTGACCAAATGACCATTTTTTTACGGGAGCAAAGCCATCGATACCATACAAATGTAGTTTGTTATAAATGTAAAGTTGCAATCTGTACCTTTTGTGTGTTTTTCACATTATTAAGATCAAAATATTGCTCCATATGTGGTATCCATGTTACAGGATCCTTGCCATCAAACTTCCTCATATCCATCTTTCGAATATGGTGGTTCTTCAATCCAACATTAGAGTTTATGAAATCATGATTAGCATTTATTTTGTTCTCATCATGAGCTTCCTCTACTATCTTTCTGCCATTAGGAATCATTTCTTGTATTAACCTTGTCATCAAACCTTCCATGTCTGATTTTAGATCATTCTTCATGTCTTCCATGTTGTCTTTCATTTTTTCATCGATCTTAGCTTCCATGTCATCCATCTTAGCTTCCATGCCAGTTTCCATGCCATCCATATTAGCTTTCATGACATTCTTTAAACCATCCACCTTAGCTTCCACGCCTTTCTTCAAAACATCCATTTCATTTTTTGATGCTCTTTGCGAGAGCGAAATTTGGTGCACTTGCTCTTGTAATTTTGATATGTCATGTTGTGCTTCTTCCTCTTCATGAGTCATAGTAGAGCCTTTTGAAGGCTTTATGGGTGTTGAATTATTTTTAGGTGGCATTTTAGAACCCAATACTAATATTTATGCATCAAAATACCCTTGGAATCACTTCAAACTAATTTTTCACACAAGACTTATGCAATTCAGAAAACAAAAAATACATACCTTTCTCTTGCTTTTGAGGAGCTTGATATTGAAACTGAATTATCTTTGTGATTTCGGATCTTCAATATCTGAAATTCGGCCCTTTAGTTTCCCTCTCAATCTTCCTTCAAATGCCACAGGTCTGACCTGATTTGGATTCTTCAACGAAAATTTATGCCCAATCTCCCATAATGACCTAATTATGGACTGGTTCAGTATAGTGAACTTGTACGACGTGACACGTGTCAATGTTTCCTCCTTTGACTCTAAAATTAATAGACAAGAATTTACAATCATTGTACTTGCGTCCACTTTTTACATGGGGCCACAATATAATCCTATCTGACCTAACAATAATAATGTAAGGACACAATAATAACAATATGGGGGTTACAGGGGTACAATAATAACAATAAGGGGGTTACACTAACAACAATAAGGTACTATACTAGTAATATAGAGACCTAAGACCTGATATGTACTTCCACCCTTTTCCCATGAAGGATACTAATAGATATACGAGAGGGAAAAAGAAGTTTGATTCTTCAAGGTAATTGTCAAATTCAAAAATCATCATATTTACTAAAACTAAAGTTTGTAGGAAAACTTTTGGACCAATTCTTATTTACAAAATAGAAAGAACCATTAAGAAGGAAGGCATATTATTTTATAAAAATTTTATCACAACAAGCATACAATGGAAAATCATCATGAATCTTGTTAGAAACTTGTGGTGAACTAGGTAACTAAAAATTAACACAATTAGAAAGATAATTATCAAATTTGTTCTTAGGAAATGAAGAAACAACATGAGAATCTAGAAATGGGTGAATGCCACTTTGAGTTGGAGCAATTTGAATATCATCAAGGTAATCATTAAAGGCTACTTCTTTCTCTTACAAGTTTGAATTATTTCTATATTAGCTTCAGAAGAAATAAAATTATTCATTTTCCCATCAATGGAATTTTATGTGTCTATTTATATTGAGCCTAGTTCATGTCCACAAGCATCAAAATATGTTTCAGGAAAAAATTCAAGTTTCAAATCTAGCTCTTTATAATCATTTTTGAAGTATGAAAATGTGTGAAACAAACACCAGAAGTTTGAGGTGGTAATACAATTTCAGATTCACCAATATAATGAGTAGCGGCTAATGGAGTTTCTTGCATTTGCTACTCATAACTATTTGTTTCGTTAGGCTTATTAAGTACAAGAGAAGTTAACGGTTGACAGAAACAGGGACTCTCTTGGTGATGGAGTTTAGGGTTATAATGCTCTTTCCTTCTCACCATGTCGTCGCCTCCCAGGTATGTGACCTTGTTTCAAACCAATGGCTTGTGCCATAGCACGGAGAATGAAATCAAGTTGATGTTGTGCACATAGGAGGGCCTATAATGTCGTCGCATCCATATGAGAAGGAAATCAGAGCTTTAAGCAGTGTATGGGTTCTGAAGATGCAGCTATTATTAAATCTAGAGGAGGTTATGAGGTTTTTTCCTCTAGCATCCTTTTTCAACTTTAGTTTCATTTGAATGAGTGCATCGATGTTTAATGCAGCTATATTGGGTTTCGCTTCGATAAATATGCCCATAAATCTGGCGGATTTTAACCAGATCTGCATCAAGTTGCTGATTTTAAAATAATATTGCCCCATATCTATGATTTGGGTCCCTTGTTATTAAATTCAGAGTCATACACCTGAAGTTTCTGATTGGGATCATGAGGATAGGGACGTCAATAAGATAGGGGAAGACTTTTTTTTATTGGATCCAAGGATTGGATATATTAAGAACTTTTGAGAAAATGATTCAGAGGAGCATGGGTATACAAGTATTTTCCCAATTCTTGGAATATGTAGGAAAGATACTCCAAGATAATCATGGGTTGGAAGCTTATGGTGTTACAAAATATTTCATGATATTATTAAATTTGAGGATGTGGGAAGATTCTAGAAATCAAAATGGATCCACTTCGTTCAAAGATGCACTTAAAGGGAAGGTGGCCATACAAGAAGAACCATTTCAAAATATTTCTGGATTGTACATTGTAGAGAAAACATACAAGGTTCCAGAAATGGACATCAAATCCCGAGAGGTAAAATATTATCACGATGATCTACAATCCTCAGCAACAATTTATTATTTTAATGGTTTTTGGCCAGAAAAAGGAGATCTGTATGAGTGGGTACACTCTTCATGGACAACCAAATGTACTATATTTTTTTCATTCCAAAGGGTTTTTCATTGTATAATTTGAGACAAGCAAGACATGGAAAATGTTCTAAAAGATGGCCCATGGTTTTCGGGTAGGGTTGGGATCTTTGTTACCCCATGGTTTTCGGGGTTTGAATCAAAAAATATGGTGGTAATGATGATTTTGGTGTGGGTAAGGCTCCCAAACCTTCCCCTCCATTTTTTGAACTCTTAGGTTCTACAGGATATCAGCAACATTCTGGGAAAGTTCAAGAAAAAATATATGGACAGAAATTTAAAAGGAATTTTTACTTTTTCCAGGATATGTGTAGAGATTGACTTAAGCAAAGGTCTCCCTGATTGAATTATGTTAAAACATGAGAAATTTCAGTGGACGCATGTATTAGACTATGAGAATACGACATTTTGTTGTCGAACTTGTTTTCAAACAAGGCATCTTCAGAATTCTTGTCCATAGGCAAGGAAGGAAACAAAAAAGAAGAGGAGACAATCCACTAAGACAAGGGGATGGCAATTCCCTGACATCTCAGAAGATGAGAAAGAAGAGGATGAAGAAAATATTCCAATATCTCATCCTCAACCTCTTTCTCATAGCAACTCAAAAGTTGAAGCAGGGGATGATTCCATATCAATGGTCACAACTTAGAAGGTTATAGAATCAATAGTAAACATGGTACCAAAGCAGCATAAAGTTGAGATGTAAATGGACAAAGACTCAGATGGCATTAAGAGACCACATGTATCTAAAAGCTCAAACTCATATAAAGAGATCCTGCCACAGACAATCAACAATCAACTAGCAATAGTAACAACGGCCCCAAAACAAGGAGAATGGCAGAGGGTGGAGAAAAAGAAAGGAAAAAATGGGAAAATAAGTTATTTCTATCTCACTTAATTCATATATATTTCTGTAATAATTTTTTTTTATTTTTCTCTTTAGTGTATCAGTTGCAAGGCTAATATGGGGAATGGTTTTGAGCATTTGAAATTTAATTTTGTTCCTTGATTTTCAGGTTGAATGAAATTATGATTTTTTCCTTGGGAAAAAAAAAGTGCAAGAGCAGTAAACCATTCAGTTAAATCATTTTTTGAAGGTGTTGTGGCTCATTTGCATTTACCTTTGAAATATTTTTCAAAACACCAAAAAAGCATATATGTTAGAAAATGTAAAAGTTTGTATGTCGAAGAATAATTTTGATTTATATTTTGGTACATTAACATTTCGTGATGAGATGTGAAGGTAGGTCGAAGGATTGGATAACCAGAATAAATCTCAGGAGGGTTTTAACACCGTGGAGAAAGATGGAGTTGCACGAGGTCATTGAATGAACTAACGCAGGGAGTAGCATGGAGAAGATGGAGCTATAGAGTGGAAACAACTGAAGAAACAGAGAAATAGGTTAAGGTAGAAAAACTTTATAATATTCCCAAAGGAGGTGATCTGGCGGCAAGGATTAAATCACAGAATTAAAGTGAGATATGGATGAACTAGGTTGCATCACAAAGTTAAGTTTTAAAAATTTTCAAAGTGGACACATGTCGACATAGCGCTATTTCGCATCGATGATTATTTAGTTTATGCATTAAGGACGTCACAAGTTAAACAAAGTAACTTGTGATGCGGTAAGAAGTGAAACTTGCGATGCGATAAGGGGAGAAGCCATGTGTTGGCACAACGATTCAGCGCATATCACACATTGGCAGGTTTATATTTTATCATTAAGTCTTCACAAGGTAAATTATTTTGGTTGCGATGCGACAAATTGGAGATGGCGGTGTGAGACAGTACAACGAGACCGTTGGATTGGGGCGCAGATCAACGGTGGAGGTTAAATCACAAAGCGAGCTGTTTCGCACATCGAAATTATTATTGTTTACCATTTAAGCTATTTTTTATAGTTTCCGACATGAGATATCGAATAAGTTGCAAAGTGTGATTGCTTCTGATTGGTCAGGTCGTGTGTGGGCAGCAAACCACAGGTCTGCGAGGTTTGTATAAAGTTGTAGCCATGTATGTGATAAGGTAATGTGAAGGGGCGGCCAATGAATAAAGAGTCATAGGCAGAGTCCGGCAGAAGAATGTATAGTGGCGTTGTGGGAAGCACGATTGTTGGGTCAAGTCGGGCACCAAGGCGTCGTTACAGAAATATTCAGCTACTGCATCATAACCAGAAAGGACACCTCAGCACTTCGTGACGACGCATCAACAACATCAAATTCAGCAAAATGAACAATATTTCTAGTTTTTATGTGTTTTCTCTGTATGATTGCATAAGTAATATTAGCAATTTAGGTAGTTGAATAGTTTCAAGAAATTCAATAGTTATAAACTACTTGGAGGTATTTAAGTAGATAGAAATAAATAAAAAGGGTTCTGAGTTTTGGACCTTTGGATGACTGTTAATTTGGTATTGAATTTTTTGAGAAATTAATGAAAGAAGATCAAGTTTCCTACACCAATTGATGTTGATATGTATTTCTAGTTTTTCTCTGTGTTTATTCCTCTTTGAATGAAGCGAATTAATGTACAATTGGTCTCTTAATTACACCTGTGAGTAAGATTTAAATCACCTTAATTTGTGCTCCTTCACTTCATCTCTTCTCTTTTCACAAACTCCTGATGAAACTTTAAAGTAATAGATTCTATGTTTACAACAGATTATTTCAAGTTTCCTCTCTCTTCATGATTTCCTCTTAAACTTAAAAGTGATAGATTCTGTTTCTCAGCATATCATTATTAGTTTCTCTTATAGTTCTTCTTTTCATTTCATTCAAATATCAGCATTTTATGGCATTGTGAAGGCTTTCATTATATTAGATTATTGAGGGTATTAAGTAATTAAATTCCAAAGGTGTTAAACAGAGGGCATTTGATATCGTAATTGTGACATGCATTTATAAAATGTCTTAAGCACTGATTCCTTACCACAGCCAAGGGATTTTTTCTTGAGATACAACATTTTTTGGCGCTGTTGCAGGGGACGAAGAAACAAATTTTATTTTTCCCTGGGTTTTTTACATTATTTCCTCTAGTTGTTTAGTGAGGAGGAAATATTGGGTTGTGTTTGTGATTTTCAAAATTACATATTTCGAAAGGCCTCACACGAGGTCAAATACCTCACAACAGGTAGTCCCTGCTTTTCCAAACCCAGAAAGATTGGTTTCTAAAAAGGCTCAGAAACTTGAAATTCCTTCAATACCTGATCCTACATCGTCTCCTCCTGATAGTAGTTCTCATAACCCTTTGTTTGAAGATATTTCTGAGGAACTCTCTTTCTTGTAACAATATTCTCCTTCCACACCCATTCATTTTCAATAACCTAAGTTAGAAGAACATTCTTTCGAGTTTGTTTCTTTTACCTTCAATCAAGCTCAACCAAATATAGTTGTTGGTTCTTCTGCCATTCTTCATCAACCCACTCCCATATCAGTTTTTCCTCCACTCTCATTCACTTTCACAGCAGGTTCATCAACCTCAACTACCCAAGGAACAGTTAACCAAGGTGTAAATATGGCAGCACCAACCTTTTTGTTGAACATATATGCTCCACTAAATCTTGCGCAACCAATAAATTCCATGCCTCAATAATACCTCAAATTACTTCCTCGTTTCACTGGAGAAGATCAAGTAACTGCATAAAAACATTTACCCTTGTTTTTCACTTTTGCCGAGAATTTAAATGTAGAACATATTGATGTTGTGATGAGACTATTTGTGTATTCTCAAGATGGAGAGGCTAGAAAATGGTTCAAAGGTTTACCAAATGGTTCAATAAATAATTGGGAAGAGTTAGAAACTCAATTCACTCAGAGACGGGGATAAAAGAGAGATCATGGTTACTCATTGACAAAGTTTAATTCAATTAAAAATTGGCCTAATGAAAGCATTTCTGAGTTTGTAAAAATATTCAACAAATTGTACAATAGATTACCCATAGAGATGAATCCCCCCCTTGTAGGAGAAAATGTAGTTTTTGTTGGGGCTTTTGAAGCTGATTTTAGCTTTACATTGAAAGAGAGAAGAGCCCCTACTCTTGAGTAGATACATACATATTCTCTAGAGATCAAAGCTAATATGAATGCAGCTGGAAAAGCGAAAGGGAAACAACTGGTCCAAGAGAAGGGGAAAGCAAAAGAAGAATCATCACAAGATCTAAGAATTGAAGATATAACAAAGGTGATGAAGCATCTAACCAATAAGCTAGCCATGATGGTATTAGAAAATAAAAACTCTTAAAGACAGGTACAAAAAAACTGAGGGGGCTTTAACCCTCAATTCAGAATACATCCCCTGCAAATTTTGTAGAGGGAAAGAAGAGATCAAGACTAGATTCAAGCATTGTTGTATATAGAAGCAGCACCCACAGAGCCGACAGAAGATGACCAAAGGGAGTTCGAGGATCAGGTAACTTCTATGTATGAAATAGAAGAGATTGAAGAGGAACATTGTGAGGGAGAATATGTTGAAGCTGAAGTATCTTTTGATCAATATGACATGGATGAATACTATAGAAAATTCACAGATTTCATGCAAGATGTGTTACATAAAAAGTGTGATTTAAGGTCTAGAAAGAGATATAGAGTGCAGGATAATGAAGGTGAACAACAAGGTTTCGTTCCTCCTCCAATGGTGACTCCACAAAAAAAGGACCCTTTGAAATAGGTCAGTAAGGGGAAACAACCTGTAAATTAAATTAATAGAACAAATGTGCAACAAGTTGAATCTTCCCAAAAAAAATCATTTGACACTAATATTTTGGAGAAAGTTGTTCCTATACCTGAAAAAGCAGCCAATTCTTGAAAGAGTGAATAAGAAACTGAAAATAACATTAAGCAAACTCATGCTTTCAGTCTGGAAAAATATTTGGAGAAGGTTAAAATCCAGGAACCTCTTCTAGAATTAGCTAAAATACCATCTTACAAGAAAGAAATTTCAGAATTTATTAATCTCACACAAGTGGAAGATATAAGTGACATAGTGAACTTACAAGAAGAAAAGCTAGTGGTCACCTTTGGTCCTCATGTAGAAGAAGTAGATATTTTTGATCCACCCTTCTATATTTCTCTATTGCTTCATGATTTTACTCTACATAATTGCATGTTGGACTCAGGAGCGTCCCATAATCTCAGGCCATTATCTGTTATGAAGGAACTTAACTTGAAGATTACCAAACCTTATAGGGATCTGTATTCATTTGATTCCAAAAGGGTGAAATGTGTTGGGATAATTAAATATGTATCAATTTCGTTGGCACAAATCCCACCAAAGAGTATAGTCATGGATGTAGTGGTTGCTGACATCCCAACCAGGTTTGGAATGCTCCTGTCAAGATCTTCGGGAGAAAATTTGGGAGGTGTACTAAAATCAGATTTCACTTATGCTATCATTTCGGTTTTTAATGGGGAAGAAAGGAGATTTTACATGGAAATTTTTTTTGTGAAGACTACCTCCAAGAAAGATGTAGGAAATTCCCCCATTTTTATTCAAGAAACATAAGATATTTCTTGTTTCATGTTGCATGAAGATGCATAATTTTTTGAAGACACAGGGAAGCATCTCTCTTCAGCAATTGTAAATAATGAGCTGCACTCAGGGAATATTTGGAAGTGATACTTTGATGGTTCCTACTCCAAGGAGGGCGCAGGTGCTAGACTCTTGCTGATATCACTAGAAGGTAACCTCATGCCTTTCTCTTTTAAACTAGAATTTGATTCAACATGTAGAAATTTTAATAACTGATATATTATTCACCAAGATTCTCCTGATCACACACTATTTTAGCTTCATGCATAATACAGAATCTCTTCTACCATTGATCATCATCAAATGTATACAATGTGTGTGTATACCAAATCATTTTATTGCACGCACATCAAAACACAAACAATCACACATATGAACACGGTATTTAATGGGAAAGCTTAAAGCTGAAAACCCCAACTATCTGTATATTATATGTCATGGATATCATGTAACAATCATAGTACAAAAGCTCCTCACAAGCTCTCATGCACACCCTCAATTGCTACACACTATCAAGCTAGATCTAGCAAAACACATACTCCAATCTTTTGCCACTTGATAGCCAGCCTCTATTGTGTAATCAATGCTATGGGATGGCTCATTAAATAACATAAACCACCTGGCTTGTACTGCGCAATCCTCATGGGCTTCTCCACCTATCTGTGTGTTGCAAATAGCAACAGTATAGTCACAACTGATAGTTAACCTGCTCTTTCACCTATTTCTGCACTGGTCTCCACTGAAACTGTCCATGCACTGAAGTTAGCTGATGCATTCTTTAGTTGATTAATGAGTTTATAATTAGTGAATTAATTAATAATTAATTCACACCACTCTCACTAATTGTATCTATTAGTTAACTTGGATACAAAAAGCTCAACTATGTTTATATTAGTTAAACTGAATACAACTCCACTAACTTCCTCAATCAACTCCACCAAACTCTGTCACATGAGTTCTAACTGAAGTATCCATGCAATAGCTCCACATAACCCTAAGGAATAGCGTAATTCCTTCTGTCAGCTCCTGTGCCACATCTGTGCACTTAACTGAAGTGCTCCAAGAGAATAAGATAATGTTTATAGTCCAAATATTATTGAGAGCTAATAATATTCGACATATCTATTTTTAGACTGGCAATCTAAAAATAGATTCATATGTCAATAAGTCCATCTAGCACCGACGACAGCTAATACAAACAACATCTGCAACTCTGGAAGCCATGATGCATAAAATAGACATAGTCTAAAAATAGACTTTGCGCCAAAAATAGCCTACGGGCCCACTTAGTGAAGGCGACTCCTTTCCACTAAGCTCATCATCTTGTTGCAATCTCAACACAACAAACAATGTGGTTGAGTATGAGGCATTAATATCAAGCCTTAAAGTTGCAAAACAGATGGGATTTCAATGTATTTCAATTTTTGGTGACTCTGAATTGATAATAAGGCAAATTAAAAATCATTGTCAAACCAAGCATCTGAGATTGAGATCGTATAGGAATGAAGTTTGGGATCTAATAGAAAACTACTTTGAAGCCTTCAATATTTAGTATGTTGGGGTCCTATGATTTTTCTGATTGGCAAACCAAATGACAAGGCAACATATAAACCAAGCTTTAGAGCTCTAGGATCTAGCCTTCCTAGTCTCAGAGAGGGATCTCTCAATATATTTGTAAGGATATAGCTTGATTGCTTTTAAGAGGTTGATTTTAGGCTAGTTATTAAGTGCAATTTTGTTTGATTGTTTGGTAAGACATGATGATCTAGACAACATAGATAGGAAATGGAAATCTCTAAGTCATTGGGCAATGGAGTCAAGTGGAAGTTTTAACAAGTTTGTAAATGAATCAAGGGTATCAAAGGGAAAATCTAACTTGGCTAGTGGATCTACAAAGTCTTTCAGGTGAAATGAAATGGACATTAAAGGTTTAGAATGAAAAGTAGAACTAAGGGAAATTAAGAATCCTTAATTATATGTACTTCTCAACAAAGAGACTTAAAACATCATTTAAACATGAAGAGGAATTTCATAGACAAGGCTAACCATAAATTCTAGAAACACACTTCAGCAAATAACAAATTTAAGAAAACTTTTCAAATGAAATCTAGGAGTCGAGGAACATTCTATTTCATCCAAAGATTTCACTTCAAGGATAAGAAAACATTCAAGATTCACAAATAATTGCATTCATAGAAGAGGGAACTCCTAGACATTTTTTATTACAGCTATAAAGACCTTCAAAACAATTATTTAAGCAAGAACAAACGGTATGATCAAAACATACCTCTTTGGCAGACTGTAAACAATGGTACTTTAAAGGGAGACTTCATAAGTAATTTTCAAGTGGCAACAAGTAAGCAGCGAAAATCATAAATCATTCTTGAGACCAACTATGTGAACCATTTTTGAAATAAACAAGCTTAAGGGTTGAAAAGCAGTCAAACTACTCAATAAAACCTTCAGCAAATGAAAACATAAAGGCAGTGAAGAGTAAACAGGCCTAAGGAGCTTCTAGGAGTCATTTCTTAGCCTAAGATTTTTACTCTACTGCAAGCAAGAAATGATGTAACAGAATGAAAAACAGGAAAAACATTAACAAATTAGAATACTTCACCAACAACCAAGCTCAGGGATCCAATGAAAGAGTTTTCTCCATCAACAAATAGGTCACAACATCCACAGGTTCCAGAGCATCAAATTTCTTTCAAATTCAGCAGAGCTGTGTGTTACTTCAAAGAGTCATCAAATGCCCCCCCCCCCCCCCTACAATGAGTTCCAATGCAGTATTTATGCTGCAAATGAGGAGGTGGACCTGATTCTAGGGTTCAAAATGTTATTAATTACAGAGTAAATGCATTTCTAGCTTTGAAAACCATGCAAGGCATAAGGCAGAAATAGGTGCAACTACTTCTCTGTTTCAATAACTTTGTCTTAATCTCTGAGACAAAGATAGGTGGAAAAGATTGACTTTAAGGCTCTATCTTATCTTTACAATAATTGTCCTGACAGTTTAAAATATATTCTTTTGTGTAATAACTGCCAATTTTCCCTTTAGGACATAAAGTAGGCCACAGGTGTCAGTTTGATTTATTAAGTGAACAACTGCTTCCATTTTGATGTATTTGAGGCTTTTTAGGCCTAAGTCTTCTTGATTTCATCAATTAACTGTGTTTAGGCCTGATGATGCTTTAGGCCTGCATAATCCATTATGCTGTCTTTTTTTACTGTGCTAACTGATTTAGCTTTAATTTTATGTCTTTAAACTGCGCTTTAAACCTTAATTTGCAGGATTAAGTCCTTTGATCTTCAGGTTTTGAATTTTAATATTTTATCTTTAAATCCCTGATACTCTTTACTAATCTTCATTGTTCCTTTCGTTTTGTTGTGTGCAGGAGTTTCCTTTGATCGAATTTATGACCATGAATCATCAATTAGACCCCTCGGAATTAAATACTACATCCCCTCTTGTTTCAGGCCCTCGGATCGTCATCCTACGGCCTCAATCTTTATCTTGACTGTGGGATGGCCCCTTGGGCTTGGGGCACCATTAAACCTACACATAAACATTTAAAAACAAATTAAAAAACCTCTGTAGTGGGTTAAAATTGCTTCAGAGGCGATGGCGAAGGTGGAAGAGCAACCACAAAGGAGATGAATGCACAGAAAGGATTTCATGGCGAAACAATAAGAAACCAGGGTTTCAGATTTGATTTGGGTGCAAAAATGGTGAGGTGGTATTGCGGAAAACCAAGGATAGTTTTCGCACAGGATTGAGCTGGTAAACGGTTTTGAGCTGGGCGGACGCGATACATGTTGGAGGCTGACGCGTGTCCCACCAAAAACCGCTTATTTCGCACTCAAGGTGCACGAAGGGGGGAGGAGGAGAAAATTGGATGCGAAACAGGATCTGGGTCGTTAGATCCGGGAGCTGCAGATCTATGGTTGAGAATGAACGCAGAGGGATGTGAGTAGCACGGTAGGAGGAGATGGTGGGGCCGGGCTGACGTAAGCCTTTTTTTTCGTGGAGTGAAAAGTTCAATGTGTGGAGTGAAATTTTCTTGGGCGAAGTGAAAATGGTAGGATCAATGGGAGCCGTTGGATTTTGAGAAGTGAACGGCTGAGATTAACTGCGGGGGGGGACTGGGGGTATGGAAGGATCTCGCAGGTGGGTGCCTCTGCAGTGAATGGGAGAATGTGGGTCGTTGGATCGGGAAATCATAAACGATGGAGATGGAATGCGGGGGGACTAGGGAGTATGGACCACCCTGGATGGGTGCCCTCGTAGTGAACCTACACCGTCGAATCTGGGAGAGATCGATGGTGGAGATTTCATCGCAATTTCGCACAAATCGCAAATGATCGAGAGGGTCAACAGAAATGTGAGAGTGCACTGGCCATTGGATCTAAAAGATCAACGGTCCAGATTATATCGCAAATGCGCTAAAATAATGAATGGGGCGGAGGGAAGGCAGAGAAGCGAAGGAGCGATGGTCGTTGGGTCTGGAGGGGCCAGATCAACGGTCAAGATTTTATCGCGGGAGAAAATGAGAATGGAGCAGAGGAAGGCCCGAACTCCGTTAGATCAAAAGGATCAATGGCCAGGATTATATCGGGGGGGAAACATAATCGGGGTGCAAAGTATTTATCGGGCGGATTTTGGATCTGCGAGATAGTGCGAGCCATCGGATCTGAAACGAGATCAACAGCTGAGATCTGCTCGGGGGATCGGCCAACGGCAAAAAAATATAAAATGGGATCAGAACCGGGGAAAGAGCGATTAAGATGGTGCAATGTGATGGCATGATGCAATGGCGTGACGTGATGAAGACCGTCGGATTAGAAATAAAATCAATGGTGGAGATTTTAAATCAGGAAATTGCATCGGCGGGGGGAAAAAAGTTTGGAGAGTGGAAACGGGAAATGCCGATGTGTGATGGCCGATGGGCTTAGCACTTAGTCCAAGGCATAGTTTTATGGCAGAAAATGGGTTAGGGCCTAAGCCGAAAAGCGCTTAAGGCCTTTTTTATAAAAAAGTCGGAAAAAGGCCAAAAAAGTGAGTTTTTGAGCCTTTTTGAGGTTCCGATAGAGGAAAAATGGGTTTTAAACTTTGTAAAAGAGATTTACAAGGTTTAAGGGGGATTTTTTAGGAAATGGAGGATAAGGTAAAAATAAAAAATGGGCTTTTTAAGGGGGGAGAAAGAACACTTGTGGTGAAGGAGAAAATGAATGAAATGAGAGGTTTGGAACAGTTTTCTTTTGAACCAGCAGGGTTATTTTGAAGCTTTGAGTGAAGTTTTTTATGAGAAAATGATAGACTTAGGATAATGAAGGCTGTGAGATTTCTAGAACTCACAATGTTTCTGTAAATATTGTTTCTAGAAATCTGGGATTGTTAACTTAGTCATCTTTGGATAGGATCAAAATTATAGATGACTAACACAGTATATTCCAAGGGAGGAGAATAGATTGGTTGATTATTTAGCAGTTGTATCCAGCACCTTCAAACCTCCAATAAATCTAAGGTTAAGGTATGAAATTGAAATTAGACATAGACCTTCTATCCCTGACAATGTGAAACATTGGCAGGTGTTTAATGATGATGAACAGATAAATTAGTTCCTGACAATGATTGGAAAATTTGAAGATGCTGAAATAAACCAAGAGGAAGAAAAAACAGAGCAGAAAGCAGAAATAAGAAACCTTAAGCAGTCAATAGGTGAGCAAAATATTATCCAATTGAAATATAATGTGCTCCCCAAAGGGTTGGTTCCCCTTGAAATATTATTCGATGCTAATGATGTTGTTTTTTATTCAAATAAAGCACATCAAGAAGAAGAGATGGAAGATTGTAATTTCGAAACTCGACAAGAACCCAAAATAGTGAAATTGTTCAAAGGTGTTCCCAACAACTACAAAGAAAGATACATTGATCTTTTTAATAAATATATGGATGTGTTTGCCTGGTCATATGAAGACCTGAAAAAATATGACAAAATCATAATTTAGCATAAGATTCCATTGAAGGAACGACTCAAACCACACAGACAGAAGCTCAGACAGATCAATTCATTGTTGTTAGCTCCAATCGAAAAAGAAGTGAAGAAATTGTTGCAGACAAAAATTATAGTCCCTCTCAGATATTCAGACTGGGTTTCTAATCTGGTCCCTATAAGAAAGAAGAATGGAGAGATAAGATTGTGTGTAGACTTCGGGAACTTGAACCGAGCATATCTAAAATATAATATCCTTTGTCGAAAATGGATTATGTCTTACAGAAGGTAAGGAGCTCACAGGTTCTCTATGGTTGATGAATTTTCTGGGTATAATCAGGTAGCAGTAGAAAAATATGATCAGAAGAAGACTGCTTTCGCTACACCCTAGGGCACCGTCATGTATGCAAGGATGTTGTTGAAGAGGTAAATCCCCTCTGCGGACAGAGGCGATCCCTACTAGCCCAGATTGGGTCTAGCAACGATAAAAAACGCTACAGTGCAGGTTCCTAATTGCAAATAAACCGACTTGTGATGAAGGCTTACCTGGAATCCAACGCTTTCGTTTGTAGAAGAGATGGTGCTCCCGTTCCTTCGCCCTGGCAGATCACAATCCTCACGATCGCCGTGTTCGGACACCTGCACATGCAAGAAACAACACAAACGCAAGCATAAAATCCAGTATATACAACTATATGTCAGTCGAAGAGGACATAACTCATGAACATAATTAAGAACAAGAGTGGAACCATAACCAATAGTCTCTTATCATTAATGAGTCAAAAGAAGAATACAACCATAGCTTCGACACAGCACTCTCCTTTGGCGGGTCGTCAGCAAAACATGTCTCGATAAAGCCTGTCAAGGATGGGACAAGCCTCTCTCTCCGGATACTTAACAATAGTCTCCTTGCTTGGATTTGGCCTTAAGGGAATCAAGAAGGCTCTTGCAACATAAGGATGTGAAAGCTCTTGGGAACTAGCTTGCAAAGGAGATGAGCAAGCTTTTATAGATGGAGGAAGGGGAGTTGGGATCCCTATAATTATGGGATTGGCCCTATCATCAAGGAAGCTTCCATGAGAGGTGGCAAACCACTTCCTCTCTATGGAAATCCGTAGCCAAACCTCCCAACTCAAGATAAATATCAGTCCAGGAATTTGTTAAGACGAAACTTCCGCCATTTATTTTTTTAAAACACCTCTTAATATGGTTGACGCGGGTGCGGCTCTATGACAGAGCGCCAATTGGCACGCCCTCTTTGGAGGATTTTCCCCCTTGGCGCGAGGGCTGAACTGTGGAACCGCGCCAATGGAAAAAGAGCTATTTTTAGGGTTTTTTGCAGGGAGATGTCTTCAGGGCAATGAAAGCTCATCTTCAGAGGGATGCAATGAAAGTATTTTCAAGTCTTGTCTCTGCTCACAAGTCACGGAATGAGCCCTCCAATGTGCGGGATGGGGAATGGCAGGGATGGTGACAAATTGTTGTGTAACAGATGCCCACTAAAGCATGAGGCCCGAAAGAGAGAGAGGGGTGAAATTATTTACGAGAACATGCCGACTGAAAACACTGCCATCGGAAAACCTGCAGAGCGAAGTACAACTGATGTCTCAGATACATGATATATATGCATGGTATGGGCGCAGCCATCCATAACAGAGTATACAATAATCGAGATCCAAGGCATGGACGCAGCCATCCAGAGAGGATCGATAAATAGACTCAGGTATGGTCGCAGCCATCCAATCAGTGAGTCATGTAATAATAGTCCACAAAATCGCAGCCTGGATTCCAACAGACAAAATCCAGGGTCTTGCGCTCCATCTCGACCCAAACAAAGTACAAGTTCAAGCATGCGAATATGTGAGCTGAAGTCGAACATGCAAGAACATCGTCTGATTACCAGCCAATGATGAGAGCTGTTAACAGACGTGAGAGGAACCACCAATAATGACAATGGCCCTCAAGGTACTACAGGTACAATCTACGGCGTGTGAATCAATGAGCTGGTGTCGAACACCCGTAGAATCACTCGATCGGAGGCCAATGATGAAAACCTCACGTCGAATGCGACGAACCTGCCATTGAGGCATGCAGGCTCCAAGGTACCATAAGGGAGTCTCTAGATCAGCTTCCCGGATAATGAGCTGAAGTCGACAGGAAGTGACCTTGATCGAAGGTGGGCCATAATGTTTCCCACATCATCGACACGAGACAGAGGAACATGATGTTTTTTGTGAATCAGGATCATATGAGAATTAGAGGAAGGTTGATACTTTGCAGAGGTCAACTTCTCTTGAACATATAACGGCACAATAGTGGATTTGGCAGTATTTGACATCAACGGATCAGAGGTCATGGTGACGAGGCAACGAGCAGATGAGAGGTCAAAAGGGATTATCCAAACCCATGGAGGCAAGTGAAGAACGAGATGAGATGTCCCCAACCCGACACGAATGCAGACAAGTGCCATGTTCAAGAGCGACATACTGCCGACACGACAATGATGTTGGTTCCATTTTTCCCCCACCATTTCTGGCGAGCACCCCAATTATTTTTGATAACAAGCTTGAAGGGGGTAACATATGCTTGTAATATAAGTCTGCCTTTCGGGTGAATCCATCCTAGTACATTTAACGAGCCCTAAGAAGGAAAAACTCGGAGAACATCATTTCGACTGAATCCAATTTCATCAGGGTTTAACGAGTCTGACAAAGGAGGAACTCGACGTCTTTTCATATTTAGAGAGTTTGAAAAGACAACAGAAAAGTAAACTCCAGCGGTCCCTTTTCGTAGATAGTTCCTCGGACCCGAAAAGGTAGAAAACAATATCCGAGAAAACCTCCTAGTCGCGATAGGCTAGGGTATTCCTTTTTCGTAATCAATCCATCCCAGCCCGAAAAAGGGGTAAACGTATACTGGGTAGATGTCGATTCGTGTCCAATTTAACGAGATCGAAACGACAAGGGCCTCGGCAATCTTTTCATGTTTAGAGAGTCAAAAAAGAGCTGAAAGATGACTCCAAAGTGACTTTTTCGTGTATTTACCGAGTCCGAAAAAGTATAAAATACAACTCGTTTCACCGTTTAAGTCACGTAAGAAAACCTGTTACTGCACAAAAATCAAGCGTAAAACCCATTTTTGACAAAATATATTAAAATATTCAGAAAAATAGCCTTCAAAACCTATTTTGAGTTCAAAAAGCTATAAATATGTCAAATGGTAAAAATAATATTACTTTTCACTATTTACCTCACTGAAGAGCAGCAGTGGTCTATTTTGTATACGAACTTCTGACGGCGATTGCGACCGATCCGGGCTACCATTCAGATTTCCGTCTGTTCCAGGTAAGAGGCGCTTCTTTGTACTCCATTTCAATCTATTTTTTAATAAATTTTTATGCATATTAGACTTCTGTAAGGAATTTTTGAATTTTTTAGGGCTCCGCCCATTGGCGCGGGTATCCGGCACGGACCCGCGCCAATGGCATTTTATTTCCAAAGGGCCCGTGCCAACTGGCACGACTGTTAGGAAAACAGCCGCGCCAGCGGCGCAATCCAATTTTCCGTTTGAAATTTCCACACAATGGATAAATTGCATGAATTTTTAAGGATAACAGAGGTCTAATTGAAGTTTTTTGACCATGTGAATGCAGGCAACCGATCAAAATGGTCATTGAGTGGAAAGAGAGGGAGCATGGGGAAGAGGATGAATAGGCCATGGAGAATGAAACTTGCATGAATGCCCTCAAGAAATGTGGGATTAAAAAGTTCTTCCTGACACCTTGCTTACGAGCTCAGCATGAGCTCCTACAGTACTTGATCAGCATATGGGACGAACATGAACAGGTGTTCAAGTTGTGGGACCAAGTATTGGAATTGGAGGTTTCTAACGTATACTTCATAACCGGACTATCGCGCAGAGGCCCGGTGCCCATATTGACAGGGAGCAGACCGTCTGGTGAGAATATGGAGCAAGTGATGGCACGAGTGTGCCAAGGGGCACGACTGGGATCAGGAAGTGGAAAGGTGGGCATCCATACTATTCCTGATCTAGCACTTAGGGTAGTGCTTCATACCATCACGCGGGCTGCGGGATCGCAGGCACCGCACGAGGCAACAAAGGCCCAACTCTTACTGGCCTCAGAGTGCATGAGTCCCCTATTATTCGACTGGGCCACAACAGTGACAATAAACATCAAGAGACATCTCATGAAGTGTAAGCAGGACAAACTGAAACAATTTTGCTACGGTTCTATCCTGGTATCGTTCATTCTGGAACGATTACCAATCTTCCAGGGCCAAGGGACCATAGTAGTTGAGCCAATTCCACGAGAGCCAAGAATGGCTCGCTGGGCAGCATTGATGCCCAGAGCTGGAGGAGGCCAATAGATGTCCTGGAGGCCAGAGTTTTTTGGGTGGTTGCGGCATCATTTGATTGTAGTGGAAGACTGGCCATATGCAGGAACCGATTTCACTGGAGACCCAGATCTCCCACTGTCAGAGGGAGATGATTGGGACGAGGAGTTGGGTATGATCTCTTCTCTTTTTTATTTTTATATTTTATGATTTTTTTTTTTTAGTAATACATGTCCGTTCTGACACATTTTATATGCATGCAGATGTGGGCCCAGAGTGACCAGCCGGTATGTCTCCTATCGCGCGGAGGACTCTTCCCGCACCTGATCCCCAAGCAGAGGGTGCAGAGGGGGGGGAATTGATCTAGAATATCGATGGTATTGTCCGAGCGATCCCAGACTACGCCCGACTGGCAGATGTACCGATGGCGTACCAGAGACATACGGTGGGAGTGCCTAGCCACCTCCACCGACTCCTGAGACGCTTAGTGCATGCAGTCATTTGTTATCATGAGCACCATGCGGATTAGACTCCTAGGGCTTTTATCATGCATATTTTTTGAGAGACATGTCGTCTTCGGATGTATTAAGATGAACATGTATATTTTTTATTTAATGTGATGCACACCATGCAAACATTCGATATCTATACATATCTATTTCTAGATGGATTTCCTTTTACATGTGATGATGATTTACAAATTGCGCAAATGTCTATATAGAACCAAATTAGCTACTGCATCAGTTAACGTATTCATATGCCTGGGTATATGATGATATGTAATATAGTCAAAATTTCTTTCCAGTAAACGAACACGTAGATACAGACGCAAAATGGATGGGTTTCTTACTGAATAGTGTCCGTTCAGTTGTGATACTACAAGTTGCGAGTCTAGATACACAAGCAATTCACAGATACCGAGGTTTACAGCCTCAGTCAATAATTCTAACACAACACTATATTCCGCGATATTATTTGTAGTACGTCCCAGACACACACCTTGCAGGTTGACCAACTCACTAGCAGGATCGTAGATTACCCAGGCCGCCGAAGACAGATTCCTGGTACTGCGGGAGGCACCATCCGCAAAACCAACAAACGGATTGATGGACATCTGCACAATCAGGAAGACCCGATCAGCATAAAGATGTTTACATTACAAACCACACCACACATGCACACAAATGAAAAATACTCACCTATGTACACTAAAGACGGGCATGCCCCCCAGCATGGTGTCTCAATTCAAGGTGCATGCCCCCCAAGCTTCAATCCATAGGAAATGGAGTGAAGGTTGAAAACAAAAGAGATTTGAACTAAATCTATCAAAACTCGAATTGAAAATGCTTGTGTTTCATTATTTTAACGAGGTTGACACACTTAAGAGAATTATCCTCGTAGCATCTTGTTTCATTGTTTGAGGAGCTTGACATAAGTGGAGGAAATATGCTCCGACGAGCTCCAAGGAGGAGGCTCAGGAGGGAGATGATCATGTATGTTCCCAACGATCCCCGGTTTAACGGAGATGTTGATCAGGATGGTTTGAGTGATATTACTCAGGTTTCCCTCCGAAAGAACCTCGTGCGTCAAGATGGGCATTTGGAGAGGAGGAGTAGGAACCTGAGATGCATAATGCTCTAGAAAATCTGACATTGCCCCCAAGCTAGGCATGAAAGAGGAACGATGATGTCCATTGCCCCAAGGCAGCTCCTCGAGAGACATAGTTTCAATGATGGCTTCATCGGAAGGAAAAGTCTCTTTAAGAGGATCCGACGAGTTGGCCTCGCCAAACCAGGGGGATTGAGAGTAGACATCTAGAGCCATCCTCAACGGAGCATGCTGAGGAGGTGGACGATCAGATGCAGTAACAATTTCACAGTAGCTAATCTCTACTGGAGTTAAGGGCATTGATTCTCCAAACTCAAACACCTGCTCAGGCATAGGGATGAGCCAGGGGTCATCAGACCTATAAATCATGTTAACTTGAGCGGCGTGCAGTGGCGGTGTGGGAAAAATACCCATGAGGACGGGGTCTTTGAAGAGACCGGGCACTACACTATCAGGGGAATTTGGTATCTGATCCATGTATGGAACGTTGTTCTCAGAGGTAGAGGTGAAGAAAGACAACTAATCCACCGTAACGATTTTGCCCTCGTGAGGGAACTTAAGGAGTCGAAAGACGGTGGATGGCACGCATAGCATGGCATGAGTCTAGCTGCGGCCAAGAAGTACATTGTAGTTGAGCCTAGCGTCAACCACTTCCACTTCTACATTGACTGTCTTCCCCTGTAAAGTAATCGCTAGACTCTCGAGAACACCCAGGGTTTTAGATTCCCGACCATCGAATGCCTCTAGGGCATTGGGATATGATGAGAGGGTTGGAGAGCCAATGGCTTTCCAACAAGCAGATGACATAACACAGGTATAGGCACCTTCATCCACAACAGCCCTATGGATGTTAAGACCGTTGATCCCGACTTGAATAACAAGAGCGATTTGATGTGGAAGTCGGGGGGTGAAATTCTCTAAGTCGAAGGTGAGAAGACTCGAATCGGCGGGATCGATGCCACCGATGGTAGACAATAAAGCCTTTCGTTGCGAAGGACAACTTTGAAGAATTTCTAGTGCAAACATAGCAGAAGGCGCCTATGCCAAATCCTCAACAATACTGTAGTGCTGAGCGACACGGGCATTCGGATTGTAAGAAGATCTTCGAAGAACACCTTTAGAAGGTGGCTTCACAACAGGTTCAGGGGTAGGCTTCTCAATTTCCAACAAACCGGAGACAGGTGGGGGAGGTGTTCCATCCGCAACTGCCTTCCCAGGTGCCTGCCGCGATTCGTTGTAATCCTTCGAACGTGTGGCAACAGAGATAGGTGCAGCACCATTCATCATAAAAACTTGGGACCCAAATGGTGCAGATGGTGAAGGTTGTTCAACCATCTGGGTCTGCTGAGACAGGAATGGTTCTTTAAGAACTGTCGGAGTCCCTTTAGAGCCTTTGAGAAGTTGACTAACTTCAGATCGTCGTGGACAATCTTTGGTATAATGGTCTCCTTCACAAATGAGGCAGGGGTACTTCGGTTTACGCTGAGAACCATCCTCAGTGCGAGGTTTGGATTCTGGCTTTGGGGTGTCAGATTTGGATTTACCTTTGCCCTTCTTTTTCCCTTTGGAGGCTTTCTCCGCAGGATTTTCCTGAACGGCGTTAACCTCTACTTTTTTTCCAGAATCGGTAGGGGTGGGAGGAGAAGAATTATTGGATGAGTTAGACTTCTGCTTCCCATTCGAAGATTTCTTCGAATTCGAGACACGGAACCAATGACACCATCCACTGCAGGGGTAGGTGGAGCCTTAGAGGTTCCGGACCATGGAGCATCAGGCAAGATATCATAAAGCGTGTCGGACTGAGAATATACAAGATCCAGATATTGGGCACGCACAATGGCTTGTTCCTCCGTCACACACGCTCCCATCGCAATATCTTGGGCGATTTTGTTCACGAAGTAGGTGGTGAACCAATGAGTTAGTATCTGATCAGGTATATGAAACTTGATCAGTCTACGATGGCACCGCCACTCATGAATGTGATCAGAAATGTGAGTGGCTTTATCCTGCTTCAAAGAAGTCAGGAGGTGTGTCCTGGCTTCATAGCGAATCGGTAACTGAAAGTGCGTCAGAAATGCCATGGTTAAGGAATTGAAATCTTGGAAGATGCCACGGGATAACTCGATGTACCACTTAGCAGCAGCTCCAGTCAAAGTGCACTGGAAGAGGCGTAGACGAATTGAATCATCGACCCAAGAATTGGACGAACACCAAAGGTGATACGTCATCACATGCGCTTGGGGGTCCTCCCCAGCTTTACCCTCAAACTTGGGGCAATCACCTGGTATCTTGGTAGGAACCGGAGGCCAATAAGGATTATGTAAAATCGGATCATTGGTTAGTTTTGAAACATCCGGCAACTCCAATTTAGCCAGGAATGGCAATGGCGGATTGACCGGCATGCCAGGCCCGGGATGAGGATCGGTACCTGTACTCCATGCTGGTTGGGAATATCCTTGCCCCCATGGGTTCTGTCCCATAGGATTCTGACTGTAGGGAGTGTAGGTCGTATAACCAGACTGATTTGGCTGCTGGTAACCAGTGTGTGGAGCTTGATAACCAAAGTACGGACTCTGATTATATGTCGGCCCAGTGTAAGCAGCATTTGGATTTGGCTGCTGAGTATAGGTAGAACCGGGTTGATGAGGATAATACTGAGAGCCTCGGGACTGGTTATAATTCGGTTGAGATTGACCATGAGGATAATAACCGCCCTGAGGATGAGTCGGTTGTTGATAGGTGGAACCCTGCAGAGCCTGATAGCTAGGGCGCAGCTGTTGATTTGGCTGCGGCATCGAATAAATCGGCTGCCGGGCAGGGTTAATGGAATGAGCGGGCTGCCCTGAGTGAACAGGTTGACCCGGCTGAGCGGGCTGCCCCGAGTGAACAGGTTGACCCGGATAGACAGGCTGCGCCAGTTGCGCAGGTTGACCTGGCTGTAACGGAGCCCCAGGTTGTGCCGGATGGGCCGGTTGGCCTGGAGGCGGAACACCAGGTTGTACCAGATGGGTCGGTTGGCCTGGTGAAGGAATGGAGCCAGGTGGTTGCTGGTAACCGGTTTGACTTGGAGCAAGACCATAGGATAGTCCCGGCTGATATGCAACGTTGGAAACAACAGGATACTGCGGTTGCATAGGCTGAGAAGGCTGGATTTTCCCCCCAGGACCATAGACCAGTCCCGGTTGGTACCCCGGTTGAGGCTGCACAGGTTGACCGGAAGGGTTGTAATACTGTCCTTGCGGACCGTACGATGGCCCTTGCTGGCCCGCAGGATAGCCTTGCACGGGCTGCCCCTGTGGGTCATAAGGGTAGCCAGGTTGGCCCGAAGGTTGGCCTTGGAAAGGTTGCCCTTGCGGGTTATAAGCCTGGTTATAAGGTAAACCTTGAGCATGTAGGTGAGCCTCAGGAGCGAGTAGACGTAAAATGTCCCCGTGCTCATCATATTGATCTAGAAAAGCATACACGGGTGTACCATCCTGTGCATAGTGCGAAAAATAAGAGCAGTTGGGATCTTGGGAGGACGGTCCAACCTCAGGGTTCGATTGTTGTAGGGACAACCGATACTCCTCCGGAGAGATGTTCTCCAGCATAGCAGTCACTAAATAAACGTCTTCAGGAGGCGGCATAGCCCTCGCGGAGGGTGTCGTGACAACGGGTGCAGAGGCGGCCACACAGACAGTGGGCCGAGTGGGTACAGAAGTGACGGGTGTCTGAGGAGACATCCCCAATGAAGGAGAAACTAGCCTCATAGAAGGAGCTGACACTCCCATAGAGGCGGGGGCGGAAATGATCTGACCCAAGGATCTATGCCCTGGTGGCAATGAGAGACTGGAAGATGACATGATCACAGGTTCAAAGTTGTCTCCTGGAAATAATCTTCGCAGGAAAAGCTGATAGTCTTCACCAGATGTTGGGATTTCCTCACTAGAATCACTCATGTTGGAGTCTGCCGCTAGATCCTGTAATAGACGGCGAGGACTAGGAGGAAAAACAGCAGTTATAAAAGGCGAACCTGAAGTAAGAGAAAGGAAATCAGCTCCTAATCTCAATTCCAAAAAAGGGTCAGAAAAGGGCCAATTGAACTCAACTGGTCCCCCAAAGGGTTGCTCAGCAAGAACCGGTCCCCTATCAGGAAACTCGGAAACGATAGGCTGTTGTGGTTTAGCAGAGGATTGGGAAGCCTCTGAAGAATCGTCCGTATGAGGACTACCAGTAGACGAAACCGAAGGTTCCGCCACTGTGGTAGCAACGATAAGAGAAAAAGATCAAACACACACACAGGCTGAAAAAGAGTCAAGACACACCATCAAACGGTCAATAAGCAGAATCTAACAAGGCGTGTGATCGTGGGTGATTAATTTTACCACATTGAAAAATAAGAAACTTCACCGTTTCATGTTTTAAGAGTCGAGAAACAGTCGAAAAGGTGACTCTATCTCTTTCAGATTTGACACAAGCGTGAAAGGACAAGCGCTTGGTGATCCTTTCAAATTTAGGGAGTCAGAAAAGATCAAATGACTACTCAAGAATACTAGGCAAAAGGGTGTACCAAATAACCGTGAACTGCAATATACACCTTGGTTCCAATAATGAAAGAGAAATCGACCAAGGACTTTCCGTACGTGTAGGCAATCTCCCCTAATGCTGTGTCTGGTGTATCACGGGTATAGGGCGGAAGAATCGGCTTCCTATGGATAAAAGATTGAAACCTAGTGGGGTCTCCCTTTATATACGCGACGGTACGGGGAGCACAAGTCCGTACTAGTGCTGTCTAAAGCCAAAAGGCGAACGGAAACTACTAGGTTTTAAGACGCCGGAACACGTCTCTAGCCTAGACCTCTAAATGTGTTTCGTTAGATTTCAATGCTGCCTTAGTGTAAATTGGGTAGATTTTAAAGTTTATCTTCAATTACGTTTCAGTTTTCAGGCCCTAACGAATGTGATGTCTCAAAAATCTCCTAAATGCAGAACTACATGCCACAGTATATCATTTCGTTCGATGAAAGCTAGCTATGGAAGAGTTAAGAGCTTTTTACACAAACAAAATTATCGGAAGACGACCAGTGATATCTCTAATGCAGCTAATGAAACTAAAAAATTTTCTTTCAAAGTCACTAATTACTAATAACACCGAAAAGATTTTAATTTGCACTAATCAATCAAAAGAAAAAGAGATTTTTTATATTTTCAATGTTTGAGAGCTAGATGCACTAAACAAACCGAAAACAGATGAGAAGAAATTTGAGAAATGATAATAAGAGAGCAAAAACAAGAAGATTTCACTCAATGTCACAAACAATCAGACCTCAAATCGACCAAAAGTCTCTCAAAACCAAGAAAAGTCCCAAAGACACTAATGAGCCGCGTAATCTAGGCCCAAAATGAAGCGAAGCAGAATTCGAATGAAAACGAAATCAGTCACTCAAAAAGCACTATAAAATGATAGACAACTGTCAAACGAATGCAAGGAAGCAATCCCAAAGTTGACTGAATGAACGAAAACCAAAAACTCCCAAGGGAGGCTCGACTCACAAAAGCACCTAGATGCCATAGGGCTCGAATGAAAAATCGAAAGAAATAGGCAAAAAACCAAAGGATGGAGGTTACAATCAGTCAAACTAGACTCCAGTGCACTCAAACAGCTGAAAAAACAAGATCAAAATCTCGTCCAGATAAAAGCATGAAACACGGCAAACCTATTACTCCCACAAAGTTAGCCTCGACTATGAGCTTGAAATTAGCGCCCGGAAAGGCAATGGCACGGGTGATACACAGGCAACCTGCACCAATAGGCGCGACTGTCACACTGAAAAGCACGCCAACCGAGTTTACTATGGAAAAATGAAAAACAAGCAATCTCAGACACAGACAACTGATGACAAGGCTAAAACAAATCCAAACAAACAGAAAAATCCAGCCTAAAGAGCTAACCAAGCAAGCAAGACCAAGAAATTGACCGGAAAGAGAAGACAATACTCCAAGTTGTTCAGTCCGTAAACTAAACCAGAGATTGACTGAAGCAGCGTTGATCTACTCTGCTAGTGCAGAGCAAAAGCGTTTCGAAGGTTATCTGGCTGTGCTTCAGGCTCCGTCTATAGTTTACAAATCAAACAACAAGCTGAGTCCCCAGTGGAGTCGCCAAATTTTTTAGGAGGTAAATCCCCTCTGTGGACAAAGGCGATCCCTACTAGCCCAGATCGGGTCTAGCAACAATCAATCACGCTACAGTGTAGGTTCCTAATTGCAAATAAACCGACTTGTGAGGAAGGCTTACCTGGAATCCAACGTGGTCGTTTGTAGAAGAGGTGGTGCTCCCGTTCCTTTGCCTTGGAAGATCACAATCCTCACAATCTCCGTGATCGAACACCTGCACATGCAAGAAACAACACAAACGCAAGCATAAAATCTAGTATATACAACTATATGTTAATTCGAAGAAGACATAACTCAACATCATAATCAACAACAAGAGTGGAACCATAACCAATAGTCGCTTATCATTAATCAATCAAAGAAGAATACAACCATAGCTCTGACGCTGAATTCTCCTTCAAAGGGTCGCCAGCGGAACACGTCTCGAAGAAGCCTGCCGGGGATGGGACAAACCTCTCTCTCCGGATGTCTCGACAATGATCTCCTTGCTTGGATTTGGCCTTAAGGGAATGAATCAAGGCTCTTGCAGCATAAGGCTCTGATGGCTCTTGGAAACTTGGAGACTCGCTTGCAAGGAGATGAGCAAGCTTTTATAGATGGAGGAAGGGGAGTTGGGATCCCTATAATCATGGGATTGGCCCTATCATCAAGGAAGCTTCCATGAGAGGTGGAAAACCACTTCCTCTCTATGGAAATCCGTAGCCAAACCTCCCAACTCAAGATAGATATCAGTCCAGGAATTTTTTAGGACGAAACTTCCGCCTTTTATTTTTTAAAAACACCTCTTAATATGGTTGGCGTGGGTGCGGCTCTGTAATGACGCCAATTAGCGCCTCTTTGAAGGTTACCCCTTGTGTGAAGATGGCTTGGAACCACGCAGTGAAGAAACTGTTACCAGGGTTTTTGCGGGGAGATGTCTTGAGAGGCAATGAAAGCTCATCTTCAGAGGGATGCAATGAAAGTATTTTCAAGTCTTGTCTCTGCTCACAGGTCACGGAATGAGCCCTCCAATGTGCGGGATGGGGAATGGCAGGGATGGTGACAAATTGATGTGTAACAGATGCCATTTGGCCTTATGAACGCAGGTGCAACATTTCAGAGGGCCATGGACACTTCCTTCGTTGGTGATAGGTTTGTAGTTATATATCTAGATGATGTAATAGTTTTCTCAAGGTCAGATGATGAACACTTGGAGCATTTGCAAAAAAAAATTCAAAAGTGCAGAAAGTTTGGTTTGTCATTAAATCCCAAGAAATCTTTATTTGTCGTAGAAGAATTTAAATTATTGGGTCACATAGTTTCTAAACAAGGAGTAAATATTGACCCAGCAAGGGTGGAAGCCATTGAGACTATTCCTTTACCCAGAAGTAAGAAAGATATCCAAAGATTCCTAGGAAAAATAAACATTTTGAGGAGATTTGTGCCCAATTATGCTAAGATTGTGAGAAGTATAACAGATATGTTGAAGAAAAATGTAGAAGTGAAATGAGACAAGGGAGAAAGAGAATCATTTTCTAGAACAAAGGAAGCACTGCAGGAAGCTCCAGTTTTGATTAGTACCGACTATCAAAAGGGATTTCAGGTATTCTCATTTGCGTCCCCCACTACTATTTTTGCTTTGTTGTTGTAGAAAAATGAAGATAGTAAGGAGCAACCAGTTGCATTTTATAGTAAAGTTCTCAAAGATGTTGAGCTCAAATACAATATTCTGGAGAAACAAGTATATGCTTTGGTCAAAGCACTGAAAGACTTTATGTGTTGCAATCCAAAATAACTGCTTATGTTCCTAATTCTGCTATGAAATACGTGTTGGTCCAAAGCGATGTTGAAGGAAAAAGGGGGAAGTATATAGAAAAAATCCAAGAGTATGATTTGGACATCAAACCCACCAAGTTGCTCAAGGGATAGGGGTTAGTGAAGTTGTTGACAGAAACAAATTTTCAAGCCTTGGGAATCAATCTGTTGGCACCAATGGATGGAATTGTTAATGAAGAAGGTCAAAACAAGTCCAAAACAGGTATTCAATACAAATTTTTGTGCTCTAATTGGTATAAAGGTATTGTGCATTACATATGTTTCTTTTCCTGTCCAACTTCACTAAATAGAACAAAATACAGAGCTCTCAAGCTCAAGTCTCATCCATATGTTAATAGAAGCAAAGTTATACCGGAAAGATCCAGTTGGTATTTTGTTGTTATGTTTGACCGAAGGAGAATCTATTGAAGTCACCAAACAATATCATGAAAGTCTGTGTGGAGGAAATTATAGCTGGAAGGTCACTGCTCATAAAATTATCAAGTTGGGCTTCTATTGGCCAACCCTATTTGCAGATGTTTATAGATTGGTCAGAAGTTGTCAAAAGTGTTAGTTGTTTGTTGAAAAGAGAAAACTTGCTTCGTTACCTCTCTTCCTAGTATTTATTGAAGAACCTTTCAGACAATGGGGATTGCATTTTATTGGAGAGATAAATCCACCATCAAGTGGAAAGTTCAAGTGGATTCTGACTACCACTAATTACTTTACAAAATGGGTTGAATCAATACCCACTAAGAAGGTGAATGGCCAAGTAGTGACGAAGTTTCTGGATGAAAACATTTTCAGAAAATTCGGATGTCCAGTCAAAATTGTGACTAATAATGCTCAGGTATTCAACTCTGCTCGTTTCATTAATTTATGTCAAACATATAATTTAACTTTATCACATTCCATAGCATATCATCCCCAAGGGAACGAATTGGCAGAGTCCTCAAACAAGACATTGGTCAGAATCTTGAAGAATACAATCTCTGAGAATCAAAAGGATAGGGATATGAAGTTGAAGTTCTCCCTCTGGGCAGTTCGAGTCACCCCCGGGAGATCTACTAGAAATTATCCCTATGAACTGGTTTATGGGACTCAAGCACTATTTCCTACTCAGCTGGCCAAACCAGTGATTTCTTTCCTTCAAGAAGCTCGGGAGAACCTAATGCTCTGGTAAGAAGATTGAACAAGATAATTGAATCAAGTGAAAACAAAAACAAAGTCAGGGATAACTTGATTACTTATCAGGAAAATATGAAGTCTATATTTGACAAAAAAGAAAAAGAAGTTCTCTTTCAAGTAGGAGTTTTGGTACTAAGATGGGACACCAGATGAGAAGAAAAGGGGAAGAATGGTAAATTTGACCCTCTCTGGTATGGTCCATATAGAATCTCTGAGGCAAGGTCAAATAACACATTCATTCTAGAAGATCTAGATGGAGAGTTAGTACAGCTGCCTGTGAATGGGAAATATCTAAAGCATTATTTCCAGCATTAAAGGTCAGCATTCCACCATTGTAAATACCGGATTACTCATTTTTCATATGTCACCAAGCAATATTTGACTCCATGCCCAATGGATAAGGCACTAATCTACAGTTCTTAGCGCTTCCGTGGAAAAAAGCACTATCCCCAGGTGGAGCTAGATGTTGTGGCTCATTTGCATTTACCTTTGAAATATTTTTCAAAACACCAAAAGCATATATGTTAGAAAATGTAAAATTTTGTATGTCGAAGAAGAATTTTGATTTATATGTTGGTACATTAACATTTTGTGATGAGATGTGAAGGTAGTTCAAAGGATTGGATAACCAAAATAAAGCTCCAGAGGGTTTTAACATTGTGGAGAACGATGGAGTTGCACGAGTTCATTGAATGAAATATCGCAGGGAGTAGCGTGGAGAAGATGGAGCTATAGAGCGGCGAAAACCGAAGAAACATAGAAATCAGTTAAGACATAAAGCCTTTAGAAGATTCCAAAAGGAGGCGATCTGACAGCGAGGATTAAATTGCATAATTGAAGTGAGAGATGGACGTACCAGGTTGCATTGCAAATTTAAGTTTGAAAAGTTGCAAAGTGGACACGTGTCGGTATAGCATGATTTCTCATCAGCGATTATTTAGTTTATGCGTTAAGGACTTTGCAAGTTAAATAAAATAACTTGTGATGCGGTAAGAAGAGAAACTTGCGATGTGATAAAGGGAGGAGCCACATGTTGGGACAACGATTCAGCGCATATCGCACATCAGCAGGTTTAGAGTTTAGCATTAAGTCTTCGCAAGGTAAATTATTTTGGTTGCAAGGCGACAAACGGGAGATGGCGATGTGATACAGTACAGCGGGACCATTAGATTGGGGCACAGATCAATGGTGGAGATTAAATCGCAAATAGAGCGGTTTCGCACATCGGCATTATTATTGTTTACCATTTAAGTTATTTGTTATATTTGCTGACATATGATATCAAATAAGTTGCGAAGTGTGATTGCTTCTGATTGGTCAGGTCGTGTGTGGATCCGTAAACCACAGGTCTTTGGGGTTTTTATAAATTTGTAGTCGTGTATGCGATAAGGTAATGTGAAGGGGTAGCCAATGAATAAAGAGGCATAGGCAGAGTCAGGTAGAAGAATGTATAGTGGAATTGTGGGAAGCACGATAGCTGGGTCAAGTCAAGAACCAAGACGTCGTTACAGAACTATGCATATGTTGCATCATAACCAGAAAGGACACCTCGGCACTTCGTGAGGATGCATCAACAACATCAAATTCAACAAAACGAACAATATTTCTAGTTTTTATTTGTTTTCTCTTTATGATTGCAAAAGTAATCTTAACAGTTTAGGTAGTCGAATCGTTTCAAGAAGTTCAACAGTTATGAACTACTTTGAGGTATTTAAGTAGATAGAAATAAAGAAAAATGGTCCGATTTTTTTACCTCTGGATGACTGTTAATTTGGTACTGAATTTTTTGAGAAATTAATGAAAGAAGATCAAGTTTCCTGCACCTTTTGATGTTGATATGTCTTTCCAGATTCGCTCTGTGTGTATTCCTCTTTGAATGAATTGAAGTAATTTAGCAGTCGGTCTCTTAATTACATCTGTGAGTAAGAGTTAAATCAACTTAATTTGCACTCCTCCACTTCATCTCTTCTCTTTTCACAAACTCCCGATGAAACTTTAAAGTAATAGATTTTGTTTTTACAACATATTATTTCGAGTTTCCTCTCTCTCCATGATTTCCTTTGAAACTTAAAAGTGATAGATTTTTTTTCTCAGCATATCATTTTGAGTTTCGATTATAGTTCTTCTTTTCATTTCATTCAAGTATCATTAGTTTAGGGCATTGTGAAGGCTTTCACTATATCAGATTATTGAGGGTATTAAGTAATTAAATTCCAAAGGTGTTAAAGAGAAGCCATCTGATATCGTAATTGTGACATACATTTATAAAATGTCTTAAGCACTGATTCCTTACCACAGCCAAGGGATTGTTTCTTGAGATACAATGGAAGGCATGTCTTCAAGGTGAAATCTTAAACAAAGTGATATAAACCTATTATAGAATTCATCAAGAAATTCATAAATGTGCATAGAAATACTCTCAATTTCTAAACAAAAATTTTCATAATTGTAGTTATAATTGGCTGACAGAAAAAACTTCATAAAATGGTTCCATGAATGTATGGACTGATCTAGTAGTGTTTTGAGCCATTTGTGAATTTGTCCTTGTAATGTGAAAGTAAATAACTTGCAAATTTCATTGTCGTTAATGATATTAAAAGAATTACATTTATCACAAATTGACAAAGATGATCTAAACAAAAAAATTTACTCTCACCATCATTTCAAAATTTAGACAAGGATTCAATTTGTTTTTTGGGCATGCTTCTAGTAGGTTTGCATGAAATAAAAGCATGATCCAAAGTAACAATACATGCAGGAGCCATAATTAATTTAAATCTTTTAAAATATGACTCTACACATATTATCTAGATATGGCTCTCCTTATAACACCAGAAATGTTGATGGCCAAAAAGGACCTCATCAACATTGTTGAGACTATCTAGTCAAAGCTCCAAATTAGACTATTTTATGTTTGGGTTGGTGGTTCCGACTAGTTTTAAATTGGGCCTAGTTACCCTATTCCTAGATAAAACTAATCTAAACTAATTTTAATCTAATCTAAATTTGAATATACCTTATCCCTACCAATGTATGATATTACTTGATGTTATAAACGGACAGAAATAAAGGAGAAAGGAATTACCTTCGGGTCGCATGCTTAAAAAAAGTAATTCTTTAAGTTCGCTGAAAAGAGGGCTTAGCTAAGCCGCATGAAATTTTTCTCCTACAAAATGAGACTTTTAGGAATGTATTAAATTAATCTAAGTGCTAATGCAATATAGCCTATATGCAGACAATACAGAGTAAATATATTCTATCTTGATTAAGAGAAGGATTAGTCCTACTCCCAATCATGAGCAAGGCATAAAAGGATGAATTTAAATCTAATTGCAAGATAAGCCTATAAAATAATGAAATAGTTCATCAAACCTTCAGCTTAATAAATTAATATAATTATTCCAAATAAATATTTATTATGATTTTGTATGTTCATTCTTACACTCATTATTTAAAACATATTCATTATTAAATGCATCATCATAACGACGAAATTATTCAATTTATGCAATGATGATGAAGAGAAAATAGAAAAACATACATTCAATAATAAATAGTTACTATTGAAAACACAGATATCTACATGAATCCATTATTTAATTCTAATTCCAAATTATTTAATTCTAGTTCCAAATTTGATATGAGAAAGTAGTATTTTCATGTCAAATTGAAGAACTCAAAGAGTGAATGCACATACAATTTTATGATGGATATATTATAGATACAGTTCTTGTAGTACGTGTTAATTGAACTAGTTCATGTTCTTACTTGGAAGATAATCATGATGATTAATAAATATTAATCATCTATTAATAGGAATAATCCTCACATTTAAATAATTTTTAAATCACTGAAACATTTAAAATTTAACTAACAATTTTAATCCAATTTTAATCCATATTATAACTGTAATATGTATATAAAAAAAAATCATGTGCATTTTTTTTTTCAGAAAGAAAAAAACGCTGTATTATATTAAAAATATAACCAGTACATTGACCAAATATGTCTCAGCTGCGAAAGTACAACAGCGAGAAAACAGCATATAATGCCACAATGAAATGCTCATGCAGAATACCGAGCAGAGAAAATAGTTGGCATCCACATAACAGGGATTTGATCCTTCCCTTACAGATATCTTTCCTGATATATAAGAAGAAAATTAACAGAGAAGTAAAGACAGAGATGAAAGGGTTCATCTCGGTCCTTACCCAGAACTATGAGACTGTAAGGTAGAAGAGAAGCGGAGTAATTGGAAAAGAAGGCAGTGGAGCATCAATTCCAGGATTATTATAGAATATGAGTCATGGTTTGAAGATTTGAGAGACACTATCGGTAGATTGGGAAGATAAGCCCGATGATTGAAGTATCTCTTGTGATAAAGATCCTGGTAGTATACAAAATTGACATGCAGCAGATAATGTGGATAACCAACTAACAGAAAAGTATGCCCGCTCGCTTGATATAACACACTCCTATGAAGAGGTTGTACTGGCTCGCTTGATTGTATGACTCTGGGACGCAAAGAAAAAGTTGACACACTCGCCTGATAAACAATATGACATTCCTGCTTGATGGGTAGTCCGAAATACGAAAATAATATGCTGTTGCATGTGCATTTATATAAATTAACCTGTAAATCTGGAACAAGACTTGCTAACTCCATACACTTATTGCAATATTCGAATAAATAATAACCTTCATATTCGAATTTACAAAACCTCTGGTTTTCTAAGTTGTCGTCATCTCATTACATTTTCCAAATAGTGCTTCCTAGATTGTGAAGTCTTACCTTAAGAGAATAATCTGAAGAAATGCTAGATCTTCTCTTAGTCGTACACGAATTCGATACAATGAAGGAATGAATAAATGAAATTATATATATATATATAATTTATAAGTAATTTATGGCTATTGTACCATGAATGAAATAAACTTTAATTAACATCTATGTTACTTTGCTACCATTTATTTGGAACAAAGTAATTTGAAATGTATTAACATTTGATGGTGCTTTATTAAAGTTTTGATAATGACATATTATTTATATAGTGCACTCATTCTTGCAATATAGTTAGATTTGTCATAAATTCCTATTATTAGTTTAAAAATTTATGATTTATTAATGTTTAGCTAATCAAATATTATTCTTAAGTTGCACTAATTGTTATAATAAGGTTAGGGTTGTTGATAATTCATATATTCTTATTATTCATTATTAATGAGGTTGTGTATGTGATTGATATATGCCTATTGACTTATATCAACCACAATTATTAATTTGGTTGTGTTAGTTAATATTAAATATACATGTTTTGCTCTATATAGTTTGCAATGTTAGGTGTTATGTTATGTTCTATTTTATATACATTTTTTATATGGTTAGTTTTTTTCTCAATACATAGTTTATAAAATTTATTAATATCCATATTATGCATTAATATTAATAATACTTGCATATTTAGTTTAGTAATAAGTTACATATTAGTAGTTATTTACATTTTTTAAGTATTTACATTAAGTATTCATCAATATTACATATGTGCATGTTTTCACGTTGAGATTAAGTCAAACTAATGTCATGAAACGACTCAAAGGAGGAAGTCATCAAAGCAAGGTACCAAAATGATGAAAATAGTCAAACCTCAAAATACCTAGTGGAATGCGCCAAGATCCATTCATAAGAATATTTTTGTAAGAAGCACATTGAAAAAGAGATCGTTCGAAGCTAAACGAGCTTTATACAATCAAAATTGATATAGTAAAATCAAGTAAGATCAAGCATTCAAAGTGACCATCACAAGGATCATAATCGAAAGATAATTCAAAACATGATTGAATCCTGAATAACCAAAAAGATTAAATGCCAAACAATATGGATAGGAGGAACCATCAACCACCCAAGTGTTAATAAAAAGGGGAGTTTTCCCAGATTTATAATGGGGGGCCCTTGATTTTTACCAAAATGTAGGGGAGTTGTTGGCGAGCCAACATGTGTGTAGCAAATTGTTGAAGATGAGGTAAAAATTCAATTGGCCTCTCTTTGATTGGAATATATTTCTCTAATTTGGTGGGAAACTAGGCTTCGGGAAGGTAAGAGTCTTTGCTCATGGTATGAATTCAGCTCAGCATTGAAAAGCAGTTATAGCCCTTGGGACATAACCCTAAGGAAATTATAGAATGAAAAACTCTATGATAGTGTAAAGTGGAAAGTGTTAAAATATTTAGGAAGGAGTTTAGCTAAAATGCCTTGGATTTAAAAATTCCACTATATACCCAAGAGACTCTCCTTAAATGCATTAGTATCTTGAATTGTTATATCTACAATCCTATTTTTTTGTTAAATCCATCTAACGTAGACAAGGTATGTGTGCAAGCCACTTACATAGAAGCAAGTTAACAAGGTGGGGGAGTCTCCATGGAATCCATTCAGTGGAAAGAAGGCAAAGGAAATGGAAAGGATAAATCGAAAAGGACATATTTTGTGAAGAAGGGTGACGAAAAACTTTCTTATTCCCCTTGGAAAAAGGAGGAGTACAATGATTATCATTGTTGGAGATTGCGTCTAAGCTTAGGCCAAAGTGGTTCTAAGATAGGAATGAAAAGTGGAAGGTGGATGTGACTATACAACAAGGTCTCATCAAATGAATTATGATCCCTTTTGGTAACCATAGGGAACTTGAAGAGGCTCATGAATGCAAGAAAAACCTTTCCACTCATGTCTACAAAGGTGGATAAGCATGTGATCTTAAGCATGGGAATGAAATCGTTACATGTAAATCTACTTATAATATGTTTCAGGAAACATTGGCGTTAAAACGTGATAATTTTCTATTTGAACCTCTTAAGAGGATCAAAAATGTTTTTAGTTTATTTTCATTAACATCAAGTGTATTTTATATAAAGAGATATTTTGGTGACAATCACATATGAAAAGATTTTGTCGACGTGTTTCAAACCAACTAGTGTGGTTCATCTTTGGGACAAGATGAGAGATCAAATCATGGCATCATATTTAAATAGATGAAGAGAAGAGTTAACTAGCCGTTATAATCTAAAAGCTAGTTTGACTTAAAATAGAAAAACAATAATTTTATTATTATTTTAATTTCTATAATATAATCTAATAATTTAATATTATTGTATTTTATTATTATTTTTTAAAATTATCAAATAAATAAAAATTCTTATTCGAGAATGGTATATAATCAATGGTTTAAAGAAATGAATAATAAAGAAAGAGAAAATAATAAATATCATGATTTGTATTTTTATTTATCTGTATATATATATATATATATATATATATATATATATATATATATATATAAAAGTTATATATTAATAAAAAATTATATATATATATATATATATATATATATATATATATATATATATATTCTAATAAAAGTTTTTTTATTAATTAATTAAAACAATATATTCATAACGCAGATTGGAAGAGGGAAGGGTGCTTAAATGAAACGCCACCTAGGATTATAGGGCAGGGATCCAACATCTGCTAATAGTCCAACCATCGTCTCTATTAAGATTGACCAATATTTTCTCAATCTCTAAAGCCTCCCTTAACTTACGGTGATCAAAATGGTCAACCCTAGCAATGACCTTAGCCTCTTCTATGCATATGTGATGGTTTGTATTTTCAGCATGCTCTGCTAAGGCATAGGAGCAAGACATTCCATGTTTTAGGTCAGTTGCATGTTCACAAATCCTTTGATTAATTGATCGGGAGTTCATGAATTTTGCTCAAAATTGAAAGTGCCCAAAACTCTACCAAACCTGAGCGATCGGGTAGATATCGTTGTTCTAATTTCGTCGGCGTGAACGGTTCGAAAAACCAATGTCTTATGAGGGAGATATCACGTTATGATCGATTTCCCAAACAGCTAAAATTTGTGACAGGGTTGACTGGGATGCCCAGTCAGCATGCAAGTACAGTCAACAAAAATGATAATATTCCTGATAATATTCCTTTTTCTAAACTAATGGTGTTTCACCAAGTGGAGCATTTAGGATCGTCGGATTTGGTTGTACGTGTTGTTTTTTTTGTCTAATGGAAGGGTGACATGTGGCCAGCCCAGAGGTTGCCATGTGTCCCCTGTACGGTTTATTAAAATTATTTTATGGGTCCGGGGGGATCGACCACGTCACCTCCAGGCGCGCCCGCAAAGGCTTTGACCAACTCCGCTACAAGTGTTTCATACCCCTATAGAGCGCCAGTGTTATTTAATGTTACAAACTATGTATGTTGGGGGGGGGGGGAGGGACCGCCAGCAGTCCCAACCCGCCGGCGGCCACATTGTATTGATCACATGAGAGTGGTAACCGTGGCATATAACATTACCTCTGACGGTTCCGCAAACCATTACTCCGGTGGCTCCAAAAACATTGTCACATGTTACATAACCGCAACAACTGTTGCCACATCCGACGGTTATTAAACGTTGCTCTGGTGATGTTAAAACTGTAACTTCAAACCTTGTCACATGCGATCAGTCTGAAGGACATGCCGGCGGGTTCGAGAACTCTACCCCCATCACAGTTCCGCACCATTCTATGTTAAATGCGGAGGTTTCCCTAACCACAAGGTTTGGGGGGGGGGGGGGGGGGAGGGGGGTCAGCATGTGGCCACCCCCACCCTTAACCATTTCAATTTAAAGTGACGGTTAGTTATTTGGTGAGATTGTTAGCACTCCACCAATTTCTTATTTTTTTTCCATTTTAACTGCAGTTAACTGAAGTCCTCCAAATTAAGTGGAGGTTTTGTAGGAGTGATTGGGGAAAAGGCTAGGAGGGTAAATTTTCAACCAATTTGGGTGAAACAAGAGTCTAAATAGACTAATTGGAGCATTCTGGAGCCACTGGTGCAGAGAAAACAACCATTGGAGGCTTGTAAACACATTTATTTGCAAAATTTTGAGCATAATGAAATATGGACATGCCATTGGGAGTTGGACCAGCAGATGTAGCCTAGGAGGGGTGAACTGCTTCATCATGCCTATTGTGTAAAACTTATGTGTGGTTTTAATTCTCTGTTATACACTATTTTTCAATGTTGTTTAGGCTTATTCACATGCTTAAAACTCATAATTTCATCTATGTTTCATGGTTAAATTCTCAATCCTTAAGAAAACAAATGGAGACAAATATGTACATGTTTTATAACCGAAAAGACACTTAGCACAGCAAAATAATATAGTCCTTTAAGATCATGTTGGTATCAGAGCTAGAGTTTATTCTCTGGTGTTTTTGTGTCTAAATATTTGTTTAACTGTTTGCAAGTGTTCACATGCGTACTAGGCTCAAGCTTAAGAGAGGAGAAGGAAAATTGGTGGAAGCAAGAGGGTCTCAAAGTGAGCCACAGCAAAGGAGGGCAATATTGCCACTTTCTCCACCACCTAGATCACCTCCTAAAGAAGCAGAAGCGGCATTAAGCATGCCTTCAGAGGAATAATAAATCCATGAAGAAGTGGATCCCAAAGAGTAAGAAAGAGTGTACAGAAAATCATTTATTGACTTGACTGAGATGGTTAGAATCCTTTATCAAGAAAGGAATGACAAACTAGAAGAAGAAAGGTAAAAACTTCACAAGGAAGGACGGGGATCATCAGGAGGTCACAATGATGAATATAAGTCAAAGAAGGGAGATGGAGGAAATGGAGACAGTAGAAATTCACCATCCTCGCCCTCCTCATCATCGTCATCATCCTCTACTTCATCTCCAGTACATCAGCCACACAAGTCAAAGAACACTGGTAAAAGTCCTTTTCTAAAACTTGATGTTAAGTTTGACTTCCCAATGTTTAATGGTGAAGTCAATGTAGAAAATCTTGATAATTGGATTAGGAAATTGGAGGTCTATTTGAGAATCCAAAATTGTCATGATGATGATACCAAAATCCAATTAGCTTCATTGATAATGGAAGGTGCGGCACTTGTTTGGTGGGAAGCCAAGACAAAGGAGGATATCAAGAAGCATGGTAAGATTATTCTATCATGGACTGATTTCATTTCTGCAATAAAACAATAGTTTTATCCATTAGCTCACATGCAGAAATCCATAATGGACTGGAAAAATTTTAAACAATTGAAAGGAAAAAATGCACAAGTTTACACCCAAAAATTTAGGATAAGATCTCTCTTATTAGGGGTAGATTTGCAGAGCCAAGATACTTTGCTCAAGTATATAGGATGCTTACATAGCTACCTAAGACATACTATCCTCATGTTTAACCCTACAAGTCTAGATGAAGTTTGTGTACAAGCCACACACTTGGAGGCAAGGGGAAAACAAAACATAGATGAGAATGAGGAAAATGAGTTTAAAGGTAAATGGAAGAAAAAAAGGAATGCAAATATCAGGAAAGAGAAGGGAAAAATATTTTGCAAAAACTATTCAAAAACTGGCCATGATGAATACCATTGTTGGAAACTTCATCCAGAATTGAAACCAGATAGCTTGAAAGCCAAAGAGAAAGGAAAAATTGTTGTTATAGTTGAACAATATTTAGGGTCAGATTCAGGATATGAAACAAAAACTATATCCATGGGACTAAATAACATGAAGGGGAAATAAATTGAAACTAAACTCAGTACTAGTACATCAAAATGTCACATACAAGCTCCAAATGAAGAGAGAAATGAGATGTTTCATGTGAGGGTCTGTTAAGTAGGTAAATCCCCTCTGCCGACAGAGGCGATCCATCTAGCCCTAGAGTGGGTCTAGAAACAAAGAGACATTCTAGAGTGTTTATTCCTAATTATTGAATGAAAAGAGGAAACGGTAGATTAACCTAACTGGGATCCAATGTTGTCGTCATAGTTGTAGTGGTGGTGGCCTCTCGCTCCTGCCTCAGCAAGTCACAATCCTTCTACAGTCATGCTCGGATACCTGCACATAGATCAGCAAACAAGAACAACATACGACATAATAACTTCATTCATAACTACTAGCCAGTCAAAGAGGGCTAAGCATATCTCATTAAAGAAATGACATAACACAAAATGGGAACCAAACAATAGTCACGTGTATGTATTGATAGAAGGAAGAGGTACAACCAAAGCTTTGACGTCGCAGTCTCCTTCGGCAGGGTTCAGCCGAAGCGTGTCTCAGATACTTGTCAGGGGTTTCGGATGGGACGAAGGCATGGGCTTAAGCTCTCTCAACGAAGTTCTTCCCTGTTCTATCTCTTCAACAATTCAACTATAGTGTAATCAATTCTCCATGTTCAACTAGCTTATGCAAGGAGAGATAGCTTCTTTTTATAGAGGAAAAGGAGGAGGTTAGGATCCCTACAAAGTGGGAGGGAGGCCTATCCTTTAGGAGGTTCCCATAAGAGGTGGAAACCATAAATTAAAGGAGGGAGTCTGTGGTTATTCAGTCCAACCACTCCTAATGACTCATCCTCGAAGTTGTTGGAGTGGAATCTCTGCCTTTATTTTTTTTTTAAATTCCATAAACAGCTTGGCGCGGGTGGCTAACTGAGACAGAGCACCAACTGGCGCAAGGCCCAGTGTTAATATTCCTCATCAGCACGAGGGCAGAACTGACTAATCGCACCAAGGAAAAAACAAGGATTTTTGAAGCTCTGCTCAGGGAATTGTCAACAGAAAGAATATTTCTCTCATGTCAAGGGATGCAATGATGGTCTTTGCAAGGCATGACACTGCTTATTGATCGCAGAAATGACCCTCCAATGGGTGAGATGGGGATTGCAGGGACAGTGACAAAATGCTGCGTAACAGATGCCCCCTAAATCATGAGGTCCGAGGGAGAGGGAGGGGTGAAATTCTTTATGAGAACGCATTCGAACTAAACACCGTTGCCAGAAACCTACAATTACAAATACAACTGATATATTTGATACATAAATATGTGGTATCGGTGTAGCCATCCATAATAGAGTACATAAAAACTGAGATCCAAGGTATGGACGCAACCATCCAGCAATAAGGATCAACAAATAGACTCAGGTATGGTCGCAGCCATCCAATCAGAAGATTCATGTAATAAGTCATGATAATCCACAAGAACCCGCAGCCTGGATTTTATCAGACAAAACCCAGGATCTTGCGCTCCATCTCAACCCGAACAATTACAAAATCAAGCATGCGAATATATGAGTTGAAGTCGAACATGCAAGAAAATCGTCTGATTACTAGCCAATGATGGAAGTTATTAACAGACATGAGAGAAACCACCAATAATGACAATGGCCCTCAAGGTACAAAAGGTACAGTCCACAGAATGTGAACAGTGAGTTGATGTCGAACACCTGCAGAATCACTCGATCGAAGGCCAATGATGTGAACCTTGCATCGAATGCGAAGAACATGCCATTGAGGCATGCAGGCTCCAAGGTACCAGAAGGGAGTCTCTAGATCAGATTCCTGGATAATGAGCTGAAGTCGACAGGAAGTGATCTGGTTGAAGGAGGGCCATAATGTTTCCCACATCATCGACACGAGACAGAGGAACATGATGCTAGTGAATCAGTACCAACAGAGAATCAGAGGGAGGTTGAAAATGCAGAGGCAAACTTCTCTTGAACATATCAGCAACACGACACTGGATTTGGCAGTATTTGACATCAAGGGATCTAAATTCATGATGACGTGGCAAAGAGTAGATGAGAGGTCAAAAGAGATTACCTAAACCCATGGAGGCAAAAAATGATGAAGTGAGATGTCCCCAACCCGACACGAATGCAGACAAGTGCCATGTACAAGAGCGACATACTGCCAACACAACTAAAATATGGTTCAATTTTCCCCCACCATTTCTAGCGAGTACCCCAATTATTTTTTTTAAAACAAGCTTGAAGGGGTTAGCATATGCTTGCGATGTAAGTTTGTCCTTCGGAAAAATCCAACCTAGTACATTATACGAGCCCTAGGAAGGAGGAACTCGAGTAATATCATAGTGACGAAGTCTGATGTCATCAAGATTTAACGAGTCTAACAAAGGGAGGACTCGACATATTTTCATGTTTAGAGAGTTTGAAAAGAAGGCAGTGAAGAAAACTCCAGCATGGCCCTTTTCGTAAATAGTCTCTCAGATCCAAAAAGGTAGAAAACAATATCTGAAAGAACCTCTTAGTCGCGATAGGCTAAGGTATTCCTTTTTCGTAAATAATCCATCCCAACCCGAAAAAGGGGTAAACGTACACTGGGTAGATATTGCTTCGCAGCCATTTAACGAGTTCAAAACTAAAAGAGTCTAGGAAATCTTTTCAATTTTAGAGAGTAAAAAAAGAGCTGAAATATGACTCTAGTAGTGTCTTTTTCGTGTTTTTACCGAGTCTGAAAAAGTATAAAATATAACTCGTTACTTCATCACTATGGCCTAAAAAAACTTGTCGCTGCACAAGAGACACGTGTAAAACCCATTTCTCGAAAATAATATAATAAAATAATCAAAAAACATGTCTTAAAACCTAATTAGGGTTGTGAAAAGTTATAAAAATTCCAAAAATGGTAAAAATAATTAGTTTTCACTTTTTACCTTTTGTGGAGCAATAGTTACCCATTTTACAGTGTGATCTTGCGGCGACGATTGCGGACAATCCGACAGATCAATCTCGAATACGTCAGTTCCAGGTAAGAGCCGATATCTCTCCCTTAATTTTAAGTCCTCTTTTACTGCATGCAACCCTCAATTTTTATTTCTAGGGGAGGAAATGTAAAATTTAGGGCACAGTGGTTGGCACGAGTTTCGGGCACGGACTCGCGCCAATCGCCCATTTTTCTGAACTAGTGCGCACCAACTGCACAGACCATTTTTGTTTAAAAATGCAAGTTAAAGACCCATTTTTTTACAAATCCAAGTTTCAAAAATAGTTAATACTATCCATATGAACATGTTTGTAGGTAGAAAGCAGAAAAATGGTAATCGAATGGAAAGAACGGGAACACAGTGAAGAGGATGAGCTTTCCATGGAAAATGAGAGATGCATGGAAGCTCTTAGAGACTGTGGACTGAAGAATTTCTTCTTGAAGTCGTGTCTCCAAGCTCAACCGGAGCTGCTATAGTATTTGATCATCATATGGGATGAGAATCAAGAAAATTTAATCCTTCGAGATCAGGAACTTGAGATTGATGTTTCTGATGTCTACTTTATAACAAGATTATTGCGGAGGGGAGCAGCACCAATCCTAACCGGCACCCGGCCTTGCATGGAGAGCATGTCCATGGTAATTGACAAGGTATTTCTAGGGGCACAAAAGGGATCAGGAAGTATGAAAGTCGATATCTAGACTATCCCAGACTTGGCACTAAAAGTAGTGCTACATACCATCACATGATTTGCAGGATCGCAAGCACCGCACGAAGCATCAAAGACACAACTACTCCTTACTGTAGACTGCTTGACACCAACCATCTACAACTGGGCAGAGGCCGTGACAATAAATATGAAATGTCAGCTGACAAAGTGCAAGAAGACCAAACTGGAGCAAATTGGTTATGGGTCTATCCTGGTATCATTCTTCCTAGAACGACTACCAATCTTCCAGCGTCAGGAGGTCATAGTCCCAACACCACTAGCGAGGGAACCACAGATGACCCGATGGGTAGCTCTGATGCCAAGGGAAGGGGGTAATCAACAGATGTCCTGGAGACTGGAGTTCTTTGATTGGCTCCGCTGACAGTTGGTTTTCGTGGAGGACTGGCCCTACTCTGGTACATATTTTACTCATGATCCGGACCTCCCACTCCCAAAGGGAGAGGATTGGGATGAAGATTTGGGTAAGACTCATTTTTTAATTTTCATGAGTGTTATGATTTTTTATTATGTATGTTCCGACGTTAAATCCATGCACATGCAGATGTTAGCCCAGAGAGACCCACAGACATGTCTCCGATAGCGAGGCGAATCCCTCGCGATTTTGACCCTCATGGCGAGGGAGGCGAGGAGGAGGAGATCGTGTGCAACCTAGAGGGAATCACACTTGGAGTTCCAGATTATGCACGATTTGAATATTTCCCTCGTTCCTACCAGAGACATACCGTAGGGGTGCCAAGCCGCATTCACCGCTTACTGAGGCTTATCGTACAGGTAGTGACATGCTACCATGAGCATCACACCGATTAGACACCTAGGTCCTATATCTGCATATTTTGAGAGACATGATGTCTCAAGATGTAACATAAACACACATATTTTTGAGTTTATGATGCACACTGATGCAAACATTCGATATATATATACATCTATTTGCCTACATGGATATTTTACATATGATGATGATTTTATAGATTACGCAAATGTCTATCTAATACAATGTTAGCCATTGTATCAGTTAATGCATTCATTCGTCTAGGAATATGTTGATATGTGATAAAATCAAAATGTCTTTCTAGCAAACGAACACGTAAATACAATCTCAGAATGTACGGGTTTCTGACTGAATAATGTCCATTGAGCTGAAGAACAACAAGTTGTGAATCTAGATTTACAAGAAATGCACGTATACTAAGGTTGATTGCCTCGGTTAACAGTTCGAGAACAACAATATACTTAGCAACATTGTTTGTAGTCCATCCTAGACAAATACCTTGTAGATCTATCAACTCACTAGCAGGATTATAAATTACCCAGGTTGCTGAAGACAAATTCCTGGTACTGCAGGAAGAACCATACGCGAAACTAACATAAGGGGTAATATACATCTGCACAATAATCAAGACCCAATAAGCAAGCAAAATGCTCGCAAAGCACACCAAACCAAAACATGTACAGAAATGAAAACAACACCTACGTACACAAATCATGCATGAATGACTCATGCATAATATTTTTTGAGATACAACCCATTTCTGGGTTGTTCTAGAGGATGACCTTCGTAATCAATGAGCTCATAGGCCCCATTCTGCAACACACATTTAATAATGTAGGGCCCATGCCACATGGGTTGAAATTTACCTGCCCCCAGCTTATCATGAGCTTGGTCATATAGAAGGACGAGGTATCCTTCAACGAAAGAACGATGGGAAACTGAATGTTCAAAATGAGCTTTGACCCACTTTTTCTGTGCTTCGATAACCAAAGAAGCAAAGCAGCAGGTTTCATCCAACCTTTCTAAAAAAATGAGACACTCTTCCTCTGGCGAAGTGTTCGGCGGAAATTCAACAGCCAACTTGAGTGAAGGTATTTCACACTCAATCGGGAGAGTAGATTCCAGACCATTAACCAACTGAAAAGGAGTGAATCTGGTTGCATTCTTAACTGAGGTTTGGTACGCCCAAAGAGCCGAAAATAACATGAGATGCCAATTGGACTTGTGGATCCCAACCGTATGCTGAAGCATGGTGACAATAACTTTGTTCATGGCTTCAACCTGGCCATTGGCCTAAGGATAGAACGGCGTTGAGTTGTCGTGACGCAGACCCAACTTAGAAGTCAACTCCACCACCATATAATGTCGAAAATGGGAACCATGATCGGTAACGATGGCTTGAGGGACACCAAACCTAGCAATGATGTGATTGAATATGAATTGAGTAGTTGTCTTACTGTTAGCGGCAAGTGTAGGCATTTCTTCGGCCCATTTGGTGAAGTAGTCCATGGCTACGATAATATAAGCATGCCCCCCGGCTGAGTGAGGGTTACACGTCATAAAATCGATGCCCCACTTCGCAAAGGGACCAAAGGTAACGAAGGGATGAATAGGTACACGTGGTGCATGCATCTTGCGCCGATAGATCTGGAAATCATGACATTTGCGAACTGCAACAATGCAGTCCTTGAAGATAGAAGGCTAGAAATAACCAACACGAAGAATCTTCTGTGCAGTGGGATAACCAGACATGTGACCACCACAGGAGCCACTATGACAATCATTCAGGGCTTTCTCAGCTTCCTCGAGATTCAAACATCGGTGGATTATGGAATCCACTCCGATGTGATATAGCGTATCTCCGACTATACGATAAGGTTGTGATTGGTGCCGAATGAGTCGGCGGGCATCCTTCGTCAACTCAGATCTGAAAGTAGAAGTATGGAGATAGACGATGATATCATTGTACCACGGATCGAGGGTGCTAATCAAGAAAATCATATCGTCTGGAATGTATTCCTCAAAATGAGACTGAGTAGAATCAGAAGGGAGGGAACAGATCAAGTCAACCGAGACTAATGGTTTATTCGACTTGGTGACAGTAAATTCCAAATCGAACTCTTGGAGGATGAAAATCCACTTTGATTATTTTCCCTTCAGCAATTGTCGAGACAATATATAGGTTATAGGGTTGCAATTAGAAATCACAGTCACAGTACACAAAAGGATAAAATGAAGAAAGCGTTGAACTACTTGAACCGCAGCTAATGCTAGCTTCTCGACATGTGCATAGTGTGTCTCAGGGTCGAGAAGGTTACGAGACAAGTAATAAATAATGTGCTTGTTACCATCATCATCATATTGTACTAGAACCATGGAAATTGTGCTGAAAGCGGCGGCTAAATAGAGGGAAAAATCACGATGATAGTTGGGAGGACACAACAGAGGAGCATTGACAAGCAACGTATTTAGTGCCTCAAAAGACTTCTGAGAAATCTCATCCCAAAAGAATGGGATGCCCTGCTTTAATCATCGTGTGAATCCTTTAGCCACTTCTGTGTAGTTAGGTATGAAACGGCGTAGAAAATTAGCCTTCCCTTGCAAACTCTGCAACTGATGTAACGAGGAGGGAGAGGGAAGATTGATAATAGCCAACCTTGAGCATATCGAGGAAAATTATGTCTTTGGACATGATAAACCCTAAGAGTATACCTGAATCAACGCAGAAGACGCACTTGTGTTGATTAATCCGAATGTTGTAACGTCGACAACGAAGAAAAATCTGATGAAGATGGTTAGGATGGTCCATACACTTAGCTGAATGAGCAGGAAGGTCATCCAGATAAGGCTGAATGATGTGACAAATATCATGAAAAGCATACGACATCACTCACTGAAAGGTGGCCCCAGCATTCTTTAAGCCAAAAGGGAGCTTCTTATATGTGAAAGTACCCCAAGGACAGATGAAGGCAGTCTTATGTTGATCAGTCGAGAGAATTTTAATCTGATTATGCCCAGAAAAACCGTCCATGAGGGAAAAAATATCACTCCCGGCATAGTCATCAATGATTTGATCAATAAATGGAGTGGGATAATTATCCTTACGACAAGCTCAATTGATATCACGATAATCAACACAGACCCAAATTGTTCCATGTTTCTTATCTATAGGAACAATATTAGAGACCCATTCTATCAAGGGAATCGGATAAATGAAACTAGCTCTGAGAAGCTTTTCAACTTCACCTTTAATGGCAGCAACTTTTCTAGGGCGCACTAGATGAAGATGCTAGTGAACAAGTTTCGAACCAGGGTAAGTAGGAATTTCATGCACCACTATACTAGGATCAATATCGGGCATTTCTTCGTAATACCATGCAAAGACATCACGAAACTCACAGAAAAGGCTAGTGTAAACTTGGACTTCATCGAAAGAACAAGTGACCCCGATATGGATGTTATCGACGATTATCAGTTTAATGGAAATGTCAATAGGCATAGTGTGTGTAATATTACTCAAGTTACCTTCCATAAAGACATCATGTGTCAGAACAAGCATTTGAAGTGGAGGAGAAAGAACCTGAGATGAAAATCGCTAAAGAAATGTAGACATGGCCTCGAGACTAGGCATGAATGAGGAACGACGATGATTATCATCCCATGGCAGCTCTTCGAGAGACATGGTTTCCACGATGGCCTCATTGAAAGGAAACACTTCTTTCAAAATATTAGGTGAATATGAATCACCAAGCCAAGGGGATTGAGAATAAATGTCAAGAGACATGCTCAAAAGAGCATGATCAGAGGACAGAGTGTCTGAAGCCTCTATGAGTTCACAATGTTCAATCTCAATTGGACTCAACGACATCAAATCTCCAAAAGAATCAATCTTTTCAAGTGAAGGGATAATCCATGGGTCATCAGACCGAGAGATCATATTGATCTGGACAGTGTTTGGTGGAGGAAGAGGAAAAATACCCATGAGGGAAGGATCCTTGAAAAGGCCTCACCCTACGCTCTCATAGGGAGTAGGAATTTTATCCACATACGTAATGTTTTTCTCGGAATAAGAGGTGAAGAAGGAAAATTGATCAACAGTAACAATCTTTCCTTCGTGTGGAAATTTCAAAACACGAAAGAGAGTGGACGGAACGCACAGCATGGCGTGAGTCCAACTTCGACCGAGGAGAAGATTATAATTGAGTTTGGCATCAACTACCTCTACCTCGACATTGACTATCTTTCCTATCAAATTAATCAATAGACTAGCGAGAACACCCAAAGGCTTTGATTCCCTTCCATCAAATGCTTCAAGGGAATTTGGTGATGAATTCAGGGCAAGAGAACCAATGGCTTTCCAGCACGAAGATGACATGACACAAGTTGATGCACCCTCATCCACAACTACTCGACGGGTATCAATACCATTAATAACCACTCGGATAATAAGCACAATCTGATGCGGAAGTCGTGGAACGAAATTCTCTAAATCGAAAGCAAGAAGGCTAGTATCGACAGGATCAACCCCACCAATCGTAGACAACAAAGCCTTTTGTTGAAACGGGCAACTCTGAAGTACTTCTAATGCGGACATTGCAGACGGCACCTAAGCCAAAACCTCAAAAATACTGTAATGTTGAGCGGCACGGGCGTCGGGATTATAAGAAGACTTACAGAGTACACCTTTGGAAGGTGGTCGTACAATGGATTCAGGACTGGGCCTTTCAATCTCAAGAGGGCCAGAAATAGGCGGAGGAGGAGGACCATCAGCGATTTCTTTCCCTGCTGCGTGATGCAATTCGGTATAATCTTTCGATTGAGTAGCAATAGAAAAGGCTGCAGAACCGTTCATCATGAACATTGTTGAGGTATAAAAGGTATCTTTTTAACACCTATTTATCCTACATTAATCATCAATCCAGGAACGACTTTTTGTTTCAGGAGTGTACTCTGTCTGAGGCTGCAATTCAAGCTAAGAGTAATTCTTTGTAATATGTAGCACAGTGTTCTAAATAAAAGAGTAAACGGATGCTTGGAAAATAAATCTAATTACAATAACATGAACTCAAATGCTCTGAAATCCAACTATTCACTCAGCAAACATCAATCAAGGATACAGTAGCAATAACTCATTCCTCTAGAAATTGATGCAATTGAAATCAAACTAGAACAAGACAATAAATCTGGGAGCATGGAAGCAATAACCAGTATTCTCTATAGTTGATAGTCCTACTTTAATGCAATTAAAGGGAAATAGAAATTGAACCAAAGCTGCTATTGAAAGTAAACTAGGAAAACTCTTTAAAAGCAAACTCTTTGCAATCTGTAAACTAATGAATTGGAAATGAACAACACACTATAATTGAACAGCAATGTAAATGAGTAGCAAAATGTAACTTAGAAGAATCGAACAGAAAATACTAACTAATGAATCTGAACAGCAAATCTTAACTTAATGGAATCAAATAGAAAATTCTATTAAACACCAAACCTTGTCGACAGAAAACGTTGTTAAGCAGCAATCCGAAATGAACAACAATCCAATGGAATAGCAATCAATTGGAACAGAACATCTAATGCTGAACAGAAAAGCTCTGTAAGGTATAACAAGATAAATAATACAGGAATTAAGGTCCTTGTCAAAATGGAACAACAATGCAATTCATTAATATAACGAAATAAATCAGTAATTCAACAGCAAATCAATTAAGTTGCAAATGTAATGAAAACAACCACAAACTATCACACGACGATAATTAAAAGAAAGAGATGCAAAAAGTAGATCGATCCACTAGGGCCGGGCCCTTAGCCACCAGTGAAACACCGCTGGGCTACTGCAAAGCTAAGAAATGGGGCAGAAACGCGTTCTTATATTAATCAAACATAAATAATGTTTACAGCGGTCGCTCTCTGATCACGAGAGTCAATAATAAAATGCAGGGTTACAAGAGAAATGTTTAATCAATAATTCGAATCCTTTCGATCTCTAAAGGAATTGCCTTTAATAACCATTTCAATCGATAAGACAAGGAACAATATAAGACTGAACAGCGATCCCTCAGGATCGAAAGATCCCGAGGGATTCGCTCCTTTTCTTTCTTTAGCTAGCGCTTGATCTTCTTCGGTTGTAGTCGTGTTGTTCCCTGTCTTCTATTAGCTATGTGTTATGATTTCCCTCTCTTTGACTGGATATGGTCTATTACTGGAGGAACAGCAGTTACTCCTGCTTTAGCCTTGCCTCTCGAATAGTTGTTTACTCTGTTTGTTTCCTGTTTTTACAATAAAAGGCAATTTTTAGTTACTTTTCACAATACACACAAGTCTTTGCCATTCTATCATAATTCTACAATAAATCACCTTTCTAGAATAAAAAGAGTTATGTTTAAAGGAAAAATATGAGAAAATGCATGGTGAATTCATACCTTTTCGAGTGCTCAACATACCCCCCTGCTTACCCTTTTTCATGTCCTCATCAAAACCATAGTTTACATGTAAAGTAGTTAGAGAATAGGCTGGAGAAGGTTTTTCATTAAGAGGCATAAAACCATGATTTGCAACTAAAGCTTCAAACACATGCCCTGTCTGTGCTTCAGTTAATTCATAAATGGCTTTATAATATGTTGCAGGATACCATACAATGGGACTTCGAAACCTACACCCTAGCCAGAATGGGCCTTCCCTTAAGATGAGGTTGCTATAGAGAACCAAGTGGTCAGCAACTAATCCAAAATTTCTATAATTAAATGGCTCTTGGTTTTGAATATTCCGATTGGAAATCTTCCGTCAGAATTTAGCTGCTGTATAGGCCTGGTTTCTAATGGAAAGAAAATGGTCTACCCCATCCAAGACAATTGCTTTGTGGACAGGCCCCAATGCTTGGATCACACCCTCCTTTGTCATTAGACTCTTCTGCCTAGCCCATAGTTGTAATGGGTGTTTTGGTTCACCCCTAACCCAAAGGTATAACCCATTTTCTTGGCTCTAAAAAGTATTATAGGCCTTGAGCCATTTCAACTGATTGACAACAAATGAAATAAATGCTTGATATTGGATGTCACCCACAAAAGGGCTAGGATTTATCTCAATATCATTTTCCAATATGAGATTGTGCAAATAGAACTCACACAGCAGATGCTGGACTTTGCCCCCATAGAGTTTGTATCATTTTACAAAATCCTCTACAGTGTTTAATTCTATAGACTTTCCTGCCCTAACTGCTTTAATTTTCAACTGTAAATATATTTCTAATAAAAACAAAGCATAATTCTTGGCAGGGCATCTACACGCTAGAACATCTGAGTATAAGGAGCAGAGAGTATCCATTTGATTCCGAGCCATTTTTGATTCATTCCTTACCTTTTCAGCTTTCTCTTCTGCCTTCTGATACTTATCATAGGCTTCATCCTCTGATGCACTGATGTCCTTTAGTTGCTGCTGTAGTTGTTGATATTTATTTTTGGGGAAAGTCTCTTCCTCCAGCTTTTATCTTGCCTGTCGAGCCTGTGCCAGCTCCTTTTGGATTTCTGCTATAGTAGGGTCAATAAAAATGGTTTGACTATAGGCCTGTGCATTTTCAGTTGGGGTAGATGTCTCTAGAACAGCTGCCTGTTGTTCCATGCTTTCTTGATTGGATGCATCTTGGGCTTCCATAGTCTCTGCACTTTGGGGCTTTGCTTTGGTGGCTACTTTTCTTTTCTTTGGGGTTCATTTGGTGGCTATGTTCCTCTATTTTCGAGTTCGATTGGGGGCTGTCTTCATTCTGAGAACCCTAATACTCTGTCTGAGTTATTCCACTAGATTTTGAAGCTTCTGCCATTCCCTCCGCATCTTATCAAGTTCGGTTACTTTCTTTTTCCTCCTGGGAGGAACAATTGTCCCTTTCTCTGTTTTGAATTGCTCAGGTAGGGTTTTCTTTTCAATAGCCGGTACTTCATTCAGGCTTGCTTCTCTATTTTCTGCTTGGAACACTTCTTCAGTGTTCATATGCTCCTGGCTACGTTCTTCAGGGGTAGTAACCTTAACTGGCTTTGCTGATCCCTGAGGATCTTCTATTTGGAACACTTATTCAGTGTTCATACCTTCCTGGCCGCATTTCTCAGGGGCAGTAACCCCAGCTAGTTTTTTTGTTCCTAGAGGGTTTCCTTCTTCTATTTTATCGGGTACCCCTTCGGCCGTATCTTCACCAATAACAACTTGTTCCTGTAATTAGTTTATTTCAATGTTGAAATTTAGTGGGTTGTGGGGTTGTATGTATTCGCTCATGTTGGCCAAAATTTGGGCCAATTGGTCCTCCTGCAATGGGCTTTGAGGTGGACTTATAATGGTGGCTTTGGGAGGTTCTGCTCCCTTTCCTTCATCTTCATTTTTTCCTTCCTCTTCACAGGTGTGATAACTTCCTTCCTCCTCATCGGTATAGCGAATTTCTTCTTCTCCACAGGTGTGATGACTTTCTTCTTCTTCACCAGTGTGGTGAATCTCTTCTTCCTCCTCATTTCCTTCTTCCTCGTCATTTTCTTCTTCCTCCTCGGTATGATGACTTCCTTCTTCAAGTTGTGGGGGTTGTTCATCTTCCGAACTGGGAAATTCTAGGGGTTGGCTAATGCTACCCTGAAAACCTTCTATCATTCCCCTAATTCTCCTTAACCTGGAGGATTTTCTAGGTTTTGATGGTTCTGCTGCTATGCTAGTAATTCTTTTGCATTTTGGGGCAGGCAGGGCTATTCCTCCGTCAATTGAGAATATTAGTTCTTCCCAACTAGTCCGCTGTTGGGCAAGACTATAACTCACTATCAATCTAATTAGGCAATGGTGGCTTACCACCATGTCTACATGACAAGACTTTCTTATACTTCAGGCGACATCATGCAATAAGAAATTTAAAAATGCAGGCAGTTTTACAGTACATTTTTGCTTTAATACTGCCAATAACTTAAGGTAGCGAGGTCTTACCACATCTTTTCTCCCATTGCATGTTATGTAGCCCTGTACTGCTTTTGCCAATTTTGTTCACGGTTCTCCCAACGATGTCGGCTGAACTCCTTTCCCTTTAACGACCAGGGTCTGCCCTTCATCTCGGAATATGTTCATGGCTTCTTGAAGCCTCACTTTCTTATGGGTCCATATGGTTCCTTCTGCTGGCAGGCCAGACACCTCGACAATTATTGAGTCTGTTACTACTATCTGCCTACCTCTAACCATGAAGTAACCTTCTTGCAGATTTTGTAAAAATTCAATTGCTACCGTTTGATGAGGTTGTTGCAGTCTTGTGAGGTAGGTAATCCACCCTATTCTTTCCAGAATTTCCCATGCAGCGCTTGAAACAGCTAGCACATGTGGCTCACTACGAATTGGTCGTCCTCCCATTTTGTCTGTGCACTGTTAATTCTTCACAAATGCACAGTAATGTAATGGAACAGCACAGCATAGTATATCGGAATAATATCGTTAAGTTTTTGTTATTACCAAGAATATAAGGATTTGATTCACATGCAGGCATAAAATATAGGGATTTGACCTGCATGCAGGCATCCGCGCCCCCCCTGAAAGATGATAGGTCATCCTCGACCGTCAAATAAGAGAGCAAGGTACTGCACAGCAGTTGTACAACAGGAAAAAGCATACATACTTATGATATGATCAATCAAATTATTGCATTACTGAAACGATGCATATTATTAAATTGCAAATAGATATGGAAATGTTCGTGCAATGATTCGAAGATAATGGAAAGGGACAGCTGATGTGAAAACAAGTACTCATGCGGTCATTGCCCACATAAACTATTATGATCGAGTTATAAATAACTTTCATGTATAATAGGTTCAAAACAAAGGGTTTAAGCGTATACTCTCATTTGATCTTATATAAAGATATAAGAAAAAGGTTCATCATTACTATTGATTTGAAAAGTGTGACTCCAATACCATCAGCAGAGCTCTGTTGCCCACAGGTGTCCATAACCTTGACAAAGTTGATTTTTCACCCTTGGAACCATTATCCTTTATTTATGCCTAGGGAAGTGCTTTATAATGTCATGATGGAGGCCACTGTGCTGGCTTGGGAACCATATGAACCACAATGCCATTCACCAGGAAGGAGTGAAAAGTGGGCAGGCCGGCTCGTGATGAGACCCCCTGTTCCATTAACTTTTTATTATTTTTTCTGAGTTTCCCATTGGACCATATCCCTTTAAGTAATGTAGTTTTCAACACATTATCAGGTAAGGGTAAAGATGCATAAGGTGATCTCTGGAGGTTGTATTTAAATCGTTCTACATATTCCTCCAGTGTTTCATTAGGTTTTGTTGTCATCTGAAATATTTCGTCTTTTAATTCCCTGGACCTACAATAATCCTGATATTTATTTAGAAACGCAGCTTTCATCTGGTCCCAATAATTTATAACACCTCCACCTAACCCCATAAACCATCATAAGGCTGCTCCTTTTAATGTGGAAGGAAATAATTTTAATTTTTGGGGATCGGTGGTATAGTCATACCCCCTGCATAATACATCGAATTCAAACAGAAATACATCTGGATCTTCTGATGTTAAGCCATGGAATGTAGGAATATGTTGAAGAGGAATGGGCTTCATAGGTGCATTAACTGCAGTGTCCACTATGGGATATTGCAGTGTGGAAGTTTGTTGAGGTGTTTATTGGTTTTGGTTCTGGAACATTTGATCAAATATGTGCCAATATCCTTCTGGGATTTCAAGGGAATTCCTAGGCTGACTAGAAGGAATAGGAATGACCTTGACAACACTCCCTTGATCCGGAATAATAAGTGTTCCCTGTTGGCCTACTATCTGAGGAGATTTAGATCCTTTGTTTTGAATGATGTTGACAGAACTTCCCTTATCTGGGCTGCTCACTATTTGGATTACTTCAAGAGGAGATTTTGGTTCTTTTGTTTCCCCTGTTTCCCCTTCTCCTAAGCAGAGATTACTAGAGTTCCCTTCTTGTGGAGAAATTAGGCGAGAATTATCAATTTCTTGGGAATCTTGCTCAATTCCTTCCGTTTGACAATGTACCTCATCAAAGGCTACAGATGGTGACTCTGTGGCCTGAAGGGAACTAGTAGGTTGTCTAGAAATAACTTTCCTAGGTCCTACTTGTTGTGCTCAACTTAGTGTTCCTAAATTGAGGTCATTAATTGTCAACCAGGGCTAGTAAACTGCTGAAGTGTGGTGCACTGTATGTGCCTAGGTATCTGTTTCTCACTATGTTGTGTTTAGTTTTTTTATGATGTTTTTGGTTTTATGGTTTTTATGTTGAAAAATATCTAAGAATTTTACACTAAAACAGAGTGAAACTATTCTAAACTAGGTGTGCACTAGAGGACAGAAAATGCAAAGCTTGATAAGGACTCATAGCGAAGAAACAAATCACAACATGAACTCAGTAACCCATATCATGGACTCATCCAATTCATTCATTTAGAGATATGTTGGAATATCTTGAGAAAAGGATAAGTTTTTAGTGCAATTGAGGTTTTCCTAAGTCAACAATCAACTTACAATGTTACAACATCTCATCCATGGTTAAAGGTTTATTGGAACATAATTGGAAAAGAACATTTGTAGCACAATAATATTTCTACTCTAAACTAACTTCTAATTCTATTCTGCAACTCAATTTAGCACTACTAGGCCTCATTCAAAAGTTATAGATTTCTTTTCAGAATAGTCTTTGAGAAAAGGCTTGTTTGTGAAATTGTAAAAAGGTTGCAAAATACTCAAGGCCTTAAATTGATATTACTAGCTTTTGTCCAGATGATGATGTATTAATATGAAGTTAGAACAGAAGAAGTTTTGTAGATAATGAAGACCGTGGTATCTAAATTTAACAACTAATACAATTTAAAATGCAATGGATAACAACTAAACTAGAATGCTAATATAGTGAACTAAGACTAAACTAGAGTGCTATTATCTAACTTGAAATGAATTGGAACTGAACTAGAATGATACTAATATAGTGAATAGAGTTAAACTAGAGTACCATTATCAAGCTTGAAATATAGTGACAGAATTAAACTAGAATGACATCTACCTCCGGAGTATTGACTGAGCTAAAATGCAGCTAATTATATGAAATACTACAGCCCTGTCTTGTTCAAGATGAATGATATTTTGGAATATTTTGTACAAACAAGTCTGGATGTATCATTCAGTGAAAATGGGCATAAAAAAAAAACATAACAATACGCAGGTAAACTAAAACACCACAGCTAAGTCTTATCCAGGGTTAGTGATATTTTGGAAGAGATTAATGAGAATAGGACTAGCTGTAACAACTAATTATAATTGAACACAAAAACATAAAGTTATAAATTTCTACAATTATTCCTCATTCCGGATTAGTGATCTTTTGGAATACTTCATGAGAACAAAGCTAAACTGTAGTATCCAATGTAAGAAAATTTCAAGAAACTATTTAAATTGAGAATGAAACAAAGTTACGGCTACTTATCTAAACCAAATGCATAATGCTTCATGGGCAGGAGGGGCCCTCTACCACCGGATCAGCATGTAGATCTACTCAAGATTGACTCAGCTTGTGTAATAAAATGATGTCTCTTTCATTAAAGGAGAAATTCTTCAAAACAGAGTATTTACGGCCTTCCAAAATCTAGCAACAAAAACAAAATCTAACCAACAGTTTCTCGGTCTCCCAAGTCATACTTATAATGAAATTACATAACTAATTCTTGAGAAAAACATGGATAAGTGTCTTTCCCATTCCTAATCAAATTAAAACTCTTATTAACAGTCTTGTGCTTTACTGCGGACATCTGTAGAGTCCGTGTTTTGATAGGAAATGCCTCTCTTCTTCGTGCATAACCGCTTTGATACTTTAACTCAGACTTCGTGGGGAGCAACAAATGATGAGGGAATGATGTGGAATACGACCATATGTGTTTTTCCCTGAGATGACACCTGGAACTTGCGTAGACATGAAGACGGTACGATTTTGTATGTTGCTTCTAGAATGTAAATTGCAGCCCAGCTGGTACAGACAATAGTACCCCAACAACAATCATGAAAACATAGCAAGTTAGACATTATATACAATCTCAAAGAAATTTTAACTAATCTTATTGATCATTTAAGCCTGAAATTAATAATGGACAAAGAAAATGAAGTGGAATGTGGTGGAAGAGAAGAACATCTTTGAAGCTCAACATACCCCCACTGCTAGGTTCTTGCATGTCCTCATGCAACTATTCCATGAACTCTAAGACTTCTGCAAGGACATCCAACCCTCTTATTCTTCTTTTTCTGGCATTCAATGGCCTTCTGGGCTTCCTTATGACTAACTTGAATCTCAAATTTGTGAGTGCCCTAGTTAACCTTTTATTTTTCTTTTTCAATTTTTCACTGGCCTTGTACAACTTTTGCATTTGTAGAGACAGAGTTGAGTTCATATCAGTTTTTAGCTTAATCTGCTCCCTTAGAATTTCATTGTCATTCTTGATATGCCTATTGAGAACTTCTAACTCATATTTATCTCTTCTTAGGATATCAATTGCAGATTTTGGTGGACTAGGAGTTCTTTCTTTATTTTCTGAAGCTCTCTTCTCTAGTGTCTCAACATAATTGTAAATTTCTTGCTGTGCTGGGTCTATTTCAGGAGTTTCTTCATCAAAATCCTCCTCATACTGATGCTCAGGTGTTTCTTCATCCTCAATGTTTATAATTCCGGTTTGTCTAATCTCTGTTTTCTTTAGTATCCCTCTAAGTCTGTGGCTCCGTCTTGGAAGAGATGGCCCTTCTCCTTTTTCTCTGGCATATTTCCTTATTATCCTCTCTTTCTTAAGCTGCTTCTTAATTTGGGCCAATTTCTCAGAAATCATTTCTTCACTATCCTCTTGTATTGTTTTACCAGTTTCAGTTTCAGTTTTGGATTTTTTCCATCTTCTGCTTCTTTTTGTATATTTGTGTTCAGGTGGAGGTTCCTTGGGTTCTTCAAAGTGATTTCTCACTAAGAACTCATCCCAATTATCTCCCATTTTTCTTAAATGATATTCAATCAAGATTTTGACTAAACCATGGTGGTATAAGGTTGTTTCCAGAAATTTAACTCTCTTTTGAACACTTGAGGCCATTTTCTTTAAACTATGAAGCAAGAAAAAGGGCAAGTTGATTTCTTCTTCTAAGAAATGCATCATTAACTGAATATGGTAAACATAGAAGGTACCAAATCTACCTTCACAAGCGATAATTTTTTGCAAAATGAGTAACATGTTCCTCCACTTATTCTTTAATGCCGAGCTAGGAATACCCTTTTTAAAAATGGAAACATCCATACCTGGTGACTTGAGTATTTGCTTCCATGTATCGTTATGAAATTCTCTATTTTTGAACCACCTTTCTCCTTGTCTAGGTAGTTTTGTTGCCTCTGCAATGAAAGCCTCTGTAACAGTGAATTTAATGTCTCCTATTTCGACCTTGGCTCCATTGAAGGACCTTGCAAATGTTTTAGTCACCTCTTTGTGAAAACCACTAAATTTCTCCAAAAATTGCAACCACCCGGCTTGCTGTAACATTTCTCTGATTTGTGGATAACCCTCCAAGTACTCAGTTCCAACCGGTTCAGTCCTCACTATGAGACCCATATTTTTTCTTTCCAACCTTCAAATTACTGCTCCTCTGCTCACGGTGAAAATGACTGTTAAAGAGATGTTTTTTCCCCACAGATGCTTCCTCTGTTTTACAGACCGAAATGGTTAAGAGTTGGCTACGGGAAAGAATGTTATGGAGTGGTTACGGAATGAGTATAATGAAGTGAGGGTGATGTAAACGAATTAATGAGTTGGGAAATATCTTGGAAGAAAAGACCGCGGAGATATTTCGTAGGAAATTCAAAATCATCATTAAATGCTTTGGCCTAGTGACGTGACTAATCCAATCACCTCAGTACTTTAACCGTTAAGTTTTTAAATGATGATCAGATATGGGATTTGGAATGGCGGAATAGAAGGGATTTTATCCAAATTATTTATGAGAGGTTTGTTAGGCATGATCAACACAATTAATTAAAACAACTTTTTGAATTATACATAACTTAACTATACTAAAATTTTTCATGATATGTCATTATAATAATTTCATAACTTTTACCTTTGCCTTTCCTCTGATTTTTGTGATCTTCATATGCTTTGTTCTCCCCTGAAAATCATTAATCATTGATTTTGCTTGTTGTCATGGATATGCAGGATCATTTTGTTGTAGATCAAATAATTACTGGACAGTGCCTTCAGGATCTCTGGCTGCAAAATGTCTGTATGGCTGCAGAATGTCTGATTAGCTGCAGAATGTCTGACTGATTGCAGAATGTACCTGTAGAAGACTTGAAACATGAAATGGAATGGTTTGGAGCATGAATGGAATGTTGTATGAAATGAGTGAAAATGGATAATGAAATATGGTGTAATGGAATATGAATGAAGTGAATAATGGAGTAAAATGGATCACAACTTATGAAGTGGAGTGGAGTATGAAAAGTAACCTGCAATTCATGATGTGTATTATTCAATTGCAGAAAAACATCAAACTTAAAAATCTAGGATGGAAATGAGGTGGACCATGGAGTGAAATGAATGAAGTGTGGATGAATGAATGAAATGGAGTATGGATGAATGGAGTGAGATGGATCATAAGTGAAATGGATCTGCACTTATGATTTTGTAATAACTGCTTGCAGAAAGAACAGATTTGAAAAGCTAGAGTGTCAGAAAGATTTTGATTTTCACTCCACCTTTTCTGTATAAACATGCCAATCAGTGATTGGTTTTCATGTTTATACTTTATTTATTTTTTTATTTTTTATTTTTTTCAATCATCTGACTTCAGAAAATTTAATTAAGTTGATGAAGAAGAAAAATTCTTCTTCATTAACTTCACATCACTATTTTCCTGGAATCTCTTGACAAATTCTTCTCTTGAGAGTGATTTGTGATACAGCTTCAATCTATGACCATTCACAAGAAAAGTGACCTCTTCTTCATTTATTGTCCTGATTTTTATTGCTCCATTGTCAAAAATTCTTATAATTTCATATGGCCCAAGCCAATGTGTCTGGAATTTACCTTGGAAATCCTTGAACTTTGAATCAAACAAGAGATCCCAGTCACCTTCTTTGAATTTCTTTTCCTTGATGTACTTATCAGGCCATCTAGTCCTTTGATGTTGGACTATACTTGTTTTCTGAACTGCATCTTGTCTGATCTCATCCAATTCATTAATCTGCTCCAATCTGTGCTTTTGTGCCTCTGATAGATCAAGTCCTAGCTGAACTGTCATTTTGAAAGTTTGAATCTGGAACTCTATGGGAAACAAAACTTGCTTTCCATAAACAAGTTCATAAGGAGTATGGCATGTTGTGCTTCTCCATGTAGTTCTATAGGCCCACAAGGCTTCAGGAAGCCTATCTACCCAATCTCTTCTATGTAAATGGACAGTCTTCGTTAGGATCCCTTCAATGACCTTATTAGTAGATTCCACTTGACCATTTTCTTGTGGATGATAGGGAGTATATTTTCTGTGTCTGATTTTGTACCTCTCCATCATTTGTTCCACTAGCCTTGATGTAAATTGAGCTCCTTGATCTGTAACAATTTCCCTTGGGACACCAAAACGAGTAAAAATATCCTCAAAAATAAAATTAACTACAGATGCTTCAGTAGCAGAAAGTAATGGCTTGGCCTCTACCCATTTAGTAACATAATCAGTGCAAACTAATATATATTTATTTTGCCTTGATGGAGGACTAATAGGTCCTACAAAATCCAAAGCCCATTTTTTAAAAGGTTCAATATGTACCTGAGGCTGCAATGGCATCTCACCTGAAGGAGAAGGTTTCCCTACCCTTTGGAAACTATCACACCTTTTAACATACTCTTTAGCATCTTTGAAAAGGGATGGCCAATAATATCCCAAATGAAGGATCTTATAGGCTGTCCTTTTATCTGCAAAGTGTCCGCCACAAGGTTCATCATGACATGCCTTGAGAATCTCAGGCATCTCATCTTCCCGAACACATCTCCTAATGATAAAATCTGGACCTGTCTTGTATAACTCATTAGCAACCCATGAATATTTTTCACTATCATAAATGATTTTTCTTTTGTCTCTTGCATTCATTATTGAAGGAAATTTCCCTAAAACTAAATAATTAGCAATGTCAGCAAACCAAGGAGTTTGAGTAGAAATTGCAAAAAGATATTCATCAGGAAATTGATCTTCAACTGGGGTATTGTCTTGGATTTTTTGGAGTCTAGATAGGAAATCAGCTACTGTGTTTTGTTTTCCAGGCCTATCTAGAATGGTAATGTTGAATTCGTGTAAAAGAAATAACCATCTTATGACTCTACCATTAGTAATTGATTTGTTCATTAAATATCTAATTGCAGAGTGGTCTTTGTGAACAAAAGTTTCATAGCCTGTTATATAGTGTCTGAATTTGTTTATGGCATGAACAACAGCTAAAAACTCTTTTTCAGTTACAGTATAGTTTAACTCTGAAGGAGTCAAATTTTTACTGGTATAGTAGATGGCATAAGGAATCGGGTCTTTTTGTCCCAATACTTCTCCTAGAGCTGTATCTGAGGCATCTGTTGAAATATGAAAAGGTAACTTCCAGTTAGGTCCCCTTAAAATAGGTGCTTCAGAAATTTTTGTTTTCAGGGTCTCAAAGGCTAACTGGCAATCGGGATTCCACTTGAATTCACAGTCTTTGGTAAGTAATTTGAAAAGTGGAGATGCTATCTTGGTGAAGTTTTCTATAAACCTTCGATAATATCCTGTAAATCCAAGAAAAATCCTAACATCTTTTTGGAAACTTGGAATAGATAAGTTAGAGATGACTTCAAATTTTGACTCATCAACTCTAATCCCATCCCCTAAAATGTGATGACCCAAAACAATTCCTTCAGTAAACATCATAAAACACTTTTCATGACTTAGTGAAAGATTTGCTTCTTTACATCTCTTTAAGACATTTTCCAAGTTTGCTAAGGCTTCTTCAAATGTGTTTCCATAAACTCTGAAATAATCCATATATACCTCTACACAATCATGTATTAGATCTGGAAAAATTCCTAGTACTGCCCTTTGAAATGTTGCGGGTGCATTGCATAGTCCAAATGGCAATACTCGGTAAGCATAGGTACCCCAAGGACAGGTAAATGTGGTTTTGTCTTGATCTTCCAGTGCTACTTGGATTTGATTATAACCACTAAACCCATCTAAAAATGAGAAGTACTTTTTGCCAGCTAATGTATCTAACACCTGATCTATGAAAGGTAGGGGAAAATGATCTTTAAGAGTAGCTTTGTTTAATTCTCGGTATTCAATACATACCCTCCATTTACCATTTTTCTTTGGCACAATTACCAAAGGAGAAACCCACTGACTATCTGAAATAGGATAGATAAATTTGACATTCAATAATTTCTGCAATTCTTCTTTAACAATCTCCCTAAGATTTGGATTCATCCTTCTCTGAGGTTGTCTGATTGGTTTACAATTTTCCTCTATGTAGATGTGATTAGTGCAAGTCTTGGGGCTTATCCCTTTCATATCAGTGTACTCCCATGCATATGCAGAAGAATGTCTCTGTAATATCTTGACTAGCTCTTCTTGTTGAGATTTCTCTAGGTTCTTGTTTATGTTTAAAGTTTTGCCTGGAAATATCTCAATTTTAGAGCTGCCAAATTTATCCATGGAGTAAAGAGACATCTGTCTTGATGATAAAAACTCAATGTTGGATTCTTCTTGAAATTTTTCATTCTTATATTCCGAAGAGGATTCAAATTTTTCTAAGGTATTCAGAATTTGGCTATCTTCACTAATTTCTGAAATTGTGAAGAGAGGTTGTAAGTCTTCTTCATCCTCTATCCATTGAGTATCATCTAATTATGTAATTGTCTTTGCTGGAGGATACAAGGTAAATTTCTTGGTTGAACTACCATCAGAGATGTACATATCACCGGATCTACAACTAATGAAAGCATCAGCTGTAGCTAACCAAGGTCTTCCTAATATAATAGGGTGTCCTCCTAGATTATTCTTAGGAGTTAGGATCATAAAATCCACAGGATACTCCCAAGAATCTAGGGACACTGGAATGTCTTCTATTACCCCATCAGGTTTGATCACAGATCTGTCCGCTAATTGTAATAATGTGGGTGTAAAAAGAAGATTAGGAAGTTTCAGTTTATCCATGATTTGTCTACTCATGATATTGATTGCTGCTCCTAAATCAATGAGTGTGTTTTGGATCTCAATTCTATTGATGTGAATTTTGAAAACTGGATTTCCTGGGTCTAGATACTTTGGAATAGCAATCTTACCCATCATGATATCTGCTATTTTTCCTGCCAGTTGAATTTTCTTTATCTCTCTTATTCTTTTTATTGTTTTCTTCATGCTCAACTCCTTTATTGTTTTTGTTAAGATTGGAATTTCCTTGATGGCTTGCAATAATGGGATCTTAATACAAACATTTCTCAGCACATCTAGGAAATCATAATTAGGCACCATAATTTGTTTTTCTACACCCCTATCAATTTGTAATCTTTCTGGGAAGGGAGGTGTAGAAGTGGATGTTGATGGATTCTCTAATATAGGAGTTGAAATTATTGGTTCTTTTTGTTTTGATTTTTCAATGTTTGAGTCTTGGAAAGTTGTGTTCTCTTCAAGACTTTTATTTACCCGTAGAGAATCTTCCTCAGAATTGTCTTGCTCTTGTATGATTACAGAAGGTTTCCTCTTTTCAAGTATTCTTCCAGACCTAAGTGGAACATCACTAAGGTCTAAAGGAGTGATCAAATAAGTTGGAAACTGTTGGCCTTCTATCATATATGTGTTCTGAGGATTTTTATTGTTGGCGTTTGGTATGGGTTGGGCAGGCAACTGATTTGTTTTCTGAGGAAATGGTAATGGAAGTGGTAGATTTTGATGTTGTGGATTTTGAGGATTTTGTTGAGGAGAGAAATGTGGATATGGTGGATAGGATGGTGGATATTGGTAATACTGAGAGTATCTTCCATAGGGATTTTGTGCTCCTTGCGCCTAGGTTTGTGATTGATTTTGAAATTGGGGCCAAGGTTGCTGCCAAGAATTCCAATTTGGTGGAGGTTGATTATACATTTGATCATGGAATCCTTGTGTTTGAGGTCCTTGCCAAGGCCTTCTAGAGACAAAATTGAGAGATTCTGTGGAACTTGTAGGAGTATCTTCTTGAAAGATAGCTTTAAGTCCAGGAAGTGAAGGAAAACTCTTGGTCTCATGTTTTTCTGAACAAATTACACAAGTCTCCACAACTTTGGCATCCAAAGGGCACTCTCTCAGGCCGTGTTTCTTTCTACATTTGGGACAAAAGATTGCTAAGGCATCAGATTCAGATTTTTTCTTGTTTTGTAACTTAAGGGTGTCTATTTTTTCACTAAGACTCCCCAAGATATCAATTTTTAACTCATCAAGCATATGTCCTATTTCTGCCCTACTTACTGTCCCAGAAGCAGACTTACTTGCCCTTGCAAGAGCAGGGTCTCTTGGTCCTTTTACAGTTTTAGATTTCCCTCTTGAAAGTTTGATACATAATTCAGCTATTTCAGGTAATGTGACCTGAGATATATCCCCTTTTCCCATCATGTTAAGGATATCTAACCATTCATCCCTAATTGTTTTCAACAAGAGAGCTCTTAAGGTGTCTTGGTCTAAGTTTTCCATTTTTTCTCTTTTGATGTTGTAATGAAATCTTTCCAACAAATCTTCCAAGTTTTCATCTTCTTTTTGTAGCATCTTAAACACTTCCTCCTTATGATTGACTGGCATACAATAATCCAAATACCTCTCTAGAAATGCTTGTTTCATGTCTTCCCATGTCCCAATAGAACTGTTGATCAAACTCATAAACCACTTCAATGATGCTCCTTTCAATGTTGAAGGAAATAGTTTAAGTTTTTGAGCATCTTGTAAGTAGTCATAAGTTCTACACAGGACTTCAAATTCAAATAGGAAGGTTTCAGGATCTTCAGTTTTAAGGCCATAAAAGTTTGGAAGGACAGAGGGTGAAATGTTTTTCATAGTTGCATTGGTTTCTTCATCTACTATAGGAAACCCAAAAGAGCTTCCCATCTCTCTTCTACCTCTTCCTCTTCCTCCTTCTCCTTCTACACCTCTACCTCCTTCTCCTCTACCTCTACCTCTACCCCCTCCAAATAGTGTGTGTTCTCCATTAAAAACTCCTCCTCCCCCTTCTTCTGCCATAGTTGATTCTTTTGTAGAAGTTAAAAAGTTTATGTCCCTAGCAGGGGTTCCTGAATCTCCTTCTAAGACAGGCTCAATGGGTAAAGTAGAAGGTCTTTCTAATGGAATATCTGATCTTAAGTTCTCTGGAAGTCTAGGATCAGTAAAGGATGGAATGTGGGTTTGAGTTGGAGGTGTGCTGGCTCTAGGTCTTGGTGAAACAAGTGGTGTTCTAGGAATCAAGCTTCTGCTTCTTATGAATCTACCCCTCGAGTCTCTTTCTCTACGCATATCATTGTTTTTTGGTGATAAGAAACAAGGCTACCTAGTTACACTTCTCCGGAAACGGCACCAAAATGTTGTGCTCAACTTAGTGTTCCTAAATTGAGGTCATTAATTGTCAACCAGGGCTAATAAACTGCTGAAGTGTGGTGCACTGTATGTGCCTAGGTATCTGTTTCTCACTACGTTGTGTTTAGTGTTTTTATGATGTTTTTGGTTTTATGGTTTTTATGTTGAAAAAGAGCTAAGAAGTTTACACTAAAACAGAGTGAAACTATTCTAAACTAGGTGTGCACTAAAGGACAGAAAATGCAAAGCTTGATAAGGACTCATAGAAAAGAAAAAAATCACAACATGAACTCAGTAACCCATATCATGAACTCATCCAATTCATTCATTTAGAGATATGTTGGAATAGCTTGAGAAAAGGATAAGTTTTTAGTGCAACTGAGGTTTTCCTAAGTCAACAATCAACTTACAATGTTACAACATCTCATCCATGGTTGAAGGTTTATTGGAACATAATTGGAAATGAACATTTGTAACACAATAAAATTTCTACTCTAAACTAACTTCTAATTCTATTCTGCAACTCAATTTAGCACCACTAGGCCTCATTCAAAATTTATAGATTTCTTTTTAGAATAGTCTTTGAGAAAAGGCTTGTTTGTGAAATTGTAAAAAGGTTGAAAAATACTCAAGGCCTTAAACTGTTATTGATAGTTCTTGTCCATATGATGATGTATTAATAGGAATTCAGAACAAGAATATTTTGTAAATAATGAAGACCGTGGTATCTAAATTTAACAACTAACACAATTTAAAATGCAATGGATAACAACTAAACTAGAATACTAATACAATGAACAAAGTTAAACTAGAGTACCATTATCAAGCTTGAAATATAGTGACAGAATTAAACTAGAATGACATCTACCTCTAGAGTATTTCAACTAAACCAAAATGCAACTAATTCTATGAAATACTACAGCCCTGTCTTGTTCAAGATGAGTGATATTTTGGAATAGTTTGTACAAACAAGTCTGGTTGTATCATTCAGTGCAAATGGGCATAAAAAAACATAACAATACACAAATAAACTAAAACACCACAGCTAAGTCTTATCCAGAGTTAGTGATATTTTGGAAGAGATTAATGAGAATAGGACTAGCTATAACAACTAATTATAATTGAACACAAAAACGTAAAGTTCTAAATTGCTACAATTATGCCTCATTCCGAATTAGTGATATTTTGGAATACTTCATGAGAAAAAAGCTAAACTGTAGTATCCAATGTAAGCAAAGTTCAGAAAACTATTTAAATTGAGAATGAAACAAAGCTACGGCTACTTATCTAAACCAAATGCATAACGCTTCACGGTAGTAGGGACCCTCTACCACCAGATCAGCACACGGATCTACTCAAGATTGACTCAGCATGTGCAATAAAATGATGTCTCTTGGAGAAATTCTTCAAAACAGAGTATTTACGGCCTTCCAAAATCTAGCAACAAAAACAAAATCTAACCAACAGCTTCTCGGTCTCCCGAGTCATACTTATAATGAAATTACATAACTACTTCTTGAGAAAAACATGGATAAGTGTCTTTCCCATTCCTAATCAAATTAAAACTCTTATTAACAGTCTTGTGCTTTACTGCGGACATCTGTAGAGTCTATATTTTTATAGGAAACTGCCTCTCTTCTTCGTGCACAACTGCTTTGATACTTTAACTCAGACTTCGTGGGGAGCAACAAATGATGAGGGAATGATGTGGAATACGACCATGTGTGTTTTTCCCTGAGATGACACCTGGAACCTGCGTAGACATGAAGACAGCTGCAGAATCGGCAACTAGCTACAGAATTTATGCATTCTGTAGCTAGGTGTAGTCAAAAAGTACTACAACAACGAAATCATGAAAACATAGCAATTTAGACATTATATACAATCTCAAAGAAATTTTAACTAATCTTATTGATCATTTAAGCCTGAAATTAATAATGGACAAAGGAAATGAAGTGGAATGTGGTGGAAGAGAAGAACATCTTTGAAGCTCAACACTACTGATGGCTGAGATTCAGTTTTCTTAAGGATTTCGTCAATGAAAGTTGTTCGCCCAAGGGTCACCGGTCCCTTAGGTTTTTCGGGTTTAGGAGGAATTTTGTTTTTTTTAGCTTTTCTATTCATTCAAAAAAACAAGCCTTCATTCCTACCTAAAAAAATAATTTACTCAATTCTGCTGTGAAGTGGGCCGTGAGCAAGTATGTTTCTTGCTCGGTGTGCAGGTTCTTACCTTCCGTCTTTAATACCCAATTCTTCCCAAGCAGAAAATAATTCAAATGTGCATCACTCCTTCTAAATGGCATACACTCTCCCCGGAAACGGCGCCAAAATGTTGAGGTATAAAAGGTATATTTTTAACACCTATTTATCCTACATTAATCATCAATCCTGGAATGAATTTTTGTTTCAAGAGTGTACTATGTCTGAGGCTGCAATTCAAGCTAAGAGTAATGCTTTGTAAGATGTAGCACAGTTTTCTAAATACAAGAGTAAACGGATGCTTGGAAAATAAATCTAATTACAATAACATGAACTCAAATGCTCTGAAATCCAAATATTCACTCAGCAAATATCAATCAAGGATACATTAGCAATAACTCATTCCTCTAGAAATTAATGCAATTGAAATAAAACTGGAACAAGACAATCAATCTGGGAACGTGGAAGCAATAACCAATATTCTCTATAGTTGGCAGCCCTGCTTTAAAGCAATTAAAGGGAAATAAAAATTGAACTAAAGCTGCTATTGAAAGTAAACTAGGAAAACTCTTTAAAAGAAAACTCTTTGCAATGTGTAAACTAATGAATTGGAAATGAACAACGCACTGGAATTGAACAGTGATGTAAATGAGTAGAAAAATGTAACTTAGAAGAATCGAACAGAAAATACTAACTAATGAATCTGAACAGCAAATCTTAACTTAATGGAATCAAATAGAAAATTCTATTAAACACCAAACCCTGTCGACAGAAAACGTTGTTAAGCAGCAATCCAACGGAATAACAATCAATTGGAATAGAACATCTAATGCTGAACAGCAAAGCTCTGTAAGGTATAACAAGATAAATAATACAGGAATTAAGGTCCTTGTCAAAACGGAACAGCAATGCAATTCATTAACATAACGAAATCAATCAGTAATTCAATAGCAAACCAATTAACTTGCAAATGTAATGAAAACAACCACAAACTATCACACGACAATAATTGAAAGATAGAGATACAAAAAGCAAATCGATCCACTAGGGCCGGGCCCTTAGCCACCAGTGAAACACCACTAGGCTACTGCAGAGCTAAGAAATGGGGCGGAAACACGTTCTTATATTAATCAAACATGAATAGTTTTTACAGCGATCGCTCTCTGATCACGAGAGTCAATAAGAAAATGCAGGGTTACAAGAGAAACGTTTAATCAATAGTTTGACTCCTTTCATTCTCTAAAGGCATTGCCTTTTATAACCATTTCGATGGATAAGACAAGGAACAAGATAAGACTGAACAACGATCCCTCAGGATCAAAAGATCCTGAGGGATTCGCTCCTTTTCTTTCTTTAGCTAGCGCTTGATCTTCTTCTGTTGTAGTCGTGTTGTTCCCTGTCTTCTCTTAGCTATGTGTTCTGATTTCCTTCTCTTTGACTGGATATGTTCTATTACTAGAGGAACAGCAGTTACTTCTGCTTTAGCCTTGCCTCTCGAATAGTTTTTTACTCCATTTGTTTCCTGTTTTTACAATAAAAGGAAATTTTTAGTTACTTTTCACAATACACACAATTCTTTGCAATTCTATCATAATTCTACAATAAATTGCCTTTCTAGAATAAAAAGAGTTATGTTTAAAGGAAAAATATGAGAAAATGCATGTTGAATTCATACCTTTTTCAGTGCTCAACAAACACCTGAGAGCCAAATGGGATAGAGGACTGAGGTTGCTCTACCATCTAGGTCTGCTGAGATGGGAAAGGTTCTTTAAGAACGGCCAGAGTTCCCTGGGTGCCTTTGAGCAACCGACTCACTTCAGACCATCGAGCACAGTCCTTGGTGAAGTGCTCTTCATCACAAATCAAACAAGGATACTTTGGCTTGCATTGAGAACCATCGTTAGCACGAGGTTTCTGAGAATTCTGTTTCGAGGTATCGGCTTTAGACTTACCTTTACCCTTCTTTTTACCTTTAGAAGCATTATCCATTGGATTGGCCTGAAAGGCATTAACTTCTACAGGTTTTCCAGAATTCGAGGTGGAAAGAGAAGCAACATTGTTGGAAGAAGTAGACTTCGGCTTCCCAGAGTTTGAGGAAGAAGACTTCTGAGAATTCTGAGACACAGAACCAATAATACCATCGACGGATGGAGTCGCTGGTGGTTTAGAAGTTCTAGGTCGGGGAGAATGGGGCAAGATATCATACAATGCTCTAGACTAAGAGTACACAAGATCAAGGTACTAGGCATAAGCAATGGCTTGTTCCTTGGTTAGACATGCCCCCATAGCTATGTATTTTGTAATCTGATTGACAAAGGAGGTGGTGAACCAATGAGACAGAAGCTGATCAGGAATTTCAAATTTTATCATGTGACGACGACTGAAAATTTTCAGTGACCGGTAACTGAAAATGTGTAAGGAATTCCATGGCTAAAGAATTGAAGTCTTGGAAGACGCCACGAGATAGCTCAATGTACCATTTTGCAGTAGCACCAGTAAGATTTCACTGGAAAAGACAGAGCCGAATAGAATCGTCAACCCAAGAGTTAGAGGAACACCACAAATGGTAAGTCATAACATGCACTTAGGGGTCTTCACTATACTTTCCCTCAAATTTAGGACAATCACCAGGAATCTTGGTCGGAGCCGGAGGCCAATACAGGTTATGAAGAGTGGGATCGTTCGTTAACTTTGACACATCTGGTAACTCTAACGTAGCAAGAAATGGTAATTGAGGATTAAAAGTCATTATAGGTCTCTGATAAGGACCCGTGTTTACATTCCACCCAGTCCGAGAGTAATTATGCCCCCACATATTCTGCCCCAGAGGATTCTGACCATAGGGGTTAGAAGCAAGATAATTCTGTTGATACTGGGGTTGAGGACCAAGATATTGAGTCTGATGAGACCATTGAGGTCCCTGTTGAGCAACGTGTGGATTCTGTTGTGGAACGTAAGCGTGGCTTTGAGGTTTATTATATACCAATGAAGGTTGATTTTGAGGGTAAAAACCTTGGGGTGCACTATATACCGGTTGATATTGACCTTAAGGGTAATAAGCGCCTTGTGGTTGAGCAGGTGGGCCCTGCTGAGCAAGTTGAGCGGGCTGCTGAGCAGGTGGACCTGGTTGAATTGGATAAACAATTAGAACCGGCTATTGAACTGATTAAACTGGCTGAGGAGCAGGTTGAAGTGGTTGCTGAGCTAGTTGAACTGAATATTAAGGCCCACCAGGTTGCCCTTGCGGGAGGGGTTAGCCCGATGGTTGCAACGGACAAGGTTGTCCCTGATAATGAGGTTGAACCAGAGGAGGACCATAGGGTTCTCCATGTTGCACAAAGTTTTGGCCATACGGAATGTGTGGCAACAGTTGTGGTGCAAAAGGTTGTCCCTGTGGTGGATAAATTTCCCCCCCAGGAGCATAAGATGGTCCTGGTTGATACTGAGGTTGACCAAACGGACCGTAGGGTTGAATTTGTTGGACCAAAGGTTTACCTTGTGAAGTTTGGCCTTGTGGACCGTAAGGTTGTCCCTGTGGACCAGAGGCAGAGCCCTGCTAAGCCAAAGGTTGTCCCGATGAGAATTTTCCTTACAAGCTAGAGGCTTGCACTGGCAAGGTGGGTCCAAGATGAGAAACGGTCTGATAAGGATCATAAACAGCCTAATGAGGATCAATAGGAGGCAAATAAACAAGATTACCATATACATCATAATGATGCGGTAATGAATAAACAGGATTACCGATAGCGTCATAGTGATGGAATCGAGGATTTCCAGGAGCTTGGAGCTGCTGAGAACCCTGAGAGCTATACTGTTGAACAGCCAACTGATACTCTTCAAAATTAAGGCCACCAAGAATCACTAGGGCAGTTGAAACTGCACTATAAGCAAGTGTGGCCTCCGTGGCACTAGATTGTGATCTACCAGGACCGGGATTAACAGGCCACGTAGGATTGAGAAAAATATACCTGCAAGTATAGAAAGATCCTGACGACTGAGTTGTAACAACCGGTGTGGATGAAGCCACACAGACGATCGGTTGGACTAGGACAGATTTAACAGTAATCGATGAACCAGGTGTTGAAGGTGATAGTCCTTACGGAAGGGAGGACCAAACTCTGAGGAGGAGTTAACGTGCTGGATTGTGCTATGGAGGCAACACCACACATAATCTGACTCAAGGACCTATATCTAATTGGAAGTGACATCAATGGTGGAGAATACTGAGTAGAAACATGAGGGACATCTTCAGGAAAAATCTGATATTCTTCTGTAGAAACAGGCATTCCTTCACTACCAACAGGACTGGATGAATCCATGTCTGACTATGCCGTAAGATCTTTGAAAAGACTACAAGGACTAGGAGGTACAGCAGCAGCAAAAAATGGTGAGCCCGACATAAGAGGAGGAAAATCTCCTTCTTCCCTAAAACCAAACCAAGCACTTGAAGGAGGCCAATTGAACTTAATTGAATCTTTAAGAGGAGATTGAGTAGCAAGAGGTTGGAAAGACAGGAGAATAGGCTGTGAAAACTCGGCAGACCTAGCGAACTGAGGGGTTTCAAAAGAAACATCCGGAAAAGAACTACCACTAGGAGTCAGTGAGGACAATGAAACTGATGGTTCCACCACTGTGACTGTATTTCAAAACAGGAAGGAAAAATATAACCAATCGAAGGCTCCAAGATCAAAATCTAAGGAAAACAAAAACAAGCCAAGTAATAAAACTTTTAATGGGCATGTGATCGTGGGTGATTAATCTTATGACACTGAAACCATATTTTGTTGTTTCATGTTTTAAGAGTCGAGAAACAGGAAAAATATGACTCTAGTCACTTTCAATTTTAAACGAGCGTGAAAGGACAAGTGCTCGATGATCTCTTCTCTTTTTAAAGTGTCATGAAAAGATCAAAATGACTACTCAGGTTCTCTAAGCAAGAGGGTGTGCCAGGTTTCCGTGAACTTCCATATACACCTTCGTGATCAAATGAAAGAGAAATGACCAAGGACTTAACGTACATGCAGGTAGTCTCCCCGACTGTTGTGTTCGGTGTATCACGGTTACAAGGCGGCAAACTCGACCTCCTATGGTTAAAAGGATTTCAACCTAGAGGGGTATCCCTTTATATACTCAATGATACGGGGAGCACAAGTCCATAGTAACGCTGTCTAAAGCCAAATGGCGAATGACAACTACTAGGTTTTAAGACGTTGGAACACGTCTCTAGCCTAGACCACTAAAAATGTTACACTAGGTTTCAATGCTTCCTTATGTTAATTAAATGAATTGTAAATTTGATCTTGGATTATGTTTTAGTTTCAAGGCCCTACTGAATTTGGATCTCAAATTTCCTAAATGAAAACTATATGCAAATGAACATCGTCTTTGATTCAATGAATGCTAGTTACGAGAAGGATAGAGATCTTTCGAACAATAGAAAACAATGAGAATATGCCAAAGAAATACACTAATGCATCTAATGCAATCAAATGAAAATGAAAAACTCTTTCCTAGATAATCAAATGCTAGTTATGCAAAAGAACTTCGCACTTTCAATGCAAAGGAAAGAATGCAAAATGTTTTTTTTTGTTTTTCAATGAAAAGAGTATACAATGCACTCATTACACGAAAAACAAAATAAACACTAGCTTGAGCATTGTGAATGTAAGAACCAAACTTGAATGACTCAATCAATGCAAAACAATCACAAGAAAGCACTCAAACTAATGCCGCAATCTTCCAAATCAAAAGAAATCTTTCAAAACGACCCAAAACAAGCAATGTAATCTATGCTTGGAGAAAAAAGGAGAAGAATCAATCGAAAACTAAATGATCATTCAACCAAAGCAAATACTCAAAAGGATCAATAAAACTAAGCACAATCGACCCAAGAATGAGACTGACAACAATCAACGAGACTTGATTTCCAAACAGAAAGCTCAGTGCACAAAGACACTTAGAAACCCTAAGGCCTTAACCTACACTGATAGGAAAATAAACAAATGACTGAGAAAAACAAGCCTACAATGGTCAAAACAGTCCCAAAGGCTGAATTACACACAAAAATAAACCTAGAGTCAAGCACAACTTACCAAAAGACTCATCAAGGAGGGCAAACCAAATCCTACAAGATTTGGCGCGACTGTGAGGCGGTATTCAGCGCCAAACAGGGGTTGGCGCGATTGCACCAAAAGCAACCTCCGCCAATTGGCATGAATGTTCAAACGCAAAGCGCGCCAAGCCGGGTAACTATGGGAAAAGGAAAAACTCAATGAGAAAAGGTCAATATTGACACTCTGGAGCTGAACAGGGGATGGCAAACAAGAAAGCAAACCAGAAAAAGACAAACAAGCAAGCCAACGACCGAAGTCAACCCAAACAAGCTAAAATGACAAACTCACACTGATCCCCAGTGGAGTCACCAATTTTTTAAGCAGGTAAATCCCCTCTGTAGATAGAGGCGATCCCTCTAGCGCTAGAGTGGGTCTAGAAACAAAGAGACATGTTATAGTGTTGATTCCTAATTATTGAATGAAAAGAGGACGCGGTATATCGACCTACCTGGGATCCAATGCTGTTGTCTTAGTTGTAGTGGTGGTGGCCTCTCACTCCTGCCTCGGTAAGTCAAAATCCTTTTGCAGTCATGCTTGGATACTTTCACATAGATCAAAAAACAAGAACAGCATACAACACAATAACTTCATTCATAACTACTAGCCAGTCAAAGAGGGCTAAGCATATTGCATTAAACAAATGACATAACACAAAATGGGAACCAAACAATAGTCACGTGTATGTATTGATGGAAGGAAGGGGTACAACCAAAGCTTTGACGTCGCAGTCTCCTCCAGTGGGGATCAGCCGAAGCACGTCTTAGACACTTGTCATGGGATTCAAACGAGATGAAGGTATGGGCTTAATCTCTCTCAATGAAGTTCTTCCTTGTTCTATCTCTTCAACAATTCAACTATAGTGTACTCAATTCTCCATGTTAAGCTAGCTTACGCAAGGAGAGATAGCTTCTTTTTATAGAAGAAAAGGAGGAGGTTAGGATCCCTACAAAGGTGGGAGGGAGGCCTATCCTTTAGTAGGTTCCCACAAGAGGTGGAAACCATAAACTAAAGGAGGGAGTCCATGGTTATTCAGTCCAACCACTCCCAATGAATCATCCTCGAAGTTGTTGGAGTGGAATCTCCACCTCTATTTTTAAAAAACATTCCATAAACAGCTTGGCACAGGTGGCTAACTGAGACAGAGTGCCAACTAGAGCGGGGCCCAGTGTTAATCTTCCTCATCAGCGTGAGGGCAGAACTGACTACTCACGCCAAGGCAAAAACAGGGGTTTTTGAAGTTGTGCTCAGGGAATTGTCAACAAAAATAATATTTATCTCATGTAAAGGGATGTAATTATGGTCTTTGCAAGGCATGACACTACTCACAGAAATGACCCTCCAATGTGCGAGATGGGGATTGCAGGGACAATGACAAAATGCTGTGTAACAGGGTCATATCCAAACATACCAAGATTGACACATTGTTTGATAGTGGGTCACAAGAAAATTTAATCTTTGAAGACTTGGTCAAGAAACTTAATCTTGAGACCATTCCACATCCAAAACCATATCCACTTGGTTGGATTTGTAAGGATGCAAATTTACAAGTTTCAAAGAAGTGCATATTGTGATTTGCAATAACTGCACATTTCATTGACACAGTTGAATTAGATGTGGTTCTGCTTGACATAACAGGCATGGTGTTGGGAAATCCTTACTTGTATGACAAGAAAGCAATCTTCCATCACCATGAGAAAAAATACCATTTATTCAAATATGGCAAGGAGTATATTGTGAGAGCTCATCACAAGAAACTAGAAAACTCTTTAGTTAATGCAGGAAAAATGAAGAGGCTAGTCAATGCAATCCAAAACTTGACATTGATGATGATAAAACAAAGATATTTTTTACATCATACTTTTCAAACAAATGTTGATATATGTAATGAGTTGTTTCAAATTGAAAATAGGTTTTCTTGGAAAGAATATGACAAGCATTTGCAGCAATCAACATTGGTATTGAACGGTGTTGAAAACAAGGTGTCAGTGCAAGAGGTTGCAAATGTTAAAGAGAGGAAAAAGCAGCTTGGCAAAGAAGGCACAGGTTTCACAAATGTTCATTTCTAGTTTCCAAAAGGCACAGTACAATGGCAAAGAAACTTGGTCAAGAGTCGACACAAGTTCAAGACAAAAGCAGCTAAAAATCACCATAAGGGAAGAGTGCAAGGTGAGAAAGATTCCAAGTTTCCTATGATTATTGACCACTGTAGAAACAAGATGTCTACTGCAAAATTAGATTTTTTTCTGCAAATTCAGAAAATGTGCAGCATGACGGTGTCAAAGACAACAATAGATGGTCGACGGAATCAAGGAAAATTTTGTATTTTCATGAAAAGCTCCAATTAATGAAATTAGGAAAATTTCAATGGATAAAGATTGGAAGAGTGAGGACACAATCTCCTCATCTTCATAATCAGTAATCCAGAGATATTTTTGGGTCCAAAAGCTTCCCAATGGGGAGGTGTGATCAGGAGTTCATGAATTTTTCTCAAAATTTAAAGTGCTCGAAATTGTACCAAACCTGAGCGACTGGGTAGATCTCGTCGTTCTGATTTTGGCGCCTCAAACGGTTCGAAAAACCGATGTCATATGAGGGAGATATTGTATTCTGGTCGATTTCCCAAACAATTAAAATTTGTGACAGGGTTGACTGGGATGCCCAGTCAGCATGCAGGTACATTCAGCAAAAATGAGAATATTCCCTTTTCTAAGCCAATGGTGTTTCACCACATGGCGCATTCAGGATTGTTGGATTTTGTTGTACGAGTTGTTTTTTGGTCCAAAGGAAGGGTGACACGTGGCCAGCCTGGAGGTTTCCACGTGTCCCCTATACGGTTTACCAAAATTATTGTATGAGTCTGGGGGGTTCGACCCCGTGACCTCCAGGCACGCCTACAAAGGCTTTGACCAAATCTACTACACAAGTATTTCATACCCCTACAGGGTGTCGGTGTTATTTAACGTTACAAACTATGTATGTTGGGGGGGAGGGGGGGACCGTCGGTGGTCCTAACCCGCTGGCGGCCCTATTTTATTGATCACATACAGTGGTAACCGTGGCATATAACATTACCACTGACGGTTATACAAACCGTTACTCTGGTGGCTCCAAAAACATTGTCACATGTTACATAACTGCGACAACTATTGCCACATCTGACAGTTATTAAACGTTGCTCTGGCGGTGTTAAAATTGTAACTTCAAACCTTGTCACATGCAAGCAGTCCGACGGACATGCTAACGGGTTTGGGAACTCTACCCCCATCACAGTTCTACGCCACTCTATTGCGTAGGTTTCCCTAATCGCGAGGTTTGGGGGGGGGGTCGGCATGTGACCACCTCCGCCCTTAACCATTTCAATTTAAAGTGACGGTTATTTCGTTGGTGAGATTGTTAGCACTCCACCAGTTTCAGAGTTTGTTTCCATTTTAGCTACAGTTAACTGCAGTCCTCCAAATTTAGTGGAGGTTGAGAAAATAGCCATTGGAGGCTTTTAAACACATGTATTTGAAAAATTTTGAGCATAATGAAATATGGACATGCCATTGGGAGCTGGACCAACAGATGTAGCCCAAGAGGGGTGAACTGCTTCATTATGCTTGTTGTGTAAATCTTATGTGTGGTTTTAATTCTCTATTATACATCGTTGTTCAGTGTTATTTATGCTTATTTACATGCTTAAAACTCATAATTTCATCTATGTTTCATGGTTAAATTTTCAATCCTTAAGCAAACAAATACGTACATGTTTATAACTGAAAAGATACTTAGCACAGCAAAGTAATATAGTCCTTTCAGATCATTAATGGATCGACCACTTTCACCAATGTATGGAGTCCCATAGGAGCTAGGAATGATGTAAACGTGTTTTCAATCTCTGGGGTTCACAAGATCCTTTACCGATCTTAGAGAGATCTAAATAGTGTTAAGTGGCTTGAAATTTGATGAAACCTTATGCTTCTTAAAGATCCTAGTGATCTTATCTGTAATCCTTTGAATAAACAGGAGGTTCACTCCAGAAAACCAATCACTAGAATCTTTTTTATCCTGGGACCTTTTTCTAATTTTTGAAAAGATATAACGCACTCGAACTTGCTATAACAGTTCTTATTGAAAACGTTCAGGAGGTGGGATTTTTCTTCTTCAATGTGGTATTCATCATAGATTCTAAACGCTATGGTAGATAAGGTATTGAGAACACCTAGATTTTGAGCAGAGAAATGATGCGAACCAGCATAAAGATATTTCTCAGTGTGATTTTTCTTTCGAAAGACTTGATGGGAGAAAGAGCCATCCTCCCTTATTTAAATAAAAACGTCGAGGAAAGGTAGGCTACCATCAACTTCACACTCCATAGTGAACCTTATGGAGTCAAATTGATTGTTAAGATGATGGAAGAAAAGGTCCAACTTTTATTTTCCATGAGGCCAGATGATGCAAGTTTCATCTACAAACATTTTCCAAAGTTTAGGCTAGAAGAGAGTTGAGGAAAGGGCCTTGGATTCAAAGCCCTCCATTAAAATATTAGCCACTTCAGGGGATATGGGGGAACCCATGGCCGCGCCATAGGTTTGTTCAAATAATTCCCCTTTGAAACTATTAATGTGTTGTGCATGGATAGTGGTTAAAGTAATGAATGCAGATGGACATGGGAAAATGGGAATTATTAATAATTTGGTTTTAGTTATCATAGTTCTTATGTAGTTTATTTTGATGATCCAGGTGCGCAAAACAAGAGGGATAGATACCAGTCAAGTAGGAAGGCAGTACCCTCACTTGGTATCTGAGTAAAATCCTTTTGGAGGTTCAAAATCTTCTTAGTGGGGAAGAATGATCTGAGAGAATCCAAAGAATTGCCTCAAAATTAAAAATCCTCAATTCTTGATGAAAATAGTGTCATGTCAAAGGATCAGTGATATATTTCTAACACAAATTGAGTGAGAGAAAACAGACATTGTACGCGAAATGTATTGTATTCTAAAGTTTTCCTAAAATTAAATAAAAAAATGGACAGGGCTACAACATGGCAGCACTAGCAGGTGCCACATGGAACTATATGGATGCTAATTTGGCAGGTTCGTACGATGACATGGAAGCATCTTTAGATGAAACTTGTTAGGTCCATATGCTGATGTGGAAGAACAGTTGGCAGGTGACTAGGCATTGAGATGGCATGACATGGCATCCGGGTCAGCAGAACATATAGCATGAGTCATAATGCGTTAGAGAAATTTTGAGTTCTAAAATGGGCCTCAAAACAAAAACGTACAACCAAAATCAAGTTTATAAGAGCCAATAGGATTCATGATGATGATGTCAACCATGGGGGATGATTCGCCATTTTTAGAATAAAAAAGTAAAAATATTAAAAAATAAAAAATAAAAAACTACTTTTTCAACTCGTAATTTTAACTTATCTCCCTATGGTTTTACTCAAATTTCGAGCGGTAACACTTTATGGATGCGGAATCTAATTCCTCATCCAAGGAGTACCCATGTTTCATACTTTTGATAGACCTTTCTACACAAAATATGATAAATACATGAAAAATGTGATTGCAATCATGTTTTTCCATGTATTTTTCATTTTTTGTGTAGAAAGGTCCATCAAAAATATGAAGCATGGGTACTACTTGGATGAGGAATTGAATTATGCATCCAACAAGTGCTCCCGCTCGAAATTTGAGTAAAATCATAGGGAGATAAGTTGAAAAAATATTTTTTTTCTTCTTTCCCTCTACAATTTGATGATGTAATCTAATATTATTTTATTACTTCCACTATTATTTTATAATATTCCTTAGGAGGCCCATTTTGGACCTCAATATTTATCTAATGACATGGCTATTGGGACACATGGTAGTGTTTGGATTTGCAAAGTTATGTGGTATATTTTACATGGTCCAATCAGAGGATACCACATGGCAGCCTCCACAAGGTGAAGAATATTGTCAGTTAGTAGCCAAAAAAGGTGCCAAAATTTTCTCCTGACTGGTCGGCATGAGGGTCAAACTGTTGAATTCTTCGTAACTAGGTCAATGGTTTACCATTCATTTGGTTCCTAACTATAATGATCAAATATCCTCTTTTAATATTAAAAATGGTCTATTTAAATCCATAAATAGGTTTGACAGGATTCAAACCCGTAACGAATGTATAACACACCAACAATCATATCCAATTCCCCCAATCATTTCCTTGAATTTAATGATGGAAATTTTGTATTTAAATTGTTGTTATGATGACATTCCAAGAGCGGAAGGTCCATGGGCTCAACCCCATTAGCCTCCCATAACTAATGAAACTTACCATGACTTTTCCTATCAACACGCAAAAATATGGCCCATATTTTGGCTCCAAAAACAAACTTTATATATGCGGTTAAAATTTAATTAAGAAAACAAATATTGTATAGAGAAATGACCACAGATTCGATCGTGGTTTGTTCCAGGACTAAAATTTTAATAACGATCCCACTTAATAGTGTGCCAAAGAGCTCATATGTGGAAGGAGGTTGAAACCAAGTGCTTCTATTATGTTTTTTTAGACAGTCTGTATTGAAATTCGAGCCATTTTCAGTTGTTTAGGAGATTGATGGTTTTTCACAGTCCATTTCTTGTTACAGCAAAAGATATCATTTTCATTGTAAGTTTTTTGGGGCTTTATGTTGATGTAATTGCAATTTTTGTAGCTTAATAAAAGAGGCCAATCCCTTAGAAGCAGGACCCGGATTGGTCCACATTAGACGAACTTCATTATCACATGGGTGTTATTCTTGTTTATTATATTCCCTATTTTCTTTAATTGCAACTTCATTAATGTCACTAATGTCCTTTAAGCTTGATTTATGTTTAATCATTCACACTTGAACATTTTTTGGAAACCAAGCCACTTTTAATATCCCATATCATCCCTTCCATCTTGAAGCTATCTCTTCAATATCGGGGTATGTGGTTCTTATTCTTATTAATCATATTCCTCTATTGTGTTAGATTCTTCATACTACAACTTGAAATCCAATACCTCTGGTTCTTTTTCCCTTTGGGACTTCTTGTTTGACAAACATCCTTGATCTCTTTAAAAACAACATCTCAACTATAAACAACCTTCCTAGTTTCTATATTACAAATCATATAACCTTTCAAACCATATTTATAACTAATAAAGATGCATTTTTCAGATTCATTATCTAGATTACTACTTATTTTCCTTTAGAATGTGTACATATGCATCACAACCAAAAACTCTAATATGTTTAAGAGAGGGGTTTTAGCATTCCATGCCTCATGCAAAGTTGTGTCAACCAATAATGACAAGAGTGATTGGTTCATGAGGAAACATACATTATTCACTACCTCTACCCATAATTAGTGTGCTAACTCAATGTCACTAAGTGCGCTCCTTTATTTTTCCATCAATATCCTATTCATCCTTTTTGCAACCCCATTTTGTTGAGGTGTGTACATTGTAGTCTTCTTCCTTGTTATATCATACTACTTACAAAGTTATTTGAAATCATTCCTACAAAATACCCCTTAAATGTATATCCTCAACACCTTGATTTTCTTCTCTATTTTATTTTCCATAAGAACCTTGAATTCTGAAAATTTTCTAAATACATAAAAAAAAAAAATTTGGAGTAAATAGATCCATATATTCATCAAGAAACCACCTATAAATGAGACATGGTATATATATTTTCCTAGTGATGGAACATACATAGGTCCAAACACATCACTTTGTACTAACTCTAGAATTCTCATATACCTTGTAGCACCTATTGAGAATCTTACCCAATTATTTTTTCCATAAAAACAATGTTCATAGGAATCAATATTTATAGTGAAATCGAGCATACCTTAAACCATACCTTTACTATGCAATGCTAAAAAGGCCTTTCTCTCCATTGTGCCCTGGTATTTGATGCCATAGTATCATTTTTTTTCTCCAGAAACAATAGCGGTTTTCTCTTCTTCATCTCCAAACTCAGGAACAATGGAATTAGTACACCCATCACTGACAATACTTCCCAACAATTTAATCCCCTCAACAATACCATTGCTTCTAGGACCATCTTGTAGTTTTCCTTTTTGTTGGTGTGGGGCTATGATAGACCCGATTTTGGTGTGCAATTCAACCAGCAAACTCACTCAACACTGACCCTTTCAGCATCACCCAGAAAGTGGATGAAGTCTCGCCTGAGGTGCTTTAGGGGACTATTGGAACCAATTTTCTGAAATCAGATGGAATTGCACCAATTCTGTGACATCGGGATTTCAACCTACCGAGCGGAGGTCTAGACACCTAACAGAAAAACTCATGACAGTCATTCTAAGCTTATATTTCATGCAAGACTTCACAGATTATTCGAATGACTATTTAGCTCATTGTTCACTATCTAAAAATCCCATACGGTTAAAGTATCTCATTCATAAAAACATTCTCAGTTGTATCAGAGAAACTCACCATTCAAAAAACCCAAGAGTATCATGACAATAATATAACAATGCTATCAACTTCCCATGATACACAGGATGTTAATAAGTATTGTATCGACATTATAAAAGTATGACCATTAACCAGACAGTAGTAACAAAATAAAACAATGCATTCACACATAAGCAGATATGGATGCAATCTGCTAATATTTAATTACTTAAAAAATGAGGGAATAGGTGCAACGTGCTATACTAAAACTCACTTGAATTCGGCTCACATGCCATACTATACCCATCAATAACTCATTACATCAACACTTACAGTGCAAAAACACTGTTGACTCTAACACATATTGTCTCTCCTACACATATGTTGCACTGCAGCTAAAAACGTACAAAACTAACAAAGGTCGACTAACTAACAACAACTTAACCAAAGCATAGAATCAATGACACTTCGTTATTTTGGCCAAGCCTCGAAATGAGACAGAAAAGTCTTCTTATTGGTCTTTGGTAGCTTCTCGATCCTCTTTGACCTACTTCTTCTATGTTTCCTTTGTCCTCCATATCAATTATATTCTCTATAATCTTCCCTCTAGTTGTCCCATGTTGTTCAACCACCTAATATTTCTTGTTGGAAATATACGATACCAACTTGGTTACCACTATGTCAATGTCTCCCCTTCTGCAAATATCTTTAAATTCCTTCACCACAGCAACCTTCCTTTCCTTCACCAGTGGTACCAAAATCCTAACTACCAATATCTACTTGCATGCTCCTCTCCTTCTTCACACTGTGATACTCCACACACAGTACCTCCCTACACCACATCTCCCTTACCTTCGTCATCCTTTGTATTTTGCATTGGATGCTCTTCTTCTATGCCACCCTCTTCTACATGGTCCCTTGCACTAATACCAAAAAAAATTCAAAAAATTGTGGTCTCCAACATGCCCGCAGCACAAAAATGTGGCTTGTCCCATGCCACTCATTCCTTCTCCTATCTCCATGGGTTCGGAACAATAATTTTCAATGAGGTATCATTTCACTGATTGTGTTATCACTATCTATAGATTCAAATCACTACACTTTTGTGGGGAACTTGTGTGAAATATTCTTCACTTCAGCTCGACAAGATCTTCAGCACGTGTCGCCTCTCATAATAACATAAATTATTTCTTACTTGGACCATTCCTCCTCAATGTTAACCTCCTACAATCATATCACCTGGATACCTAAAGACTTGAAAGGATGGTTTGTTTGCTTTTTCCTGCTACCAAAAATTTGATTTAGGATACCATTAGCTACTTTCTTTCTCTTCGATGGTTATTAATAACCTAGGGGTGATCGCCCATGTATCTTTGAATATTTCTCCCTTCACATCATATGTCATCATTGTGATTCCTACTTCAGCCTACGGCTAGAGTACCTCTACTAAATGTTGCGCCACAGATCAAAATAACCTTCTGTTGTCTCACATTATAGTTAGTCAACTAACCTTTATGCATTAATTTTTTATTATGATGCCCCCAATACTATGTGATGTCTACCCTGATGTTAATACTGCATGGAACTCCCTTTGGTGCATAGTGTTCCACATTTTCACCCAGTGTAACTTATTTCGCAACTTTCTAAGAACTCCTACTTCCGGAAATAGAGAATAACCATTATTTAACAATTCTAACAAACAACACAAATTTAAATCTAACTCACAAACAACACACTTTATTTATGTACAAAGGGAAAAAAAAATTTGTCTCCTTAAACTTGGTGAGTAGGATCTCAACTGTCTTTGTACAGCTTCAACTGACTCCCATTAACAAAATATTCTCATAGGGTACCATCCAAGTTCTTTAGTTGTACTGTTATCGCATCTGTCACATGTTGAATAATTTATGGCCCCAAGCAATGCATTTGAAATTTTCCTGGGTTTTACAAGCATTTGATATCACACAATAGCACTAAATCTCCTTGCTAAAATTTATTTCTCCTAAATATTTTTTCATGCCACACCTTCTCTTTGGATTTATGCACTTCTTGGTGAAATTTGGCTATTACATGATCTTCTTCCAATTGTAGTAGCCCCTTTAATATTTTCTCCACTGCGCCAGGTTCTTCCAGTTGTGTGGTTACTACAATGCATAATCTAGGTACCAAAAACTCCATTGGCATTACTGCCCCCTTCCCATACACTAATAGGAAAGGTGCTTGTCTATTCAAATTCTTGCATGTGGTCCTATATGCCCACAAAACCGCTAGTATCCTTAAATCCCAATCACCATGTTGTACATTTCATACCTTAGTAAGCATTGTCTCTAATAATTTTTTAAATGCCTTCACTATACCATTAGCGTGTGGATGTTAGGGAGTGTTATACCCATCTGGCCAGATAATCAATAGTCGTGGTTATGTATTATGCACCAGTTATCCTTACAGGTGGGTTGATTGGACCCAAAAAATCAATTCTTATTTATCAAATGGTTGTAGGGTCAGTTGGGGAGCTAAGGATGTGTTTTCTCTTCAAGAATCTTCCCCACTCATTGGCATACATCACAGGCTTTACAAAACTCTTTGGCATCGCCATGTAGAGAAGACCACGATAACCTTGTGCACATGATCTTTGGTATTGTGCCCTATCCTGCATAATTCCCTCCAGCGACACTCCTCATCCCAATGAAACCCAATATTTTACTTCAGCAACCTATCCATGGGGGCGACGATCTGAACATATCCTTGGATAAAATTTTGATAATACCTCGTATTCCCTAAGATAAATCGCAACTTCCTGACTGATGTAGGTGGTGGTAAATCCACTATCACCATGATCTTGGATGGATCCACCAGTAAACCTTACTTGCAAACTACATTCCCCAACAGGATACCAAAATGTGAACAAAATATACATTTCTAAATATTTAATGAAATCTACAATTGTCTACATGTGTCCAGCATTAGCCACAAAATCTCAATATGCTTTTTTAGCAGACAGAACACAGTTTGGATGTCCATATCAACTTTTAAAATCTTATAAATGAATTCCTTAAATGCTGCAAGCATTATACGAAAAAAAATAGCTTATGAATTCTTCAACCCAAATGGTACAATTGTGCATTGGAAGCACCACCACTCTGCCACGAAATTGGTCTTATGTCAATCTTCCTTTGTATTGTTTATGTGGTGATAACTAGATAACCCATCAATAAACGAGTAGACCTCCTGCCCACCCATGTTCTCCAGTACGTCATCAGTAAAGGAAGTAGGGAAGGGGTCGTGCGCATGTGCATCATTTAAATTTTGGAGGTCTACACAAATTCTATTTTCCCCTGTCTTCATGTTTTATACCACCATAGGGCTAATCTACTCTAATTCTTCTACAGGATCAATGATTCATGCTTGTAAATTTGTTTCCAATTCCCACTTATCCTTCTCTTTATATATTAGATTCAACTAATAGGGACGCTACTTTACAATATTAGCCTTGGGTTTCAAAAAAATTCTCATTTAGCTCATTTCTCCTACAATTCTCTTCATTTCCTCAAATGTGTTGGGTAAATCTTGGTACTCATGCAGCAGTTCGATGACCTTTTCTACTATTTCATCATTGTAATAACCCCCTATAGCCACCATTTTAGGATTTTCCTCTGTCCCAATACTCACTTTCCTGGTTTTAATAGGTTGCGTGTAATTGGTTGATTGCAAATCTGGTCCACTCCCTAGACTCTCCCCTTTGACATCCAAAATATGTATAGTCTTGGGATCATCATCATCCTCTCCTAGCTCTGCTACATTATAACATTCCATGAACTCATGTATTTTCTATTAATTCTTGTGCGCAAGACATAATGGTACACTCTTCAACATTGTTGGCTCTCCTATGGTAAAAATATTTCATCGTAGTACTTTCATATCTTTGTCGAGTGATGGTTTCTCTACTTAAAAACTAAAGGTAGACTCAAAAATTTGCACCATCTTATTCCATTCCATTTTTCCTGTGCAAACCTCCAACTCAATGTACCAGTTCATAGGGACAATGTCTAAAGTATGTACAAATTATTTTACCCATTCCTATTGTGGTACACGTCCTCTAGTCCATGTTGCAACACATCGCTCTAAGTGTTTCCTTGGGAATTCCATGCTTGATTATTTAGCTCCAGAGACTCCATAATTGGTCCAAAACCTAATGCACAATAATTTTTTACATTGTTTCCATTTTGTGATCTAACTATTGTGCATAGTCCAACACCTATTTGGGGTTGTGTGCAACACAAAATCCAGCGCAGAAATTCTCACTGGCTCAATTATTTGATCTTCGGATTTTTGTATAAAAAGTGTTACCTAGAATAGTCCATAAAAGTGGGGTGAGTTATGCAGTTGTTTCTTATACATCACACTACCTTGGTGAGGTGCAGACACCTGCAAGTGCTTACTTCATGCAGTATGCTTTGCTAGTTTTCCAATGCCTCCTCTGAGTCAAAAGTGCAAGACCCCACACTATGTTATCTCAACACTCCATCAGTGACAGGATTCACATAATCCTCCTGATGGCATGTCACATTGTAAATATTTTCCAATTATTCCTGACTTAACTCCCCTCTAATCAGATGAATGTGTTGGTCTCCTTCCCGTGTGTCCAAAGGTGTTATAACTTGAATGCCCCCTACTTCAAAATCATCTCTTTTTTCAGGATAATAATTACCTTATTTTCAAAATCCCAATCAATCCCAAATAGAGAAAGATATGGATAGGTGTCATCAACGATCTCTATAACATCAAATTCAATAGTACTTCTAGCTCCATATATATCTACTCGCACACTTGTAAATTTACCAATTTGGAAGATAAGATTTTGATCGGCTAGTCTTAACTGAATATGAGATCATGTCAACTTTGGCCTCCCCCTTCATCTCCCATGTGCTCTTTGGTAGAATATTCACATTGGACCCTAAGTCAAATATGATGTTATCCATTTCATAATCTCTTGCTTGTGCACCAAACCTAAATTCCTTGCTCATCCTCTTCCTCTACCCTACCTAGTTTACTATGTACAATAATGCTCACATGGTAACTCCTTCGGTATCCATAGTGCACTGCTCCACCATTTGCTTGAATTTCTCTAGCGCATGTTCACTTCTTACCATCTCAAGGAAACTCTGTAGTAATTTTTTAATTGGATATACTTTTGTCATAGCTTCTCTACGAGCAGTATCATCATAGACAAATGACATTGCGACTTCTCAGAATACATCTACTCTATCCCATTCTGTAGCAACCATCTCCCTTATGGCTTCCTTGTAAGTTGCCTTCTCTTGAGTTGGGTTGAACCTTGGAGGGGTTTTGGGTGCCTTTATAACCTAGTTCGTCTATTGAAATCCCAATTTCTTAGCCTCTACTAAAGTCTTGATGCCTCCATGTGTGACTGCACTAAATTGAGGTTTGGTTCTATGGGGCTTAACCGTTATCAGTTTCACATTTGACTCCTTATTCTCTTGCCATTTAGAAATCAGATGATGGAAAGTCTTAATCACATGGTCCAGTGCTCTACAATAAGTACACATGCAATAGGGATTAGGGAAATCTCACACAAGGTGTCCTTATTGTCCGTCATTGTAACACACAATAGGTCCCTTACCTCTTCCAAATCCACCTCTTCCCTCGTTGGTCCTCCCAAACCTCTAGCCGCCATTCCTTTTCCTTGGCCAAGATGATTATATAGTCTAGTTTGGTTATTTCCTAGTTGATTAAAGCTTTTCGTCACAGCTTCAGTTCCTTCATGTCCCTATACTCGAAATAAATCAAATTTTTTTTAGCACGTCAATTCTAAAGTGTGACAATGGTGGATATCATGCCCTGATAACTTGCAAAAATGGAAAAATAGAGTGCATGTAGTCACCTCGTACTATTATATCATCGGAAAATTATATGAGGTGTGGCCCCATACTTGGAAACTTCATACCACAAACCTCTACCATGTGCAAGCATATTAGTTGCACTAGTTACCATGGGCATCCATCCTTTCCATGTAGAATTTTATATTCCTATGCTCTCTTTTCACATATACAAGATTGGAAAAGGTGTAGTACTTGTGAGCCTATTTCTCCATTAAAATATTTTCAATCAAATTTTTCAGCTTCCAGTAAAGAAATGAGGGTTGAAGATATTATTTCTTACGACCCCTTGTATGACCAGGGCCTGAAATTAGCTGTGCAAATTCCTCTAGAAACTCTTAATCAAAAATATCATGTTTGTCTCTAGCTACCATGTTTCCAAGGGTATGACTTTCGCTTTGAATTCCAATGGGTATGGTTGATTGGAAAGTCTCAATAGCCTCTTGGGCTTGTTGGTGGGCTCTATTGTGGCTCTAGGGGCCTATACCTCCCCTCCCTCCCCTCCCCCCTCTTTTGCCCCTCATGCATTAGTGGTGCATGATGGCGGGTTGACAATGGTTCATGCTAATATGGTCATGGTATAGAATGCAAAAAAGGAGATGGCGGTTCTCAAACATAGGCTTAGTTTGGAGGACAGAACCCCACAAAGCACCGGTAAAATTTATGTTAGGTACAAAACAACAAACTAGGATAGATAGGATTAAGTTCATACAAAACCAAGCCACTAAAACCAATATCTCCCCCCAAGGTCTGCATCTAGATTTCATATTACCATAGTCGGCCTAGGTATATAAATTAGACCAAAATAAGAGACCACATCTCAGCATTATGACCCAACTACTAAATCTAGTATTCAAAGGTAATGTGTCTACGATACAATAGTAATTGTAAGGTTTCAATGTTACCAAGGCAACGCAAAGATCCACATACTCTTGGAAAGGATGAAGTGTGGTTGTTTGATGACTAGGGTTGTTGGAGATAGGCTCACCCTTGTACTCTCAAATAATTTTCATTCTAAATTGGTGGATTCCTCCCCTGTCGCAAAACCTCTCCCTTCCATTGCATCAAACATGGAGTTGCCAACACCCCTTTACATTAAGCAAGTTTTCAGACCCTTTGTACCAACTAGAACTCACTATTTCTCTCAAGCCACCGATTTTTAAAAATACCCACCAGAACCTACTAATAATGGCAGCTTTTCAATGCTCAAAGGGGAATCATCACAATCAAAGTTATCACTCCCTTCTTTGGTTCCTACATATAAAAATTCTAGAAGGTGAATTAATAGAAATTTGTATACACGAGGGTGGCCACACCACCCCCATTAACCTTTATTGTGCTTCATGTAGTAGGGTGGTGGGATCAACTACCTATGTTGCCCCATTCCTCGATCTGCACCCCCATCTAGGAAAATGTTTATTCTTTTTTATATTCAAGTTATATGCATATTAGAGTGTGATCAATAGAGGAGTACCACCTCTATAAAAACGTAAAGGGAACCTAAAAATAGGCCCCAGGAGGTTGACTTTTTCCTTGTCAAGAAAAGAGGTCAACAAGTTTTTACAAGTTAACCTAAGCTTAGGAATGCTAGCCAAAAACCAAGAATTACTATGAATATTAAGTCCATAACTAACAAAAAAATTACAAAAATCATTTATTGTAAACTAATGAGAAGGTGAGGTTTCCACCTTAATGGCTTGGTTGGTGCCTTGAATTTAGAAACTGGGTCAAACCCAGGAGTCGTTCATGCCTCAATGTGTGCAAGCCACTCTTTTATGTTTTCCAGTTGGAGTTGAATTTCCTCAAGCACCACCAAAATTCCATCATGTGCCACATACGATCAAGAAATACCCTACCACCCATGGCCTTTAGATGCCAATATAAATAAATTGTTTGAAAATATTTATTTGATTCACCTCGTGAGGACCCAGTGCTTGACACCCATACGATGAGTTCCACCCTTAACTCAATGTATAAATGATTCTAGAATTCAAGCCTTACTTCTTCCTTAAAAATTTTTCATTTGAACCACCTTAAGAGTGTTGAAAATGCAACAAGATGATGGAGCTTAGTGAAATGAAGTCGCCTTCACTAAGTGGGCCCGCAGGCAAATTCTGGCGCAAAATCTATTTTTAGACTATGTCTATTTTTAGACATATGGAGCATGGTCCGGGGATTGCAGTATGAGATTATTGGAGTATGTGTCATGTTGGTAAAAATAGATGGGACTCTATTTTTTGGACCTATAGGTCGAAGTCTATTTTTAGACTGCCTCTCCTTAAAATAGGGAAGTCAAATATTATTTACCCTTAATAATATTTGGACTATAAACTTCGGTTTACTCTCTTGGAGCACTTCAGTTCGAGCCTTGGAAGTGGCTCATGCATCTGACAGAGGAATTACGCTATTCCTAAGGGTTTGGTGAGCTCATGCATGGTTGACTTCAGTTAGGACTTCAGTGGCAGAAGTTTGGTGAAGTTAATGAGACAGATGGTGGAGTTGTGTTCGGTTTAACTTAGTTGAACTAGTTGAGATTAGTTTAACTAGCTAATCAACTAGTAATGAGTGGAGTGAATTAAATATTATTTAATTCATTAATTAGTAACTCATTATTCGACTCAAGAACACATCAGTTCACTACAGTGCATGATCAGTTCAGTGGAGACCAGTGAAAGAGGTAGATGAAAGGGTGGAGTTAGCTATCAGTGGCGACATCAGTTGTGCATGAGATTTGCACCACACTTGGAGGAATTTCCCATGATTATTGCGCTGTCAACCCAAGGAGATTCGAACCTTGGATCTCTATATATACAGGCCATGATTGCGCAATAGAGGCAAGGCAATTAGTGGTGAGTTTTGAACCAGTAACCTGTTCAAAACTGAGCTAGTTTGTGTGTAACTTCATGAGATAGTACTGAGTACTTGTGAGGAGTATTGTACTAAGTTTGTTACATGATTTCTCCATTATAATATACACAATAGCTGTGGGGTTTTCAGCTATAAGCTTTTCCCATACATACTGTGTTAATGTGTATGATGATTTGATGTGTTATCGCTTGATTTTATTTCCGCATGTTTGATGAGCTGAGTGGAAGAGATTATGTGTTGCATATAAATTCGAATTGTATGTGATCAGGATAGTCTCGGTGGATAATTAATCATTATTCAGCAAATTTCTACATGGTATCGGAGCAATTGAAGCAAATATTGATCATCACAGTGATTACAAACTTATTTTGCGACTCGAATATGCTCTTGAAGGCAGTTCGAATTATGTTGCATGGAAGGATCGCATGGAGGCAGTATTAGAAGACAATGGTCTGAAGGAGTTCGTAGAAATGGATGTCCAAAATCCCACTGATCCTGCTGAAGTCGATGCATGGCAAAAGAAGATGGCGAAATGTCGAAGGATCCTGTTGGAGGGCGTCAAGGATCATATTGTATCCAGCCTGCATGGAAAGGCTACTCCATATTTAATGTGGAAAGCTTTGACGGATCTATTCCAGAGTAAGAGCGACCAAAGGAAGCTGGCGCTCAAAGATAAGCTCGGGAACATCAAGATGGAGAAGGGCGACAGTATCGCCAAATACCTCACGAAGTTCACTCAATGCAGAGATGAGCTGGGAAGTGTGGGGGTTACTGTCGATGAAGAGGACATGGTCGACCTGGCTCTCCTTGGTCTTTCGAAGGCTTGGCACTCATATCAATATAGTGTCAATGGTCGGGAGAAGCTGCCGGGATGGGAGCGCCTTTGGGCGGATCTCATGCAGGAGGAGATAAGGAGGACTACTCGAGATGGATCTTCATCAAAGGGAGCTGATGAAGAAAACTGTGCTTTGGTGGCCAAAGAAAAGAAGGGGAAGGGTAAGAAACCTTCTCATTCTGGTGCAAAGGGCAAGAAGCAGGATATGGCGAAGGTGAAGTGTTTTCACTGCCATGATCTTGGACATTATGCTACCAATTGTCCAAAGAAGAAGAAGAACAAGCAAGCGGGAAGATCTGCAGATGGAGAAGCTTTGGCTTCACAGTTCGAGCTTGACTTTTCACTGATCGCATGCTTGGTTTCAAGTGTGTTGGGATCGGTATGGTTCTTGGACGGCGGTGCGTCATTTCATATGACGGGAGATCGAGAGTTGTTCTTAGATCTGGAGGACAAAGATTTGGGTGTGCACATCGAGATGGGCGATGATGGTAGATACAGTGCGACTGGTATCGATACCATATCCTTTCAGAGGGAGTCTGGTAAACCCTTTGTATTGAGGGATGTCATGCATGTACCTGGATTGAATAAGAACTTGATCTCTGTGGCGATGTTGGAGGATAAGGGGTATGATGTGGTCTTCAGCGAAGGAAAAGCCTTCCTGCGCAGTAAGACTACTGGAGAGACCCGGAAGATAGGGGTTCGAACCAAGAACCTTTATCAGTTGCAGGTAGATGGCTGCGCAGCTATGGCATGCAAGGCGGGAGAAGTGGTGAGTCGGGATGATGAGGGCGAACTGTGGCACAGGAGATTGGGCCACCTTCACCATGGAGCTTTGAAGATTCTGCAGCAGATTTCTACTGGGCTTCCTAAGGGCACCCTTGCGCAGTCAGATCAGTGCAAGGGGTGTACTTTAGGAAAGTATGTGAAAGCCACTTTTCACGAGAAGGATAGTCGCGCCACGACGATCCTTGAGAGAGTTCACACAGACGTGTGTGGTCCTTTCTCAGTTGCTTCGACAGCAAAGCACAGGTATTATGTGATCTTTGTTGATGATTTCTCTCGAAAGTGCTGGATCTTCTTCATGCAGAAGAAGAGCGATATATTCACGAAGTTCTGTGAGTTTAAAGCACTGGTCGAGAAGGAGTCGGGGAAGAAGGTGATTGCTCTAAGGAGTGATAACGGTGGTGAATTCATCTCGGCTGAATTCAAGGATTTCTGCAGCGCAGAAGGGATTCTGAGAGAGCTCATCGCACCCCATAACCCACAGCAGAACGGGGTGGCTGAGCGGAAGAACAGAACGATCGTGGGTGTTGCACGGGCGATGTTGCATGATCATGGCCTACCCCTTCACTTGTGGGCTGAGGCATGCAATACAGCAGTGTATGTGCAGAACCGTTGTCCTCACAAGGTTCTTGGCATGAGTACACCAGAGGAGGCTTATTCTGGCAAGAGGCCTGATATTTCCCATTTGCGGATTTTCGGATCTCCTGTCTACATGCATGTGACGAAGGATGCGAGAAGGAAGCCGGATCCAACTGCTGAAGTTGGAATATTTGTGGGGTACACTGATACACCTCACAACTATCGGGTGTATGTGCCAGACAGTCGCAAGACTGTTGTGCGACGGGATATAAAATTTCAGGAGGAGAAAGCCATGCAGTGTTCGCTTGAGAGGGAGCTACACTTGCATGCAAATGAGGAGTTGTTAGTTCCTAAGGAGGAGCTTCCGGATGTGGATCAGCCACAAGAGGAAGTTCAGGAGGTGGAAGAAACCACCCATGCAACACCAACCATCAGAGGGCGCATGCGCACTACAGAAGCTGAGCGACTGGCTCGAGATGCAGAGAAGGTTGTAGGACCACCTACAGCACAGCGCAGACAGAGGCAGTCACCGGATCGGTACACTGGATACATGGATCTTGTGAGTCAATGTGTTGTGACGGAGCCATCCTCTTTTGAAGAAGCTGTGGAGGAACCCGCATGGGTTGATGCCATGATCGAAGAATATGATTCGATCATCAGGAACAGTGCATGGGAGATTGTCCCAAGACCGGTTGGGAAATCAGTTGTAGGTTCGCGATGGATCTACAAGGTGAAGCAGGCAGCCGACGGGAGTGTGGAGAAGTACAAGGCGAGATTTGTCGCCCGTGGCTTCTCACAGATCGAGGGGATTGACTATGAGGAGACTTTTGCACCTGTCGCAAGGTACTCTTCCATACTGACGATCCTTGCTCTCTCAGCGCAGATGGGGTGGCACATTCATCAGATGGATGTGAAGACTGCGTTCCTCAATGGAGTTATTGAGGAAGAGGTGTACATAGAGCAGCCTGAAGGTTTTGAGATCTTCAGCACTGAGTCGCATGTGTGCCGACTCAAGAGAGCACTGTATGGGCTGAAGCAAGCACCTCGTGCTTGGTACACTCGGATAGACAGCTACTTCACCGGGCTTGGATTCTCCAAGAGTGAGGTGGATCCAAACCCGTACCACATTGTAGGAGGGGAGGTTGTCGATCATCGCATCGGTATGCATGATCCATTTTGACCGGCGATGAGTGCTGATACTTTCATGCAAGAGTGATCTTGCACGAGAGTTCGAGATGAAGGACTTGGGCATCCTTCATTATTTCCTGGGATTGGAGATTTGGCAGCGCAGCGGAGGACTGTTTGTTTCTCAGGGCAAGTATGCCCGGGAGATTCTGGAGAGGTTAAACATGCAAGGCTACAAGCCTGTTGACACTCCTCTTCCTGGTGGTTGGAGGAAGGAAGATGCTACTTCAGTGGAGGTAGTGGATGCCACTGTCTATCGACAGTTGGTGGGGTCGCTTATGTATCTGGTCAATACACGACCCGATATATGCTATGCAGTTAACCAGCTTTCGCAAGCTATGGTTAACCTACCAAGCTCTTTTGGAAGGCAGGCAAGCATGTATTGCGCTATATTAGAGGCACATCGGGATATGGTCTATGGTACAGACAGGAGGATGGAGCGAAGCTTTCTGGCTTCACTGATGCAGATTGGGCAGGGAGTCCAACGGACCGAAAGAGCACTTCTGGAGGAGTTTTCAACATTGGGTCGACAGCAGTTTCCTGGTACAGCAGGAAGCAGAGATCCGTGGCACTCAGTTCAGCAGAGGCCGAGTACATGGCAACTAGCTTGGCTGCATGCGAGGCTATTTGGATGAGGAAGATCCTCGCAGGATTGTTCAGGTTACATTTGGAGCCTACAGTGATCTACTGTGATAACCAGAGTTGCATTAAACTCTCGGCCAATCCAGTATTTCATGATAGGTCCAAACACATCGACATCAGGTACCATCATATCATAGATTGTGTTCAGCGGAGAATCATGATGCTTTCATATGTTCCCACGGAGGATCAGGATGCCGACATCCCGACGAAGGCGCTCACCAGGAGCAAGTTCGAATTCCACAGAGGCAGGATAGGGATTGCAGATAATCCATATCTTGCTGAGAGGGAGTGTTGAGAATGCAGATGGAGCTTAGTGAAATGAAGTCGCCTTCACTAAGTGGGCCCGCAGGCAAATTCTGGCGCAAAATCTATTTTTAGACTATGTCTATTTTTAGACATATGGAGCATGGTCCGGGGATTCCAGTATGAGATTCTTGGAGTATTGGTCATGTTGGTAAAAATAGATGGGACTCTATTTTTTTGACCTATAGGTCGAAGAGGTCGAAGTCTATTTTTAGACTGCCTCTCCTAAAAATAGGGAAGTCAAATATTATTTACCCTTAATAATATTTGGACTCTAAACAACAGTTTAATCTCTTGGAGCACTTCAGTTCGAGCTACAGAAGTGGCTCATGCATCTGACAGAGGAATTACGCTATTCCCAAGGGTTTGATGGCATCATGCATGGTTGACTTCAGTTAGGACTTCAGTGGCAGAATTTTGGTGGAGTTAATGAGATAGCTAGTGGAGTTGTGTTCTGTTTATTTTAGTTGAACTAGTTGAGATTAGTTTAACTAGCTAATCAATTAGTTATGAGTGGAGTGAATTAAATATTATTTAATTCATTAATTATTAACTCATTATTCAACTCAAGAACACATCAGTTCACTACAGTGCATGATCAGTTCAGTGGAGACCGGTGAAAGAGGTAGATGAAAGGGTGGAGTTAGCTATCAGTGGCGACATCAGTTGTGCATGAGATTTGCACCACACTTGGAGGAATTTCCCATGATGATTGCGCTGTCAAGCCAAGGAGATTCGAAACTTGGATCTCTATATAGACAGGCCTGGATTGCGCAATAGCGGCAAGGCAATTGGCGGTGAGTTTTGAACCAGTAACCTGTTCAAAACTGAGCTAGATTGTGTGTAACTTTATGAGAAAGTACTGAGTACTTGTGAGGAGTATTGTACTGGGTTTGTTACATGATTTCTCCATTATAATATACACAATAGCTGCGGGGTTTTCAGCTATAAGCTTTCCCCATACATACTGTGTTAATGTGTATGATGATTTGATGTGTTATCGCTTGATTTTATTTCCGCATGTTTGATGATCTGAGTGGAAGAGATTATGTGTTGCATATAAATTCGAATTGTATGTGATCAGGATAGTCTCGGTGGATAATTAATCATTATTCAGCAAATTTCTACAAAGAGCCACAACAACCCCATTTATATTTTGCAATTTTTTTATCATGACATCAGATGGTAGGGAAAAGAGCATTGGAATAATAGACCAGTACATCGAGGGGTTGAAAAAATACAGGAAGGTAAATATTTTATGACGCTGGTGTAATCCAATGACCTATGGATTATTTTAGAGGATCCAAGCTCCATTTATATAAAAAAAATGAGAATTTGGAGAAAGAGAAGAGATCCTTGATAGACAATGTTGTAAAGAAAGGGAAGTTACTAAGAAAATCCATTGTGAGAATGGGAAAAATATAGGTGAGGAGTAGTGCAAGTAGGAGGAATAAAGTGGCGATAAATTCAAAGTGCTTGAAACAAAAAATGATCATTCCTCCCAACCTATGAAGTAATGGGATGTGATGGAGTACATAAATTTCCTACTCATGTGAAAATCAAGTTTAATGATCGCCATCAGCAAGTCGACCAAGTCCACTAGAGGAATTACTTGTGGTGACAATGGGATATAAACTTACCACCTTTGTTGTGTTGTTTATCACCCCTATAACGGAGATAACAATTATTATTATGTCGTTGTTGTTAATTTGTAACTATTATTTTTAATGTGTACTGATTTATTATTACTATTTTAAAAATTTATGTAATTATTATTCTTTTCTCGTAAAAAATATTATATTCTTGATATGAAAATATACATTGGGAAGACCTTGTAGGTCTGATCAAAAAGAAAAATCAGAAATTCTCAAAATACTTTGGAACCTCTCAGGTTGTCTACAAAAAACTATCTACATGAATATTAAAAAAAAACTAACACATTTTTTCCTTGATCAAATCAAAAAAGTTATTTTATCATTTCAAACTTTATTATTGAAATGAGATCATTGTCCCCTTCAGTTCTTGATAATCTAGGAATTCTGTTATCTCCAAGGCACTCGAAAAAACCTTCAATGCCTCTTTGGATAGTAGATCTACCATATCATTCAACTCCATCAATATGATTTTGGTCTTAAACCATTCCAACTTTCTTTCTTCACTTCTAATTTCCTAAAGGAAATGGAAAATATGAGAACCCCCAATACTAATCATGTTGCACATCCATTCAATCACCAATTGTGAGACCCAAAATATTTTTAATTTTCCGACCTTGAAATAGTTTGCCACATACATAAGAGCCCACATAGCTAATATATCTACCTTTTTGTTAATGTCATTTCCTAGACAAAAATGAATATGTTTGTTTAGATGTTTGTTGAGATAGAGGATTGCATTGGCCCCATTAAATTATGCCCAAGGAATTTCTTCCTCCATTGGAGGCTTAATAGGAACCATGGTTCTCTTTTTTTTTAATCCATTTTTTGGGCATCGACTATGGATTCTATGAAAACAATTAACACTTCAATAGGAATATTTTTGTCTCAAAAAATAGCCATGTTTCTATCCCACTAGATAGTAAGAACCCAAGCAGCGGGGAGAGTAGGAAAGGATTAACCAATCTATCTGAAAACCAATCTTTAATACATTTTTCAAGTGAAATATTGTCCCAAGGAGTGGAGGATGGAGAATATTTAGTTACAACAAATGACCATATATTTCAAACAAAGAGACAATTCATAAATAGGTAGTTAAATTATTCTTCTTCCGATCCACATAGAGAGAATTGGCTAGGCTTGATCCAACTTGTTTTTAGTCCATTTTCCCATGCAAGAAACTTGTTGGAGAGATCCAACTAAAGGGTCGGATTTCATTTCAATGGGCCTTTTCTCTTCCATAATAAATTGTACCACCATGTTGTCTCACCACTAAAATTGGACTTGAATTGGGTTTGGTACCCAAGTTTGGTAGTGTACTCCCCATAGGATGAATTATTAGAACAAGTGAGTCTATCGTCGTCCTCATCTAAATTTTTTATCATGGGTTACACAAGTAATATAACAAAATTATTTCATTCCAATGACACTTGATTATTTAAGGCCAATTCCTTTGTTGTTTTCCAAGCTTGAATTCTCCAGTCCCGAACCCCGCTATTACGAGCACTTGTTAGTGTGAAAACCACAACAGTGCATAATGTGTCAATTAATTTTTTTGAGAACCTATATTGATCCCCAACACTAATCCAAGGGTCCAAACTTGTTTTGATATTTCTACCATTCCCCACTCGGCATGCGACCCATAACCCAATAATCAGGGATGCACCGTAGAGAGTATTCCAAACCATGAAAGAGTTTGGATGTAATATACATGATACCAAATCCACTCAATTCTGCTAAAATAATTACTCTTCATCATTATGCCCCGTAAATTTTTGTTGCTCAATAACCTCCATAATCTCTTTGCTACAAGTAGTTGGCTGAAAAGAAGGAAGTGTTTTAACCCTCAGTCACCCATTAGTTTTGGTTGAGAAAGTTTCTTCCACTTTACCAAAGGAATTAATTGCAACTATTTATGGCCTAACCATAAGAATTTATGATTGATTTTTCTGATTTTGTTTAAAATCAAGTTCAGAATGAGAGTGATCAATTCCCAGAAAATAGGTATACTCTCCACAACATATTTGATGAAAGATAAATCTTCCTGTTGTTGAAAGAATACAATTGACCCAAACTAAGATTCTTGCTTCAACCTTCCTAACAATCCATAACCAATTCTCCCTTCCAAAGTCATTATGTTTAAGATAGAAACCTAAATACTTGAAGCCAACCTAATTAATTGATATTTGAAAGGGGAAAAATTCAACAACATTATCCTCGACAGTAGAATAAATTTTATTATATAAGATTGAATATTTTTCCGCATTAATATTCATTCCATTTAATAGTTTGAATCTCTTTAGAATCCTTTTCAAGACAACAATATATGATATTGATCTATATAGGAATATAAGAATATTATCTATGAAAATAAGGCGAGAGATTTGAACCTAGGTTGTAGTCGTGACCCCTTTTAATTACCCAAAGCATGTATCCTTTTGAATCAACTTACTGAAAACCTAAACAACCAGAAGAAAAAAAAAGGAGAAGAGATAGGGTAAAACCATATATTAATTCTCTCAAGGCCTTGAAGAAGGATGTCAAATAAACATTGATTAAAATAATAAGTCAATCATCATCATGATAACTAAAATTATTTTGGTTTTGATCGAATGCATCAACTCTTCTGCAATAGCCACTACATTGTGTATCTATCGGTTTTGAAGAAAACTGAATTTCTCTACCGAGATAATATCACTCAAAATTGCCTCAATTCTCATGAAAATAATTTTTTTGACTAACTTGTAAATGACTTTGCAATATGATATAGGGCTAAAATCATTGAAATAGTGGCCTTCCTGCTTCTTAGGAATTAAAATATTGAATGTAGTGTTTAGAGCCACATGCATACAAATTTTTTACTGAGATTCCCTCACCATTTTTAGTATATCCATATTTAAAATATCGTAAAGCACCAGATAAAATTTCACCATGCAAATTTTCAGAAATTTACCCTTCTAAATCTCTGATAGGACTCTCATGATATCTACATCAAAAACCTATTCCATAAAGGATTTGTTCATTTCCTAAGTAATGGATTATGAGAATAACCTTATAGTTTCCAGTGTCTCAAGAATAAAAAAAAGTATTGTTGGGCCAGAATTGTGAATTACGGATAAATCACGCTTCCCTAGATAGGTGCTAGTCTAGAACAATAGGTGAAAGACTATACAACTATTTTTCCTAACTCAAAATAGATACACAGAGAGGATTGGAGGATTACTTGTTCATTCGCTTCCAAATGGCTCCTTCTGTCACTTCCGCTGCAGCTTCAAATTGAAGCAGTTTGTAGGTTGAACGTTTCCTGCAAGAAAGAACACTGAAACATTAGAATATGCAATAATATAGATATCTATTCAAGCTAGTTAGCTAAACTAGTAAAGCATAAAACATCTACATCAACTAATATCTTGCAATATGGAAAATCAAAGCCAATACAGATGCATATAGGGAAAAATAAGCAGTACTCTTTATTGATGATAGAAGGAGAGGTTACAACCTAGTGAATGATTTGAAGTGACCTTCCAGCAACGTTCCCAAACCTCATCGCAGTATAAATCTCTCCAGCAGCAGCTTCACAAATCTAGCTCTCAATTGAAAATTCTCCAGCATTTCTCTACATAAATTCTTCCCTCTAAGGTGCTTAGATCTGTGCTCAATTTATAGATGAACTGTAGGTTGTTTTGCAATCAATAACTTTCCAAAAATAAGCAATACATGTTTCTAATCATGTAGATGTAAAATGGACAATTGGATCTGAAGCTTGACACATGTGAACTCTTCTAGAACGCACTAGCCAAGTGGAGATTCCGGAACAATGAGAATTTCGCTCCCAATGTGACCAACGCACCTGTGAATGTTGGGAAGTGATTTGCAGAGCAGCCTTGCATGGGGCTACCTGCATATGCAACGCACTTAGGCCCCTTAGAGCCTACGTTGGTGAGCTCTCATATGCTATATAATAAGCTTCAAACCATGGAAACCTTTGCTTGATGAAAGTCTTGCTTGATTTGTCTTGTTTCTTGTCTTAGGGCATGTAGCAACTGAAATGATAGGGAATGATAGACCCTTGATCATTGGTCCTGGAGATGATTTCTATTTAACCAGGTCATTGAGAATGGTGCCCAAATTGACCTATAACAATTGCCCCCTAAAGCATGAGATCCAAATAATAACATTTGATTGATATGCTTTACACTGTGATGAGTCTGGAAATGAAGCGGAGTGGTCACTTGCATCAATATTACAATACATTACATCATGATATATCCTCTTTTGATCATAATTGCTGAGGGTAGGCATTCCCATATTCAGCACATAAAACAATCTAATAACATGTACATAACTCAGAAAGTCATCTTCATTGGAATGTTTCCCAGATGCAGACATGCCTACAGATATACGCCCATGTTTGGATGACAATCTGTATGTAAGGTCACCATACAGATGATGTGTACAACAATCCTGAAATCGCAGCCCACATGGCTGAAACTAGATTCGAGGTCTTCTTATCTCATTCACTCGAGCATTCGAGTACAAGTCTAGCCATGCGAATATATGATTTGTAGTCGAACATGGAAAGACATCGTTTGATTACCAGCCAATGATGTGAGCTGTTAACAAACACGAGAGAACCACCATTAATGTTAATGGCCCTCAAGGTATTGTATTATATTTCGTAAGGCGTGAATAGATGATTTGATGTTAAACGCCAAACAAAATATTTCAGTCAAAATTCCGGAAGCGAGGATCTTACCGATGCTGTAACAAGCCTAATGGTACTGGAATCTGATGTTTCTAAGTGAACTTCCTGGATATTGATTTCTTATCGACAAGAAGTCACCTTATTGCAAAGCAGGAGTTACTGATTTCAAAGACAAGGGTATGACTTGATATAGCAATTTTCAGGGATGACGGTCATGAAAATGAAGGTTTATGAGTATTGCAGAAGGATGAGTTTTTAATCACTGGATGACTTCTCTTGAACATATCGGTGACACTGTGATGAGTTGGCAACATTGACCCAAAACCAAAGTGAAGGTATGATGAACCATAGGTGTGAATGAACTGTCAAGATGATTACCCAACCCAAACAGTCACGGACATGGAGTGAAAGAAGTGTCATGTTCAAGAGTGACTTGCTACCAAAAAGAAACTTTGCTCACTTTTCCCAAATTTTCCTCGGTCATTTGTTGACCAGTACCTCTTTATTTTTTAACAAGCTTGAGGAGGATAACATTTTCTTGATCTATAATTCAACCCTTCGGGTGAATAATGTATCGCTATTTAATAATTTAACAAGTCTAGCAATGAATGAAACTCGATTCTTGCCATGATCGACAAGCCCGTCGCTATTTTATGTTTTAACGAGCTTAACAACAGTGATAGCCCGGTCCTTTTTCATATTTAGAGAGTCTAAAAAGGAGGACGAAAGAGAACTCCAAAAGTACTTTTTCGTAAATTTGTCACTCAGATCAGAAAAAGTGTAAAATAATATCTGAGATAACCTCTTTGGTCATGTTTAACCAAGGTATTCCTTTTTCGTAAATAATCCATCTCAGTCTAGAAAAGAGTTAAACTTATACTGAGTAGATATCAATTCATTTACTTTAACAAGCTTGAAAAGACAAGTGCTCGGCAATATTTTCACATTATTGGAGTCTAAAAAGAGCTGAAAGAAGACTCCAGGGGTTCCTTTTTCGTTGTTATCGAAGCTTTAAAAAGAGATAAAAGTGCGCTTCAAATCCTAACAAAGCTCGAAAAATAAGGAGAAAAAGTATGCTTTGTGGTCAAGTCATTCTTTGAATAAATATGCACGACTAATCTATTCATCAGTTGTATTTCCTGTTCAGAACAACATCAAATGAATTAAAAATACCTGTTTCATGATAAAAACATAATAAAACTATAGTCATAGCAATAAATTTAACTTGCAAACAATTAAATGACTATAAAAAGTAGTTTTACTATTCATTTTTACCATTCCATAGTTACCATTTGCATTTTGGAGCTCTGAACCTGAGTAAGCCCCCGAACTTCAGTCGTTGATTGCGGTCATTTCTGTGGACGGATTTCATTGTCGTTTGATCCAGGTTAGTACCATGAACCTCCTCTTCCCTTTAGTATTCATTTCATTCCCATTATTTGTATATTTTTATGGTTTTGAGGCCCCTAGGGTAAATTCTACCCAAAATGAGGGCAACGCACCCCTGAATGTCGAAACCTGTGTTACATAGCAGGTACAGTGAAGGGTACCTACATGTGCAACGCACTGTCTCAACCCAGGGAGTGCGTTGGGTGCAGTTCAAGTTTTTTATTTTCAAGTTGTGCCCAAAATTTTCCTATTTTTTTGCAATGAATGGAATCTAATGGATCTTATGGTTGAATTTCAGGTTTCCATTGGATTATAATGATGATTACATGGAGGGAAAGAGAACATGAAGAACAAGATATGATTTCCTTGAATGATCTGGGTATTTTAAGAGCCCTAAGAGATTGTGGACTGCTTAAGTACTTCAAATTGTTGGGAATGAGGCAACAAATAGAACCCTTGGAGTTATCATTAGGGGAATTTTGAGGTCTAAAATGGGCCTCCTAAGGAAATAATAAAATAATAGCTAAACCAATAAAATAATATTTATGAATTTGAAATTTACTTTTTGCACCAAAATCCATGTAACCATAGTTAAATTCAATTCCAAATTTGTACCAAAATAAAATTAATAAAAAAATTGTATTGATGTGACTATAAATAAGAATGAGTTTTTCAAGAAAAGTCATTATCATTGAACAACTAATGCATTTGTCCTTTGTACTTAAATAACTTAAAATAAATTATAAATATAAATTTATAAATTATAAATTATGTTTTATGCTATTAATTAAAATTTATATTAATTAAATTGTATAATAGCATGTAATTAATATACTATATAAAAATAATATAATATAATATAATATAATAAATGTATAGGGATATGCATTATTTCTTTCAAGAAATATGAAATGAAAATAATATTGTTTTATTTAAAAAATGTGAAATGACAATTATTATTCTGAGTACTTTACTTTGACTTTAAAAGTACTTAGCACTACCATAGTTAACCATGAGTTTTTATCCACCATTGAGAATGTGACAAGTAAGCACCTTTAACTCAAGCAATGCCACCTCAACCATTAAGGATGTTGTCATCCCCTAAAATGTGATTGGTTCTCATAAAGTGAATTTTGATTGTACATTTTCCTTAGGAGGCCCATTTTAGACCTCAAAATTCCCCTAATGTAGTTCGAGCATGGAATCCGTTGATAGAGGCATTTTACATTAAGAACAAAGTGGTTCCCATAACAGTTGAGGACGTGTATTTTCTCACAGGTTTATTGAGGAGAGGTTTGCCCATTTCTCTCACAGGGTCTACCGTTGGAGGAGAGACAGTGAGGGATTATGTTATGAAGTATTTCTATCCAGGGGCAGAACCTAGCAAATATGGAAAAATAAACATCCGGGATGTCAGGGATTTGCCTTTGAGAACCATCCTTTTCACGATCTAAACTTGATGGCACTGTTACACTACATGCAGTGAACATATCATATATGCAGTATCCACTAGAGTGCTTATAGACAACAGTCTTCAACTGGTCTAAAGTTGTTCTATCTCAGATAAAGGAACAACTGAATAAAGAAAAGAGAGGAAGGAAGAAAAATTTCAGTTATGGTTCAATCCTTATCTCCTTCACTTTGGAACGGATTCCACTGATGCAGCCACAACATGTAACATTGGATATATCTAGTCCTAGAGATCCTCGAATGCAGAGATGGGTAGAACTCATGGGTCGGCACGCAGGCCAATCGATCGTTGTGTTCTCTACTGCATTATTTTCCTGGTTCTGGCAACAGATCATCGCCATCGATGAGTATGCATATGCAGGCGTCGACTTCCAAGGAGATCTAGTATTACCAGAAGGCGCTCAGTGGGCGTAATAGGTAAGAATGATTTGACCATGTTTTTTGATTTTTCTAAGGTTTATACAATGTTTTTTTGTTTTTTATTTCTTTCCAAGACTAAACTAAACATTTGATGTAATGCAGATATTGGTCGTGTTCAACCAATAGAGGAACCAGAGCGCGAAGCAGATGCGCCAGCAAAGAGGGTTGTCGGGAGAGCAGCCCTTCAGGACTTTGATATGGTTGAGACTCTAGCTGAGCTTCAGCAGCACATAGAGGGGTTGACTTTTTGGGATTCTAGATTTCCGGATCGAAGAGCTTCTCATGCGACTGCAGCGACACACTATTGGGGTTCCTAACCGTTGGATGTGGTTGCTCCGTAGGATTCTAGATCTATAGCATGTTACCATGAACACCACTAGTTTACTTGTGACATTTTGCATACATTTTGAGGTCAGATGACCAATGTGTCTTGGGCTCAAATTTTGTAAAAAACTATAACTATCTATCTATATGATTTCAGAGTTTTTCCTATGTTTAATGCGTAATCCTATTCAATGATGTGAATGTTTTCTTTACCTATGTCACAAATGTCTGTCTAAAACTTGATTAGCTAATGAATCAATTAAAGTGTTCAAATTTCTCGAAATGTGTTGATATTGAATGAAATCAAAATGTCTTTCCAAAAGTCGAACTCTTAGGAACAATATAATAAGTGTTGTATTTCTAACAATATAAACACTAGTAAGTTGTAATACCACAAGTTGTGAGTCTAAACTTATAATTATGTGGTTAATACCAAATGAAATGGCATCAGAGATAATTTCGATCAACGCGCTATCCTCAGCGATATTGTTCATCGATCTACCAATACAAATCCCTTGAAAACTCACTAACTCGTCATTCAGAGCAAAAATGGCCCACGTTGCAGATGATAGATTATGCGTACTACGACTAGCACCATCAACATATCCAACAAATGGTTCTGAAGATTCAGACATCTGCCATAAAATGTAAAGCAGATTACTAACGTCAAGAAAACTCTAAAAAACAAATTAAGATAGTGAATTCAAATCAACAGCATATAAACAATATAATACAAAAAATTACTACGCTTATGATTAAGCATAGTAACATTTCAAATACAACCCATTTCTAGGTTGTGCCAATGGAATTCCATCGTAATCAACTAACTCATAGGCACCCTTAGCAAGAACACTTTTGACAATATAGGGTCCATGCCACAATGGCTCGAATTTCCCTATACCTATTACATCAGCTTCTTGATCGTAAAGAAGGACCAAGTCGCCCTTTGAGTAGATGCGAGGCTGGACATTTTTGTCGTATTGCGCCTTTATACGTCTCTTATGTGCTTCGTTGGCCAATTGGGCTTCACTACGTGTTTCATTTAGATGGATAAGGTTAAGGAGATGCGCTTCTTCTTCTGAGGTGTCAGGTAACAAGTCTATAGCGAGTTTTAATGATGATATTTCACATTGGATTGGTAAGATAGCTTCCAGACCATACACCAATTGAAAAGGAGTAAATACGGTTGCGTTTCTCACTGAGGATCGATACGCCCACAAAGCGGAGTACAGGATCAAGTGCCAGTTCCTTTTATGGACTCCTATCATTCGTTGAAGCATTCGTTTAAGAATTTTGTTAATAGCTTCAACTTGTCCATTTGATTGTGGAAAATAAGGAGTAGAATTATCATGTGAAAATCCTAACTTGGTAGTCAATTCAGGCATCATATGGTTCTGAAAATTCTTCCCATGATCCGTAACTATAGCCTATGGGACCCTAAACCATGCAATAATGTGGTTGAAGAAAAACAATGCAGTTGTATGTCCTGTGTTGTTGAATGTAGGCATTGATTCAACCCATTTGGTAAAATAGTCGACTGCAACAATAATATAACCTTACCCCCCAGACAAAGGAAGGTTACAGGTCATGATGTCAATACCCCATTTCGTAAATGGTCCAGCAGAGACAACAGGATGCATTGGCGCGGATGGTTTGTGGATTTTACGATAAAAAATCTGGCATGCATGACAACTTCTGACTGCGAGGATGCAATCTCGAAAATTAGTAAGCCAAAAGTAACCAGTGCAGAGTATCTTCTGCGTGGTAACATATCCAAATAATTGTACACCACAAGCCCCAGCATGACAATCATTTAATACTTTTTCGGCCTCCTCATGAGTGAGGCACCTCCTTAAAATGGTATCGACACCACGACGATAAAGTGTATCACCGACGATCAAATAATCTTTGGCTTGGTATCGAATACGTCGTTGATCAAAGTGAGAGGTATTAGGTTGAAAATTTTGGGTTTGGAGATAAATGATGAAATACCCATACCAAGGATCAGATGATCCAATCAGAAATAGAGACTCGTCTGGAATAGATGGTTATAACATAGTAGCAGTACTATCGGAGGGAAGGTCACAGAGAAGCTCAGCCAAAACTAAAGACTTCTTTGACTTGGATTTGATGAATTCCAAATCAAGTTCCTGTAAAATGACAATCCATTTTGAATATTTTCCCCCCAGCAATTGACGTGATAAGATGTAAGTCATGGGGTTGCAATCTGAAACTATTGTTGTTTTTCAGAGTAGGATATAATGGCGAAATTTTTGGATAGCTTGAACAGCTGCCAAGGAAATATTTTCTATGTACGAGTACTTAACTTCCTTATCATTGAGATTACGACTCAAATAATAGATCAGATGTTTAATTCCATCTTCTACTTGGACCAAAACCATAGCGATGGTCGTTCCAGCTGCGGCAATATATAGGAAATAATCATTTTGATAATTAGGAGGATACATTAATGACGCTCAGACAATATGGTCCTTGACAGCATCAAAAGAAGCTTGTGCAACTTGGTCCCAATGGAAGGGAACCCCATTTTTCAATAATCAAGTAAATCCTTTAGCCATTTTGGTGTAGTTTGGAATGAACCTTCTCAGGAAGTTAACCTTTCCTTGAAGTTTTTGTATCTGAAGTAAGTTTGATGGTGCAGGCAAATCAAGAAGGGCTTGAACCTTCAGTGGGTCTATTCGAGTTCTTTCTTTTGAGACTATGAATCTAAGCAATAAACTAGAACCAACACAAAACACACATTTGTGTGGATTGAGGCGTATCTTGTAGTGTCGACAGCGTAAGAAAATGGCTCTCAAATGCATCGGGTGATCAGTCTGATTTCGTGAATGCATTGGTAAATCATCTAGATATGGTTGAACAATGTTCTTGATGTCATTGAAAGCATAATCCATTTCTCTCTAAAAAGTTGCCCCAGCGTTCTTTAAACCAAAAGGAAGTTTCCTATATGCGAATGTGCCCCAGGGACAGATGAATGTTGTCTTATGTTGGTCATCGAGGCAGATATTGATTTGATTGTAGCCGTAAAATCCATCCATGAACAAAAATATTTCGCATCCAGCACAATCGTCAATAATCTGGTCGATAAAGGGAGTAGGATAGTTTTCTTTTGGACAAGCATGATTAACATCCTGATAATCGACACACACTCTAATGGTTCCTTGTTTTTTCATAACAAGAACGATATTGGAAACCCACTCAGTTAGCGGAATAGGGTAAATGAAACCAGCACGCAAAAAAATTTCAACTTCTGCTTTGGTGGCAATGACTTTCTTTGGATGAACAGGACGAAGTCGTTGACGCACCGGTTTGACATCAGGATACATATTAATAGTGTGTTCAACTATACTAGTATTTATGCCTAGCATTTCTGTTGGGTGTGGATCCTGATTATGTTGTTTACTTTGTATCACAGCATTGGAACCCTGTACCTTAAAAGGGGTGGCAATGCTGCCCGTAATTAATGGCTGTTGTGGGGGGTCCAGGGGGGGCAGCAGCGCCCCGGAAGCTAAAAACAGATGTAAAATTGCCTTGTAAAAGTATAGTAATTTCTAGTCAATCTGGATCGTTCATAGGCGGATGATCTGACGGTACAAGTTATGTTTAGTTTAGGGTTTTTTTTTTCCCTAGAAGGCAAACCCCTTGTATATATGAGGGTATTGTATTGCGACTGTGTATTACGTGTGTATTCTCATAGCAAGAAACAGATAGGGAGACTGTGAGAGAGAACAGAGGATATTATAGTGGATCTGTTGTAGGTTTTGTCTCTTCAATTTTTTCTAGATAATAGAAAGGAAGGATTGGTTGTTTAGGGTGGATGTATCCCAAACTGGGTGAACCAAACCACGTATATTTGTGTCTCTCTGGTTTTATGTGTTTTGTGTGCTTGTATTTTTCGCATATTTTATGTGTTGCATTGCTCCATAATATATAATTTTCTAACAATTGGTGTCAGAGCCGAAGGTCTATTTGGCTGATAAACTCGCAGGAAAGAAGGGTTCATGGTTCGAGTGGGAGCAATGGCGGCAGATGGTAAGTTTAGGGTCGATAAATTTAACGGCCAAAAATTCCCACTGTGGAAGATGTAGATGGAAGATTATCTGTATCAGAAAGATCTGTACCTACCATTGAGCGAAAAAACAAAGAAGTCGGCGGCCATGACAGACGCGGAATGGAACATTCTCGATAGAAAGGCACTCGGAACAGTACGGTTGTGCCTTGCAGCGTCAGTCGCCTTCAATATTTCGAAGGAAACAACAACAGAGGGTTTGATGCAGACGTTGGTGAAACTATATGAAAAACCCTCTGCCTCAAACAAGGTATTTCTTATGAAACAATTATTTAATATGAAGATGTCGGAAGGTGGATCTGTTGCAGACCATTTAAATTATTTTAATACAGTTACCAGTCAGTTAAGTTTGGTAGAGGTAAACTTTGATGATGAAGTTAGAGCTCTGTTATTCTTGTGCTAATTTCCAGAGAGCTGGAATGGTTTAGTTATGGCCATTAGTAACTCTGTCTCTGGATCTAGTACTTTAAAGTTTGATGATGTTGTCGGTGCTATCCTTAGCGAGGAAATGCGACGGAAAAGCTCTGGTGAGACATCAGGTAATGCTTTGAGTGCAGAGTCCAGGGGAAGAAGAATGGAAAGAGGAAAGAGCTCAGGTTATCGCAGTAAATCAAGGAAAGGAAGATCCAAGTCCAGATCGGGGATAGTGTGTTGGAAATGCAGAAAGAGAGGACACCTAAAGAAAGATTGTAGATCTTGGAAGGGAAAAGAAGGAGATGCACAGCAAGAAAACAATCATGAAGAAAATGTGACAGGTGATGTGTTACAAGATGCTCTGATTCTTTCTTTTGAAAATGTTACTGATTCTTGGGTTGTAGATTCAGGGGCTTCATTCCATGCCACACCTGATAAGAAATATTTTCATGACTATGCTCAAGGAGATTTTGGACAAGTTCGTTTGGGTGATGATAAACCCTATAAAATTGTTGGAATGGGTAAAGTTCTTGTAAAACAACAGAATGGAAACCAATGGCTACTAAAGGAGGTAAGGCATGTTCCAGATCTGAAGAAAAATCTGATTTCAACAAGGCAATTAGGAAGTGAAGGTTGTGTGAAAATTGTCACAGATAAAACTTGGAAGGTCACCAAAGGAGCGCTGGTAATAGCAAAAGGTGAAAAGGTTGGTACATTGTATTATGCAATGGTATTTCTAACTCCGTTAATGCTTTAACTTCCAAAGAAGCAGATGCCAGATTATGGCATCATAGGCTCGGACACATGAGTGAGAAGGGAATGAAGATTCTCCACTCAAGAAATTTGTTGCCAGGTTTGAAGAATGTTGATTTGGATTTCTATGAAAATTGCATTTATGGAAAACAAAAGAGAGTCAGATTTCTCAGAGTTGGGAAAGAAAAGAAGAGCGAAAAATTGGAGCTTGTGCATACAGATGTATGGGGACCTGCTCAGGTATCATCTCTCGGTGGCTCTCGTTATTATGTTACTTTTTATTGATGATGCAACTAGAAAAACATGGATTTATTGTATTCAGAATAAATCTGATGTATTTGATACTTTCAAGAAATGGAAAGCTTTTGTTGAGATTGAGACAGGAAAGAAGTTGAAGTGTCTCAGATCAGACAATGGAGGTGAGTATTGCAGCAAAGAGTTTGATAGGTACTGTTCAGAGCATGGAATTCGTAGAGAGAAGACAGTTCCAAGAACACCACAAGAAAATGGTGTGTCAGAAAGGATGAACAGAACAATCATGGAGCGTGCAAGGTGCATGAGATTTCATGCAGGATTGCCTTTACAATTTTGGGCAGATGCTGTAGATACTGTTGTTTATCTAATAAATAGAGGGCCTTCAAGTTCCTTGGATGGTGGTATTCCAGAGGAAGCATGGACAGGTAAAAAGGTAAACTACTCTTTTTTAAAGCCTTTTGGCTATGAGGCCTTTGTCCATATTAATAAAGAAAACAGAACAAAGCTTGAGGCAAAATCAAAGAAATGTACCTTTATTGGATATGGTGTTAATGATTTTGGTTATCGCTTATATGATTATGAAAATCACAAAATCTTTAGGAGCAGAGATGTAATATTCAATGAAAAGGTCTTGTATAAGAATCAGTTGCAGGAAAAGAAACAGGAAAAAGAAAGTAAGGAATACACGGTTCTTGATGAGATAACTGAAAAAGTAAAGGTGCTTGAAAATAATAATAATCAACAACCACAACAGCAGCAACCACCACAATAGAAAAAGGCACCTCAAACACCTGAAAGTGGTTTTAGAATATCTACCAGGATAAGTAGACCCCCTAAACGATACTCTCCTTTATTATATTATTTATTGTTGACTGATTCTGGTGAACCCAAATGTTATGAAGAAGCAATGCAGGTTGAAAGAAGGAAGAAGTGGGAGCTAACCATGGAAGAAGAGATGGACTCCTTAATGCATAACCAGACTTGGGACTTAGTCAGGTTGCCTGCAGGTAAAACTACATTGCAAAATAAATGGGTTTATAGGTTGAAGGAAGAACATGGAGGAAAACAGAGGCACAAAGCTAGACTTGTGGTGAAGGGGTTTGCACAGAAGAAAGGTATTGATTTTGATGAAATATTTTCTCTTGTTGTTAAAATGACTTCAATCAGAATTATTTTAAGTCTTGTAGCAGCAGAAGATTTACATCTTGAACAGTTAGATGTAAAGACAGCATTTCTCCATGGAGATCTGGAGGAAGAGATCTATATGGAGCAACCAGAATGATATGAGTTCAAAGGGAAAGAAAAATTAGTGTGCAGGCTAAAGAAGAGCTTGTATGGCTTAAAACAGGCTCCAAGGCAGTGGTATCTAAAATTTGACAAGTTTATGTCTAAACAAGGTTATACTAGATGTCACTTTGATCATTGTGTTTATCTGAAAAGGCAAAATTATGGTAGCTATATTATATTATTATCGTATGTAGATTACATGCTTGTTGCAGTGTCTAACATGCAGGAAATAAATGTGCTCAAAAGAAAATTGGCAAATTCATTTGCAATGAAGGATTTGGGAGCTGCAAAACAAATCCTTGGTATGAGGATAGCTAGAGACAGGAAAAATCGCAAATTAACACTGTCTCAGAATGAGTACATAGAAAAGGTGTTGAAAATATTTAATATGTAGAATGCAAAACCAGTTAGTACACCTTTTGCTAGCCATTTCAAACTTAGTAAGGAGATGTGCCCTAAGACCCAAGAAGACATGGATTATATGTCTAAAGTTCCATATGCATCAGCAGTTGGAAGCTTAATGTATGCAATGGTCTGCACAAGGCCTGATATTGCACATGCAGTGGGAGTTGTAAGCAGGTACATGAATAATCTAGGAAAAGAACATTGGATGGCAGTAAAATGGATTCTCAGATATTTGAGAGGTACCACAAATCAAGCATTATGCTTTGGTAGTTCAAACATTGCTCTACAGGGATATGTTGATGCAGATATGGTAGGTGACAGAGATAACAGGAGGAGCACTACAGGATATGTATTTATTGTAGGTGGAACATTTGTCAATTGGGTTTCAAAAATCCAAAGTGTTGTTGCACTTTCAACAACAGAAGCAGAGTATGTTGCTGCTACAGAGGCTAGTAAAGAAATAATTTGGTTACAAAGGTTTATGGATGAATTGGGTAAGAAGCATGATATGGGAAGGTTATACAGTGATATCCAAAGTGCCATTCATCTTGCAAAGAACTCAGCATTTCATTCCAGGACTAAACACATACATCTCAAGTACCATTTCATACGGTCAGTACTAGAAGATGGAGAGTTGAAGCTGGAAAAGATACACACTAGCCAGAATCCTGCAGATATGCTAACAAAAGTTGTAACCAGGGAGAAACTGAGAATGTGCTCAGTTTTAATTGGTCTTCAAGGATGACGATGAAGATGAGGAACAGCCAGGTCCAAAGAGGAGTCATTGTCCAGCAAATGAAGCAGCGGTGGAGTTGCTACAATCAGTCTCCAAGTGGGAGATTGTTGGGTGTGGAGCCTGATTATCTTTTTTACTTTGTATCACAGCATTGGACCCCTGTACCTTAAAAGGGGCGGCAACGCCGCCCGTAATTAATCGCTACCGTGGGGGGTCCAGGAGGGGGGCAACGCTTTTCGGAGCCCCCCCCCTGGCGGGGGGTTTCGGGGGTAGCGCCCTCGAAGCTAAAAACGGATGTAAAATTTCCTTGTAAAATTATAGTAATTTCTAGTCAATCTGGGCCATTCATAGGCGGATGATCTGACGATAGAAGTTATGTTTAGATTAGGGTTTTTTTGCCCTAGAAGGCAACCCCCTTGTATATATGAGGGAATTGTATTGTGGCTGTGCATTATGAGTGTATTCTCGGAGCGAGAAACAGAGAGGGAGACTGTGAGAGAGAACAAAGGATATTACAACAGATCTGCTGTAGGTTTTGTCTCTTCATTTTTTTGGATAATATAAAGGAAGGACTGGCTGTTCGGGGTGGACGTAGCCCAAACTGGGTGAACCACGTATATCTGTGTCTCTCTGGTTTTATGTGTTTTGTGTGCTTGTATTTTTCGCATATTTTATGTGTTGCATTTCTCCATAATATATAATTTTCTAACAATTTCCTCGTAAGACCAAGCGAATACGTCACAAAATTCATGAAAGAGAGAACTATATGAATCAAGTTCTAATGGAGAAAAATATACACTGACATGAATATTTTATACAATTCCAGGTTTGGTTGAAATATCGATAGAACGTTTCTTTGATATTTGATAAATTTCGCTCAGAGTCAATTGCATTAATCGGTAAAGAATTATAAAAGAAAGTTTTGATGGATGGGTGATATAGTTCACTGAGATTTTTTTCTTCATAATCAGGAAGATGGGAACGATGATGATAATCCTCCCATGGTTCTCCTTTTGACATCATAGCTTCCAAAATATTTTCATCTGTTAAAAAGTTTGAGGAAAACGGATCAGATGGAGTACCAAAATCTAATGAAGGATCAACGCAAACACTCGGCGACACTGATTTCGGATTTTCCGCCCAAGCCAAATAGATTGATTGCTATGCTAGCTCAATAGGACTGGGCGGTAAAACATCATCCAACGTAGAAATATCAAAATCACCCGTACTCTCCCTTAAGAAAGATAGAGTGGAAGAGATCATGTAGCAGGTCTCTATGCTTGAAATTTCTTCTGACGTTGCAGGCGGCGGTAATGAAAAGGTTCCCATAAGAGTGGAATCCTTTAAGAGTCTGACACTAATGTTCTAAATTTCTAGTTGGGGTAAGTGAACAAATGGAACGCTTCCAGTTACCTGCGAAGCGGAAGCAAAAAAGGATAATTGATTAATGATTGTGATTGTACCTTTATGTGGAAAGGCAATCATTCTAAAGTATGTAGAAACAATGGCAGTCATTGCATATACCCATGGTCTTCCAAGTAAAATATTATAGTCAAGGGGTCCGTCAACAACCTTGACATCAATACTTACTATTTTTCCCCCTAATTCAACATGCAGGTTATTGATAATACCACAAGGTTTATATGTTCTTCTGTCAAAAGCCTTCAACATCGTTGATGATTGTGATAATCGTGGAGAGCCAAGTGACTTCCAATAGTTTAGAGACATAATGCATGTAGATGCTCCCTCATCAATAATAGTGCGATGAACAAGGTGATTGAGAACATTTACTTGTATGGAGAATGCCAATTCTGCTGGTAATTGTGGCACATAGCCTGTATGATTAAAGACAACAAGATTAGAATCAGTCGAATCAATTCCACCAATGGCCGATAATAAAGCCTACTTTTGGGAGGGAAAATTTTGTAATACCTCAAGAGCAGACATAGCTGAAGGGGATTGATCCAAATCTTCAACTATATCGATTTATGAATTACTCCCTTTGGTGGTTTAATTGTCAATTCAGGAATAACAGTAGGTGCTATTGATTCAGTAGATGGATTTGTTGTCGAGGTAGTAGGTTGATCAGTGATCGGACTACCATAGTCTTTATTCCACATGGACACCAAAATATCTTGTGAAGGTTTTGTGGTGGATAACATTAACACTTGGGAACTAGGAGTTGGATCCGTAGCAACCAAATTTGTGTCCGGATTTGGGAATGGGTCTGTCAACACAGCTAATGCATGAGAAGTCTTGATGATTTTTGAGACTTCAGCACGGTGAGGACAATCCCTAACAAAGTGTTCCTCATTACAGATTATGCATGGATAACGAGGTTTCCGTGGTCCAGACAGTTTATCAGATGATCTTTCTTGCGGGTTAGAAGTTTCCTTTTTCTTTGATTTCCCCTTTTTCTTACCTCCTGGTTGCTTGTCACTTTTGCCTTTGTTAAATGACACGGCATTAATTTTGGAAGTAGGAGCAGGATCAGATGCAGTAGCGTGGTGTGTGTTTGTAGTGCCTATCAAGCCATCTCCGGCATGAGAGTCCTTTATTTGAGGAGGAACATTGAAATTAGATCACGTTGCATTAAGAATTTTTTCATAGAGTGTGCCAGACTGAGTATAAATCAAGTCTAAAGATTGGGCAAGAGCGATAACTTGCTCTTCTATGATGACGCCACCTTTAGCCACATCCTCAGTTATATATGGTAACAGGGACTTAATGAACCATTCAGCAAGGAATTGATCAGGAACAAATGTCTTAACCATTTGTCGACAGCGATGCCACTCATGAATATGATCGAAAATGTGAGTAGCATTAGTCTGTTTGAAATTGGTCAAGAGTTCCGTTCCAGTTTCGTATATGATCGGTAACTGGAAATGGGTCAAAAAGACAGTAACTAAGGCAGTGAAATTGTCGAAATAAGCTCTAGGTAACTCAATGTAACATTTAACAGCCGGACCTGTGAGCGTATGCTGGAAAAGACATAGTCGAAGAGAATCATCATTCAGGGAATTTGATGAACACCATAAATGATAAGTCATGACATGAGTTGACGGATCTTCTCCAGGGTTTCCATTGAATTTAGGAATATCGGAGGGTAATTTATGAGGTATCACCGGCCACCAAGGAACATAATTTATAGGATCATTGGTTAACTGGTTTAAATCTGGTAATTCCAAGGTTGCAACAAAAGGCAATTGTCGATTAAGGGCAGGTTGAGCATAGCCAGGGAAAGATGGAATTGCTCGGGAAACAGGCCTTTGAGCACAAACATACGGAATTTTCTGCTGGTAACACAGATAGGGGTTGTTTTGCATAGCAAATTCTTGAGAATTATGTTGACCAAAACCTGGATATGATATTTGTTGAAATAAAGTTTGAGGCATTTTTGCTTGTGGCTACCAAGGGGTCTGTCCACCAATGTTATAACCCAAATTAGTATAACTTGGATTCAGTTGATATGTATAACCAGGTTGCATTTGTGACATCCCATAAAATGGTACACCAGCTTGTGAATAAATGATTCCTGATATAGGTTGTTGTAAATTAACCAAAGGATTTTGAGTCTGTGGATACATTTGATGATATTGAGTCAAAGAACCCGCTTGATAAGGTTGATGTACAATATTTTGATTATGTAACATGGGTATAGATGTATTAACAAGTGGTAATGAAGTGGGTGTAATAGGTTTAACAGGTTGATACGAGTGTACAACCATTTGTGGTTGGATAGGCAGAGTAGGCTACCATTGACAAACATTCATGTCAACATTAGTTTGACCAAAAAGTGACCGAGTACTGTCATATTGGGTGACCAAATGTTGCACCCAGCATAAGGAGGATAATAAGACGGAAAATAATTTTCTCCAAATGCTGGGAGTTCAGTTCATATGGTACTTAAAGGAATTGACCCAAAAGGACCGACTTGATATTGCCCTGATGATGTATGTAATGAATAAAGTCGTTCAGTAGTAATGATAGGACTACCAGTTAAAATACCAGATGATGACATTGGCAAAGACCATGAACGTGAAGATGCACCAGAGAAAGTGCCATATAATGATTTGTAGCCTGTTGGGACCGAAGGGCCACCGCGCAAATATGACTCTGGTGAGGTTTTGAACATCGACGAAGTAGAGAGGGTAGGAGCTGACGTAATTGGAATAGCAGACCCAACTGAAGATGTTGGTTCAAACATAGTTGTGTGACCAAATGTATACCCTCGAAAATCGACGGGAGATTGAATGGAAATAGGATCAACAAAAGCAGGTGGAAATGATTGAGGAAAATACTGGTACAGGTAAAGGTCCCCCCCAAAATGGGTTGGAGTTAAAGGTGTATCGTCTTGTGGGATTTCTTCAATCGCAATTAAACCAGGAGGAAGAACTTCACCATCAGGCCCAAAATATATTTTAGACAGTTAAATGTGTGATATAGGAGTTTCAATAGCTATAGAAGTTTGTGGAATCACCAAGATAGGAACAACTTCCAGTTGTTCAACTTCAGGATTCATATTTTTTAGAAAAGAAGAGACAGGATCTGGATCAATTTGTGATTGAACAACGTCGGGTCCAGGAGGTATGGTCTCAGCGATTGAATGGATCGTGACCACGGGTAGATGTGAAGACTTCTTTTCGACAACAGTAAACGAACCGGGATGTGTGGAAACAATTTGAGCTAACTCTGGTTTAAAAGGTGATGTTTCGCCAGAGGTACGAATTGTAATTGATTTGGTAGATCGTGATCGCCTTCACCTACCAGAAGTAACTTCCGGTGGTAAAGGTGGTTTTAAAGCTAATCTACATGAACGAAAGGGGATAGGATTTTGTTCTTCCACGATTACTGATATATTTTATCCCAAAAACAAATAAACAAAAAGAGGGTAATGCTAGGCAAAAGGGTTTACCAAGAAACAGTGAACTGCAAAATACCTCCTGGCGAACCAAGAAGTACGGGCAGGTAATCTCCCCGAATGCTGTGTTCGGTGTATCACAATTTCAAGGCGATCGACTCGGTTCACAATGGATGGATAGCACCTAAAAGTTGTCCTCCCGAATATACCCGAAGGTATGTGGAGGCCCAAGTTCGTATTAGGGCTGTCTGATGTGAAACCACACAGTGAGAGCACCCCTTTATACTTATCATACTGTAACACCGCCCGATATACCCAAAATTACGTGGATAAGCTACGATATACTTACGTACGTGGAGTGAGGTATCACACTCGGAATGTATCGCAGACAAGTTAATGACAGCTGCTATGTTTTACGACACCGGAACATGTCTCTAGCCTAGACCTTCTAAATGTTATCGTTATGGTTCCAAAGCGTTGTTAAGTAAATTGAGATTAATTTTATGTTGATATTGCTTAACAATTTTCCTTTCAAAGGTTCACCACGATGATGTGTATGAAATTCCTAAAATGCAAGCTAAGAATGATAAACAATCTTTCACTTTCATATTTTTCAATGAAGAACCTAGATACTAAGGGAAGAGAGACAATAATTTGTGATCAAACAAATCAATGAACAAAACAAAATCAATGAGCACAAACTAAATGCAAATTTCCTAATGTTCCTTTTGCAAAACACACACAATCCTACATGAAAATGCAAGTTTTTCTTTTCAATTTCCTTAATGTTATGAATGCAGAAAATAAACTAAGTGCACTAGATCAATAATTCAAATACCTTTTACTTTCGAGAAACGAAGAATACAAACAACAATTTCTCTTTTGAAGGAAAAACGAGGATTTCAACAACAATTTCTCCTATCAAGGAAATGAAGATTTTACGACAATTTCCTATTTTGAAAGCAAATTATTCTTAATGCGACCATAAAAATTACTTTGAAATCAACTTGTCAATGATAGAGAAAAACTTTTTTAAAACAACATTGAACAAATTTTCAGTCAAAGAAGGAAGAAGTATATAGATTCATTGGTCAATTGAGCATCAAACTTTTCAGAACACAACAGCAAACAAAACTGAAGCAAGTTTCAAAGTCAAATTCAAGGGAATTTGGGTACTTTCAGGAGTCAATGCAATCTCCAAGGGGAGACAGTGTTCTGCAACACAGGCTAGGAAGGGAGACAGTGCTCTGCAAAGCATTGTGTCTAGTCTAAGGGTGCATTGGGCGCAGTATACAAAGAAAAATACTACAGTTTAACTCACTGTCTTTGCAAATTAAGCTCTGAAAAATTTTAATATTTATGTGTAAGAACTACTGGGTGGATAAACAAAGAAAATCAGAGGCTTAAACTCCTAGAACTAAGAAAAATTCTCCCCAGTGGAGTCGCCAATTTGTTGGGCCAGAATTGTGAATTACGGATAAATAACACTTCCCTAGACAGGTGCTAGTCTAGAACAACAGGTGAAAGACTATATGACTATTTTTCCTAACTCAGAATAGATACACAGAGAGGATTGGAGGCTTACTTGTTTAGTCGCTTCCAAATGGCTCCTTCTGTCACTTCCGCTGCAACTTCAAATTCAAGCAGTTTGTAGGTTGAATGCTTCCTGCAAGAAAGAAAATTGAAACAACAGAAGATGAAATAATATAGATATCTATTCAAGCTAGTTAGCTAAACCAGTAAAGCATAAACCATATACATCAACTAAGATCTTACAATATGGAAAATCAAATCCAATATAGATGCATATAGGGAAAAATAAGCAGTACTCTTTATTGATGATAGAAGGAGAGGTTACAACTAGTGACTGATTTGAAGTGACCTTCCAGTAACGTTCCCAAACCTCATCACAGTATAAATCTCTCCAACAACAGCTTCACAAATCTAGCTCTCAATTGAAAATTCTCCAGCCTTTCTCTACTCAAATTCTTCCCTCTCAATCATTTAGATTTGTGCTCAATTTATAGATGAACTGTAGGTTGTTTTGCAATCAATAACTTTCCAAAAATAGGCAATACATGTTTCCAATCATGTAGATGTCAAATGGACACTTGGATCTGAAGCTTGACACATGTGAACTCTTCTAGAAGGCACTGGCCAAGTGGAGATTCCGGAACAATGAGAATTTCGCTCCCAATGTGACCAACACACCTGTGAATGTCGGGAAGTGCTTTGTGGAGTAGCCTTTCATGGGGCTACCTGCATATGCAATTCACTTAGGCCCCCTAGAGCCTGCGTTGCTAAGCTCTCATATGTTATATAATAAGCTTCAAACCATGGAAACCTTTGCTTGATGAAAGTCTTGCTTGATTTGTCTTGTTTCTTGTCTTAGGGCAAGTAGCAACTGAAATGATAGGGAATGATAGACCCTTGATCATTGGTCCTGGAGATGATGTCCAGTTAACCAGGTCATTGAGAATTGTGCCCAAAGTGACCTATAAAAGGTATCAATTTCACTGAATAAGGATTTAAATTGTTGCACACCAGTGTCTCCCTTTTCAAAGAAATATTTAGCGATATTCCCATAACCATCCTATATTTCCCATATGAATTGGTGTTCTTCCTTAAATTGGAAAAATAGTGGAATAAATTTTTGTTTGAGTTTCCTTTTTTAATCCAAATAGCCTTGTTCTTTTACTACCAAATATCCTCCTCACGTGCCAACAACTCTCTTCTCGCAATTTCCAAGGATTTGAGTTCATCTAAAACCACAGCTAAAAATACACCTGAAACATTATTTACATAAATTTCAGTGATATGTGTTTCAAGATACCTTAGGAAACATCTTTCTTCTCTCTTAAATATTTGTTCCACAGTTTAAATTTTTCACTTAAGGTCTTCAGAGTATTATAGAATGGAACCATTAAAGGCATTCTCTCTTCCTCATTCACATGAATCCAAGATTCCTCAACTAGTTTCACAAAATTTTCCTCCTTTAACCAAAATGTATTAAATTTTAATAGTTCCACTGGTTTTGGATTCTCATTCTCAGTATGAAAGATTATTGAATAGTGGTATGATAATCCTCCACTCTCAACCTAGGATTTGATGAGGAAATGGTGTGATGGAATAGATTCTGAAACTAGGAATCTGTCTAATCGCTTAGGCGCAACATTGTCATCTAATCTCAAGTTTCTCCAAGTGGGAGTGTTTTTTTAAGCACAAATATCCACCAGGTTGATAGATTTGATGAGGTGGTGAGAGAAACCCTCCAAAGGGTCCAGCCTCAGATAATGTTCCCAAACTTTGCGAGAAGACATTGTAAGGTTTAAATCATGTCCTAATATTAGTGGATGTCGAGTGAGGTGACCAAAATCTTTGAGGGAGTCGCAAAAGGTCCTTCTATTGGAATATGGCTTGTATATGTTCATGACATTCCATATAATGTCAAGATATTTATTTTAAATCTCTACACTAATGGAATTAGTTATAAATGCCAATGATATAACTTTATGCTCCATACTCTAGCTAGTGACAATGCCCCAAGGGAGGTCGGCAACATCAATAGTGAAAAAAACCGATGCCTTCAACCATATACTCGTAATCGCACGAGCTTTCTTGCTCGAGTTCATGGTTTCTTGTAACATAAGGATATCAAGACTAATCAACCAAAAGAGGCATTTGAGTGTAATTTTATTTAGATCACCCCCAAAACCCCTTAGGTTCATAGATAAGATTTGTATTGGGGAGCCCAATGGGGAGATTTATTTGCTCCAAGGACCTCTTCAATAGTGTTTTTTCACCCATGGAAAATATCATCTTTGGATTTATATTATGCAATGAAGAGGTTGGTCATGCAACCAATATTTCTAACAAGTGAAGGATCTACTATCAATCCTCCTTTTGAGGGAACCCCCAGGGACAAACGAGATTTGGAATGAATCACATATTGATTTCAACCCAAAATCAAAGTAGAGGGTGACTACGACGTGTCACTCGCCAACCCAGGAGATTGAGAGCATGATGTCATAAAATTATCAACTGAGATTAAGAGTAAAACACAAAGGTACCCCTAGCCAAATGCTCAAGCTCATGATTTAAAGTACAGGGAGGATTGGGGACCACAATATCCACTCCACTACAATAAGGAAGGATAGAATACGAAGCGATAGAGGAAATGGGAGCACTAAAACACGAGGAATTCAGAACCACATGACCGGAAAATGGAAAAAGTTTGATAGAAGATGAGGGAGTGATTTCTAGCTTAGATTTGTCTAGAGTTTTCATCAATTTCTTGGTTACCATCCTCCTCCTATGGAGGAAAATGATCTGAATGAGTACAAGGATCTTCAAGAATGTGTAGTGGTTGTGATGATAATATATTTACCCAAAATTTATTTTGTATTTTGATTCCCATAGGATTATTATCATAATTTTCCATAGTATGGCCCACCTTTCTTCAGGAAAAACATTGGAAATAAATATTCGAGTAATCCATTGTTTTGAGCCATGATATATCCCTAAAATTCAACTCAATTTCATCCACCAATCCATGTCTCATATCTACTTCCACTAAAACCCAAGCACATATATGATCTAACTTGGATAAATAGTCATTTTCAATAGCCATAAAATGCCCCAATCTGTTCTAGATAGCCTCTTCAAATTATCTTGTCCATAAATGAAATGGTAGACTTGGTAGTAGCACCCATATATTTTGCAATACCAACAACTCTTTGGTCAATCAAAATGAAAAAACTGCAATACCAGGTCAGACTTACCCCACAACCATTCTTGGTTTAAAATTCCCAACATGTCCTCCTAGTGATGGAAAATTGTTATGAACCAACCTCTCGATAAAACATGGAAATTAGGGAAATAACCCACAACTTACTTCCATGATTTCTCAATAAAATCCCTTAATGCTAACAGATTCACCACCTTACCGATGAACCTCCCAGAAATAGCACATTTCAAAAAATTTGGCACAGTATCAAGGCATAAATCATCGCCAAAAACCATAGCAAGAATTTTCCAGGCCTTTAGATATTTTGTATGCTTCGATTTAGGGACTGAATTTGGTTTGGTCGAGGATAGGGAGGGAACTCAGCAGAGACATTCACATTCTTTGGACTCGTCGAGAAGGCCTTCCACCCAATGAAAAATATTGACCTCTGAATTGATTGACTTTGGAACTAAGAGGAGTCCTCTGTCATAGATCCTGATTATAAATCCCTCTAGAAAACTACGAAAAAACTTCCAAATTAAGAAATATTCCTACATGGACCAAACTATCTGGCTCATAATCTATGGCTTCCAACTCCATTTAAGAAACTTGCAAGGGATTAGACCATCGACCTAACAAAACACCACCTGTATCCATAAAATTAATTTGCAATCCCGAAAAAGTGTTCGGAGTAAAGAACCAAAAGAAGAAATTTCCAATGACACCAAAAGGAAAAAAAATATGTCAAAATAAAAAAAATAAACACGTGATTGATGTTGTGGGGGAACTTAAACCCTAACTTCTTATCCCCTAATGCCTCCCCTCCAATTATTAATTTATAACTATTATTTACTATTTATTTATAAACATGGGTTTGGTCATTATTTTTATTTTAAAAATACATACTATTGGAAATAATTTGTTAGTGGTTTGTAAGGGGGTAGAATTTCCCTTTTAAAAAATGTTTTTGAATCTTAAATTAATGACATATTTTCTTACATTGATAAAGACAAGCTCTTATCAAATTAAAGCAATATTAAATCTTATTCAAAAATAAAAAATATTTTTAATTCAAATAATAATATTGAGAATACAAAACCCATCATAATAAATTAATTTGTTTTTTAAACAAGGACCATGAATAATTTTTATTAAGACGTTTGTGCATAAAACTTATAAATAGTACATGGCAACATTGTTTGGAAATACTAATCTTAAATCTATTATTTTTTACTTCTTCCAGTCTCTACAGTCTAGGTACATCATCTTTAAATTTCCAGCACTATCGATCTCTTTACATCTCTTATAAAGGTGCTAGAAATGGTCAATCACAAAACAAAGTTTGCATTTCATCAAAAATCCATGTAGTTGATTATGATTTTTGGGGTCCTTGGGGGGGGGGGTGTTCTTTAGACCTTTATTGAGAGGTCTCCTCCATCTGGGATAGAATATCATCCAGATGAGGGTGTTGAACCTTCACTTCATACTTCAAAATCTAAATGTTGAGTCAGTTAGATTGTGTTCCATCCAGATTGAGGGACAATTCCAGGTGAGCAGGGTTGATAATTTTACCTTTGATCAATCCCTTTGATTCTGAAGACTTCTGAGAAATGGTTGACATACGGAGGAAATAATTGGATAGCACAAAGTGGCTAGTTTCCCATGTTATCTCGACCTTGTGGTTATTGTTATCATTATTGAACATAGACAATAGTGCATTCCCCTCTCCATCAGTGAGGAAGAGCACAATCAGGAAAAAGATCTTCATGAAGTCCATATTGCCACTAGGTATACGATGTCTAATATAAATATGGATAGGGGAAGACTCAAAAGGGACAGCCAAAGCGAGCAAAACCACCATAGGGATCAACTTGAGAATTCAAGGACCTGTAGTGGCTCTGACCAAATAATTTAGAGTGTGATTAGATCAAGGAACATCGCAAACATTAGGGGGTGATCATAATTCACAGAATTCACAGGGTATAATTGAAGATAGATATGTCAAGAATGGAGCGTCCAAGTGAGATTGGAGAGAATTTTTACCTTTGAGGAGAACGAATTGATGTAGAAAAAACAGACTCCAAAATGGGGAGATCACGATACTAGAGCAAAGATATGATAATTCCTTGATTGAGACTTTAAATACCTAGTGATTCCAAAAAAATCTTGCACTACTCTTCCATCACTCATGGGCATCATGAACAACAGAGTCATGTCCTACCCTCAAAATCATGGAAGGATCAATGCTCCTCTGAGTAGTACCTTCCCACTTTTCCTGTGTATTCAAAATATCCCCCCTGATCGTTGTCTACCGTAATTGATGGTTTCCCATCATGATAACATGATATGGGTTTAAGATACATGGGCCTACACATTCCCTTGTATGCTTTTGAATAATTTACGAAGTATCGAGGATTATAGAAGGAGATGTGTGAATGAGAGGGTGTGTGTGCTCAACATGCAATGAGTTAGGAAGGCTAGGGAGGGAGCCCTCCAAACTAATGGATTTTAATTTTTTTAAATGAGGGAAATTGGAGCTTGTTGTATTGAATATTTAAGGAAGAAAATTTCTTTGGGTGAAGCCTTGGCAGGCTAGCTCTCCTTTCAGGAGAATAGAGCCAAGATTTACCATTTCAACTACCTTCAAATTATCCCCCCTCAATACATGATAACATTTATTTTTAGGGATGAGATAGATAAGGTTCATAATCCTTTTAATAATTTGAGATAACTTGAAATTATTAGGGAGTGATTGATTTAAAATTATGGATATGATGAGAAGAGAGTCTCCAATCAAAATAATCTCTTAAATTTTTAAATGTAAAGCTTGTTTTATTCCCTGATAGAGATCATAAGCCTTAACGAAGTTGTTTATCACCTCTACTAATCCCCAAGAAAAATTGTATTCTTGATTATTCTCAGGGTGAATGATCACCTTCCTCCCCCCTAATCCTGTCACCTTGGGTTTCCTTTCGCAACTCCATAAAAATTTAACATGTGATTCTTATGTTGTAGTATCCATGTATTGAATTTCTCTCCACTACTTCTGATTTTCCAACGATTTTTTGGCTTTTGATGACCAGCAAGGGAGGGTGATATGTTGAAGGAATTTACCTAGGCTAATTATTGTGGGTCTAAGGTTGATCCTTTGTTTCTTTGGCCCATAAATTTCTCCTATAATTCCAATGACCTTTGTAGCTACTGTGTTGTAGTTTTCCTCTTCGTTTTGAAATATGATCTCATTTGTATCTAACCACATCTTCCAATACACTACCTTTGTGGTGGTTTCCCATATCCTTTTCATTTTATTCTTCCTTGCGAAAGATCCCATGTAGCACTTGGCCCATATTCCAACCAAGTTTGGTATATTAGAGGGATGATTAATATGGTTCGTGATAAAGTCGAAAATTAGAACCCAATTTTCCATGGAGAAGGGGCATTCAAGAAAGAGCCGATCAATGATTTCGAGATTCTTTTTGCATAGGACCCTCATAATAAATTAATATTAAAACTACTTCCAAATAAATTATGTGGTTTTTATGCTTTAAAGAAAATTGTATAGTTTTTAATAACATTTGACTTTAATTTTATATGTAAAATTAAATATTAATAAAATACAATTTAGTGTTCTTCTTTTATTTTTTGCGTGATAATTTAGTATGTTCTTAAAAGTTAGAAAAAATAAAATGAATAGTGAAATTTGATAGGACTAAGTACACTTTGTTAGGAGATAATTATTTACTCATAGTTAAAGTAAAAAGAGATTTAAATTTTATGAAAAACAAGTTCATATGAATAGTGATTAATTGTAAATTAGGTATGGACACCATTGTAATAATTGAATATATGCATACTATCTCATATATACTAGCCATCAATATTGTGCAACTAGAAAAAATATTTTTTCAATATATATAGTTTTATTATCTTTTAATTTTGACTCTTTTTTTTACTTCTTCCTTTGTTTTTTTCATATTCAATAATTGTCGTTAATAATAACATATATTATTATAATATTTAATCAATATAATATTAGGATAATATTATTGCAATGAGTGGCACTCTCCAACCTAGTATTGAATAAATGTTGTACTGTCTTGTTTTTATTTTTTTGTTTAATGTGGTTCACATACCCCGGAGAGCAATGACTGCTACGTCCATGAAATATATGTACCAGAAAGATCCACCAGAAGGGATTAGTTCTTGTCATCCCAACCATGAATCCTGACCTTGAGAGTGTTGATAGAATTGAACTCATGACCTCTCAATAGAAAATATACTTTGACGACAGGGACTCGACCTATTGAGCTAACCCCTGGGGTTATGTTGTAGTGTATTGTTATCCTATGTTATCTAAACATTTTGACTTGATTAAATTACTTTAAAATAAAATTAACAATAAAGAAATAAATTTATAATTATAATTAATATTATATATATTAACTCGGTCAAATTACACACAAAATAACAAAATTAATATTTTTTTTGTAAGTTTAAGTTTGTATTGCCTCAAAAATTCAAAACATCAACATACATTTTCCATATGGATATGATTTTTTAAGTTCATCGAAGGCGATATCAATATACCACTAGGGAAACTGGACATATTGGCCACCTTTTGATAAAAAATCATACAAGTACAAAATTAACTGAATGTCAACTAGTCTATCAACTAGAAAATTAGAGAAGGAAACATCTTTGGATAACATAAGAACTTCAAGAGTCCAAGGAGGTCATCGGTGTAGGGTCTTTGGTGATGGAACCTGGTGGAGCTGAAGACTTAGGCTTGCACTGTAGGTGTATCTCAAAGTAATCTAGTTAGGCATCCAGGCTTTCTAGACATGAACGTTGAAATATGTGAGCACATCTAATGTCACTCATGGAAACAAATTTTTCATATTGTTCCTCTTTCTTCTCCTTTAATACTCTTCCAAGAAGAGTTTTGAGTTGTAGGTGGAGAGTTATTGAGTTAATATATTTCTTATGTCTTACCCTAGTGTGACTAGGGTCGAGAACCCAGTGGGAAACATCTTCAATAATATTTGAGTCTACAAAACAAGACATTCATCAGCAATTATAGTTTCAAGACATTGAATCTTTGCTCGGATCTCAAGTGGAAAACTGGTGAAATAGATATATGCAACCCAATGAGCATGTGATTAGGAAAGGGTTCTAATTTTAGGAGCTCAAGGATCAAATTACTCTAAGTGCTCCATAACCTCAATGGAAGAAAGAAGCCAATTCCCAACCATCCCACCAATATGCAGAGGAATGACCGCACTATTGAAGCCCTGGTTCCACCCACTTTGAGAAGACTCCATCTTAGGAAGATCATGCCTGTAAAGTCTCAGAGAACAAAACACCACTACTAAATCTCCACATATGTCACCAGACTTATCCATAACTAGGGTTGAGGTAAGCACAAGCACTATAATTGCATAAATAATGGACTCTCAATAGAAACATGTGAATCTTCAAACATAGACCTTCTTGTGTTGGAGATGGGAAGACCTATTAACTACTAACTTTTTGTTGTAGCTGATTGGTAGCAAAATCCAGACAGGAGATGCAAGGGCATGTGGGGGGTAGGCCACGCTACCCCCCTCTTAAATCCTACTTGAGGTGGTGGGGTGGCAGTCTCGCACCCCCTACACCATGCCCTTTTGTACTTATATATATATATATATATATATATATATATATATATATATATATATATATATAGATTTGTGTGTGTGTGTGTGTGTGTACTCATGTTTGCCTTGGTGAGCTTGGTGAGACAAGAGTTACTATGCATGACCCAACATCCAAGTTCCAGTTATGGAAGTGAGGTCTACCATCCTAAAATTTACTGCAACTTCCCAGGGACACTTGAGCACCCATATTTCAGACAACATCCATTGATGATCTTTCCCTTAGCTAGAACTAAATTTTTTCCAATATTTATAAACCAGCTGCATCCATGCAGTCTAGTCAATGTGTCCATAAGGAGATAGCCACACGCACAAGTCGTCTACAATGTGGCTACAACCAAAAATCTCTAGCTTTGTGCCTGCGGCTACAGATTTAGTGCCAGAATTTCAGGGATATCCCATAGACCACTACCCAAAACATTCCATAACCCTATCTATGATGTACATAAGTTTGTATAATCTATACTTAGGCTCAAATATTTCCCAAGTTCGCTAAACATGTGATAAAAATTTAGACAAACACTTTGTAAACATAGTAACTAAAGGTCATAAATGCATATATGTTCAATGTATCCTTGGTTTCATCATAGAATCATTAATAAGCCTTATATCCCTCTCATACTCACTGCAACAACACTTTGTTAGCTCAATGTAAACATTCAATAACTTATCAAACCATGAAGAAAATCCATAACAAGAGAACATCATACAATAAGAATGTACCATGCCTATCCAGCATTTAACCAGAATGAATCCATGACAAACCAGTCATTAAATCAACACAATAACCAATACATGTGCTCATTGATATCAATAAGAAATTACACATAATAACATATGCATAAATCCAACCAAGTCATGGACTTCCACATGCCACCTGACCATAAATTGAGTTGAACCAAATATTTCTTTCGTCCAATCAGCCTCGTTCCATATTCCAAGCATGAATGTCGAATCACATGGGATAAACCAAAACAAAACAAACTAGGGAATACATAGGCTAAACCACCTCAACCCTCAACCATGGGGATTTCATCAAAAACAAACAAGCTTGTATGCCTCAAACTTTCTTAACCATACCCAGAGGAATTTTCTTGTCTCCACCCACCTGTCAAGAGTTCCAGGAGAAAAACCATTTTCACCCTCAAGCCTTGAGAATTTTCCTGATGCCACCTCAACTAGGATCCAAAATCTAATGGAAATACAAAGCTTAACCAAAATGGGGAACCCAATACATCATGGATATCTAGGAAATGGAAAAGGCAAGGTTGTACATCACTATCAATCCAGGAAAATCACATGCTAGTGACAACAAACATGACCAATAGACTAATTCATATACCATGCATCAAATCCCGACATGCTAAATCACACATGCACATTGTTACATGAAAATCCACAACTATTTTCTACCTTTGCTTGTTGTTTTCCAAACTTCCTCTTGCACTCCCTTGCTTGTTCCTTTCTTGCTTGCTTCCTTCTTCTCTAAGTGAATGCTAAAATGTCCAGGAGTGTGTGTGTGAATATTCTTTCTCTTATTTTTATTTATCCTTTACTTTCCCTTCATTTTCCCTTGCATGCATATTCTTGTCCCTTCATCTTCCTTTTCCCATATTTTCCTTTATTTCTTGTATTAGTTTCCATTTATTTCCTTCTGCATTTTCCAATGCCAATGCCAATTTCCATAGCCAATAATGAACCATAAGTGGTTCCCAATGTAATATTTTTCCCCTCCATTCATATTGGAATATGTGTTCCATGACCTTGATTTTATTTTATTTACATGGAAACTTAACATGGGGTATTTACAAACCCCTTCCCCTTTGGAGAACATCATCCTCAGTGTTCTATGACACTTAGACTAGCCAAAATTGTTCAAAACAAAAAATATTGTTGATTGGATCTTTATAAACACAACTCAATGCAACATTTACAATGACACACACACACACACACACACACATATATAGAGAGAGAGAGATAAGATTCAATGCATCCTACAGCAGAAGAAGCTCATGCTCTAAAACCAAGAAATAGAGCAATTTAAAGTGCGATGGAAGCACTTTGGGCCTGATGAAGCTACATGGGAGATGATTGATCAGATGCAGGCATTATATCCTTATTTATTTGTTGGTTGAAGCAAATGATTTTTTCATGTATATATATATATATATATATATAGCAAATAAGGAAGGATATAATGCCCACATCTGATCATCCATCTCTCATAGAGCTTCATCGAGCCCAAACTACTTCCACCGCACTTTAACTTTCTCTATTGCTCAATTTTAGAGCATGAGATTCTTCTATTATAGGATGCATTGAGGCTTTGGCTATAACTCTCCTTCTGGTTACACCTACAATACAAACCAATAAATCACATGATCAACATCCTATATATATATATATATATATATATATATATATATATATATATAAGCAATGAAACATGGGAAACATCATGGAATTTCACAGATGGAGGTAAATCAAGTTTGTAATTCATTGGTCTATTTCTCTCAATGATCTCGAAAGGCCTGAAATACTGAGGTGCCAACTTGGAACATGATCCAATATTCAAGGATATCTTCTTGGGATTGATACGCAAGTACACATGCTCCACAACCTGAAACTCCTTGAACACCCTATGCTAATATGCATATCTCTTCTTCTTTTCCTATGCTACCTTCAAATTCTTTATGATAGCTTGCATTTAATGTTCCATATCTATTCCAATAAACACCTTGCTTACTGGATCACTCTAGCTAATGGTCGTATTATAACTCCTCCCATAGAGTGCCTCAAATAGGCTCATCTTCAAGGATTATCGATACCCATTATTATAAGCAAAGTCCACTAGTGGAAGGTACTCCTCCCACTTCCTTTGTTGATTCATGACATACATCCTCAATGTAACCTCAAGAATATTGTCAACCCTCTTTATGTCCATTTGTCTACAGATGATAAGTTGTACTCAAGGTTGAAATTTTCCCCAAGCCTGCAAATAACTCCATCCATAACCTAGAAGTGAACTTGGCATCTCTATATGATATAATCCTCTTGCGGATTCCATGCAACCTCATTATCTCCTTAATCAATACATGAGCCACTTCACTAGCTTAATTAGTAGACTTCATTGCAATGAAGTGAGTTACATTGCTCTACCTGTTAACCATGACCATGATGGATTCATGTTGCCTTGATGTCCTAGGAAAAATTGGAATGAAATCTATGGAAATGACCTCTTGTTTCCATTATTGAATGAGAATGGTATGCAACAAACCATTTGGATGCTTGCATTCAGCTTTCACCTATTGACAGTCCAAGCACCTTGCAACAAACTCAACCACCTCTTTCTTCAAATTTGGCCAATAGTAGAACTTCTTGATATTTTAAAAGTATTTTGGTATCTTGGGTGTTGAACCTTAGGAATTATCCTCTCTCTACATCCTTTCTCACCTTTTTCCCTTACTTTCTCATAAGTTCACATATTCCAATCAATGACAAATGTCATGTTTTGTCTCAAGGAATGCATCTAAATGATTTCAATGTTATATTCTGATGTTCTTTCTATTCGAATGGATTTTTGTAATTTGGCTACAGAACGCATCCTATTCTGCAGCTAATTGTGGGTTCAGTAGCTAGTTTCATGGTCTAACATGTTCCAAGGTTCAATGGAGAAATGAGCCACATGGTCATTTCCAGAATCATCTCCACATGGATTTCGTCCTATCTACTTGATCAAGATCGATAAAAAAGGATGACTGAGATCGTGGTCAAAGTCTAGTCAAAGGATGTTAGCCGAGAATGGAAGGACTCTTGATATGCTCTATCGTAGCAAATAAAGAGTTAAACAGTAAAATTTCAATTCTATAAGTCGGTTAAGATTAGCCACCTGTAGGCAGAATTAGCTCATAAATAGTTATGTTTGTTTTATTTAAATACAAGTTGTACAGAACCAAGAAAAATAAATTTTTAAGTTAAGTTTTTACCGAAATGTTGTGTATTATTTTAACACTCCCTTCTATTATAATACAAGGATCGTGTTCATGCCAATGATTTCTTAAGTGTGTATTTAACCAGCTAGGATCTCAACCGAATCTGTTGCAAAGGGCCCCTGCATAGGAGGAGGTTTTTCGTTCATTGTTTTTAGTTTAATTTCCTTACTCCATTTTTGTCAATTCTGTTTTCTGAATAGATTAATGTTACATTTCAATTTTGAGAAGTAGCATAGAATTATATCATGAATGTATTTCTAGCATCAATAGAATAATTTTGTAATCATTGATCTTCTAAAAACATTTCGTGAGAATAGATTTATATGTTTTCAAATTGGAATAAGTCTGAAGCAATAAGAACTCACAGTTATCTAGTTTCCTTTATTGTTTTGTCATTTACTTTCTTAATTAGAACTATCAATTAATTGTATAAATGGATTTTCTCAAAGGTAATTTCAGGAAGATGATTCTAAACTAAATGACCGAATATCTAATTTATACAATTATTGAGCTTTCCTCTGCATACTTTACTTGCTTTCTAGGACATTAGAAACTAAAGTATAATTGATTGCTTACATAGCATCTCAAGAGGATAATACTTCATATTGAATACTGGAGTAATCAAACATACATTATTTGTTTACAATCAGTTGAGATTTAACTTTGCATACTTTTACATTTGATTTTAGATCCTCATTTAATTTCATCACTGGATGTTCTTAAAATTCATTCCAAGAAGTTGATTTAGTTATATTTCTAGACTGAATGATTGAATAGTGAATTCATGCAATTACTGAGTTTTCCTCTGCACACTTTACTTGCTTTTCTAGATCATTAGAAACTAAGTTATAATTGGTTGCTTAACATCATCTCAAGAAGGTGATACTTCATATTGAATGTTGGAGTAACTAAACATACATTAGTTGTTTTATTTTTCTGCTTTCACTTAGAATATCATTGCAATTTCAATTTCAGTTATAAGATTTACATCCATGGAATAGGACATTATGTTAAATTAGAAATCACTAGAATAGATACTCTTTTTTTCAAATCAGATCTCAACCAGCCAATAATCTTTTATTCATTTTTATGCAAATTAATTTAACTTAGGAACACTTCCTTTTCTTCCTTCTTAAAAATAATTAAGATTCATCTGATTTCTTTCATAGTTTTAGATTAACGCTCTTAGACATCAAGAACAAAACCCTCAAAACAACATAAAAATACATACAACTAAGTACGAATAAGGTTAACTAAGCACATACAGTGCACCACACTTCATCAGTTTACAAACCTCAGTTGATAATTTATGTAAGAAATTTAAGACATTAAATTTATTAAACATTTTGGCGTCGTTGTCGGGGAAGTGTAACTAGATAGCTTTATTTATTACAACTAAAAAAAAATGATATGCGTAGAGAAAGAGACTCTAGGGGTAGATTCATAGCTAGAGGCAGGATTTTAATTCCTACAACACCACTCACTCCACCAAGACCACGAAGTGATACACCTCCATCTCAAACTCATATTCCATACTTCACCAGCCATAAACTTCCTGAAGTCCTAAGGTCATAAATCAAATTAGGAGGATCTCCTACTTCATCCACTGAGGTAGTCTTAGAGGAGGAAGATCCTAGATCTCCAACAGAAGGAGTAACCTTTCTCACCTCTACAGGGGAACATATTTTAGCTTAAGAGTTAGAAATTCCTAGTGGAGAGGAAGAGGAAAAACCTTTCTTCAACATACCATTGATAGAAGAAACAGAGGAAGATCAGTTAACCTTGCATGTTGAATCTTATATTAGCTCTGAAGAATATATAACGGAAAGAAGAGGAGAAGGAGAAGGAGAAATTATAAATGGGGAAAATGTAATATTTGGAGGAGGTAGAGGAAATGCAAGAGGAGGCAGAAGAAATAGGGAAACTGATAATTCTTTTGGATTCCCTAGAGTTGATGGAGAGACAAATGGTACAATGAAAAATATCTCACCTTCTTTCCTCCCAAATTTTCATGGATTAAAAAGTGAAGATCCTGAAACCTTTTTGTTTGAATTTGAAGTCTTGTGCAGAACTTATGATTATTTACAAGACTCTCAAAAAATTAAGGTGTTTCCTTCAACATTGAAAGGAGAAGCTTTAAAATGATTTATGGGTTTAATCATTGTCTATCAGAACATGGAATGACACGAAGCAAGAATTTTTAGAAAGGTATTTGGATTATTGCATACCCATCAATCACAAGGATGAAGTATTTAAAATGATGCAAAAAGAGGATGAGAATTTGGAGGATTTAATTGAAAGGTTCAATTATAACATAAAAAGAGCAAAAATGGAAAATTTAGATCAAGATACTTTAAAAGATATTTTATTAAAAGCCATTAGAGATGAATGGATAGACATCCTCAACATGATGGGAAAGGGGGATATCTCTCAACTTCCATTATCTGACATTGGTGAATTATGTATTCATCTCTCAAGGGGAAAAGCAAAAACTAGGAAAATTCCAAGAGATCATTCTCTTGCTAGAGTAAATAAATCTGCAATTGGAACAGTAAGTAGGGCATAAATTGGAAACATACTTGAGGAATTTAAAACAGATATTTTAGGGATTCTTAATGAATAGATAAACACCCTTAAATTACAAAACAAGCAGAAAGTTGAGACTGAAGCTTTTGCTATCTTTTGTCCTAAATGCAGAAAGAAGCATGCTTTAAGAGAATGTCCTCTTGATGCAAAAGTCATAGAGACCTGTATGATTTATTCAGAAATTCATGAAACTAAGATTTGTCCTTCAATTCCAGGTCTTAAGGTTGTTTTTCAATAAGAAAAAACTTAGAATCCAATGAAATCTCTTTGTTTTGTCTCTAGAATACCATGGCAGGGGCCACAAACTCAAGGCTTTAACAATAAATGTATACTCAGACCCCACAAAATAATTGGAATTATTGGCAAAAAATTTGGCCTCAATCTCAATCTTGGGCACAAGGAATTCAAAATCCCTATGGAATATTCTCTCAATACTATCAATATCCTCCATCATATCCAAACTATCCTCCCCAACAAATTCCTCAAAAAAATCAACAACACCAACTCCAAAATCAAAATCCACAACTTTCATTACCATTTCCACAAATACCAAATCAGATACCTTCCCAACCATTACCAAACCCTAATAATAAAAATCCTCAAAATACGTATATGATATAAGGACAGTAATTTCCAACCTACATGATTATTCCTCTAGATATTAATGATGTCCAACTTAGATCTGGTAGGATACTAGAAAAGAAAAAGCCTTACGTAGTTATTCAAGAACAAGATAATTTTGAGGAAAATTCTCTATAGTCAAATAAAAGTTTTGAGGAAGGAAAATCTCTTCAAAACCATAATTCTAAAAATGAAAAACAAAAAGAACCAGTAAACTCAACTCCTATCATAGAGCAACCATTAGTACTTACTTCTAAACCTCCTTTTCCTAAAAGATTACAAGTTGATAAAGGGGTATAAAAGTATATTATTTTTCCCAATTATGATTTTTTAGATGAATTGAAAAATTTCTGCATCAAAATCCCTTTGTTACAGGCCATTAAAGAGATTCCAATTCTAGCCAAAACAAAAAAAGAGTTGAGTATGAAGAAATCAGGAAGAAAAACAAAAGAAATAAAAAGAATTCAGCTAGTAGGAAAAATTGCAGACATAATGATGGGAAAAATTACTATACAAAAATATTTAGATCCAGGAAGTCCAGTTGTAAAAACACATGTCAATGGGGTTGAAATTCCAAATAAATTAATTGATTTAGGAGCAGCAATAAACATCATGAGCAAACAAACGATGGAACAGCTTAAACTTCCTAATCTTTTGTATACACCTACATTATTGCAATTAGCATACAAATATGTAATCAAGCTAGATGGTGTGTTAGAAGATATTTCAGTATCCTTAGACTCTTGGAAGTATCCTATTTATTTTATGATCTTAACTCCTAAGAACAATCTAAGAGAACATCCACTTATATTAGGAAGACCTTGGTTGGCTACAGCTGATGCTTTCATTAGCTGTAGATCTGGTGACATGTATATCTCTTATGGTAACTCAACAAAGAAATTTGCTCTATATCCTCCAGCAAAAACAATCACAGACTTAGATGACAAAGAATGGATTGATGATGACAATGATATACAACCTCTCTTTACTATTTCAACCATTAGTGAAGATAGTCAAATTTTAAATTCAATGGAAAATTTTGAATCATCCCCAGAATATGAACATGATCAATTTCAATAAAAATCCAGTATTGAATATTTTTCATCTAGGCAGATGTCTCTTTATTCTATGGAAGAATTTGATAGCTCTACAGTTGAAATCTTTCTAGGAAAAATTTTGAACATAAACAAAAACTTGGAGAGATTACAACTGAAAAAGTTAATCAAAACATTACAACAACATTCTTCTGCATATGCATGGGAATACACTGACATGAAAGGAATTAGTCCTAAGACTTGTATACATCACATCTATATTGAGGAAAATTGTAAACCTATCATACAACCTCGAAGAAGGATGAATCCAAATCTTAAGGAAATTGTGAAAGAAGAGTTGCAAAAATTGTTGAATGTAAACTTTATTTACCCAATTTCAGATAGTCAGTGGGTTTCCCCTTTAGTGATTGTACCAAATAAAAATGGTAAATGGAGGGTATGCATTGATTATCAAGAACTGAATAAAGCTACCCTAAAAAATAATTTTCCTTTACCCTTTATAGATCAAGTATTGGATACATTAGCAAGTAAGAAGTATATATCATTCCTGGATGGTTTTAGTGGTTACAATCAAATTCAGGTAGCACCTGAATATAAAGATAAGACCACATTCACCTGTCCATGGGGAACTTATTCCTACTGAGTACTTCCTTCTGGATTGTGCAATGCAACTGCAACACTCCAAAGGGCAGTACTAGGGATTTATTTTTATCTAATACATGATTGTGTAGAGGTGTATATGGATGACTTTACAGTTTATGGGAATTCATTTGAAGAAGCTTTAGAAAAATTGGAAAAGGTTCTTAAAAGATGTAAGGAAGCAAACCTTTCACTAAGTCATGAAAAAAAAAATTTGATGTTTACAGAATGGATTGTTTTAGGACATCACATTTCAGGAGATGGAATTAAAATTGATACATCTAAAGTTGAAGTCATCTCAAAACTATCAATTCCAAGTTGTCAAAAGGATGTTAGAAGTTTTCTAGGATTCACAAGATATTATAGAAGATTTATAGAAAATTTCACTAAAATAGCATCCCCACTCTTCAATTTACTTACCAAATATTGTGAATTTAGTTGGAATCATGATTGCCAATTGGCATTTGAAACTTTAAAAGCAAAAATTTCTGAAGCACCCATATTAAGAGGTCCAAATTGGAAACTACCTTTTCACATTTCAATAGATGCTTCAGATACAGCTCTAGGAGCTGTATTAAGACAAAAATATTTGATCCCCTATGCCATCTATTACACAAGCAAGAATTTGACTCCCTATGATTTAAATTACACTATAATTGAAAAGGAATTCTTAGTTGTTGTTCATGCTATCAAAAAATTCATACATTATATTACAGGCTATGAAACTTTTGTTCATACAGATCACTCTGCAATTATATACTTAATGAATAAATCTATTACTAATGGCAGAATTACAAGATGGTTATTACTCCTGCAAGAATTCAACATCACCATTCTAGACCGACCCAGAAAACAAAATACAGTTGCTAATTTCTTGTCTAGAATTCAGAATATCAAAGATGACACTCCAGTTGAGGATAAATTTCCTAATGAATATATTTTTTCAATAACTACTAAAACTCCTTGGTTTGCAGATATTGCTAATTACTTAGTCACAGTAAAATTACTTTCACATTTTTTTCCTAGAGAGAAAAGAAAAATTATTCAAATAAGTGCAAGATACTCATGGATTACTAATGAATTGTATAAAACAGGTCCAGATCTCATTATCAAAAGATGTGTTCGGGAAGATGAAATGCCTGAAATTCTTAAGGCATTTCATGATGAACATTGTGGTGGACACTTTGCTGACAAGAGGACAGCCTATAAAATCCTTCATTTGGGATATTATTGTCCATCCACCTTTAGAGATACCAAAGAATATGTCAAAAGGTGTGATAGTTGCTAAAGGGTAGGGAAACCTGCTCCTTTAGATGAAATTCCATTACAACCTCAGGTACTCATTGAACCTTTTGAAAAATGGGCCTTCGATTTTGTTGGACCAATCAATCCACCATCTAAACAAAAGAAATATATTTTGGTATGTACTGATTATGTCACTAAATGGGTAGAGGCTAAAGCACTACCTTTTGCTAATGAACGTTTTGTAGTTAATTTTCTTTTTGAGGATATCTTCACTCGTTTTGGTGTTCCAAGAGAAATTGTGACAGATCAGGGATCCCATTTTACATCCAAGTTAGTGAAAAAGGCTCGTGGAAGATTACAAGATCAAGCACAAAAATTCTACTCCTTATCATCCACAAGAAAATGGTCAAGTAGAGTCTACCAATAAAGTGATTGAAGGAATTTTCACTAAGACTGTACATCTACACAGAAGAGATTGGGCAGATAGGTTTCCTGAAGCCTTATGGGCCTACAGAACTACATGGAGGAATACAACAGGACATATTCCATATGAACTTGTTTATGGAAAGAAAGTATTGTTCCCTATAGAGTTTCAGATTCAAAACTTCAAGATGGCAGTCCAATTGGGACTTGATTTATCAGAAGCACAAAAACATAAATTGGAGCAACTCAATGAGCTTGATGAAATCAGGAAAGATGCAGTTCAAAGAACCATTATAGTCCAACAGCAAAGGGCTAAATGGCATCATAAATATATCAAGGAGAAGAAGTTTCAAGCAGGGGATTGGGCACTTTTGTTTGATTCAAAATTAAAATATTTTCAAGGAAATTTTCAGACTCATTAGCTTGGGCCATATGAGATTGAAAAAGAATTTGACAATGGAACAGTCAAGATAAGGAAAATTGATGAATAAAATGTACCTCTTCTTGTGAATGGTCATCGGTTGAAAGTATATCATAAGCCAATTTCAAGAGAGGATTTATCAAGATTTTCCAAGATAATACTGTTATGAAGTTAGTGAAGAAGAATTCTACTTCTTCACTAACTTAGATTTTATTTTTCATATATATATATATATATATATATATATATATATATATATATATATATATATATATATAAGTATGAAAACCAATCAATGATTGGCATCCTTATACAGAAAATACACGGTGAAAATTAGAGATTTCTGACATCCTATATTTTCCATTTCTTTTTGTGTAAATAAGTATTAACACAGAACTACATTCATATTCCATTTTTTCAATCCATAATCTGCAGCTTCATTCCATTCCACAGTCATATTTCACTTACATTCCATTCCACAGTCATATTCCACTTTCATTCCATTTCACATTCATATTCCACTTACATTCCATTCCACAATCATATTCCATTTCATAGTTACATTACATTCTACAGCTGACTACATTCTGCAGCCAACTACATTCTACAGCTGATTCCATTCTGCAGCTGACTAAATTCTACAGTTGATTCCATTTTGAAGCTGACTACATTATGCATTTGATCCACATTTTGCAGTTGATTCCATTCTGCAGCCACGTTCTATTTCATTCAACAGCTCTGACACATTTGTATAGCATACTAAAAATGATGAATATAGGAAATTTAAAGACTACAGTTGAAGACCACCATGTTGAAAGGTACCTGAAGAATCAAAACCAAAGAAACAACAAGGAAAGGTTAGTTCTAAAGGTAAAGTTGCAAAAATTTATTTTAATAGCAAGGTCAAAACATTAACATGTATAATATGGATGTTCATATGCTCCCTTGACAAATCATCATTTGATTTGATTGTGATTTCCATCATATCATAGATCAGCCATATCATCTGCATTATGTTTCATAACGGTCCACAATAGACTCCCCCATTTATGATTAACGGGCATGACCAGTTGACGTGACATACCCGTCTACGTTTCTTCAAAAAACCCAATCACTACCACTTATTTATTCCTACAAACCCTCGATGTCTTTCATCAAATCCGTAATCCAATTCATTTCATAACAGAGAAGGATAATTCTGAGGGTTAGACTCTTCATAATAGAAGGCATGTGACTGATAGTTAGATCAGAAGCAATGGGAACAAAATATATGGAAGGATATCCTCAGGTCAAAGAAATGTTGCAGAAAGCAAGATGGCTCAAATTCATAGAGAAATCCAATGGTTTTCACAAAGAGATCATAAAGTCTTTTGCTAGGTCCTTTTATGGCACAGAAGTGGAAATTGGAGACATCAAGTTCACGGTTATTGATACATTCATAGCCGAAGCCACAAAACTTCCAAGGGTTGGCGAAAGGTGGTTCAAAAACAAGGAATTTAACAATGAATCATGGAAATTTATCCTCAAAAACCTAGGTATGGATGTCTCTGTTTTCAGAAAAGGTATCCCCAGCTCAGCCCTTAAAAATAAATGGAGGAACATGCTCTTGGTTTTACATAAATTTATAACTTGTGAAGGAAGTTTTGGTTGCATGTATGTATATCATATTCGATTGTTGATGAATTTCTTACAGAATGGTGAAATAAATCTTCCCTTCTTTCTATTGAATAGCTTAAAAAGAATTTCTTCAAACGTGCAGAAGAGAATACAGTTTATAGATAACACTATGCACCATCATGGGTTGATAAAAATACTTGTTGAGTTTCATTTTAAAAGTTTATGAGATTCCTGGGAGAATTTTCTCATCATAAACCATTTTCAAGGAGTCCTATAGCAACCTAAAGAAGATAATGTTAGAAAGAAAAGAAGTAAGAATACTAATACAAACATTGAAGACAGACTTGCATCTTCATTTCAGAAAAATGATGAAAATCTCATCCCTGTAGAGCTGACAGAAAGCATAAAGAAAAATAAATTCAAGACAAGAGGTAAGATAGGAAAGAGGAGCAAGGTTACAAGTGAGGAAAATGTAAATCTTCTACATTTGAGAAGGATCTCTAGACTCCAAGGTTCGATGAAGAAAACACTACCAAAATAGACAGAGTTTGTAATTTTAGATGAAGAAACTCCAATACCATCTCCTGTCAATATTTCTCCTCTACATAGTCCTCAGAATTCTCCTATTCATAATTTTGAAGGTGGCCCTAGCATAAAATCTCCAGGCATAAACCCAGCACAACAATAAATATATGATTACATAGAATCACTGGAGAAGAGAAATGCAAGAGTGGATCCAGAACATCCTATCAATCTACAAGAACCTCTAGTTGATACTCTCAAACAACAAAATTATGAACTAGAGATATTGAATAGGCATATTAAATAGGAGAATGAAGCTTTGAAAAAACATAATACATTGGAAAAGGTAATTAATGACAATACCATTCTTCATTTAGGGTTTTGGTACAAAAAGAACAGGAAGTTGAAAAGAAAGAACAATTCACTAAACAAGGCAGTCATTAATCTCAAATACAAGCTTCTTATGAGAAATCACAGGATGGCAATCACTTCAAAGAAAATCAAAAGAAGGAAATTGGATGTGTTAGCAGAAGTGTCTGAACAAATGAAATAGGATAAGAGAATTCACATTTTTGGTAAATTTCATGAGGACATGAAATGACTTCTCAGTGGGGGTATGTTGAACCTCATAATTATCCTCTCTGACATCCTTTCTCACATTTTTCCCTTACTTTCTCATAAGTTCACATATTCCAATCAATGATAAATGTCATGTTTTGTCTCAAGGAATGCATCTAAATGATTTCCATGTTATATTATTATGTTCTTGCTATTCGTATGGATTTTTGTAATTTGGCTATAGAACGCAGCCTATTCTGTAGCTAATCGTGGGTTCCATAGCTAGTTTCATGGTCTCACAGGTTCCAAGGTTCAAATGGAGAAATGAGCCACATGGGCATTTCCAGCATCATCTCCACATGGATTTCTTCCTATCTACTTTATCGAGATCGATCAAAAAGGATGCCTGAGATCGTGGTCAATGTCTGGTCAAAGGACGTTAGCCAAGAACGGAAGGACTCTTGATTTGATCTATCGTAGAAAATCTAGAGTTAAACAGTCAAATTATAATTCTATAAGTCGGTTAAGATTAGCCACCTGTAGGCAGAATTAGCTCATAAACAGTTATGTTTGTTTTATTTAAATACCGGTTGTACAAAACCGAGAAAAAGCAAGTTTTAAGTTAAGTTTTTGTTGAAACGTTGTGTATTGTTTTAAGACTTCATTATATTGTTTTATATTGTTTTAAGACTTCATTGTGTATTGTTCATTCCAATGATTGCTTAAGTGCATATTTAACCAGCTAGGATCTTAACCGAATCTGTTGCAGAGGGCCCCTGCACAAGAGGAGGTTTTTCATTCATTGTTTTTAGTTTAATTTCCTTACTTTATTTTTGTCAATTCTGTTTTTTGAATAGATTAATGTTACATTTCAGTTTTGAGCAGTAGCATAGACTTAGATCATGAATGTCTTTCTAGCATCAATAGAATAACTGTGTAATCATTGATCTTCTAAAAGCATTTCGTGAGAATAGATTTATCTGTTTCAAATTGGAATAAGTCTAAATCAATAAGAACTCACAGTTATCTAGTTTCCTTTACTGTTTTTTCATTTACTTCCTTAGATTAGAACGATCAATTAATTGTATCAATGGATGTTCTCAAAGGTCATTTCAGGAAGATGATTCTAAACTAAATGATTGAATATCTAATTTATACAGTTATTGAGCTTTCCTCTACATACTTTAATTGCTTTCTAGGACATTACAAACTAAAGTATAATTGATTGCTTACACAGTATCTCAAGAGGATAATACTTGAATATTGGAGTAATCAAACATACATTAGTTGTTTACAATCAGTTGAGCTTTAACTTTGCATGCTTTTACATTTGCTTTTAGATCCTCATTTAATTGCATCACTAGATGTTCTTAAAATTCATTCCAAGAATTTGATTTGATTATATTTCTAGACTGAATGATTGAATATTAATTCATGCAATTATTGAGTTTTCCTCTGCACACTTTACTTGCTTTTCTAGATCATTAGAAACTAAGGTATAATCAGTTGCTTAACATCGTCTCAAGAAGGTAATACTTCATATTGAATGTTGGAGTAACTAAACATACATTAGTTGTTTTATTTTTCTGCTTTCACTTAGAATATCATTGAAATTTCAATTTCAGTTATAAGATTTACATCCATGGAATAGGACTAATTTTAAATTAGAAATCACTAGAATAGATACTCTGTTTTTCAGATCATATCTCAACCATCCAATAGTCTTTGATTCATTTTTATGCAAATTAGTTTAACTTAGGAACACTTCCTTTTCTTCCTTCTTAAAAATCATTAAGATTCATTTGATTTCTTTCATAGTTTTAGATTAACACTCTTAGACATCAAGAACAAAACCCCCAAAACAACATAAAAATACATACAACGAAGTAAGAAGAAGGTTAACTAAGCACATACAGTGCACCACACTTCATCAGTTTAAAAACCTCAGTTGATAATTTATGTAAGCAATTTAAGACATTAAATTGACTAAACACCAGGTGGGTTGAATATGGCTTGACATTAAACTCCCTCAAGATAAGCTTCTTCAATCCTCTACTGTCGGGGACATAGATTCTACTACTGAATCTGACCAATTCATCTGATGTGAGGTGATACTCCTCGCCCCTATTGCCTTCACCTTGTTGTTTCAATATCTACTTAAGTTGTTGGTAATTAACATCATGTTTCCCTACATGTAAGATCTACTCCTATCAATCTGTCCCATAAGAGCTCATAGTTGAAATATGATTCACCTGCACTCTCTAACTGAGAGCATCTACAACCTATTTCTATTTTCCTTTGATGTACCTGATCTCAAAATGAAACTCACTGAGAGTATGAAACCATCTAGCATGCCTTGCATTAAAATTTGGTTGGTCAAACAAGTACCTCAGTCACTGAGAGTATTGTCTCCACATCTTCAACATGTGAATGATAGTTTCCAACTCAATATCATGAGTTGCATAATTATACTCATGCTCATTCAACATCCGTGATTCAGAGCAAACCACCTGCCCTTCATAATTTAGGACTCCACTAAGTCCTTCCTTAAAATAATTTGTACAAACCACAAACTCATTATCAAGATCTCATAAACGATAATGACCTATAAACTCGCCAAAGCGCAACTGAACCTATTTTTTTTAAAATGGAGTGATAGGATAACCAATCTTGGAGAAGTTCTTGACGAACCTCCTCTAATAACATGTTGGTCCCATGAATGATCTGACCCAATTCACATTCTTTGAAGCTGACCACTCCATGATAGTCTTAATATTTTCTTGATCCATTGTTATCCCCTTCTTGGAAACAACATGTCCCAAGCAATGAATATGAGACTGAAAGAAGCTGCACTTGTTGATTTTGGCATAAAAATTATGCTCTATCAACAATATCAATAGTGCTATCAGGTGCTCTGCATGCTCCTCCTCATTCTTGGAATGTACCAATATATCATGAACAAATACTATCACAAACTTATCCAGATAAGGGCACAACATATAGTTCATCAAACACGTGAAGGTCGATGAAGCATTGGTAATACTAAAAGGAACCACCACAAACTCATAGTTCCCATACCTTTTCCGAAATGCAAACTTGAAGATGTCTTCTTCTTTGATGTCCACATGATCATATATTGATCTCATATAAATATTTGAAAATATTTTTTCTCCCTTCATTTGTTCAAACAAATCATCAATTTGAGGAAATGGGTACTTGTTCTTAATATTCACCTTGTTCAACTGCTTGTAATCAATGAACAATGTGAGAGTACCATCCTTCTTCCTTACAAACAAAATTGGTTCTCCACAAGGAGACACACTTGGCCTTATGTATCCCTTATCAAGCATCTCTTTAATATGCAACTTCAATTCCACCCACTTCGGAGTTCTGATCTTGTAAGGTGTCTTAGATGTTGTGTTACTCTCAGCATCAACTTAATAGAGAAATCCACCTCTCTATGAGGAGGAAGCTCTGGAATCTTTGTTGCAAGATAGGATACCTCCTTAGGACTTCACCGTCCTCATCCTCATTCCCTTTGTCACTAGAAACATATACTGTAAACAATAAACATTCTTTCATGCGGCTACGCTTAGCTTGCATATTTGTTACAATCCTCACTGATGTAGGCTTATTCTTTCCCTTCAAGACTCTCTTTTCTCCACCATCATCCAGGAACTAAATGGCATTTTCATAGAAATCTACCTTAGTCCTATGAATAAATATCCAATACATGCCCAAAAGCATGCTATATGAACCCAAAGGAATAAAATTCATATTTTCTATTGCAGGCATGCCATTAAGCTCAAATGCACAAGACTTCATCCAATGGTGAACTCTTATCTTGGTCCTTATAACCAACTACACCAACCAAGATTTTGCATTCACTTCCTTATTAAATTGACATTGATCCACCAAGTCAATACTAATATAGCTATAATTTTATCCAAGGTCAATCAAAATGGAAACAACTTGATCACAAAGCTTACCTTCCATCTCAATAATGGATTCCCAATGACCTGCATGTTTGTTATCCATTGATGTATATATCCGGGGAATGCTCTAGCCTACATCTCCAGTTGTATGTGCCTCCTAATCACTGTATATTTGAGGCCTACTACCCTGATACAATGGATAATCCCTCCTTCGATGGTCTCCACCACAAGTCCAACACTTCAAAGGTTTTCTACCATTTCCTTTATTTTATTTCTCCTTAAGCTGATACCCATGCCCTCTCTCAGTTGCATTGAACTTCTTATGTGGGGCCACATTTTCCTTGTCACCTACATCCTGAGATATTTATTGCTTCTTAGGAAATTTTCCTTTAGTCTTCTCATTTCTCTTCTAGTCACACTTGAACTCAATCTTGTGGTTTGACTGCTCATAACAATGCTTCAACTTCTTGATGGCTTCCTCCAAAGACCGAGGCTCATCAAACTCAATATGTTTATTGAATGATAATGTAAATATGTTGATGAACCTTTGGATATTTTCTTTCTCATCCTTGATATAGAGCACATATCTCAAAAACTCCAGAAATATGGTTATATACTCTTCATCTGTCATGGAAGCCATCTTGAGCTCATAGAACTCCTTGGCCTTTCCATCATAATATCTTGCATAAAAGTACTTCTTCCTGAAAATTATTTCAAATTATTCCCAATTTCAACTCCTCTTCCCTAATTCCTCTTACATGCTTAACATCTTCCCATCATATATTTGATTTTCCCTTCAGACAGAAGGTAGTTATATTGGCTTTCATGTTCTCGTAGTAAAAATGAATTCTGAATATTTTCCTCATCCCAAGTGGCCATGCTTATGCATCTTCTGACTATCTTCTAACTTATTCAACTCACCATCAAAAGTAGGAGGCTTGGATTTCTTGGAATCTCCTAGCAAGTACCCCCTCTCACTCCTCCTATAATGATGTTCACGGTGATCGAAATGATGTCTCCCGGAAGCTGAGCTAGGATAAAAACCATGAGTACTAGCCCTCCTCTTAGGTGTACCCAAGATTCTTCCACTCTTCATTATATCATCCTTGCCCATAATGTACCTTTTCTGAGAGTTTCTTCCATCTGCACCATTAGTATTTTCTTATTTTCTGTCCCCATGACTGATTCCTAGTTTTTCATGCTTCTATAGATTTGAAAGACTCTGAAGAATAACTACACTAAACTTAGCTTGATTTTCTTGATATTTCACGAGCCTTTCATGTGTTGCAATAAACCTCTCATTGTTTTCCTTGCAACTTACAATATTTGGCTTCAACTTTCTCAATGTATCTGCTAGATTAGGAGAGTCTCCCTCTCCCTGTTGTTCAACTGACTTCTCCCATCCCACTAATGTCTCGTTTGGCATGTGCGGGGAGTCATATGAGTTGTACACAACTATTCTGCTCTTCATCTCTTGGCATTCTATTTCCTGCAATATGCCATTGTTAGATAAATAAAGCATAATCAAAATCATACTTCAACTAACTATTGGTGAGGCTATTGCATATACACAGGCAAATCCATATTGGCATGATAAAACATATCATGTGCATGATATAATAAAAATATCAAAAATTAACTAACATGCATCCATGGAAAACATATAGACAATTGACATGCAAGCATAACAATTTGCATTTACCCCAAGGTCTAGTGTTGCAACCTCACTTTGATACCACTCTGTAACACCCCGCCCCACATTTACCCATTTTACAAGCTTACCAAGGTAAACATGAGATGAGAGTTACTATGCATGACCCAACATCCAAGTTTCAGTTATGGAAGTGGGTTCTACAATCCTGAAACTTATTGCGACCTCCCAAGGACACTTGATTACCCAGGTGTCAAACAACATCCATTGATGATCTTTCCCTTAGTTGGAACTGAATTTTTACCAAGCTTTACATCCCAGCCGCATGCATGAAATCTAGTCCATGCGGCCAAAAGTCTCCAACCACATGCACAAGCCATCCTCCGTGTGAATACAGCCAAAAATCCCCAGTTCTGTGCCTACGACCGTGGATTCAGTTTGCTAAATATTTGATAAACATTTAGACAAACATTTTGAAAACATAGTAACTAAAGGTCAAGAATGCATATTTTTTCATGGTATCCTTGGCTTTCATCAGAGAATCGTCAAGAAAGTTGACTTCCCTCTCATATTTATTGCAACAAAAAAATTTTAGCTCATGCATTCATATAACCATTCAATAACTTATCAAACCATGAACAAGATCGATAACAAGAGAACATCATATAATAATAATGTACCATGCCTATAACCAACATTTAATCAGAATGAATCCATGACAAACCAAACATAAAATCAACACAATAAACAATACATGTGCTCATTGATCAATAATAAATAACACATAATAACATATTTCTAAAGCCAACTAAGTGAGGGACTTCCACATACCACCTGACCATAGATTTGGTTGAACTAAATATTTATTTCATTCAATCACCCCATGCAATATTCCAAGCATGAATGTGGGATCACATGCGATAAAAAAATACAAAACCAACCAAGGAATCCAGAGGCTAAACCACCTCAATCCTCAACCACAGGGATTTCACCTAGACTAGTCCAAAAATCACCAAAACCAAACAAGCTTGGATGCCTCAGACTCTCTTCACCATACCTAGAGGAATTTTCCTATCTCCACCCACCTTTCAAGGGTTATAGGATAAAAACTATCTCCACCCTCAACCCCTGGGAATTTTCCTGAGACCACCTCAACCAGGATCCAAAATATACCAGCAATCGAAAGCTTAACCAAAATAGGGAATCCACTACATCATCCTCAAAGAATATGGATACCCATTGTTGTAATCAATCTCAACCAGTGGAATATACTCTTCCCACTTCTTTTGTTGATGCATAACATACATTCTCAACATGTCCTCTAAAATATTGTTGACCCTCTCTATCTATCCATCTTTATGTGGATGATAAATTGTGCTAAAGGCCAATTTTGTACCAAAACCTACAAATAACTATTTATAGAACCTAGAAGTGAACTTAGCATCCTTGTATGATACAATCGTCTTTGGTACACCATGAAACCTCACTATATCTCTGATGAAGACATGTGTTACATCACTAGTTGAATTCATAGACTTCACTGGAATAAAGTGAGCTCCCTTAGTCTACATGTCCACCACAACCATAATATAATCATGTCGTATATATGTCCTCGAAAAACCTATAATGAAGTCCATAGAAAAGACCTCCCATTTCCACTATGGAATCGGAATCCATTGTATTAATCCACCTGGATGCTTACACTCTACTTTTACCCTTTGAAAATTCAAGATCTCGCAACAAATTATGCCACCTATTTCTTCAAATTCGACCAATGATAGAAATTCTTCACATTTTTCAATGCCTTTTGATATCTCGGGTGACCTAAAAATGGCTTAGCATGAAATTCCCTCAAGATAATATTCTTGATCTCATTGTTGTCTGTCACATATATCTTGTCCCTAAATCTTATCAAACGATTTGCTATGAGATGATAATCCACATCTTGTTCTCCTGCACCCTGTTATAACTTGTGCCTAAGCTCCCTATACCTGTCATATTTTTTCCCTTCCTGCAAAATCTTACCATGTAAATTTGTCCCATAAGAACTCATAGTTTCTATATGAATTACTTGTATCCTTCTTATAAGAGCAGCTGCAACCTAGTTCTATTTTCCCTTAATGTACATGATCTCGAAGTCAAACTCACTGATTGTGGCCAACCATCTAGCTTACCTGACATTTAGATTCGGTTGGTCAAATAGGTACCTCATCCCAATGTGATCACTCATCAATATAAACCTCTTTCCAAGAAGATAGTGCCTCCACATCTTCAATGCATGAATGATCTTTGCCAACTCAAGATCATGTGTCACATAATTCTGCTCATGCTCATTTAATTTCCTTAATTCATAACATACTATTTGTCCTTCTTGCATCAAAACCCCGCCAAGTCCTCTCTGGAAAGAATTTTTACACACCACGAACCCTTTTTCTAGATCTGTGATCTTTAGCACTGGAGCATTTGTCAAAAATTGCTTCAACTACTCAAAACCTGCTACACATTCCTCTGTCCATTCAAATTTCTTTCCTTTCCTCTATAATGATGTAATAGGATAGGAAATTTGTGATAATTTCTTGATGAAACTCATGTAATAGCATGTTAGTCCCATGAATGATCTGAACTCATCCACATTCCTATGAGTTTCCCATTCCATGATAGCACTTATATTTTCTGGATCCACTACTATGCATTCCTTGGAAACCACATGCCCCAAGTAATCTACCTTTGTCTAAAATAAGTTGTGTTTACTAAGTTTGGCATACGATTAATTCTCTCTTAGCAATATCAATATTTTTGCTAAGTGATCGACATGCTCTTCCTCATTCATAGAATATATCATCAATTAATAAAATAACAAACTTGTCCATAAAATGACGCAACACACTATTCATTAAGCACATAAAATTCGTTGGAGCATTAGTCAAAACAAAAGGAACTACAATAAACTCTTAATCACCATACCTAGTTTGGAAAGTAGTCTTGTAAATATCCTCTTCTTTGATGTGTACCTGATGGTATCATGATCTCAAGTCAAACTTTGAGAACATTGTTTCTCCCTTCAACTGATTAAACATGTCATATATCCTCAGCAATGAATACCTATTCTTAATCGTCGCCTTGTTCAATTGCCTGTAATCAATGCATAACCTGATAGTACCATCAGTATTCTTCACAAACAATATTAGTGCACCCCAAGGAGACACACTTGGCCTAATGTATCCCTTTTCAAGCATTTCCTTCAACTGCAACTTCAGTTCCACCAACTATGGTGTGCTCATCTTATACGGTGCCTTTGATGTTGGTGATGCTCTTGGTACCAACTTAATAGAAAAGTATACTTCCCTGTGATGTGGCAAGTCTGAAATATCTGTTGGAAACACATCCTGAAACTACTGCAAAACTAAGTACCTATTCAAGACCTTAGCATCCTCAACATCCTTACCCTTGTCACTAGAAATATGCACTGCAAACAATACACAGCCTTTCCTATGACTAAGCTTTCCCTGCATATTTGTAACCATTCTAACAGATGTAGCTTTCTTTTTACCTTGAAAGGCTCTTTGTTCTTCATTGTCATCCAAGATTTCAATATCCTTCTCATAACAATCCACCTTATTCCTATGAAGATACAACCAATCAACACCCAACATATTGTAAGATCCCAATGGAAGAACATTCTGATGTGTTTATGTAGGCATACCATTCAACTTGAATGCACAAGCTCTTACCCAGTGATGAACTATTTTCTTAGAACTTGTAGCCAACTACATTAACCAAGATTTTGCATTTACTTATTTATTCAAACCACACGTATCCACCAGGTCAAGATTAACATAACTATAATTAGATATAGGGTCAATCAAAATAGAAAAAACTTGATCACAAATCTTACCATCCATCTCGATAATAGATGTTTGGTGATCCTCTTTCCTATTATCCAATGTTGCAAAAATCCGAGGAATACTCTGTCCAACATCCCCCAATTTCTATGCCTCCTGAGCATTGTAAATTTGTGGTCTTCCACCTGATGTTGTGGACAATCTCTCCTATGATGATCCTTGCCACAATTCCAACACTATAAAGGCTTCCTTCCCTCACCCTTATTATTCTCCTCATACTAAAATCTTTGTCCTATCTTAGCTACATTGAACCTCTTGTGCAGTGTTTCATTCTCCTTTTCATTTGTATCTTGTGTTTTTCCTCTCATCTTTATCCACTTTCCCTTATTCTTATCATTACCTTTCCTATCCTGCTTAGTCGCAGACTTGCGCTTCAATTGCTCATAACAATGCTTTAGCTTTCTAGTGGCTTCCTCCAACGATCTAGGCTCATCAAACTCGATTTTTTCCTTGAATGCTACCAGCAACCCATTGATGGATCTCTGAATATTTTCTTTCTCCTCCTTCAGGTAAGGCACATACTGCAACAACTCCAAGAACCTACTAGTATACTCTTCATCAGTTATATATCCCATCTTCAACTCATAGAACTCCTTTGCCCTGTCATCATAGTATATCTTAGATAGATACTTATTCCTGAAAAGTCTCTCAAAGTCACTCCAATTCAACTACTCTTCCTTAATGCCTCTGACAATATTCAAATCTTCCCACCAAATGTCTGATTTACCTTTAAGACTAAATGTAGATATTTTGGCCTTCATGTTCTCTTAGTAATCATGAAACTGGAAGAACCTATTCATTCCAAGAAACCACGCTTCTACATCCTATGACTTATTCATTTCTCCATCAAATGTAGGTGCCTTTGCTTTCTTGAACTCATCCAATAAATATCCCCTGTCATTCCTCCTATAAGGATGATAGCGATGATGACCATGATACCTGTCTAAACCAGAACTAGAGTAGAACCAATGTCCATTACGTCTTCCATCCAATGTATCCAAGAACCTGTCATCTCTGATTGTGTCATCTCTATCTAACCAATGCCCACCATGAGACCTACCTCCACATGCCCCATTATTCTTGTCCTCCTGTCCATGACTGATCCTAAGTGGCCCTTGTCTCTGCAAGTCTGAAAAAATATGAAGGATAACTGCATTGACCTCTGCTCGTTTCTCTTATGCCCTAGCAAGTCTCTCTTGTGACTGAATTATTTTGTCACTATCTACTTTAAAACTTCTTATCTCTGCCCTCAAACTTCTCAATGTATATGCTATGTGAGGTGAGTATTCACCTTATCTATAGGGAGAGTCGCGTGGACGGAAGTCCACCATTTTTCTTGTCATATTTGATCCTCTTCCTACAAACATACCATGTCAGGTAACCAAATATAACAAAATCACACATACCTTACTGAAGTTGAGGGGAGGCTATCTTGTTTGCAAGATCAATCCATATTAGCATAACATACATATCTACACAATGAAATCATCATACTCATAATTTCAAAATCAACCTATGCATGATGATACAACTGCAATAATGACCATCACCATGCGCACTTAACACACACATAGACCACGAGCATAATGAACACATATGCAACTGACATGTATGCATGACAAACACTTCCAAATAAAATAATCATCAACTTCTACATGACAACACAACTGTAACAATGAACACCACCATGCATACATAACAAGCACATATACAATTACATGCATGTATGGCAAACACATTCCTCCCATCCAGTACAAGTGTTGAACCCCGGAGCTCTAATACCACTCTGTAACACCCTCCTCCCACACTTACCCAAGTTCATCGGTCCACTGGGGTAAATATGTGACAAGGATTTACTATGATAAGACTCAAACTCCTAGGTTCAATTAAGGAAGTGGAATTGACACACCAAAACCTTACTGACTTCCCTCAGGTACTATAGGACCCCCAAGGGATAAACCACCTTTCCAAGTGCCTAGACCCTTATTTAAACCTCTTTTTTAGTGTCCTAGACTCCCATATGATCGCACAACACTACATGAATTCGACTGTAACTCTTTAGTCGCATGCATAAGCCTGCAAGGGAGCGATTGTATTCTTTTTCACCCAGTTCTATGCTTAGGATCGCGAGATTTGAGGCACTTTTTCAGGGCTAGTATCTAGAACACTCCCTGGAACTTAATGAAACTTTCCATAATGACAAATGACACAAGGAAAAATCCTCTAACACAAATCTTAATCAAGGACTTGACCTAACCAGGCCTAACCATGACAGACATTTTGTCAAACACATCATGAACATGTAATGTACAGGTCATAAATACACATCATAGGGGTCTCTTACTTATCTGAGAATTTTCAATAAGGTATGATTCCCTCTCATAATAGTTGAAATATCATATATTATATCATTCATTCATTAAAATTTCATTTACTAACCAAAACATGATGAGATCCATAACTCAAGTTTGTCGTAAAACCATACTTATAACCAGCACATAACCAGAGAAACATCAATGATACAAAAACCATTAAAGCCACATAATAAAAAATATGTTTACTCATAAAATACAAGAGGAAAGGAGCTCTTATTAATCATATGAAAAATCCAACCAAGTCAGGGACTTCCACGTACCACTCGACCATAGATTCGGCTTAACAAAATTTTGCCTTTAGCCAATCACCCTCACGCCATATTCTGAGCATGAATGTGGGATTTCATGAAATAAACCAACCAAAACCAAACCAAGGCTTTAAGAGGCCAAACCACTTCAACCCTCATCTAGTGATTCCACCTCACAGTCAAAAATCACTAACATTAACAGATCGATCTTTACCAAAGTTGTCCAGGGCTCTAGAGCGTTTGTTCCATCCCGACTCCAGGACCAGTAACTCAACCCACAGCTTGTCGCAGGGCTCTAGAGAATTTGTCCGACCAAGGCTTCCAGGACTAGTAACTCAACCCACAAAGGGCTCCAGATAATTTTTCCAACGAAGGCTTCCAGGACTAGTAACTCAACCCAAGTTGTTCTAGGGCTTCCAGAGTGTTTTTCCAACCAGGCTCCGAGAACTAATAACTCAACCCATAGCCATAAGGAACATGAGTACCAATAATAATAAAAAAGGGAAAACATAACACCATGACTATCTAGGAATGGAAAGGCTAGGAAAAACCACTTTCAGTCTAGGAAATCCTCCATTTCAATGACATATCATAACCAAATAACCACATGCATACACCATGCATGCAAAAACTAGCAAGCAAACCATACATGCAACTCGGCACCTACAAAGTAATCTAGTTGTAGTTGTTGATCTCGTTGTCACCTTGTGCTTTCCTAATTTCCTTTACCTTCTTTCTCCAAATCAAATGTGCTCCAAGAATGATCCAATATTTCTCTAAGTGTGCAATAGTGTGTGAGAGAGAGAATAGAGAGAAATCCAAGCTAAAACTGACAAAATATTGTGAAGTAATCCTCAATTTCCTATATTTTTCCTTCAATTTTCCTCACATGCAATTTTGTAACCTTTCACCTTTATTTTCTCCTATTTCCATTATTTCATAAATAAAATGCCAATAAATGCCACTTTTCCTTTTCCAATTTTCATAGCCATTAATTAATCACCAGTGATCGCCATCATTATGTTTTTCCCAACATTCAGATTGAAATACATGTCCCATGGCCTTGGTCTTATTTTGTCTTTATTAACTTTATTACATGGATTTTTAACTAGCTTTGTTACATAGTGTTTACGATGTCTAAAATATACACTCCCACACCATCCAAACCCTCTAAATATACTATTATCTAACATTATTATCACACCTCCTCTTCAAATTCATGAATTTCTAATTTTATTTTGACTGGGGTATGAGCTTGATAATTATCGGATGAGGATTTAATGAAAAATATGGCTTGAGAACCACCTGCATTTCCATGTCTACCCCCTTCTTAGAAACAATAGGCTCATTGTTTGGTTATAGCAGCTAGAGGAAGGAGAAATATTAGTGGAATTATAAGACTTAGAATATAGGGATGGAGGAAATAAAAGCCCCCAAAAAAGGATAAATTGTCCCACGATGATATGGAAGAGTTAGAGGAAGTTGGAGCAACCCTCCTCATCTAATAAGGATAGAAAATATGGGAGAAAAGACAGGGAGAAGAGACCATGCAAAGTTGCATGAGAAGGAGAGTGTCAGCTAAAAGTCATGGTGGGAGGGGGGATCGCCATGGATAAGAGGAACTGAATAAAATGGAAACCAAAACCTTTCCCTAGGAGATATCCCTGTCCTCTAATTCTTTGGATTGTCTAACACAAACGAGATTAATTCCCTCCATAATTCATTGTGAGTGGTGATTTGATCAATGAGGATCAGAAATGAGTTGCAAATTCGGTGGCATGTGAAGATGAAGGGTGTCTTGAATCCATGTCACATCCAAGGCTTTGCTCAAAGATATCAACCAAAGTCATTCCATGGGGGAACTAATTATTTAACTATATAATATAATGTATAAAATTATGAATAATTATTGTATACTATAATAAAAATAATTATTAGTTATGTCAATAAGCATGTTTATTTTGGAATCGGGCTTCCAAAATTTTAATTTAATTATCAATAACTATTAGATGAATGGTAGGGATTTAACCTCCATGGAATATTCTAGAATATTATTATAATTATACACAAATTAAAGGTTGATATTTATCCCCAAAGTAATTATGACCCCTTTTTATTTTAATTAAATTGATTAATTAAAAAAATTCATGTAAACAAGTGTCATATGAAATTATCCCTGATGGGGGTGTCACATCTGAAGGACAAATGGGGGTAGGCAGCGGGAGCCGGACAGGCCTGACACCACGTGCCACCAAGCTCCATTAACCTCCCATGCTTGAAGATTTATGATCCCTTGGGATGTGAAGAGCCACGGAGGGAGACATTAGCATATCAAGCTCTCGAGCAAGGGAATTGGCAATATGTATGTGTGGGCGATGGTGGAAGTTTGTGAGGAGGTACTTCTTTGTGCACCGGCATTGGCTCTCAATCTTCAGCTTGAGCTTTGACTGCAGACAGTGTGGGGGGAGGAGAGGGAGATGGTGAATTGGGGATGGTGGAGCCTAGGCCCATGGGATCCTGGTAGCTTGGAAACGAAGGAGCAGCGGGGTGACGGGGTGGGAATTATGCTTGGATTGTCTGTGAGGAAGGTGCCCACCTATGAGTGGATTTTTTTGCTCTCTCGGCCCGCTAAGGGGGCGAGGTTAGTAGCAGCAGAGGAGTTGACCTCCGCGTGGTGCTGGCTCGGGCTCAAAGGCCCACTCGGTCTAACAGCAGTTAGGTGTTTTTGCGGGTGGAGGCTCCTCTCCACCAGCGGTTGCAGTGAAGAAGAAGCAGTTGGGTTGGTGAAAGTGTTATGCGCTGTAGTGGGTGCAGGTGGTTTGATAGGAGGCAGTGACCTGTGTGACACCATTGTTGTTCCAAGAGCTACATGTCGCACAGGTAATTGTAGATACAGCTAGGATGCAGATAGGTGCGAGGACGAGAAGCCCATGCCACAAGAACATGGACATGCACTCAAAGGAGGACCGGTCGTGGGATGGAGGAGCACAGGCCAAATGGGGACCCAAGCTCAAATTCAAAATCCATCGAGAGCTAGCATTCGGTGGTTGTCATGGCGGTCTCTCCAGCCTAGTCTCCTGGTCAAGTTGACATTCTGGCCACCCTGGACGTAATCTCAACTCAACTTGGACAACATGTGGGAACAGAAGTATGAAGAATGCAATGAGCTCATTGCATATATAAATGATATCCAGCATATGCAAAATGAAACTCTAGATGCTCTGGAGAGTCTTCACGATTAGCTAAGGCGCTCCCATGACCACCTCCGAGCACTGGAGATCCAAATCAAACATATTGACTACCACATGCACAATCATGTCGGTTTCTTTGCAGGGTCACCAGCAACCCCCCTTAATCTTCCTCCATGAAGCTTTGTAACCACTTGTTTTTTCTAGTTTTGTGCCGGAAATAACCAGTGGCACCGTATGCCTTGGCACACACCCGAGTCAACTATGGATTTTTTTGCCACTTGGGTTGCCTAGATGTATCACAACACTATTGTTTCTTGATGTAAATTTTGATATGATAATATAATCTTGACTCTGATTGGGGGAAAAAAAAATGAGTTATGGTTTTAAGGATATCCATGGTATAGTAGGGGGGAATATCCATGGATAAGAATCTTGTTCCATGTTTTTTCAAATGTATATATGTTTAACTTATATATTAGTTATTATTTTTTATAAATAATAATAATTTTTTAAAATAAAATTATAATTTAGTAAGTTTTATGATTTTTTTTTCATTTTAACAACGTGAATTGTACTATGAAGTAAGTGTTTTGATGCATGTTACCAGATATTTAATTTATATACAATTTATATTATAATTAATATATATTTCTTTCCCTTAGAGTAATATATGTAGTTATAATTAGTATTATAATATTATTTTATATATAATAGTAGTAATATTATATTATAATATTAATTTTCAATACTCTCTCTTTCTCTATAGGTGTAATATAACTAATAGATAAAATGGTTTTTTATCAAAATGTGGTAATGAAATTTTTAGCAAGATTGTGATTTCATGTTGTTTAAAATGCATTTTTGAATGCATAAATGGATTCAACACCTTAAAAACCCATGAGACCCTTTAATTTTTCATATTAAACAATTCAAACTTATGATTCTTAAAAATTTCTACTATATTTTGGAAAATTTGACAAAAAAGAAAGCCAAAAAAGATTGTTTCATCTAATAGTTAAACTAGACATATAATACATTATTAGTTGTTATATATATATATATAGAGAGAGAGAGAGAGAGAGAGAGAGATTTTATCTAATAGTTAAACTAACATATAATACAATAATATCTGTTAATATAGAGAGAGAGAGAGAGATCTAATTATTCTAACCTTATTGAAATGGATGGGCTAATTTTTAAATCAAAATAATCTCCAATTTTTATCAAAGTTTTGCTAATTATCTATTTTTTAAAGAAAAAAAACATAAAAACAATTAATCTATTACAACAATATTTAATACCATTAAATTAAATTAACTTAGATTGATAAATATATATATTCATAATAAATGACTATATATTAACTATTAATTCTAATATAATTTATCTATTTAGAATATATGTTATATACATATTATAGTATTTTAATATGACCATATATATTATAAGTTAACCATATTAAATTAACAATATCAAATTATATATATATATATATATATATATATATATATATATATGATACCCTTATACTACTAGTTGTAATATACAGGGTAATGATTCATAATGACTACTTGTAATACAAGTTGCTTAAAATTTTCTAATATCGTTGATTACCAGTATACGCATGGTTTAAGTTGATACATGGTTGTTACTATCTAGCTTTTTTATAGGGATCGATTGGGATTTTTATAATGATGTTTTACTGAATCTGAAACAGTAGTAGATGTCATTTGAGAAAGAAGGCCATAGAGTTGTTTAGCATTTGGACCCAACATTAGGTATATCCATGAAATCTGGATCACGATCTATATCAACTAAGAAAATTGTCATAATACCCAAATTTCTACATTCTACAAGAGTAAAGATCATAAATTCAAATTTCAATTTCATTTTAAAGTTCAATTCTAAGTTTGATATTTTCATTTCAAATTTGGATTTACGCTTTCATGAGTTCAATTTTTTTAATTATTGAATATTAAATAAGTTTTTGGATCAAAATACTACTGGGTGAACAACAGTGAAGTAGTACCATGAGGGAAACGTGAAAATAACCCCCATCGAGGAGTGAAATATAAATGAAACCATAATCTCCGAAGAAGTGGCAGGAAATTTAGATCTTTGACCATGTGCCTCTTGAAGAATGAGCTAACCGCTTATAAGTAGTGGCTTCATTAAGGGAAACCACTGGAGTCGTAGTGAGAGCAAGTATTCATGGGGAAATTGCCATTGCTTATGGACCCGAACCTGGGTGATCTATCGTCGAACTGTCCCCTTCCAACTATAAATTGAGCCCTACCCTCCCCCTCCAATAGAGAATTTGTTGAGGATTGATTTAAATGATATCTATTTGCATGCCTCTTATGCTTCTGGGTCAATTATTTTTAATACTAACTTTCTTTCTCTCTGTGCAAGTAAGAACCTACCTGCAGAAAGAAGCCATGCAACCAACTTAACGACCAAGAGCAACTGAAGTACCACCAGCGTTGTGTATGACCTTGTTGTCCGATTGGAGTTTATCTAGAACCACCAGCAGCTTTAGGCCAACAAGCAAGACCAACTATCCATATTGTGCCTATAAAACAGGTAAATTCACCATTTAAACTCCTTATACTGGATGTATGGGAGAGAGGCAACAACTACGCTACTTGGATTGATGAATACTGGTTTTTTGTGGCCACTGGGTTGGATTCTTGCAGCTACAAGGATGCTACTTGGATGATGGATAGCTAAATCAATGACTACTTACTCATGGGGTATAGATTGGAAATAGGCATGCATCTATCTTGGATGTTTATTGAGTTGTTGGGCGAAAAAGAAGGGAGAGGTGGGAGCTAAAAAAAACACTTATTGATCGATCAATTAATAACTAATGGACGGTAAAGAGAATGTAGATGGGGATGCCCCTGCATGTGGGAAAGTAATAAGGCCGGTATTCTTTCTATCTATTCAATCTCTCCCATCCTAGAAGTTAGGTAAGGAGAAGGTAGCTTGGGACTCCCCTTCATTATGGCAAAGTTGGAAGGAAATAAAGATGAGGCTATAAGAAGGTGAGTATCGATCCAATCCTTACTAAGGTTCAAAGCATAGTACTATGGAATTGGTCCAAATCAAGCTTTACTTCACTACTTTATTGAATAAAATGTAGGCATGGTTGAATGGTAAAAAATCTCTTTTCCAATGAGAAGATGTAGGTTTGATCCCCGCTACCCGCCTATCACATGAAATAAGAAAAGTATATTTCATGTATTGATCGCTCATTTTCCTCACTTATCATTCAATTATAAAATTATAATTGAGAGAGAATTCCTTTCCATATGAGAATACCATTCCCCTAAACAAACAGTATGATTAGGTACAGTAACCCTCTATGCACTGAGCCTGAATAGTAGGAGGTATGATTTAGAGATGATCAATGTGATAGAAGAACAGGGTTTATTTAGAGCTATTTTCTAGTTCGGGTTAGACCAATTGTTCTTGGAAAATATACATGGTTCATAAGGTTAAGCTTCAGATTGTTTATTCTTCTTCTAGTGACACTTTTTCTTGCATGCTTTAGCCTCCATAAATACCAAATATGCCCCTTGTTGTTCCTTTTCTACTTATCTCTTGGTTGCCACTTCTTAGACATATTTCAACAACCCTTTTATGCTTGTACCTTGTCCAAAAGGATTATCTACATTGTCCCACATGTAGGTGTCCCACCACGTTACCGGCAAGCCCTAGTAGAGAAAAATGGGTTAATGAGGTAAGGTAACTACTCTGGTCCACCAATGAGATTTTGGAAATGAACTATGAATCAAGATTTCCTATTAACGTAATGATCCCCCTCTGGGCCCAATGATTTTTACCTGAATTTGACACCAAAAAACTCTTGCAACACCTACGCCTACAAATATACACCCATTAGATACATTCATTAGACACTTACCGACATATATCCATTCATATAGTTACCATTATAGTATAGTCCCCACTTCCACTTCTGGTTGAACCTTAGATACCACACCATTCATATTATAAATGTCACATAATGTGGCCATTTATTATATGAATAGTACCATTCATACCGTATCGTTCATGATTCATACATGCGAAAGAGTATAAGTGGAAAAAACATTGAAGGGATTTGCCCGAAGTGTAGTAGGGGAGAGAGTAGATCTTACAGGAAATTTTGACTCTCCAAAATATGTGCAAGCTCAATTCCATTATGGTAGGGTGGCTCATGTAAAATTTTGGAGCTCCAAATTTTACTCCTAGGTAGAGCCCCGTGAGTAATCCATCCTAGCTTCAATATTTATCTCCATTCATCTCCTCTCATTCATCAACCTATGATCAACACCTAACTTATCAATGTATTTTGCTTGCTTCCAACCTTTAATGATTCAATCAAATATTTAGTTGATTATTCCAACCTTTAAATGAATGTTAGCTTAGAGATAGGCTATATATGGATTCAACTTTATTAATTCACTATATTCACCTCTGACATTACCCTTACTTGTTGTGATGTATTTATTTCAAGAACTATGATTATGATCAGTAATAAACTCTTATCCTTTTCATTATTATGGAAATACTTATGATCAACACTTAGCACACTAGTAATAGGGAGATAGAAATAGGAATTGATGTGTCATTTGTCTTACGAAAGGCCTATAGCGAGGCAAAGAAAGAAGACATATTCTGGGGTATATGATTAGGAACTGAATGGGCAGTGACTGAAGTGAGATAAATGCTCAGAAACATAAGAAAAGGTTGGTAGAACCAAAGGAAAGAAGGTTGGGACTTTTAAGGAAGGTTCAAGCGGCTCAATAGAAGAAATGTTCTTTCCCTGGGGAGGATCTTATGTTTGGACTCTGCCACATTATATTTTGGTAGTTCTATTATCATGTTTATTCTATGGTAGGTGGAATGAGTGAGTGTGTAGATTTTGGTGGTGTCCACAAAAGAACACAAATTAAACTTTAAATATCATTAGTTAGTAGCATGCATCACATAAATATCCCTAAGAGCTATTAGAGAGATGATGGTTCAAAAAGCTAAACAAATTAACCCTATGGAAATGTGGGCTTTACCAGTTAAAAATAATGATAAAATACCTATAGGGACCAACATATGAAAGGACATAAATTTTTTACTTCATCGTGCTACCCAAACTAGGGTTTTTTGGTTGGAGTGCACCTTTTTCTCTTTCTATAACCTCCCCTCCCCACATTTACAAGCCCTTTGGGTAAATGTGAAGCGGAGTGATACTATGACATGACCTGATATTCAAGTTCCAGTTATGGAAGTGGGTTTGACAAATCGACAACTTTACTGATACCCCTCATAGACAACAAACCACTCAGAAGGATGCAAACCACCCCAGGTGGTCAATCCATGAGCTGGACCCCTTTTCCACTGACATAACAACCTAATTGTAGGAACAACAAGGAAAGAGTGTGGTTATGGGCCTCCAACTACATGCATAGACTTGCCTCCATGCAGTTATGACCTTATTTTCATTGTTTTATGCCAATGGTTCTGAGATCTGAGCCACTCTTCCAGGCTATCCTACAGACCACTACCCAAAAATTCATGTAACTTTCCATAATCATATTTCACATGATGACAATGCAATACCTTAAAACTTGAAGAAATAACTTAACCTATACTACATAGAACATGATAAACATTTTTTCAAACATATGGTAAACATGTAAGCTATAGGTCATGAATGCATATCTGAGTATAAATCTCTGAAATTCATCTAAAAATCACTGAGAAGGTATAATGCCCTCTCAAGTAGTTGCAACACACTAGTTAATATGTGCATTCATCAACCATTCAATAATCTATCAAAGCATAACAAGAGCCATAACTATTCTTATAACCAACATATAACCAGAATATTAACCATGACAGAACAACCATTAAATCAACATAATAACAAGTATAAGTTCTCATAGATTACAATAGAAAAATAACTCTTATTAACTTATGCGAAAGCCAAACAAGTCAGGTACTTCCACGTACCACCGGACCATAGATTGGGATGAACCAAATATTTATTTAAACAAATCACCTTGTGCCATATTCCAAGCATGAATGTGGGATATCATGGGATAAACCAAGACATAAACAACCAAGTGAATCTAGAGGTTAAACCACCTCCACCCTAAAACTACCGTGATCTCATCTAAATCGATCCTGAGACAACAAAATCAAACCAAGCTCTGACTCCTCACAATTTCTTCACCATACCTTGAGGAATTTTCCTATCTCCACACACTTCTCGAAGGATTCCTCAAGAAAACCATCTCAACCCCCAACACTTGGGAATTTTCCTGAGACCACCTCACCTAGTTCCAAAACCTTCTAGAAATACAAAGTTCAACCAAGAAATTAATCTCATCACACCATGGCTATCTAGTAAATAGAAAGGAAAGGTTGAAACCATTTTCAAACCATGCAAAACCCATGCCAATGATAGAAAATGATCCAAATAAAAAAATGCATGTACCATGCATTCATACCTCAGCTATGAAATCACACATGCAACATTTTACCTGCAAAATGGTCCTACTGAAGTCATTGATCCAACCTTCTCCTTGCTTTCTATTGGAACACCTAATCCTACATGGGTAGGTGTGGAATGCGAAAAGTCACAATGGAGTCCAAGTGACCTTGGAATGTGAAACCAAGAGTCACACCATTGTACTATAAATGTACATCATGTATAATGGAAAAATAAGGAAGCCTCACGCTTATCCTTCATTGTGTGTTGAGTCTCTTGTGTGTGTTTACTCTTTCTCATACACCATGTGTGTGCTTAACATGGTGTTTAACATGGTATGGGAGCGGGCGATTGCTGGCCCTGCTCCAAATTGAGTGAGCCATTTGTGTGTATGGCATGTGCATATCTGCAAAATTCTTGACATTTTTTCAGCATTTAGAGGCTTTCTGCAGCAGTGTTTTTGCCGCCATTCAGATTGGTTTTGAGAAGGAGCAGCATTCAGAAATTGGCAGCATTCCGGATTGATTTTGAAAAGAAAAAAAAAAGCAGCATTGTGCATCTGAAGGTTTTCTCATTGCTCATTCTTCCTGCAATTTTTGCATTTTAAATTCTGCAATTTGGAGAGCTGCTGAATACTGTTTAAATTGAGTTTATGAAGAAGAAGTTTCTAGTTTTTACTGCAAAAGAAATCTGAGTTTTTCTACTGAAAAATTCTTCATATCTGCATTTTCTGCTGCTGGATTTGTTTCTGATACACATTTGAAAAAAAAAAATTCTGCTGCCATTGTACAAAATCTTTCACTCCTCTCTGCTGGTTTAAATTTAAAAATAAATAAATAAATAAATAAAAATAAAAATATTATTTCAGCAAATCAGTTCAAACCCCAGGCCTATCGGCCCCCCTCTACGCTCTGCATCTATCAATTCGCCCACATCCTAAATCCCTCACGCTATGCTCCCTTCCCCCTCACGGCATCACACTCCACTTACACCGCCTACCCACGCTATCACCTATCGCTCACCTCTACCAAACTCCACAGCACCTATCGCTCACCTCTTTGCACCTTCACCCGCTCTCCCTATGACTTCCACCCTCGGCTCTCAATAGCCAGCACGCATCCCCTCATTCCATTCGCTCTACACCTCACATCTCCCTCTCATCGCTCATTCCCCAGCCGACTACGCCCTCCATATCTCACCCCTCGAGCTACCCACAATACCCTGCTCCTACCCTTCCCCTCACACCTGCGCATACTCTCCCCCATACCCACGTTATCACTCCCTCTCCACAACTCAACGCACACACCTTCTCCATTCCCAACACCCTAGCCCGACCCCCTCTCAACCCTTCCCACCTCCTCTCGCCCTACCCCAACTCCCTGCATTGTCTATCCACACTCTACACACCTGCTCTACGCCGCCCTCCCCCTTAACACTCTACCTATCGGCCTTTCGGCCCTTCCTCTCAACACCACATACGCCCTCTGCACCACGCTTGCAAGCGCTCCCCACTGAACTACACTCTCAACCCTATGTTATACACTCCCTCCCATACGGCCTTTCGGCCCTTCTTCTCCCACCTGCAATCTGCCCCTCCCAACAGCACTCCGCCCCTTGTCAATTTTTTTAATTTAATTCAATTTTTAATTTTTTTTAAATCCCCATTCCTTTTTTTTTTAATTCCCTCTCCATTTAATTCGTTCCCCTCCATTTTAAAGTTAATCCCCTCCCTCCACGACTTTTTAAAAATTCGACTTTTTCTTTTTAAATTCCCCCCTTTCTAATTAATTCCCATTAATTTAATTTTTAATTAATTTATTTTAAAAAAAAAACAACAGAGAGAGAGAGGAAAGAGAGAAAATGAAGAGTAGTAAATGAAGAGAAGATGGACTGAATATATAGAGAAAATTGCAGATTTGACATTTTATGATTTGTGGCATAAGGGTGATTTTATGAAGAAATTGTCATTTGAAGACAAGTTTGCCATCATTGAAAACAGCTCTTTGAAGGAAATCAGCTGCCCCAAGGACCTCTTGCATAGGTGTTTTTGTTGCACATTTACAAAATATTTTTGCAGAAATATTGTATTGTATTGATATTGTATTGTGAGTGGAATTTGCATCTTCTTCATAGTTGCAATCAGTAAATTTGAGTTGTTGATGTAACTCATTGTTGATTGTCCTCCATCATTTGAGGAGCACACTTTGTACTTTGAGATTTCCATAGTTGGAAATTCTTTGCAGTCATCTGTATTTGTTGAATCACATTGTAAACGGGTGCATTTTCGGTTGAAGCCTACACCCTTTCATTTTTTGAGCCTAAGTTGTTGAAAATGGCTAAAATCAATGAGGCATTAGATTTTTTGAATAACCTCATTCATTCAAATGTTGATGATATGATAAAAATGAGCAAGAATGCTCTTTGTAACATTCAAAGTTGTTTGCAAGATGCACAAGAAAAGATTGAGTTTTTGCAGTTGGAAACTCAGCTTCAGCAAGATGAACTTCAGCAAAAGAGTCACCATTCTGAACCTGTTTCTATTCAGAAGACTGTGAAGGACTCTCATCAGAAGAAAAAAAATAAAGTTGCAGATGATTCACATTCAGTTCCTTGTACTAGAGCAGATTTTCATGCAGATGCAGCAGCCCAGCTTGCACTTCCTAAGCCCATCATCAGACCTTGGGAAGAGCTTGTCCACAACAAGCACAGAAGTGGTCTTGGATATGACAAGGATGTGTCCTTTCATATTCTAGACTACACCAAGCCCATCATATTTCAGAGTGCCGGATTCATGTATGACAGTTCACCTGCAGCTGTTTCAGATCCTGCTCCACAACAACAGCAAATTGAAAAATGCCAACACTGTGATCGAGTTGGCCATATGAAAGATCATTGTTTTGATCTTCATCCATGCAAGCACTATGGTCGGCACACCCATTCTTCAGATAGATGCTTCAGACACAAGCCTCCTGCAAGAACAAAGATTCATCTTGGATGGATTGCTTCTTGGCAATGGGCATCAGCAGCCAAGAAGATGTTTAAGTCGCATGTCAAAACATGTTCACGGATATTGAGCAAACTTTCAGTTGAGTTTTCGCCATCATCTCACCTTGTCCCTGACAGGGGGGAAAATGGTGGTCATGTACAAGCTTCGATGTCAGATCAAGCGAGCCTGAGCCACAATCTCTCATTCCATGTTCAGAGTTGTAGCCAGAGACACAGCAGTTCAAAAGAGCCTGAGCCACAATTCGTCATTCCAGATTCAGAGATGTAGCCAGAGACACGGATGCCCATGAGCATGCCTTCGGTTGGTGGATAACCTTAAACCATCATCTTTGGTTGGTGGATAACCTTAAACCATCATCTTTGGTTGGTGGATAACCTAAAACCATCACAGGTAGTAGACCTCCCTTCTTTTAGGTCGAAGGTCTCCCTTTCATATATGAGGAACACTTCCTCTAGCATAAGCCTTCAGCTTCTTGCCAGCTTTGGTTGAGTTCCAAGAAATGCTACAAGCATTCCAGAGTTGTTGGTAATCCTAAAACCATCACAGGTAGTAGACCTCCCTTATTTTAGGTTGAAGGTCTCCCTTTTTTATGAGGGACAATTCCTCTAACAGAAGCCTTCAGCTTCTTGCCAGTTTTGGAAGAGTTCTGGGAACTGCAACAAGTTTTGCGTTCCAGTGTTGGTGGTCATCCTTAAACCACCTCTTTCTTCCAACATTTCAGAGAGTTGATTCAGCCCAAGTGCTGCCATGTATACTTTGCAGATTTGTATTACAACTCTTTTCTTGGACTCACACATACCCCTTCGGATTAAGGGGGGATGTTGGAACACCTAATCCTACATGGGTAGGTGTGGAATGCGAAAAGTCACAATGGAGTCCAAGTGACCTTGGAATTTGAAACCAAGAGTCACACCATTGTACTATAAATGTACATCATGTATAATGGAAAAATAAGAAAGCCTCACACTTATCCTTCATTGTGTGTTGAGTCTCTTGTGTGTGTTTACTCTTTCTCCTACACCATGTGTGTGCTTAACATGGTGTTTAACACTTTCCTTGATTTCATTCTCTTCTTGGAGCTCTCTCTCTCTCTTTCTCACTTGACCCAAGCTAAAATTGACAAAAAACTAAACCAGCAAAAGTCATGAATTGGTTCTCTCGTGCCTTTTAATTATCAATGTCTTCATTTTCTCCATTTTCCTTCATTTTTCCTCTAATTTCATTAGCATGCAAATTTGTGTCTCTTCACCTTCATTTTCTCCTATTTTCCTTATTTTCATAATTAAAATTTCATTTATTGCCTCTTTTATTTTTCCAATTTCCTTTGTGATAAATAAACCAAAATTGATGCCCACTGTAGTGTTTTACTCAACTTTTACCTTGGAATATGTGTCTCGTGACCTTGGTCTTATTTTGCCTTTATTATCCTTTATTACAAGAACTTTAATTTAGGCTTGTTACACTTTATCTCAAGGTGTATCACACCCGAAATAAAGATATTTTTTGGTTAAGTGGAAATGGGAGATGAAGACTCTCAATTCCATCCCTAATCACCACTAGTTCAATGAGAAAGCAGTTTGTCCATCTGAGCGAGCTACGACCAACCTTCACTAGGTTTTTCTAGACAATTATTTCTATATAGATATTTCGCCCCATAAGGTGATCAAATTGGAAAAAGCCTTCCTCATTTTAATGGTATTAGTCACCCTCGATTCCACGCTTTTGGAGGTTATCAACGGTGAGCAATTTATTGTGGACCATGATCTGACATAATGTGTTTATATTGGGTAATCCTTTTCCATTCTAGGCATGCTTCTAGATTGTATTCATGTTTTTCTTAGTTTTTCCCAATAAATATACTCTAATGCATGCCTATTAATTATAGTGGCCCCCACCCTCCCTCCATTTTACTCACATTAGGTCATTCTTTCATTTGAATCATTTAAAGCATAGATCTTGCCCAGGCCTAGCAGATGGCATTTGAAATCAAATAGGATCCACCAAACATGTTTTGATAATTATTCAAGTGTTGAATAATTAATTTTTTCCATTTTGGAGGAATAAAGTTTGTGTCCCCACCTTTTCCTTCAACATGGTTGGAAAAAGAAACAACAAAGTTCAGCTAAATTACTCGAAGGGCCGACTTGAGCAAAAAACCATTCACTTTAAAATCTTGTAAGAAAATAATATCAATATCCAAAACAAAATTTCTAACCCAGAACATAGATTTGCAACAATTTTCTATAAACCCTTATACATTCCACTCACTCATCTTCAACACTAGCATGAAATCACCAATTTGCATAAAATCCTTAGCCATAATTTGATAAGAAAGCATGAGAAAAGTGATAGGTCACCACCCACCAATAGAATCCTTAGATACATTCTTTGGAATAAGTTTGATTAACCCCTTATTAAGAAATTTAGAGAGTGCCCCACTTACATTCATTGGTTCTCTCACTCGCTTCCCAACAACCTTATTAGTGATATTTTCCCATCTGATCTTGATTAAGTAGAAAATTCCTAATTCTTAAGGCGAATGGACCCATAGGATTTCTAGTCTCAGATGACAAATGGGTATCGTGGCATTGAATTTGATGTGGGCTTGGAAATTTGGTCCCAACAACAATCCAACATATCACCATTCTTGTAATTCACCTTGAAAATGTGTGCACTTTTATTAGGGTCACATTATATGGTTACATTTTCTCCAAATATGTGTTCCTTATCACATAGAAAATAAATTTGATGACACAAACACTTGTGACCCCCTCCCTTGTCTCTCGTGGTACTAATTCCTCTTCTATTATTACCTTTCCCACAATGATGTTATCTAGAGGTCAATTTATTATGTGGGTCCATTGCTCGTTATTCCATATGGAGCCAAGGGCACCAAAAAATTAATCGAAATAGGTGTAGTCCTATCATGAAAATTCATTAAAATTATTTAGTCGTACTTCTTCTCGATCGACATCAATTTCCCTATCAACAAGTCGAGGATGCACTCCTTATTTATATGGAAATGGCTAAGTGTCCTTCACCAATTGCCTAGTGCTCCTCTTAAGTAACTAACTCCCCCATTTCATGCACCTAATGGGTTAGTAATCATGCTGATTAGGTTAAAAAAATTATAGTTAAGGACCCATACTAACACTCTAACCAATATCAATCATCCGCCCAAACTAATTCGTCCATATGTCCATGAAGTATCACCAAGGGGCTAGGAGACCTATCTATCTCCTATATATATTATTTGAAATTGTTAATATAATATAGTTAACTTACAATATTTATTTTCATATTAAAGTATTATAATATGTATTGATCCCCCTCTGAGCCCAAGGATTTTTACCTAGATTTGACCCCCGAAAACTCTTGTGGCACTACGCCTACAAAGATACGCCCATTATATACACCTTTCATACACTTACCGACATACATATGTTCGTACAATTACCATTATAGTTTATTCCCCACTTCCAATTTTGGCTGAAACTCAAACACCACACCATTCATATTATAAATGTCACATAATGTGAAAAATTATTATATGACCAGTACTACTCATATCATATCATTCATGATTCATACCTACAAAAGGGCGGAAGAGGCGACAACAGTGAAGGGAGTTTCCCTAGGTCTAGTAGGGGAGGAAGCGGATCTTACAAGACATTTTGACTCTCCAAAATATGTGGCTCAATTCCATTATGGTAGGGTGGCTCATGTACGATTGTGGAGCTCTGAAGCTTCCTCCTAGGTAGAGCCCCCACAAGAAATCCAACCCAACTTCAATCTTGATTTGCATTCATCTCCTCTCATTCATCAACCCATGATTGACACCTACCTTCTGGATGGATGACGCTTGCTGCCAACCTTTATTGATTCAATCAAACCTTTAGTTGATTATACCAACCTTTAAAAGAACATTAGCTTAGAGGTAGGCTATACATGGATCCAACTCTATTGACTCACTAGTTTCACCTCTAACATTACCCTTACTTCTTGTGATGTATTTATTACAAACACTGTGATTATGATTAGTAAGCAACTCTTATCCTTTCCATTATTATAGAAATAATTATGATAAACACTTAGCACACTAGTAAAAGGGGGCTAGCAATAGGACTTGATGTGTCATTTGTCTTACGAAAGGCCCTATAGCGAGTGTAAAATTCCTGGTAAAAGCTCCATGTAAATAAAGTTCATAAAGGAAAAATAATAACCATGGTCATGGGACACGTATTCAAAGTTTAATGTTGGGAAAAAAATCCTAGTCTAGGTGTTCATTTGGTTTATTATGGCTAAGGAAATTGGAAAAGGCTTTGGAAAGGCAACATGTCACTTTTGGCATTTGATTTATGAATATAGTGGAAATTAAGAGAAAATGAAAGTGAAATGTCACATACTGCATGTGACGAGGAAAATGAAGGAAAATAATGGAAATGAATAAATTAGAGGCCTCATTAATAAAAAGGCTTATGAGGATTTGTTGGTACATTTTTGTCAGTTCGGTTTTGGATCTCTCTCTCTATTCTCTCTCTCACTCTTGGACATGTTTGGGTTTCAAAATGTCACTCATTACCATACACTTTCTCACCTATACTTCCATTTTATCACCCATTATTCACAACCATGTCACTTCATTTTCCCTATTATTCACCATTAATGGGTCTAATTTATATTTTCCAAATATTATTTATTTTTAAGCATTTTTGAGAGAAATTCTTGATTAAATATTAGAAAATAATATATTTTACATTATATATGGAAAGTGGGTTGTTTTTGTGACATGTGTAGATGCCAAGGAAGCTTCCAAGACACCTTTATGTGGCCTTGAAGGATCAAATTCGAATTTGAGAAGATAAACCTCATGGAGAAGATTATGATCTCATGGAGAAGATCAAGGACAAAAGGGGTTATGTGTCTAGATGGTTGAGAGATTTATGGAACTAAAAGAGAGATTAGTGGATGATAATTATGAGTTTGTTACTCATCCCATTGTATAAATAGGAGTACAATCTCCTCCATTTGTAATGTTGAAAATTTTGTAATATTGTAATCTTGAAGTTTTGTAATCTTAGAATTTTGGAGTATGTAATCTTAGAAGCTCAGAGTTGGTTTGTAATGGAGATTTTCAAATAAAGGATTCATACTTTGATTTTGAATCTACATCTGAGTCTCCATTAAAGTGGTGTGCTTGTGGAGTTATGGAGGGCCCCCATGGCCTCACTTGCATGCTTATTTGCTTAATTTAGGTATAATTTATTTATGTTTTTGTTTTATTTCAGTTTTTAAGCTTTGTTAAATGATATAATATTGGAAGGATCTTATTTGAAAGTGTTTTTGTAAGAGAACCATAAGATCTCATACAATTATTAGATTTAGGTTTGTTTCATTTCAGTTTTTAAGCTTTGTTAAATGATCTAATATTGGAAGGATCTTATTTGAAAGTGTTTTTGTAAGAGAACCAAAAGATCTCATACAATTATTAGATTTAGGTTTGTTTCATTTCAGTTTTTAAGCTTTATTAAATGTTCTAATATTGGAAGAGTCTTATTTGAAAGTGTTCTTGTAAGAGAACTGTAAGACCTCATACAATTATTAGATCTAGGTTTGATTAGTTATTGAAAGAGATCTTAATGAATATGTTCTTGTAAGGGGACTTTAAGATCTTGGACAAATTAGGAATCTTTCTAGATCTATATATTTTAGATAAGCACTTCTAAGTTTACCTTCCCGGGTTGACATTAAATTAAACTCTGATTGACATCATCAATTGGAACCAAACAGGACACTTAGATTTTTCTTGGAGCACTTCAGCATTGTATCAAGGAAGGATAAAGTAGGCAAAGGGAGTCATAGATAAAGGAACGAAGAGCAACATCAAGTACCTACAGTGAGATTATTTGTAGGTATCGATTTCTATGTGTGACTTCCTTGCTATATTTGGCATGCATGGTACATGCATGTATGTATTTAGTTCTCTTGTTGTCATGGCATGGGATTTCCCAAGTGTGACAGTGTTCTTCGGCATTTCCTTTCCATTTTCAGATAGCCATGGTGTGATGGGTTCTCTTGTATTTGGTTGAGTTGGATTTTCATATGGTTTCTAAACTAAGTGAGGTGGTCTCTGAAAGAAAGAACGCATGGCCTAGGAATCCATGGACTAAAGAAGTGGGATTGTGGTAAAGCCATATTTTGTGTGCCTAGTTAGTCCTAGGAATCCTAGACCGGTGAAAAATGGGATATATGGTAAATCTTAGAGGTGTGTGCCCTCGATCAGGCCTAGGAATCCTAGAGCAGTGAATGGAGGGATATACGGTAAATCCTATAGGTGTGTGCCCTCAATCAGGCCTAGGAATCCTCGACAGGTGAATGGCGGGATATACAGTAAATCTTAGAGGGTGGAGTCTCGATTAGGCCTAGGAATCCTCAATCGGTGAATGGTGGGATATATCGTAAATCCTAGATACTAGGAGGTAAGAAAATTCCTCACAGTGTAGGTGGAGAAATTCAGTGGCATCCATGCTTGTTAGGGACTAGTGATTCAATGCGGATTGCGGTAAAGCCTGAGAAAACCTGGTTTGGTTTGGTTTTAATTCCCATTTTCATTCCACGAATATGGCACAGGGATGATTAGTAGAAAGAAATGTTTAGTTCAGCCAATCTATGGTCGGGTGGTTCGTGGAAGTCCCATACTTGGTTGGCTTTTGCATTCATTAACAAGAGCTTCTTCTCCTTGATATTTCATGTGTAAATGTACTGGCTTATATGTGGATTTTATGGTTGTTATATCCTTGTTATATTTGTTGATTATATGTTGGTTATGAGTATGTTTATGATGGAATTGATGTATGGCTCTCGTCATGTTTTGAATATCAATTGAATGTACAATGAAAATATGTCCTAATAGATTATAATGAATCTATTATGATAAGGCATCAATTCTTATTATCGATTCTCAAATAAGTATGAGACCTCTATGCTCAGATATGTTGTTATGACCTGTAGATTACTTATTTGTGACATGTTTGACGAAATTCCTGCCATGGATTATAGGGGTCAGATCAAGTAGTTGTACCAATGTTTGCATTAGTAACCTGTTTAAATTTTATTTATCATTTATGGGAGTTTCATGAAGTTTTTTGCAGTGGCCTGAGACCTAGTCCTAAAAAAGTGGCTCAGAATCTAGGGTCGCTGGCACAAAACTACCTGAAAAATTCCAATTTTCTTGGCATGGCTCTTTGTAGGAGTGACTGGAAGGCCTAAGTCGTATGCATGGTTATTCATGGAATTGGTTGAGGGTCCAGGTAAATAAAATTTCAAATTTTCTTAGGGGTTGGTCACCTAGAAGGTTTGGCTGGCTCTTAGAGGTTTTGTAGCATGTGTGGAAGATCAAATTGTTTGTGTCATGTCGTTTCCACTTCCTTAATTTTACTTGGTAAGTTGAATCATATCATAGTAACCCTTAGTCACATGTTTACCCCGGTGGAATGGTTAGATTAGGTAAATGTGGGAGGAGGTGTGCTACAGAGTGGTATCAGAGCATGGTTGAGTTCTCTTTGGGTGATATATTATACCACAGAGTGGTATCAGATCATGGTGTCATAGCCCTTGTGAAAATTCCATGTAATAAAAGTTAATAAAGGCAAAATAGTAACCACGATTGTTATGGTGTGTTTAGTGCACGATTGTATAAAACATCGGTGCTTGGTAGGAATGGTTGCAACCTACAAGCAATGGTCACAGGCAGAAATAATTGTTAGCTGGTTAGTGGAAACATACTAACATGTAAAACAAACTAGTCTATGGAACATAGTATGTTGCAAATAAGAAGAAGATACGCAACTACGATAAAACATAAACACAAGCTCAAATGAGTCAAACAAGCCAATAATCTGAACGGTGGACTAATCCCCTCTTATTGACTGCTATTAGTAAAGAAAAGGTAGAATGTTACACACTTGCAAAGGATCCTTAGAGCTATGGAGCTCTTATACCCAATGTAAGGAGGGCTTTACCCTTGAGTTGGTTCTCAGGCCTCTATCTTCTCCTAAGGGATTTGAGTTGTTGGGTGGCCAAAAACTGAATCCTCTAACTCTATTGCTACTCCAGATCACATACTGTTGGTTTTCTCAAGGGAAATTTGGCCAGCATAACATTTTTTTCTCATTTTGTTCTTCTCATGGTGGCAATTTATAGACAAATTCAAATCCTTCTTCCCTCTCTTGCTACACTTGTGGATAATGACCCAAGAGTGGGGGTTGATTCCTTTGTGTGCTCACTTGAGTTCTCAAGGTGGCTCTAGGTGGCTTTCCTTAGGCGGCCTCAAGTGGAGAATATTCTCCTGAAGTGTGTCAAGTGGTCCCGAATGGTGACTTCCGCCATGCCCAAGACCCTGCGGCTTTTTGACGGAAAGCCGCGCAGACCAAAGTGCATATCGAAGAAAAATGGGCGTGGAGCGCATTTTTCATTTGTCTTCTATGCGTAATTTGATATTTTTCCTCTTGACCTTAGATATTTTTAAATTTTCTATATTCTCTAATGTTTCTCAGCCCTGTAAATTCTTAAATCCTTTTTCTTGACATTTCATAATGTCATTTTTCTTGTCTAATTTTCCAGTGATAACAGTTTCCCCCTAATGTATGAGGTCTAGGAAGAACACTATAGCTTAAATATATTATATTTTATGTTCTGCGTAACCTGTGTCGAGAGAGAGAGAGAGACTTGCGTATAGCCCAAGGTTAGAGACCCCTTACAGTGGGTAAAAGAGGGACCATATTTTGTCAGAAACCTACAAGAAATAGTATGATACACTAAATACAATATTTTTATGAGGCAGGCATGTCCCATGCTCATGATGCTTTGGCTAGTTAACAAGTCTATCTAACAGATAAAGGTTCTATCTGTGTCACTGATATGATAGTGATCTGCTGATTTGGTTGATGACGACGATTGTTGACGCCTCAGGGGCATTTTTCTTTGACAATGGGTTGAATGTGGTTCCCACATGCGTAATATTGGTATGGCATATAAATACTCATTGTACGCATGACTGGGACCTTCCCATGTAAGCATTGCTGAAAGAGATGCTTATAATGGCATGGGTCTTCGATGAATTTCGACAAAGTGAAATGGTTTTGAAGTACGATACCATCTTGACATGAAAGATTTTTTTGTAGTTGAATGTCAGGAGCATCGATGACATCTATGGGAAATGATGATTCCTACAGTGCCACCTAAGGATGCCCCTATTGAGATGAGGAGCCATCCAAGGTATTGCTTCCTTTTTGGAGAATGGGTGTTTAAGTCAACAAAAAGGAAGCCTCAACCGAACAAGAGAGCTACTGATGCAAGGGACCATGGTCTCGAATATGATAGTTTTAACATAGGCATGATGGCGAGAACTGGTTGAACACTGATGATGGGATTTTAGTGGCCCAAGGTTGGAGCATGAAGAAAGAAACTTAGTGGCATTCATAACTATTTATGATGAGGAAAGCCCTAGAGTCAGTAGGACATCCAAGGTGGGTATATGTTGGTTATGAATGTCGTGGTGGCTTTGCGTGAAAGGTGTGATGCTCTAACCAAGGGTGATTAGGGACTGCTACCATGGGAGAAAAATGGATTGATGGGTGGTGGATGTTCTCCTATGGAATCTTTGTACATTTTCAAAAAGAATAAAAAATAGGTTCGGATTGTACAAAACACAGAGATGGGTGCCCCAAAAACATGAAAAATGATTACTCACTAATGATGTGAGGAAGGTGTTTTTGCTAAGGGTGGGGGCCCCATTGGTTGGTCTCGGTGCAAGGATGATGAAGCGGATGGAAAATATCGCATATGGGCCATGTTGATGGGGGGATGGTAGGCCAAATGCGAGATGAGGTGGAGCGTATTTGATCTGCTTGCGAAAATGGTAGTTCGGGAAAGGGGCTTTATTTTGATATGGTAAAAATTTACTTAATGCATGGTGGATGAATGGTCATGAAGTGCTTCCCGGACTGAGGTGATATGGCCATGGTGTCATATTTTTTTTTTATGCATGGTCTACTTTGAGTGATGGACGCCATGGAGGGGGAGGCTCTATCGACCAATGAGGATGTTCATCATGTGCAAGGTGGGGATATGATAAACATGGTCAAGTGTCTGGAACCTATGGTTGATTTCTTGTTGAGAAATGATGTCAGGATATGCAGAGTTTCTATGGGACTCTATCATGTTGAGGGTAGAATGATACCTTCTCTAGAACCTTCGATGCATGGGGAAATAGGTGGTTTTTCATACTGTATAATACCTGCAACAAAATACCCCATGTGAAAGCATCTTTCTTATTGAAATATTGACAAAATGTGCAGAATTAAAAGAGGATAAGAGAGGGCATACCTGTCGGAACTGCAAAAAATATTTTTTCGGAGACGTGAATGTGTGGAGCCTCCTTTGGGTGTTATGAGGTGTTGATCATTGGGTTGTTTTCGGTTCTACAATTGGGCTCTTTGAGCTCTCTTTATGGTCCTTCAAACAATTTTAAAAGGGATATAAGTACAATGTTGAGCATGATGGTTGCCCTAACATGCTAGACAATAAAGTCTTTCTTGGGTTTTCCCATCATGTTCGGTTGATAACGTGATCGGGAACTACCTGCGTAGCGCTTCTAGGTCTGGTAATTTGGTGACCAAATGGTTGTGTGTGTTACATAATGCACAAGTTGGCCTTCTCCATGGAGGGAGGGTGGGTATGACTAAGGGTTCCGCGACCAGCCACTTTTCTACTAATAGAAATAGAATGGACCTACTTGTCACATCCTCTTGTGTTGTCGAGCTATCTATGGATTTTATGTCTAAGTTGTCTTCTAGGGAGAGGTGAACTATGATCGTGCGTAAACTGGTTAGCACTAAGCGAAATCGAGGGATGTAATGACAATGGAATAATGGATGATCGCCACCACATACCTGACACGAATGTTGGATGGCTAAAAGGTCGGCGTGGGATAGTAAAATAACAGGATACCATCGTTTAAACAATTCTAGGGCTACACATTCGGCGATGAAATGATATCGTTCATCATAGAGTGCACAACGTTGGATAGGAGGAGGGGGGATGAACGAGAGTCTTTCTGGTGATTGTCGTGCCTCCTACATGTATAATATGATGCGATGTTCTTCTCCATTTGACTGCATTCAGGGGTCCTCTTGATATGGTTGTTCTAGGGCATGTAATTCATCCCTACATTATGGTATTTCTGGAAAATTATGAGTTTAATGCCCATAATTGTTATAGATAGAGCATGCGTGGTTGGTACGTAATGCTTTGCCTTGGTTTTTTGTGGCTAGTTCCTTTTTATGGGAACATGTTGTCCCGATATCTCTTTCGGAGATAAGGAGCAGATTTAATTTGTCCAGCTCCAGGAAGATATGGGTAGGATGGCCTACTATGTCACATACTACACACGGTTGCAATTCCCTTTGTATGATGGTTTCTACCTTCTTCCCTTTTTCACAGGTTTTCTTGGTCGCTATAACCGGCATTGTGATGGGAGTTTCCTTAGATGGAATGGTTGGAACAGTTTCCTTAACAGGTGTGGCCTCCTCAGGAGTGAGGGGGATTAACCTTGTAGAGATGATTCCTGTGCTTCCCGACATGGTAGGTGGGACCAAGTACCAAACTGGTATTGCGAAAGATATGTTTGGAAACACTAGTGTTTCCAAGACTTGTTGTGAAACAAAAATAGGTGGAGGGTATAGAAAAGGAGTTTGGGAGATGGCGTAGGATAGTGAGGCCGACGTGACAGAAGCCTCGTTGTCGTTACTACTAGTCTTTGTCTCCTAAATGGCTTCGGTGCTTGATGTATACATCATGCACACCGGAGCCCCTGTGATATCAGCGAATGATTCTGGTGTGACAGGGGGATATCCTAGGAATAATCTGAGGATAGATGACAGTTTGAATTGGCCAGGGCCATATTATTGGTATCATGTGATAGTTTCAGTAGATGTGTCCACATAGGGTAGAATAACATCGGTGTTCGTTAGGGGTCGCTTGTTGTGATACGTAAATTAGTTGATGGTAATGATGCAGTTCTCTTGGGGGAACATCATGGTTCGAAATATGGAGGATGTTATGGTAAACATGGTGTACTTATAACTCCGCCAAAGGAATATATTGCAATCTAGCTGAGCTTCCAAGACCTCAATGTCTATAAAAATCGTCTTTCCGGCCAAGTAGACCGCGACATTTTTATAGAGACAGACGGGAGCAGAAGGGCACCTGTCGTATGCTCTGAGCGTGTTGTCTGATGGTTTTAGTTCAGGATATCCTAACATTTTCCAAAAAAAATTTAACATGATGCATGTGGATGCACCCTCGTCAATGATACATTAGTGGATAGTTATGTTCTAGACTGACACCAGTATCTGCAAGGCAAACAATGAAGGAAGCCTAGGGGTGGCTTTATCTAAATCAAAATCCATTAGGCGCGAATCAGTAAGGTCGATTGTGCCTAACACGGAATGTAAGGCTTTCCTTTGCTTGGGGCAAGATTGCGGGACTTCTAAAGGTTACATGGAAGTGAGGGACTTTTCTAATTCATCCACGATGCTATAATTATGGGCTGCTTTAGAGTGGTGTTCTGCTCACCTTATTGGTCCCTTAGCCATTTTTGGAAAAGTTTCAATAGGAATTTTTGATATAGTCAACGTTGTTGTAGGTGCACTCGTGCTAGCCCCTGACGAACTAGTGTCTAGCGGGGTATCATAACTTTGATTCTGTGTTTGAAAGAACATTTTCTTGCCAGTCATATAGATTTCGCGGCTATTGTTTCTAGAATCGTCGGGGGGTTTTTGTTGTTGTTGGGTACTAACATCCCCTTAGTGGGGGAAGGGCTCCTGCATTACAATTGTTTTTTGTGTTGGTCCCACTTTTCCTCGGTTACCCTGAAGCTTCTTCAACTCGGGGAGTTACAAACAGTGATGAGTGTAATGACCATACTTGCCACAGATTGCGCAAGAGTGGTTGGTCCGAAGATTAGCCCTCTTGTTCTGCCCTTGTGAGTTACTTGGCTCTTGGTTTTGATTTTGGTTGGAGTTTCCCCCAGCCAGAGAGCGTGGAGGGAGTTGTTGGTTATTTCCCCCCTATCAGAGATTTCCCTTTTGTTTGTTTTTTGTTTTTTTCCTTGCCATGTTAGGAGGATAACTAGGATTCTCCTAGTCGTATGACTAGCGCGGTTGTGCCTGGGAGGCTGCACAAATTTCATTGGTGCATTATTTTTCATTGGTGGGTTTTGTGTCGAGGACTGGGAATATTGGGGTCCCTATCCCTAGTTTGTGAATGACTACTGGGGGGGATCTCTTCTGTCAGCGTTCCTAGTTGTGTACTGGGTCCCCTATGCGGGATGGTATGATCCTCCTTGTTGATGATGGTACGACTGTGCCCTATTGGTCATGTTTTACAGAGGTGCATGATGACTCTGATGGTAGCCTGGTTGTGGGATGTTCTGGTTAGAATCATATGCGTAACTGGGGTACGGATTACTATTGCCTAGGTGATGTTGGGTCAGTGACCCTATCAACCCGTTTACAGTGTTCGACGTGCCTGGAAATTATTTATAAGTTTGCAGGCATGGGGCGTTAGGAAGGATGTTATAGATGTATCATGACTGCATGTATATCAGCTCGAGTTGTTGGGCTTTGCTAATGGCATCCTCTTCGGAAGTAGGTCCTTGAGTTGCCACATCCTTCGAAATATCTGTTGTGAGATTTTTCAAGAATAGGTCTAGTAAAACTCGATCCTCGAGTTTGGCTTTACACAAACTTCGACGTCGCTGCCATTCATGGAGATGGTTCGAGACATAGACAATTGGCGTTTGCCTAAAATGCGTCAGTAACTCCATTCCTAAATGTTGGTGGATGGGTAGCTGGAAATATGTGAGGAACATAGTAGCGAGGGCGCTAAAGGTTCCATGTGAAGCAGAAGGCTGCTCCACATAACATTTCGTGGCTGGTCCAGTTAAAGTGCGCTGAAATAGTCTAAATCGAATAGTATCATCAATAATATTGTTTGAGGAACACCATAGGTGGAAATTCATTACATGGTTTCGAGGGTCTTCTGCTTGCTTCCCTTCGAACTTTGGAATGTCTGAATGGAGTTTTGTGGGCTTGGGGGAAAAGAAGGATTGTGGGAAATGGGGTCATTTGTTAACTTTCATAGATCAAGTAAGTTTAAATATGCTAAGAAAGGTAACTCAATGTTGAGCGCAATTGTATACTGTGAAAACACAGGGTTCTGGTTGGGTATGGGGTTTGTCTGTGACGTACCCATTTGTGTGTTTTGTTGGCTCCCCAAATGGGTAGCGCTCCTCTGCCCCTTGGGGGTTCTTGTAGTAGTGGTGTGTGGTGACCTTGGGGGGTTTCCACAGGTGTGGCGTTGGGTTACCCTTGGGGATTCCCAACTAAATATGCCCCGATAAAGGATGAACCGAAAAGGGTGGCGGTGTTCCACCTTTAACGCATAAATGGAAAAAGACCTGGAACTCCTCCCTCTAATGGGGGGAGGTCCAACAAACGTCTATATCGACGAGGTATTGTTGGGTCTGTTATGGTGTCGACTAGGTATGGTTTTGGAAATATTTTTCAGTTTTATGAAAGGGGAGAGGTTATATATCAAAGAAAAAAATGATTGCATACATAAAACAAAGCGAAAATAGAAGGTTAATTTCCCTTTAGATTAATCTTATGTGATCAGTCAATCAAAAAAATGGTTTTTTTTGTTTTGCACGTGATACTCAAAATCCTAAAATACATAATCATCCTTACACTCTCAATTGTAATTGGGCCTTGCAAAGATATCTTCTGGTGGGTACTGGGGCTAACGTCCCGAAAGAACTGGTGACGCCTTCCAGTAGCCGAAGAATCGAACAAGGTAATGGAAAAATGATCTAGTGTTGCCTGCATCATCACCTATAAGGAAGGATGCCCTATATTTGGCCATTAAGTACCGTCATCTCATGTAAGCATTCGATTCTTGAGCTTATTGGTAATCAGCCACCAGTACCGAGCACTAGATGGGTCAGGTAGCCCCAAATAGTAGTGCACGCACTGGGCCTAAGCTTAACCCCCTCTGAATCGGGTCTCTATGGCGCTCGGGTTTTCTTTTCTGTGGGAAGATAGACGGGTTTAAAGCTCCCTATAAAGTCAACTTCTATGTTTCAAGAATGTAAACTGATCATGGTGGCTTATTGGATGCCTACCCCGAATGGTCCTAAACTAAACTATTAATTATCTTGTGGCCCCTGTGGGGAGATTTAATGAGTTCACTTATGGTTAGTTTTAAGGTGGCTTACTTTGCTTATGGTGTGGCAATGTGTGTGAGAAAGTGTACAATCACAATGTTTGTAAGATACGGATATGGGATGATCCTTTACACATCCTCCTATTTAAACTATGTTTTGATTGTTCCTTTCGAAAAGAAAATGAAGTGCGGATAATGGGCCGCTTACAAGTTTTCCTATTAAAATAAATGTTAGACTAAAGGGAGATGGAAAATTATCAAAAGAGAGTGTTCATATGCCTACCTAGGGTCACCAAAAAGTGTAAGGGAAGTAGAGATTACTTTCTCTCTAAGATAATTTGGTCCTAGTCTCGGTTTCTAATGCAAAATTTTAAAACTAAAATAAATGCAAAAACTAGAAAAAAATAAATGGAAACTAGCTAAGCATGCGTGGATATGGGCCACTTACTCCTTGCTAATTACCTATGTGTTTTGGTGTCTATTCTCACAAAATAAGTTCATTCAGATAGCATGGGTGTATTTTAGCCACTTACTTGCTCCCTAATTAACCTATTTGAGTTTGTGACAGTAAACTAAAAATTAAAACTATGCAAATAGCTAAATTAAAGTGCAGCTAAAATCATGTCCTAACAGTCATGGGACACCAAACACAGTGATGGAAGATTTATTCTGGGTTTCCAGTCACTTTATAGTTGCAAAAACTGAAGAAAACCAATGAAAATTTGTTTCACAGGTTTCCGCGCAGAATTTTCCTACACAGGCGCATGACTCTGCATGCTTGTCTGAGCTGAACACATGCAGACCGCCTTGTCTATGTGTTGAAGTTCAACAATAAATTTCAGCACCTACACTAGTGTGGGACTAGGAGTTCCAAGCAGCACCTACACTATTGTGGGACCACAAGTCTTAGCAACACCTACACTAGTGTGGGCTAAATTTGGTGCATGTCTATTTTAGTTATCCCTTAATTAAGATGGGCAATAAAATGTAATATAATCTAAAAATAACTTGTAATAGTTAAATGAGTGTGATAAACTCATTTAACTCATGAATTTCGAGTTGAGGGTAGTTGGTGAGGCATGCAGAGTAATTCTAGTTGTAACAGAGTTCAAAGTGCAGTGGTGCATTAGTTAAATTAGGTTGTAATCAGTTTAACTCAGTTAAGTGAGTTAAACTTTTTTGTGCTAGTTGTAACTGTTTGATACACTAGTGAGAGATCAAGTGAATTAAATATTATTTCATTCATAATCTGTGATCTCACATGTAACTGAGGATTTACTATTATTATCTGCATGCATGTCAGTTCCAGTGGAGACCTAGTTGAGATCTAGGTGAAAGGGAATTTGACTATCAGTTGTAGGATTATTGGGTTGCACCCATCCAACCAAACACCCATTGGATTTCTCATGATCCTTGTGCATTCAAGGAAGGAAAAAATCCTAAATAATATGGATTGCATTCATCAGGGATTGCGCAAGCAAGGCAGGCTGTCAGGAGGCAGAAAATTGGCTAAGTATTGGTCAGTTTTATTAAGGACAGTGTGAGACAGTTAGCTGAGTACAGGAGGGCTATTGTGAGAAGAGTTGTATGTAATTGTTTCATGTATCCATGTTGAATATACAATAGAAGATAGTGAGGTTTTAAGAAGAAAGCTTTCCCCGGGAAATTATTTGTGTTGTGGTTTGATTGATTCTTCTTTGCTTCATGTGATTGGCGATTGTGTTTTTAATTCCACAATTGATTTAGAAGTGATTCAGTATCTAGCTTTAGTACATTGTTAGATCATATTGAATCCATGATATACATGCTTGTTGTATAATTTCTGCATGGTATCAGAGCACAGGAAACCACAATAGTGAAGGAGCAGTTGAGTTGCTAACTGAATAGAATTTGAATTTGTAGAAAGACTTTCTTGGTGCTACAGCTGATTCAGGATCGAAATGGATTTCAATGGTTTGAGATTGGAGTATGCACACAAGGGAAGCTCTAACTATATTTCTTGGAAGGACAGGATGGAGGCAGTACTCAAAGACAATGGCTTAAAGGAATTCATTGACAATGATGTTTATAAACCAGTTGTGCTAGATGTTGTAAATGTTCATGCATGGCAAAAGAAAGTGGCAAAGGCGAGGAGGATCCTACGAGAGGGAGTATGAGACCACATTGTATCAAGTCTCGATGGAAAAGCAACACCATATGCTATGTGGAAAGCTTTGATGGATTGTGCTTTGGCTGCTAAGGTGAAGAAAGGGAAGGGGAAGAAATTCCATTCCAAAACTGAGTCCAAATATGGCAATAAGCGCAACATGTCCGGAGTGAATTTTTTTCACTATCACAAGCATGGGCATTATGCTACTAACTGTCCACAAATAAGAAGAACAAGAAGTTTGTAGGATCTACAGCTAGTGAGGCTTTGGCCTCGCAATTTGAGCTTGAATTCTCATTGATCGCATGCATGGTGTCAAGTGCATTAGGATCTGTGTGGTATTTGGATAGTGGTGTTTCCTTTCACATGACAGGAGACAAGGAACTTTTCAGTAGCTTGGAGCAGAAGGATCTCCAAATTCATCTCGAAATGGGTGATGAAGGGTAGTATAGTGCTACGAGGATTGGTACCATTACCTTCCAGAGACAGTCAGGTAAACCCTATCAATTAAAAGATGTAATGCATGTACCAGGTTTAAAGAAAAATTTAGTATCAGTTGAAATTTTGGAAGATAGAGGCTATGATGTTGTTTTTAGTGAAGGAAAATCTTTCATGCGACACAAAACAACAGGACAAGCCAGGAAGATAGGGATTCGAGTTAAGAATCTCTACAATCTCGATATATATGGTTGCGCAACATTGATGGGCAAGGCGGACAAAGTTGTGAGTCAGGATGAAGGCGAGTTATGGCACAGGAGATTGGGCCATCTTCACCACGAAGCCTTGAAAGCCATGCATCAGATTTCTACGGGTCTTCCCAAGGGTACACTTGCGCATTCAGACACATTAAAGGGATGTACTATGGGAAAATATGTAAGGTCCACCTTTCATGATAAGGAGAATCGAGCCTTGGGGATCCTTGAGAGAGTTGACACAGACGTGTGTGGACCATTCTTTGTTGCTTCGACAGCAAAACATAAGGACTATGTGATATTTATTTGATGACTTTTCTCGTAATTGTTGGATCTACTTCATGCAGAAGAAATATCAAACATTCTCAAAGTTTCTTGAGTTTAAAGCACTGGTGGAGAAAGACACGGGGAGGCAAATGACGGCTCTTTGGAGCGATAATGGTGGTGAGTACATCTCTAACGAATTCAAGAAATTCTGAAACAAAGAAGGAATTAGAAGAGAATTGATAACACCTCATAACCCACAGTGGAATGGGGTTGCTGAAAGAAATAATGGAATGATTGTGGGTGCATCAAGAGAAATGTTGCATGATCAAGCCCTACAGATGCATCTATGGGAAAAAGCATGCAACACAGTGGTATTTGTGTAGAATCGTTGTCCTCATAGGATACTTGGCATGAGTACACCAAAAGAGGCTTTCACTGGTAAGAAACCTGATGTTTCACATTTTAATATTTTTGGCTCATATTTTTATGTACATGTGACCAAAGATGCCAGGAAAAATATGGAACCAACAGCTGAGATTGGGATTTTTGTGGGGTACATTGAAACTCCCCACAACTATCGGGTATATTTTCCAAACAGCAGAATGATTTTTGTGCGACGGGATATAAAGTTTGATGAGGAGAAAACCATGCGATTGCCCCTTGATAGGAAGTCAAATTTGCATGCAGAGGAGGAACTCTTGGTTCCCAAGGATGAGCCTCAATATGTGGAGCATCCACATGTGGAGGATCATGGAGTGGAGGAAAACACTCATGTAGAACCATCCATCAAAATGGTATAAGGTGCACCATGGAAGCTGATAGATTGAGACTTGATGTTGCAGACAATGTAGGAGCCCCTACTACGAAGCGCAGACAAAGATAGTCTCCAGACAAGTTTACTGGATACATGGCTCTTACGAGAAAATGTATTGTGACTGAACCATCTTCCTTTCAGAAGCCAGTGCAGCAACCAATTTGGGTTGATGCAATGGTGGAGGAGTATGACTCCATTATCAAGAACAGTGCATGGGAGATTGTCCCAAGACCGATCGACAAAATCAGTGGTCAGATTATAGATGGATCTACAAGGTAAAGCAAGCTGCTGATGGGAGTGTGGAGAAATACAAGGCTAGATTTGTGGCCCGAGGATTCTAACAGATTAAGGGGATCGATTATAATGAGGCTTTTGCACCTGTTGCAAGGTACTCTTCCATTAGATCCATCCTTGCACTCTCAGTGCAGATGGGCTAGCGCATTCATCAGATGGATGTGAAAAATATGTTTCTCAATGGAGTTATTGAGGAAAAAGTGTACAAAGAGTAGCCAGAAGGTTTCTAGATCTTCAATAGTGAGTCGCATGTGTGTCTACTCAAGAGAGCACTGTATGGGCTGAAGCAAGCACCTTGTGCTTGGTACACTCAGATAGACAGTTATTTCACTAGACTGGGCTTCACCAAAAGTGAAGCTGATGCAAACCTGTACGAGGTTGTGGTTGAGGGCAAGCTATTGATTATTGTACTTTATGTTAATGATATAATTTTAACTGGTGATGAGTATTTGATACACTCATGCAAGGAGGATCTTGTAAGGGAGTTTGAAATGAAGGACATGGGACTCCTTCATTATTTCCTTGGTTTGGAGATATGGCAGCGAGATGGTGAAATTTTTGTTTCTCAAGGAAAGTACGCCAAAGAGATATTGGGTAAGTTTCACATGGATATTTGCAAACCCATGGACACTCCTCTTCCAGGAAATTCAAGGAAAGAGGATGCTACTTCTGGAGAGGTAGTGGATGCTACTGTCTATAGGAAGTTAGTTTGTTCACTGATGTATCTAGTGGACACAAGACCAGACATTTGCTACACAGTTAACCAGTTGAGTCAAGCTATGGTTAAGCCTACCAAGCTCTTTTGGAAGGTAGGGAAGCATCTCATGAGATACCTTAGGGGCACATCATAGTATGGATTATGGTACATATGGACAGAGGAAGTGAAGCTTAAAGGCTTCACGGATGCAGATTGGGCAAGCATTCCATCAGACAGAAAGAGCACATCAAGAGGGATATTCAGCATAGGATCGACAGCAGTTTCTTGGTACAGCAGGAAGCAGCGATCTGTGGCACTCAGTTCAACGGAAGCAGAGTACATGGCAGCAAGTAAAACTGCATGTGAGGCTATCTGGATGAGAAAGATCTTGGTTGGTTTGTTTGGTTCTCATATGGATCTGAAAGTGATACATTGTGATAATCAGAGTTGCATTAAACTTTCGATTAATCTTGTGTTTCATGATAGGTCCAAGCACATAGATATCTGGTACCACCATCTCAAATATTGTGTGCAGAGGCGAATAATGTTACTTCAGTACATTCCCACAGAAGATCAAGATGCAGATATTCTGACGAAGGGGCTCACTAGGAGAAAATTCGAATACCATATAGGCAAGATCGGGGTGAAGGATAATCCCTTTATTGTTGAGAGGGAGTGTTGAAGTTCAACAAGAAATTTTAGCACCTAAACTAGTGTCGGACCAGGAGGTCCAAGCAGCACCTACAATAGTGTGGGACCACAGGTCTTAGCAGCACCTACACTAGTGTGGGCTAAATTTGGTGCATGTCTATTTTAGTTATCCCTTAATTAAGATGGAAAATAAAATGTAATATAATCTCAAAATAACTTGTAATAGTTAACTGAGTGTGATAAGCTCAGTTAACTCATGAATTTCGAGTTGAGGGTAGTTGGTGAGGCATGCAGAGTAATTCTAGTTGTAAAAGAGTTCGAAGAGTAATGGTTCATTAGTTAATGCAAGTTGTAATCAATTTAACTCAGTTAAGTGAGTTAAAGTCAGTTGTGCTAGTTGTAACTGTTTGATACACTAGTGAGAGATCAAGGGAATTAAATATTATTTAATTCAAAATCAGTGATCTCACATGCAATTGAGGATTTACTATTATTAGTTTCATGCATGTCAATTCCAGTGGAGACCCAGTTGAGATCTAGGTGAAATGGTAGTTGGCTATCAGTTGTAGGATTATTCGGTTGCACCCATGCAACAAAATTCCCATTGTATTTCCCATGATCATTTCGCAGCCAAGGAAGGCCAAAATTCCTAAATAATAGGGATTGCATTCATCAGGGATTGTGTAAGCAAGGCAGGCTGTCAAGAGGCAGAAAATTGGCTAAGTATTGGTTAGTTTTATCTAGGACATTGTGAGGCAATTAGTTGAGTACAGGAGGGCTCCTATGAGAAGAGTTGTATGTAATTGTTTCATGTATCCATGATGAATATACAATAGAAGTTAATGGTGTTTTGAGCAGCAATCTTTCCCCGGGAAATTATCTGTGTTGTGGTTTGATTGATTCCTCTTTGCTTCATGTGATTGGCAATTATGTTTTTAATTCCACAATTGATTTGTAGAAGTGGATTCAGTATCTATCTTTAGTACATTGTTAGATCGTATTGAATCCATGATATACATGCTTGTTGTATAATTTCTGCACTGTCTGTGCTAAACGCGCACGGTTTACCTACATAAAAAAATCCACAAGAAATCCAACCCAACTTCAATCTTGATCCTCATTCATCTCCTCTCATTCATCAACCCATGATTGACACCTACCTTTTGGATGGATGCTGCTTTCTTCCAACCTTTATTGATTCAATCAAACCTTTAGTTGATTATACCAACCTTTCAAAGAACATTAGCTTAGAGGTAGGTTATACATGGATTCAACTCTATTGATTCACTAGTTTCACCTCTAACATTACCCTTCTTGTGATGTATTATTTACAAACACTGTGATTATAATTAGTAAGCAACTCTTATCCTTTTCATTATTATAGAAATACTTATGATAAACACTTAGCACACTAGTAATAGGGAGCTAGCAATAGGACTTGATGTGTCATTTTTCTTACGAAAGGCCCTGTAGCGAGAGTAACATCCTTGGTAAAAACTCCATGTAAATAAAGTTCATAAAGGAAAAATAATAACCACGGTCACGGGACACATATTCAAAGTTGAAAATTGGGAAAAACATTCTAGTCTGGGTGTTCATTTGGTTTATTATGGCTAAGGATATAGGCAAAGGAAATGGCAAAGGCTTTGGAAAGGCAAAATGTCATTTTTGGCATTTTATTTATGAATATAGTGGAAATTAGGAGAAAATGAAGGTGAAAGGTCACAGGCTGCATGTGACAAGGAAAATGAAGGAAAATAATAGAAAATGAAGAAATTATAGGCCTCATTAATAAAAAGGCTTATGAGGCTTTGTTGGTACATTTTTGTCAGTTCAATTTTGGATCTCTCTCTCTATTCTCTCTCTCTCACTCTTGGACACTTAGAGTTTTCTTGGAGCACTTCAACATTGGATCAAGGAAGTACAAAGCAGGCAAAGGGAGTCAAAGATAAAGCAATGAAGAGCATCATCAAGTAGCTACAGCGAGATTATTTGTAGGTATCGATTTTTATGTGTGATTTCCTTGCTATATTTGGCATGCATGGTAAATGAATGTGTGTATTTGGTTCTCTTGTTATCATGGCATGGGATTTCCAAAGTGTGACAGTGTTCTTCAGCCTTTCCTTTCCATTTCCGAATATCCATGGTGTGATGGGTTCTCTTGTATTTGGTTGAGCTAGATTGACGTATGGTTTCTAAACTAAGTGAGGTGGTCTCTGAAAGAAAGAACGCATGGCCTAGGAATCCCTGGACCAAAGAAGTGGGATTGTGGTAAAACCATATTTTGTGTGCCTTGTTAGGCCTAGGAATCCTAGACTAGTGAATAATTGGATATATGGTAAATCCTAGAGGTGTGTGCCCTTGATCAGGCCTAGAAATCCTAGACCAATGAATGGAAGGATATACGGTAAATCCTAGAGGTGTGTCCCCTCGATTAGGCCTAGGAATCCTCGACCGGTGAATGGCGAGATATGCGGTAAATCTTGGAGAGTGGAGTCTCAATTAGGCCTAGGAATCCTCAACTGATGAATGGTGAGATATATGGTAAATCCTAGATACTAGGAGGCAAGAAAATTCATCACAGTGTAGGTGGAGAAATTCGGTGGCATCCATGCTTGTTAGGGCCTAGTGATTCGGTGGGGATTGTAGTAAAGCCTGAGAAAACCTGGTTTGGTTTGGTTTTGAGTCCCATCTTCATTCTTGGAATATGGCACGAGGATGATTGGTAGAAAGAAATATTTAGTTCAGCCAATCTATGGTCGGGTGGTTCATGGAAGTCCCATACTTGGTTGGATTTTTCATTCATTAATAAGAGCTTCTTCTCCTTGATATTTCATGTGTAAATGTATTAGCTTATATGTGGATTTGATGGTTGTTATATCCTTGTTATTTTTTTTGATTATATGTTGGTTATGAGTATGTTTATGATGGAATTTATGTATGGCTCTCATCATGTTTTGATTATCAATTGAATGTACAATGAATATATGTCCTAATAGATGATAATGCATCTATTACAATAAGGCGTCAATGCTTCTTATCGATTCTCAGATAAGTATGAGACCCCTATGCTTAGATATGTTGTTATGACCTGTAGATTACTTATTTGTGACATGTTTGACGAAATTCCTTCCATGGCATGTAGGGGTCAAATCAAGTAATTGTACCAATTTTTGCATTAGTGGTCATATTTGGATCAAGGACCTAAGTGATAGCTCAAATTTCAAAGTGTTCAGAAGTGTGCTGAACCTGAGTGACCAAATAGATCTCGTCTTCCTGATTCCGGCGCCATGAACGGTTCGAAAAACCAACACCGTATGAAGAAGTTATCACGTTTTGAAAAGTCAAGTAAACTACAATTTTTTACCTTTGACCAAGTTTGACTGGGTTTTGGAAAATTCAAAAAAATAAATATTCTATGGAATATTCCTTCCAGACCAGTCATATTGTGACAAGTTTCATCATGTTATTGGACAATGGGTTGAGCATGTTTTTGGTTCAGCCAATTAGAGGTCTCCACGTGGCAGGCTAGGAGGCCGCCACGTGGCAGGCTAGGAGGCCGCCACGTGGCCCAGGAGTGGAGTGGAAAAATTTTGGTTAGACTCCATGGGAGTCAACCCCGAGACCGTGCACACGCATTTTACCATCTCCACCACATTTTTTTTAACCATATAAGCATTGTGGTTTTATTTATTGTTTGGCACATTTCAGTTTGGGGGTCCGGAGGGGCCAGCCCCTCCCCACGTGGCCTCCAGCCCGTGACCAGGGAAAAGGGCTTAAGCCCCAACCGCCATCTGCAACCATCGCCAAAATTGTGGTCACATGACATATGCAACAGACCATGACACCAAATTTTTAAGGCATATATGTGGGGTCATCACAACAGTTAAGCCTATCACATGCCACGGTTTGCAGCATATCCGCCGGTGGTTACGATTTCGATAACCGTTTTGAAGACTGTGTGGTTTGGGCATGTGCCCAACCACTAACCTAACCATTAAATGCTAACAATTATCCTGGCAGAGATTTGGCAAGGCGCACCTAAAGTGGCGGACTTTCCAATTTTGGATTGCTAGCTACAGTTGCTCCACAATTAGTGGAGGTTTTTTGGGTGTCATTGGGCAAAAATTCAATAAGCTCTATCTTGAGATAGATTCGTCCATTATGAGGGTGTGAATAGTCAATTTTGCCTATCTTGGACATTCTAGACTCATTGGTGAGGGTTTCAGAGCCATCAGAGGACTTTTGAGCAGGTTTCTGATGCAAATAAGTTCTAGGGGCCAGCAGTAGTTTGAGGCCTAGCCAGGGCAGCTAGAGGCCTTATTCAAAAATCCAATAGTTAATTTTTGGATTTTTCAAATATTCTAGAACTAATGGTGTGGTTTTCAAAGCCTGTATAGGGCTTTTGAAAGCTGAGTTGCTTAAGATAAGTTTCAGGGGCCATCAGGTGCCAGTGGGAGAATGAGGCCTATCCAAAGCATCCAGTATCCATTCTTAGCAAAAAAAAAGTCATTTCTAATTGTATTGATACTTCTAAATCCATTGATGGAGTTATTAGAAGCTTTTGAGTACTTCTGAAGGCCAGGATTCTTCAGAGAAATTTTCAGTGAACGCAGAGCCAAGGGATGCCACCAGGTGTTGGAGGCACAACCGGAGGCCAATTTATGCAAGTAAATAGTATATTCTGAATATTTGTGACATTTTGAATCCATTGAAGGGATTTTTAGAGTCGTTTGGAGACTTTTGAAGGTCGATAAGCCACAATCAATTTTTGGGCAGCCTAGGGACAACAGTGGATGGAGGCCTAGATTGGGGAGCCAGTGCTCATCTTGAGAAAATGATCAGTCTATTTTGGAGGTCTGCTATGTGTTGGAGACAGTAGGTGAGGTTTCAAGTAAAGAAAGTATTCTTAAAGGGTTAGTGCCATAAAGAATCTCGGGGAAGCTTAAGGCACCGACAGCAGAAATCAATTCTAAGGGGACCTAGATCTTTCTTCAGAGTGATTACAGCCATGACCGGGGTATGATGATATTCTAAACCCAATGGTACAGCCAAAATAACCATTTGAGTTGAGTTTTTAACTTGTAAAGGAAATTTCACATCATAATCCCAAAGAGCCAAGTCAGTTGACAAGAGCTCAAGGAGATGTAGCCCACGATATTCGGGTGAAATCCTTTATTAAATTTGTTGTTATGTGTTGATGTTTATTTGCTGCATTATACGGTTGATGCACATTCTTAATATCAGCAAAAACAAATGTTGTTAAATCACTTAAACAGTTAAAAAACATACGCATGTTTTCAAGTAATTAATTCCACACAGTCATGTATAAGCAAGATCATTTATTTGTTTAACTGAGTGAGAGGTGCTTGCGCAAAAGTATTTCATGTTATCTACCCATTTTTAGATCAGGTTGGTATCAGAGAAAATTTTTCTTGCTAAGTGACAAATCACTAGGTTGCTTGCTTGACAGAGCACTAGCTTGCTTGTTGACTTGAAAGGTGTTTAACAATGCAAATAATTTGATTGTTTGCAAATTGACTATTGCTTACAATTTTGAGTTTGCTAGAGGTGAAGGGAAAGATATTGATAGCTAAGTCTAGAAGAGGACAAGAAGGACGAAGGGCTGAAGGCAACTTCCTTACCCAAAGGACCTCAAGGCAACCCTTGAAGCACAAGTGGGTTTGTTTGCAAAAGGCTGCTTGAAGAAGAGCATGACTCTATAGCCATTTTGTTCAGAAGCTTTGTCAATTGTTTTAGAAATATTTTTAAATTTTTTTTGAAGTTTTTTAGTTCATTTACATAAAGATGACAACTTCTTCAAGTGAGGTTTCAAAATCCTTTTCCTTCACAATATTCTTCGATGAAGAGATGAAGCAAGACTTCTACATCCTGAAGGATATGGTGCAAATTTTGTATGAAGAGAGAATAGAAAGCACTAGACTTCATAAGCAATTGGTTGCTATGAAGGAAGAGAAAGATGGACTTCTTCAAAGAATGCATGAGATGGAGATGCAGCTCCATCAAGCCCAAGAGGCCTTAACCAAACACATGCGTGAAGCAGAGGTAAAACACTCAAATTTGTCTTCAAATTCCTCTTCAGAAATATGTGTAGGGTCATTTGAAAAGCACACTAGAGGTATAGGGTCCAAGTTAATGTTAAAAATGGGCTATGAAGTCAAGGGTTTAGGAAAACATGCACAAGGCATGATTGATCCTATTTTGGTTGAGGAAAGGCCTAAGAAATTTTGTCTAGGCTAAGTTCAATCATATGGCGAAAACTCTACAGCCGTGAAGGCATTTAAGACAATTTCAAAAATAACTTTTGTTCCAATTTCTTAACCACAAACATGTCAAGTTTGTTTTCAAGTTGATTTCCAATGTTTGAAGCCTATGTTGCAGCAATATGTGTGTAGACATGCAGCTTATGGCGAGCATGAAAGTTCGGATGGCTATCAAGACATGGACACTGATATTAGTCTTCAAAATAAAGCTAGAACTTATAATAATTCATCTCCTCAAGAAAGAAAAAAAGATGGACATGCAAAGCAACATTTGAGGTATAATTATTCCCATAGTCAAGTTGATTATGATTCTCATAAGCATGACAAATCTGTATGCGTGAAAGGAAGAAAGAGTTTTTGTGCATATTGTGATATGTTTAACCATGAAGTTTTGAGATGCATGGAAGAGGATGAAGGCATACAGGAAACAATTGAGGCGAAGGAATCTTGCTCAAAAGGTGCAAAAAACTTGCACACATTGCCAGATAAAGGAACATTTTGTTAACCAATGTTGGACATTGCATCCAACTAATCATCCCAAGCACATGCAACAAGAGGATAGAAAGACTGGCGAGAGTGGAACCAACAATTCCATCATTGATGTGAGAACAGATGTTTCACATGAAGAATATTTTCAGCAGCAAAAATCGCCATGGAAGTGGCTTGGTAAGAAGTGGTTTGACTTCTTGACACACTAAGACATACATTCATTTGTACATATGCAAATTTCAGTTATGTATGCATTTTTTCTGTTGTAATCTCATGTTTGTTTGAGTTGCCTTGGATTGACGATCAAGGACATGATGTTCAGCTACCTTCTATCAATTTCTCGCCAGAAATTTCTGAGTGAGTTCAAGGAAGACAATTCTTGACAGGAGGACAAGAGCATTTAAAAAGGGAAGTGTTGACTACCTTCAAGTTATGGTTCAAAGGCACTAATCCATGCAAGGAAAGTGTATAGAGGCTGGAAAAGTGAGATTTTTGTACTCTCATCTACTGAACAGATCAGGTAATCAGTCTTTTGGGGTCCAAAATATTCCCAATGGGGAGGTGTGATCAAATTTGGATCAAGGACCTAAGTGATAGCACAAATTTCAAAGTGTTCGAAATTGTGTCAAACCTAAGCGACTGGATAGATCTCGTCTTCCTAATTCCGGTGCCACGATTGGCTCGAAAAAAGGACACAGTATGAAGAAGTTATCATGTTTTAAAAAGTCCAGTAAACTGCAATTTTCGACCTTTGACCAAGTTTGACTGGTTTTGGAAAATTTTAAAAATATATATTCTAGGGAATATTCCTAGAATATTCCAAGTAATATTCCTAGAATATTCCTCGAAATATTCCTTGGAATATTCCTTCTAGACCAGTTATATTGTGACAAGTGTCAGCATGTTATTGGACAATGGGTTGAACGTGTTTTTGGTTCGACCAATTAGAGGTCGCCACGTAGCAGGCCTTCGAGAGTGGAGTGGAAAAATTTTGGTTGGACTCCATGAGAGTCAACCCCAAGACCTCCCGCTGAGCACACACACATTTTACCATCTCCAACACATTTTTTTTTAACCATATGAGCATTATGGTTTTATTTACTGTTTGGCGCATTTCAGTTTGGGGGTCTTGCAGGGCCAGCCCCTCCCCACGTGGCCTCCAGCCCATGACCATTGCCAAGGACTTAAGCCCCAACCGCCATCCACAACCATCACCAAAATTATGCTCACATGCCATTTTCAACAGACCACGACACCAAATTGTTAAGGCCTATCCACGGGGTCATCACGACATTTAAGCCTATCACATGCCATGGTTTGCAGCATATCCGCCGGTGGTTACAGTTCTGATAACCATTTTGAAGACCACGTGGTTTGGGCATGTGCCCAACCACTAACCCAACCATTAAATGCTAACGGTTATCCTCGCGAAGATTTGGTAAGGCGCGCCTAAAGTGGTGGACTTTCTAATTTTAGATTGCTAACTGTAGTTGCTCCACAATTAGCGGAGGTTTTTTGGGTGTCACTGGGAAAAAATTGAATAGTATCTATATTGAGCAAGATTCGTCCATTCTTAGGTAGTGAATAGTAAATTTCAACTATATTGGACATTCCAGACTCATTGGTGATGATTGCAGAGAAATCATAGGACTTTTGAGCAGGTTTTTACTTCAGAGAAGTTTTAGGGGCCAGCAGCAGTTTGAGGCCTATCCAGGGCAGCTAGAGGCCTTATTCACGAATAGAATAATCAATTTTGGATGTTTCATACATTATGGAACTAATGGTGTTGTTTGCAGAGCCTATAGAGGAAATTTGAAAGCCGAGTTGCTTCAGAGAAGTTCCAGGGGCCATCAGGTGCCAGCGGGCAATTAAGGCCTATCCAGAGCAGCCACTATCCATTCTCAGTAAACCAATAGTAATTTATGATTGTATTGATACTTTTGAATCCATTTATGGATTTTTCAGAAGATTTTAAGGAATTCTGAAGGCAGATATGCTTCAGAGAAGTTTTCAGTGAATCGAGAACCAGGGGGTGCCACCAGGTGTTGGAGGCGAAATCGGAGCAGCTGAAGGCCAATTAATGCAAGTGAATAGTCTATTCTGACGATTTTTGACATTATGAATCCATTGAAGGGTTTTTAGAGTCATTTGGAGACTTCTAAAGGTCGATAAGCCACAGGGAAGTTTCAGGCAGCCCAGGGCCAACAGTGGATGGAGGCCTAGATTGAGGATCCAGTGCTCATTTTGAGAAAATGATTAGTCTATTTTGGAGGTATGATGTGTGTTGGAGACATTAGGTTAGGTTTTAGGGATAGAAAAGGATTTCTTAAAGGGTTAGTGCCATAGAGAAGCTCAGGGAAGCTTAAGGCACCGACAACAGAAATCAAGTCTAAGGGGACCTAGATCTTTCTTTAGAGTGATGACAACCATGACAGGGGTATGATGATATTCTAAACCCAATGGTACAACCAAAATAACCATGGGAGTTGATTTTTTTAACTTGTATAAATTTCACATCATAATCCCAAAGATCCAAGTCAGTTGACGAGAGCTCCAGGAGACGTAGCCCACGATATTCGGCTGAACTCCTTTATTAAATTTGTTGTTATGTGTTGACATTTATTTTATGCATTATATTTTTTGTGCACATGCTTAATATAAGCAAAATAAAATGTTGTTAAATCACTTAAATAATTAAAAAACATACACCTCTTTTCAATTAATTAATTCCACACAGTCATGTATAAGGAAGATCATTTATTTGTTTAACTGAGTGGGAGGTGCTTGCGCAAAAGCATTTCAAGTTATCCACCCATTTTCACATTAATTAGTAACCTTGTTTCAATTTTATTTATCATTTAAGGGAGTTTCATGAAGTTTTTGGTAGTGGCCTGAGACCTAGTCCTGAAAAAGTGGCTCAGAATCTGGGGTCTCTAGCACAAAACTACCTGAAAAATTTCAATGTTGTTGGCATGACTCTTTGTAGGAGTGACTAGAAGGCCTCATTCATATGCATTGTTATTCATGGAATTGGTTCAGGGTCCATGTCAGTAAAATGTCAAATTGTCTCAGGGGTTGGTCACCTGGAAGGGTTGGTTGGCTCTTAGAGGTTCTGTAGCATGTGTGGAAGGTCAAATTGTTTGTGGCATGTTGGTTCCACTTCCTTAATGGTACTTGGGAAGTTGAATCATGTCATAGTAACCCTTAGTCACATGTTTACCTTGGCAGACTGGTTAGCTTAGGTAAATGTGGGAGGAGGTGTGCTACAAAGTGGTATCAGAGCATGGTTTAGTTCTCTTTGGGTGATATATTATACCACAGAGTGGTATCAGAGCATGGTGTAATAGCCTGTGAAAAATCCATGTAATAAAAGTTAATAAAGGCAAAATAATAACCATGATTGTGATGGTGTTTTTAGTGCACAATTTTACTAAAACACCGATGCTTGGTAGGAATGGTTGCAACCTACAATAAATGGTCACAGGCATAAAGAATTGTTAGCTGGTTGGTGGAAACATACTAACATATAAAAAAAAACTGGTCTACGGAGCATAGTATGTTGCAAATAAGAAGAATAAACACAACTACAATAAAACATAAACACAAGCTCAAATGAGTCAAATGAGCCAATAATTTGAACGGTGGACTAATCCCCTCTTATTGACTACTATTAGTAAAGAAAAGGTAGAAAGTTACACACTTGCAAAGGATCCTTAGAGCTATGGAGCTCTTCTACCCAATGCAAGGAGGGCTTTACCCTTGAGCTAGTTCTACAAGGCCTCTCTCTTATCCTAAGGGATTTGAGTTGTTGGGTGGCCAACAACTGAATCCTCTAACTCTATTATTGCTCCAGATCACACACTATTGGTTTGATCATGGGAAATTTGGCCAGCATAACAATGTGTTATCATTTTTTTCTTCTCAATATGACAATTTATAGGCAAATTCAAATCCTTCTTCCCTCTCTTGAAACACTTGTGGATAGTGACCCAAGAGTGGGGGTTGATTCCTTTTTGTGCTCACTTGAGGTCTCAAGGTGGCTCTAGGCAGTTGTCCTTGGGCGGCCTCATGTGGAGAATCTTCTCTTGAATTCTGTCGAGTGGTCTCGGATAGTGACTTCTTCCATGCCCAGGACCGTGCGGCTTTTTGAGGGAAAGTCGTGCAGACCAGAGCACCTATCGAAGAAAAATGCAAGCGGAGTGAATTTTTGCATGTGTCTTCTGTGTTGATCCTTGACCATTATATGACAGGATGTATGGTAAATCCTAGAGACTACTAGATGGGAAAATTCATCACGATGTAGGTGGAGAAATCTGGTGGCATCCATGCTTGTTTAGGGCCCAATGATCTGGCGAGGATTGCGGTAAAGTCTTATTCTATTAATGAACATGAGGTGGTTTAGCCTGAGGAAGCCCTGATTGATTTATGGTTATGAGTCCCACATTCATGCTTGGAATATGGAAAGAGGGTGATTGGCTGAAATAAAGATTTGGTTCATCCAATATATGGTTGGGTGGTACGTGGAAGTCCCAAACCTGGTTGGCTTATGCATTCATTAATAAGAGTTTCTTATCCTTGGTATTTCACATGTAAATGTATTTGTTCATATGTGTAATTTATGGTTGTTGTATCCTTGTTAATTATGTTGGTTATATGTTGGTTATGAGAATGTTTTATGACACTTATGATGTATAGCTCTCATCATGTTTTGGTTGATGAATGAAAGAACAATGCATATATAACTTAATAGAAGATAATGTAGCTAATGTGATAAGGAATTAATGCTTCTTTATGAATCTTAGATTAGTATGAGACCCCTATACTCGTATATGTTGTTATGACCTATAGATCACATAATTGTGACATGTTTGACGAAATGTCTGTCATGGCTAGTACCGGTCCAGTTAAGTCATTCATCAAATGTTTTCATCAGTACCTTTTTTTCAGTTTTATTTATCATTTATGAAAATCCCATGGAGTTTTTGGAAGTGGCATGAGTCCTCTCCATGAAAAAGTGGCACATATTCGAGGTTTGTTTGCACAGAAATAGCTGAAAAAGTCCCTCTTCGATGGCTTGCTTTGTTGTGGAAGTGACTAGATGGCTACATTCCCATGCTTGGCTTCTCAAGGGAGTGACTGAGGGACCAAATCAATGAAAATTTAAGTCGCCCTGGGGGTTTTCCACCTGTAAGTGTTAGTTGGATCCTAGAGGTTTTGTAGCATGTGTGGAAGGTCAGTTTGGTTTATTTTCTTCGGTTCCACTTCCTTGACTCTACATCGGGAGTTGAATCACATCATTGTATCCTCTCGTCACATGTTTACCCCAGTGGACCGAGTATATTTGGTAAATGTGGGAGGAGGGTGTTACAGAGTGGTATGAGAGCATGGTTCACCCCTTGGACTAGATGGGTGGTGTGTTGGTCATGCATACATGTCAGTTGCATATGTGTTATTTATGCTTATGGTCTATGTGATTTTTGCGTATGCATGGTGGTGGTCATGATTGCAGTTGTGTTTCCATGTGAAATTTTATGGTATTGATGTTGGAAGTCTTTATCATGAGTGTATTTCAGTTATGCATTGTTCATGCATGACAGCATTTACATGTTGTCAAGCATACATTGATATGGTTGTAGTTGTCATGCATGATGTAAAGATGTGGTTAGTATGGTCATGCATTAATGAGTGGACTATGGTTAGGATGATATCTATATGTTTTTATGATTATGTTTATACATGTATTACGTTAATCTAGTTGATCTTGCGGATGAGATATCATCCTCGAAATATATTGAGGTATGGTGATGATGTTTAAATTTTGGTTTAGCTAACATGGTATACTTGCAGGAAGAAGATCAAATATGACTAGTAATATGGTACACTACATTTCATGGGATTATCCCTATGGATCATATGTGCGGCGTGGTGTTGGGAATTCTTCTAACTTACCAGACACATTGAGAAGTTTGAAGGAAGAAATAAGAAGTTCCAAAGCAGATAATGAAAGGATCATGCAGGCATAGGAGAAACAAGCAGAAGTAAATGCAGTAATTCTTCAGATTTTTTCAGAATTGCAGAGACAGGGACCAGTTCAGATCAGCCATGGGCTAGAGAATAGGACTAAAGTGGCATATGGAAGTAGGTCTCATGGTGATCATAGGTCAGATAGGGATGAAATGGTTATAGATGGCAGGATTTTGGATACTCTGGATAGGAGAGGCGATGGACACAGGTTCAGTTAGCCTCTACAACGTCCCAAGGATAATGAATGGATGTCGACATAGGTAACCTCAAACCAATATTTCAGTTTGGTAACTAGCCCTAACAAACCAGAGAGGGATATCTCTATGAGATCATAGCCAAAGGGTTTTACTGGATGAGGAGTATATTTTAGGCTAGTTAGGTCAGCTCTAGGGTTTTGAAAGTTTGATAGTTTTACTATTGGATCAGGGATGAAAACCAGGTAGCTAGGTCAAATGTATCAAAGGGTTACATCTGCAAATATATAAAGGAGCAAGGTAGCAATGCTTTAGTGATGGGATTAGGGTTTTTTCGGTGTATTGTAAGTTTTGAAAATGAAGGAGGATCTTAATGAGCATGCATCATGAATTCATTAAAATTGAAGGAAGCAAAGATAAAATGATATTCCCAAACAAAACAAAGCTTATGAAGAATTTTGCTTATCAAAATTTTAGGAAGATCACTGAGGAAAGGAAAGCATGGAAAGAGAATATATATATCATTTATAAAAGACTATAACAGAGAAAATACAACATCAAAAACTCATTGCACATGAATTCCTAGATAATAGTTGCAAATTTTCCTCTGAATTTATGAATAAAAGCTGAAGCACAAGCTACAATGGTCTCAAACCTCATATCCAACCATCAAAATGACTAAGAAAGGCATACATATAGATAAAAAACCATTTCCCCTCTCTCAGGGGTTGAATCCTTGAGTGAAGGAACTAATCACATGATCCTCTCACCTAAAACCTAAAGACTAGGGAGGTTAACAAGACTCTCCCCAAGCTAGAAAAATGGATACCTTTGACCAAAAATGACTTTACAAGCATGTATCTACCTCATGTTTACTCTATCCATCATAATTACACATGTTTACATCACCATAACATCAAAAGTGACTAATTACATCAGTTGAGGTCGAACCTGGACCAAGTCAACTCAGAAAATTGACATTCAGGAAAAAATGCAGCGAATTCAGGCAAAAGCGTAGCGTGTGAGGAGAAAACGTAGTGAAAATGGTAGAAATCAGTTTTGGAGGCCTTCCCGAGGTCCAAATGATTATATGAAAGTTGTTGGAGATATCCCTTCCCGTTGGCTACATGATAAAGCCCTCAAGCACTAAAAAATATTGCTTCTAACCCCTCAAAAATTGATTCTCCTAGAGGTACTCCCAAAAATGCAGCATGTTGGTCAAAAAGAGGGCAGAAAGGTGTTTTTTGAGTAGTTTTTGGGCCTTTTCACCAGCCTGATCTTGCTAAAACTTTACTCCCAGGGGCTAGAAGTGATTTATAACTCATAATAAATCCAAAATTTCAAACCTTTTGTCATTTGGTGGCTCCCATCAAAATCGTAGCATGGGCACGTTGCATTTTTGACCCTATGCCTATGTCAAAAACAGTGAAAATTTCCAAAAATTCCAAAAATTTCCAAAATCTCTCAAAATTTGCTGAAATTTTCATCAAACCTACTCCATGAAGAACTGATTTGTAATTCTAATCTATGAGGGAAGCTTCAGATACCAAATCCAACTTTCCCTTCTCCTTTTCCTCCATTAGGGTTTATTTAATTTTTGCCTCCAAGTGCTTGATTTTTTCCTGAGAGACATATTTCTCTTGTAATAGTGCATGTCCATGTGTCTTTGAATGTTATTGTTCTTATTCACCCTCTTCAGGAGCTTCTCCAAATACCCATTGACTCTATCAAGCCAATGTTCATTTTCTTTCTCAATGCCTGCTAGTATGAGCTCATCCACTGTCATTTGTGCCTTTGGTGGAAATGGCTCTCTTTGTTGCTGAAGTGCCCTTTTTAGGCCTCTAGTTATTGGCCTCTTCCTTCTATCCTTCTCTTCATGCTCATCTGAATCTTCTATATCAACTATTGCTTTACCATTTACTGCCTCATTACTAGCATCAACTTTATGTCTATTCAAAATTAGCTCATTTACCTTCAATTGCATGTTCTCCTGCTCTAGGAATGAAATCATAAAGTTGGCCTTGGACAAGTTTTCCTTTAGTTTTTTTATCTCAGCATCTTTATCCATGATAACCTGCTCTATTGATATGTGCCCCAAGTCTACTATGTCAGTGTCAAAATGGATAGGCTCCTCATCATGCAAATGTGCCTCATGTTGTGGTGATGATCTATTTTATGCTAATGTAGGCTTGGCCCCTTCCACAATGTTTGGAGAAAACAAAAGCCTCCTACCTCTCTGATATATTTCGGTCACCTCAGCCCTAAATGTCTTCCTCACTGAAACTCTGCTAGATAAACCAATCTCCATTTCTTTAGATGATGCTAATGGTGAAGCTGATGATCATTAGGGGAATTTTGAGGTCTAAAATGGGCCTCCTAAGGAAATTATATAATAATAGTGGAAGTAATAGAATAATGTTTGATGACATCATCAAATTTTAGAGGGAAAAAATAAAAAACTACTTTTTCAACTTATCTCCCAAAGTTTTTACTCAAATTTCGAGCGAGAGTACTCATTGGATGCAAAATTTAATTCCTCATCCAAGGAGTGCCCATGTTGCATACCTTCGATGGATCCCGCTACATGAAAAACATGATTGCAATCATGTTTTTTCATGTATTTCTCATTTTTTGTGTAGCACGATCCATCAAAAGTATGCAACATGGGTACTCCTTGGATTAGGAGTTAAATTTTTCATGCAACGAGTACTCCCACTCGAAGTTTGAGTAAAAACTTTGGGAGATAAGTTGGAAATATGAGTTGAAAAAGTAGTTTTATTATTTTATTATTTTTTTAAAAAATTACCCTTTTACTTAAAAAATGGTGAATCATCCCCCATGGTTGACATCATCATCTTGAATCCTATTGGTTCTTATAAATTTTATTTTTGTTGTACATTTTTTTTAGGAGGCCCATTTTAGACCCCAAAATTCCCCAAATGGTACCTTGGCTAGCAAGCTGACTAAAATAAGTCAAAAAGACATGAGACTAGATGAATTTCTTCCAAGTGATGTGATTCACTTCAAACTGGTGCAAGATAATTATTTTGATGAGAGCATTGTAAAAAATGTTGGCTTGATGATCACTTTCTCTATGATGCACCTTCTCTGCCATTTTGGTCAATCTCTTGTAGAGGTAGTAGGGTAGGTTGAGAGGTTTTACCCCGTTAAAGTGCATGAGCAACTGGACATGGTACTTCTACAATCTAGAAAATCTGCCCTCACATGTAAATTACTTCATAATAACCCTCATCAATGGAGCAAACTTTTCAAGCAGGTGACTAAAAGGAAACACTTTCTTTATTGCATCTTTGTAGTGACCTTTGATGAAAGGTTTGTAGTCCTGCACATCCAAATATAGACTCTTAAACAACTTTTCACCACTATTTTGTATCCCTATAGCTATATCTATGGCTTCAATCGAGATTTTGAAGCTTACCCCTACAATCATGACCTTATCTCTCCTAAGGTTAGTGGCAAACAAGCTTTTCAACTTGGCATGGTATTTGACCCTTTGAATTTTCTCACAAAACCTTAAACACCCTACATTATGGAAGCATTTCTTGACAAGTGAAGATGACACCAGCTCATGTGTGTTGAGCGGTTCAAACCTTGACACATGACCTCCCTTGTTATAATTTTTCCTTTCTCCCTCCACGTTTGGCAGTTTGCAAGACTAAAAACCCTTGTGGGAAAAACAGGGGTAGTGAGTGATGCGAAGGGATGAAAGGGTTAGGGAAGGGATACGAGGATGGGAAAATTTAGGGAAGTAGGCAGGGGTTTTACGAAGCTATGGGAAGTGGAGGGTGCTGAAATTAGTGTAGGGAATGACCTAGGGAATTTTTACACAGTCCAAACCCTAGAAACGGCCCAAAATGCAGTGTGGATCTAGGGTTTGGTGTTTGGGACTTAGGAAATGAGATTAGGGGAGTGAAAAGGTTATGGGAGGTGTGTTTGAGTGTGAGGGAGGGTGTAGTATGCTAGGGATAGGTATTTCTAGCTTTAAAATTAAAAAACAAAGGCTCACCCACCAAAATGAAACGTGTGGGCAAAATGGAGGATTTAACTATGAAAGAAATAAATGAAACTAATTAGGAGGAGTCCAAGGTCTTTAACTTACTTTTAGAACACTGTTGGAGACTTCAATTTCCCTTGAGAATCCTTGGGAGCTTGATTTTTGACTGAAAGAGGGAAAACGCAACATATAGGAGAAAACGCAACGTGCTAGAGAAAACGCAACGTGGCACCTTGGAACTGCTTCTCTGGAGTATTATTTGATGTTGAGAGTGTTGAGGTCCTCTTTGTAGGTGAGTGAGAGCTCTTTATCAATGGAATGAATGAGAGAAATGAGTTTGATGGTCCTTTATATATTTTTGAGTATTTTTCTTCATTGAGGTGTGGTGGCCCACCAAGTGACTTTCACTTATGCTTTGAAAACTATGCAGCTTTTGAACATTAGGAACTTATTACATCGTAATTGAATAAAACTACATATGTAACCAACTTTATTTAGAAAATCCATATTACTATTACTTCATTTGTCGGTTTTATTAGTGAAATGACTGATTTTGGTGACTCAAACCATAATGACCTAATGGTGACACTTAGCTGAATGAGAATCATGGTGAACTAACTAAGATGAAACTAGTGACTTTGCAATGATGACTCATCCAACTGAGAGATGGCAGTGACCAGCACCAAAAAAAAAATTGAATGGAGTAGTAATAGACCTAGACACCATTAGGTAGTGACCAAATTTTTATTTGAATACATACTGAAACCATAAAAATTGACTCGAAACCCTAACAAAAAAATTGAAAGAGCCCATTTGATCACTAGTGACAGGCAGAACTAACTAACACTAATAGGTTCTAATCTAGTCCTAGTTCTAACAGGAACTGTAAATGATATCGTTATCTTCCTTACAGGAGGAGTCATAGGGGATATTTGACAGAAGAGTTCAAGAAAGAAAATACACCTACCTTTGATGGGGACTTGAAGAAACTGGAAAATGTTGAGGCATGGTTACTTCGGATGAAGAAATTATTTGGGTTGAATGAGTACACAAAGAACATGAAGGACAAAATAGATATCTTCAGCCTCAAATGGAAATCAGACATCTGGGTGGAAGATATGAAGTGGGTTAGAGACATCAGGACATAAGACTTGAGTTGGCATGAATTCAAGAGACTCTTCAAGAAGAAGTACTTTTCAGAGAGATACTACGGCAGCAAAGCCAAGGAATTCTATGAGTTAAATATGGGGTTGATGATAGATGAGGAGTCTATGACCAATTTCCTAGAGCTATTGAGGTATGTATCGTATCTTAAGGATGAAAAGGCTAAAATTCAGAGATTTGTAAGTGGATTTCCATTAGCTTTTAGAGATCAGATTGAGTACAATGAGCCTCGGTCACTTCAGGAAGTTATTGGGAAATTGAAGCATTGTTGTGAGAATTCAAATCGTAACACAGAGTCTCATCAAGGTTGGAAATGGAAAGTTAAAGCTAAAGGTAAATGGCAGGCGAAAATAAAAAGGCCTCAAGATGCATAAGAGAAAGAAAATGTTGCACCTAACAAGAATTTCAACATAGTTAGACAGGGACATGGGTCGCTGCAGGATAATAGAGGAGATAGTACAAGATGGTTACAGTGTTGGACATGTGGTAAGGAACATATTAAGAGGGATTATCCGCATAATTAGGGTGGTAGGCCTCATATCTATAGTGCACAGGAGGCACATATTTTTGGGAATGTTGGGCAGATTATTCCTCGTATCTATGCAATGCTGGATAATAGGCAGGCAGATCACCAGGAAGCTATCATTAAGAGGGATGAAGTGTGTGCATAATCTTGGTTAGTGCATTTGGATAAAGGTACAAAGAAGAGAATTCATCATTAGTTAAGTGCTTGTGATTTTGAGTTGAATGTATGCCTACATCAACACATTTGAATGTACTGTCGTTGGGATCATATAGTATGCTATTGGGTATTGACTTGCTATAAATTCATAGGAATAAGGTAGAATGTTATGATAAGGCTATTGAGTGCTTGGATGAAAATGCAGAACAAATAATATTTCAGGGTAAGGAGAAAGCAATATCAGTCAGAATGGTTACAGCTATGTAGGAAAAGCACAATGGTAGAAATGGGTGTGTGCTATTGGCAGTGCATATTTCTAGTGATAAAGGTAAGTAGCAGTTTCAGGATGCATTTCTAGCAGATATTTTAGAGTTTTTGCCTCATGGAGAAGTGGACTTCTCCATTGATTTGGTGCTAGGGGCAGCACCAGCATCAAAGGCACCATACAGGATGAGCACTCTAGAGTTAGTATATCTAAAGTTGTAGTTGAAGGAAATGCTTGAAAAGGGATACATTAGGCCAAGAGTATCGCCATGGGGTGCAGCAGTGTTGTTGGTGATGAAGAGGGATGGTACTCTCAGGATATGCATTGATTATAGGCAGTTGAACAAGGTAACCATCAAGAATAGGTATATCTTGCCGAGGATTGATGACTTGTTTGATCAGTTCAAGGGAGCGGTAGTGTTCTTGAATATTGATCTGAGATTTTGATATCATCTGGTACACATCAAAGAATAGTATATTTAAAATACAAATTTTCAGACCAGGTATGGGAATTATGAGTGTGTTGTATGTAACATCCCTCGTGAAAATTCCATGTAATAAAAGTTAATAAAGGTAAAATAATAACCACAGTTATGGGACACTTATTCCAAACTAAACATTAGGAAAAACATCCTAATGCGGGTGTTCACTTGTTTTATTATGGCTATGGAAATTGGCAAAGGAAATGGAAAAGGCTTTGGAAAGGAAAAGTGGCATTAATTGGAATTATTTATGAAAATAATGGAAATTAGGAGAAAAGGAAGGTGAAAGGCCATAGGTTGCATGTAAGGAGGAAAATGAAGGAAAAAAATGGAAAATGAAGAAAACAGAGGCCTACTTGATAGGAAGGCTTCTAAGGATCAGTTGGTACCTTTTGTCAATTTATTTTTGGTTCTCTCTCTCTATTCTCTCTCTCTCTCTCACTCGTGGACACTTAGAGTTTCTTGGAGCACTTCACATTGGATCAAGAAAGGCAAAGAATGAAAAGAGGAGGAAAATATCAAGATACAGCGGGTTTACTTGAATGTATCAATTTGCATTTGTGATTTCCTTTCTATATTTGGAATGCATTGTTATGCATGTGTTTTCTTGGTTCTCTTGTTGTCATTGGCATGGGTTTTTCTACGCGTGACAGTGTTCTTCAACCTTTCCTTGCCATTTCCGGTTAACGATGGTATGATGGGTTCTCATGTTTTGGTTGAGCTGGATTGCTGGATGGATTTGAAATTGAGTGAGGTGGATCTTTGAATGGAATAACACATCGCCTAGTGATCCCTGAACCGAATTATGGATTGTGGTAAATCCACTGGCCTAGTGACCCTTAAACCGAACTGTGGATTATAGTGAATCCAGGTATTATGTGCCTCAGTGGGCCTAGGAATCCTCAACTCGTGAATGGTGTTATATATAGTAAATCCTATATGTGGTTATCCTTGATCACTCCTATTAATCATCGCCAGTGAATGTCGGGATATAAGATAAAGCCTCGAGGGTGGTGTCTCAGTTATGGCCTAGTGATCCTTGGATCGAACTATGGATTGCGGTAAAGGCTATAGACAAGAAAATAAGAAAATTCCTCACGATGTAGGTGGAGAAATCCGATGGAATCCATGCTTGTTTATGGCCTAGTGATCCAATGAGGATTGCGGTAAAGCTTGTTTCTATTGATGAGGGTGAGGTGGTTTACCCTCGAGAAGCCCTAGTTGGTTCCTTTGGTTTGAGTCCCACATTCATTCTTGGAATATGACATGGGTGTGATTGGTTCAAGAAATATTTGGCCCAGCTAATCTATGGTCGAGTGGAATGTGGTAGTCCCATACCGGGTTGGATTTTGCATTCATTAATAAGAGTTCCTTTCCTTGGTATTTTATGTGTAAATCTATTGGATTCTATGTATAACTTATGGTTGTTGTATCCTCAATATTTTTTTTGTTTATATATTGGTCGTGAATGTGTTTTGTGACAGTGAAAATGTATTGTTCTCATCATGTTTTGATTTTTAAATGATTGAGAAATTAATATATGACCTAACATATGATAATGCAACTAATTATATAAGGCATTCGTGCATCTTAGCGATTATCAAATAAGTATGAGACTCCTATGCTCATATATGTTGTTTAAAATTGTAGAATGCATATTTGTCACATGTTTGACAGAAATCCTGTCATGGCTAGTAGGGGTCCAGTCAAGTATCTATTCAAAAATTGGCATTGGAATTATTATCTTTGTATTTCATTTAATTTGTGTAAATTCCATGAAGTTTTGGTCAAATACTGGGTCCTAGCCCTAAAATTTAGCCTTAAATCCCACAATCGATGGCATAGCACTGGCATAAAAAGACTGCATTTGCACTCATGTGGGCTCATGGGAGGGACTAGGACCCACAGTCGCTTGGAGGGCTTCGCAAGGGAGCGACTGGGGCTCTAGGTCCTTGACTTGTTGATTTTCCTGAGGGTTTGATCACCTTCAAAAGTGGGGTAGCTCCTGGAGGTTATGTTGGTGGTGTGGATGATCAATTTGTTTGTGTTTTGTCAGTTCCACTTCCTTAAGGTGACCTAGGAGGTTGAATCAGATCATAGTAGCCTCTCGTCACATGTTTACCCCAACATACTGGTGAATTTGGGTAAATGTGGGAGGAGGGTGTTACAGAGTGGTATCAGAGCATGGTTCACCCCTTAACTAGATGGGCAGTGTGTTGGACACGAATTAATGTTTCTTGCATATGTGTTCTTATGTTTGTGGTGTTCGTCATGGTTGTAGTAGTTTCGTCATGTGAAATTTGATGGTGTCATTGATTGGATGTGGTTTCCATGGGTGTATGACGGTTATGCATTGGTTATGCATGTCAATGTTTTTATGTAATGTGTATGCGTGCATGTCACACATATGTTATTATGCATGCATTGCATCTAGTTGGTGTTATGGTTGTAGTATTATGCATAGCAACTAGATAATGGTTGAGATAATGATTAAATGTTGATATGATTATGTTTATATATTGTTAATTTCTGAAGATATATTTCTATGCTAGATGCAAATTTACTTTAAACTTCTAGGGCCCAAATAGAAATCACATGAAAGTAAGATGTTGATAGAACATATTGATAGATCGATGGAAGACAAGCCAATAAAATAGATTTGAAGAATGGTGGTGTTACGGTGATCGGCAGGATGCTTCAACCAGAAAATTCTCATTAGGTCAACCAACCAAACGTGTCACACAACCCTAAGATGGCTCATCAAAACATTGCATCAAGAACGTTGCACCAAGACGTTGCACCAATGGAAGACCTAACGCTGCACCAAAATAAGCCCTAACGTTGCACCATGAGAAGCCCTAACATTGCACCATGAGAAGCCCAAACGTTGCACCATCCGTGAGAGAAGAGATTGCCTCCATAAAAAGTGTGTTTTGAAATTACCTCTAAGTCTCCAATATATATAAATTTGTGGGTGTGTGTGACACATCTTTTAGGCATGTGGGATAAATCTGGCCGACCTTGCACATGTGGAATAATTTCAAAATAAATGTTCTTCTAATCTAATCAAGATGATCATTATATCAATTTTTCACCTCTCCGAAAGAGGAATCCAATAAAAATATTTACATCGTCATCTGAGTAGTACAACATGAATTTTGGACCTATTTGCCCAAAATTAACACTCCCTCTCAACTAGGGAGAACTCCATCCACCTGTGCGATCCAAACATCGTGCATCATCCCGTCGTAACTTGCTTCGTTGGCTTCTTTATTTCAAAAACGGGGAGGTACAAAGACATCACTCCCGGCTGACCAGAATTCAGCTTAGAGGTCTGAAACCTCTATAGGACTCAAAGGAGTCTCATACTAACTCGAAGTTAGTTTAACTGACCTGAAGTCAGCTGGAGGTCTGAAACCTCAGTAGAATTGATCCTAGATCAAGTGGTTGGACCCATGCAATCCTAGACATAGAGAGTACGAAAATCTCTTATGCGTACATTAGTCTTGCTATTGGTATCTATCCACATTTCCCACCTCATTGGCCAAATGAGAGGTACTTCCCATGAGTCCGGGACTCCATGGGTAGGATGCATACGGGGCATAGATCAAAGAGAGGTGAACCAACTCAATATCATCACGGTGGGTCAGAAGCACACCAACAAGGTTCGGCAAGCCTAGCCCTGTGGTTGCTTATAGATGCAAGAAGTTATCCCCAAAGCCCTCCTGGAGTTCCCAGAGCTCATCGTCGAACAGGACCCTTAGCAGAGGGTCGTTCAACAATTCCAATATTCTCATAGAAGGTTAGGAACATGACCTTCCCCAAGGGCTTTATGATAATATCCATGGCCTGCTCATCAATTCCTATATGATCAAGTCTTATGGTGCCTTGTTGTACCATATCCTGGATAAAATGGTACCAGATATCAATATTCTTGGATCGATCGTGGAACACAGGATTCTCTGACAAACAAATCCCCCTCTGGTTATCAGAGAGGATAACAGTGGTATCTAGCACATGATCGAATAGCTCAATAATGGGATTTTGCAACCAAATAGCTTCACAATAGGCCATACACATTTTAATGTATTCAGCCTCAACGGTGCTCAAAGCCACCGACTTTTCCTTCCTACTCGAAGCAGAACCAAGTGTGAAACAACATCCAGATGTGCTCCTATGATCCACCACACTTCCAACCCAATTGGCATCAATATATCCACGGAGTCTCAAACTCACGGCAATGTATCTCAGCCCATGGTCTATTGTGCCCCAGAGATATCTCAAGGGTTTCTTGGTTTCTTGGCACCAACACAGTGAATGTTATAAGGATCAACCATGTGTTGACTCAAGGTGTTCACTGCAAAACATACATCTGGTCGGATGTTCACTAAGAACATCAGGGCCCCTACGAGTTTCCAATACTTAGTAGGATTTGCTAGCATAGGCCCAGTAGCTTTTCCACTCAACTTCTCAAAGTTGAGCTCCATCGATGTCGAAACAAACTTACAGTCCATAATAACAAAACTTTCCAGCAGTTTCATAATATGTTTTCCTTGAAAAAGGAAAATCTCTACAGGTCTCTGCTAGACCTCCAAGCCTAGTAAGTAATGCACCAGTCCTAGGTCTTTTATCTCAAACTCGGAAGCTAGCTCCCTCTTACATTGATGAATGAGAGGGTCAGCTCCTGTCAAGAAGAGATCATCCACATAGAGAACCAGAATGAGAGGCTTTTCTTTATCAACCTTGAAGTAAAGGTTCAGATCAGCATTACTTCGAGTGAAGCTCGGTTTCATCAAGTACCTATCAGTCCTCTCGTACCAAGCACTAGGTGCTTGCTTCAACCCATAGAGAGCTTTCTTCAACCTGCATACATGAGAGTCTCTATCTTGGACTTCGAACCCCAGAGGTTGCTTCACATAAACCTTTTCCTTTATTAAACCATGTAGAAAAAGAGGTCTTCACATACATCTAATGGAGACTCCATCCTTGCGTGCCAGCAAGGGCAATAATAGATCACGGGTGGAAATATATCATCATAATCTATGCCTTTTTTTTGATATAAGCCTCGAGAAATGTTGGAACAGGGCTCCCTAAGCTGTGAATTTTGTATATTTTTGTATTAATTAGTCTAACACAGGGGTTTTGGGGCGGGTCAAAACCCCAAACGCATTGTAATGGGTCAAAGGGTAGACCTAGATTCCGCAAACCATGGTTTGCGAACCACAGGATAGCGTAGGCTACATGACATAAATATATGAATAGTTTGAGTCTGGAGGTACGCATGAATTAAGACTGATGCTACGTGCGAACTGTTAGGTCTGTTTTGGGTTGTTTTGGGTAAAGACTCCTGTTGGTTGTGTGCGCAGAGATCCTCAGTCCTGTTGTGTGCAGACCCCACTAAGTTGTGTGCGCGGGCTGGTTTTGGTTGTAAGCGGATCTGAATGTTAATGAATGTGAAGTATTGTTAAAGTATATGTGTGTTATCTAGATCGTATATGATTATTGTTGAAGCGTATCTGCGATGATTATTTAGCTGCGAATGTATCTGTGTTTTTGCATAAGTGTATTTGTGATATGTTACTAGCTGTGATTATAAATGCCCTGTAATGAAATCTGATAATGCACACGTGGATGCAAATGTACTGATTAGATCTGATAGATGTGTTATGGTTATATGCTGAGTATATTGTTTAAAGGGCTGCGAATAAACTCATTCTAGCTAAACCTAGCAAGTTATAATACAGATCTGCCTTGAATTACCTACTCTCTCTCAGGGTGCAGAAACCTGGTTCCAGCACCCTCCCATACTGCTTCAGGTGAGACCTTGGCCTGCGCAAGTAGGTCATTGCCGAAAGGGCTAGTAGTATAGGGGTTTGTTGGAAAAACTTAACCTCTGAACCTAGGTCAGGACCCCTCAAGCCAACAAATGGTTCTGTTTCCGGGACCGAGAGAATTTTGAGAGAGAGATCGAGTAATGCCACTAGATCCTTGGAGACCTAAGAGGGTGGAAATTGAAGAATGGTTTTAAAGATAGATTCAGGAGTTTGTTGTAAGGGATAATCACAACACGAAGTTGACAGTTGAGAAGTGGAAGAACAAGTACGTCTTCACTGAAGTCTATGAAATTTTATTTGTAACCTTTGCGCATGAGCTTCAGGAGTGGTTGGTAAGGCTCGTAGAATTCCAGACGTGCTAGAAGGATGATCAAGTAACATAGTGGACACCAGAATTGATTCAACAGCTGGAAAGGACTGAAAATACTATCACCCATACTGTAGATCACTGGGTAGATAGCGTGTTGGGCGGATTCATGACAGAATTCACAGTCGATCATTTTGTATCCTACTCTAAGGCAGAGCGGAGGTTCTTCAAGGGTTTTCGGTGTAAGTTATTAAAAACATTGCCTTTGTTAATCAAAATATTATTGTGCGAAAAGGGCTTTCTGTGCAGCCACACCAAGTGAATGACCTCCGATCTGAGCGAGAGCACAACACGAAGTGGTAAGTAATACCGAACTAATCAAGAAGGAGATAGATCTGTCTACAATCCATTAAGAGAATTGGCTGCGCATAGCCCTCCAGCGACATCACCTTCAAGTCAACATAAGGGTAAGAACTCACCCATACCTACTCCACCACCAGAAGATGATATGGCCACACACATGAAGCTACCTACCTTCAAGGGTGTAGGGGATGAAGATATGGACCGGTTTTGGTTTTTTGCAGAATCAGTATGGGATGCGCAGAATGTGGCTACCGACGTTGTAAAGAGAGCGCAACTATCACTCGCCTTTGAAGGAAGGGCCTTGGATTGGTATATGGGGTACGTAGGACAGAACGCGGATCCATCTTTTTCAGAGATTAAGACAGCGTTAAAACAACAGTTTTGGAAGCCTCAGTCCTACTCTCAAATAGTGGTCAACTTGGAGGACTTTAGACAGGGACCCACCAAATCGGTATGGGAAGTTGATCAGCAACTAAAAAAGGTTATTGGAGATGGGGAATTTTAGTATGATGATATGCAGCACAAGGAATGGTTTATCGCTATGTTGTTGCCTCACCTTCACAGACCTATGGGTCAGCAATCGATCGCAATGCAAGAGAAGGCCTTGGAGATTGCTATGAAACTAGAGATTGCACTGAGGGACGATGCTCAATTTGGGGTACAGCAGATCTAGGGGCAATTGGAGGCAATGCACCTTGAAATACAAAACCTGCGAAAACAACGACGGAAAAAGGCTAGTCCAGACATATGGTGCATAAGATGCAGGGTGTCTGGCCATACCAAGGATCAGTGTCCTCTACTGACAGATTACATGCAGGCTGGGGGACCTAGCCCATTGCGTCCTAAGGAGGCTATGAGACAAAGTGGTCCAACGTTATGGTGCATTGATTGTCATGTTGTCGGGCTACATGATACTAACCACTGTCCCCGTCTTGGTGCTTATGTTCCAAAATTGAAGCAGCAATGGTGTTGATTCTGCTCCTCTGTGGGGCATGACGAGCATAATTGTCGAACCTATGACTTGATGATAGATTGAGGAAACCTATACAAGGTACACGCTAACCCTTCTTCACCATTATCTCCCTCAATCAGAGGAGGCTCCCCAGCTAGGGGTAGCGGGGGGGAAGGCGTGGAAGCGCAGGTCGGGGAAGAGGACAATTGATTTGTTACAATTGTGGGGAGATAGGGCACTTTGCAAGGGACTGTATGAACCCTGCACGACAATCTTGCCATTGTTGTAGACAACTGGACCATGTGATTGAAGACTATACAATTCTGATAGAAAAAATGCAGGAAAAACAACAGACACCTACGTAGAATGTACAGAGGGTTAAGGTGGAAATGTGTGATGAAGGACCAAGTATTAATGTCATAACGCGCAGCAGCATGGCTACTGGAGTAGCCGAGGAGAAAGTCAAAGCTGAACCTCTTATCTGGAAAGCAGCGGTCAAACAGGAAAGCTTGGACCTACAGGAGAAGGAAACCTTCATTGCAGCTCGCAAGGAATTTACAAAGGATGAGGCACCTACTTCAAAAGATCCAAAAAACCTGAGAACGGACGATGAAGTTAGACCATTTCTATAGGCATGTATGAAGCTACTACGCAACCAGAAGGCAGTAGAAAATCTGCAAGCAGTAATAGAGATCTGCGCAGAGAGGACTAACCTACCCCCGAAATTTAAGGATGTGCACAAACTTTACAAGCATAAGAAATGCACAGGTCGGGAAATGCGGCTAATAGCGCAGATTGGCGACTATGAGATGGATCAGGTTATTTTGAACCTGGGATCAGATGCGAACGTACTACCCAATAAAACTTGGCAGCGAATGGGAGAACCTAAGTTGGAATGTCCACTATCTAGTTGCGCATGGCCAACCAACAGAAGATCATACCATTGGGAAGACTGTCAAAGATTACAATAGATATCGTAGGAGTTAAGGTATGCGCTGAATTTGAGGTCATTCAGATTGTGGAAGATGCGGACCCTTATCCTGTGCTCCTAGGATTGGATTGGGAAATAGACATGGGAGGTATTATCAACCTAAAGAAAAGAAGCATGGTGTTTGAGAATGACAGTACAAGGGTGATAGTTCCCCTAGACCCTGCGGAAGGAGAACGGTATACAGGACCAGTGCGTGAAGAAGAGGATGTGGATCACATCTATAATTTAACCGCTCCGGACGAATATTGGATCAATCCTACGACTGATGGTGTGCTTTTCTGGGAAAAGGACAGCAAATGCTTCTCTGACTCCGACGGGGAGATAGAAAATTGGCATAATCGATTACATGATGTATCTGCGCTGCAATGTCTTAGAATCACAAAGAAATTTTGACTCATCTCCTTAGAGGTAAGAAAATTGCCCTGCTTTGATAGTTCGGGTAGTATTAGGGAGTTTTTGCGAGCATTTGAAGTTGAATTCTCATGGCAGCGAAGGCTATGGGCCCTTAATCTAGCCATGCATGCAACCCCAGCAAGATGGTGGGACACACATAAAGGGACGTTCCAGGATTGGGAAGAGCGTTGAGACATGATGGTCCTATGGTTTGAACCTCCGATTCACCTGCGTGTAAAGACTTTCCTTGGCCCAGGGGACCCGCGTGAGCACTTGTCCCCATGGATGGAGAAATGGTGCGAATGCACTACGGAAGAATGGATTCACCTGTTAAAACATGCCTTGGGGCCAATCCCCACTGCATGGTATTTAGATGCAGAAGCGCACCTGCCACTGGGAAACATTGAGGGATGAGTTTGTCGGGACATTTGGATAGGTAGGTGGAACAGAGGCACTCGACGAAGCTCTACGGGATATAGATGCCTTACTATTTGATGAATCATGCCCTTGCGCAGCATAGGGGGCACCAACATGGGAAACATAGATGCAGGATATTGTCAACTGCTGCAATTTAGCAATAGAAGAGTGTGATGAAGACTCGTGAAATGTCTCTATCCTGGAGTCGAAGGGAGAGCGCACAGTTGTTGGACCCCCACTGCAGACTGTCGATGTCACTAAGCCTCTAAAGTTGAGAGAATTGAACATTGGAACAGAGGAGCAACCTAAGCTGGCTAAAATTGCGGTCTACTGGGATGATGATACTGTAGGAAAAGTTATAGAACTCCTCATGGAGTACCAGGAATTATTCCCGACAAAATTCTCGAAACTCAAAGGGATTATGGGGGACCTAGGGGTCATGCGCATCACTTTAAAATCAAATGCGTGCCCTGTGAAGCAGCACCCTTATCGGTTGAACTCCAAGTACAAACAAAAATTCAAGGAAGAAATCGACAAAATTCTCACCGCAGGTATCATCAAACCAGTCGAACAATTAGACTGGGTAAGTCCGATGGTGGTTCAGGAGAAAAATACTAAGGAAGAAATTTGGATCTGTGTTGACCTGCGCAAATTGAATGATGTTTGCGTACATGATCCCTTTCCTACGCCATTCTCAGATGAAATCCTTGATAGCGTGGGGGTCAGGAAGCATACTCATTAACAGACAGGTTCTCAGGCTACCATCAAATCAAAATCGCACCTGAAGATCGCAGCAAAACTACGTTCGCCACTGAATGGGGATCTTTTCAGTATACTGCCATGACGTTTGGGCTCAAGAATGCCCCTGCCATCTTTTTGCGGGTGGTGGTCGCAGTATTCAAGGAATTCATCCACAAGTTCTTGGAGGTATATTTTGATGACTGGACCATCTTTGAATTAGTGAAGAAGCACGTCTCAAACCTGTGCTTGGACGCCTATAGAAAGCACCAGATTTCCATGAATATCAAAAAGTGCATATTTTGCATACCCTTCGAAATTTTTCTCGGTCACATAGTTTGTCGACAAGGAATGATGGTTGATCCCCCCAAAATAGAAATTATCATCAATCTGGCAGTACCTACAACCTATAAATAGTTGTGCTCTATCCTCTGACATATAGGCTACTACAGGAAGTTCATTCAAGGATACGCGTTGATCACAGCACCTATGGAAAAATTTCTAAAGAAGGATGTTTCGTTTTTTTGGGATGACAAGTGTCAGAAGAGCTTCGAGCTACTCAAGGAAAAGATGGTCTCTGCGCCTATTCTCATCTTCCCTTACTGGGCGAAATTTTTTGATGTTCACGTAGATGCATCAGGGATTTCCCTGGGAGCTATCCTTACGCAGCCTAGAGACGGAGACAATGACCATCTAGTTGCATTTTCTAGTAGGAAACTTTCTGGTGCAGAGCGCAACTACTCCACTATTGAACGTGAGGGGTTGGCCATGGTCTACGCACTACAAAAATATCGGCATTACCTGTTAGGAGGGCACTTCAAGATGTTTACAGATCACTTGGCTTTGAAGTACCTGGTGAATAAGCCTCTGTTGGGGGGGGGGGGGAATCTACCAGTGGCTACTATTGTTCCAAGAATATGACTTTGAGATCATCGTCAAGCCAGGAAGGTTGAATGTTGGGCCGGAGCACTTATCCCGAATCGAGAGCAGTGAGGAACCCACCAACCTAGAAGAAGGGTTGCCCAATGCGCAGCTATTCGCGATTAAGGTGGTTGATGCGCACTTCGCCGACGTCATTCAGTTCCTGACTACAAGGATGGTGCCTACAAAGTATTCGGTACAACAGAGGAAAGAGTTGGTAACCCATGCAGTGGATTTTACCATCATCGCAAGCCATTTGTATAAGCTGGGAGCTGACGAGGTGCTGCGAAGATACGTATTGGAGCATGAACGACATGCTATCTTAGCATAATCTCATGAGGGTGTAGCAGGAGGACACTACGCAGGGAAATCCATTGACTTCGTTGTGCCCATCAACCCGTCAGGAAAGAAGACAGGTGCACGCTACATCATCACTACAACTGATTACGTAACCAGATGGGCCGAAGCACAAGCTGTGAAGGATTGCACTGCAGATACCGCTGCGCACTTCATTTTTTAGCAGATTCTGACCAGTTTTGGTTGTCCGAAGATCTTAATAAGCAATAGAGGTACACATTTTGTTAATGAAACAATATAGGCCTTGACTGGAGAATTTTGGATCCACCACGTAAAAATCACTCCGTATCATCCATAGGAAAATGGAGCAGTAGAAGCTTTTAAAAAAATATTGGAGCAGGCACTGATTAAGGTCTGTAGCGTCGATCGCAGCGACTGAGACTTGTGCATCTCGTCAGTCCTTTGGGCCTATCGCACCACTTGCAATAAACTGACTGGAAAAACACCCTTTCAGATGGTTTATGGAGAGGATGCCATTATGCCCATGGATTATATTGTTCCTAGCCTGCGCATCGCAGCCTTTGCAAATATGGTGGAGCCTGATATCATGGAGGAGTGTTTATCGTGTCTTGTGGCTTTGGAGGAAGATCGTTTCATTGCTAATTTCCGTCAGCAGGTTCAGAAGGCTCAGGATAAGGCATGGAATAATCAACATATTTGGCAAAAGACATTTGCGGAGGGCGAATTGGTCCTCTTGTATGATAGCCAGTTTGTGAAACACCCGGTGAAGTTATGATGGCACTAGCTAGGCCTCTATATGGTAAAAGAAATAATTGATGGAGGAGATGTTCGGCTAGCTACCCTACGCGGTGATATGATACCAGGATATGTTAATGGCAGTCAGCTCAAAACATACCGGATCAAATGACTATATGGCCGGAGTAGTTGTATGGGGCGGAATATGCACAGGGGTCGGTCGCAGGTTTGGATGCCTAGATAAGTGCGCTGGGAGCGCAGGGGGTACACTGGGATCACAGGGGTGTGTTGGGAGCACAGGAGGTGCGAAAACTAGCCATTGGAATAGTAAAACTTGGTAAAAAAGAAAATTTTACCATTGAAAGGAGCCGGCGGCCAGTTATTAATGAGGCGATTTCCAAAAAAAAATTACCATTTACTTGATGGTAAGTTCCTGATAAGTTTCACCAAGTCGTTGGTTGATATCCAAGGCTATAAAAGCAGAAGGATAACTCAGAAGAGGGTTCCTTATATCTTGAACTATTTATGCTTAGCGACACTCTGTGACTTTCGCACTTTGTTAATTTCTGGGCGTGTTGCACCCTCTGATAGTAGCAACCCTGAGTTCATATTTCGCCACAGAATGATAGCGACCAATCCTGCTAAATCCTCACAGACTGTGGCCTCGACAGAGCAAGAATCTGAGGAAGAATGCAAGTCGACCCCGAAGTGGAGGAGGTCCTGTCCACGCCAAGCCAGGGGAAGCAGAAGGGGAGAGAAAAGGCACAAGGTTCGAGGAAACCTACGAAATGGGCTGGGGTGAAGCCTCACACCTCTCCTCGAAATGTGAAGTCCCCGCGAGCGGTGCCCCAGGAATGTTCACCTAACCCACTGAAGATACCTCTGTCTTCTTAAGAAGAGGCCCGGATTGCTAAACCGATCAACTGGCTACCGCCCTATGTTCAGCCTCGCAGGCCCTCGCCTAAGAATCTTGATGGTCTGTGCACCTATCTGCAATTGCCACTGACTCCAGGTGAGGTACCCATCATTGGAGAACCTTTTGGCAAACTCCACGAGGTAAAATTCGATGACCACGACCTAGCCAATTTGGAGGCCTTCCCCGAATTAGCACCGGATCTATACCTGAAGAGGGTATTGGAAGATGATGGGTTGAAGATAGTCCCCATGCCATGGGCACATAGATTGTCTAGTTCTGGGCTATTAAACCTGTTGCGGATACCTCACTTTGGCCACTACAATGTCACAGACCGACTTGTGTGCCAGCTGCTTGCCCTGGTCCATGATGGCAACTTGTGGATCCAGGATCGAATCCCCATTGATGCTGCACTTATTCACCGTATTACTAGTATCCCAGTGGAAGGGCCAAACCCTATTCTACACGTCAACAAAAAGTATGAGCAAAAGATTGCCGAACGGAACACTTAGGGGTTCATGATCAGCACCATCAGCGACCTCGGTGCGCAGATGGGTACCTTGTTGCTGGCATGCAAGATGATGCACATATGTTAGGCTGCCACCATCCCTGCATATGTAATTTAGTTGGCGGAAGGCTGCGAAAAGGGGGTCTGCTACAATTGGTTCCAGTTCTTGTGCAAAGAATTTCTGGAGGATGTACGCGAAGCCCAGGATCATGGACGAGCATTCTTCTACTCCTAGATGTTGCTTCTCATCGCGTTGGTCGCATGGGAAGCCCATGAAGACTCGATCCTCCCTGAGCTCGTGCTAGATATGTGCGAGGGGGCACGATACGCGAATTTTTGGGACTCAAACGACGCGCAACGTATTGAGGAAAATCAAGTCTTATGGGTCCTATTTCAAAGTGGGCTCGCAGCAGCAATTAATTCCCGGCCACGGTTGTTGCCAGCAATTTATGATAAGTACAAAAGCATCACAGCGTTTCAAGTAACCATGCATAATGTACATACCAGAGGCCGCAAGGATCCATCATGGGTCTCACTCCCATACATGGTTGTTGATGAAGAAATTGACCGCCTAATTTCCACTTGACCTCCACACTGGAAGCTTGGCTTCAAATAAAGTACGAAGGACACTGAAGGTACAAGCACCACGAAGGTCAGCACGCCCGACACCACCAAAGAAACTAGAGGACAGGGCAAAAGTAATGGGAAGGGCATGGAGCCAGCATCACAGAAGGGTTCGCAACAGGGTAAGAGTACTAGGAAGGGTGTGGAACTGGCATCACAGAAGGATTCACAGCAAGATCCGGGTGCAGAAGGTCTGGATGCAAGAGGTGCTGACTCCCCTCAAGGTATGAAGTGGACTGGTGACCTTGTTAAAGGGCCACGGAAGAAGCAACGAGCTCAACAGTCAGAACACGATATAGGAGTTACGCTGACAGAAGAGGACCTATAGCAGATCGCAGATGCGGTCACCCTGGCTACAAAAGACAAATGGTTGGCTTTGGAAGAGAAGCAGAAAACCACAGTTGATACACTCCATGCTAAGCTATGGGCTCTGCATCTCAAGACCGATACCTTGCAAACTAGTATGATTCAAGCAAGGTCGACCCTAGCAACAAGCGGCGCAATAATCAGTACACTGGAAAGTCGCCTCTACCCTCTACCGGGTGCAACCCTCATATTGATTCCACCCGACTCAAGAGTGCAAGTCCAGGCCTGCGCAGAGGTACAGTTGGATCTCTCCCACCTACCACATGAACCATTGCATATCCTTCACGCGTCCCTGTTAGAAGAGATTCAACACAAAGACCGTCAAGTGCACTGGGAGCTCAACACAGTTGAGCAGACAATTGAGGAAAAAACCGCTGAAGTATCTCAGGCATAGGCTGCATGTACCCTCGCCATCACGCAACAGACAGAGTTGAAGCACCTAATTAGTAGGCTCTGTGCGGATGTCACCGAAGATATCAAAGCTTCTGCCACCCCCCAGGCCAAGATTGAGGGGTTGGTTGCAGCGCTAAAGGCCTCAAGGACCGAGATCCAGGTGGTCAAGACGGAGATGGAACAACAGATTGCGGCCTTGTAGGCCAAGTTATAGCCAGAAACATCACCTGAGATAAGACCCCAGCGAGTTGTGCTTGTTACAGAGGCCACCAATGTCATTACAGGTCAAATTGATCAGGGTGCAGAACTGTTGGAAACAGTTATGCAGTTATGGACCAAGGTGCATCACGACCCTCTCGTGTGTGAAATCAACCAAGAGCTGTGTCAGAAGGAAGAAGAGTTTGAACAAATGGAGGCTACGCTGACCATTATAGTCCCCACTGAGCACTTGGCCCGACTGTGCACCATCCATGCACTCTGATACGACATGGAAGCTCTCTGGCAGTGGAAGAAGACTTTGAGTGATAACCTCAGCCATGGGCAGATGAGGCCCTTAAGCTATCTCAGGATGTCGACGTCACAGTTAAGCAACTGAACCAAACTTTGGAGAGCATCACTGCTGCTACAGAAGGCCCAACTTCGCAGAAGTTGGTGGAGATAGCCCAGAATGCTGCTGCGCAAAGTGAAGGAGTGCTACCCCCACTGGTGGATGTGATCAAGCAGCGTCAGGCGAAGATGCAAAACCCACGGCCACAGTGACTTGGGACGAGTCACAAGATTGTATTGGGGGCCTGTTGGAACGGGGCTCCCTAAGCTGCGAATTTTGTATATTTTTGTATTAATTAGTCTAGCGCAGGGGTTTTGGGGCGAGTCAAAACCCTGAACGCATTGTAATGGGTCAAAGGGTAGACCTAGAGTCCGCAAACCACGGTTTGCGGACCACAGGATAGCGTAGGCTACATCGATATAAATAGATGAATAGTTTGAGTTTAGAGGTAGGCATGAATTAAGACTGATGCTACGTGCAAAATGTTAGGTCTCTTTTGGGTTGTTTTGGGTAAGGACTCCTGCTGAATGTGTGCACGGAGATCCTCAGTCCTGCTCTGTGCATACCCCGCTAGGCTATGTGCGCGAGATGGTTTTGGTTGTAAGTGGATCTGAATGTTAATGAATGCGAAGTATTGTTAAAGTATATGTGTGTTATCTAGATCGGATATGATTGCTGCTGAAGTGTATCTGCGATGATTATTTAGCTGCGAATGTACCTGTGTTTTTGCATAAGTATATCTGTGATCTGTTATTAGCTATGATTATAAATGCTCTGTAATGATATCTGATAATGCGCACGTGGATGTGAATGTACTGAATAGATCTGATAGTTGTGTTATGGTTATATGTTGAGTATATTGTTTAAAGGGTTATGAATAGACTCATTCTAGGTAAACCTATCAAGTTATAATATAGATCTGCCTCGAATTACGTACTCTCTCTCAGGGTGCGGAAAACTGGTCCCAACACCCTCCCATATTGCTTCAGGTGAGACCTTGGCCTACAAAAGTAGGTCATTTCCAAAAGGGCTAGTAGTATAGGGGTTTTTTGGCAAACCTTAACCTCTGAACCTAGGTCAGGACCCCTCAAGCCAATAAGCAAAAAATATTTCCTTGTACTTTTCAGCACTCCCATCAGATCCATGCTTGATCTTTTAGAGCCATTTTGAGGTGACAACAGCTTTTTCCTCCAGTCTTGTGACCACATCCCAGACATCGTTCTTCATAATGGACTCGAAATATTTGAGCATAGAATCCTTCCAAACTTGATGCTTTACGACGTCTCCAAATGATCCAGGATCATATTGTACGATTATACTCATGGCTGCTAGATACCCTTGGTATCGATTCATCTTCTTGATTTCATGGAATGTCCCCCTTTAGGGCCATATGTCTCTAGGCATCTTCAAGAGTGTCCCTTAGCCATGAGGGTCTTCTCTTCTTCCTTCCAACAAGGCCATTTTCTCAGGAGCATATACGGTTGTGGTATCCCTCTTAATGCCAGCTCCTCTGCAAAATTTATTGAACTCATATGACTCACATTTGGTGCCATTATCAGTCCTAAAATTCTTGATATTCTTCTTCAAGTAATGTATCCAAGTCTTGCGAGAGAATTCATCTATAAAATTCATGAAATAAGAACATCCTCTACCAGAATTTCACGGGCAGTATATCAAATAAATCAGAATGTATCAATTTGCGAGACATCAGATGTCTTCATGAAAAAAAAGAAATTCCCCTTGTATGCTTTCCTTCGGCACAACCCTAACATATGCCTTCATGATTATTTTTGAATTCGCGCATCCCAGACACCAACTTCCTTGCTACGGAAAGGGCTTTGTATTCATAGGCCTAAATCCACTGTCAAGGCTTATTTTATGGAATTATAGCCATACAAGTATCATAGCCATATACTATCATACATTTGTCATACATCTTGACAAGTATCATTACCATACACTGTCATATCATTGATTACAATGTTGCCATAATATTATCGTACACATCACTATCATATTTATCATTGTCATACTGCCATACAGTACTGAAGATATCAAACTTCATGGTATATATATATATATTTCCATATTCCACTGAAGATACCACAGATCAAGTTCATATAGACTCTGCCATATGTCATATATAGAGGTCATATATACTTTGCCATATGTTACTAAAGATAACATAGGTATGTTTCCATATGTCACTATTCTAAGACTCATCGACCAGCCATTATCCTTAGGTTTCCTTAGACAACGTTCAAAATTAGACATACTTTAACAAACTTTTCATGTAAGAAAAATTTTACATACCTCTTCTTTGTATTTTAATACATCTACCTTCTTACAGCAGATTTCCAAAGCATTGTACTTAAGGCTCGAATATCAACTTAACAATTCAGCCTTCACATAATAATTATGTTGCTTCAACGTCACTAATCACGGGATTCGAGCAAGGTATTTAACACAGTGATTTACCCTCCACAAAATCACTATACATTAGGCCTTAAATCACTTTGTCCTATTCAACATTCAAGGACAAACTTCCCCAAAACAAATTCAATGAATCTACCTCTCTCTTGGATCAGACAATACCACAGAACTAGAGTGCAATTCTATTGAGGCTTTGTGACCCTATCACAGAGATAAAACACAAATTATTTTCATATTTTAAGGGTCTCAGCCCTCTTCTTTAGCAAAAAAAATTAGAGCGAATTTATTAGACTTCGAGACAGAATTATGGATGTTTTTGTGTGCTTAGAAGGAGCCCCAACTAGGGAACAGAATATCTCAAAAAAAACAACCTCAAATATGCTTGCACAAACCTGCTTCAAGGCATGAAAAAAACAAACAGAAACCCATCCTCTAATCTGGGAAAACTCGGCCTTCATACAGACATTGGAAGGACCATAAAAATTCCCCAACTTCGATCCTCCTTAAGGTCTCAAGCTGGGAGATACATTTCTCCTTCACGCTAAGGGTAAAGGCTAAAACCAGCCCTTAAAATAGCTCGTATAAGCCTTGTTGTTGTGGTATGTCCTGCGGCCTACCACACAACACTCCTGATGCAACACACTGCCCTAAAACACTATCATGGCCCTTGTAATATCCACACAAGTCATCCTACAGATGGATGTCCCTATCAGCAGAACAATATAACCACAAAATCAAGGAATAAGGCACTGATTGAGCTGTGGCCTCCTAGTGATGATTGCGGCTGAGTTGGAGGAGCCTTTCTAGCCTTCTCTTACCTCCAAACAGCCCTCCACAAGCTGTCGTAGCTTCAGCTACTCCTGCATCCCAAACAGACAACCAAAACAACACAAAATAGACCCTCCTTGGTTGCAACCTGGTATTGGAGAAGTGTTGGCAACTTTGACTGTTAAACTGGGCATAAACAGCCTCTAAGCAGCTCCACGCCCTCCAAAGATGAGTTAGGGACTGCAACACACCTACAGCAGCATACGTTGCCATTCCTTGCACCCAAGACACTTCCACACAAGCTGAAACAACCTTTTATTGACTCAACCCTCTAGGGAGCTACCTCGGCCTCCCCTCACAATAATTCGGTCCTCAAGTAACCCTGAAGCAGACCGCCAAAACCCACGTTGTCTTATATTTCCTTGTTGCGGCTAGGGAAAAGAATTTTTCCTCTCCAACAAGTCTTTCTCAAGTGTGAGTGATTTCCCTCAACACAAGTTGGGCTTTGTCTTCTCCTTAGCTATGATACCATGTTAATTTCTGAAGATGTTCTATGCTAGATGCAAATTTACTTTAAACTTCTAGCACCCAAATAGCAATCACATGAAAGTAAGATGCTGATAGAACATACCGATAGATCGATGGAAGACAAGCCAATAAAACATAGATGAATAATGGTGGCATTACAGCGATCAGTAGTATGCTTCAACCAGCAAAGTCTCCAATAGGTCAGCCAACCAAATGTGTCACACAACCCCAAGACGGCTCATCAAAATGCTGCATCAAGAACGTTGCACCAAGACGCTGCACCAAAGGAATCCCTAACGCTGCACCAAAAGAATCCCTAACGCTGCACCATGAGAAGCCCTAACACTGCACCATGAGAAGCCCTAACGCTACACCATCTGTGAGAAAAGGGAGTGCCTCAATAAAAAGTGTGTGTTTAAATGACCTCCAAGTCTCCAATATATATGTATACATCTATGGGGGTGTGTGACACATCTTTTAGGCATGTGGGATATATCTAGCCGACCTTGCACATGTGGAATAAATTCAAAATAAATGTTCTTCTAATCCAGTCAAGACGATCTTTAGATCGATCTTGCACCTCTCCTAAAGAGGAATCCAATAAAAATATTGGCATCATCATCTGAGCATTAAAACATGGATTTTGGACCTAGTTTCCCAATTTTAACATATATGTATTGTGCTAATCTGGTTAGTCTTACAGATGAGATATCCTCCCCGAATTATACTAAGGTACATTGGTTTGTTTATGATTTTGTTTAGCTGACATAGTATGCCTTGCAGGAAGAAATCAAGATGACTAGCAAGATGGTAGACTACAAAGATTCTCCCCATGAATCAGATGAGCGGGGTGGTGTGGGGAACTCTTGTGTTTTAGTAGGCACATTGAGGAGTTTGAAGGAAGAAATAAGGAGTTTCAAAGTAGATAATGATATAATCATATAGGCACAAGAGAAATAAGCAGAAGTCAATGCATTGATTCCTCAAAGTTTGTCAGAATTGCAGAGACAGGGACCACTTCAGATCAGTTATGGATAGGAGGATGGGACTAATGGAGCATATGGTAGTAGGTCTCATGGTGGTCATAGATCAGATAGAGATGATATGATCAAAGCTAGTATATTCTTGTATACTCAAAATAGGAGAGGTGATGGACACAGGTACCATTCTAGTTCTATTTCTAACGGGTACCATGATCGTCATCGTTATCACCCTTACAAGAGGAGTGACAGGGGATACTTGTAGGATGAGTTTAAAAAATATAAGCCACCTAATTTTGATGGAGTGTTGAGTAAGCCTGAGGATGCAGAGGCTTCGTTACGTGGCATGAATCATTTCTTTGAACTACATGAGTGCATAGAGGATATGAAGGTCAGAATAGTTATCTTCAGCTTGAAAGGTAAATCATACATCTAGTGGGAAGGTGTAAAATGGGTCAGAGACATCAGTTTAGAGGAGTTGAGTTGGCAAGAATTCAAAATACTCTTCAGAAGTAAGTACTTTTCGGAAAGGTATTATGATAGCAAAGCCAGGGAATTCTATGAGCTTAAAATGGGATTGATGACAGATGAGGAGTATATGACCAAGTTCTGGGAGCTATTGAGGTATACAGTATCTTAAATATGAAAAGGCCAAAGTCCATAGATTTGTCAGTGGATTTCCATTAGCATTTAGAGATCGGATTGATTATGAAGATCCTCGATCACTTGAAGAATTTATTGGGAAACTGAAGCACTGTTATGAGCAGTCAAAACATAAGAATGAATTTTAGCATGGATGGAAAGGAAAATATAAAGATAAAGGTAAAGGTAAATGGAATTTCAAAAGAAAAAGGCCTCAGAATGCAAACGAGAAAGAGAATGTTGCACAACATAAGAAGTTTAATGCATATGTAAGGATCATCTTAAAACGGGTTGTCTAGAGAAACAGGGTGGTAGGCCTCAGATCTATAGTGCATAGGAGGGGCATATTGTTGGGGATGTTGGGAATAGAATTCCACGTATCTATGTAGGATTGGATAATAGGCAGGAATATCATCAGGCATCTATCATTGAGATGGACGGTAAGATTTGTGATCAAGTTGTTTCTATTTTGATTGACCCTGGATCTAATTATAGTTATGTTAAACCTAACTTGGTGGATAAGTGTGGTTTGAATAAAGAAGTGCATGCATATTCTTGGTTAATGCAGTTAGATATAGGTACCAAGAAGCAAGTTCATCATTGGGTAAGAGCTTGTGCATTTGAGTTGAATGGTATGCCTACATCAACACATTTGAATGTATTGTCATTGGGTTCGTATAACATGATTTTGGGTATGGATTGGTTATATATTCATAGGACCAAAGTGGATTTTTATGACAAATCCATTGAGTGCTTGGATGACAATGGGGAGGAGACAATATTATAAGGTAAGAAGAAAGTAACATCAGTTAGGATGGTGACAGTTATGCAGGAAAAGTGCAGTCGCAGAAAAGGTGTGTGTTATTTGTAGTGCAAATATCCAGTGATAAAGGTAAGAAGGATGAGGATGCGTAGATATTGAACAAGTATCCAATCTTACAATAGTTTCAAGATGCGTTTCAAGTATAGATCTCAGATTTTTTGCCTCATATAGAAGTGGAATTTTCCATTGAGTTGGTACCAGGGGCAACACCAGCATCAAAGGCACCATCCAGGATGAGCACTCCAAAGTTAGTAGATATGAAGTTACAGTTGATGGAAATGCTTGACAAGGTATACATTAGACCAATTTTATCACCATTGGGTGCACTTGTATTATCTGTGAAGAATAAGGATGGTACTCTCAGGTTATGTATTGATTATAAGAAATTGAACAAGGTGACCATCAAGAACAAGTATATGTTGTCGAGGATTGATGACTTATTTGATTAGTTGAAGGGAGCAGCAGTTTTCTCAAAGATTTATTTGATATCTGGTTATCATCAGGTACGCATCAAGGAAGAGGACATTTACAAAGCATCTTTCCGAAACAGGTACGAACATTATGAGTTTGTTGTAGTTCCATTTGGTTTGACTAATTCTCCAGCTACCTTTATGTGTTTGATGAATAGTGTGTTGCGTCCTTATTTGGACAAGTTTGTTATTGTATCCATTGATGGCATCTTTATATATTAAAATAATGAGGAAGAGCAAGCCGATCATTTAGAAGAAGTATTGATATTGTTGAGAGAGCATTAGTTGTATGCTAAGCTCAGTAAATGTAATTTCTTCCAGACAGAGGTACATTACTTGGGACATGTAGTATCCAACAAAGGAATGACATTGGATCCAAAAAAGGTAAGAGAAATCATGGAGTGGGAATCTCATAGAGATGTGAATGAGGTAATATCATTCATAGGGCTAATAGGATACTATAGGAGGTTCATCAGGAACTTCTCTCGCATTGAATGTCCTATTTCATCACTACATAGGAAAGGTAACAAATTTGAATGGACAAAGGAATGTGCAACAAGTTTTGAACAATTGAAGCAGTTGTTGACAAATGCTCCAGTGTTAAAGATCGCAAACCCAGACAAATATTTTCTAGTGTGTAAAGATTCTTGCAAGAGAGAGTTTGGGTGATTCCTTATGCAGGAAGGATAAGTAGTATGATATGAGTCACGAAAATTAAATGAGCACAAGAAAAACTATCTAACACATGATCTTGAGTTAGCGGCTGTGATTAATGCATTGAAGATGTAGAGGCACTATATTCTTGGAAGGAGGTTTGTACTGATGAGTGATCACAATGGGTTTAGATACTTGTTTGACCAGCCAAATCTGAATGCCAGGAAATCTAGATGGTTGGCCACGATTAGTGAGTTCTATTTTGAGATCAAGTACATAAAGAGAAAAGAGAATAGGGTTGTTGATGCTCTTAGAAGGAGGATACAAGTAAATCACATTCTAACTATGAGTCCCTATGGGATAGACTTATAGGATCGGATTTTACAAGCAGATCAGCAGGATGGTAGGTATAAAGGGTTCATGAACAGGTTACAGCAGGGTACATGTACATGTAAAGGTAGTGGTACAGATATAAGTGCTCAAGATGTGGATTATCATCTCTCAGCAGATGGTTTGATCAACTTTAAGGATAGGATATATGTGTTAGATACTAGTGAGCTCAAGAACATTATCTTGAGGGATTTTCATGTGAAACCATATTCAGGTCACCCAGGATACCAGAAGACATTGAAAGCAGTGAAGAAATTTTATTATTGGCCGAATCTGAAGAAAGATGTGGCAGAGTTTGTGGCTAGGTATTTGGATTGTCAGCAGGTAAAGGTAGAATGTAAACATCCAGGTGGATTGCTACAACATATTGTGATTATAGAGTGGAAATGGGAGGTCATTTCCATGGATTTCATTACATGTTTTATGAGGACATATAGACAACATGATTCCATCATGGCTATGGTGTAAATGTTGACGAAGTTAATGCACTTCATTCCAGTAAAGATCACGCATTCAGCTTGTGATGTGCATAGGTGTTCATCAAAGATGTGATTAGATTGCATGGTGTTCTAAATAATATTGTGTCATACATGTATGAAAAGTTCACTTCAAATTTTTGGAAGGAGTTGTCTACAGGTTTAGGCACAGAGTTGGCCTTCAGTACAGCTTATCATCCATAGAAAAATGGACAGACTGAGAGGGTCAACGGGATATTGGAGAACATGTTGATGATGTATGTGATGCATCAGCAGAGAATATGGGAGGAGTATCTTCTATTGGTTTAGTTTTCTTACAACAATGGTTACCATAAATCACTGAGGATGAGTCCATTTGAGGCACTGTATGGGTGGAGTTTTACTATTCCCATTAATTGGAGTGATCTGGCGATCATGGTTTTGATTGGACCGGACATGTTAGTAGAAAGGGAACAAGAAATGCAGGTGATCAAGAAGAATATAAAGGCAACAGAGGACATGAAGAAACGTTATGCAGATCGGAATAGGTTTTTTAAGGAGTTTCAGGTTGGGGAACAGGTGTACTTTCGCATCAAGCCAAAGAATACCTCCTTGCGGATTAGGTCATGTGCCAAGTTGGCACCTCAGAATTATGGACCTTTTAATATTCTTGAAAGGATTGTGCCAGTAGCCTATCGACTTGCACTGCTTCCGACAATGGAATTCCATGATGTTTTCCATGTGTCATTTCTTAAGAAGTATGTTAAAGATGATGATCATGTCATTGATCATTCTGCATCGCAGGTAGAGCCAAATGGAGAATTCTAGCTAGAACCTCAGTGTATATTGCAGAGAAATGTGCTCATGCTCTGAAACTGAGAAATCGAGCAGGTTAAAGTGTAGTGGAAGCTCTTTGGTCTCAATGAAGCTACATGGGACATGGCGGATCAAATGTGATCAATGTATCCTTATTTATTCGTTGGTTGAGAAAATTTCCTTAATAGATGTTTGGTTATATGTACATATGTATATGGATGTAAATACCGCCATGAGTTGTGTTATAAATCTCTAATAAGTGGTATTGTGTCATGTCATTATGGTTGTCATGTTGGTTTACTTCTCAGCAGGTTGATCATTGTAAATATTGCAACAAGATAATTTATAAATCTCTACAGCTTGTATGTTTTTCTTTCAGTAGTCTTGTTGGTTATATGTGTCAATGAACACCGACGACAATATTCCCCCAAGGGAGAGGGTTTTGTAACAACCCTAGTGAAAATTCCATGTAATAAAATTTAATAAAGGAAAAATATAACCACAGTTATGGGACACTTATTCTGAGCTGAATGTTGGACAAAACATCCTAGTGTGGGTGATAATTTGGTTTACCATGGCTAAGGAAATTGCAAAAGGCAATGGCAAAGGCTTTGGAAAGTAAAAGTGGCATTAATTGGCATTATTTATGAAAATAATGGAAATTAGGAGAAATGGAAGGTAAAAGGTCACAGGTTGCATGTGAGGAGGAAAATGAAGGAAAATAATGGAAAATGAAGAAAATAGAGGCCTAACTGATAAAAAGTATTTTGAGGATCAATTGGTAAATTTTGTAAGTTCAGTTTTGGAGCTCTCTCTCTATTCTCTCTCTCACACACTCTTGGACACTTAGATCTTTTTGGAGCACTTCAGCATTGAATCAAGAAAGGAAAACAAAGCAAAGAGGAAGCAAAGATCAAGAAAGGAAGAGTGGGATCAAGTAGCTACAACATTTTTACTTGCAGGTATTGATTTAAATGTGTGATTTCCTTGCTAGATTTGGCATGCATGGTTATGAATGTGTGTTCTTGGTTCTCGTGTTGTCATTGGCATGTGTTTTTCTAGGTGTGACAGTGTTCTTCACCCTTGCCTTGCAATTTCTGGATATCGGTGTGATGGGGTTCTCATGTTTTGTTTGAGTTGGATTTTCGAAAGGATTCAAAACTGAGTGAGGTGGATCTTTGAATGGAATAACACATGGCCTAGTGATCCCTGAACCAAACTATGGATTGCAGTAAAGCCACTGGCCTAGTGACCCCTGAACCGGACTATAGATTACGGTAAATCCTGGTATTATATGCCTTGTTGGGCATAGGAATCATCTACTGATGAATGCATGGACATACAGTAAATCCTAGACGTGGTTTACCTTGATCAGGCCTAGGAAACCTTGTCTGTGAATGGCGGGATATACGTTATAGCTTAGAGGGTGGTGTTTGAGTTATGGCCTAGTGATCCATGGATCAGACTGTGGATTGCGGTAAAGCCTAGAGACTAGGATACATGAAAATTACTCACGGTGTAGGTGGAGAAATCCAGTGGCATCCATTCTTGTTTATGGCCTAGTGATCCGGTGAGGATTGCGGTAAAACTTGTTTCTATTGATGAGGGTGAGTTGGTTTAGCCTCGGGAAGCCCTCGTTGGTTCTTTTGGTTTGAGTCTCACATTCATGCTTGGAATATGACACGGGGGTGATTGGATGAAGAGATATTTTTCCCAGGCAATCTATGGTAGGGTGGAACGTGGCAGTCCATACCGGGTTGGCTTTTGCATTCATTAATAAGAGTTCCTTTCCTTGGTATTTTATGTGTAAATGTATCTTATTCTATGTAGCACTTATGGCTATTGTATCCTTAGTATTTATGTTGTTTATACGTTGGTTATGAATTTGTTTTATGATAGTGAAAATGTATGGTTCTCATCATGTTTTGATTTGTAAATGAATGAGAAAAGAATATATGACCTAATAGATGATAATGCAGCCAATGATATAAGGCATTAGTGTGTCTTAACGATTATCATATAAGTATGATACCCCTATGCTCATATATGTTGTTTAAACCTATAGAATGCATATTTGTGACATGTTTGACGAAATACTTGTCATGGCTAGTAGGGATTCAGTCAAGTCTCTGTTCAAAAATTGGCATTGGAATTAGTGTCTTTGTGTTTCATTTCATTTCTGTAAATTCCATGAAGTTTTGGGCAGAGACTGAGTCCTAGCCCTAAAATTTATCCTTAATTCTCATAGCCATTGGCATAAAAATATTGTGGTTGCACTCATGTAGGCTCATGGGAGAGACTGGGACCCACAATCGCTTGGAGGGCTTGGCAAGGGAGGTACTAGGGCTCTAGGTCCTTGATATGTTGATTTTCTTCAGGGGTTGGTCACCTGGAAATGTGGGGTAGCTCTTGGAGGTTTTGTCGGTGGTGTGGATGATTAGTTTGGTTGGGTTTTTTCGGTTCCACTTCCTTAAGGTGACCTAGGAGTTTGAATCAGATCAGAGTAGCCTCTCGTCACATGTTTACCTAGTGGACTGGTTAACTTGAGTAAATGTGGGAGGAGGGTGTCATATTTTAGTTCCATTTAGTTTGACTAATTCTCCATATACATTTATGTGCTTGATGAATAGTGTGTTGTGTCCTTATCTGAACAAGTTTTTTATTGTATTCATTGATAATGTCTTGATATATCCCAAGAATGAGGAAGAATATGAAAAACATTTAGCAGCAGTATTGAGATTGTTGGGAGAGCATCAGTTGTATGCTAAGCTCAGTAAGTGCATTTTCTTTCAAAAAGAAGTAGATTACTTGGGACATGGTTTTTCCAAGGAAGGCATAGTAGTGGAACGAGAAAAGATAAGGGCTATCAAGGAGTGGGAAACTCCTAGAAACTTGGATGAGGTAAGGTCCTTTATGGGGTTAGTAGGTTATTAAAGGAGGTTCATCGGGAACTTCTCACAAATTGCTATCCTATTACATCGTTGTAGAGGAATGCTAAGAAATTTGAATGGACAAAGGAATGCGTAGCCAGTTTTGAGAAATTGAAGTAGTTGTTGACAAATGCTCCAGTTATAAATATTTCAGATCCGAACAAAGAGTTTGTGGTATGTACAAATTATTGCAAGAAAGGAATTGGTGGAGTCATTATGCAAGAAGGACATGTAGTTTGTTATGAATCACATAAATTGAATGAGCACGAGAAGAATTATCTGACACGTGATCTTGACTTGGCAGTGATCATACATGCATTGAAAAGTGGAGACATTATCTTCTTGGTATGAGGTTTATATTGATTAGTGATTATAGTGCATTGAGATACTTGTTTTACCAATCGAATATCAATGCCAAACAAGCTATATGGTTGGCCATGATTAATGAGTTCAACTTTGAGATCAGGAAAATCAAAGGTAAAGAGAATAGGGTTGCATATGCTCTTAGCATGAGGATACAGGTGAATCATATAGCAGCTATGAGCCCCTATAGGACATACAGGATCAGATCTTATAGGCAGGACAATAGGATGACAAGTATAGATAGCTTATGCACAACTTACAGTAGGGTACAGGTGATTAGGATGTGGACTATCGTCTCACCGCAAATCACTTGGTCAGGTTGAGGACATGATCTATGTGTCAGATGACAGTGAGCTCAAGAAGCTTCTCTTGAAATAACTTCATGGTAAGCCATATTCAGGTCACCCGGGATATCAGATGACATTAACAACAATGAAGAAGTTATAATATTGGTCGAATCTAAAAAAGGAAGTGGAAGAGTTTGTGGCTAGATGCTTGAACTATCAGCAGGTGAAAAAATAATGTAAGCATATAGGTGGATTACTATAACCGATTCAGATTCTGGAGTGTAAGTGGGAGTTCATTTCCATGGATTTCATTACAGGGTTGTCGAGGACATCTAGACAGCATGATTCTATCATGGTTGTAGTAGACAGGTTGAAAAAGGTAGCACACTTCATTCTAGTGAAGTCTACTTATTCAGTTAATGATGTAGCACAAGTCTTCATCAGAGATGTAGTGAGGTTGCATGGTGCTCCAAGGAAGATTGTCTCAGACAGGGATGCTAAGTCACTTCAAAGTTTTTGAAGGAATTGTTTGCAGGATTAGGTACAAAGTTCGCCTTTAGCACAACTTATCATCCGCAGAAAGATGGACAGACAGAGAGGGTCAACAAGACTTTGGAGGTCATGTTGAGAATTCATGTGATGCATCAATAGAAGAGATGGGATGAGTACCTTCCGTTAGTCGAGTTTTCTTACAACAATGGGTATCAGGAGTGACTAAGGATGATTTTGTTCGGGGAATTGTATGGGCGGAGTTGTAATACTCCCATCAGTTGGAGTGATCCAGTGAACAGGGTGTTGATAGGACCAGATATGTTGCAATATATGGAACAAGAAATGCAGGTAATCAAGAAGAATCTAAGGCAACACAAGACAAGCAGAAAATTTATGTAGACCAAAATAGGATGTCTAAGGAGTTTTAGGTTGGGTAACAGGTGTACTTGCGCATCAAGCCCAAGAATATCTCCTTAAGGATTGGATCATATGCTAAATTGGAACCTCAATATTGTGGACCTTTTGAGATCCTTGAAAGGATTGGATCAGTAGGATATCAACTTGCATCGCCTCCGAAAGTGAAAGACCATGATCGTTTCCATGTGTCATTTCTTAAGAAGTATGTTAAATATGGTGATCATGTGATTGACTGGTCTGTATTGCAAGTGGATACTGAAGGATAATTCTAGCTAGAACCGGAGTGTATTTTGTAGAGAAAGATGCTCATGCTTCGGAACTGAGCAATCAAGCAGGTTAAAGTGCAGTGGAAGCACTTTGGGCCCAATGAAGCTACATGGGAGACGGATGATTAGATACCGAATATGTATCCTTCTCTATTTTTTGATTGAGCGAATGTTTTGGCATGTGTTTTGATGTGATGTTTTTGGTATATGTATACATTTATATGAAAGTAAATACTGCCATGAGTTGTGTTATAAATATCCAACAATTGGTATGGGTGTCATGTCATTATGGTTGTCATGTTGTCATGTTGTGTTATTTCTCAGCAGGTTGATCATTGTAAATACTGCAATGAGCTAAGTTATAAATCTCCATGGGCAGTATGTTTTTCTTTTAGTATTCTTGTTGGTTGTAGGTGTCATTGAACACTAAGAATGGTGTTCCCCCAAGAGGGAGGATTATGTAACAGCCCTGGTGAAAATTCCATGTAATAAAAGCTAATAAAGGCAAAATAATAACCACGGTTATGGGACACTTATTCCAAGCTGAATTTTGGGCAAAACATCCTAGTGTGGGTGTTCATTTCGTTTATTGTGGCTAAGGAAATTGGCAAAGGCTTTGGAAAGGAAAAATGGCAATTTTGGCAATTTATTTATGAAAATAATGGAAATTAGGAGAAAAGGAAGGTAAAAGGTTACAGGTTGCATGTGAGGATGAAAATGAAGAAAACCAATGGAAAATGAAGAAAATAGAGGCCTCATTAATAAAAAAGGCTTTTGAGGATCAATTTGTACATTTTGTAAATTCAATTTTGGAGATTTTTCTCTATCACACTCTTGGAAACTTATATCATTCTTGGAGCACTTCAGCATTGGATCAAGAAAAGAAAAGAAGGAAAATGGAATCAAGTATCAAGCAAGGAAGAGCAGGATCAAGCAGCTATAGTGGGACTCTTTGTAGATATCGATTGCATGTATGATTTCCTTGCTAGTTTTGGCAGGCATTAGTATGCATGTGTGTTCTTGGTTCTCTTGATGTCATGGGTGTATGATAGTGTTCTTCAACCTTACCTTGCTATTTTTGGATAGCCATAGTGTGATTGGGTTCTCATGTTTTGGTTGAGCTGGATTGTCGGATGGATTCAAAACTGGGTGAGGTGGTCTCTGAAAGAAAGAACACATGGACTAGTGATCCCTAAACCATATTGTGGATTGTGGTAAATCCCTAGTCTAATAACCCCCGAAACGAACTGTGACTTGCGGTAAAGTTGTATATTGTGTTCCTCGGTGAGCCTAGGGATCCTCGTTCGATGAATAGCGAGATATATGGTAAAGCATAGAGGTGTGTTCCCTCGAGAAGGCCTATGAATATTTAGCTGGTGAATGGCAGGATATGTGGTAAATCCTAAAGGGTGGAGTCTTGATTAGGCCTAGGTATCCTTGAACATTATATGGTAGGATTTACGGTAAATCCTAGAGACAAGGATACAGGAAGGTTCCTCACAGTGTAGGTGGATAAATCCAGTGGCATCCATGCTTGTTTAGGGCCTAATGATCATGTGGGCATTGTGGTAAATCCTAGTTATATTGATGAGGGTGAGGTGATTTAGCCTCGGGAATCCTCGGTTGATTTTTGGATATGAGTGTAATGTTTCAAATGGGGAAATATCTGCAGTGCCGGGAATATCTTGAGATATTCCTATTTTCCACCTCCGAGAGTATTAACAATCAACACTAAACTATTTCAAAGATTGACTGTAGGGGAATTTACTGGATATTTCACCTTCACAGGGAAGGATGAGATCCAGAGGCTACCTAGCCCTCTAGCAGACTCTGCCAATAGAACATGTCAAGAGCTAATAATTCCCTTCAAGGGATTTCTGCAACACCTGCCCATGGGGACGTTGTATAAGGAGGCCCATGTGAAAATAAGGAAATCCAGTGCTGGGATGCCTTAGAATATATCTGATACAAACTCCCTGCAGAATATAAGCCCAAAGAAATAACCCTAAGGGGGTTACTCAGATCTCCCACCAACAAGTATACTGAAATAATGCTCAATGAGATAATCTTCAACAGCATGAAAACTTCAACAAGTAGCAGCAATGAAATAATGTCTCACATAATGTAAGAAGAGTGCAAATATGATATAGAATATGTAGCAGCAAATGTAATACAAATTCCTTGAGGAAAATGCCTCTCAAGGTGAGCTCAAATCAGCCTCAAAGGGAAATGTACATGCAATGAAGAAACACACTGCTACATAAATCCAGCTACTCTCTAACTACGCAGTCTATGAGGGAAAATGACTACAGACTGATATATATAAGATGATATAAAAATACATTCTCAAATAAATAAGGGATAGCAAGATCTCAACCCCAAAAAACATTATTGCATCAATCCTTCGAGGGATTGGCTAAAATACATAAAGTAGAAAAATGTCGGAGTTGCAGTGTAGCTGCTGCAACTCAAATATAGTACAACATAGGAGAAGGAAGTAGATGCTGCAATAAACCATGATACCTCCTCCAATGATCTCCAAAATGAAGGGGCTGATCCTCTTACTGAAGATTGTACTCCATAGTTCACAAAATGAACTCCTCCGGCAAACCCTCTCTGGATATAATGTTGTAAGAAGAAGGGACTGTGCTAGGCATGAGAGAAAACATATGGCCCAGTGCCAAAATCTACAATAAAAGCTCTGAGATCTCCTTTGCTGATCTCCTAGAGAAAGAGATGGCCCCTCCTCTACAGAACAACTCTGGAAGTGATGATGATGAAGGTCCCTCACTGCAACACTAGCAACTCCAGCGTTCTCTTGTTGCAAGAATAACGCAGTAGCTGCAAATGACTGCTTTGGCCTCAAGCCATGATGTGAGGAAGATGAAGAACAATCTCTCCATGGCCTCCCATGGACGAGAAGGGCATTCCTAAACAGGAATCCCTCTTGTGCTAAACAGCACAAGCTCCCTCTGTTGAAGGCAGCTTCAACTTCGAATTCTCTTCTCCAAAGATGATCTCCGCAATGGCTCTCCTTCATCTTTTATGCAATGTGTGCATGGACCCCACTCACATTAGGGTTTCTCCCATTTCAAATTTCCCTCCACTCCAACTACACAATCTTCTTGTGCAAGCTTCCCCTCTTAGGGTACGTTGTTGACTTTGGTCAACCATGGTCTAGCTCACTTTCTTTTGGCTCTTTTCACACTTGGGGCTGCTATCTTAAGCCACTTAAGTGACTTTTGCACCTTAGGAGTGTTTATTAAGTTGCTACAATGGATTCCTTCACCCATTTTATTCCTTTTATTAAAATAAAAGCAAAATTAATGTTCCAAATACTTTATTGCAAAATTTGGAACATTACAGTCCTCCCCTCCCAAAACTTGTTGGTCCTCAAGCAAGAGCAAGGATGAACTGCAAAAATTCCTCCACTCAAGGCATGAAGTCTGAAATATCCTCATGTAGATCCTCCATCCTCAAGAAATCAAGCAAAATGAGTCACCCTCCAACTAGGCAACTCCTTAAAGTAATCCTCCACCTTGTGCTCATGAGAAATAGGTGGGCTGAATTTTTGAACTTGGTAAGCTTCATATCCTACCCCACGTTGTCCTCTTCTCCACTTATGATAAATGTGGAGTGAAAGCTGAACTTGGGCTGCAATAGTGTTGCCTTCAAGAGGCAAGATGAAGTCTAGATCCCCCAAGGATCTCTCCTCCAATGCTGCAAAACAAGATGGCCCAAATAATCTCATATGTGATGAGTTGGATTTCATCAACATATGGCATCCAAACAATCATATGGTTCACCCCATGGAAAAACACATGGCTTAACAAGGTGACCATATCATCTTCCATACTCCCCTTGGAGCATGTGCTGCAAAAGAAATGGAGGTCTTCTCTCCCAAAGGGTACTTCCACCCAATGAGTCTATCCCTCCTTATCATACATATGGGGTTGCTGCTGATATATAGCTGAAATAAATGGTCTTCATGAGAGACCCAATCCACCCCATCAATCATACAAACCGTGAAATGCCTCCTCCAAAATTTTGAACTTTCCAAATAACTCCTCCCTCATGAATAAAAGAGATGAAGTTTGGCAATCATGGGCTGCCCATTGCTTCTCCTAACACATACCACATGAAAAGTAGGGAGAATCACACTCCCAATGGGCATATTCAATCTATTTCCCTCCTCCAAAACAGTGCTCCCTCTGGACAGCGTTCCACCAGCAACACATGGAAGCATAAACTTATGAGAGCAAGGAGTTGAAATATAGTTCCATGCATGGAACCAGCGCAGGGCATCATTGGCCTGCCTCAAAATAGAAATTAAAAAGTGTCTTTTCAGCCACTTGTGTGCTACCACATTCATCCTGCAAGATGTGATCATGAAAACAAAATTTGGTGCCAAAGGTGCACACCAAAGCCACTTTGCTGCAATGAACCATAAGTAAAAAAAAATACAATTTTCAAGAAAGAAATTTCCCTCTTGATCTGATATGTTGCTCATAAATATAATAGAGTACAAGGCATGTCACAAAAGTTACCTCCCTCATCATGTACTTTGGCCTTTGAGCTGAAATGGCTCAAGTGAAGAGTTCCCCTGACTGCAACATAGTAGGGGAGTGGTTGTGCCAACCATCTCATCATCCTTTGGCTATGCATCTATCCATATTCTGATATGCATCCATTATAAAGCCCTCCCAAGTGGACTCCTCCATCAATGAAGAATATGCATGAAAATGCCTGAAAGAAGAACCCATAAACACTGCATGTCGATTCCTCTTCTCGTGCTTGTGCAACCAAGCCAAGAGAGTCAAAATGTAGTAGGAGTGCTCTCCTCCATTACTTCTTCATGCTCATCACCTACATGCCTCCAAAATGTATCACTTGTGAAGTGGCTTGGAAGACACTCCAACAAGTAACTCAAGCTCTCAAGTGACAGCGCTGCTGGCCTTTGGAGTAGGGCCACTGTCATCTCAAAGCTTCCCTCTTTGACATGAATCTTGCCAAAGACTCCTCCCATCATGTTGCTGCAAATGTAGAGCTCCTCCCATGAAGAAGGTGCTACTTGGAATCCAAGATCAAAGAGCAATCCTCTTGCTCCCGCAACACCCAAACAAAATCTGAGCAACAAGAATGTTTGTTGCTCCCCTTTACTTCCACCATACCCAATCTGAAATGGGAACATAATGAGTGGTAAGAGAGATGCCACCCCATCATGATGCACCCATACTCTCCCCCCTTTGTCCATCAAGTGCAATGAGTGTGAAATGATCCTGGGACATATGGGTTATGGATCCTCCACATTTCCGCTGGGCACATATGATCCACAAAGCTCTCCTCTTTGGTGTAAGTATCCTACCACTTGGTACCTCTTTCACAAGAGCTACCACTGTCCCAAAACAAGTTTCTCTCTTTGTATTTCATGGGACATTGAAATGCAATCTCCTTCATGACAAAATTTCAAAACCCCACCCTCACATGTGATGCATGGCTTATCAATAGTGCATGAGGATGATGAGGGTTTCTTTCCTCAAAATGGCACAGCGCAGTGAAAGTTCCCTCCTTAAGACAATCAGCATGCAATAGTGTAAAACCCTCCAAGATAGATGCAAACTCATGCATACCTTGGAGAGATTTGGAAGAATCTTGCTGCAAGAGTCTCTTCCTCAAGTGTGCTGGCTGCCTCAATAGCTAAAAGGTGGAGGCTTCTCCTCCATGAATGTGTCAGCGCTAGCATGTGCCTCTAGTGGTGAGGGCTCCTCCCTCCTTTGGCCAAATCTTCTGCTCAAGATCTGAGAAAAATCAGCAAGAGTAGAAACCCTTGCATGCCTCCCATGGCGGAACCACCAAGTTCTTTCTTCTTTCTGCTAAACAAGTGTGAAAAATATAGAGTCTCTTGGAAGACTCTAGGGTTTTCTCCATATTCAGCAGCTACTCAATTAGAATTCTAATTCCAAGTTTTCTCCATGCTTCTGCTATGCTCCTCTGTGAGAATAGGAAGTGCATGGTCCTTCCTCTTCTCCTTCTTCTATCTCCTCAACCTCCTTGGAGAGGTTGTTGTTGGACCCAAAACTGATGAGATCAATCTCATCCTCTGCATCATTCTGGCCTCTTCTTCTCTCAAATTCAGACTTCATAGGCTGAGCCAAGTTCGAAGCTTTGATGCCACTGTAATGTCCCAAATGGGGAAATATTTTCAATGTCGAGAATATCTTGAGATATTCCTATTTTCCACCTCCAGGAGTATTAAAAATCAACATTGAACTGTTTCAGAGATTGACTGCAGGGGCATTTACTGGATATTTCACCTTCACAAGGAAGGATGAGATCTAGAGGCTACCTGGCCCTCTAGCAGACTCTGCCAATAGAACATGTCAAGAGCTAATAATTCCCTTCAAGGGATTTCTGCAACAACTGCCCATGGGGACGCTGTATAAGGAGGCCCATGTGAAAATAAGGCAATCCAGTGCTAGGATGCCTTACAATATATCTGATACAAACTCCCTGCAGAATATAAGCCCAAAGAAATTACCCTAAGGGGGTTATTCAGATCTCCCACCAACAAGTATACTGAAATAATGCTCAATGAGATAATCTTCAGCAGCATGAAAACTTCAACAAGTAGCATCAATGAAATAATGTCTCACATAATGTAAGAAGAGTGAAAATTTGATATAGAATATGCAGAAGAAAATGTAATACAAATTCCTTGAGGAAAATGCCTCTCAAGGTGAGCTCAAATCAGCCTCAAAGGGAAATGTACATGCAATGAAGAAACACACTGCTACATAAATCCAGCTACTCTCTAACTACGCAGTCTATGAGGGAAAATGATTGCAAACTTATATATATAAGATGATATAACAATACATGCTCAAATAAAGAAGGGGGAGCAAGATCTCAACCCCATAAAACATTATTTCATCAATCCTCTGAGGGATTGGCTAAAATACATAAAGTAGAAAAATGTCGGAGTTGCAGTGTAGTTGCTGCAACTCAAATATAGTACAACATTGGAGAAGGAAGTAGATGCTGCAATAAACCATGATACCTCCTCCAATGATCTCCAAAATGAAGGGGCTGATCCCCTTAATAAAGATTGCACTCCATAGTGCACAAAATGAACTCCTCCGGCAAACCCTCTCTGGATATAACGTTGTAAGAAGAAGGGACTGCGTTGGGCATGAGAGAAAACATATGGCCCAGTGCCAATATCTACAAAAAAATCTCTGAGATCTCCTTTGCTGATCTCCTAGAGAAAGAAATGGCCCCTCCTCTACAGAACAATTCCGGAAGTGATGATGATGAAGGTCCCTCACTGCAACACCAGCAACTCCAGCGTTCTCTTGCTGCAAGAATAACGCAGTAGCTGCAAATGACTACTTTGGCCTCAAGCCATGATGTGAGGAAGATGAATAAAAATCTCTCCATGGCCTCCCATGGACGAGAAGGGCATTCCTAAACAGGAATCCCTCTTGTGCTAAACAGCACAAGCTCCCTCTGTTGAAGGCAGCTTCAACTTCGAATTCTCTTCTCCAAAGATTATCTCCACAATGGCTCTCCTTCATCTTTTATGCAATGTGTGCATGGACCCCACTCACATTAGGGTTTCTCTCATTTCAAATTTCCCTCCACTCCAACTACGCAATATTCTTGTGCAAGCTTCCCCTCTTAGGGTACGTTGTTGACTTTGGTCAACCATGGTCTAGCTCACTTGCTTTTGGCCCTTTTCACACTTGGGGCTGCTATCTTAAGCCATTTAAGTGACTTTTGCACCTTAGGAGTGTTTATTAAGTTGCTACAATGGGTTCCTTCACCCATTTTATTCCTTTTATTAAAATAAAAACAAAATTAATGTTCCAAATACTTTATTGCAAAATTTGGAACATTACAATGAGTCCCATATTCATGCTTGGAATATGGCATAGGGGTGATTGGCTAAAAGAAAGATTTGGTTTAGCCAATCTATGGTCGGGCGGTACGTGGAATTCCCAAACTTGGTTGGCTTATGCATTCATTAATAAGAGTTTATTCTCCTTGGTATTTCATGTGTAAATGTATTGGTTCATATGTGGCATTTGTGGTTTTGTATCCTTGTTCATTTTATTGGTTATATTCTATTTATGAGCATGCTTTATGATAATTATGATGTATGGATATCATCATGTTTTTCTTTAACAATACATATATAACCTAATAGATGATAATGAAGCTAATGTGATAAGGCATCAATGCTTCTTTATGAATCACAGATAAGTATGAGACCCCTATGCTCAGATATGTTGTTATGACCTATAGATTACATAATTGTGACATGTTTGACAAAATGCATGTCATGGCTAGTAGGGACCCATTCAATTCATTGATAAAATGATTGCATTAGTACATTTTTTTCAGTGTTATTTATCATTTCTGAAAGTCCCATGGAATTTTGGGGAGTGGCCTAAGTTCTGGACCTGAAAAAGTGGTAGAAAATTTTGGGTCACTGGCACTGAACATTCTGAAAAGGTACCCAGTCATTGGCTTGCCTTACTGTGGGAGAGACTGGAAGCCTACAGTCGCATGCTTGGCATGTCAAGGGAGCAACTGAGGGCCCATATCAGTGAAAATTTAAGTTGCCTCAGGGGTTTTCTACCTCGAAGGGATATTTGGCTCCTGGATGTTTTGTATCATGTGTGGAAGGTCGGTTTGGTTTAGTTACGTCGGTTCCACTTCCTTAACTATACATGGGGAGTTGAATCACATCATAGTAGCCTCTCATCACACGTTTACCCCAGTGGACCAGGTAGTTTCTGTAAATGTGGGAGGAGGGTGTTACACATGCTTCACCCCTTGGACTGGATGGGCGGTGTGTTGGTCATGCATACATGTCTGTTGCATATGTGTTCTTTATGTTTGTGGTCTAGGTGCTTATTGTGTTTGCATGGTGGTGTTCATGGTTGCAGTTGTGTCACAATGTGAAAATTGATGGTTTTGTTGTTGGATGTGGTCGTCATGAGTGTATGTTTATTATGCATGTTAGTGTTTATATGTTTTTATGCCTACATTAACATGGTGATAGTTTTCATGCATGAGGTCATGGTATGTGGTTGGTATGCTAATGCATTGATAATTGGATAATGGTTGAAATGATGTTTATATATTGCTATGATTATGATTGTACATGTATCATGATAATATGGTTGATCTTACAGTTAATATATCCTCCCCTAAACTATACTGAGGTATGTTGATTATGTTTATATTTTGGGTTTAGCTGACATGGTATACTTGCAGGAAGAATATCAAAGATGACTAGCAAGATGGTAGACTATAGTTCACAAGATTCTCCCTATGGATTTGATGAGCAACATGGTGTTGGGAATTCTTTTGACTTAGCAGACACATTGAGAAGTTTGAAGGAAGAAATAAGGATTTGCAAGTCAGATAATGATAGTCATTCAAGGACAGGAGAAACAAGCAGAATTCAATGCAATAATCCTTCAAATAAGGGCCACTCCAGATCAGCCATGGGAATGAGGATAGAACTAATGGGGTGTATGGCAGTAGATTTTATGGTGGGCATAGGTTAAACAGAGATGACATGATCAGATATGGTAGGCCCTTGGATACTCTGGATAGGAGAGGTGCCAGACACATATTCTACCCTAGTTTTGGTTCTGATGTGCACTATGACCGTCATCATTATCAACCTTATAATAGGAGTGATAGGGGTTATTTTCTAGACGGATTTAGGAATGCAAAACCACCTACATATGATGGAGATTTGAAGAATCCAGAAGATGCAAAGGCATAGTTACTTCAGATGAAAAAATTCTTTTGAGTTGCATGAGTACACAAATAATATGAAGACTAGAATAGTTATCTTCAGCATCAAAGGGAAAGTAGACATATGGTGGGAATATTTGAAATGGGTCAAAGACATCAGAACATAAGAGTTGAGTTGGCATGAATTCAAGAGACTTTTTAGGAAGAAATTTTTTCATAAAGGTACTATGACAGTAAAGCCAAGGAATTTTTATGAGTTAAAAATGGGATCGATGACATATGAGGAGTATATGACCAAGTTCCTGGAGTAGTTGAGGTATGTACTATATATTAAGGATGCAAAGTCTAAATTCCAGAGGTTTGTATATGGATTCACATTAGCATTTAGAGCTCGAATTGAGTATGATGAGCCTCAGTCACTTGAGGAAGTCATTGGGAAATTGAAACATTGTTATGAATAGTCAAAGCGTAAGACAGAATCGCAACAAGGCTGGAAAGGGAAATATAAAGGTAAAGGTAAATGGCATCAGAAAATAACAAGACCTCAGAATGCAAAAGATAAATAAAATGTTACCCCTTAGAAGAATTTCAACGTAGTTATATAGGTACATGCGTCACAGTCTAAAGGGAAACATAATAGAGGTGATGGTACAGGAAGGTTGAGGAGTTGGACATGTGGTAAAGAGCATATTAAGAGGGATTGTCTGCAGAATCTTGGTGGTAGGTGTCATATTTACTATGCACAGGAAGCACAGACGGTTGGGGAAGTTGGGCAGAGCATTCCTCATGTCTATGTAGTGTTGGATAATAGGCAGGCAGATCATCAAGCGTCTATTATCGATATGGATGGTAAGATTTGTGATCAAGTTGCTTCTATTTTGATTGACCCTTTATCTAATTATAGTTATGTTAACCTTGAATTGGGGGATAAGTATGGTTTTAATAAATAAGTGCATGCATATTCTTGGTTAGTGTAGTTGGATATGGGTACAAAGAACGGAGTTCATCATTGGGTAAGAAATTTGAATGGACAGAGCAATGTGTAGGAAGTTTGGAATAGTTGAAGCAGTTGTTTAGGAATGCTCCATTATTAAATATTGCAGATCCAGACAAAGAGTTTGTAGTGTGCACATATGCTTGCAAGAAAGGACTTGGTGGAGTCCTTATGTTGGAAGGACATGTAGTATGTTATGAGTCACAGAAACTAAATAAGCATAAGTGGAATTATATGACACGTGATCTTGAGTTGGAAGTGATTATCCATGCATTGAAGATCTGGAGGAACTATCTTCTTGGCAAGAGGCTTGTATTGATGATTGATCGCAGTGGATTGAGGTATCCATTTGACAAGCCAAATCTGAATGCCAGACAAGTTAGATGGTTGTCCACAATTACTGAGTTTGACTTTGAGATCAAGTACATCAAGGGTAAAGAGAACAGGGTTGCAAACGCTCTTAGCAGGAGGATACATGTGAATCATATAGAAACTATGAGTTCTTATGGGACAGACTTACAAGATCAGATCTTACAGGTTGGACAACAAGGTGGAAAGTACATGGATTTGATGCATAGGTTACAGCAGGCACCATCAAGATGTGGACTATTGTCTCACAATAGTTGGTTTGGTTAGATTTAGGGACAGGATATATGTGTCGAATGACAGTGAGATCAAGAAGAATATATTGCGATAGTTTCATGAAAAGTCATATTCAGACCATCGAGGATACCTGAAGAAATTGACATCAATGAAGAAGTTTTATCATTGGATGAATCTGAACAAGGGCATGGAAGAGTTTTTGGCTATATGATTGGATTGTCAGCAGGTGAAATCAGAATGTAAGCATCGAGGTGGACTACTACAACTGATTCTAATTCCAAAGTGGAAATGGGAGGTCATTTCCATGGATTTCATTACAGGGTTTCTGATGACGTCTAGACATCATCATTCCACCATGCTTGTGGTGGACAGGTTGAAAAACGTAGCACACTTAATTCCGATAAAATCTACATATTCCACTAGAGATGTGGTGAGGCTACATGGTGTTCTAAAGAAGATTGTGTCGAACAGGGATGCTAAGTTGACTTCCAAGTTTTGGAAGGATTTGTTTACAAGATTGAGGACAGAGTTGGCCTTCTATACAACTTATCATTCGTAGACAAATGGACAAACATAGAGGGTCAGCAGGATTCTGGAGGATATGTTAAGGATGTATGTCATGCATCAACAGAAGAGATAGGAGGAGTACCTTCTGTTGGTTGAGTTTGCTTACAACAATGGGTACCAGGAGTCACTAAGGATGAGTTTGTTTGAGCCATTGTATGGGCGGAGTTATAATACTCCCATCAGTTGGAGTGATCAAGTGAACAGGGTATTGATAGGACCAGATATGTTGGCACAAATGGAATAGTAAATGCAGGTAATCAAGAATAATTTAAAGGCGGCAGAGGACAAATAGAAAATTTATTCAGATCGTAACATGATGTCTAAGGAGTTTCAGTTTGGGGAGCGGGTATACTTGCACATCAATCCCAAGAAGAACTCCTAGAGGATTGGATCATGTGCTAAGATAACACCTTGGTTTTGTGGACCTTTCAATATTCTTGAAAGGATTGAACCAATATCCTATCAACTTGCACTGCCTCTGACAGTGAAATTCCATGATGTTTTCCATGTTTCATTACTTAAGAAGTATGTTAAATATGTTGATCATGTGATTGACTGATATGTATTGCAGGTGGAACCAGAAAGATAATTCCATCTGGAACCTCGATTTATTTTGTAGAGAAAGATGCTCATGCTCCGAAACCGAGCTAACAAGCAAGTTACAATGCATTGGAAGCACTTTGGGCCCGATGAAGCTACATGGGAGATGGCAGATCAGATGCAGGCTATGTATCCTTCTCTAATCATTAGTTGAGTCAATTTTTTTGGTATATGTTTTGGTATATGTATATATGTATATGTGATGTAAATACCTCCATGAATTGTGTCATAAAGCTCCAATAAGTAGTATGGGTTTCATGCCATTATGGTTGTGATGTTGGTTTGCTTCTCAGCAGGTTGATCATTGTAAATACTACAACGATCTAAGTTATAAAGCTCCATGGGTAGTATGTTTTTTTTTTTAGCAGTCTTCTTGGTTGTAAGTGTCATTGAACACTGAGGATGGTGTTCCCCCGAGGGGGAGGGTTCTGTAACATCCCTAGTCAAAATTCCATGTAAATAAATTTCATGAAGGTAAAATAATAACCATGGTCACACGACACGTATTCCAAGCTGAATGTTGGGAAAAACATCCTAGTGTGGGTATTCATTTGGTTTTTATGGCTAAGTAAATTGGTAAAGGCAATGGCAAAGGCTTAGGAAAGTCAAAAAGGAATTTTTGGCATTTTATGAAAATAATGGCAATTAGGAGAAAAGGAAGGTGAAAGGTCACACGTTGCATGTGAGGAGGAAAATGAGGGAAAATAATGGAAAATGAAGAAAATAAAGGCCTTATTAATAAAAATGCTTTGAGGATTAGTTGGTACCTTTTTGTCAGTTCAATTTTGGAGCTCTCTTTCTATTCTCTCTCTCACAGTCTTGGACACTTAGGATTTTCTTGGAGAACTTTAGCATTAGATCAAGGAAGGACAAAGAAGGCAAAGGGAAGCAAACATCAAGCTAGGAAGAGCAACATAAAGCAACTATAGCGAGATTATTTGTAGGTATCTATTTGCATGTGTGATTTCCTTGCTAGATTTGGTATGCATGGTACATGCATGTGTGTATTTGGTTCTCTTGTTGTCATTGGCATGGGATTTTGTAGGTGCGTAAGTGTTCTTCAGCCTCTCCTTGCCATTTATGGATAGCCATGGTGTGATGGGTTCTCTTGTATTTGGTTGAGCTAGATTGTTGGATGGTTTCGAATCTAAGTGAAGTGGTCTATGAAATAAAGAACACATGGCTTAGGGATCCCTGGACCAGAGAAGGTGGGATTATGGTAAAGTCATATTTTGGGTGCCTCATTAGGCCTATTAATCCTCGATCAGTGAATGGTGGGATATATGGTAAAGCCTAGAGGTGTCTCACCCCAATTAGGCCTAAGAATCCTCGACCGATGAATGGTGGGATAGATGATAAATCCTGGAGGGTGGAGTCTCGATTAGTCCTAGGAATCCTCAACTGATGAATGGCAATATATACAGTAAATCCTAGAGACTACGAGGCAGGAAAATTCCTCACGGCGTGAGTGGAGAAATCTGGTGGCATCCATGCTTGTTAGGGCCTAGTGATCTGATGGGGATTGTAGTAAAGCCTGAGGAAAATGAGTTTGGTTTGGTTTTGAGTCCCACGTTCATACTTGGAATATGGCACGGGGTTGATTGGCTGAAAGAAATATTTGGTTCAACCAATATATGGATGGGTGGCTCGTGGAAGTCCCATACCTAGTTGGATTTTGCATTCATTAATAAGAGCTTCTTCTCCTTGTTATTTCATGTGTAAATGTATTGGCTTGTATGTGGATTTTATGGTTGTTATATCCTTGTTATTTTTGTTGATTATATGTTGGTTACGAGTATGTTTATAACAGACTTGATGTATGTCTCTCATCATGTTTTTATTAGCAATTGAATGTAAAATGAATATATGTCCTAATAGATGATAATCCAGCTATTGTGATAATGCATCAATTCTTCTTATCTATTCTCAGGTAAGTATGAGACCCCTATGCTCAGATATGTTGTTATGACCTGTAGATTACTTATTTGTGACATGTTTAACGAAATTCCTCCCATGGACAGTAGGGGTCAGAACACTGTTACCTATGAAATAGGTAACCGCACTGTTACCTACTTTTTTTTGGTAGCATAAAAAGCACTCGATTTTGAAAAGTGGTAATGCAGAATCACCCCTTTTTTTTTGTGCACATTTTTGACACTCTAATATTTTTATTTATGAAGTATGAATATTTGTTTTAAAATGTTAGTGATTTTCATGCTAATTTTGAAACGTATTGATGCAACATCAACTTTTTCTTTTAGAGCGGTGGATTTTCATGCTAATTTTGAAACGTATTGATGCAGCATCAACCTTTTTTTTTTAGAGTGGTGATTTTCATGTTGGTAGTAAAACACAAAACTTAGATAAAATATATATATATATATATATATATATATAAATAATAAAAAAGTTAAAAATTAAAAACAAAATTAACTCACAAAAATAAAAAATAAAATATATATATATATATATATTCGAAAATTATATCAAAAGAAATGACAAAATTTGAAAAAAAAACACATTATTTAAAGAAAAAAAACAAAAATTAACCAAAAAAATTTAAAAAAAAAACGTTAAAAACATTTTTTTCTAAATTATTAAAAGAAATCATATAAAAAAAAAAAAAAAAAAAAGAAAAAAAGAAGAAGAAGAAGAAAATTTAAAAATAATCTAAATTAAAAAATTAAAATTTAGATAAAAAAATTAAATACAAAAATAATAATAATAATAATAATAATAATAATAAAATAAAAATTTAAATTAAAAAAAATAATAATAATTTTTAAAAAAAAACAAAAACCAAAAAAACAAAAACTATCATTAAAAAACAAAAAAAATGAAAAAAACCAGTGCAAATAATTAAAAAACAAATATCCATAAATTTACTGTTTTTTTTTTAATGAAACAATTTATAAAATTTAAAAATGAAAAACTAAATAAACTAAAAGATTTAAAATAAATAAATAAATTTTAAATTTTAAAAAATAATTAATCTAAAATATTAAATTTAAAAAAAAACACAAAAAAAATTAAAACAAATTAAATTTAAAATAAAAAATTTGAATTAAAAGATAAAATAAATAAATAAATAATTTTTTTGAATTTAAAAAATAAAAATAAAAATAAATAAATTTATATATATATATATATTAAAAATTATTTCAAAAAAAAAAAAAAAAAAAAAAAAAATTATCATGGTGGCGCCGCCAATCGACCTCCCGCCCAGGTGGCGGTGGAGGCCGGTCGCCTAGCGGGCGGGGAGGTTGCATGCAACCCCCTGCCCGCCCAGAGGCCGGCCTCCGCCGCCACCTTGGCGGGAGGCCGATTCCGGGAATCACCCTGCAACCTCCCCGCCCGCCAAGCGACCGGCCTCCACCGCCACCTTGGCGGGAGGCCGATTCCGGGAATCACCCTCCTGCCCAGGTGACGGCGAAGGCCGGTCGTTGGGCGGGAGGGGGGCTGCATGCAGCCTCCCCGCCCGCCCAACGGCCGGCCTCCGCCGCCACCTAGGCGGGAGGCTGATTGGCGGCGCCACCATGATCAAAAAAAAAAAAAAAAATTTATTTTTTTTTTTTTTTTTAAATTTGATTTATTTATTTTTTATTTTTTTTTATTCAAAAAATTTAAAATTATTTTTTTTTAAATTAATTTTTATATTTGAAATTTAATTTCTTTTAATTTTTTTTATTTTATTTTTGATTTTTATTTTTAATTCTATTCAATTTTTTTTTATTTTTTATTTTTCTAAATTTTGTTAATAATTTTTATTAAATTTTGCTTCTTCTTTTTTTATTTAATCGATTTTTATTTTATTTTTTCATATATTTTTTTTATTATTAAATTTTACGTTTAGTTTTTTCATTTAATTTTTCACAATTTTTTTTTTTTTTTAATTTAATAATTTTTTTAATTTTTTAATTTTTTATTATTATTTTTTAATTACATAAATTTTTTATATTTTTTTTTATTTCAATTAAAATTTTGTATTTAAAATTATATATATATATATATATATATATATTTTTAATTAAACTTAATATTTTCAAATTAATTTGTTTTTTATTTTATTTTTTATTTAATATATATCTTTTAATTTATTTTCTTCAATTTTTCATTTTTAATTGATTTTTAAATGTTTTTTAACCTCTTTTTTTCTTTTCTTTTCTTTTCTTCTTCTTCTTCTTTTTTTTTTTTTAAATTTCAAAATTTATTTGTTTATTCATTTATTTATTAAAATTTAATATTTTTCCTTTTTAAATTTAATTTGTTATTTTAATATTAACAATTTTTTTTAAATTTAATAAAATCTAATATATATATATTTTTAATTTAAGTTCATATATATATATTTTATTTTTTATAATTTAAATTTAATTTATATTTTAAAATTTATTTGTTTTTTTAATATATATTTTTTTAAATTTAATGATTTTATTGTATTTTATTTTTCATTTTTTATTTTTAATTAATTTTTCATTTTTTTACTTTTAATTTAAATAATGTATTTTTTTAACTTTTTTTTAAGTTTTAAATTTATTAAAATTTAATATATTTCTTTAAATTTTTTTTATTTTAAATTTTTTTTTTTAATTTAATAAACATTTTCTTTTTCTTTTTTAAATTTAATTTCTAAATTTTATTTTTTATAATTTCTTTCTTCTTCTTCTTCTTCTTCTTTTTCTTTTTCTTTTTTTTTTTTTTTCTATATTTTTTGAAATTTTAATCTTTAAATTTATTTTTTTCCCCCTTAAATTTTAGGTTTTTTTTTAATATTTGAATTAAAATTTTTATTTTGTTTTTATTTTTATTTTTTTATTCCTATATATTTTTAAATTTTAAGCTTTAAAATGTTTTTATTTTTTAAATTTATTTTTTTCTTAAATTTTAGGTTTTTTTTAATGTTTGAATTTTAAAAATTAAAAAATGTTATTTCTATTTTTTTAAATGTCAAAAATATGACACAATTTTTTTTTTTGTTATTCCAGCATCAAGTGGTTTTGTTTTGAGGGTGTTTTTTCAATCCTTTTTTCAAGAAACAATTTTGTTTTTAGCATAATTTTATAAAATGTTGAAATTTCACCTTCAAAAAAAATCAAGTGCGTTCTAGAGTACACTTTTTTTGTTTTTGGGGTGTTTTTTCATGTTTTTTGAGTCTTTTTGAGCTAGAGTTCCCGTTTTGAGGTCAGGTTACCTATTTCATCGGTAACAGTGTTTCAGATAAATTAATTGTACCAATGTTTGCATTAGTAACCATGTTTCAATGTTATTTATCATTTCTAGGAGTTTCATGAAGTTTTGGGCAGTGGCCTGAGACCTAGCCCTGAAAAAGTGGCTCAAAATCTCGGGTTGTTGGCACAAAACTACTTGAAAAAATCCACAATCACTGGCATGCCTTGTTGTGGGAGTGACTAGAAGGCCTAATTCACACGCATGGCTTGTCATGGGAGCAACTGAGGGTCCAGGCCAGTAAAATGTCAAGTTGTCTTAGGGGTTGATCACCTGGAAGGGTTGGTTGGCTCCTGGAGGTTGTGTAGCATGTGTAGAAGGTCATATTGGTTGTGTCATGTCAGTTCCACTTCTTTAATTGTACTTGGGAATTTGAATCATATCATAGTAACCCTTCATCACATGTTTATCCTAGTGGACCGATTAGCTTTGGTAAATGTGGGAGGAGGTGCATTACAACAAACCAAATAAAGAAGACATATTCCAGGGTAGAGGGTTAGGAACGGAATGGGCGGTGAGTGAAGTGAGAGGAAAGCTCGAAAATAGAAGCACAAGTTTGTGAAACCAAAGGAAGGATGTTGGGGACTTTTAAGGAAAGTTTAAGTGGCTCAATAAAATAAATTGTCTTTCCCTGAGGAGGAGGTTATGTTTGAAATCTACCACATTGTATTTTGGTAGTTCTATTATCATGTCTATTCTATGGCGGATGGAATGAGCGAGCGCGTATATTTTGGTGGTGTCTATGAAAGAAGACAAATTGAAATTGAAATATCATTAGTTAGTACCACGCATCACACAAATCTCCCTAAGATCCATTAAAGAGATGTTGGTTCAAAAATATATACAAATTGACCATGGGGAAATGTGGGCACTACTAGTTAGAAATAATGATAAAAGACCTACATGGAACAATAAATGAGAGAACCTACCGTTTTGACTTTGTCGTGCTACCCCAACCAGGGTTTGTTGGTTGGAGTGCACCTCTTTCTCTTTCTCTCGGATTGGATCACACCTTAACTAAAGATATTAGTTTGGTAAGTGGAAATGGAGAGGAACACTTCTAATTCCATCTTTATTCCCCACCAGTTCAATGAGAAAGAAATTTGTTCATCTCAGCGAGTTATGTAATATTCCTATTTCGTTGATAGCTAATTAAGAATATTAAATTTTTCCAATTTGGTTTCTTAAGTTTAGTTGGTGAATAAAAGGGTGAAGGGATCTATAAACCAAGTAGTTTGAATAAAACCTCTTTTCCAGAGCTAGTGTGAACATCGCAACATCTTGTGGGGCCAAGAGGCCAAGAAAGCAGCGCAGCATGTGTGAATGTCAAGGGGCCAAGTGATAACACAGTTAATGAGTGGACCCAAGGTTGTAGTGGTTTCAAAATAATAAGAAGGGGGTGAGGGTAGCCATGGAGATCATTCTTGAATATTCTGGTTTTCTAGTCTTTACGAATTGAGCACTCTTGAGCTGTTTAGCCGAGTCTGCAGTGTTGTTTAGCACACGGGTGTCTCCGATCAAAGATCCCAACCTCGTCCTCGAGGGACTTCGAGTGCCCACTAAGGAGAGGAGTTTTTAAGGAGAATTCAATCAGGATTTTCACGGAGCTTCAAGAGAGGATTCCTACTATCCATCGTGAGTTGATCTTATTATCTGGCATCATGCCACTTGTAGCCCCTCTATAGCAGCGCAGTCACTTAGTGACTCACGCAGTCTAGCAGTAGAGGCATCCAGGAGAGGGTGAAATTCCAAGGAACTTCAGCTTGGAATCAAGTGAAAGGGTCAGCCCTTCAATAGTTGAGCTTTTGGGAGTAGTTGCAGACATTTTCTCTTTTAGTTCAGCCCATAGCTCTGCATACCCAGCAGAATTCGAAATTAGAAGAGGACCAAGCATAGAAAGGCCAAATTTTGAAGACTGGATTTTGGGGGAAAGCTTTTTTGGTTTTTATGGGTTTTCCTGGGTTTTTTTAGTAGAGTCCATGCTTAAAATCCTGGCATTTTCTAAGCAGTGGATCAGCCCATTTACGCAATCCCTACTCAGCCAACAGCTATAGGAGCTAGGCAAAAGGGCAGATTTTGAAAGTTGGAATTAGAGAAAAAAAAATTATTGGTTTTTTTAGTGGAGTTAGTGGTTAAAATCTTGACATTTCTGAGCATCATATCAGTGCATTTACGCAGTCCCTACGCAACCAGCAGTTATAGGAACTAGGCAAAAAGGGCATATTATGAAGGTTGGAATTAGAGAAAACCATTTCTGGGTTTTTTTGGGTTTTGGGCAAGGATTACCTTCCCAAATTCCTATAATTTTTTGAGTGGAAGTAGCCCAACCAACAGTCTGAAGTTGGCCAGCTGCAACATTTCCAGCAGGATAGTGCAAAGGAAGAGTCCAGTAGTAGCAGCAGCAGAGCAATGTTTTAGTGTGCAAACTTGAGGGTCATTTCAGCCAGCTTTAGCTGATCAAAGTGCTATCTATTTTTGGCACTATTGTATTTGTTTTCACCTCCATATTTAATAAAATGGCTCATTATTTTTTAGCTCTTTTCTGGTGTTTTTAATGTGTTTTCCATATTGTTGTAATTTTAGTTTATTATTGCTTATATTACTGTCATTTTTCCATTTGGGATATTACAGTGGTATCAGAGCATAATCTTGGCTCAGCCTGTGGGAAACGCTCATTCTATGACGAGACCAGAATAAAGGTTAAACTTAGATTCCATGGCAATAACCTTGAATGAGGTGATTAGGGTTCAACAAATGATCATTAATTCGGGGAAGGAACTTATTGAAGCAACAATTGTGGATCGGGACATTATTGCAGCTGAAGTGGAATCATTGGCAGCAAATTGGCAGGCACGCCAATAATTGGGGCATGACTTTCAAGCGGCCCTCTCTTTTTGGGAGTATCGTGAACTAAGAGACAGGCACAGATTAGGGGGAATTCGGTGGAATTATGCGAGGATGATGAAACAGATTAAGGAAGAAGATGAAAGAGTAGTTGAAGGGGTTGTAGTTGGAAAGGAGACAACTGAGCATACACTCGCTAGTGAGACACCACCCATTGTTGAGGTATCCATTGACGGGGTATCTGGGGTTGTGATTGAGTTCTCTAATGATAGCAATGCTTCACGGGTTGATGAGGTGTTAGGAGACAAATCCACCGTTGTTGAGGATCCGATAGGTACAGAGGCCTCCAAGGCTATGACAGAATTGTCAGATGATAATCACATGCAATTGACTAGTGAGCACGTCTTGCGTGTTGGAGTATCTATGGAGCAGGGTGTGCAGTGATCCTTTGGGCTAGCCCCTGAGGAGGCAATAGGAGATACAGGGGTATTGGACGATGGTCACACACAGCAGTGCCATCAGCTTTAGGCCGACCTTCTAGCTTTGAAAGGGAAGGCCACATCAGTACGAGAGGCTATTTTGTTGCAGAACAAAGAACTGGAGGGCATGAGAGTGGTTTGTGCCAAGTCAATGGCCAAGTTGGCCCACATTGGGGAATGATTGGATTCCTTAATGGTACAACTAGAGAGCACAGGGGAGTGTTAGAGCAGCCCCCTTTAGGCATACATAGACGGGGCCAGTAGCATTATTGGGTCACCTCTTCCCATTGGAAAGAGAGAGACTGAAATACGTAGTCAAATTTCATATGTTGATTAGGATGGTGAGATGAGGCAACATGAGCTATGCAGGGTGCAACACTCGCAGGATGGATGGATTGTTCTATGTGCGGGGATTCTTGCATTCGACTCCTCTATCGAGGTTGGATGGTGAGAGGTACTAAGCTGGTACCTCGTGGAGTAGGCTAGGCAGCTGGATACATCCATGACCACATTTCAGCAGAGTCCATGTATTACCAGAGGGACACAAGGGCCAAATTACTGTTGGGATCCAGGCAGGACTACCTACCATTTGTCGTATACGCAGATTGACTATGGCATTGGTGGTATCCTTGACCCAGCAGTCAAGCGCACACATTTTCTAGGGAGTTTTTAGTCAGCATCAGTGGCTAGTCAATTTGAAAGGGAACTCCATGGGTCATCGGGTTATGTTGTGTATGCATGGAGTCACGAGATAATCAACACACTTTGGCAGGAGATTATTGGAGGAGGTGGCATTGATCGGCCACTAGACAATGTGTTGCATGGGGTTCAAGATTCTCCATAGTTATATGGGGCACAGAGGACATGGAGGAGCATAGCAATGGTGGCATCGCTACTGGTACCTAGGGACATTAACATCTTGGGTCCTTCCAAGAGGATTTGGAGGGGAGATCCATTCATCAGAGCGTATGATGATGTGAAGGTAGAGGTGACGATGACATTTGGGTGCAGACTAACGCATATGGTCTCATCTTTTGGCCATCACATACAGGAACGGGTAGGAGCATACAGTAATGAGCAGTGGCCTATAGAGGAGCACAGAGATGCATGTTTTTTTGTTGAAGCATGTTGGGGTGCATTTTGGATCAGGAGGAGAGACTCCCATCGCATTGAGTACATGCAGGGAGTGCCAGGTATAGTGACACAGGCAGGATACGAAACAATAGGATGGTCCAGCAGTGGCACGAGGTATCCCGTGGTGTATAGGGATAGGCCACAAGGCACAGTGGCATGTCGTTGAGTACAAGGACACTTGGTGGTATGCAGTGGAATATGGTGCGACACATTGGTCTCTTGAAGCGTTGTCACCAAGGGTGCTTATGGACATAACATTATATGGAGACAGTGCTCTCTCATTGATGCATTGGGTCTTAGAGCTACTAAGGTTCGACACGGTAGTGTTATTCCTGATTGCATGTAAGGAGTTGGGCCACTTAGGTGTACCTAGGAAGATGAGGATGTGTAGGTTACATCGTGGTGGATGCATGAGCACATATGGGATGCCCTATGGTACATGGTGGAATTGGCATCCAGTGGTGCATGGAGTTGCACCATGGAGTTAAGTGTTATGCAGAGAATTGTAGGGGTATGTATATGAGTGCAGCAGAGGATGATGATGCACGACAGGTGGTTGCAGTGTTTCCGGTAGAGAGATCCCCGGACAAGGAGATCAGGCACACTATTGGGTTTGGAAGACTCATATTTGGAGAGTGAGTTGACCACAATGCCGAATGTGAGCTTCTATTTATCACTCTCTAGAATTGCACACTGACACGGGGGACTTGGATATCATCTCTTAATGCTCACATCACGAGAAAAAAGACCCAGGATGATGGTATGAGACAGTTCGTTGATGGGATGCTTTGTATTGTGATGAGCGGGATCAGGACAAAGAGTGACTCATATCACCCTTGGTTTGACATACGAAGGAGCACTGAGGCCTACGTCACATGACAAGGTCAGTTTTCCTTGTTACTGTGCCAGACCAATGTTGACAATAGATGGACAAACATTTATTGTATAAATTATACAAACATATGTTTATCAACGGATTCAATTTGATCAAGCAATGTACCAAAGCTAGATATTGAATCCTTCTACAAATCAATTGCGAAAAATAAACACAATCGCCAATCATAGTAAGCAAAGAAAGAATCAAATCAAACCACAACACATATAATTTCCCGGGGAAATCTTACTGCTCAAAACCCCTCTATCTATATTGTATATTCCACAAGGAATCATGAAACAATTACAATGCACTCTTCTCACAAGAGTCTCATGCAATCTGCCTATCGTCTCACACTGATCCAAACAAAATCAGGCCAACACTTGGCCAATTCTTAGCCTGTCTTCAGCCTATCTTTAGCTTGTCTTCAGTCTGCCTTGCTCATGCAATTCCTTATGAATGCAATCCCTATTCTTCTTTAGGAATTTCATCCTTCCTAACCTGCGTTGAGTATCATGGGCATCCTGTGGTGTTTTAACTGCATATGGGCAGTCTGCTAATATCACAACTGATAGTTAACTTCCCTTTAACCTTTGTCTCAACTGGGTCTCCACTCGAACTGACATGCATGCAGCTATTAATACTAAATCATCAGTTGCCTGGCAGATCACTGATTGTGAATTAAATCATATTTAATTCACTTGATCTCTCACTAGTGCAACAAACAGTTACAACTATTTCAACTGACTTTAACTAACTTAACTGAGTTAACCGATTTCTCATGCATTAAACTCATGCACTTAACTGCAACTTGAACTCTAAAACACATAGAATCACTCTGCATGCCTCACCAACTACCCTCAACTCAAATTCCATGAGCTAACTGAGTTTATCACACTCAGTTAACTATTACAAGTGATTATGAGATAAGATTACATTTTATTGTCCAATTTAATTAAGGGATAATTAAATTTGACACATATCCAATTTATTAAATAAATTGAATTGCACACTAATGTATTGCTAGGACCCATCACTACATGACATGTGGTCCCACACTAGTGTAGGTGTTGTCACGTTGTTTCCGGATGCCAATTTCATTGTTTCTTGTTGCAAACTTCAACATTTATATCATGGAGATGTTAGGGAAAGATGAGCTTGGCCTTCATATATTTTTCGCCATCAAGTTCCAGGAGAGGAGGATACAGTTTTTGCATGATGGGTTGTATGTCATAGTCAGAGTGGCGCAGCGTCAGCATGATGGCACCCTTCTGAGACTAGCATGGGATTTGGGCATCTCTAGATTTCACGGTTCAACTACCCTTAGGGGTGATCTGGTTCCTACAGGGGAAGATCATTTAGATCTTCCAGTGGGTTTTAGTGATTCTTTATTGGCATGGGCGACTTCACCAGCATGGAGTGATAATAAGCAGAGGAGTTCACGGGAAGCTCGTGCGGGGAAGGATTTATTTCCACAGGAATCGGATTTTATCTTCAGGTTCCCACCCTTGGAGTACATGAGATGGATGACTTAGTAGAGCAGTTGCACATGGAGACAGATAGTACTTTATATGATTATGATACTCTATTTACTGGTGGTATGTAGAAGGCTTCTGGTACCTGTATCTGATTGGATAGGGAGAGGAGCAAGGTGTGCTTCACATTGATTAGGATGGCTTGGGATCCTGGTATTGAGAGATCTCTTTGTATCAAGGCGATGCAAAGACCAGGGATGATACAGTGGCGCATCTGGGACCCTGGAAAATTTTGCAATGACCGTGGGGGAGTTTCAACCAGGGAGGATGCTTGTTCAGGCATTGCTTGAGGATAAGAAATTTTTGGCGGGGAGGACTGTAATATTCCTAACTAGCTAATGTCTAATTAAGAATATTAATTTTTTCCAATTTTGTTTTCTTAAGTTTAGTAGGTAAATAAAAGGGTGAAGGGACCCATAAACCCAGCAGTATGAATAAAACCTCTTTTCCAGAGCTAGTGTGAACAGCGCAGCATCTTGTGGGGCCAAGAGGCCAAGAAAGCAACGCAGCATGTGTGAATGCCAAGGGGCCAAGTGATAGCGCAGTTAATGAGTGGACCCAAGGTTGTAGGGGTTTCAAAAGAATAATAAGGGGGTGAGGGAAGCCATGGAGATCATTCTTGATTATTCTAATTTTATATTCTTTACAACTTGAGGACGCTTGAGTTGTTTAGCTGAGTCGGCAGTGATGTTTAGCACACAAGTGTCTCCGAGCGAAGATCCCAACCTCATCCTCGGGGGACTTCGAGTGCCCGCTCAAGAAAGGAGTTTTTAAGGAGACTTCATATAGGAGTTTCACAGAGCTTCAGGAGAGGATTCCTATTATCCGTCATGATATGATCTTATTATCCGGCATCAGGCCACTTGCAGCCCCTCTATAGCAGCATAGTCACTTAGTGACTCACGCAATCCAACAGCAGAGGAATTCAAGAGAGGGTGAAATTCCAAGGCACTTCAGCTTGGAATCAAGTGAAGGGGTCGTTCCTTAAATATTTGATCCCTGGGGAGTACTTGCAGACATTTTCTCTTTCAGTTCAACCCATAGTTTTGCATACCCAGCAGAATTTTAAATTAGAAGTGGACCAAGCATATAAAGGCCAAACTTTGAAGATTAGATTTTGCAGGAAAGATTTATGGGTTTTTCTGGGTTTTTTTAGTAGAGTCTGTGGTTAAAATATTGACATTTTTTCAATAGCAGATCAACCCATTTACGTAGTGATCCCTACTCAGCCAACAACTATCGGAGCTATGCAAAAGGGGCAGGTTTTAAAGTTGAAATTAGAGAAAAGAATTTCTTGGTTTTTCTAAGTTTTTTTAGTAGACTCTATGGTTAAATACTGGCATTTGCAGATCAGCCCATTTATGCAATCCCTACTCAGCCAGCAGCTATAGGAGCTACACAAAAAGGGAAGATTTTGAAGGTTGGAATTAGATAAAACCATTTCTGGGTTTTTCTAGGTTTTGGGCAAGGAACGCCTTCCCAGCTTCTTGGATTTTTTTGAGCAATGGAAGCATCCTAAACAACAATCCAAAGTTGGCCAGTTGTAGCATTTCCAACAGGGCAGTGCAGAGGAAGAGTCCAGCAGCAACAACAGTAGAGCAGTGCTTTAGTGTGCAAACCTAAGGGTCATTTCAGCCAGCTTTAGCCAGTTAGAGTGTTATCTATTTTTGGAACTATTGTATTTTTTTTCACCTCCATATTTAATAAAATGGCTCAGCAATTTTTGGCTCTTTTCTAATGTTTTTAATGTGTTTTCCATATTGTTGTAATTTTAGTCTAGTATTGCTTGTATTACTGTCATTTTTCCATTTGGGATATTACAAGCTATGACCAACCTTTAGTAGGGTTGGCTAGCCAATTCTTTCTATATAGATATTCCCCCCCCTAAGGTGATCAAATTCGACTAATCCTTCCTCATTTTAAGGGTGTTATTTAACCTTAGGATTCCATGCTTTTGGAGGTTAGCAACAATGAGAAATTTATTGTGGACCATGATTCGACATAATGTGTTTATCTTGGTTAATCATTCTCCATTCTAGGTGTGCTTCCACATGACATCCATAGTTTTCTTTGTTACTCCCAATAAATATACTCTCATGTGTGCCTATTAATTATAGTGGCCTGCGCCCTCCCTCCATTTTACTCCCATTATGTCATCCTTTCATTTGCATCATTTAAAGCATAGATCCTTCCCAGGCCTAACACGTGGCATTTGAAATCAAATAGGGTCCACAAAACATGTTTTGAGGGTTAGTATAGTATTGAATAATGGTTTTTTTTCCATTTTAGAAGAATAAAGGTTGTGTCCCCACCTTTTCCTTCAACATGGTTGGTAAAATAAATGAGAGAGTTAAGCTAAATTACCTGAAGGGCCAACTTGAGAAAAAAACCAATCACTTTAACATTTTTCAAGAAAATAATATCAATATACAAAACAACATTTCTAAACTGAAACATGGATTTTCAACAGGCGTCTATAAACCCTTGTACATTCCACTCACTCATATTCAACACTCGCATGAAATCACCAGTCTACAACAAAGCCTTAGCCATAATTTGATAAGCAACCATGAGCAAAGTGATTGGTCCCCTCCCACCAACAAAATCTTTGGATACATTCTTTGGAATAAGGTTTATTAAGCCATAATTAAGAAATTTAGAGTGTCCCACCTACATTCATTGGTTCTCTTGCTCGCTTCCCAACAACCATGTTCGTGAGATTTCCCCATAAGATCTTGATTGAGTAGCAAATCCCTAGTTCTTAAGGTGAATGGAGTCGTAAGTTTTCTAGTCTCAAAGGACGAATGGGTACTGTGGCCGCTGAATGTGAAACAGTGGGCTTGGAAAAGTAGTCACAACGAGAATCCAACTTGTCACCATTCTTGTAATGCACCTTGCAAATGTATGCACTTATATTAGGGTTGTATTTTATGGTTACAATTTCTCTTGATTTGTTTTCCTTATTCTGTCGAAAATCAATTTAACGACACAAACGTTTGTGAACCCTCCCATGTGTCTTGTGGTACTAATTCCTCTTCCATTACGACCTTTCCCACAATGATGTTGTCTCTAGAGGTAAATTTCTTCTGTGGGTCCATCGTTCGTTATTCCATATGGAGTCGGGGGCACCAAAAAATTCATAGAAACAGGCATAGTCCTATAATGAAAAGGAATCAACATTCTTTAGCCGCACTTCTTATCAATCAATATCAATTTCCTTATTAACAAGTCGATGTTCCACTCCTTATTTATATAGAAAGGGTTAAGTGCCCTTCACCAAGTGGTTAGTGCTCCTCTTAAGTAACTAACTCCCCCATTCTGTGCACCTAATGGGTTAGTAATCATGTTGATTAGGTTAAAATCCTTCTAGGTAAGGGCCCATACTAGCACCCTAACCAAGGTCAATCATCCACCCAAAATGAATCATCCATATGTCCATGAAGTATCGCCAAGGGGCTAGGAGACCTAGCCCTCTCCTATATATATTATTTGAAATTGTTAATATAATATAGTTAACTTACAATATATATTGTCATATTAAAATACTATAATATGTATATAACATATATCATAAATAAATATCATAATGATATTGATTAATTATAAAATAGTTAATTAATAATATTAGAATTAACTAATTAATTAATAATATTGAAATTAACTAGTTAATTAATAATATTTGAATTAATAGTTAATATATAGTTATTAATATATTACGAATATATATTTTATTAGTATAATTCAATTAAATTTAATTATATTAAGTATGGTTGTAATAAACTAATTGTTTTTATTTTTATTTTGCTTTAAAAAAGAGATAATTAGCAAAATAATAATAAAAATGGAAATATTTGGATTTAAAAATTAACCCATCCATCTTATCAAAGCTAGAATTGTTATAGGCCATTTTGTCACATCCAATCAAAGTGAGCCTCCTAATGGGATCAATCAACATATCATTCCCCTTGTCATGATCTTGCATAAAGCCCTAAACATGTACCTTTCATCCCTCATAATTCAACCCTAAACTGCCCTATCTGAGCCAGTTTGAGGACCAACACTCCCTGGAAGCCTACTGGGGAGCGTTCACCTACAGGTTGCTCCAATGTGGCCAACTTTAGTCACCAGCAGGTTGCCCTCCTTTGCACCTGTGTTGGTTCTAGAATTTCAGGAAAATGATTGGGATTCCAAAAGCTTCACCTTCTAGGAGTTTCCATAATTTGTTTCAACTACTTATCTTAGATTAACATTTGGATCCTACCCTACCCTACTATGGAGTTTTCACAAATTATCCTTTGATCCTATCCCTCCATCAAAGGTGGATCTAAATCCTTATAATGGTAATTGGATAAGAACTCCCAACTTACCCCTCTCTCCTATATATTTACACACTCATATGCAAGAGGTAATGGTTGGCTTTTGGGAGTGATTATGCCCTTATGTTGTTGCACTAAGTAGTTATCATCTCATGCATAGGGTGACTAGAGGTGCATATTGTGACAAGGAAAGGATGAGATAACAACTTGGAGGAGCTCTTCTACAAGATCGACTGCCACTTATGGTTGTAATCTCCTTCCATTTTTATTAATGCAAATAATTCTTTGTTTTCATATATGTGAAGTTATTTCACTTATTTCAATACCATGTTGATATATTGAAAATGGTATTTAGATGATACTTCATACATTTCGTAGTGTCTTGGCTTGCGTTATATGACTCTACATGATCTAATTTTGCTGATTAGAGCTAGAATTGGAGCTTCCAAGCTAAAGAAGGAGTGAAGCGTGCAACAGATTCTAGGTAGGCCTCACTCCATAATCTATTTACTTTAAGGAAAATCATTGGGTTCCTTGCCTCTCTATTGTTCTAGATTGACCACTAAACCTAGGGGAGATACCTTTTTCCACAATTATAAATCTCGTATAACAAATTGGCGACCATAGTGGGGAACAAAGTATTCCCTTGGTGGTATTCCTTTGTATTTTATTACCTCCATGACAGACCTTTATTGTGTCATCCAACCAAGAACAGACCTGGGAAGTAGCTTCCTTCAACCCTTTTTGCAATTTTTATGCTGAAAACCTATTTCCCTAGCCCAACGCTCCCCCAGTGCCTCTGCCAGAGCATTGCACCTCACCCTAGCTCACTCTGTCCCAACGTTGCAAAGCACTGGTGTCCTCTCTGCACCAACGTTGGTCCCTCTTTTTGCACAAGTTTTTCCTTGGTTTTTTATCCTCTTTTTCATCATCTTGCTTCCATTTGAGTTTCCTTAGGTCTTAAGTGTCTTGTGGTCTCTCTAAACCCTCATTCAGTTTGCATTTGTGTTTGTTTTCCTTTGATAAGAATTGGTTTCAATTTTTTCTTTGTTCTTATCATTTGGTCACTTAGAAACTTGTTTTGTTTGATTATTGATTGCTTGGATGAATTGTTGTTTGAGTCCTCATTTTGAAAAGTGTGATTGCATCAGTAATTGAACATTTGCATCTTAGTTTTCTTCATTTTGAAAATTAAGTGTGGTGAAAAGAAAAAATTTGCATTTGGAATTTAGGGTTTTTCATGTGCATTAGATTAGGAATAATTGCATCGAAAGGGAACTCGCATCTTGCATCTTGTTTGCTACATATTTTGTATTGCATATATATTGTTCCTTCCCTTCCCTAGCTATATTTTCATTGAAAGAGAAAAGATTCTTGTTTTCTCATGCTATATTTTCATTTTAGAATATTCATGTGACACTCTGGTGAGCCCTAACAATGTAAATTCATCAAAGATAAACAGTAAAATTTATTTAATTATCCTAAGGAGCATTTGTAACATTAACGAAAACATTTATAGGTCTAGGCTAGATATGCGTTTTGGCATCGTTAAATGTAGGAGTTTTCATTGTTTGCTAGTATTGCATCACGGGGGTGAAATCTCGTTCCACGTACATAAGTGTATAGGATCGTTTTTCACGTACCTTCGGATATATTGGATGGCGCTCCATGCATGAAAAGTATATCGGAACGTTTTCATTAGACAACACTACTATGGACTACACTCCCACGTACCATCAATTATATTTTTGGAGTCCCCAATAGATTGTTATCCATCCATAGGTAACTAAGTTTGTCGCCTTGTATACTGTGATACACCGAACACAACATTCGGGGAGATTGATTGTTGTACGTTAAGTACTTGGTTTTCCAAGGTTTATATTGTAGTTCATGGTTGCTTGGTAATCATTTATTCCTAGATTACCCTTTTTTGGATTTATTTCTATTTGTGTTAATAAAATTTATTGTCTAACGTGGAAGAACAAAATACCCCTCCCCTTCATTCGCATAGAATGAAAAATAAGCTTCCTCTACCTATAGAGGCTACTCCTATCCGACATAAAAAACATAAGAAAACACAAACTATTTAATTAAGAACTTCAAGCACTGCTCCTGACCCTCCTCCTGATACTGAATTGCCAGAATCATTTGTCCCTTTGAGTTCTGAACCCAAGATTACATCTACCCCTATTGGTGACACTCACACAATTGAAACATCAAGTCCCTGAAACTTTTTTATCTGACGTAACTGAACCTTACCTTCCTAAGTCAGACACTTTATTTTCTGAGGTCATTGAACCCGAGGAGCCTCAACCATCCTCTCCTGATTTAGCAATACCTTCCTCTCCTATTCATTTATCTCAGATGAACCAATATATCTTGGGACCAACAGTGACCCTCTTCCATACAGAATTTTGAGTATTTAAGAGATCCCTCTAGAAGAGCCTCTTCCTTCTTCTCATGTTCATTGGGAAGGATTTCATTTTTATCAACCCGAGCCTTTTCCGTCTCTTCAGACTCCGACACAATCTCCTTTACCTGATTCTTTGGGCTTACCCGAGGATCTTTGGCAACAATATTTTTTGGGGTTGCCAACGATGTCTGGAGCCGATTCAAGTTCCCAACCCGTGTCTACCACTATGGTTGAGACATCAAGTGTCCCTTCTTCATCTATGTTTGCAACATCACCATAAACTCATTTTTATGGTGGCTTGTCCGTCCTACCTGGTTATTAGTCATAATCTGGTACCTTTTTTGGTGCAGCTTCCGGTCCTTGGACATCTCCCATGTCATATAATTCGAGAATAACGTTTGGTGCTTCTCTTATGAATTCCACACAGTTTTCTCTTTTTCATTCGTCTACACCTACAATAGATCAGCAGGATGGTCCTTATATCAATGGAAAAATCTATACTCAAAAGCCTAGCTCTCCTTATGTTGGGTACCATCCATCTGAATTGCAGTTTCTTCCATTATCCTCTCCTCCTTATCCAGGGGGGAAACCTGTTGTTGGTTTACCTCAATATGGTAATTCACCTAATTATGGTCTACCTTATCCTAGAATGGTTGCCAGTGTTTGGAAACCTACTTCCCTCATTCAACCTAGTTCTCTTTGGGATTGATTTTTGAATCCTCGGGTTGCACCATCCTCATCACAAATTCCTATCTATCGGTCAGCACCTCAAGAAGCTCAAATACATGTGAGTAAACATTTACAGCCTATTTCGATGGTATCTGGTTCTTCCCAAGCATCACTTAGTCAAATTGTACAAGGTGCCTCATCTTCTCAATTGCTTGCACAAAGTGCTCTTCAAGTTTTAGTAGGTCAATTTTTTCAAAATTTGGCACAATGTCAACCAAACCCACCATCCTAGGGGGGAAATGAAAACCTCTGTCGAGCAAAAATATGGACCTCATTATGCACCTTTTCAAGGCCAGCAAATCTAGACCCAACCATTCCAGCCGCTTTATTGCCATCTTAGGGCTGGAAAACAAACTCACTAGTATGCTAGTTATCAGAACCCTCCATATCTTGGTAACTAGGTTCCTTATTATCAAAATCCTCCTCATCCATGCATGCAAGTACCCATTGTTCAAGTGATCCCTTCTTACCCAGGTCACCCTCCTCCGGACTTTAATCGTCAGTTTTCTTTTGTGGCTACTCTCGAATTACCTGACTTAACTCAGCTTACTAATGGCCCCATCGCTCATTTGTCATGGTGGTCGATTATTCCCACTAAGTTGCCATATGATATCCCAAAGTTCAATGGGAATCCTGGAGAATACCCATCGACGCATGTCATGATGTATCATCTATGGTGTTCATCCAACTCCCTTAATTATGATTCCATTCAACTGTGTCTTTTCTAGCGAGCGCTTATAGATATCACAGCTAAATGGTATATTGAGTTACCTAGAGCATGGTTTCACGATTTCAACAATTTATCCACCACCTTTCTCACACATTTACAATTTCCCATCAAATACGAAATTAGAATGGAACTATTGACTAACTTCAAACAATCATATTCCACTCACATTTCAGACCACGTTCATGAGTGGAGGCGTTGTCGTCGGTTCGTCAAGAACTTTTTTCTCGATCAATTGTTGGTGCAATGGTTCGTCAAATCGCTATTAGCTCCTATAACATAATATGGGCCAAAGGTGGATTCGTGATTGAAGAGCAAGTCATTGTTCATGCTCAATATTTAGATATGGTTTATACCCAATCAGGCACGCTCTATGAAAAGATAATTAATGCTTCGCGAACTTCGAACATTGTTCCTCTTCCACCCGGTAAATAATCACATGCCATTGATGGCATTATTTTTTCTACCTGTTTGTAGTCAGTAAGTAAACCATCTGGTATAACACTCATCACTCCTACTCAAAACCATCAATCCGACCTTCCTGCGACTTCTACTTCTGAGATAAATTCCATTTCATTTGATAAAGGAAAATATCAACAGCAACCTGGAAGCAAGAAGAAAGGTAAAGGTAAGAAAAATAAATATTCCTCGTCGCAAGATAAACAAATAAATTTTTCTTCCGATGAGAAACAAAAGCCTCGATATCCATGCTTGATTTGCAACGAGGATCACTTTACCCATGATTGTTCACACCGCGTTGAAGAGAATCAATTTCTTAAATAACACACCTCTTTCGTTGTGTTGACGGACCTGTTTCCCAATCAGTGAACTCATATGGTTGTCTGGGACCCCTCTTCCTCTAACACGATTTTGATTCTTTCCTCCTCAAAGATGGAATCTGATGTTTTGGTGGCAACATAGAATAAAGATTATGGTAATGCGAATCCACCGAATGGTCAGGCTATTGATCAACCTGCATGTTTGGCAAAAACCTCATATGATTTTGTTCTGCCTCTGGAATTAAATATCAAGCCTATGAAGGGTATTATCCATAAGTATACTTATAACCCTCATTAAAGAGCTGCCCAAAATTACAATGTGGTTGAAGACTTAGCTCAGTCTCCATCAGATATGTCAACTCTTAAGGTGTTTTAAAATTTCCCTGCCGAAAAGAAGGCCTTGTTGTCGGCTATTGGATGTATGGACCCATCAGATTCAAACCTAGTGGTTTTCTCTCACGAAAAATATACTCTTCGGCTTCCATATCAATTAGATTTTATGATTTAGGTCAATTTCCATGGTAAGAACATTCATCGTTCTATTGTGGAAGAGGGAGCCTCGACCTACATCACGTTTATGTCACATTGAAAGGAGATTGGTTCACCTCAACTGAATCACTCGACCGTGACATTAAAAGCCTTTGATGGAAGGACATATAAACCCTTTGGGATTTTGAATTCCCTCCAAGTGGAACTTGGGCGAAAAATAGTCTCCATTGAAATAGAATTTATTGATGAACCTCTTGATTATAATCTTCTACTGGGACGTACATGGAATTATGTTATGGTTTTTCGTTGTTTTGACTTGATTCCGCATAATCGCCTTTCCTAAAAAATGTGGGATCCTGGCCATAGATCAACTCAACTTCTTTTCCTCTGATTCCAATGTTACCAGCAGTGTCCCTCTTGTAGGGGAAGCCCTACATTCCTATCATCATGTTGGAGTTGGATTATTGAAGGACTCATCGCTTATGGGGACTTATTCCCTCCCAACTCCTCCCCCTTCCAACTCCCCACCTTCGGTTGCTGACATCATCCTCTACAATTCTAGCCCATCCATGGTTTGTACCAGATGAAAATGACATCCAAAGTCTTGGCGACTGGATGCCGCTTAGCCCCGTTGAGCAAGATTACGAATCCATCTACTCGGCTTGTGCTGCCCATACTTTTTTTTTTATCAATTGGGTAGATCGATCCCTGGATTATGGCATGCACTCTAATCCTTTCTCACTCAACCGAAGAAAGCATCATGGAGATAATGATGTCAGAAGATGCGTTGTGGGACGAGAATCATCATCATTCCTCCCTTCCTAATTATATAAAATATAATCTCAGTGCCATGTATCTACCTAATTTAATCGAACCCTCTATGAATTTCATTTCCATTCATGATATCAACTCTTAAAAGAACCTCTTGAATATCGAAGAAACCATTCCTCTCGATATTTCGATCAAACCGGGAATAGTAAAAAATATTTACATCAAAGCATATTGTTCTTCATCTGAAGTCGAGATCTACCGAGACCTTTTTTGTGAGTTTAGCTATGTGTTTCCTGACCGTATGAAGAAATGCCAGGTATCGACCCAAACATAGTGGTGCATGAAATTAAAATGTATCCTGATGCCAAACTCGTCCAATAGCACCTATGTCTGGTCCATCCTAAGAAGGTTATCAAGATAAAAAAAAACTAAACTTTAAAAGCTTCTTTGGGCTGGTTTCATATACCTCGTTCCTTTAACCGATCAGTTTCAAACGCAGCCCCTGTCATGAAGAAACAAGGCACAATTCGAGTATGTGTTGATTATCGGGATGTTAATCGATCATGTCTGAAAGATAACTACCCAACCCCATTTATTGACCAGATTGTAAATAATTGCACTAATTGCGAGATATATTTGTTTATGGATGGATTCTCGGGTTACAATCAAATCAACATTCTCCCGGTGGACCAACCTAAAACAACATTTATTTGTCCCTAGGGTACTTTCTCTTATAAAAATCTCCCATTCGGTCTCAAGAACCCAGGATCCACATTTCAACGTGTGATGGATTATGCTTCAACATTATATTAAGCATATCATGCAACCCTATTTGGACGATCTCCCTGCTCATTCTAAGCATCATGTTGATCACCCTTTTTATTTACAAGCCATTTTTCTTTGTTATAGGCACTATAACATTCGACTTAACCCACACAAATGTGTGTTTTATGTTGGTTCTAGTCGAATCCTTGGTTTCATTATTTCCAAATAAGGAATTCATATTGATCCTCTCAAAGTCCATGCAATTGTTGATTTGCCTGCGCCATCCTCCTTAGTTCAATTACAAATACTCCAAGGAAAAGCTAACTCCTTGAGGACATTCGTCCCTAATTATGCCAATTTGACCAAAGGATTTACTCACTTACTAAAAAAAGGGATTCCCTTCCATTGGGATGACGTTGCAAAGAAATCATTTGATGCCTTTAAATATGTATTGGTTCAAGCATCTCTCTTATATCCCCTTGACTATCAGCATAACTATTTCTTATATCTCGTTGTCAACATCTCTACTATAGCTATGGTGTTGGCCCAAGAAGATGACATTAGGACTTAACATCCCATTTATTATCTGAGTTGGGGCCTCAATGATACCGAGATCTGGTATACTCATGTTGAAAAGTTGGCTTTGGCGGTAGTTCAAGCCGTCCACAAATTTTGACATTGAATCTTGCTTCGGAAAACTACGATCATTTCAGATTGAAACCCAATGACATATATATTGTTGTGCAAATTGTTGGGTGGAAAGTACTCGAAATGGATAGTTATTATCCAATATTTTGACTTGTAATTCATCAATTCCAAGTCAAATAAATCCCTAGTTTTGTCGAACTAATGTGCGATCTTCCCTCCCTTGATGCAGAATCTACATTTGAAGATTTCATCCCTAATGAGTCATTGTTTTTTATATTTCCATCTAACCCATGGTATGGATATTTCATGATTTATCTCTAAGCCCAAACTTTCTGACCTAATACCTCTTGCTCTAAGCAATGACGTATCTGGCACTAGTCCCGAAATTATTTGATTCTTGGCGACACCCTTTGCTGTCGTGGTATCGATACGATTTTACGGAGGTGCCTCACCCTCAATGAAGCCGAGAAAGTTTTTAATTATTGCCATTTAATAGCATGTGGTGGAAATTTATCTGGTTATGTTACCGCACAAAAGATCTTATGCAAGTTAGTTATTTTTGGCCCACCATTTTCTATGACTGTATCCTTGCATTCCAAAAGTGTCGTGCTTGCCATATATAAGATTGCAAAGTTTGTGCTCTGCCTCCTCCACTACATCCCATTATTGCCTTTGGTCCCTTTGTGAAATCAAGTATCGACTTTATGACATGTAACCCTCATTCGGTCGTGGGGCATGGTTATATCATTGACGTTGTTCATTTCTTTACTAATTGGGCCAAAGTGATGCCTACATTCAATAATATTGGCAAAACGACTGCGTACTTTTTCTTCAACCACATTATTTCTAGGTTTGGTGTTCCACAAGCAGTAGTTACAGATCATGGGAATCATTTTCGAAACCATTCGATGACAGAATTAGCTACCAAATTGGGATTTTCACATGAAAATTCCACTCCCTATTATCCACATTCTAACAGGCATGTTGAATTTATCAACAAATTTCTTAAGACGATGCTTCAACGCATGATATGGGTTCATAAATCAGACTAGCATTTACTTCTCTATGCTGCCTTGTGAACATACCAAACCCGAGTAAGGATTGCTACCATATTTACACCTTTCTAGTTGTTTTATGGTTTGGAATTAGTCATCCCCATTGAGTGTAAAATCCATCACTGAAAATCGCTATCGAACTTCTCCCTGCTACCTTCGCAGAAGAGGGGCATCTTTTACACTTGACTTGATTGGATGAGATTCGGTGTGATGCTACTTTGGCCAACGAAGCTCATAAAAGACATATCAAAGCACAATATGACAAAAGTGTCAATTCTAGAGTCTTCTCGGAATGATATCTGGTACTCCTATATGACCAAGAGGCCAATAAGTTAGGCCTAAGAAAGTTCCAGCCTATGTGGTTAGACCCATACATTTTCAAGTGTGTCCTTACAAAAGGGGTTTGCGAGTTAGTAGATTTTGATGGAATTCCACTGTCGCAGCTTAGAAATAGATTGTATCTCAAAAAATACTATGCTTGATCCCATGCATATTACACTATGTACATATTGTCTATTGGTGTGTTGAGTGTGTTTGCAGTGTGTTTTACAGAGATTCCCATTGTTTCTTTTAATCCATCTTTACTTTGATTTGCAGATGTCAACCTCTCTTGAATCGTATATTGGTTATGTCAATGGTGCTAGCTGTAGTACTCATAACATATCCTCTGCGACATGGGCCATCTTTGCTCCAAATGGTGAGCTAGTGAGAATGCAAGGGATTTGCATCGGCCCCTCTACTAACAACATCGTTGAGTATAGCACAGTGGCTAAGATGATATCTAATGCTATTTCACATGGTATCCACCATATTCATTAGGATTGACTCACATCTCATAGTACTACAACTCACGAATATATATTTAGTGAGGAATCCTGCCATCCTTTGCATGGTTTTGAGAGTGCGTCTTCTGGAAAGGTAGTTTTATTTCATACAATATGAACACATTTCTAGAAATAAAAACACTTTAGTCGATGCCCTAGCTAAATTAGTTTGAGATAGACATTTGCAACAAATGTAAGTAACTTTCAATTCACTTCACACTATATCGAAATTAGTATAGGAACTAGGAAACATTGAATATATATATATATATATATATATATATATATATATATATATGATAAGTTTCGTTTTACAAAATGTGTGCCCCGAGACACATATGGATACATCGCACATATACAAAAACTACATGCAAACATCTAAGTATATAATAAGTGTTTCTCATGATAGAATGACATCGAACGAGCTATCTTGTGCAGTAATCAACCTATACGACTAGGTACCCCGATGGCATGTTGATGAAGTCACAATGGAAGCTAATCGACTACAGTCTCATCAACCGAATGAATCAATCCCTCCATGTGGCGCTCCACGTATGATAGGACTTCCGCTACCTCAAGATCTCGTAGTGCATCCCGTCCCACCACAGCAACCTGTACTAGTCCCACTGCCTCCTCCTGTGGTTGTCTCTTTGTGCGACATAGATATGTAGTACCCACTGGTCGAACAGGTCCAATGTCTACATGAAAACGTCAAATGGTTTAGTCTCATAAACATGAAAAAAACAAAAAAACAAAACTTCTTAAAAACTTAAATGATCAAAGTATATTACTTGTTGTATCCCATTGCTCGCCCTCAGGTAGCACGAGCTTGGGATCATCATGGAAATCCATCCTTGCGTAAGGATATTCATCGATCACAATGAAACATCTGTGCAACCATCCAAAGAATGCTAGTGAAAATATTATCGTTGATGGACCTTCATGTCTGACCATGTGATCTATCCACCTCCTCATCCATGGGACCCTCAGATCAAAGGGCTCAAGTACAATCTGTTGAGGCTGCAGTAATGGTACCAACTCTAAGGAAAAAGAGACCAAGATGGCACCATATCCAAACTTTTTCAACTTCGCCTTCGTTTCTTTAGTAATTTTTTCCTTCAAGTTGACCAAGACACCCTCGCTCCAGTTGAATATTGTCAGTGCTAGACATTCTACCCCATACTACATGTATGATCTGCTTGCCACGTGTAATCTCAAGCTACCTGCCAATCTTTCTATGATGAACAAGATTATTCTCAAAGGTAGTTGGGTCACATCCTTTATGTTAATATTTATGTCCCTAGTATGAACGGCTCAAGGTCTGCAATAGGTAGCAATATAATCTTTCACCGTCTCACCACCACTTCTTTCACCTAGAAGAGAGATGGGGGCACCTCGCTTTGACAATCCTGTCAGAAATTAAATATCATCTACTTGTATCTTGAGTAGATTCTCCCCAAACCTGTAATGTTCCAAATTTTTCTTCAATAAATTGGAACATTAATTTTTGCCTAAATTCATTTAGGAGATGAATAATTGGGTAAGGAGGCCCAATGATAATAAAAATATAAATAAAATCCCTCTAGTGTGAAAAGGGATCAGCCATGGAACTAGATTTCACACCCTCATGTGTGAAAGGAGGTATTTGTAAAGAGGTTTGACCAAGTCAACCAGCACAGGGTATGAGGTGGAAAGCACTACATGACAACGTAGGAGGGAAGCTTCTAGAGGAATGAAAACCCTAATTCGAAGTAGGGCCCATGGAGAGCCTTCATTTGCTATATATGGAGAGGAGGAGAGCCATTGCCATTCATGCATATGTTTATGGTTTCATGTCTATTCAGACATTGAGCATTCTTTGCTGCTTAGCAAGAATTGCCGGGAAACTCCTGTTTAGGATTTCCTCACCTTCTTGAGAGGCCTCTTGGAGGTTGGCTCTTCATTCTCCACATTTATTGGCTCAAGGCCAAAGCATCTCCTCCAGGACAGTGTTATTACTGCTGCAGCATAATACTGTGTTGTAGGTTGTTGCAGTGGAGACTCCACAACACCTCTTCCATTGCTTTTTTTTCAGAGGAAGAGTATTTCTTGCCTTTGGAGGATCGGTTTGGAAGTCTTGGAGCTTATTTATAGATCTTGGCATCAGGCCAACTCATATTATTTCCCCTACTGCGCAGTTTACTCCAGTAACTGTGTTATTTCCATAAGTGCATTTGCTGTGGGGTTTTGCAGATTGATTGGAGGGTGAGATCTCAAGTGTAAGGATCAGCCTTCCACTTAGGAGATCCATTGGAGAGGGTTTACTTTAGATTTCCCATCAAATCAAGCCTTCTTCGTTGAGTTCCAGATTTGAGTTGCAGCAGTTGCCCAGCAACTCCGGCATTTTTTCCATTTTGTATATTTTAGTCAATCCCTTGGAGGATTGATGTATTATTGTGTCTAAGGGTTAGAGCTTTGATCCCTTATCATATTTGAGCCACATAATTCCATATTCATGTATTGACATCATTTTGTAGCAGTGTTCTATCATAGACTGCGTCCTCATAGCCTGGGTTTTTGCAGAAATAGCAGTGTTCTTTCATATTCATGTACATGTATTGTTGAGGCTTGCATTGCATTTCTTGAGAGGTTGTTTCCTCAAGACTTGTACTCTCTTTTACTGCTATAACATCATTATTGGCTATTTGTATATCTTCTTGTCTCACAGCTATTAAAATAACGATGTTGATCCATTGTATGTTCATACATTTGTTGCAACCCAATTCTTTGGGCAATTCCTGAGGAAGGAATTTCACATATCTATAGACAGAGTATGTGAAGGGCCAGGTAGCCTCTGGAGCTCATCATTTGTTTAAAGGTGATAAATCGAGTAAATTCTCCCACAGTCTATCTCTGGAATAGACTTGTGACATTTCCTAAAAAAGGAATATTACAGTGGTATCGGAGCAACTTTCTTGGCTCAGCCTGTGAGTCTTCCCTAAGAAGATCAGAATGTTGAAGAAGATGAGTTTATTCTCATCTGTGTTCAGATCCAGAGGAGACCTCTCCAAGGAGGTCAAGAAGATTGAAGAAGAAGAAGAGGAAGTACCATGCACTTCCTATTCTCATCAAGAGGAAGACATTGAGCATGGAAGACACTTGGATTATCAGATTCTAAGTGATTTCCTTGTTGAGTATAGATCTCAAACTAGAGGCTTCAAGGAGGCTCTAGATTTTCCTCATTTCATCCAGCTGAAGGAAGAGAAGAGACCATGTAGCAGAAGAGAAATCAAAGGCAATACATTTATGTTGTCTACCTATGATGGGTCATCTACTGCAAAGAATTGGGTGAGAAAGTTGGAGGCATTTTTCTTACTACATCCTGTAGTAGAGAAGGAAGCTGTTGAAATCTCAACGTTGCACTTGGAGGGTGAACCCTATGATTTGTGGAGCAGCCACTTGAGCCATGAATGGGTGAGAACTTTTGCAAAGTTCATCTAAGGGTTGATAAAAACCTTTGATGATGAAGGGGCATAGAAAGGAAAGATCACATCACCACTTGAGGAGCCTTGTGATAACACTGTCACACTCATGGAGAAGCAGCCACATACATCAACAGTTGGGGTAGCCAACACTTTTGAGGAAGGAACTCTTGCAGCCCTACAAGAAGTTCCAAATGCACATCAAGGTATGAAAATATTTCCACATTCCATTGTTACAACAACTTCTTTTGATCAATGTGGAGATTTACTTTTGCATGACCAAGGGTCAAATCACACTGCTATCATAGAGCAACTTGGTTAAACTATGTTGTGCAACATTAAAACACTCAAGGAGGAATCAAACCATCATTCTCATGAGCCATTTTTGGGTTTTACATCACATTGGAGGTTGGGGTTGTTACACCATTTTTTGGTCATCTAACCTTTCATCATTAGATGGACCCAAGTGCACCATGTAAGACCAGTTTTACCCCAAGTAAAACTGCTTTCACTATGTTAATTAGGAAACCCCAAAAGGAATAATTAATTAAACCATAATTTAATTATTATTCCCAGTCATGTTTAACCCAAAAACAAAGAAATTAATGAGATAAACCTATAGTTATCTTATTATTTTCTAGGAATAATTATTTAATAATATTCCTTGTTAAATATGACCAAATCAACCACCATTAATCAAATAAATCATTATTTATTTGATTATATCCCAAACACTTCCTTAAAAAGATAAATAAATCATTTATTTATTTATTTTTCACTAATCAAGGGATTTGACCCAAGTCAAACACCCTTTCCCTCCAACAAATAATAATAAAATATTCCATAGAGGTGGATCTATATGTGATTAACATTATTTTAATCATGCACCAAGATCTAGAAGGACCCAATATTTTGTTATAAATAGGAGGGTTTTCCCCATCATTCTTCACCTTTTGTTGCATACTAGATCACTCTTGATCTATACACTTGGTCTCATTTTCTGCCATTTTGCTCCCATTGAGCTCTACCTTCTACATTGGGTTTTCTACATCTACAAGAGAGAGAAAGCTTAGATCTCAAGTGCTGAGGACTACAAAGAACCCATCCCATTGAGGAGATCTGGATACACCTTCTTGTTTCCTCCCAGGTGCCCTGTAATATAAAAATTCATTCAAAAATCGCGTTCTTGTCTTGTCTGTTGGATGCATGGAGCAAACTCTTTACTTTACTGCTTAATATCTTTCCATTTATAGATCTGTTTGTTGCAGCACTTTAACTACTAATTGCAGATCTGAAGATGTTTTACAGCCATTATTGTTGTTAGGGCTATTAGTTATGCGTAGCTAAAGTGGTTCTTTTTCGTACGCTTCGACAAAGAATTCATACTAACAAATGGCGACTCCACACGGGTTTTAAATTACGACCGTTGTCGTTTTTCATATTCCTGCATATCCAGCTACTTCAGGCCCTAGGGCTTCTTTTCAGCTGCTTAGTTTTCCTCTTTTTATGTCATTTTTCTCACATAAAACCCTAAAACTTAAAATTTCTAACTTCCGTGTGTTTCTGGCCCTATTGCGCAGGTAAGCGACACCAGCCGCAACTGAGACGGCAACTTTTCTGAAAATCTGCCGCCGAGACAACCGGAACAGGGGGGTCGCACTTTTTGGCCCTAAACCCGCGACCTGGACCTCCAGGTCGCACTTTTCAGCCTGTTTTCTCGCGCCTCAACTCCGCATCGTCGAAATCGCGACCGATTCTTTCCAAGATTTTTCTCACTCTTTTCTAGGGTTTTGGCTGCAAACTTTCCGTCATGGTTTTCCCCCACCGTCTCACCCCCGCCCCACTCAAGATCTGATCTCTGCTGCACTATCTATGGGAACCCAAATTTCCTTAGGGCTTTAGTACCCTCCACTTTTTGTGGAAGACTTTCAGCTGTTTCAGCCGTCGGTTTCAGAGCTTCAGCCCCCTCTTTTTCCAGATCTGTTACCTCACTTTCAGATCCATCGAAATCAGCCTCTTTTCCTTTCAAATCACCTCTTGTCGTTTTGTTCGGACCTCTTCTAAAGAACTCTGCCTTGCCCCCCCCCCCGGGTTTTTTGCTGATTTCCCTTTTTCCAGCCACCTTGCCTCCGTCTTCGGGGTCATGATCCGCACCCCTTGTCCATTTTCTATCCTCCGCATCCCCCTCAGCTCTTTGACCCCAGATCCATGGGCTCTCAGGTGTGTTTCCATAATTTTTCCCTTCTTTTCAAAGATAGTCATGGAGAGACCCAATTCTCTCAGTCTTATAGATGCATATGTAGCTGTTATATTTTCCGTTATTTCTAAGATTTTATTCCTGTTCTCACGTAGGTTTATTTTTTCAACGTTAAAGACACTTTTTTTCTTGCTCAAAATAAATTAAAAGGGTTTAAAAATTAAAATTAACGCACGCCACACACTGACCCTAAGTGAAGAAGCGCCTGGTTAACACCGCCTGGCAAAGACTCTAAAATCAATTGTCACTGCACCTTTTCTGCCCTTGACCGTAATTGATTATGTCCCCTTTTTGCCCCTGTCGGTTTCCTTCTTCCTGTCATCATTGCGCCCCCAAGGCGCCTTTCCCGGAGACTTCTTGGCCTTCACCCTCAGTTTCCGGTTGATCGACCTGCTCCGCACCACCGTCGTCGAGCCAGTCCACCTTCGAGTCCGCACTCCGACTCCTCCCCTGATTCCTCGGGTCCTCCTTCCCCTCCCGGTTCTCCTGCCCCCTCCACCATGTCTGGTCCAGGTCCTAACGCTAGCGGTTCTCCCGGCCCCAATGCCGGCCCTACTTCTAGCGGAACCGTCACAACCACTACCCCGGCCACCCCCGTGCTGCCATATATTGCAGGCCTCAGCCTCCCCGATTTCCATCAGTTGATTAATGATCCCATTCACCACAATGCTACCTGGCCCACTATGCCCACCAAGTTGCCCTCTGATATCCCTAAGTTCGAGGGCCTTAATGGAGAAGATCCAACCAATCACGTCTGGTCTTTCCACATGTGGTGTTCCTCCAACTCCATTACCGATGACTCCATTCGTCTTCGTTTGTTCCAACGCACGCTTACCGGCGAAGCTTCTAAATGGTATGTCGAACAGGCCACTTCCTCCCATACCACGTTCGAGACTCTTGCCCAAGCCTTCTTGTCGTACTTCCAGCTCCCTCTCCGATACGACACTGGTACGGAGCTCTTGACTTCATTTAAGCAATCCTCTTTCACACGCCTTTCTGCCCATGTTCAGGAATGGCGACGAAGACGGAGCTTATGTCGAGCCCCTCCCTTTGAAGATCGGGTTTACATGGACTGGTTCCTTCGCACTCTCCCGTCTCCCATCGGCAAAGATGTCGCCTCTCACTTTCCTCAATCTGAAGAAGCCGCCCTCCAAATAGCTTTAAAATATGACCTGATCTACGCTCAATCCGGTTATGTTTATACCGTTCTTCCTGACATCCCCAGGCCCGGTGGTGCTAACGCCCCGGGGGCATCTCATTCCGCCGACGGTATTGTTGGATCTCTTTCCCACCCATCTGCTCACCCTCCTATGAGCTATGGTCTCCCTCAGGGAGGGGCCAGCACCTCCAGCACTCTTCCCCCTCCCGGCAACATGTATCCAGGATACGGCATGCCTCCTCCTTTTGCTCAACCTCCTGCTTACCTCAATGTCGCCCAACCCAACCCTTACTTTTATCCACAGCCTGGTGCGCCAGCTCCTCCAGCATATGCGCTTCCGCCTCCCTTGCCTCCTCACAACCCGCAACAGCACTTACACCCCCCTCCAGGGCAAGTATTTGCACAGCAGGGTGCGATTAATCCCCCTTCTTCTCAAAGAAGGCGGAGAGGCAACCGTAACACATCCGCCCGAATCGAGGACCCAATTCTCGGTGTTGACCCAACCCTAGCAACCCAAAATTTCTGTGGCATTCCGCCCCAGACGGACAGTAGCTTTATATGTGTCTGCTCGTGTTGGGTGTGTTTACGTCACTACACTCACGATTGTCCTCTTACCCCGCATGCTTATTGCATGTGGGAGCCTAAGCCATCATGACAGACACTCTCCCCTCCGTGACCCTTCCTAATGGGCTACCACCTACCCAACAGAACACCGATCCTTTCCCCTCACTGTGGATTCGTGGCTACCCAACCCCCCGACAGCCATGTAGCCACCCCCTCGTCCCTTTCTGGTTCCTCTGATTATCAGATCCTTATGATGCGCTCCGATCCTACCCCTTCTGTCGACCTTCACCTTCAAACTCGGTCTCGCCAGTACCCCAAGCCTCCTGCTCAGTCTTCCCCCGAGCCTCCATCTTCAGGTTCTACAGAGCCTCTTTTGACATCCAGTGGCCCCTTGCACATCCCTCAACCCAAAGTTGAGGTTCATCCAAAGATTCCAAAGGGCCCATTACGCCGAAATGCTGCTTCCAGTCGAGCCGCTCAATCGTATAGTATAGTAGATGATTTGGCGCAATCCCCTGCTGCCATTTCCACACTGGAACTCCTCCAGTCGTGCCCTTCTCAAAATAAGGCTCTACTATCTGCCGTGGGCGCTGTTGATCCTGCTGATGACCAAATGATTGTTTTTGACGCCACTCAATCGGACCACCCTCCTCTTCCTCCTTCCGTTGCTTTCCAAATCCCAGTCAAAATCCGGAACGCCACTGTATCCCGGTGTATAATTGATGAGGGTGCATCCACCTGTGTGATGTCCGCTTCGGTTTGGAAGCAACTCGGATCCCCTGAGTTGGCCCCTTCCACGATCACCCTTCGAGCGTGGGATGGTCATGCCTCCCAGCCTAATGGCCTATTTCGTAACTGTCCCATCACCCTCACCGGTAAGACCGTTTGCGTTGATGTCGAATTCATTAATGCCCCTCTAGACTACAACATTATATTGGGGCGAAGCTACACCTATGCCATGTCTGCTGTCCCATCCGCGGTTTTCCACAAGATGTCTTTCCCACACAATGGAAAGATAGTCACCATTGACCAGCTATCTTATCATGATTCGCCGTCCCAGACCTTTTCCGAGACGACCATCTCTTCTGTAGCCAATAAGCAAACCGTCGATTCCTTGACCAGTGTCTTCCCCGGTGTCTACAAATATTCCTCCCTGCTTGGAACTTTTCCTCATCTCCCCCCTCCTTCTGTCAATGATCCCAACTTATCGAATGTTTGCATGATGCAATCGACCCAGGCCGCCCATAAGCGGCCTGCCTCGGCTAGTCAGCAACCTCCCCCTCGCCCTCCGCAACCTGCTCCTAGCCATTCATCTCAGCCAGCCAGACCTCCTCCTTTCCGGCCCTTCCCCACACCGGTATCCTCGAATCCCTTATCCTCCCTGGACGCTCCCCGGCCCAACTATCTTGAGCCGTCTCCTCTCGTCATTTCGCGTATCCCTTTCCTAGCTCCCCCTCCCGGAGTCTATTCTGTCCCCGTCATGGCCACCCTCTCCCTCCCTAACTTGACCTTGGGAATTCCGGTCTGGTACCTTGATTCCCCAGCCGCCACCCCTCCTGGTCACCCCAAACCTTACATGGCTTTGACACCAGTTCAACCGGTCCCCCTCGCTTCCTCCGTCACCACTGTGCCCCCAGCCCCTCCACAAGACCCTCCTCCTGTTGTGACGGCTCCCGGGAAGAAAGGCAAAGCCCGCAAGGGGGCACCCAAAGACAAGACCACCACAACCGACCCGGCTCCTTCTCCGCCCGCGAAGCCTTGTGCCTTATGTGATGTCACCGGTCATGCCACCCATGCTTGTCCCGAGTTACCTCGTATCCGACCCATGGTAAACGCCGCGTTCCCCGACACTACGGTCCCTGAAACTCCCACTCCTTCTTCGACCGTCCCCAAGAACCCCAAGACTCTCCGCACCAACAAGCCCTGTGCTTTGTGCGGGATCCATGGCCACTACTCCCATTATTGTCCTCACCTGACGCATTACCGTGCCTCCTTGAGGTGATCCGCGAGTATGAGGTTGAACAAAATCAATGCGCCTCTCCCATTCTCGCGCAGTATGCTTCAGGCCAGCCTGAGGATCCCCCCGCTCCCATCCACATCCCCCCCCCCTGATGTTCAGATGACGCAGTCTACAGTCACCATTCTTTACCTATCCTCCTCTGCACGACACTCGGATCCTAGCCCGCCCGCAGCCTCCCCTGTTGTGTCTTTTGATACTCGAGATCACTCCACTTGTGTCCCTGTTGACCTCCGTAGCCCGAGTCCTCGCCATGTTTTCGATAGCTCTCATACACCACCGTGTTTGAGTCTTGATCATCCTACCCCTTCCTCCTCCCATTACTGCTCGATGACTTCTGTACCCTCACGCTGCCGTCATTTCCTTTCATCCCCTCATTTATTGTCTTGTCACACCATTTTGCAGGACCCCCCGTCCACACCCTTCATCGGTTACGCCGATGGTGCAAGTCGCTACTCTAGGAATCTTGCCTCTGCAGGGTGGGCCATCTGGCACTCCCTGTATGACCTCGTTCACAAATGGGTATGCATTGGTTCTGCCACCAACAATCGTGCCGAATATGATGCAAAGGCGGGCCTATTAGCCTAGTGCCCCTCTTGCATCGCATCCGCCATCTGCACGTTCGTTTGGATTCCCTGCTTCTTGTAATGCAACTAAATGGTGTTTATCGTGTGCATAACCCTGTGCTGTTTAGACGCTATTTACGAGTGAAATTCTTAATACGTGCGTTTGAAACCATAACTTTCAACCATGTACCCAGAGACCATAATCACTACGTCGATAGTATTGCAAACCATGTTCTAGATTGGCATTTATCACACACAATTCATACAAGACAATAACATTAAATCAACCATTAAAAGACGATGCATATCCATAATATGTGTCGCAAACCATATATTGATGAGTCCATCTACTATGATACATACGACATGCCCATAGCATGTTCCAAAAAAACTGGGGGCACCATATGCCCCTCCATACATATACATACGACATGCCCACAGCATGTTACAAACAAAATCCCAAAAAACAACTGGGGGCACCATATGCCCCTCCATACACTATAGGGGGCACCACCTACCCCTACATACATCAGAGGGGGCACCATATGCCCCTAATCACTATCTGGAGGCTCCCGGGCCAATGGCTCTGCCCCTGCAGCATGTAGATCACGCATAGCTTGACCAGCCATCGCCATGCGCCGCATGATACCTCGCCACTCCGAGGGGAGACCAACACATGGCTCTATGTACTAGTCGTCTAAATTCTGCCACCCGCGCTCCGATACTCCGGTCAAAAGCTGCTCACATCTACGGCGGATGTCCTCCAGTAGGGCGGCTGCATCCTCATTCTGCGCTGCTCTCGACCCACTCGGACCTGTAGCTCCAGACGCTGCCGGTCGTCCCATATATCCGGCCGGTTTTACCGGTGCTATATCTACATACCAAAAGTCCCTGAATCAGTATCATTATTTACTATTCAAAAACTTTAACATGCCCATATAATAATAGCAATTTGTCACTTACCATCAGGCCCCCAGACTCGACCAGACGGAAGTGGCAGATCCGGATCCCCACAGTAGCTCATCCCACTATACGGGTAGTCGTCTATGTACAACGGCATCTGATCCCAATGGGCAAAAAACTCCGGTCGAAACACTCGCCCGACCTCCCCTCCTCCTCCTCTGCAGAGTAGTCGTCCCCAACGACGCATCCTGGGCTCTCTCGGGCCCCCATCTGGAAGCTGCACACGAGGCCTCAAGGTCGGGATCTTCTCAAAGAAGAAGGCGCACAATAAAGTCCCATATGAGCAATCATGATTCACTTGCCGCCTGCATAGCGACAACTGTCGCTTTAGCGCCACCAGCATCATTTGGGCCCACCCAAAGTAGGTCCCACCCAACACACTCTCCACTATCATCATCTGCCCACCGGTGATGTGATGGAACGCCTGGCTGCCCAGGATTAGCAGCACAGCTGCGGCCACCGCACGGGTTTCTAGCCTCTCTAGATCCCCGACCGATATTCGAGTCCCCTTGACTTGAAGACCCGGTCGACAATGGCGTTCCACAAACTCCATGATATGCCGCCCCCGCGGCAACACTGGCTGCGTGTCTCCCACTATCCCTAGTGGTGGGAGGCCGGTCAGGAAATACACATCCTGGACCGTCAGTTCGATCCTGTGCCCTTGCACTACAAAGATCTCCTGATCTGGATCCCAATAACTGATAATCCGGGCCAGTAATGGTTCCCCTGCTCTCATCAACGGGTTCTCCACAAACTTGAGAACCCCAAATCCGGCCAATACACGACGAACGCCCTGATCCGCCTGGATCTCTGTCCGAAGTGTTTCCAGATCCCTCTCCCTCCAGTTGACCCGCAACTCTGCCATACCTGCACAAACACATTCTTTTTGTCAGGGTACAGATCGGGAAAACCGTACCCACACACCACAACCCAACTCCCAGCCATCAAACAGCACCAAACCCCCCTCATCTCCCAGGTCGCAGTTTTCTGCCATTTTCTGGACCAGGTCACACTTGTTGCCCTAATACCTGCGTCCTGGGTCGTACTTTTTGCCCCAAAAAAGTGCGACCCGGCCATAGAGATGAAGGAGGGGCTGTTTCTGGGGGTTTTGGGCCCTCAACTGCAAATGTAATCCATCAAAATGCAAGAGCAAGGTTAGGCCTCTCGCCTCCAACTGACAGATCTCGAATCCAACGGTCGGCTTGTCCGCTACGTTCGCCGCAAGATTTAGGGCCTTCTCTCCTCTCCACATTCACCACAGCAACAATAGCAAATGAATGATTTTGGAGGGAAAACCGCCTCATTAAAAGAGAACCCCTGTTTCTTCTTTCGACTGCTGCGACCACACTGTAGCCCCGTTCGACGAACCGTCAGCACCGCTGGATAGATCTCACCGAGCTCTCAAATGGGTTTTACTTAGTTTTTGGTGATTTGATACTTCACCCGGACACATTTTTTCCACGAAGGGTCACTTCACCACTCCTTAAAATCGAATTTCCTCACTTACGACACTTGTACTTGGGGCACCACATCGCCCCCTTACTTTTCCATGTTCGTGTTGATTTTCGTCATGAGTGCCCACTTTGTACTCATGTTTCTATGACCCCCCATTGGGGCCTTTACTGTGTGGCAGCACTCTACAGTCGCCCTTGTTTAGAGCATCCAAGTCAAGTCATCATTGCATTCATGGAGTCTATCCTGCGTCCTTTTGCACCCCACCATAGCCCTCCATCCTTCTTTGCTTGGTTCCTCCCTTGTGTCGCATATCATGACCTGCAGTCCCACTGTCCCCTGTCCCTTTCGATATTGTGTCAGTCGCTGCCATGTCATTCATGCCCTTTATGCTCTAACAAGGGAAGTCGTCCATTCGCCACTCCATCCTTCCCCTTTCCACTATCATCATCGGTGTCAGTCTGTCTGTCGCTCTATTGTTCTTCTCTCGTGCCTTAGTTGAGAGTCTCTTATTGCCTCACCTACGGCGGACCTCCTTCTGTCGACATCAGCGCATTTATTCCAGAAGCAAGGTCTAGAGGGCGGTGTACCTTGGTTCCAGCTTCCACTCTTGTTCGGTGCCTCGGATCAGGCAGGGGGATCTCTTACTTCCCTTTGACTTGATTGCTTCTCCAGCTCCTTTCAGCATGATCGAGATTCGTATACTGGACAGTCCAGTGACCCAGCAGCAGCTCTTGATGATTCCCGGGCGTGTGTGAGATGTCTCAGCCCTCATGAGGGGGTGGCCCTGCAGGTAGCCCCCACATGCCCGGATGACCTCTTCATTGCAGCCTTTGATGCCGCTCCAGATTTTGATGATGTTGGCCTTAGCCACTTGCAGCACCTCTATGATTTGCATGTATCAGTCAGATTTTGTGAGCCCTTCCCCATTTACAGGGGGCATGTGGGTTGTATTTATCTCATGTACCCAGATATTATTGTACTAGCCCTGGCTGTTATCCCAGGCACAGCGTGTATGTGAGACTCTTCATTATATTTTTATCTGGCCCTTGATTATGCCAGCTGTACTCTATGGTTCGGTCCCTTGTTTACTGGACACACTATTCTTTTGTACTTTGTCACGGCGGGCATAGGTATGCCTCCCCCGCCGCCTTCAGCATAGGTACCCTCTCATAAAAAGAGACTTGTTGCACCTGTGAGTCTCGTCTCCTAGGGGTCTAGTCCTCCAGCACACTATCCACCTCATATTTCTCTCTCTGACATACCCTTTTTGTTGTCTAGTGATTGTCTTCTTACAACGTACTTCGGTCATACAATTTTCTCCTGACACTCGCACGCTGGGGGGAAATCTGTTACACCATTTTTTGGTCATCTAACCTTTCATCATTAGATGGACCCAAGTGCACCATGTAAGACCAGTTTTACCCCAAGTAAAACTGCTTTCACTATGTTAATTAGGAAACCCCAAAAGGAATAATTAATTAAACCATAATTTAATTATTATTCCCAGTCATGTTTAACCCAAAAAAAAAGAAATTAATGAGATAAACCCATAGTTATCTTATTATTTTCTAGGAATAATTATTTAAATAATATTCCTTGTTAAATATGACCAAATCAACCACCATTAATCAAATAAATCATTATTTATTCGATTATATCCCAACCACTTCCTTAAAAAGATAAATAAATCATTTATTTATTTATTTTTCACTAATCAAGGGATTTGACCCAAGTCAAACACCCTTTCCCTCCAACAAATAATAATAAAATATTCCATAGAGGTGGATCTAGATGTGATTAACATTATTTTAATCATGCACCAAGATCTAGAAGGGCCCAATATTTTGTTATAAATAGGAGGGTTTTCCCCATCATTCTTCACCTTTTGTTGCCTATTAGATCACTCTGGATCTATACACTTGGTCTCATTTTCTACCATTTTGCTCCCATTGAGCTCTATCTTCTACATTGGGTTTTCTACATCTACAAGAGAGAAAGCTTAGATCTGAAGTGCTGAGGACTACAAAGAACCCATCCCATTGAGGAGATCTGGATACACCTTCTTGTTTCCTCCCAGGTGCCCTGTAATATAAAAATTCATTCAAAAAAATCGTGTTCTTGTCTTGTCCGTTGGATGCATGGAGCAAACTCTTTACTTTTCTGCCTAATGTCTTTCCATTTATAGATCTGTTTGTTGCAGCATTTTAACTACTAATTGCAGATCTGAAGATGTTTTGCAGCCTCTATTGTTGTTAGGGCTATTAGTTATGCGTAGCTAAAGTGGTTCTTTTTCGTACACTTCGACGAAGAATTCATACTAACAGGGGTTTGAAGCCTTGAAGATTGATGGTAGAAATCTTGGAGTAAGAAACCCTTTCTCCCTTCAAGATGACATTTTCTCAATGAGCTCCTCTCAACTCAAAGAGGAACTTGTACTTTCAGATCCAAGACCTCATTGTTTTTGGAAGACTATTGATGAAAGGGAGTTCTCAAGGAGAGATCTCATTGGAGGTTCACTTCAACACACCATGGAGTGCAATGTTCTTCTTCCTTTCTCACAAGAACAGATAGAAGATGGAGGACATCTTAGGATGGATAACATCTCTCATACTTGTGTTGGACATTCCTTGAGCCATACACATCATGATGGGAGGTTTTTTCCTACTACCTATTTGGGTCTTGATAGGGTCTCATTGATCCTTGAGAAGATTGCATTTCAAAATCCCATGAATTGCAAAGACATGAGTATGATTTGGGAGGATGGTAGCCTTCATGGGAGGAGTACCAAGGTGAAGAGAAGAAGAAGGCATCCACAAGTGATTGAGTGGATGTGGTTGATGAGTAAGGAGCTAGGAGGCTACTTGCAGATCTATGATATCGGGCAGCAGGAGGCTTGGCTGCGTTGGTTACTCTTGAAAGAGTTTGGCCATCACTTGGAAAACACTCTTCCTAAGAGTAAGAGGATGGATACTTGCATCATTGAGAAGCATAGAGTATGGATGCATGGTGTTGATAAGATACTCATATCATTCATTATGTCTTCATAACATGATCGGTATGATGGAGGTATGGGGAGGCAACAAAATGTCTTGTTGCTTTGCTTGTTTCTGGGAGAGCAAGAGCAGATTTTCTCTCACACTTTGTATGATGTTGCAGGAGGATGAGATGGCATTATCTCCTTGATCTTTGAAGATGGCTTGGAAGCACTTCCAACTTGGGAGGTATTCCATATTTGTTGCAACATCATTAGAGGATTTTTTGACAAGGAGCATGTCAAAGGACAGAGCTTTGTATTGACAGGAGCTTATTTGCATGATCTCACAGCGCTGTCACTTGGGAACAGAGATTTATGGATGAAATGTGCCTAGCGGAAGTGTGGTGGATCCATAACCCACAAGTCCCAGGATCATTTCATATTTTTTGCACTTGATGAACAAAGAGGAGGTAATGATGATAGAGACATCTACCACTATGGCATATTCTTCTTGACTTGGGGTTCCAAGCATAAGCAGGATTATCTTCTTGCAGCACATGGTTCATTATTCTTCATAGCATGCCAAAGCACTATGGAGGACTCATTTATGGACCCATGTACCATCTTACTTCCAGCATATGGTGAGGAGTTTGTTTATACATTCATTGATTTTCACACTCTTACCATTCTTATGCAGTGCATTGCTTCACAAGAGGGCAAGCTTGTCAAATTGCTCCTTGAGTTATATTGGGCCAATCTACATGATGGAGGCAGCCATCTCTTTTGTGGCCTTGGGAAAATTTTTTATCATCACATGTATGTTCAGTTTCTGCACTATAATATGTATCATATGAATACATGCATGATTCACCATGTAAAAATAAACATTTTACCTTGTACTTTCATCAAGCAGCAACTTGTAAAACTGCGCTGTACTTGTTTGGGAAGCTGTTGGTACCTTCTTGCACCACATGAAACCTTCAGCATTCTCTTCATATTATTGTTGATCATGACTTAATTTGTTGATATAGATCATATTTTTAAAGGAAGCATGATTATGAGAGAGGCACATGAGTTGGATGTGTCCTTGAGTGAGAAAAATTCTCACATTTTCTGCACTACATGTTCTAATGGGAGCATGGGAGGAGGTATGGACACCACTACTACATATATGTTCTCTTTTGAGGTGGACCATGGACTTGATAGACATCCATTGTACAGCCATGGACAAGTATTTGGTCATGTATTGTTGTTACATTCAGCCATTTACTATCCACTAGTAGATGTGATGGATTTTGTAGATTGCTTGCCATGTAATTTTCTAAAGTTGTAGTGGATGGAACTGCGCTGTGTCCTCTTGAGATGTTGTTTGAACTTTGTAGAATCATGTAAAACCTACAACAAACTTCTCATTTGGATACTCTATGATGATATTTTCCTATTCATCATGGATGGATTATTTTGGGCCAGCTTGTTCTTCATTGTTGGAGGAGCGTTCTTTGGAGAATTTTTCTTCACTTTTCCATTTGAGGGCAATAATTTTGCAGCCTAGGATCATCACATACTCTATAGTTATCATAAGTGGAGAGAAGGACAGCATGAGGTGATCAATGATGCTTTCCAAGTTCATATTTCCAGCCCACCTTCATTTCTGGAGCTTGAGGTGGAAGGAGATTTTCAGGAGTTGCCTTGTTGGGAGGTGGCTCATTTTGTTTGGAGGATTGCTTGGGGATGGAGGATCCACATGAGGGAGATGTTCCTAATCATATTTCAGACTCCATGCCTTGAGTGGAGACCTTCCAGTTCTGTCCTTGCAGTTGCTTGGGGACAAGCAACATTTGGGAGGGGAGGACTGTAATGTTCCAAATTTTTCTTCAATAAATTGGAACATTGATTTTTGCCTAAATTCATTTAGGATATGAATAATTGGGTAAGGAGGCCCAATGATAATAAAAATATAAATAAAATCCCTCTAGTTTGAAAAGGGATTAGCCATGGAACTAGATTTCACACCCTCATGTGTGAAAGGAGGTATTTGTAAAGAGGTTTGACCAAGTCAACCAGCGTAGGGTATGAGGTGGAAAGCACTACATGACAACATAGGAGGGAAGCTTCTAGAAGAAGGGAAACCCTAATTCGAAGTAGGGCCCTGTTGAAGCCTTGAAAATCGTTGCTTCAAACATCGAGGGATAACCACCCGATCGGGACCTTAAGACAGCTCCTTTTCCGTTTGGAATGGTGGCTCCGACTAGATTTATAGGACCAGTTTCCTAATAATTTGAATGGGTTGGTAATGGAATGGTTGATGGAAGGGAAAATGCGACTAAATGATTGAAATGAAAATACTAACTAATCTAATATAAACACTGATAAAGAAATTCTAAAACTAACCCGGGTATCATATGTGAATACAACTTAAAATTGTTTCAATTGAACAATAACCATAAAAATGTATTATAGCTTAATTGAAATGTGCAGCAACAAATAAAGATAACTCTGTTTAAGAAATTAAACAGAGTTATATTAGCATATTGTATTCATCATTGTATATCATTTACATATACTTATGAAAGATCAATATTTCTAATATACTCAAAAATGATATATATAAAGAAATATTATGAAACGAAGTACATATAAACAATAGAAAATTTAAAAGAGAATATCATAAAACAAAAGAAATTAACAGTGAATAGATAGAAATACCATATCCATCTTGAGACTTTCAAATGTAATATGATACTCTAATCCAGCAATTCCGATGCAAAATCAACTCCAAGGTACAGAAAAGTAACTCTTAAAAATAATTATGCTCAGAATCACCAGATGTGACCCTTTATAAAAGAATATAGGAGTAAATGGAGTATAGAAATGTAATCTCCAAGTCAAAAATATTACAAATTAAGGACCCCCTTTTTAAATGCATGAAAGGGGTTTAAATAGGTACTTAACAAAACAAAATAACTAAAACTATTCCTACAATCTATCTAAAAAAAATATCTGAAACTGAAATGCGAGTTGTTAGTAGACTGGCTCATTGATCATCAGTGGATGTGCGAAGGTGGCAAATATTGAGCATATCTTGGACTTCTGTTGGCCGACTCATTTTTGAATGTAACTGCCCAGTGTATGTAGCATCAAAGAATTCAGGAATGATACATTGAATAGCATTCGAAAGGAATTTTATGGCCATCTGTTGACTGTGTGGATTGATTAGATAAGACCATATATTATCCCATGAGATTCCTTGAAGTTTGCTAATCTGTTGATTTTTATTGGTTATATCTTCCTTCCACCTGGAATCAGCTACTTTTACTTTAGGTAATTCGCCTGGGGTACAATCTGAGATCAAATTGGTAGCGTACAAGCTTTCATTAATCAATTGTGTTGTATTATTCATTAAACCTTTAGCCCTTGATATGGCTCTTTCTAATTTCATCAACTGTTGTTTCCATTCCATAAATAAAATTTCCTTGTGGCTTTCTTCAATTCTAGGAAGATTAGCTTTTCTTCCCTGCTCTATATCCTGCCATGAAAGGAACTTGGAAATTTTATCATCAGCATCCTCAATTTCTTGCCTAAGGGTGACTGATTTATCTATCAAAGATGATGTTACTTCACACAAAGGCTCAATTTGTGTTAACTGTAGACAAAATTCATTTAACTGTTGAGATAGCAGTTTGTTTATTTCAAGAGCTTCAGTTATGAATTGGTCTAACTTAGGATACTCCTTGAACTTGTCCAATGCTGATTGGAATGTTTTTTCCTATTCAATCTTTGAATTTCTCTCACTTTGTAGAAGATTTTGTAGCTTTTCTACCTCTTGATTCAACTGTTGTTGTTTTCCCAAGGATTTTTCATCAATCTTTTTCTTTTCAAGGCTGAGCTGCTCTTCTAGTTATTTAGTTCTGAGTTCTGCATCCTGTACTCGTTGTTCCAACTGAATAATCTTTTGTTGATCACCTGCAACCTATTATTCAAAAACAGTAATTTGCATATCCTTTTGTTTTACTAGTTGTGAAACTTCGGAAGCTTTATCTATAGTGGCAGCACTATAGGCACCGGCATACTAAGACAGTTTGGTGAGATCCTCAGATGGATCCACCTCAGCATTTTTATAAACAATATTTAGAAGTTCCCCCTGTGATGCCAAAAGTGCATCTTGTTATGTTTTCCTCATTTTCCTTTGTTTTCTTACAACATCCCTATGTTTGGGACTGTAGAATATATCTAAAGGAGGGATTTCTTCTATCTTTAGCATAATTTCTCCAGTGGGGTTTTCAGGAATGATTTCCACATCCTGATCTTTGGGATTGTCAACTTGAGGAGTGTTTTACAATCCTATCTGTTGGGCAAAGTGTTGATGTTGATTTAGCAAATGAGGAGAAACAACCAGTTCAGTATCTACTTGTCCTTCAAGTTGAGAACCTACATTATCATTCTTGGGTGCCTGTTCAATGTTTTTACTTTCTTTGCTTCTTTTCTCAATATGTATATGGGCATCAGTACCCGTGTTCCCTTTTTCTGTTTGAACTAAAGGCTTCTGTGTATCCTTTTTAGTAGTTGTTTCTGTTTTGGCAGTGTTAGCTTTGCTGTTGTCGTCCTTTTTTCCCAGAACAGGATCAACTCCTGTTACTTCTTCACCAGAAGTACGTCCTGCTTGTTGTGATGCTTTCTCCTATGTGGGAGCTCTCAACTGATCAAGAGGCACTTTAAGTAACCTCTGACTTCTATACAACAAAAAAAAATTCATGTCCTCGGGCTGTAACTTGGACTTGGTTGAATCAAAAACTTGGGATATATTATCCATGGAAACAAATAAATCATCAAAAATGTTTGGTTCATGTTCGAACCGGGCAATCAAAACAGAAGTAGTAAAATCATACGCCACTTTTCTTGGGTCGTATTGTCTTCCAGGAACTGTTGAAAACTTAAGATCATAAATCTTAACAGCTTCTTTCTCAGCATGAGCGAAACTATTAAGAGTATAGTCACCACACTTAAAGGGGAAGGTAGGCCACATAAGCTTTTTATTTCTTTTCAAAATTCTAGACATTCCTTCAACTGTCAGTTGATAAGAAATCTCCTGAGCTAATAGCGTATCTGGAACATATAGGGGAAGGATATGTGGCTGAACAATACTCCCAAAAATTCTGATATAAGTGAATTTTTCTTCCCCAAACCAATCTCCGATAGAGGACAAATCAGTCTTGGCTTTATTGGAAAGTCTAGGAGGGAAATGGCCAAAAATGGTTTGGTAAATTGGAATGAGAAAACCATGACAGACTCTGTAGACATGAAGTTTGAAATGTTCTTTCCATAAGAAATTGTGATACACATGAATGGAGATAGGTTCCTTTGGAGTCCATTTCCAGCCTAGCATGGTGAACTCAGAATTGAAACAGAGAGCATCCAAAATATAAGCACAAAAATGGAAAGGGGTAGAATTCCCTGAATTCTTGTCTTTTCTGTACTCTAGAATTCGATTGGCTATCTTATCCGACAAAATGACAGCCCAATCCATAACTTCAGAACTAACAGCATAATGGATTAACGGGACCATTTGAATAGAAAATCTAGCAGAGTTATCGTTTCTGAACAACCTACACATCATCGTTGCGGCATAACAATATGGAGGTGCGAGAGACTCCACAAAGTACATACCTGATGCCTCCTGCTTATGCTTAACAGGGTTACTCCTCCATTCTTTGATTGGCTCTGCCTGGTTTGGATGTTCCGCAGCATATTCCTTAAGGAAGTCTTTGTTGTAAATCTTTTGCAGATTGGGAAGATGGTACATCGCTTTAATATCCTCTGCCCTGAATGACCCAAACACTAATCCAGAAGTAGAAACAAAATCCTGTTTTGAATGGTCCAATTGTCAATGACCCATCTGATAACATCATAGTAGGGAAAAATGTTTGCCTGGGCAGCTACTCGGTGTAAAAATGAATTTTCCAATGCACTGATTTGAGTTTCAGATCAGATTCTGAATCTTCTTCATCAGGAACAGTTGCCTTAGGCAAAACAACCCTAGGTTTCTCTTTTTCAATCAAATTGTATACATTCTCCCATGTCATCTTCCCCATTCCTTGACAGGAGGTGTCTGTGACTAGCTTGAGCTTCACCGGTTTCTCCTTAGGTGGCATGTTTAACATAGGAGCTTTTGCAACAAAAGCAGCTTTAGACTTTCTGCTTCTTTTTGACATTTCGGTGTCGAGCAAATTCTCTCTGGTTCGGCGAATGAAAGGATTCGAACTTTTGTTGTGCAATTCAAATGAATGCTTTCAGCCGAAATAAAACACAATAATGAGAATGGCTATCCAAAAATCCGTTTTTTTAATTACCATCTAATCTCCGCGTATTTACAACATAAATGTTCTCCAAGGGGTCACATTCACGCATTGAAAACAAAATAACCCATGATCTTTTGCCTGATTTTCAATTAATATTGTCGTACAATCGGAGATCGGCGCATCCTTGTAATAAATGTTAAAATTCACTTTTGATGGTTTGCAATGCGATGAATAAATATAAAGGCGAAATAACAATCACATCACAAGTCTTCAATGGTGCGTAAGATAATTCAACATAATTTATTGTCGATTTTCCGATTGCGACAATCGCATCGCAAATTGTTTTGAAAGGAAATGCAAAAATGCTTTCTACCGAATCCCAATCGCATCGGAGATTTTACAATGGAATGAACTGTTCAATACTATCTCGGAAAATGCAATTGCGATTGAGCGCGATCGTATCGGAATTTTAAAGGGAATGCAATGTTTTAACTCTCTTCCGAAACGCGATTGCGATAAATCGCATCGCATCATCATAAAATAGAAAAGTGCAATAATTAATATTATTCCGAAATGCGATTGCGATTGAGCGCGATCGCATCGGAACTTCTCAAAGCAATAACAACTCTTTAAAAGAACTTCTCAAAGCAATAACAACTCTTTAAAAGAACTTCTCGAAAATTCCGAGTGCGATTGTTGTTTATATTAACATATTTCTAAGTATAAAGTTTTTCTAATATGTTCAAAATATGTTAAAAGGTCTTCTAATACATCGGATCGGAAAGTTTTTTTTTAAGTTTGTGTACTTTGTGAATAAAATGTGATATGCACCCTTTTATCTATGGATATTTTATTTTTATTTAGGAAAAAGATATTATAAAAAAAGGGGACCTATTTTTAAATGAGATTTATTCTAAAATTTAAAAATGGGGAGGGTTGTTGTACAGTACAACAATTGGCAATTCACTGGAAGAAACAGTTATCTCTGAAAAAATGAAATGAATATTATATTTTTAGTAAGTAAAAATTTCTAAAGATAATGAAAACTTTTCTTAAGATAATTTAAATAAAATCTAACTATGAAAAAGAATAAAAATCGCTTACAACTTCTTTCTAATTCTTCAAGGATAAAAACATTTTTGGGTTATCTCAAGCTTTGATTGGTTGATAATAATAAAGTAAGTGGATTTTCTCAAGTTTAGCTTATGTAATATACTCTATTGTCACAGGTATTGCCTCTGCTGCCAGCAAACGTTCATAGTTTCGACAGGGTTACCTTTTAACCATTAACTTTTCATTGTCCCATCCAATTAAGATTATGACTCTTTAAAAATAAATTCATAAGACATATTTTCTCATATTTTTGTCTTTTATTTATTTTTCTTAATTTAAGAGCCATTGTTCTGGTTTGGTAGCCAGTTAGTAACAATGCCATTCACTAGTTGTAATTAAACTGAACAAGCCAGCTCGTGATGAGACCCCTTGTCTTAATTTATAAGCCATTACCCTGTTTTGGTATGTAGTATTAGTAATGTCAGTTTGATTACTTCCTATGATCATGGTAAGCAGGTTCGTGATGAGACCTCTTATCTCCTAAATTTGGTCATATAATGTCTTTAGAATTACATTCTAAAATATCACAATCGAAATGGACAGGGTGAAATAGTTGTATCCTTAAGAATATATGGATGACAATTTTCAGAGTTTTTGTTTGCTAAAGTTTGAAAAAGTCCTTACTTTTTAAAAATAACCTTTCTCTGCTTAATAAACTTATAATGATTTACATTTTCATCGAAGTTTCACAAGATCATGCAAATGTTTTAAACAAATTTTCAAAGTTTAACATTTTATTTTAAACTATATAAAAATTCTAATCAATTCCCTAAAATTCTTATTTACTTAAAATAAGTATTTATAACATTCTTTCTAAGACAATTTTCTAATAGTAAAAAGTCAATTAAAGACTATTAACAACTTTTATTTACAAAAACAAATAAAAAAATGCAGAAAGGAATATGTACAAGTAAGAAGGGGTTACCTCCTTATGAAAAGAATTTCATTAAGACAAGCCCGTTTACAGGAAGAGATTCTCTCTTTCCTGTTAAATCTTGAAGTATGAATGTATATGAGCCTATCTTTTCAGCAATCTGAAATGGTCCAAGCCACATCTTTTGGAATTTGGTATGCTTACCTTTTTCTTCATGTGCTTTATCCCATTTCAGAACAAGATCACCAATTGAAAAAAAAATTGAACCGGTGGAATTTGAATCAAAAGAAGATTTAACAAGTTGTTGATGTTTTTCATGAACACTTCTTGCTTTCTCTCTATCCTCTTCTAATTTTAGGATTTGATCAAATCTCAATTGAATGGATGAGGAAGGATTTTCTTCAATGAATTGCACCAGGGCTAATGATGGAAGAGCTAGATTTGATGGTATTACAACTTCTTTACCATAAACTAAATTGAAAAGTGAAGTTCCAATAGAAGCTTTAAAAGTAATACGATCAGCCCATAATGCAAAAATTAAAGACTTGTGCCAACTCTTTTGATTTTGATCAATAGTTCTTTTAATAATCTTTAAGAGATTTTTATTAGTGGATTCAGCTAAACCATTACCTTGTGGATAATAGTTAACTGAATATTTCAATTTAAAACCTCTCTTAATTGATAATTCCATTATACTATTACCAAAAAAATAAGATGCATTGTCAAAGACCAGAGCGTTAGGTACACCAAACCTGGTAATGATGAATTGATCGATAAAATCAATAATTGCATCAGAATTGGCTACCTTTAGAGGAATTTCTTCTACCCACTTTGTGAAGTAATTTGTTGTTGTGAGGATTTACTTATGTTTCTTGGAAGAATGAGGAGTTATCTCACCAATAATATCAAGCCCCCATTGCTCAAATGGTTGTTCAATGTTTACTGGCTGTAGAGGAAAAGTTGGCTTCCTCTGTCTTCCACTAGCAGTTTGGCAAATCTTGCACTTCCTCATATAATCATGAGTATCTTTAAAAAGGGTAGGCCAATAATATCCAGCATGGATGATTTTGTGAGTTGTGGTATCACCTCCAAAATGACATCCTGCTGGTCCATCGTGTAATTCCTGCAAAACCTTCTTTGCTTCAGTCTGTTCAAGACATCTTAGTAAGATTGAATCATAATTTTTTCTGAATAACACATCATCAATGATTTCATATTTAGTAGCCTTCAATCTTAAAGCACGTTTATTCTTATAGCTGAGATTAGAAGGAGCATACCCATTTTTCAAGTAAAATATCAGATCATCATACTGAGATTCAGAATCCGTAACACTTATCTGACTTACTTGAATAGCATTCTCTGGATCTTGATTTTCTGGTATGTTATGAGCTCCTGCTAATAATCTGAAAAAACCTTGTTCTCTAACAATCTTTGTTGGTTTAATGTCAATATCATATTCTTGCAAGGCTGTCACCCAATTAGCCCTTTTTTCTCCTACTTCTCTTTGAATTAGTAATTGTCTTACTGCTGAGAAAGGAACAATCACTTTTGTGTGCGTTTTTAAGAGAAAAGGCCTAAAATGCTTGATTGACTTAAATACAACGAAAGCTTGTTTTTCAACATCAGAATAATTCAGCTCAGCTCCTTGTAGATTTGAGCTGAAGAAAGAAATCGGTGCTTCGATTTTTTAATCATTGAGCTGTGTTAAAACAGCGGCATAAGAAGTTTCAGTTGCCAAAGTATACATAATAAAATCATTGGAAAAATTGGGAGTATTCAATGCAGGTGCATCAATAATTGCCTTATTGATTGCATTGAAGGCTTATTTTTCTTTATGACCCCATTTGAACACTGAATTTTTCCTAATCATATTCTGCATAGGCAAAAAAATTAAAGAAAAATCTGGAATGAATCTTTTTACAAAATTAATCTGACCTAGAAATGATTGCATGGACTTTTTATTGTGAGGTAAAGAAATGTCAGAAATTTCTTTAACTCTATCAAGATCAATATATATACCATCTTTTGACACAAAAAACCCTAAGAGTTTTCCTTGATCAAGATCAAAGAAAGATTTCTTTGGGTTTAATGAAATACCAAATCTTCTACATCTTTCAAATATTTGTTTCAGATCTTGTAGATGATTGAATATTTTCTTTGAATAAACTGTTATGTCATCAAGATAAATAACAACTGATCTATTAATCAGACCCTTAAATGCTATGTCCATGGCTCTCTGGAAAGTAGCTACTGCATTCACTAAACCAAAAAGCATTTTATGATAAGCATAAGTTCCCCATTTGGTCCTGAAAGTATTTTTCAACCTATCATCTGGATGTACCAGAATTTTATTATACCCTGAAAATCCATCAAGGAAGGACATGAGTTCAGAACTGGCTACCTTTTGGAGAATTTTCTCCATAGTTGGCAATGGGAAATTGTCTTTTTGACATGCCTTGTTTAAATTCTTGAAATAAATACAGATTCTAATATCGCCATTTTTCTTCCTAATGGGTACCATATTGGAAACCCAATTGGAATGCCTTACAGGAAAAATGATTTTGGCTTTCAGAAGTTTGTTGAGTTCTATTTTGATTTTATCTTCAAGATTTGGATGAATCTTTCTCAATTTCTGTTGCACAGGTTTAACATCATATAGCATTAGAATTGTGTGTTGAATTACAGAAGTATCATAAGTCTTTAAATCTTCATAATTCCAAGCGAAGACATTTTTGTATTTACTCAAAAGTTTAATGAAAGCATATCGTTCTTCTGGAGTTAAATTAAGACCTAGATTAACATTCTGGGGTTTAGAATTAGAGCCAAGATTGACTAATTCAAACTTCAAAGTTGAACTTTGAATTTTGGCATTAGTAACTTTCTTGAACCTGTCTTTAATATCATAAATATCTTCTAGTTTAACAACAGATTTGGGTATCGGATTTTCATTATTTCTTGAAGTAATTTGCAGATCATGATCATCTTCATCAATAATTTGTTCATCGTATGATTTCTCAAAAGTTAAGAAATTCAAAATATCTTGATCATGGTAGAATACCCTCCAGTTAGTGATATTATCTGGGACAGATGGGCGAAAAATTAACTCTACTGAAAATCTATCAGGACTGCAATCTTCAGCAGGAAGGAGTTTAGATGCAACATTAGCTAACAAGTCAGCTGATGTGTTTTGATTCATGGGAATAGAAGAAATATTAAATGCTAGAAATTGAGTGGTAAGATCCTGTAATAGGGTTTGATAGTGTTTAAGATGTCCTGAAAGATCATGGATGGCATTCCTTACTTGTCTTATGACAATTTCGGAATCTCCATAAACTTTCAGGTATTTTACATTTAACCCTATGGCCTTATAAAGCCCTTGAATCAAGGCTTCATATTCAGCAATATTATTAGTACACTCAAATTCTAATCTACATGATAGCATAGTCTTCTCTCCATTTGGATTAATTAGGATTCATCCTGCTCCTGCTCCATCACTAGATTTTGATCCATCAAAATATAATGACCAAAACAAATTCCTATCTATGGGTTTATCTACAAAAGAATCAGAAATATTTACAATTCTGGAAGAATCTGATTGTGAAAAATTTTCAATTTGAGAAACAAAAGTATTTACAGAGAATGGTGATTGTGGTGCAATAAAATTTCCAAGAAAAGACTCGACGGAATAACCTCCAAGAATATTATTGTTGAAAGCTACCGGTTCATTTGGTTGCTCGAATTCAGTTATAGTGTGAGTCATATGTTTCTCTCGTTCGACTTTGATTTGATTAGGTTTCCCTTTGTAGGGAAGCCACATATGTGAATAATCAGTTGAAATATAACCGTTAAGGTTCGCAGACCAGTCCATGCTTAAGACTAACCCATAGAATTCTGGAATATCTGCAATTAGAATATCAATTCTTTGGACAATCCTAGGGTCAGAAGCTAGTCTAATGGTGACTGAATTGATTTCTCCAATAAATTGAACCTTGGAGCGATCCAATTTTACAATATGAAAAGCAGACTTCTGAGGTTCGATATTCAACTTAGCACAAACTGAAGAAGGCATTATATTGGAAGATGCTCCCAAATCAATCAAACAATTATGCAAATTCTTATTTTATATTTCATAGGTTAGCAGAAATGGAGGTGTCTGGGAACCTGATCTTTCTCCAATAAGAACAGTGTCAGATGCATCTACTTTTTCTGGTGGCTTACCAGTCCCTTTAGCTACTTTAGCTACTACACCACTCGGTAGAGGAGCAATGGGTGTAGCGTTTAATTCTTTTAATAACAGCTTTTGTTGATGTTTGAGTTTGCTAAGTTCTGTAATGAGATATTCGCTCTAGTATTTTTCATGTCCTCAACAATATTATAATCCATCGGATCTAATACTACCAGGGTTTTGGATGATGGTGTGGGAGGATGGGGAGATGATGGCTAATTGTGAGTGGGTAATGAAGAAGTCTTTTTTGTAGGAGTTTTGTCTTTGGTACTTGGAGTTGTATTTTTCTTCTTCGGAACAGTTTGAACAGGTTCCGATGTAAATTTGCTCCTAGTACTTACAGGCATAGCTTCTTGTTCCATGTCACTATCTGAATTAGGGAGAATAAAATCCCACATTCCATTTAGTTCAACTTCTTCTTCTCTTTCATATTCTTCGTTTGATATTAGAGGATTCTCTTCGTATTCTTCTTCTTCTGATTCTGCATTGGAAATTGCATTGGGAGGTTTTGATTCACTTTGATTTCTCCTGAAATTTCTAAATGGTCTTTTTGTAGACGTTTCTGCTACCTGCTTCCTGATCTCAACCATTTCATTAGACATGGTTTTGAGGACCTTCTGTAAACCTTCCATGTCATATGGATCTCTTGGTGTTTTTTTTCTTGGAATCATCTTTAAAAGTGACTTTCTTTGATTTTCTTTCATCAACAACATTTTTCTTATCAAGAGCAATCATCCGCTTTTCCACTGAAATAGCTTCCTTCATATTTTCAACTAAAGTTGGATTTGCAGCTCTATCTACGAAAATTGCTATATTTGAGGGTAAATCATTAATGTACCATTCACTTCTAACTTGTTCACTTGGTTTAGATGTTGCAGGGATCTTGTTCAAGATTTTATTAAATCGTGATTTAAAGTATTTAATGGGTTCCTCTGATTGAGTCTTTAAATTGGAGAGATCGTTAATTAAGGTAGCAACTGATCTTTCATCTCCATATTTAGTTAAAAATTGTTCCTCAAACATATCCCAATCAGTGATAGAATCAGCAGGTAAGGAAAAGTACCAGGATCCTGCTGTTCCTTGTAAAGTATAGGGAAATAATCGGACTACAACATCTTCATGCTCCACTTGATTCAGATTTATAGCAAGCATGAAATTGTTGATATGTTCTTCTGCTGATACACCACTATCTGGACTAAACTTTGGAAGCCATTTTTTAGGATGATCAGGTAGATCATGCAAAGGTGCATCCATATTCACAACTCCTGGTCTAGTCCATGGTCTTTGTGCTAGTTGTGCCATTCTTGTAACGATGATAGATGAGCTAGAAGGGATAACTGGTATATTAGTAGTAACTGTTGAAGTACCAGAAGAGACAATTAACGTTTGAGTAGATGTGGTTTGAGGAGATGAATATTGAGCAGATGAAGTTTGAGCAGAGGAGGAAAATTGAGCATATGTAGATGAGACTATTGCACTTTCTTGATTTGGAGCTTGGGAAACAGATGATTGAATATGCGATGAAGAACTGGTACCACTTTCTGTTTCCGATGGAGTTTTTCTTACTTTGACTCTACTAGGTATAGGAAATTCTTTTGGGGAAATTCCAAGTTTTTCACTTTGTGATCTAGTAAGAGGTCTGGAGGAAACAAACTGCAAAGTGACACTACCTTCAGATAATTCTGATTGTTCTAATGATAATGAGAATCCTTGAAGTTTTCGGGTCAAGGCCTCAACTTCAGGGGACTCAGGAGTTGGATTATCTGATTGATCTGAAACTTTGGTAGTGGGTGTTTAAATACTTTTCTCAATTTCTTCTATTGTGATTTGAGATGTGGAAGAAATTGAAGGTGATGAGGGTGATGTGCTCTTAGAATGGCTTTCAGATTTAGATTTATCTGCCATTCATAGCTTATGGCCCTCCTTCTAGCGCTAAAAATGTTGAAGCCTCGAAAATCGCTGCTTCAAACATTGGGGGATAACCACCCGATCGGGACCTTAAGACAGCTCCTTTTCCGTTTGGAATGGTGGCTTCGACTGGAATTGTAGGACCATTTTCCTAATAATTTGAATGGGTTGGTAATGGAATGGTTGATGGAAGGGAAAATGGGACTAAATGATTGAAATGAAAATACTAACTAATCTAATTTAAATACTGATAAAGAAATTCTAAAACTAACCCGGGTATCATATGTGAATACAACTTATTGTTTCAATTGAACAATCACCATAAAAATGTATTATAGCTTAATTGAAATGTGCAGCAACAAATAAAGATAACTCTGTTTAAGAAATTAAACAGAGTTATATTAGCATATTGTATTCATCATTGTATATCATTTACATACACTTATGAAAGATCAATATTTCTAATATACTCAAAAATGATATATATAAAGAAATATTATGAAACGAAGTACATATAAAAAATAGCAAATTTAAAAGAGAATATTATAAAACAAAAGAAATTAACAGTGAATAGATAGAAATACCATATCCATCTTGAGACTTTCAAATGTAATTTGATACTCTAATCCAGCAATTCCGATGCAAAATCAACTCCAAGGTACATAAATGTAACTTTTAAAAATAATTCTGCACAGAATCACCAGATTTGACCCTTTATAAAAGAATATAGGAGTAAATGGAGTACAGAAATGTAATCTCCAAGTCAAAAAATTTACAAATTAAGGACCCCCTTTCTAAATGCATGAAAGGGGTTTAAATAGGTACTTAACAAAACAAAATAACTAAAACTATTCCTACAATCTATCTAAAAAATATATCTGAAACTGAAATGCGAGCTATTAGTAGACTGGCTCATTGATCATAAGTGGATGTGCGAAGGTGGCAAATATTGAGCAAATCTTGGACTTCTGTTGGCCGACTCATTTTGAATGTAGCTGCCCAGTGTATGTAGCATCAGAGAATTCAGGAATGATACATTGAATAACATTCGAAATGAATTTTATGGCCATCTGTTGACTGTGTGGCTTGATCAGATAAGACCACATACTATCCCATGAGATTCCTTGAAGTTTGCTAATATGTTGATTTTTATTGGTTATATCTTCCTTCCACCTAGAATCAGCTACTTTTACTTTAGGTAATTCGCCTGGGGTACAATCTGAGATCAAATTGGTAGCGTATAAGCTGTCATTAATCAATTGTGTTGTACTATTGATTAAACCTTTAGCCCTTGATATGGCTCTTTCTGATTTCATCAACTACTGTTCCCATTCCATAAACAATTGTCTTTCTTCAATTCTAGGAAGATTAGCTTTTCTTCCCTGCTCTGTATCCTGCCATGAAAGGAACTCGGAAATTTTGTCATCAGCATCCTCAATTTCTTGCCTAATGGTGACTGATTTATCTATCAAAGATGATGTTACTTCACACAAAGGCTCAATTTGTGTTAACTGTAGACAAAATTCATTTAACTGTTGAGATAGCAGTTTGTTTATTTCAAGAGCTTCAGTTATGAATTGGTCTAACTTAGGATACTCCTTGAACTTGTTCAATGCTGATTGGAATGTTTTTTCCTATTCAATATTTGAATTTCTCTCACTTTGTAGAAGATTTTGTAGCTTTTCTACCTCTTGATTCAACTAATGTTGTTTGCCCAAGGCTTGTTCATCAATCTTTTTCTTTTCAAGGCAGAGTTACTCTTCTAGTTGTTTAGTTCTGAGTTCTGCATCCCGTACTTGTTGTTCCAACCAAATAATCTTTTGCTGATCACCTGCAACATGTTCTTCAAAAATAGTAATTTGCATATCCTTTTGTTTTACTAGCTGTGAAACTTCAGAAGCTTTATCTATAGTGGCAGCACTATAGGCACCGACATACTGAGAAAATTTGGTGAGATCCTCAGATGGATCCACCTCAGCATTTTTATAAACAATATTTAGAAGTTCCCCCTGTGATGCCAAAAGTGCATATTGATCTATTTTCCTCCTTTTCCTTTGTTTTCTTACTACAACCCTATGTTTGGGACTGTAGAATATATCTAAAGGAGGGATTTCTTCTATCTTTAGCATAATTTCTCCAATGGGGTTTTCAGGAATGATTTCCACATCCTGATCTTTGGGATTGTCAACTTGAGGAGTGTTTTGCAATCCTATCTGCTGGGAAAAGTGTTGATATTGATTTAGCAAATGAGGAGAAACAACCAGTTCAGTATCTACTTGTCCTCCAAGTTGATAACCTGCATTATCATTCTTGGGTGCATGTTCAGTGTTTTTTCTTTCTTTGCTTCCTTTCTCAATATGTATATGGGCATCAGTACCCGTGTTCCCTTTTTCTGTTTGAACTAAAGGCTTCTGTGTATCCTTTTTAGCAGCTATTTCTGTTTTGGCAGTGTCAGCTTTGTTGTTGTCATCCTTTTTTCCCAGAACAGGATCAACTCCTATCACTTCTTTACTAGAAGTACTTCCTGCTTTTTGTGATGCTTTCTCCTGTGTGGGAGCTCTCAACTGATCAAGAGGCACTTTAAGTAACCTCTAGCTTCTATACAACAACAAAAAAATTCATGTCCTCGAGCTATAACTTGGACTTGGTTGAATCAAAAACTTGGGATATATTATCCATGGAAACAAATAAATCATCAAAAATGTCTGGTTCATGTTTGAACCGGGCAATCGAAACAGAAGTAGTAAAATCATACGCCACTTTTTTTAGGTCGTATTGTCTTCCAGGAATTGTTGAAAACTTAAGATCAGAAATCTTAACAACTTCTTTCTCAGCATGAGCAAAACTATTAAGAGTATAGTCACCACACTTAAAAGGGAAGGTAGGCCACATAAGCTTTTTATTGCTTTTCAAAATTCTAGACATTCCTTCAACTGTCAGTTGATAAGAAATCTCCTGAGCTAATAGCTTATCTGGAACATATAGGGGAAGGATATGTGGCTGAACAATACTCCCAAAAATTCTGATATAAGTGAATTTTTCTTCCCCAAACCAATCTCCGATAGAGGACAAATCAGTCTTGGCTTTATTGGAAAGTCTAAGAGGGAAATGGCCAAAAATGGTTTGGTAAATTGGAATGAGAAAACCATGACAGACTCTGTAGACATGAAGTTTGAAATGTTCTTTCCATAAGAAATTGTGATACACATGAATGGGGGTAGGTTCCTTTGGAGTCCATTTCCAACCTAGCATGGGGAACTTAGAATTGAAACAAAGAGCATCTAAAATATAAGCACAAAAATGGAAAGGGGTGGAATTCCCTGAATTCTTGTCTTTTTTGTACTCTAGAATTCGATTGGCTATCTTATATGACAAAATGACAGCCCAATCCATAATTTCAGAACTAACTGCAGAATGGATTAACGAGACCATTTGAATAGAAAATCTAACAGAGTTATCGTTTCCGAACAACCTACACATCATCGTTGCGGCATAAAAATATGGAGGTGTGAGAGACTCCACAGAGTACATACCTGATGCCTTCTACTTATGCTTATTAGGGTTACTCCTCCATTCTTTGATTGGCTCTGCCTGGTTTGGATGTTCCGCAGCATATTCCTTAAGGAAATCTTTGTTGTAAATCTTTTGCGAATTGGGAAGATGGTACATCGCTTTAATATCCTCTGCCCTGAATGACCCGAACACTAATCCAGAAGCAGAAACAAAAGTCCTGTTTGAATGGTCACATTGTCAATGACCCATCTGATAACATCATAGTAGGGAAAAATGTTTGCCCGGGAATCTACTCGGTGTAAAAATGAATTTTCCAATGCACTGAGTTGAGTTTCAGAATCAGATTCTGAATCTTCTTCATCGGGAACAGTTGCCTTAGGCACAACAACCCTAGGTTTCTCTTTTTCAATCAAATTGTATACATTCTCCCATGTCATCTTCCCTAGTCCTTGACAGGAGGTGTCTGTGACTAGCTTGAGCTTCACCGGTTTCTCCTTGGGTGGCATGTTTAACACAGGAGCGTTTGAAACAAAAACAACTTTAGACTTTCTGCTTCTTTTTTACATTTCGGTGTCGAGCAAATTCTCTCTGGTTCGGCGAATGAAAGGATTCGAACTTTTCTTCTGCAATTCAAATGAATGCTTTCAGCCGAAATAAAACACAATAATGAGAATGGATATCCAAATATCCGTTTATTTAACTACCATCTAATCTCCGCGTATTTACAACATAAATGCTCTCTAAGGGGTCACATTCACGCATTGAAAAAAAAATAACCCATGATCTTTTGCCTGATTTTCAATTAATATTGCCGTACAATCGGAGATCGGTGCATCCTTGTAATAAATGTTAAAATTCACTTTTGATGGTTTGTGATGCGATGAATAAATATAAAGGCGAAATAACAATCGCACCGCAAGTCTTCAATGGTGCGTAAGATAATTCAACATAATTTATTGCCGATTTTCCGATTGCGACAATCGCATCGCAAATTGTTTTGAAAGGAAATGCAAAAATGCTTTCTACCGAATCCCAATCGCATCGGAGATTTTACAATGGAATGAATTGTTTAATACTATCTCCGAAAATGTGATTGCAATCGCATCGAAATTTTAAAGAGAATGCAATGTTTTAACTCTCTTCCGAAACGCGATTACGATAAATCACATCGCATCGTCATAAAAATAGAAAAGTGCAATAATTAATATTATTCCGAAATGCGATTGCGATTGAGCGTGATCGCATCGGAACTTCTCAAAGAAATAACAACTCTTTAAAAGAACTTCTTGAAAATTTCCGAGTGCGATTACTATTTATACTAGCATATTTCTAAGTATAAAGTTTTTCTAATATGTTCAAAATATGTTAAAAGGTCTTATAATACATCGGATCGGAAAGTTTTTTTTTAAGTTTGTGTACTTTGTGAATAAAATGTGATATGCACCCTTTTATCTATGGATCTTTTATTTTTAATTATGAAAAAGATATATAAAAAAGGGGACCTATTTTTAAATGAGATTTATTCTAAAATTTAAAAATAGGGAGGGTTGTTGTATAGTACAATAGGCACATGGAGAGCCTTCATTTGCTATATATGTAGAGGAGGAGAGCCATTTCCATTCATGCATATGTCTATGGTTTCATGTCTATTCAGACATTGAGCATTCTTTGCTGCTTAGCAAGAATTGTCGGGAAACTCCTGTTTAGGATTTCCTCACCTTCTTGAGAGGCCTCTTGGAGGTTGGTTCTTCATTCTCCACATTTCTTGGCTCAAGGCCAAAGCATCTCCTCCAGGACAGCGTTATTACTACAACAACATAATATTGTGTTGTAGGGTGTTGTAGTGGAGACTCCACAACACCTCTTCCATTGCTTGTTTTCAGAGGGAGAGTCTTTCTTACCTTTTGAAGATCACTTTGGAAGTCTTGGAGCTTATTTTCAAATCTTGGCATCAGGCCAACTCATATTCTTTCCCCTACTGCGCAGTTTGCTCCAATAACTGCGTTATTTCCATAAGTGCATTTGCTGCGGGGTTTTGCAGATTGATTGGAGGGTGAGATCTCAAGTGTAAGGAGCAACCTTCCACTTAGGAGATCCATTGGAGAGGGTTTACTTGATATTTCCCATCATATTCAGTCTTCTTCATTGAGTTCCAGATTTGAGTTGCAGCAGTTGCCCAGCAACTCCGACATTTTTTCCATTTTGTATATTTCAGCCAATCCCTTGGAGGATTGATGTATTATTGTGTCTAAGGGTTAGAGCTTTACTTTCCTATCATATTTGAGCCACATAATGCCATATTCATGTATTGACATCATTTTGTAGCAGTGTTCTATAATAGATTGCGTCCTCATAGCCTGGGTTTATGCAGAAATAGCAGTGTTCTTTCATATTCATGTACATGTATTGTTGAGGCTTGCATTGCCTTTCTTGAGAGGTTGTTTCCTCAAGACTTGTGTTGGGGTTCCCATGTTTTGTCCAGATTGGCAAGACCAAAAGATGAGACAACATCAAAACCGCTTTGGGGCCCTAGGATCTAGCCCTCCTGGACCCAGAGAGGGATCTCTCCAATGAAACAAAGAATGATATATCTTTGAAAGCTCAAATTGAGATATTAGGCTAGTTACGAAGTACAGAGGGGGGTTTAAAATGATTTGGTTGGTTGGTTGTTGAGTTGGTCATGAGATCATGGACTGAGAAAGTAATGGGAGGAAAAGGAAAAAAACAGCAGGATGCTTCAGCAAAAAGAATAGGTCGAGAAAGTGCCATCCATTGGGCTATGGAGTCATGAGAGGTAATTACATGCAACAACTAGCCAAGGCTTTCAAAGGGCAAGTCATCTACACTAAAGGATCTTTTTAGATAGATGATGGAATGGAACATTAAGGAAAGAAAGTGAGAGAAGGAAAGCAACCTACTTTCTGTCTATAGATCAGGTCAGAGATCATTTAACTCCAGACCTGCTTGGACATACTCAAAGGCAGCTCTCAAGGGAAGGACAAAGGGGCAGCTTATAGATCGGACCAGAGATCATTTAACTCCAGGTCATATTTAGCATGCTCCAATGGAAAAACAGAGATAATTTTAACAAAGGGATCTTAGAAAGTCTAGCTGGTTGCACAAGGATCCTAGTGGACAGGGCTAACTCCAATCCCCAGTGTTCCCAAATCTTCTAGCATAAACCCAACAAGAACATCTAAGAACTGATTCATTTAATTCATACATCAGCTAGCAGGCAATAACATCCACTACGCTGGTTAAACCGAGTGAAAACACTTCTCAGATAAAACATTTCAGAAGATAAACATAAATGGCATGGAGAGCAGGAACATAGGGTACCTAACAAGGGTAAATCCTATGTCAAACTTCTGATGCAAGCCAGCAGAAAATGAAACAATATGAAATGTAATAAACAAAGCTGGAAGAACATCACCAAAAGTAATAGACCAGGATCCTGTGAAATGTGCTTTGATTAATTGATGCAAAACCAGTCATGTACACTGAGCTCAATGGCTAATACAGCCCAGACTTCTCCTCCCAGCCTATTACACAACGACTACTTTGCTACTCCCTCCCACGACAGTTCTAACAGTCCAACATGAATCCCTCTAACAGCAAATCCTCAACAACTGGACAACAACCTTTACATTATGTTCTCGGGAATTCTTATAGAAGAAGAAGTGAAAACAGGGATAGATGAACAATTAAATGAGCCTCATTAAGACAATAAGGCAGAAGTGTTCACGCCCATACCACTTAATGGCAATTAGCATTCGCTGTGTGTACTCTGTAGGCCGTTTGGGAACCTCTGTCAGGTCGATTTTGACCTCTGATATGCTCTTTGTAGTCTTCTCGGTTGTTTGGACTCTGTGGTAGCTTTCCGAATAAATGAACTGAATGAAAGTCTATGGCCCCTGCATGCCTCATAACTAAAATCTGACAGTCTTTTAAGAAGCTCCTTCCATTGTCTTAACTTTCCTGGGCTCAAGGGGCACGGAGGGCGCTGTGGGAATGGCGTACTTCTGAGAGAAAAGTACTCTGCTGATATTTAACACAGATAAGACTCGACAATGTGCTTTTGGTCTTCAAACTGTGTCTTTTCTTTGAATTGCGAGGTCAAACATCAATTATAACAATAAAAAGCATCAACCCCCTTTGAATCTCTTCTGCTGGTCCGCTGGCGAACGCTGAAACGGCCTCTCTGTGTTATCTGCACGATGAAGTAATCATGTTACAAGCCCAGGCAGTGATGGCGGAGACATGATGTGGAGGCCCGGAGAAACAGTGGCGGAACAGTGAAAACAGCGGCAATGATGAAGAATGGCGGAAGAAATGGTGATTAGTGTAAAACCCAAAGGTTCAACGTTTGGGGGAAATACAAAGGAAATAGCGGAAAAAACAATGAAGCGGGAGGGAAATATAGTATGAGGTGGGACCGTACGGAAATCACAATCGCAAATCGGAGCGGGGCGGAGAGTTGACACATTTCGGAGGTTCCGATTGCGATTGAGGGCGGGATGTGATTGAAACACGGTCGTTAGATTTGGTGGAGGGATGGACAGCTCAGATGTGGTCGGGGGATCGCAATCGCAAGGAGCAAGGGGAAGACGCGACGAAAAATGCGATTACGATTAGGCGGGGAGCGCAATTGAGCGCTGGCCGTTGGATCTGGGGACCAGATCAACGGCTCACACTCAATCGGAGGGAACAAACGATTGGGCGGATCGGAGGAAAGGGACCCATCGCAATCGCAAGTCAGAGCGAGGGGTAATCGCAGCGCAGAGCAAAGAACTTGCGATTTCGATCGGAGGAAAGGTTGCGATTGGAGGGACATGCGATCAGCGCAATCGCAATGTATTGTGATGCGATTAATTGCGTCGCAAACACTTGCGATTGGCACGTTAACAAAAGCCGCGATTGAAACTTGTTTGAGATTGCGATTGGCACGCGGCAGGGGTTAATATATAATACAGAACTTTATAATAAAGCTCTATAATATGTAAAGCGGGGATGGAAAAAAGGGGAAAGTGATTTAATAAAGGGCGGCACTCATAATATAAGGTTTTATTATAAGGTCCTTCGGGTCATGGAGGGGAAGTGGTTTGGAAATCGCATATTTTGTTTTAACGCGATTTACAATGCGATTTTGATCGGAGAAAGGGGGAAAAAGGGTTAGGCCTTATAATAAGGTCGGAAGGTGGGTTTTTGACCCATTTAATGTGATTTAAAGGTTAGAAAGGGGAACGATAGAGGAATAATGGGGGAAAAAGAAAGGTAAGAAGAGAAAATAGAAGGGAATGCAAAGGGGGACAAAATAGAAGTTAAGTGGGGGTGAAATAAGAGGGAAAAGGGCCCTTCGGGCATTCTTCTTCACAACAGAGAGGCTTTATAATGGAAATCAGCAGCGGGGGTTCTATCAAAGGAAAAAGGCACAAGGAGGCTTTAATGATGATGTGTTTTCAGGGGAAATGCATTCCTTGAAGGCTCAACAACATTTTAGCCCCATGTTTGCTTGTCAAAAAATTTATGGGGGGCTAACAGTGGCTCCACATGGGGATGGCTTCTTCTTGAAGGAGTCAAGAATCCAGAAAATGATCTTTGGTGTAGGCTAGATGCCTGCTGCTTGACTCATTCCTTTCTTTCTTTGATCAGCTGCCACAAACTATGAAGACATCATATCAGCAGTAAAATTTCTCCCAAACAACTACCTACCCATACTAAAGTCCTAACATTTTTTCTTCTTGGGTGCATTTGGACTTGCAGACCCTTTACATCATCAATTTTTACAAACAGGAAAATAAACCTATTCTACTTCTACCCTTATTACTCCATGAGACCAGATTAGACTGTTGGTCTCATAGCTTCTCTACCTAGTCTACCATCTGCTAGGACTAGACTGTCTAGCGGGTTTCTTCTCTACATTCTAAGACAGAAGTTGGAAAAACTAACTACATGCTCATAGACTGAGCTTTATTGAGCTTCTCCTACCTACCCTACTCTAACTGGAAACTTCACAAGTCTAGCTTACAAATATTGTCTTCCAATGTAGCCAGCCTATTAGGTGATCCCATGGCTGGTCCTTCTTTCTCAACTCCTTGAGTATGCTGGATAGGCAGGGCAGCTCCCACTCTTTTTGTTCAATAACAGCAGCCTTGAAAAATTTTCTTTCTGTCTGCAACATGCTGCTCAACAAGACCTTTGATCCTTCTTCAAATGTATGCAGGAAATGTGCATAAGGATCACGAAAAGATACCTGGCTATGAAAATTTGACAGGCCGGCTTCAACCAGGATCTCTTCTTCTTCCACTGGATCAAGAATATGACTCTCTTGAGAAAGAGAACCTCCCTCGTCTCCTACCTTTTCTGAACCAGAGGACTCATCATATACGGCAGTGCTGTCCTCTGGGAGCTTTGATATATTCTGCCCTAGTGTGCTGAGCTCTATGAAAAGATTCATGCATTCTTGAGCAGGGGTGCACTCCTTTGCTTCTCCTTCTTCAAGAGAAGGCTCCTTGCTTTCATTCTGCTCAAGAATCTCTTCTTTTCTTTCCTCCTCGTCTTCTGGAAAGAAAGGCTACTGGTTTCCAATCTCACTGATGATCTGTGGTAGAGCAGAATGAAGATTCATAGAATCTTCATCTGCTACTATACTGTCATAGCTCTCCCCATCAGTGTCATAGATAGGCTGACTGGTTTCATTACTTCTCCGGAGTTGTTGGTCCTGATCTTCCTCCCACGGATCTAAGGGTGATGGTCCGGCAAGCTCAGCTTCTCCTTGAAAGCAATCATCATCAAACAAATCATAAAAAGGAAAATCATAACTATAAGTAATGTCTCCTTTCAAACCTATCGGATTCTCAGCAGGTCTTTCTTCATTCTGATCCACAGAGGAGTCTTTTGAATCTGAATCATCAAACTCATAAGATGACTGGGCAAGAGTGTGTGTTCTACAAAAGATCTCTAAGTTGGACTGTTGGTTTAATATCTGATCAATCTCTTCTTCTGTCAAAAGAGGGGTTTCCCTCTCATCATGGATAGAAGAGCAGCAGTCCTCTCTCTCTTGTATCAACTGATTTGGAGGCTGGATGTTTTCTTGAGCCTCTTCTTCCACATCGGATTCTGCCTCCTCCATGTGGTCTCTTACTTCCTCAAGGCAGCGCTCCCTATTAGCCTTCGCTATTAGGTCCGGATATTCTTCGGTCAGCGTAACACAAGACATAAGTGAGCAGTCAAGCAGTTCCTGCTTGCTTCCCTCTTCGTCTTCCATAGACTCCTGAGCATCATACATGTGATGATCATCTTCTCGGTCTTGAGTTTGTTCTTGTTCTGGAAGAGGCATGGGTTGTTCTAAATAATCATCATTTGCATCCATATTGGCCATATACATTTCCAGCACTTTACCAAAAATTTCTGTTATTCCACATAATTTATTACACAAAGCATCATACTTTGTATCCCTGTCCATGTTTGGATCCATATTTATGCAAAGAAGGCTATTACTTCTTCTCAACCAGTTCAGAGTCTTCCGCCAGTGGAGTCATCAGGTCTTTTGGGAATTATGGGGTGTGGAGTCGCCAGGTGGATGAATTTGACTGTTTGGAGCAGGCTGTTGTCCACCATCAGCAATTAAAAGCCAATCTGAAGGCAAAGTGGTCTCGTCCCCAGCGAAGTCGCCATTATGTTGGGGTTCCCATGTTTTGGCCAGATTGGCAAGACCAAAAGATGAGACAACATCAAAACCACTTTGGGGCCCTAGGATCTAGCCCTCCTGGACCCGGAGAGGGATCTCTCCAATGAAACAGAGAATGATATATCTTTGAAAGCTCAAATTGAGATATTAGGCTAGTTATGAAGTACAGAGGGGCGTTTAAAATGATTTGGTTGGTTGGTTGTTGAGTTGGTCATGAGATCATGGACTGAGAAAGTAATGGGAGGAAAAGGAACAAAACAGCAGGATGCTTCAGCAAAAAGAATAGGTCGAGAAAGTGCCATCCATTGGGCTATGGAGTCATGAGAGGTAATTACATGCAACAACTAGCCAAGGCTTTCAAAGGGCAAGTCATCTACACTAAAGGATCTTTTTAGATAGATGATGGAATGGAACATTAAGGAAAGAATGTGAGAGAAGGAAAGCAACCTACTTTCTGTCTATAGATCAGGTCAAAGATCATTTAACTCCAGACCTGCTTGGACATACTCAAAGGCAGCTCTCAAGGGAAGGACAAAGGGGCAGCTTATAGATCAGACCAGAGATCATTTAACTCCAGGTCAACTTTAGCATGCTCCAATGGAAAAACAGAGATAAGTTTAACAAAGGGATCTTAGAAAGTCTAGCTGGTTGCACAAGGATCCTAGTGGACAGGGCTAACTCCAATCCCCAGTGTTCCCAAATGTTCCAGCATAAACCCAACAAGAACATCTAAGAACTGATTCATTTAATTCATGCATCAGCTAGCAGGCAATAACATCCACTACGCTGGTTAAACCGAGTGAAAACACTTCTCAGATAAAACATTTCAGAAGATAAACATAAATGGCATGGAGAGCAGGAACATAGGGTACCTAACAAGGGTAAATACTATGTCAAAATTCTGATGCAAGCCAGCAGAAAATGAAACAATATGAAATGTAATAAACAAAGTTGGAAGAACATCACCAAAAGTAATAGACCAGGATCCTGTGAAATGTGCTTTGATTAATTGATGCAAAACCAGTCATGTACACTGAGCTCAATGGCTAATACAGTCCAGACTTCTCCTCCCAGCCTATTACACAACGAATACTTTGCTACTCCCTCCCACGACATATCTAACAGTCCAACATGAATCCCTCTAACAGCAAATCCTCAACAACTGGACAACAACCTTTACATTATGTTCTCGAGAATTCTTATAGGAGAAGAAGTGAAAACATGAATAGATGAACAATTAAATGAGCCTCATTAAGACAATAAGGCGGAAGTGTTCACGCCCATACCACTTAATGGCAATCAACATTCGATGTGTGTACTCTGTAGGCCGTTTGGGAACCTCTGTCAGGTCGATTTTGACCTCTGATATGCTCTTTGTAGTCTTCTCGGCTGTTTGGACTCTGTGGTAGCTTTCCAAATAAATGAACTGAATGAAAGTCCGCGGCCCCTCCATGCCTCATAACTGCAATCTGACAGTCTTTTAAGAAGCTCTTTCCATTGTATTAACTTTCCTGGGCTCAAGGGGCACAGAGGGCGCTGTGGGAATGGTGTACTTCTGAGAGAAAAGTACTCTGCTGATATTTAACACGGATAAGACTCGACAGTGTGCTTTTGGTCTTCAAACTGTGTCTTTCCTTTGAATTGCGGGGTCAAACATCAATTATAACAATAACAAGCATAAACCCCCTTTGAATCTCTTCTGCTGGTCCGCTGGCGAACGATGAAACGGCCTCTCTATGTTATCTGCACGATGAAGTAATCCTGTTACAAGCCCAGGCAGTGATGGCGGAGACATGCTGTGGAGGCCCAGAGAAACAGTGGCGGAACAGTGAAAACAGCGGCAATGATGAAGAATGGCGGAAGAAATGGTGATTAGTGTAAAACCCAAAGGTTCAACGTTTGGGGGAAATACAAAGGAAATAGCGGAAAAAATAATGAAGCTGGAGGGAAATATAGTACGAGGTGGGACCGTACGGAAATCACAATCGCAGATCGGAGCGGGGCGGAGAGTTGACACATTTCGGAGGTTCTGATTGCGATTGAGGGCGGGATGCGATTGAAACACGGCCGTTAGATCTGGTGGAGGGATGCACGGCACAGATGTGGTCGGGGGATCGCAATCACAAGGAGCAAGGGGAAGACGCGACGGAAAATGCGATTGCGATTAGGCGAGTAGCGTGATTGAGCGCTGGCTGTTGGATCTGGGGACTAGATCAACGGCTCACACTCAATCAGAGGGAACAAACGATTGGGCGGATCGAAGGAAAGGGACCCATCGCAATCGCAAGTCGGAGTGAGGGGTAATCGCAGCGCGGAGCAAAGAACTTTCGATTTCGATCGGAGGAAAGGTTGCGATTGGAGGGACATGCGATCAGCGCAATCGCAATGTATTGCGATGCAATTAATCGCATCACAAACACTTGCGATTGGCACGTTAACAAAAGCCGCGATTGAAACTTGTTTGCGATTACGATTGGCACACGGCGGGGGTTAATATATAATACAGAACTTTATAATAAAGCTCTATAATATGTAAAGCGGGGATGGAAAAAAGGGGGAAGTGATTTAATAAAGGGCAGGACTCATAATATAAGGTTTTATTATAAGGTCCTTCGGGTCATGGAGGGGAAGTGGTTTGGAAATCGCATATTTTCTGTTAACGCGATTTACAATGCGATTTTGATCGGAGAAAGGGGGAAAAAGGGTTAGGCCTTATAATAAGGTCGAAAGGTGGGTTTTTGACCCATTTAATGTGATTTAAAGGTTAGAAAGGGGAACGATAGAGGAATAATGGGGGAAAAAGAAAGGTAAGAAGGGAAAATAGAAGGGAATGCAAAGGGGGACAAAACAGAAGTTAAGTGGCGGTGAAATAAGAGGGAAAAGGGCCCTTCTGGCATTCTTCTTCACAACAGAGAGGCTTTATAATGGAAATCAGCAGTGGGGGTTCTATCAAAGGAAAAAGGCACAAGGAGGCTTCAAGGATGATGTGTTTTCAGGGGAAATGCATTCCTTGAAGGCTCAACAACATTTTAGCCCCCTGTTTGCTTGTCAAAAAATTTATGGGGGGCTAACAACTTGTACTCTCTTTTACTGTTATAACATCATTATTGGCTATTTGTATATCTTCTTGTCTCACAGCTATTAAAACAACATTGTTTATCTATTGTATGTTCATAAATTTGTTGCAGCCCCATTCTTTGGGCAATTCCTGAGGAAGGAATTTCACATATCTATAAACAGAGTCTGTGAAGGGCCAAGTAGCCTCTGGAGCTCATCCTTTGTTTAAAGGTGATAAATCCAGTAAATGCCCCCACAGTCTATCTCTGGAATAGACTTGTGACATTTCCTGAAAAGGGAACATTACAAAACCTGAACGTTTGTGCCTGAACATCCCAAGAATACACAAGGTACTTTAATAACTTCATTTGTTGCCTCATACCAGTAAGCCAGAAGAATTTCAACAACCGACATTTTTTAAGCGCCCGGATGCTAGCAGGATCATTTGATGTAGTTAAATCTTGTGCTCCATGCTCTCTTTCTCTCTAGATAAATGAAATTTTGTGATAATGGTTACCTAAAACATCAACAAAGGACTCATTAGACTCTTTCCCATGCAAAAAACTGACAAATTTGAGGAAAAAATAAGAAAAAACTTGGACAAATGTGCCCAACACACCCCATAAGGCTTAGACAAAGCATTGCACCTCTGTCTGCAGTGTTCCTCTTCGTAGGGCATTTTTTATGAACCCATGGGCCCAAAAACTTGAAAATTTTCCATGAAAGAACAAAAATGAATCGTGGAAAGATAGAGAAAGGTTTTAACTCTTACTTGGATCCGACAAAACTTGAAATGGTTCCCTAGATTGGTCATAATCAGCTGCAAAAGATCGAGGGAAAAAGGGCTCCAAATACTCATTGTTGAAGATAAAGTGTGAAATGGTAAAAATGAAAAGTCATTTTGGATATTTATGGTCATTTTCCCATTATTTTATTCATTTTTAACATTTTGACCTATATATGCTTCATTTTTACTATGAAATAGGTATGTTTAATCCTTCTTGTGGTTTTTTAAGTAGGTCGATAGTCGTTAGTGGGCTTTTACTATGTTTTAAACAGTTTACTTTGACCGAGGAGTACACTTTTATCTCTTTTACGGACTCTATAAACCAACAAAAAAGGAACCCCCTGGAGTCCTCTTTCAGCGCTTTTCAGACTCCCAAGATATGAAAATATTGTTGAGCGCTTGTCCTTTAGAGCTCGTAAAAGTAAATGAAAATACGTCTACTCTGTATAAGTTTAACCCTTTTTCGGACTGAGATAGACTAACTGCGAAAAAGGAATACCTTAGTCGAACATTGCTAAGAGGTTCTCTTTAGTATCATTTTCTACCTTTTCGGACTTAAGAGACTACTTACGAAAATGGACATGTGGAGTTTTCTTTTCCGCCTCTTTCTCAAACTCTCTAAACATGAAAATATGTTGAATTTTACCTTCGTTGGACTCATTAAAACATCAAACAGTGATGGACTTATCGAACATGACAAGGCTGAACCACTCCTTCTCAAGGTTCATTAAAAATAATTGGAGGGATTCATCTGAAGGATGAACTTACAGAACAATCATATGTTATTCTCGTCAAGCTTGTTAAAAAATAAAGAGGTATTGACCAATATGGTTGGGGAAAATCGGAAAACAAGGGATTCCATTCTGATAAATGGCAGGGAGTCGCTCTTGAACACAACACTTTCCACTTCATCTCTGTGGCTATTAGGTTGGGTATTTTACTTGTATTTTGGTTATCATACCATTTTCAGAGCCTCCATTTCGGTTTTGGGTCAATGCTGTCAACTCCATTCAGTGTTGTCGGTGTCTAAGAGAAGTCCTTCAGTTGATCTCCATTACAATACTCTCAAGTATTCATTTCATATATGCCTTTCCTGATCCAGTTCCATATCAACATCATTTTGATCATTTTGTCTCAATCATGATACCCGTTTCATATCGCTAATGGGGGATACATCAAGGCCCTCTTGCGACGAGTCACTTCTAGTCGACATTAGCACATCATCCAGGAAGTTGACTTAGGAACACCTCTTTGGTACCTTGGTGCTTGCATACATTAATGGAAAATTTCCTCACTCTTGGCGACAAGTTTACATCAATGGCCTTCCACCGAAAGATTTGGTGTGATGTTCAACATCAGCTCATTACTCACACCATACTAATTGTACTGTAGTACCTTGAGATCCATTAACATCATCGGTGGTTTCTCTCGCGTATGTTAATGGCTTACATAATTGGTTGGTAATAAGATGGTGTCTATCATGTTAGACTCCAGCCCATTGATTCACATGGATAGACCCGTACATTAGTTGGTCGTGTGAATGAGATAGAATACTTTGGGTCTAGTTTCATCCATCTGGTCTGCGGTTTCAGAAGTTATACAAATATCACAATGTATGATGGTCGTGATCATATAGACAATCATCTAGTCATAAGTCCATTAGTTCCATCTATGGACGTGCATTTTTATCATTACACATGTTATGTTAGCTTATGAGTTGAGTATGAGTATGCCTCCCTCAGCATCCATATGTCTTGATAATTTTATTGTAACAAATGAAGCTTGTCGGTTGTCCTTGATCCCTACTTGTCACAAGGTAAAGCACCGCAGTCATCAGTCACCATCTTAGACTTTTCGCTTTAGGGGGCATTCTGTTATAGGCCATTTTGTCCCATCCAATCAAAGTGAGCCTCCTATTGGGATTAATCAACATCATATTCCCCTTGTCATCATCTTGCACAAAGCCCTAAGTATGTACCTTTCATCCCTCATAATTTCAACCATAAACTGCCCTATTTGAGCCATTTAGAGGACCAACACTCCCTGCAAGAGTGTTCACCTATAGGTTTCTCCACTGTGGCCAGCGTTGGTCACCGATAGGTTTCCCTCCTTTGCACTTGCGTTGGTTAGAATTCCGAGAGAATGATCGGGATTCTGGAAGCTTCACTTCCTAGGAGTTTCCAGAATTTGTTTCAACTACTTACCTTGGATTAACATTCAGATCTTCTCCTACCCTAATTTGGACTTTTCACCACTTATTCTTTGATCCTATCCCTCCATCAAAGGTGGATCTAAAGCCTTATAATGTTAATTGGAGAGTGATTTTACCCTCTCATATGCAAGAGGTAATGGTTGGATTTGGAGAGTGATTTTATGGTTGTAATCTCCTTCCATTTATATTAATGCAAATAATTCTCTGTTTTCCTACATGTGATGTTATTTCACATATTTCAATACCATATTGATCTATTGAATAGAGTATTTATATGATACTACATACATCTCGTAGTTTCTTGGCTTGTGTTATCTGACTATGCATGATCTAATTTTGGAAATTAGAGCTGGAATTGAAGCTTCCAAGCTAAAGAAGGAGCGAAGCGTGCGACGGATTCTAGGGAGGTCTCACTCCATAATCTATTTATTTTAAGGAAAAGAATTGAGTTCCTTGTCTCTCTATTGTTCTAGGTTGACCACCAAACCTAGGGGAGATACCTTTGTCCGCAATCGTAAATCTCATATAACAAGAATAATTAACCAAAGCTAATTGAAATCAAGTTTTACTTAGGAACACTTCAAATTTATCCACCAATAATTCAATATATAAATAAAATTCAATAATTTAAACAAACAACTAATATTTATAAATGTAAAATTATATGCATTTAGACCAAAGATTAATTAATATTATTAATAAATTAATTCTTATAACTAATAAAATAAAATAAAAATTATATTATTAAATCATATATAATTAGAATATAATTCTTAATACAATAAATTAAAACTACTCTTTATAGCATCAAAGTTGTCTTTTATGGCTTGAAGTCCATGATGAACCCGCTCTTTAATTTCTTTCGAGCAACAGTGAAGACCTCTATTAGAGCTGTATTTTATGGTTACAATTTCTCCCGATCTGTGTTCCTTATCTTGTCGAAAATCAATTTAACGACACAAATGCTTCTGACCCCCTCCCCTGTGTCTTGTGATACTAATTAGTCTTCCATTACGACCTTTCCCACAATGTCGTTGCCTAGCGGTCAATTTCTTCTGCAGGTCCATTGTTCGCTATTCCATATAGAGTCAGGGGCACCAACAAATTCATGGAAACATGCGTAGTCCTATCATGAAAATCCATCAAGATTATTTAGACGCACTTCTTCTTGATCGACATCAATTTTCTTATCAACAAGTTGATGTTGCACTCCTTATTTATATGGAAAGGGCTAAGTTCCCTTCACCAAGTGCTTAGTGCTCCTCTTTGGTAACTGACTCCCCCATTCTATGCACCTAATGGGTTAGTAATCACGTTGATTAAGTTAAAAACCTTCTAGGTAAGGACCCATGCTAGCACTTTAACCAAAGTCAATCACCCACCCAAACTGAGCCATCCATATGTCCATAAAGTATCACTAAGAGGCTAAATAATCTAACTCTCTTATATATATATAATTTGAAATTGTTAATATAATATGATTAACTTACAATATAAATGATCATATTAAAATACTATAATATGTATATAACATATACCATAAATAAATATGGTAATGATATTGTTTAATTATAAAATCATTATTAATAATAATAGAATTAATAGTTAATATATAGTTATTAATATATTATGAATATATATTTGATCAAGTTAATTAAATTTAAAATTTAACAGGATTGTAATAGATAATTATTTTTTTAATTAACAAAAATGGAGATTATTTTGATTTAAAAATTAGCTCATGCATCTTAATAAAGTTAGAATAATTAGGTGCTCAACAAAAGCTAATTGAACTCAAGTTTTACTTATGAACCCTTCAAATATATCGAATGACTCAATAAATAAATAAAATTCAATAATTTAAACAAACAAATAATATTTATTAATTTAAAATAATTTAATAAATGAATATTGTTTTGGACCAAAGATTAATCAATATTACTAATAAATTGATTTTTATCACTAATAAAATTTAAAACTCTATTTATAAATTATATGTTATTAGAATAATAACATTTTTTTTAGTTGAGTAGATCTTTCTTATTTTTCATTAATAAAAAAGAGAGAGAAGTATGTTACAGTAAATAATGTTGGATGGCCTCAACCTGCTCGCAGGAAACTAAGTCTGTTGACTACCTTAGAGAGTTATAGGCCAACCAAAATTGATAAAGTTTGAGCCTAATATTGTCTAATATGTCCAATTTATTGTCCCTTACATACAAGAACTTCAAAAAGTAAATGTTACCCGTAATATGCATATGAAAATGACAAAAAAATAAAGGATTTCATAAAACTCAATCATCAGATGACTCGATAGGCGCCAAGTCCTTTACACTAGAACCGGACATATCTACTTGATGCATACTTTGTAGTTGTCGTTCTATGCGGCCCACGGGGACGTTCTCGTGCTGTTATAGAAAGTGGATTTCTTGAATGTCTCTTCTCATCTTGGCTAAAATAGAGGCAGCTTTTGGGTCCCCTCCAATTTCTTGAACATTGACTATGGCTTTTGCCAGAGTACATTTCAATGTCCAATAAGTATGAATAGACTGTTGAAATGGTTTTCAAGCTCCTATGGTTATCAATTATTGAAGAGTTTTCCAGATTATCCAAAGTGTTATAGAACATTGGTTAACGTTTCAAATCCCAATGGAGATCCATCTTCAAGATAGGTTCTTGAATGAAGGATTGAAAAAAGAGTTTAGATTAGAATTTAATAGTGAAAAATAAAAATAAAAAAGCCAACAAGTATTTTATTATGATTTATTTTATTATATTTATTATTATTTTCTAAACTTATTAACTAATATTTTAATAATCTATTTTTAAGAAATAATTTAATTATTCTATTTAATCCAGTGACACTAATTTAATTAATTTAATTAATTGAAAATAAAATTTTATTAATTAATTATTACTAATATATTTAATATATGTGTTTATAATAATTAATTTAGAATTGTTACTAACTAATATCTAAAATATTATATTTTTAATTGATTAAGATTAATAAATACAATTAATAATTTTGAGTTGATTAGAATAAATAATAATACTTAATAATAAATTACAATTACAATTCATAATAATTTAATAAAATTAATATAAATAATAAGTTATAGAGATATAGTAATAATTTAATAAAATTAATATAAATAATAAGTTATAGAGATATATAAATTATATATGATTAAATTAATGTAATTGACATTAATGAGAGTAATTTAATGTATTAGTACTATAATTAAATTAATTACTAACTAATAAACTAAAAGCAACAAATTAAAATAAAATAATTATTTAAATAATAGTAACATTTATTTATTCAAAGAAATAAATAAATATTAATAATTATGAAATAATAATTTATTTTTGTTATAATGATTATTATTTTAATTTTAATTTTATTAGGGTTTTAATATTTTAACATATTAGATACTAATAATAATTATTAATTAATTAATTTTTATTAAGTAGATTGTTGAAATAATGACAGTTTATTTATGGTATTGCATGGATCTTTTAGAAACTCCATTGCTTCCTCTTGTATTTCACCCTCCTCTTTGGTTTGACAGTCATGCTCCCAGCCTAAAATGAGTGTTTTAACTTGAGAGGGAGTTCCTGACGCATATGCATCAAAAAGATTTTCCATAATCACTTCTAGACTACCTTCCCCTCCTGCTGGGGCCCGCTTTGGTCTTACTCTTATTATGCTTTCCTTTCTCCTTGGCATTCTTTTTTACCGCTTGATCTTTAACCATTTTGTCTTGCAAGTGGAGTACCAACCGTTGGATTAACTAACACTATCGGGGCGACTGCGAGGCCAATGCTAAAGGAACACCTGTATATGACTTAAAAATACTTGTATATTGCAACATAATTTTAATAATTGATTTATTTAAACAACATAGAAAAAGTTACCGATTGTCGAGAGCAACGTCCTCATTTTTATCAGTGTAATGCATGTCATCATGCCTTATTCTAGTTACATGATGAGCTATGAAGGTGGCAATAGTATAGGTAGGAATGGCCATCGTTTTCCAAAGAAACATAATTTTCCTTAACTGTCGTGACAAATCATGCATGGCCAGAATGTTTCCATTCTCCCGTAGCATGTGAACTGACATAGGGCAGAGACTCCACTGAATAGGACTTAAATCCCATGGAACCCAACTGGAACCCCACAGCACAAGACAGAAACCCTACCGAACCAAACTGAAATCCCACAAAGTTAGACAGAAACCCTACCGAACCAAACTGAAATCCCACAAAGTTAGACAGAAACCCCTCGAAATAGGACCGAAACCCCACAAACCAGGCGGATTGACAACAGTGACACCCTTACAATGCCAGACTTTCAGATGACCACCATGATAATTGGAGTCCAAACCCCCCCTCTGCATAGCATTGAAAAAACTTCGAGCATGTAAAACCCTGGAATTCAACAAAATTCTACTCGTAGAAAAGTCGTTTGAGGCCATACAGTGAAATTCATAGGATTGGCAGGCCAAGCTATGAAGGTTGCAGACAGAGAAGAAGGTCGGTCTAGTGGTACAGAGTAAATTCGCGAAAGGAAAAAAGCTACCAGAGTCTATATGAGGCCATGCAGAGCCAAAAGCAAGACATGCAGAATAAAATTGGGTGAAAACAGGGTCGAGGACATTAATACCATACTTCTTAACTGCAACTAGAGTACACCCAAGCTTAGAGAAATCAGAACCCTTGGCCCCCATATAGACGAGGTACGCGGATTTAGACCTAATACCATATAACAGAACAAAAATACAATTAACATATACTCCCCAATCCTGAGAATAACAAATCTTCGAAAGCTTAACTACTGTAAAAATCCGCATCAAATTGAGAATGTTGTCCCAAAACCCATACATGAAACAAAACCCCCAAAAGATTTCATATCTTTCATACGTAGGGACTAGAAACGAAGTGAAGACCTTAGTATTGTATCCTATTGCAGCGACAAACATGATACAAAGGCTAAGAATATACCTGGATAAGTAACACGCACTCGTCTTCCAGCCCTGCACCCGCTCGTCAGCTTCCCTGTCTGTTCTCACCTACATCGTTAACTGTAGGAACATGTTACCACCTTGGCCCTTACCACCTTTAGCCTTTGTAACTTTCTTAACACATTGGCGTTGTTTCCAACATCCTTCTAACACCATGAGTTGGCTACCGACCTCATTTAATTTTGTCATTATTTGGCGTGGGTGGTAGTACCCACCGTCTTGTCCTCATGTCCACGTCAACCGTCCATGTGGTACGCATGAGCTCGTGCCACTTGGTCGCTTCGATCAACCACTTGGCACCCCGATCGGGGATCCTGAGTATCCCTATTATCCGTGGCAACGATTACCTGTAGAGAATGTAGCTCCTCCTCCTGTACCATTTCAGCTCTGTTGATGCAGTTCGCCAAGTAGTCAGCCGCTTATTTCCTTGATCTATGAATATGTGACAGAATAAGGTAACCAATGCTTGGAAGAATGTCATTGATTTCCTGGATTAGATGAGTTGTTCGCCAGCTTCGACTAATTTTCTCCCATCATGTTCCCTACTGCAACTTCTGCAGAACCCTTGTTACCATGGCCGAATCCCCCTCCACTATAATTCTATGATACTGCTCTCTTACAACTATCAATAAACCCTGTTTTACTGTTGTGAGTTCAACTTCATTATTTGTAGTGAATCCCAGGTTAGTCGCATAAATTCTACTTACTAAACCCTCTGAATCACAAAATATACCTTCTACTCGACCCAGATTGCCTTTAGAGGCCCCGTCGTAATTAAGCTTCATAAACCCCTGCTAAGGGGCCATGAATTTATCTTGTGGATGTTTTCCCAGAGGTTTTCGTTTCCATTATGCCAAGGAAATAATTTGGGGTTTCATGTTAAGCATAACTAATATCATAGCCTCATGCCCATTAACTTTCCAAACATCTTCATGCCATTTCTCGGCAAGGACAATTTCTCTGATATTCTCGAGAACCATTTTCCATATCTCTTCAGGTTGCCTATACTCGTCTCTGAATATTCTTTGATTTCTTTCTTTCCAAATGGCCCATATGAGAAAACCCATAGATAGTCCCCATGCTCTGTTGAGGACAGGGCTTTTATACCCTCCTTTTCTCCAAACTTCAATTGTATGAATGAGGCTCCTACTATCCATATATGTTTGTTGAAAGAGGGAGGAAAGGTTTTGCCGTAGAGTCTCAGCGGCATAGCAGTTATTCAACAGGTGTTCAAATGTTTATTCATTCTTCTTACACATCATACATGCCGACGGGCCATACATCCCTTTCTTCTGCAACTGTTCCCAGGTAAGAATCTTGCCATGACTAACTAGCCACAAAAAGTATTCAATTTTCGACCAATGTTTTTTCGACCATATTTTTTGCCAAAGGGGTACAACTATATTATGTATATTATTTGATTGTATGTAGTAGCCTTCTTGTATAGTGAACATTTCATTCGTGCGATAACCCCATCTCAGTATATCCTCTCATGTTTCTATAGTTAGTTTTCTAGTTTTAAGTTCTTTCTCATAGTTCTCCCATTGACAAGTTTCTAGAGCATTTTGCCACTAGTCCTTTAGCTTCTATTTTCTCCATTGAAGCTCTGTCCCTTCATCCCAAAATTGTTCTACTGACTTAGTATTCGTCCTATTAGTGAATAGGAAAATCTCCCCTAAATCAATTCGATTAAATAGTTTCTCCCTTTGTTGCCATGAGTCCTCCCAAAACCGGGAAATGTTGCCTCCTCTAATTTCCCAGAAACTATGTTCCCGGATGAGATCTCTATTTAGTGCCAAGTTCCAAATAGTGGATCCTTTCGAGGTCATTTCGACTTTTAATTTCCCTACTGTAGTTAAGGGCATTTCATACTTCCGTTCCCAGATTGTTTTCCACAAATCTCTATCCCCCTGTAACCATCTCCACTAGAGCTTGGCTCCCATAACCTGATTCAATAAATAAGGATATCTTAACCCCAAGCCTCCTGTCCTTTTTATTTTCATAATCTTATCCCATGAAAGGAGAGCCCATTTACGGGCTTGTTGAGATCCCTGCCATAAGAATTTTCTAAACATATTAACCATATCATTGCAACTGGTTTTATGCACTGCCAGTCCTGAGAGCTGATAGATGGGAATGGATTGTAAGACTGCTCTTAACATAACAACACGACTCGGAGCATTAAGCACCCGAAATGCCCAGTTTTGAAGTCGGGCCTATATGCGTTTAAGGAGAACTTTCCACCCAGAGACACAAAGGGAATTTAGACTTAGAGGGATTCTTAAATATTTCATAGGAAAGGATTCGATGTTGAATCCCAAGATACGCTATAGAAATCGTTGGGAGATCATATTAATATTAAATAAAAAAACATTTGATTTTTCATTATTGATAAGCGTCCGAGAGGCTTCCATGAAGTCTTTAAGAATTCATATAACAACCTTAGATTCTTTCATAGTAGCTTGACAGAAAAGCATAATGTCATCTATGAACTATTGGTGGGAGAGGTTTAAGCTTTCCCCCCAAATATTAAGGCCTTTAAGCTGCCCTCCTTTAATCTTACTTATAATATGTCGACTAAGGCCTTCTGCTGCAATAATGAAAAGTAAGGCGGAAAGTGGATCCCCTTGTCTTAACCCCCAGGAAACATTAAAGGGAGTAGAAGGAACTCCGTTAAGAAAAAGGAGTAATTAGGAGATGAAATAAAAGACAATATCCAATAGATCCATCTTACATCAAATCCAAACGCCTGAAGAATAGCTTTACGATAATTCCAACTAAGACGACCATATGATTTTGATAAATCAAGTTTGATCAACATACCTTTAGCTTTAAGGGTCAGAAGAGAGCGAATAGCTTCCCGCGTCGTGATTATGTCATCTAAAATTTGTCTACCTTTCACAAAACCAGTCTGCTCAGGAGAAATTAGGGTCGAAAGAATAGGTTTCAAAAAATTCACCATAATTGTAGATAAGATCTTGTAAATTACATTGCATAAAGCTATAGGTTGAAAACCTATTGGTTCATCAGAGTTCTCCTGCTTTGGAATTAAGGAAACGAGGGTGCAATTCAGGGTTGGATATACATGCTTTGACCGACGGGATTCCTCTCCTAATTCCCATATGTCCCTACCCATGAAGGACCAAGCCGCCTAGCAGAATTTAGCCATAAAGCCATATGTCCCCTTGTCTTAACCCCCAGGTAGCATTAAAGGGAGTAGAAGGAACTCCGTTAAGCAAAATGGAGTAATTAGGAGATGAAATAAAATACAATATCCAATAGATCCATCTTACATCAAATCCAAACGCCGGAAGAATATCTTTAAGATAATTCTAGCTAAAACAATCATATGCTTTTGATAAATCAAGTTTGATCAACATACCTTTAGCTTTAAGGGTCAGAAGAGAGTGTATAGCTTCCCACGTTGTGATTATGTCATCCAAAATTTGTCTACCTTTCACAAAACTAGTCTGCTCAGGAGAAATTAGGGCCGAAAGAATAGGTTTCAAATGATTCACCGTAATCATAGATAAGATCTTCTAAATTACATTGCATAAAGCTATAGGTAGAAAACATGTTGGTTCATTAGAGTTCTCTTGCTTTGGAATTAAGGAGATGAGGGTGGAATTAAGGGCTGGATATACCTGTCCTGACTGACGGGATTCCTCTACTAATTCCCATATGTCTGTACCCATGAAGGACCAAGCTGCCTAGAAGAATTCAGCCATAAATCCATTTGTCCCAGGGGATTTGTTTTTCGCAAGACCTTTGACCACTTCTTCTACTTCCTCTATAGTGATTGATGGGCCTCTAAATTAGACATAAAATAAGGCCCATCTAACCTTTCTTAGCCCCATTTACCTTCCTTATGCACATAAAAGGATATATTAAATCTCTCCTTTTGCACTTAATAATGTTTTCTTATGCTTTAATATGTTCTTAGGAAGGATTAAAGGTAGTTGCATATTTTTGCCTAATATTGGTTAATTTTGTAGAATATTGTGGAAATATTTGGCAGATTATACAGATTTGGAGAAGGAGATGATTTAGGGACTTGCTCCGTGCCACTAGAAGATCAGGATTGGAGAATAAATGAGCACAACATCAGGGAATTAGGGAGAAATTGTGCATAGATTCAAGGGGATTGTCCACCCTCCTTAACTCTCAAAGGTAGCCAAAGGATCCTCATGAGATCCCTCTCCAGCAAATTGAATTCCAGAGGCAGCCAAGCAACTTCACTTGGAGTCTCCAACAAATCGAATTACAAGAGGCAGCCAAGCAACTAAAGACAAAGGGCACTCAATCTATGTTTACTTGGAGTAAAAGTGGACTTAATCACCATTTTTAATGGAGTTTTTGGTACCTTCCCTGTAGAATAAATACAGCAGAGCAAGAGCTAGGAAGGAATTAGTTAGTTATTCAGTGATTCGATTCCATTAAGAACTTTTGCTGCAAGCTATTAGGCTTTTGTTGTTTTAAGACCTTCAGGATGTAATAAGATTTCATTTTTGAATGCAATGAGTAGACAGACTCCATTTTACTGATTTAATTCCAGAGAGTTGGGCTCATGGGTTAGGGCCCAACCCATGTGCCTCAGATTCTCTTTTGTTACTATCTTTTCCTTTAATGTCATTTAGCTAGTTTTTCTTCTGAACATTTAGCTAGTTTGTTGGTATTTTTATTGATGTTTAGTTCACTTCCCATTGTCTTTTGTTGTAGATTGAATCTGCTTACAGAGTGGTAGAGTAGTTGATAAACTCCATAAAGTTGTGAGGGTAGCCTTCCCCTCTCAACTCTGTCAATATAGCTCGAGGAGGGTAGACCTTTTCCCACAGAACAAAAATGCTTTCTTGCTTATGATTTCTTGGAAATAGATTAGATCAGCGCTTGCATCCTCATGAACATATTGTCTATCTTTCTTGCATAAATACGCAAGTTGATAACAGGTACAGACAGCATAGCCCAGAGGGAAGTTCTCCAGCACCTGTTGCTTCATCCCCCATCTCCCTTCCATCTCTGTTGTTGCGCTTTGTGCACTATTGTTACACTCTTCTTTTCCCCACTTATTTTCATTTCCTTCCCCTTTTTATGAAAAACACGTGAAAATCATTCAAAACCACTGAAAAAACCGACCTCCGCCTTTGCTCTTCAAGACTCCCGCCACCGTATGTCGCACTTCACAAACCGCAACATTTAACATTTACCTTTAACACTTACCGCTCGTTCCTTGCAATTGCGATATTGCGAAATCACAAATCGCACTTTGCACCGCTTACCTTTTTCCTTGAAGACTTACCACTCTCCTTCGCCGATTGCCTGCCTTATTCCTTTCTTCTATCGGTCATCGTCGCCAAACTCGTTTTAATGCAAAAATTCTTAAAAACCATCAAAAACCCGACCTCCACCTTCCTCCTCGAGACTCCTGCCATTGTGCATCGCACTGGTTACCTTCTACCATTAACACTCACCGCTCATTCTTTGCGATTGCGAAATCGCAAATCACAACTCTTAGTTTTTTTCCACCACCACATCATCCCCGTCGCACATTGCATCCCGCGGAACTTACCACATCACAAATCACATCTCTCTGAACTTATCACATCGCAAATCACTGCTCACAACCTTTACCACAATGCAAATCGCATTTCACACATTTTAGTTTATTCCCGTTAATCCTTACTGCTATCCTTGTAAACTTGCAATATTGTGATTCCCAACCCACCACATCACTCTTCGCACTTTGCACTACGCACCATTTAGTTTATTCTTGTTAATCCTTGCTTCTATCCTTGTAAACTTGCGATATTGCAATTCGCGACCCGCCACGTCACTCTTCGCACTGTGCACTGCGCACCATTTAGTTCATTATATCAAATCCTTACTGCCATCCATTTAAACTTGCGAATTTGCGATTGCGACGTCGCACATCGTAAATTTTGTTGTCCATCGCATTTCCGAGTTCTTTTCACTCCGAAATCATTTCTTGCGTTATAATAAGGTTTCCTAAGGGTTTAACCCCCTCTATCTGCTCCAAAGCCATTTATCATGCCATAAATTTTTCTAAGGGTTTAACAACCTCTTTCCGCTTCCAAACCTTATTTCAGGTGTTAAACCCCCCATTAGCTTTCTTAGCCCTTTTTCTTCCCTCTAAGATGAAAATTAATTCTTTTTAATTAAGGCATGGATAATAGTTGCATGTATAGGAGTATGGTAGATAGATAATCGGATAGGTAGAGTACATTTAGCCGTTTGGCCAAGTTAAGTGTGGTTTAGAATTGATTTCCTTTCTATTATCTATTTCTACAAATTAAATTAGTTTCATTCTTGGCATTCATTTCCAGCAATTTAGTTTAGTTTCCTTTCTGTCATTTCCTTCTAGCAATTTACTTTTCAGTTGTTCTCATAATTTAAGAAATAACACCCTTTCGTGAAGCAAAAGAGGATGACATGAACATAATGCATCTGTTGTGTATATAGCCCTATCACCTCAAAGTTTGTACGAACCCCAGGTTGATAAAGTAAAGAACGACAGCCCCTGGAGTTGTAGCACTCTTGGTGCAATACCAGGGCTCACCACTTTTTGGCAACGTTGTCGGGGAGGTGTCTAGTAGATGTTTTGATTTTGTTTTAACATTATTTTCTGCTTTCCTTTTTCATGTTGTTTCCTAAATATTGAAAAATACAAAAAAATCTTATTTTCATGCCTCATATGAGTAGGGACACTCATAAATTTAAAAAATAAAAATAAAAAAAATACTTCTCCAATACCAACCCCCCCACTTGACCACGTGGTGCAGTAAGAACCACATCACCATACACCTTTGAAGGAAGAAGAGACGGATGGATATGATGACAATGAAGAAGATCTTATTGGGTTTCCCATTCAAGATGTGGACATTAGTGTACATATGAAGAACATCCCTCCATCTTTCCTTCCAACTTCCATGGTATGAGGATAGAGGATCCAGAAACATTTCTTTTTGAATTTGAGATACTTTGTAGGTATTATGGCTACTTATCACACACTCAAAAACTGAGATTGTTTCCTGCAACATTGAAGGATAGAGCTCTTAATTGGTTCATGAGTCTAGGTACTAATTCAATAAGATCATGGAATGATATGCAAAAGGTATTTCTAGAAAAATATAAAGATTGTGATCTTAGAGAAGAAATTCTTAGAATGAACCAAGAAGAATATAAGGGCCTTGAGGATCTAATATAGAGGTTCATCTATGATGTTAAGAGGGAAAAATTGCAACATGTAGGATTTGACACACTGAAAACCCTCTTACTTAGAAAAATTAGGGATGAGTGGATTGATCTCCTTAATCTCATGAGCAAAGGAGATGTATATCAATTGTCATTTGAAGAAATTTGTGAAATATGCAAGTGCATATCAAGAGAAAGGGAAAGAGTAAGTAAGCCAACATCAACATTGGTAAGGCAAGATGAACTTGGAAATTTTCCTGACAACTTTAAAACAATAATCCTTAGCAATCTAAGTGAACAAGTAGAAATGTTAAGAATGCAAAATGAACAAAAGGAAAATGATGATATTTTTGTTATACATGCATAATCATATGCTACTAATTGTTGTTCATCATTCCCAAAGTTTAAATAAGTTTACCAGGAGGACGATGGAGCAAGGCAATCACCAAAGAAGCTATTTTATGTAGCTCCAAGGATACCCTGGCATCCTAGTCAACTTGTATGATGCAATGGCTCACTTCACAGTTTCAAGCTTATTCAAATCCATCTCAAACTAATTGGGACACACTCCCTCCTTGGAAACCTTGGCCATCTCAACCCCAAAACCAATCTTGGCAACATGGTTGGCAAGGTCCTTATTGGGAAAATCCACAATATCCTCCATATTTCCCTCCATATCCTCCATACCCAACTCCATGCTATCCCTACCATCCACCTCCACCACAACCATAGCCTCAACCACATCCATCTCATATATCCACCCCCACTCAACTACCTGTACCACCATTTCCAAACCCACACCATAAAGTATCTCAGCCCACTTACAATGCTGAGGTATGGCACTACCAAACATATCCTCTTGATCTAAATGGTCTGCATCTTAGTTCAAGAAAGGTAGTGCAAAGAAGATATATTCTCAATGTCATTGCAGGACAACCTAAATAAGAAAGAGATTCAAATGAGGAGATCAAAGAATCGAATTCCGCACTTGATGAAGATCATATATAAAAATCAGATGTTGAGAGAGTTCCCTCGTGTTTACCAGCATTTCATCCATGTGTTCAAGAGAACAGTCAACAAAAAGAGGAAGATTTCACTGCCATAATAGAAGAGGACATCTAAGGTGATCCAACTCAGCAAGTGAACCAGGGGCATCACAAATATATTGACATATGGTTCCAGACAATCATTAAATTGCGGCAACACACTCTTCTCCAACAATACTTAATACAATCCCAGTCAAAGCAATTCATCTCTCATATTCAGGTACATGTCAGAACATGTATTCCAAGTGTGCACTTGATTTTATTTATCATCTTGATATGCACATGGCTCCATTGGAAGTATTCGTATACTTGAAAAAGGTATTTTTTTTTTCAAGTAGAGTAGGAAACTGAAAAATAAAAAGAAAAATGAGAAAAAAAGGGGAAAAAGAAAAGATCGCAGGTGAAACCCTCTTTTGAGGTGTCTGAGATTGGCTCACTGATTGAAAACCTCCATAAGGAGGTCATTTGGTTGAAGAAAAGAGAGGACAATAAAATATCCTAGGTGAAAACCTCCTTTGAGGAGCCTAGGTATACCTTCTAGTTGAAAACCTCATTGAGGCACCTAGTAGGCCTTAAAAAAAAATTACTTCTCCATGTATCTCTCTCTAATGAATGCAGGTGCTCTCCAACCTTTGCAAGTAGAAAACAGCAAGCTGGCACAAAAAGAAAAATTGGTCAACACTTTAGTCAAAGGTAGTCAAATTTGGACTTCCTCCTCCTGTGCTCAGAAGCTCCAAAAGGACCTCAAGCATATTATCAAATGCAGCTTCGGAACCACCAAAGATAGCTTCAACAACCATATCAGCAGCTTCAATATCACATGCAAAAACAAATCAATGGTAAGGCTTGGGTTTGCAATCATCTAACCCTTTATTTGAATATATCTTAGCTTAATAAAACATTAAAAAGTGTGAGAGGGAAAGTTTTTTTATATAACCAAAATCAGTAACAAAGCAACCTCAGCCTTATTTAGCAACTAGCCTCACTTTTTCCAGAAAGAAAAGAAACAAGACAAAAGTAAAAAGGACTTGAGAAAGTGGGCAGTAAGTAGTTCATTATAATCAAAGACAAGGAGTGCCAAAGGGGTAACCAAGGGTGAACTCAGTTAACAAAAAAATAACTTTGAGTTTATTTTGCATGCAATAAAAAAAAAAGCTGAAAAAAAAAAAAAAAAAGGTGGACCCACCACCTCTTCGCATGCAAAATAGATTTTCTTAAGGCATCTGAGGACCTCCATGAAGCACCTATAAGAAGAATTGTAGCAAGAAGAATAGCAATAAGATTAGAAGAAGAGCAGCGCATGGCCCAAGAAACAGAAAATGAAATAAGTCAGCATGTAGGAAGAACCATAAGGCAGGGAGGATGAATAGGTTGCTCAGAGGATGAGCAACAGTTTCAGTAGGGGGGTGATGATGGGCCTCTAAATTAGACATAAAATAAGGCCCATCTAACCTTTCTTAGGCCCATCTACCTTTCTTATGCACATAAAAGGATATATTAAATCTCTCCTTCTGCACTTAATAATGTTTTCTTATGCTTTAATATGTTCTTAGTAAGGATTAAAGGTAGTTGCATATTTTTGCCTAATATTGGTTATTTTTGTAGAATATTGTGGAAATATTTGGCGGATTATACGGATTTGGAGAAGGAGATGATTTAGGGACTTGCTCCCTGCCACTGGAAGATCAGGATTGGAGAATAAATGAGCACAACATCAGGGAATTAGGGAGAAATCATGGAGAGTTTCAAAGGGATTGTCCACCCTCCTTAACTCTCAAAGGAAACCAAAGGATCCTCATGAGATCCCTCTCCAAAAATTCAAATTCCAGAGGCAGCGAAGCAACTCAAGACTAAGTGCACTCAAGCCATACTTCACTTGGAGTCTCCAGCAAATCGAATTCCAAGAGGCAGCCAAGCAAATAAAGACAAAGGGCACTCAATCTATGTTTACTTGGAGTAAAAATGGACTCAATCACCATTTTCAAAGGAGTTGTTGGTAGTTGCCCTATAGAATAAATAGAGAAAAGCTAGAGCTAGGAAGGAGTTAGTTAGTTATTTAGTGATTCGATTCCATTCAGAACTTTTGTTGCAAGCTATTAGGCTTTTGTTGTTTTAATACCTTCGAGATGTAATAATATTTCATTTTTGAATGCAATGAGTATACATACTCCATTTTACTGATTTAATTCCAGAGAGACGGGCTCGTGGGTTAAGGCCCAACCCATGTGTCTTAGCTTATCTGTTGTTACTATCTTTTCCTTTCATGTCATTTAGCTAGTTTTTCTTCTGAACATTTAGCTAGTTTGCTGGTATTTTTATTGATATTTTTGTTCACTTCCCATTGTCTTTTGTTGTAGATTGAATCTTCTTACACAGTGGTAGAGTAGTTGATAAACTCCATAAAGTTGTGAGGGTAGCCTTCCCCTCTCAACTATCTCAATAGAGCTTGAGGAGGATAGACCTTTTCCAACAAACCAAAAATGTTTTCTCGCTTATGATTTCTTGGAAATAGATTAGATCAGTGCTTGCATCCTTATGAACATATTTTCTGTCTTTCTTGCATAAATAGGCAGGTTGATAACAGGTACATGCAGCATAGCCCAGAGGGAAGTTCTCCAACACCTCCTGCTTCATCCCCCATCTCCCTTCCATCTCTATTGTTACGCTCTACGCACTGCTGTTACACTCTGCTTTTTCCCACTTATTCTCACTACCTTCCCCTTTATATGAAAAACATGTGAAAACCATTCAAAACCACCGAAAAAATCGACCTTTGCCTTTTCTCCTAAAGACTCCCGCCAATTTACATCGCACTTCGCAAATCGCAACATTTAACATTTACCTTTAACACTTACCGCTCGTTCCTTGCGATTGCGATATTGCGAAATCGCAAATCGCACTTCGTATCACTTACCTTTTGCCTTGAAGACTTACCACTCTCCTTTGCCAATTGCCTGCCATATTCCTTCGTTCTATCAGTCACCGTCGTCGGACTCGTTTTAACGCAAAAACACTTGAAAACCATCGAAAATATACCATCCATATTCCTCATCAATACTATCGCCATCGCACATCTCACTTCGCACCGGTTACCTTCTACCATTAACACTTACTGCTCATTCTTAGAGATTGCGAAATCGCACATCACAACTCTTAGATTTTTCCACCGCCACGTCATCCCCATCGCACATCGCATCCCGCGGAACTTACCACATCGCAAATCGCATTCTGTGGAACTTATCACATTGCAAAACGTTGCCCGCAACCTTTACCGTAGCGCAAATCGCATTTCACACATTTTAGTTTATTCCCGTTAATCCTTACCATTATCCTTGTAAACTTGCGATATTGGGATTCGCAGCCTGCCACGTCACCCTTCGCACTTCGCACCATTTTGTTTATTCTCATTAATCCTTACCACTATCCTTGTAAATTTGCGATATTGTGATTCGCGACCAACCACGTCACTCTTCGCACTTCGCACCATTTAGCTCATTCTGTCAAGTCCTTACTGCCATCCATTTAAACTTGTGAAGTTGCAATTGTGACATCACACATCGCAACTTTTGTTGTCCATCGCATTTATGAGTTCTTCTCGCTCCGAAGTCATTTCTTGCGTTATAATAAGGTTTCCTAAGGGTTTAACCCCCTTTGTCCACTCCAAAGCCATTTCTCACGCTATCATAAATTTTTCTAAGGGTTTAACCCCCTCTTTCCGCTTCCAAACCTCATTTCAGGTGTTAAACCCCCCATTAGCCCTATTAGCCCTTTTTCTTCCCTCTAAGCTGCAAATTAATTATTTTTAATTAAGGCATGTGTTATCCATGTCAGCCCCCATTAAAATTTTTGGCCATCAGCCCCTCTTGAACCTTTCAAAGTTTCCTATCGTGGCTTAAGAGATTCATTTTTTCTTACCGTTGCTTACCTCTGCTCTAAAACGCACTAAAAGGCCGAGAAACCCACCTTTGAAAATATTTCAGGCTCGGTCCCTTTAGCCCTAGCCCCCCTTGTCTTTTCCCTCATATAGCCTGAACTCTTAACCAAGAGATGCTCTAAGGGGCGCTTACCCAATATATAAATCAGGCGCATTGTAGACCATAGATCTACGCAGATCTGACGGGCCCTACTGTTCCAACACGCGCGCGGTCCCCACTCCATTTGCCCGCTCTAAACACCTGTTCGCCGTTCGATCAAAACACAAATCAATGGCACAAAATCTTATTTGCTATGGTGGTCCCCGCGCTCATTGCAAAACCCACCTGGTTTCCATCGCATTGCTTTTGAGCGGCAGGGGGTATTTCACAATTAGCAGCGATTCCATTCAGTGTCTGCCACGTGTCTCCATGTACGATTCCAATACCACCCTCCATCGCATTATAATTCGGTCAAAGTCGCCCAGCGATATCCATGCTAGCCGTTCGATTTGAAGGTCCCCATCTGACGGTTGTCACACTCTGGAGTTGCATGAACGATAATCTGAGTGAACAGTGCTCCGGGCCCGCGGTCTATCGCCTCAAATGTTGTTTGAACCGTTGATCTCGTTTCAAGAATGAATGGTCCAGATCACCCGCGTGACCAGTTGTTAACTGGGTCTACCTCCACGTCATCATCCCACGCGTCTATCGTGTTTTTCCTCCACCAACCACATGTTTCATTCATAAATCATATTTCAACGTTTTACATGGAAAGCTACCACCAGCCCGTCCTCCATCGTTTCTCTGCATCTCTCCGCTACCCCGCATTGTTTCATCATTTCGCCAAGTCTGCACCACCATTTCCATCAACCCCACCACATTCACCACCCCCCTGTCTAGTTTTCTTTAACGAGTTTGTGGTTTTGCAGGTTTGCCACGGCAGAGAATTATCATGATTCACCTCCTCCATTACAGAAGCCGAGAACGCATGACAGGACCATGTTTCAGGAGCAAATTTTATGAAAAAAGATCCCGGAGCTGCTATGATATGACCACCATTAAATAAAGCAAGGATTTAAATATATTAAACCCTCCAAGGTCATTCCAATGCATAGGTTGAGCAGATGAAGAATTAATGGTGCAAATAAAAAATATCAAAGGAAGATGGAGAAATTCAACAATCAACATTCAATGTTTCAGGCCTCAATTTAAAGATTAGAAGGCCAAGGGTACACAGCACAGAAAAAAATATCCTCCGGGTGTTATTTCAGCCGAAGCTTCTTCAGGAAAGTACAGAATGTTCATGTAGATCTATCTTTGTGCCGTGTTCCTGAAGAGATTTTCTTCCCAGTGCATTTATTTCTACAAGCAGATTGTCAAGTACAGACAATATTACCTAGTCATTCAGCAATATGGGTGCGAATGTATCAGCCAATTTGTTTTAATGAAACAATTACTTGTTTTCACCTACTTCTTTTATGATTTTCTCTTCTCCTTTCTCTATAAAGAGGAGGAATAAAGACATTGTAAGGGTTCCAGATTTTTATCAGAAAATTGTGCAGTGAAAGAAATTTTTTGTATACATCTTGTAAAGCTTCTGTGTGAAGGCTCAGAGCCCGTAGGGTCTCAGTGAGGAGGAGTTCTATCTGTATTAGAGGATTCTGATCTTTGGTATCCCACAGTATGTAACTTCCTTTATGTGTTTAATACAACATTTCATTTTATCCATCTTCTTATATCATGTACTGGAATGCGAGTGGCTCACTGATTTTAGGTAAGGATTTATCCTAGTTGATACCCATACTTGGATCAGTCAAGCGCTTTAAATATGGCTCAGGCATGATATACTGTTTCATGTTCATTTCATCCATCTTTCTGCTATATTAGTTGCTTTTGGAGGGTGCTTTTAAAACACCATTGTCATGTATGGATTCTTAGATTGATAAGCCCATATATGGTTCTGTTGTGTATCTGGGTATCAGACCAAAGATAACTAATATCTTCTTATATTTCTCACACTGCATACACCTTCTGATATTTGATTTCTGTGGCATATTACTTGAATCGGCCCTCTTTACAGTAAATTGTCTCTTAACTGTCTGATGCTTTTCTATTAGAGCTTTGCATCTTGTCTCTGCAAATATTACTTCCCCTGTGGCAATTTTTGTGAGGTCTGGTCCCATTTAGATTAATTTCCTTGTTTTACAAGAGATAGCAGGAGAGCCTTTGGATTGACACCCCAGCTTTATTATACGCTCCTTGCTATGATAAGATGTCCTAGGCACTGGTCTATGGCAACTCTAGGCTGTCTCTAGGAGTGACAATTTATGTCGACAACATCTTTCTGGCGCCGTTGCCGGAGACGAATTTAAGAATATCAATTTCCCTGGGGCTCGACAAATCATGTTCACTCTCTAATCAGGTGAGCACAGAGAGTTGAAGAGTTGCATATCTCTCACCTTGGCAACTCCACTATTATTTATTTGATAAATCTATTTGTAGTCCTGGCTCCTCGAAAGTCGTACCTGAGGTCAGATAAGTCTAAGCTAAAGATACCTTCTGTGCCTGACCCTGAAAAGACCATACATAGAAGAAGTTGGAAAGAGAGGGGATCAGTCCGTGCTGAAAACCCTGAATTTTCTGTAGAATATTATCCATCCTCTTCTTCTCAAGAAATCCAAGTAGAAAATCCTGACTCCACTATAGGAGATACAAAATATTTTTCAGATAGCCCACTTAGAGGAGGTGTTAGAATTGAAGATAGTTTTCACCCTACCCCTGAGGCCGAAGAAGTCAAGGAAGTCACCGAGGTAGCTGCTGTTAACCGTGAGGTATTCCCATCCACACCTCAGGCTGTTGTTCAATATATTCCTATTGTTATTCATACTCCACTTCCACCTCCACCTCTTCCTCCATTTGTACATCAAATTGCTGCACAACCTCCTCCTCCTCCAATGGCTAATGTCCCAGCCTTTTTGTTGAATAAATATGCCCCCTGGCATTACCCCAAGTGTTGAATGATATGCCACAGGATTATTTGAAGATCTTGCCCAGATTCACTGGGGAAAATGAAATTGATGCTCAGAAACATCTTGAGACTTTCTGCTCTTTTGCAGAAAACTTCAATGTAGAACACTTGGACGTAGTCTTAAGACTATTTGTGCAATCTCTGGATGGTGAAGCCAGAAAATGGTTCAAGACATTGGGAAACCGTTCCATAGCCACCTGGGACAATATGGAAAATACTTTTCTCAGAAAATGGGGAGAAAAGAAAGATCACGGACAGTGTCTTACTGAGTTCAATACACTCAAGAAGAAACATAATGAAGGGGTGTCAGAGTTTATCAAGAGATTTAATAAGTTATATCTAAACCTCCCTGCAGATATGAAGCCTCATCAGAATGCTGCCAAAGTTGTTTTCATAGCAGCCTTTGACTCAGATTTCGGTTTCTCTCTCAGGGAAAGAAAGCCTGCCACCCTAGATGATGCTCAGTCAGATGCTCTTGATTTGGAGGCAAATTTTGCTTCCACTGGAAAATTAAAAGGGAGAGCTGAACATGATACTAGAAGAAGGGGGAAAGAGGAGGTATCTACTTCAAATCAGGACAGAGACCCTGACAAGATGGAGGAAATAAACAAGATGATTAAAAAGTTGGTTAAGCTTGAATTGGAGACCAAGAATGCAGCCCCTAAGAATTTTCAGAATACTCCAAACAGAGGTTACAATCCTCAGTATAGAAAGCCACCCCTACAAATACTGCCAAGAGAAGCAAAGGAGCAACAGGACCAAGTATCACACCCATTATACCTGGAAGGCCCAGTAGATGACTCCACTGAAGATGCTGCCTATGAACTGCAAGATGCAAATCTTGCTTTCTCTAACAATGATGAAGTTGAATGCCCATTGCATGAAGAAGGAGAAGAGCTCAGAGACATAGAAGATGCAGAAATTGATCACTATTGCAAACAGTTTAATGATTTCATGCAAGCACATTTCAATAGAAAATATGATCTCAGATCTTCCAGGAAGAGAACTCGGACTCAAGAACATGAAGAAGAGCCGCCCCAGAAGGAAGCGCCTGCTCGAAAGGAATCAATAGTGCAGAAAGTTACAGACAAAGGTAAGAGTCCTCTAAACAAACCTTTGCAGTCTAATGATCAAACTCCTTCTTCCTCGAAAGTAATCACTCCTTTTAATGCTGAGTCTGTATCAAAAGAAGTTAAAACTTCAGCTGAAAATAAAGAGTCGAAAGAAGTTGCAATAGAAAAACCCACTCCGGCTTTCAATTTACAAAAAGAACTTGAGAAGGTCAAAATCCCAGTCCCCCTGACTGAACTGTTAAAACAACCTGTTTATCAATCTCAAGTCACTTCTTTATTGTTCCCTCCTGAAGCACCAATAATTCCAGACAATCTTAATCTTCAAGAAGAAAGACCCATGGTTGTGTTTGGCCCTCATGTCGAGGAGATAGATCCTTCTACTCCTCCCTTCTATGTGTCTCTAGTGATTCATGACCTACTGCTGCACAATTGTATGTTAGATTCTGGGGCTTCCCATAATCTTATGCCTCTATCAGTCATGGAACAACTAGGACTACAGATCACACGCCCATATAAAGACCTCTATTCATTTGATTCCAAAAGAGTTAAATGTCTAGGGATGATTAAGGATTTGGTAGTCAATCTGGCCCAAATTCCAGCAAAAAGTGTGGTAATGGACATTGTGGTGGCTGATATCCCAGCCCGCTTTGGCATGCTGCTGTCAAGGTCCTGGGGAACAAAGATTGGTGGGTCACTTAAGATGGATTTAACATATGCCACCATCCCTGTTTTTGGTGGCCAGGAGAGGAGATTATACAGAGAAACCAGATTTGTCAAGATGGTGACTAAAGTTGACAGCTCAGAGAATTCACCAGTCTACAGCAAGGAAGGAGATTTCTCATGTCTGATGTTGGAAGAAGATCAAAATTATGCTCATGAACCTTCCTTTTGTCAAATCAAAACTGAGCAGCCTTTAGAAGACCATGAAGCAGGAGTATGGACTCTACATTTTGATGGAGCAAATTCAAGAGAAGGTAATGGGGCTGGAGTACTATTAATCTCTCCTATAGGAAAATGGGTGCCACTGTCTTTTAAACTGGAATATGAAGCTACTAATAATGTAGCTAAATATGAAGCACTGCTGCTAGGGTTACAGACAGCCAGGAGCATGGGTATACAGAGTTTAAAGGTCTTGGGAGACTCTGAGCTGGTGGTCAGACAGGTCAGAAATCAATGTCAAACTAAACATCCACGGCTGAGAGCTTATAGAAACGAAGTATGGGACATGGTGGAGAATTTCTTCTCAACATTTAACATCTAGTTCATGCCCCGGGAGCAGATTAGAATGGCAGACTCTCTCGCTATGGCTGCCAGTACATTCCGTCCTCCTCAGAACCCTCTCTTGAGGTATGAAATTGAGGTACGTTATAGACCATCAATCCCAGATAATATCAAGCATTGGCAAGTATTTGAAGATGAGGAACAAATGAAGAGATTCCTGGAAACAATGGGAGAATTTTCTAATATGGAGATTGATGGTTGTGAAGAAGATGAGGCTGAGAATGTTTCAGAAAATAATTGGGAAGAGAAGATGGTCGGAAGTAAAGTGCTGCAGTTAAAGGGAAATGTCATACCTAGAGGGTTGGTGCCTCTAGAAATATTATTTGATAAAAATGATGTCCCAGCGCAGCCTAGTAAAGTGATAGAAGAAGACCAGGTAGAAGATCTGAATCTGGGTACCAATATTGAGCCCAAAATTGTCAAATTATCCAAGAAGGTCCTAGAGGATTTTAAAGAAAAATACCCGAAATTATTTCAATCTTATAAAGATGTATTTGCATGGTCCTATCAGGACCTTAAAACTTTTGATATGAGTATAATGCAGCATAAAATTCCTCTGAGGGAAGATGCAAAACCTTATAAGCAGAAGCTTAGATAGATAAATCCTCTGCTTCTTCCCTCCATTGAAAAAGAAATCAAGAAGCTGCTTAAGGCCAAGATAATTGTACCACTGAGATACTCATAATGGGTGGCAAATCTTGTCCCTGTTCGAAAGAAGAATGGAGAAATAAGGCTATGTGTGGATTTCAGGAATTTAAACAGAGCATCTTTAAAAGATAATTATCCACTGCCCAAGATGGACCACATCCTGCAGAAAGTGGTGGGAGCCTCTAGAATGTCAATGATGGATGGTTTCTCTGGTTATAACCAGGTGGCTGTACTTCCAGAAGATCAAAAGAAGACTGCTTTCACCACACCATGGGGAACATTTATGTATGCCAGGATGCCTTTTGGATTGATTAATGCAGGGGCTACCTTTCAGAGAGCGATGGACATTGCTTTCGTTGGGGAGCAGGATAAATTTTGAGTGGTATACCTTGATGATATCACAGTGTTTTCAAAAGATGATGCTGAGCACATTGAGCATTTACGCAGAAATTTTGAAAAATGCAGAAAGTATGGTCTTTCTCTCAATCCACAAAAGTCTTTATTTGCATTAGAGGAAGGCAAACTTTTGGGGCATATTGTAACTAAAGATGGGGTAAGGATAGACCCCAAAAGGGTAGAGGTTATAAATAGCATCCCTCTCCCCAGAAATAAGAAGGAAGTGCAAGTATTTTTAGGCCGGATAAATTTCCTGAGAAGATTTATTCCTAACTATGCTGAGATAGTTAGGCATATAACTGATATGATGAAAAAGAATAATGAAGTAAAATGGTCTCAGGAATATAGAGATGCATTCACCAGGATAAAAAAGGCATTTGCTGGAGCTCCTGTACTAGCTGGGCCAAATTATACTAAACCATTTATGATCTTTTCTTTTGCATCACCACATACAGTAGCTGGAGTGTTATTACAAAAGAATGAAGAAGGATATGAGCAGCCTATTGCCTTCTTCAGTCAGGTTCTTCATGATGCAGAACTGAAGTATAATATATTGGAGAAACAGGCCTATGCCCTGGTGAAATCCCTCAAAGATTTTCGCATATATATTTTGCAGTCTCACATCACTGCATTTGTGCCTACTGCAGCTGTTAAAGATATCCTTGTTCAGGGAGACAATGAAGGAAAAAGGGGAAGGTGGATTGCAAAAATACAGGAGTGTGACTTGGACATCCGTCCAACCAAGTTGATCAAAGGACAGGGGCTTGCAAAAATTCTATCCGAATCAAACTATCAGGCTTTAGGCATAAATCTGTCTATGATAGCAAGTGGGGAGTCTGAGAATGAAAAAGAACAGCAAGGATTGGAGGTAGCCACTCAAAAAGCACATATAAAATATCTCACTAGTCCATGGTATAAAGAAATAGTTGAATATATTTTGACACTCAGCTGTCCTCCAAGTTGTGATAAAGCAAAATACAGGGCTTTAAGATTGAAATCACAAAAGTATATAGTTGTTAATGGCCAGCTATATTGGAGGGACCCTTCAGGCATTTTACTCATGTGCTCAACAGAGGAAGAAGTAGAGAGTATAATGATAGAATTTCATGAGGGAATCTGTGGAGGACACTACAGCTGGAGGGCTACAGCTCATAAAATCCTGAAGGCCGGTTTCTACTGGCCAAAATTATTTGGAGATGTTTTTGTTTGGGTTAGAGCATGTGATAAGTGTCAAAAATTTGCTGAAAGACAAAATTTACCAGCTCTACCCCTGATTCCAGTTCATGTGAGTGAGCCATTTCAACAATGGGGAATAGATTTTATAGGTGAAATCCACCCACCCTCAAGTGAACAACATAAATGGATATTAACAGCCACAGATTATTTTACAAAATGGGTGGAAGCCATACCTACAAGAAATGCTACAGATGTAGTAATCATAAAGTTTATGGAAGAAAACATTATATCAAGATTTGGCTGCCCTGCTAGAATAGTGACTGATAATGCACAGGCCTTCAAGTCTGCCAAATTTGTAAATTTCTGCCAACAATATAATATTGCACTAAATCATTCCACAGCCTGCTATCCACAGGGAAATGGCTTGGCAGAATCCTCCAACAAAACTCTAGTGAGGGCTTTGAAGAAGACAATAAATGAAAATCAGAAGAATTGGGATTCCCAATTGAAATTTGCTTTATGGGCTAATAGAATCACCAGTAAGAGAGCAACTGGTAAATCTCCATATGAGTTGGTATATGGACGAGCGGCAGTGTTTCCTGTGCAGCTGGCCTTACCAGTGGCACGTTTCATGCAAGAAGGCCAAGAAGAACCTGATGATATGGTCAGAAGAATCAATCAATTGGTAGAATTAGAGGAAACACGGGGCCAAGTGAATCAGAGATTAACGGAGTATCAAGAGAAAATGAAACACATATTTGATCAGCATGCAAAAGATAGAAAATTGCAGATTGGAGATCTAGTTCTCAGATGGGATGTACGAAGAGGTGAAAAAGGAAAGCATGGCAAGTTCGATCCACTTTGGTTCGGCCCATTCAAAGTCGTGGAACAAGGAGGCAATAACACGTTCATATTGGAAAATTTGCAGGGTGACTTGTTGGATGCCCCTGTAAATGGACAATTTTTAAAGCCCTACTTCCAATTCTAATTCAAGTCGAGGGCTGATTGTATCATATTGTATATTAATTTTGTTCTATTACTGTCTGAATGATGCGAGTGTTATAAGGAATCATGAGAAGAAAAGGTTCTGAAGGGCAGAGTCTGCATAAAAGATGATCAGGTGGTCTGCGGAGTTCTCGACACGTTCAGAGATGAACGCGCCGTCCCCAGTTGGAGCCGATGTTATCCATGTCAGCCCCCATTAAAATTTTTGGCCATCAACCCCTCTTGAACCTTTCAAAGTTTCCTATTGTGGCTTAAGAGATTCATTTTTGCTTACCGTTGCTTACCTCTACTCTAAAACGCACTAAAAGGCCGAGAAACCCACCTTTGAAAATATTTCAGGCTCGGTCCCTTTAGCCCTAGCCCCCCCTATCTTTTCCCTCATATAGCCTGAACGCTTAACCAAGAGCTGCTCTAAGGGGCGCTTACCCAATATATAAATCGGGCGCATTGTAGACCATAGATCTACGCAGATCCGACGGCCCCTACTGTTCCAACACGCGCGCGGTCCCCACTCCATTTGCCCACTCTAAACACATGTTCGCCGTTCGATCAAAACAAAAATCAATGGCACAAAATCTTATTTGCTATGGTGGTCCTCGCGCTCATTGCAAAACCCACCTGGTTTCCATCGCACTGCTTTTGAGCGGCAGGCAGTATTTCACAATTAGCAGTGATTCCATTCAGTGTCTGCCACGTGTCTCCATGTACGATTCCAATACCACCCTCCATCGCGCATTATCATTCGATCAAAGTCGCCCGGCGATATCCATGCTAGCCGTTCTATTTGAAGGTCCCCATCTGACGGTTGTCACACTCTGGAGTTGCATGAACGATAATATGAGTGAACAGTGCTCCAGGCCCGCGGTCTATCGCCTCAAATGTTGTTTGAACCGTTGATCTCGTTTCAAGAATGAATGGTCCAGATCACCCGCGTGACCAGTTGTTGACTGGATCTACCTCCACGTCATCATCCCACGCGTCTATCGTGTTTTTCCTCTGCCATCCACATGTTTCATTCATAAATCATATTTCAACGTTTTACATGGAAAGCTACCACCAGCCCATCCTCCATCGTTTCTCTGCATCTCTCCGCTACCCCGCATCATTTCATCATTTCGCCAAGTCTGCACCACCATTTCCATCAACCCCACCACGTTCACCATCCCCGTGTCTGGTTTTCTTTAACGAGTTTGTGGTTTTGCAGGTTTGCCGCGGCAGAGAATTATCATGATTCACCTCCTCCATTACAGAAGCCGAGAACGCATGACAGGACCATGTTTCAAGAGCAAAATTTATGAAAAAAGATCTGGGAGCTGCTATGATATGACCACCATTAAAGAAAGCAAGGATTTAAATCTATTAAACCCTCCAGGGTCATTCCAATGCACAGGTTGAGCAGATGAAGAATTAATGGTGCAAATAAGAAATATCAGTGGAAGATGGAGAAATTCAACAATCAACATTCAATGTTTCAGGCCTCAATTTAAAGATTAGACGGCCAAGGGTACACAGCACAGAAAACAATATCCTCCGGGTGTTATTTCAGCCGAAGCTTCTTCAGGAAAGTACAAAATGTTCATGTAGATCTATCTTTGCGCCGTGTTCCTGAAGAGATTTTCTTCCCAATGCATTTATTTCTGCAAGCAGATTGTCAAGTACAGACAATATTACCTAGTCATTCAGCAATATGGGCGCGAATGTATCTGCCAATTTGTTTTAATGAAACAATTAATTGTTTTCACCTACTTCTTTTATGAATTTCTCTTCTCCTTTCTCTATAAAGAGGAGGAAGAAAGACATTGTAAGGGTTCCAGATTTTTATCAGAAAATTGTGCAGTGAAAGGCATTTTTTGTATACATCTTGTAAAGCTTCTGTGTGAAGGCTCAAAGCCCGTAGGGTCTCAGTGAGGAGGAGTTCTATCTGTATTAGAGGATTCTGATCTTTGGTATCCCACAATATGTAACTTCCTTTATGTGTTTAATACAACATTTCATTTTATCCATCTTCTTGTATCATGTACTGGAATGCGAGTGGCTCACTAATTTTAGGTAAGGATTTATCCTAGTTGATACCCATACTTGTATCAGTCAAGCGCTTTAAATATGGCTCAGGCGTGATATACTGTTTCATGACCATTTCATCCATCTGTCTGCTATGTTAGTTGCTTTGGGAGGGTGCTTTTAAAATGCCATTGTCATGTATGGATTCTTAGAATGATAAGCCCATATATGGTTCTGTTGTGTATCTGGGTATCAGACCAAAGTTAACTAATATCTTCTTATATTTCTCTCACTGCATACACCTTCTGATATCTAATTTCTGTGGCATATTACTTGAAACGACCCTCTTTACAGTAAATTGTCTCTTAACTGTCTGATGCTTTTGTGTTGGAGCTTTGCATCTTGTCTCTGCAACATTACTTTCCTTGTGGCAGTTTCTGTAAGTTCTGGTCCCATTAAAAGTTGATTTCCTTGTTCTACAAGAGATAGCAGGAGAGTTTTGGATTGACACCCCAGTTTTATGATACACTCCCTGCTATGATAAGATGTCCTAGGCACTGGTCTATGGCAACTCTAAGCTGTCTCTAGGAGTGACAATTTAATGTCGACAACAACATGGATAGTTTAGTTGCATGTATAGGAGTATGGTAGATAGATCATCGGATAAGTAGAGTGCATTTAGCCGTTTGGCCAAGTTAAGTGTGGTTTATAATTAATTTCCTTTTTTCTATCTGTTTTCTGCAAATTAAATTAGTTTCATTCTTGGCATTCCTTTCCAGCAATTTAGTTCAATTTCCTTTATGTCATTTCCTTCCAGCAATTTACTTTCCAGTTGTTCTCATAATTTAAGAAATAGTAGCCTTTCATGAAGCAAAAGAGGATGACATGAACATAATGCATATGCTGTGTATTAGCACTGTCACCTCAAAGTTTGTACGTACGTCGGGTTGATAAAGTAAAGTAGGGCAACCCCTGGGAGTTGCAACATTCTTGGTGCAATACTAGGGCTCACCAGTGATCTCTCTTAAAAGAGCCATATTTTGTTCGCATCTGACTATAGAAGGTATGTTTTGTGTTATACGTTCAATGGCTACCGATCTATGTTGATATGGTTCTGTTAGAATATGACTGAAGTGATTTACTAACAAGGCTTCCATATCATTATGTCGTACTAGCATGTTTCCTCCTGGGTCCTTCAGGGAAAAGATACAATTATCATGTCTCCTCTGTATCATAGCCTTATGGAAAAAGTTTGTATTTTTGTCCCCTTCTCTTAGCCATTGAATGCGAGATTTTTATTTCCATAGGATTTCATCTTGTTTCTTATGCTCTTCGAGTTTACTTAGAAGGTTTCCTTCTTCTATCACCATATTCTCTTCTCTCCCATGTAGAATCATTTGTTGTTGAATTCGTTTCATTTCTCCTTGTAATATTTCCTTATCCTGTTGAATGTTTCTGAACTCAGTTTATGTAGTTGTTGGAATATTGTTGATAACAATATTACCCTTCCTAAATTAATTAACATTTCTCCTACCATTTGTATTGATTCTTGTAAATTCTTTCGTCCCCTCTTTTTTCCTCCTTTAGTTTGGGTACTAAGTTCCTGAGAGAGGGCCATCTAAGAGTTATGGTTTTCTGCTATATCCATCTGTTTATGAGATTGGGAGGTCAAATATTTTTCAAATGTTTCTTTGTACATCCTCTTTTGGTCATCAGGTATAAATATGTCATCTAAATTCTTCCATTCTTGTAGAAGTTTCTTTAACACTACTTCCTTTGTACTAAACTCCTGCTTGCTCGTATCTACCTCCATGGTCAGTTGCTCCACCATTTGCACGTGTTCTTCCTTTTCTGTTGATTCCGGTGGTGCTTTTCTTTTAGCTTTCTGAGCTTTTTGTGTTAGCAGTCCTTGCCCTTCGTCATTATTCTGTTCAACTTCCTTCAATTTTCCCCAAGTTCCTGCAGTATTTCATATTAGTTTTGCGTATTCTCCTGTTTCATTAGGCTACTGATTTGACTTGCATGCATTTTACTATTCTTCTTTTTGCTCATAACAGTTTTGAATCTGTTTTCTTTTTTCAGGTGACCCTCCTCCTCCTTCCGATTGCTTTCTTTCCAACTACTTGGGATTGTTAAGAGGGCAGGTTTTGTAAATATGACCATATTCATGGCATCTGCGACGTCGAAATGAAATATGTTCGTAATCAAGAAGTTGCTGCCAGTCTTTCCCTTCATATTCCAATTCGATTGATTCTCGTAGTGGCTAAGATATATTCATATAAACACATATGTGAGCAAAAGAGGTATACCTACCTCGTCGAATTATTTCAGCTATTTTGACAAAGCTACCAAGAGAGTTATCGATTCCTTCCAAAATTTCAGGGTCCCAAAAATCCATTGGAAGTGAAAATAGACGTACCCAAACCAGTCCGACCAGAAATTGTTCTTGGTCAAGGTTATAACATTCTTCCCACTGCTTTAAAAATAGTCCTGCATTGTAATAGAAATATGGACCTCCTTCAAAGATTCTTTATCTATTTATAAGATTTGTAAATATAACAGTGAAAAACCATTTAGGCTCGAATTTCAGATCTATGTCGCCCTTGGGTTGCCATTTTACATGTATCCACTTGAGAAGATCTTTCTCTGTTGGCCATACGCCTATGAATTTGCAGATCAAGGCATGGTCCTTCATGTAGTTTCGATATTCATCCAATTTATTTGCAGGAATAACAAAACAGGGTTTCTTCAAAGCTCTTGGCAGACATTGTCCTCTGGTCTTTGCCTGCCATTCTGCTCCCAACACCGGGGGTACATTAGGGGTGGATCCCCCTTGGGACCTCGTTTGTTTGCTATTTTATTCCCCTGTCATTACATTATGGTAGGAGGGGATCTCCCCCCCCCTCTTGCCTTGAAAATGCTACCAATACAATCACTCAGAGCAATCTCCAATCCGCTGCACCCTCCTCGTGATCCGCATTGTCAGATCTCAATTCTGTCCGAACCCTAATTGCTCTCCAAAGCCTAGCATCACTCACAAATGAAATCCTAGAATAATAGCATTCTTAACACAATAAACTAAAGTTATTCTTTATACCGTCAAAGCTGCCCTATATGGATTGAAGTCCACGAGGAACCCGTTCTTCGATTTGTTTTGAGCAGTAGGTCGGATCTTTAAATGCCATGGAGGCATGTTCACAAACTCACCATTGTCACTGGCCCCTCCAGTTCATGATATTTTTCAACAAACCCATTCAAAATCCATGAAAAATGATAACCCTCTTTTGTAAGTAATCTTTAGCTATGCTCTGGATTATTTCAGAGCAACCTTAAACGACACCATATTAAATTATGCACTTGAACTACTTATATATAAAACCTAGGAATGCTTTTGCAACACACAACAATGTCGCCTCTCTTTTTTAGGTCTATTGCTCTAAACATGTTTTATCCATCCTATATTAAATCTTTGCAAATTCCCATCAACCCCACATTTCCTTTCAGAGATATTCATTCAATTCCTCACCTACATAATTCTTTCTCAAGAAGAGTGCTTGCAAACACCGGGTTTAATGACTTTGCTCCAACTCTCTTTCTGAGGAATCCCACAAGGGTTTGGGAATTGGCACTAGGATTTTCGACCTCTAGTGTAGCCGTGGAGATAGTAGACACTAGTGAGGAATCAAGCGTCGAAGCTCAGTGGAAGGAGCTTCCACTGTAGAGGGTTAGGAACGAAATGGGTGGTGAGTGAAGTGACAGGAAGGCTCAAGAGTTGGTGGAACCAAAGGAAGGACGGTGGGGACTTTTAAGGAAGGTTAAAGTGGCTCAATAAAAGAAATGTTTTTTCCCAGGGGAGGAGTTTATATTTGGCCTCTACCACATTGTATTTTGGCAGTTCTATTTTCTTGTCTATTCTACGGCGACTGGAATGAGCGAGCGCGTATATTTGGGTGGTGTCTACAAAAGAAGACAACTTGAACTTGAAATATCATTAGCTAGTAGCATGCATCACACAGATCTCCCTAAGAGCTATTAGAGAGATGATGGTTTGAAAATTTATACAAATTGACCCTATAAATGTGGACCCTACCAGTTATAATTAATGATAAAGGACCTATATGAGTAAACATCTGAAAGGGCGTACCTTTTTGACTTCGTCATGCTACCCCAACCAAGGTTTGTTGGTTGGAGTGCACCTCTTTCTCTTTCTCCCAGGTTGGATCAGACCTGAACTAAAGATATTGATTGGGTAAGTTGAAATGGGATAGGAATACTTCCAATTCCATATCATTCCCTGCCAGTTCAATGAGAAAGCAATTTGTTCATCTCAATGAGCTACAACCAACCTTTAGTAGGATTGGATATCTAATTCTTTTTATATAGATAGTTCCCCCCTAAGGTGATCAAAGTGGGCTAAGCCTTCCTCATTTTAAGGGTGTTAGTTTTTTTTTTTTTTTTTCAACTGGAGAAATCGTGCCTATATCAGTTCTCAAGCATACATAGTTCTGCCCAGGATTGGACTAAGAGACATGTGGGGCCAAACCTCCCCACCTACCATTGCATCACATCCTATGACTAAGGGTGTTAGTTACACCTTAGGATTCCATGCTTTTGGAGGTTATCAACGGTGATGAATTTATTGCGGACCATTCAACATAATGTGTTTACCTTGGGTAATCCTTTTCCATTCTAGGCGTGCTTCCAAAAGACATTCATAGTTTTCTTCGTTATTCTTAATAAATATACTCTCATGCATGCCTTTTAATTATAGTGGCCCATGCCCTCCCTCCATTTTACTCCCATTAGCTCATTCTTTCATTTGCATCATTTAAAACATAGATCTTTCCTAGGATGAGCACATGGCATTTGAAATAAAATAGGGTCCATAAAACATGTTTTGAGGATTAGTCAAGTGTTGAATAATGATTTTGGTCCATTTCGGGGGAATAAAGGTTGTTTCCTCACCTTTTCCTTCAACATGGTTGGTAAAAGAAACAAGATATTTTAGCTAAATTACTTGAAGGGCCAACTTGAGAAAAAACCAATCACTTTAACATCTTGAAAGAAAAGAGTATCAATATCCAAACCGACATTTCTAACATGAACCATGGATTTACAACAAGCGTCTATAAACCCTTATACATTCCACTCACTCATCTTCAACACTAGCATGAAATCATGAGTATGCAGCAAAGCCTTAGCCATAATTTGATAAGCAACCATGAGCAAAGTGATAGGTCGTTGTTATATGGAAAAATCACTTATGCGGAAAAAATGAACTCCCTAGATCTAGTGGTATGATCTAGAACAACAGAGGGAAAAAAGATCTATGTTTTCCTTAGAGAGATTAGAGTACGGAAAAGAGACCTACCTGGAATCTGTAGTAAATCCTTGTCTTCTCTTCGTTTGTAAGCTCTAACTCTAGATCCACATGCTATAAATGGAACCTGCAACAATGACTAAAACAAGCAAGAGAACTACAATATCCACATAGCATAATTCAATGTCTCTAATCAATGAGTCAACATGGCATTGAAATACATAAGCATTAACGTGACACAAGTATAGGGAAACATAGTGATTTTTGTATTGATAAATAAAGGAGGGAGTCACAACCATTTATAGAAGCTGGCTTTGTAGATGTCTCCCCAATTGTCTTTGTCCTTCCTTGCCACAAAGCAAACTGTCACACTCAACCCTAATGCAAATAGATGATGATTCCTCAAGCTCAAATCAGCAGCATGAGGGCACTAGTAATCTCCAAAAGTCAACCTAGACTCGATGGGAGGCAATAAATTTATAGGGTAACCATGGTAGTTTAGGATTTACCAATCTAGGCTTGAGATCCACATATGAGGGAGGATAAGCTCTAGGGATAAGAGATAAGACCACTAGAGTAGGATCATATAGGAATTCGAGATCTCTATCCATGGTAGATGGTTAAAACCACCTTAGAAGCTTCTAGAAGGAGAAGATTCGAAAATATTTTTTGATTTTCCCAAATTTCTAGAAATAATGCACATGCATAGTATAGCAACCCGTGCTAATCAATGCAAATGCTCAGTCATGCAACGGAAACCATTGCAAGTGGACAAGCATGCAGGATATGTTGGGGCTAAAAATAGTGTTTTTGAGCTGATTGACCCAAAAACTCATACTTTTTGGAGAGATGATGCTTAGGGCTTTGCAAAGGGATTATGAAAAAGTGTTAAAGGATGTTGATTGGTACGGTTTTTAGGCCTATTGATCAAATGTGACAAAATGTCCCGTAACAGTCTCCACCCACCAATAGAATCCTTGGATACATTCTTTGGAATAAGGTTGATTAACCCCTAATTAATAAATTTAGAGAGTGCCCCACCTACATTCATTGGTTCTCTTGCTCGCTTCCCCACAACCTTGTTAGTGAGATTTTCCCATTTGATCCTGATTGAGTAGCAAATTCCTAGTTCTTAAGGCGAATGGAGCTATAAGTTTTTTAGTCTCAAAGGATGAATGGGTACTCTGGTTGTTGAATGTGAAACCGTGGGTATGGAAAAGTGGTCCCAACAAGAATCCAACATGTCACCATTCTTGTAATGCACCTTGCAAATGTATGCACTTCTATTAGGGTCGTATTTTATTGTTACAATTTCTCCTGATCTGTGTTCCTTATCTTGCCAAAAATCAATTTAATGACACAAATGCTTGTGACACCCTCCCCTATGTCTTACGATACTAATTCCTCTTCCGTTTTGACTTTTCCCACAATGATGTTTTATAGAGGCCAATTTTTTTTTCTTCTGCGGGTCCATTGCTTGCTATTTCATATGGAGTCGGGGCCACCAACAAATTCATTGAAACTAGCGTAGTCCTATCATGAAAATGCATTAACATTCTTTAGCCACACTTCTTCTCGATCAACATCAATTTCCTTATCAACAAGTCGAGGTTGAACTCCTTAATTATATAGAAAGGGCTAAGTGCCCTTCACCAAGTGCTTAGTGCTCCTCTTAGGTAACTGACTCCCCCAATTCCATGCACCTAATGGGTTAGTAATCATGTTGATTAGCTTAAAAGCCTTCTAGATAAGGGCCCATACTAGCACTCTAACCAAAGTCAATCATCCACCCAAACTAAGCCATCCATATGTCCATGAAATATCGCCAAAGATTTAAGAGACCTAGCTCTCTCCTATATATATAATTCAAAATTGTTAATATAATAAAGTTAATTTCATATTAAAATACTATAATATCTATATAACATATATCATAAGTAAATATCATAATGATATTGTTTAATTATAAAATAGTTAATTAATAATATCAGAATTAATAGTTAATATATAGTTATTAATATATTATGAATATATACTTTACCAATCTAACTTAATTAAATTTAATTATATTAAATAGGGTTGTAATAGATTAATTGTTTTTATGTTCTTTTGACTTTTAAAATTGGATAATTAACAAAAATGGAAATTATTTTGATAAAATAATTAGCTTACTCAACAAAAACTAATTAAACTCAAGTTTTACTTAAGAACACTTCAAATTTATCCACAGGCACTTAATATATAAATAACATTCAATAAGTTAATAATATTTATTAATTTAAAATAATATAATAAATAATTATTAATTTAAAACAATATTAATAAATGCATAATGTTTTAGACAAATGTAATAAAATAAATCTTATAACTAATAAAAATAAAACTTCTATTATTAAATCATAATTAATTTAAAATAATATAATGAATGCATATTGTTTTAGACAAAAGAAATAAAATAAATCTTATAACTAATAAAAATAAAAATTCTATTATTAAACCATATATAAATAGAATAGAATAATTCTTAATATAATAAACGAAAATTATCATTTATAGCGTTAAATCCGCCCTATATGGCTTGAAGTCCACGAGGAATCCGCTCTTCGATTTCTTTCGACCTTTAACTGCCATGGACCATGGAGGTCTGTGTTCACAAACTCACCACTGTTACTGGCCCCTCCAGTCCATGAGATTTTTAAACAAACCCATTCAAAATCCATGACGAATGATAACCCTCTTACGTAAATAATCTTCGCTATGCTCTGGATTGTTTCAGAGCAACCTTAACCAGCACCATATTAAATTATGCACTTGGACTACTTAGGAATAGAACCTGGGAATGTTTTTGCAGCAGACAACAATGTCGTCTCTCTTCCGCAGGTCTTCTGCGCTAAACAGGTTTACTTCATCCTATATTAAATCTCTGCGAATTCCCATAAACCCCACATTCCCTTTCAGAGATATTCATTCAATTCCTCAGCTACATAATTCTTTCTCAAGAAGAGCGCTTGCAGACACCCGGTTTCATGGCTTTGCTCCAGCTTTCTTGCTGTGGAATCCCACCAAGGTTTGGGAATTGACACCAGGGTTTTCGACCTCTAGTGCAGCCATGGAGACAGTAGACTGGAACAAGAAATGGCCTGTAGACACTAGTGAGGAATCAAGCGTCGAAGCTGAGTGGAAGGAGCGGGGCACTTATATTACCGTCAAGGCGTATTTGCTGGGCACAAGGTTTGTGTACTCTATTGATCTCGATATGCTGACGTCCCTTTGTTACTTTTTTTTAATAGTTCCTTCTTTTATGTTTGCAGTGTGGATTTGAAGGGGCTGCAATCCGAGCCTTTGTTCGACGCCGTGCCACCCAACTCTCGAAGTGCTAACTATGTCATACTAAAATGCACTGACAATACACCTGATTACTCTTCTTCCATCACGACTACAAATGTAAGTATGGGGGTTCGAACCTCTTTCTTGTGTTAAACAATTCAAGCCAATGCTGTGGGTTAGACATATTCTTCCATAAGTCCCATAGGGCAATTTCATTCTTTGTGCATTTCCATGATATCACAGATGCTTTGTAGCATCCTAACAACTGATATATGTCCTCTTAAGTTCTCTGTTATGGTATACCTTCCAACAGATGTCCATGCTAATCTGATTTATATTATTGATATTGGCTTAGAGTCTCATCCCAATGATAAACAGCTTTGATAAATTCTTAGGTTAAAATTGAGGCCTGACCAGCCTTGCAAACATATTCAAGTAGAATTACACGTTTTGAATAATTCACTAAGCAAGCATCATCCATTAATGTAACTTGAAATTCGTTCTGCCCAACCAACTGTCTACCTATACAATATACTTGTTTATCTCTGCAACAAAAACCCAATGATAAGCAGATTTGATAAATTCTTAGGTTAAAATTGCGGCCCGGCCAGGCCTTGCATACATATTCAAGTAGAACTACACGTTTTGAATATTACACGAAGCAAGCATTGGCCATTAATGTAGCTTGAAACTCGTTCTGGTCAACAAACTACCTCTACAATAAACTTGTTTATCTCTGCAAAAACAATCTAGAAAATCCACGAAATTCTGATCTGCTAAGATGAGCAATCTGAAATAAAATTTCTTCTCACATAAACACAAAATTTTTTTACTAGATGTAGTGGAATAAGAACAGAAATGAAAGCAGTCACACAATTATAAAACACAGAATTGTCGAGGGAACCCAACTGGGAAAACCCTTTGCTTGATGAGAATTTTATTGATAGAGAAACTGAGCAATTGATCTCTTACGAAATACAACTGTTTCAATCTGAAAGACACACTTGTCTTTCCTGCTTGATCTAAGCTTGAAAGTTGAAACCTTTGAAAGATTGCTGATCTCTGCTACCCTCTACCAACCTGTGCACAAGCTTTGCTCGCATAATCTTCCTCTCACAAGCTCCACGCACAAACTCGTGCTTCCTATTGCTTGGTGTCACCAACTCATGCTCATCAAAACAATGATTAAACTTGTGCCTTCGTCCCTCCTTTTAAAGACAATTCGAATGGTTAAAATTAGTGAATTTTCTAATTAAAGAATGATTTTGTGATTGATTGAGTTAGCATGAGTTAACTGCTCATGCAACTCGTCCTATTTCAAGGCAACCACTTGAAACTCAATCACTTGTGTTTTCCTCAATCAACTCACACTAGAAAATCAAGAACTCGACTTTCAATTTCAACACATTAGTTAACTGCATCCTAATTCGTCCTAATTTTTAGGGCTGATGTTGGTCAAAGTTGTCATTGATGTCAATATGGCATTGTTGGAGATGACAAATATTCTTGTGATAACCCTTTCGCAATGTTGGCCTAACTACATGACAAAACCCTAAGTACATTTATGCCCTAAGCTCTAGAAGATGCTCATGTTGCCCTAGTCCTTGTTTCTTATTTAAGAAGCCTTAACCCTAAGCCTATGCATGAATGATGCCCTAAATGCATATATGAAACTCTACGCGACAATGAAAAATACTAATGATGCATCATGAATAATGAAGCCCTAAGCCTATGAAGAAAACTTTCACATACATGAATGAAACCCTTTCCTTTGTTGATACAAATCCTAAGAAGCCCTAGCCTTGTTGAATGATGCCTTAATGAAGAAACCTTTAAATAAAGGTCTCTAGTGAGGAAACCTTAGAAGCCCTAATCCTAAAAATTTGAAGGCCTAATATCTATGAAGAAGGAGCCCTAGACATAAAATACTAAGAGCTGTCATGAATAAAATTAGAATGACAGTCTCACAAATTTAAGTTTTTTGATGGTAAAATGACCTTACTTAAGGATGGAACTGCCATAGGCTTGTAGAGGGCAATTTTCTCTTTCCAACGAGCTATTATTTGTCTTCTAACTCCTTATAGAGTGGGAGAAATTGAATTTGTAAGTTAAGAAAATCATTACTTTTGGTGAGCCAACTCTTGTAGGCTCAAACTCCATGACCAAGAGACATGTCTTTTCGTTGGAGGACGAAATCAATATAAATATAGGTCAAAACACTTAATTTTCACTCATCAATTTTTGGTGAAGAACACAATGAGAAGACAGAGAAATTACAAGAGGCTGAGGAGGAAGAGTTTAGGGTTAATTCAGTGATTGGGTCATCTCTATAGCTCGGACAAACATTACTCTTACACTTCAGACCTCTGTTCTGGATTGCAGCTCAGCGATAAACCCAGATCTAAAGTTTTTGAAGACTTGGAATCTTTCACCTCAACCACATACCTCAGACTAGTGAACAGAGGATCGATTTGTGGAGACTATACATTAGAATTTGTGTGGTATATCTGTGGTGTTGCAAGTTCGGACTGCGGGCAGTAACAACCCTTGAAAGCAGTTTGTTGAAAATGTCATATAAAGGGCTCGGATCATTGAACATTCACCTTTGCTGAACTTGAACCATAAAACTACCTTGGACAACTACCTAAGAAACTTTCAACTGTGATAACTTCAGTCACTTGTAGCAGCTTCAAGCTCGGTTTGTTGACAAAAAAGGAGTCAACACTTTGCATCAAACCTGTAAGGAAAAACATATATATTACAACTCATATTTGTGACAAATGTAAGAGCAGTCATTTGGAAAAGACAGTTCAGATTAAGACCTGTGTTGGTGGACCTTAGTTTTAACATTGAAGGAGTATAGACTTCGGACCTGAGAAGGGGATGTCACACCTACAACACTTCAGACTTGTAATACTTGTAATACAACTAAGGCTCAATGATAATCATTGTGGAAGGCTCGAGTTCAGTTCTATAGCTACCACTGTGACTTGAAGAATAGTCCTTTGAAGACTATTTTGGAGCAGACCTAAAGGAGCTATTGATCATTGTTCAAGTGTATGGAGATTTGAGCATTGAAGCCTTGAATAGTGAAGTGATTGGAGTCTTGAACAGTGAACCTTGGAGGCTTGTACAAATTTGTTGAAGACTTATTGAGTTGAAATAGAGCAGACATCTTTGTCTACACTTGGAACACTATTGGAGACAGTCTTGAAAGCATTATTGGAGTTAATTTGGAAGCAACGTGAAGCACTAGTAAAGGTTGTTTTAGAAGCACCATTGAAGGCACTTTTGGAACATTGAAGATTATTGAAACAACAGTCATCTTTGGAGCATAGTTGCAGGCCAATAGTTGAAGTATTATTGGAGCAACCATAGCAGTCTTGCTGAAGAAGACTTGAAGTTTTTGTAAAGGCAGATTGGTGAAAATTTTGGAGACCTACATTGAAGACCATGATGCGTTGAAGTCATCGTGAGGTGACCTTGGAGAAAGTGTTGGAGCCTGTACCAGAGATAGGGGTAGAGTCTCAAAGTGACATGGTTGGAGCCTTGGGTAGATAGGGTTGGAGCCTCGTGAAGTCCAAGTTGGTGCTTGGCAAAGTACATGTTAGAGCTTGGGAGATTGAAGATTGGTGTCTTCATCTAGGGTTGGAGCCCTACACATTATTGTATTGGATTTATTGTAAAGAAGAGGATTGAAGTCCTCGTTATGTCTGACTAATAAAAGTATTTATTTTTATTGTTAATTTTGTGTTCTAATTATAAATGATCTAACTGGTAAAAATAACAATTGAAAAGAAATACTGATTCACCCCCTCTCAGTATTTCCAACAATTGGTATCAGAGCCAGTACCTTTGCTCATAAGCCTAACAACTTGAAGGTAGATCCTTAGAACACAAATGGCAAAGCCAAGGAAGAAAGCCTCCAATCTTTCTAAAGATGTCTCTTCTTCAACCACGAAAGCAGAAGATAATCAAATTGGTAAAGCTCCATTGTTCAATGGAAAATTTGATATATGGAAGGCGAGAATGAATTTTTTTTAAGGGCTCAAGGTTTTGAAGTTTGGGAATCAATGATTACTGAATGTACGATGGAAGAAGAATCCAAGGAATATAATGCAAAAGCGATGAAGGTAATCTTGAGTGGGCTACCAGATGCTATAAAGGCCAAAGTGGAAAAATGTTCATTGGCAAAAGGTATATGGGACAAACTTCAAGATCTTCACTCAGAAGGAGTATCGACCATGATCTCTAATCAAGAAGATGATGAAAAGCAAGAAGGAAATCCAAAACCCATTAAGGAAGCTGAATACAAGAGTGAAGACATCAAGATCAAGGAGAACCTAGAAGATGAAGAAATTGAAGAAGATCTCAAAGAAGATCTCATGGCAAAACTTGTAGCTGCCCTAGAAGAGATTAGCAGTTTGAAAAAGGAAAAAGAGGAGCTCAAGAAGCAATCACAAGATGGTGACCATAACCTTGACAAGACAAGGAAGGAAGTTAATCTATTCAAGCTTTAGGTGCAAGAAAAGATGAGGAGCTCAACAAGCTAAAGGAAGAATTTCATCAAAACAAGAAAAGGCATCATGAAGAAGTCATATCCATGACAAATCAATTGGATAAAGCAAAGAAAAAGGAAGACACCTTGTCAAGCCATCTTGAACAAAGACACAAGGACTTGAACAAACTTGATGTGAAAATTGGTCAGTACGAGGAAGAGGTCTCCTCCCTAAAATATCAACTTGGAGAAGCAAAGAAACAAGCACAAGGAGCTGGAAAGATGATGGAAGTTTTGGTCCTCCTGGAAGGACAAGTTGATGAAGCAGAAAAGGAAAGAAATGACATGACATGCCAACTTGAAGGAAGAGAAGAAGAGATCTTCAAATTAAAATCAGATATCACCTCACTTAAGGGCCAATCATGTGAAGCAACAAGAATAAAGGAAGAAATGGAGAACCATCTAGGAAAGAAGGATGAAGAATGCAAGATGATGAAACAAGAAATTGATCTCCTAAGAAAAGAAGTCGATCATTTGAACAAGAGTCTAAAGAGCTCTCAAACCCTAGATGACATCCTAAGCCATCAAAGATCTCCTCTTGATAAATCAGGTCTTGACTATGCAGGTGAACCCTCAAACAAGAATGATGCAAATCCTAATGCTTCAAACAACAAGGATGTGGAAAAGCTTGGAACAAATATTGATGCCGCCAGTTCCAGCAAAAGCAAGGAGAAGAGTCAAGATGACATTGGGAGAAACCCTACTCCAAGAAGACTTGTAGATGGTGTCAAAAATGTAAGAGGCAATAAATTTGACCAAAGGTTTTTAAGGCAAAATGACCTTAGAAGTACATCAAGGCAATACTCTTCAAAAGGTATCAAGAATGCAAGAGGCAATGGATATCATCAAAGGATCCCAATACAAAATAACTTTGGAAGTACATCAAGGCAATCTCCATCTCCCAGGTACCAAAATATTTTTTTTGGTTATTGCTATTCTTGTACAAATTTTGGGCACATGACAAAGAATTGTGGGGCATACCACAAGGACAAATATAATGGTCCACATCAACTCCCTAGAAGCAACCTTGCAAGAAGAAGTCATGATTCCTCATTCATGAAGAAGATGGAATGCTTCAGATGTCATAACATTGGACATAGGGCTCGTGATTGTAACCTTACTTGGGTCCCTAAACAAGCTAAAACCATGACTACCAAGCCAGAAAAGAAAGTTACACAAGTATGGAGAAGGAAGCAAATTGGATCAGAAAGTCTCTTGAACACTCAAGACATCAACTCATGTTGTTGATTTGATGAAGACATCTTTGACAGATATGATATTCCAAGTTTTGATGGTAAGACTCTGCCAAAAGGGAGACCTTGCATACTATTAGGGGGAGCTTATGATTCTTGACTATTCTTGCAGAAGCTATTCGTGAAGAGCCCTATGAAATCCTTGATGAGTCACACATGGACAATCTTGATAGCTCATCTCTCAGGAATAATTCCATTGAAGAAAATCATGATTTCTGAAGATGTCTTCCAAGGCAGCAATCTTTCTTATCTTGAGCAAAAAGAACTAAAGGAGCTAATGCAGGCAGGGGGAGTTGGTTGATCATCTACCTCATCCATTTCCATGAAGGCATGCAAAGGCTTAGCGGGAGCAAGTACATTAAATAAGAGCACTATAGCAGGGGGAGAAACATATCTATCATGGAGATCTATCATTCATGAAGGAAATATGATGGAGCACATATCAAGAAGCAACTTGGTAGGTGGAGTACTTGGCCACCCCTTTTGCCATTGATGCCAAAGGGGGAGAGAGTGTTGAGAGGGCAAGACTATTGCCATCAATGAAAAAGGGGGAGATTGTTGGTCAAAGTTGTCATCGATGTCAATATGGCATTGTTGGAGATGGCAAATATTCTTGTGATAACCCTTTCGTGATGTTGCCCTATCTACATGATAAAACCTTAAGTACATTTATGCCCTAAGCTCTAGAAGATGCTCATGTTGCCCTAGTCCTTGTTTCTTATTTAAGAAGCCTTAACCCTAAGCCTATACATGAATGATACCCTAAATGCATATATGAAACTCTATGCTACAATAAAAAATACTAATGATGCATCATGAACAATGAAGCCCTAAGCCTATGAAGAAGACCTTCACATACATGAATGGAACCCTATCCTTTGTTGATACAAATCCTAAGAAGCCCTAGCCTTGTTGAATGATGCCTTAAAGAAGAAACCTTTACCTTGTTTGCCATAGTCATTAATGAAACCCTAACTATATGACATCCTTGTTCTTGATGAAGAATCCCCAAAGTCTAAATGTCTTGATTCATGATAATGATGATTGTTGAAGGTTTTGAAGATGCCCTAATCTTAAAATTTTGAAGGGCTAATATATATGAAGAAGGAGCCCTAGACATAAAATACTAAGAGCTGTCATGAATAAAATTAGAATGACAGTCTCACAAATTTAAGTTTCTTGATGATTAAGTGACCTTACTTAAGGATGGAACTGCCATAGGCTTGTAGAGGGCAATTTTCTCTTTCCAACCAGCTATTATTTGTCTTCTGACTCCTAGATTGGGAGAAATTGATTTATTAAGTTAAGAAAATCATTACTTTTGGTGAGCCGACTTATGTAGGCTCATACTCCATGACCAAGAGACATGTCTTTTCGTTGGAGGAAGAAATCAATATAAATATAAGTTAAAACACTTCATTTTCACTCATCAATTTTCAATGAAGAACACAGTGAGAAGACAGAGAAATTACAAGAGGCCAAGGAGGAAGAGTTTAGGGTTAATTCAGTGATTGGGTCATCTCTATAGCTCGGAAAAACATAACTCTTACACTTTGGACCTCTGTTCTCGATTGAATACTTGGAATCTTGCACCTCAAACACATACCTCGGACTAGTGAACAAAGGACCGATCTGTGGAGACTATACATTAGAATTGTGTGTGGTATATCTGTGGTATTGCAAGTTCGGACTGTGGGCAATAATAACCCTTGAAAGCAGTTAGTTTTGTTGACAATGTCATATATAAAGGTCTCGAATCATTGAACATTCACCTGTGCTGAACTTGAACCATAAAACTACCTTGGACAACTACCTAGGAAACTTCGAAGTTCGAACTGTGATAACTTCAGTCACCTGTAGTAGCTTCAAGCTCGGTTTGCTGACAAAAAAGGACTCAACACTTGTGCATCAAACCTGTAAGGAAAAACATATATATTACAGCTCGAATTTGTGACAAATGTAAGAGCAGTCATTTGGAAAAGGGAGTTCGGATTGAGACTTGTGTTGGTGGACCTCAGTCTTAACATTGAAGGAGTATAGGCTTCGGACCTGAGAAGGGGCAGTCACACCTACAACACTTCGGACTTGGGATACTTGTAATACAACTAAGGCTCATTGATAATCTCTGTGGAAGGCTTGAGTTCAGTCCTGTAGTTACCACTGTGACTTGAAGAATAGTCCTTTGAAGACTATTTTGGAGCAGACCTAAAGGAGCTATTGAACATTGTTCAAGTGTATGGAGGTTTGAGCGTTGACGCCTTGAATAGTGAAGTGATTGGAGTGTTGAACAGTGAACCTTGGAGACTTGTGCAAATTTGTTGAAGACTTATTGAGCTGACATAGAGCAAGCATCTTTGCCTACACTTGGAACACTATTGGAGATAGTCTTGAAAGCATTATTGGAGTTAATTTGGAAGCAGCTTGGAGCACTAGTAAAGGTTGTTTTAGAAGCACCATTGAAGGAACTTTTGGAGCATTGAATATTATTGAAACAACAATCATCTTTGGAGCATAGTTGCAGACCAACAGTTGAAGTATTATTGGAGCAGCCATAGGAGTCTTGCTGAAGAAGACTTGAAGTTTTTGTAAAGGCAGATTGGAGAAAATTTTGTAGACCTACATTGAAGAGCATGATGCGCTGAAGTCATCATGAGGTGATCTTGGAGAAAGTGTTTGGGTGACATGAAGAGCAGTGATGGCACCTTCATGTGAAGACAAAGTTGTTATTGATGGGATAAGCATATTGGAGATCAATTGAGGGCAGTGTTGGTGAAGATATTGTCAGGGCTCATTGCAGAAGATATTGGGAGCCGTGAAGAATTACTAAACTTATCCTGACGAATTGAAGCAGTGGGTTGGAGCCCTAGAGGATAGGAGTCCTCAAGAAGATCAGGTTGGAGCCCTAGAGGTTGGAGCCTCAAAGTGACAAGGTTGGAGCCTTAGGTAGATAGGGTTGGAGCCTAGGAGATTGAAGATTGGTGTCTTCATCTAGGGTTGGAGCACTACACATTATTGTATTGGATTTATTGTAAAGAAGAGGATTGAAGACCTCGTTATATCTGACTAATAAAATTATTTATTCTTATTGTTCATTTTGTGTTCTAATTATAAGTGATCTAACTGGTGAAAATAACAATTGAAAAGAAACACTGATTCACCCCCCTCTCAGTATTTACAACAACTGATTCCTAAATTATAGGAACTCGTCCTAATTTATAGGGAATCTCCTAATTTTTAGGAACTCAAGTCATGCACAAGAAGGAACTCGTTATGGCTTCTTTTATTAAGGCACAAATCAAGGAACCCTTTTCTCACTAATATTTTCAACACTCCCTCTTGGAGAGGAAGGTGTTCCTGGAAGAACCTCGTCCATTTGGATCTGTCTTCAACTCTACGAAGTTCTTCGCTACTGCAGCTGCTACCTCTGAACTAGAAGGCTCCCCTGCTTTCTTCTGCGGAACTTGCTTTGAAGACCTGTTCTTTCCCACCATTCTTTGCGAGTCCACCACTTTAGTCATAAGTGCCATGTACCCTGTATACCTAGGTGTCCGCTTCTTGATGCTGGGACACTCAACTCTCTTTTGATCTCCCTTAACCAAGTCCTTTGCCCTCTTGGCTCGAACTCTCCCTATACTAGGAGTCTCTGATTGAGTGGCTGCCTCCACTCGCCCTGGGCTATGGTCCTCCTCTTCATCATTCTCCTGCTGGTCAGCCCAACTGCCAACTAGCTTAACCTGAAACTGAGATATTGGCTGAGTCTCCATCTTGAGAGCTCTATCTTTTTCTCGCTCAACCTTCCACATCTCTACTTTGAGAACTCCCTGCCTTGCTGCTCAAGGCTGAACCTGTCTCTACCTGCAACTTGTAGAGATTCTTCATCCTCACACCTATCTGCTTCTTACATCCAGAAGCTAAGTGTTAGAGGTATGCCTTACCTCTGTTGAAGATGACATCATATCCCTTGTCCTCAAGGGTAGCTACCAAAACAAGATTCTGCCAATCCTGGAACATAGAAAACATCTTTGAGATGAAGAGGATTACTTGAATCCCTCTGAAAGCTGATAGTACCAACTCCTATAGTTGCATATTGACCATCATCTCCTAGCTCAATTTGAAACTGCATGTCCCTCTCCTTTAGGTGGCTAAAACTCTTCTTGTTCCCGGTCATGTGAAAGGAAGCCCCTGAATCAATATACCATATACTGCTATCTGTCGAGTTTTCCATGCAAGCAATCAATGAGAAATCTTTCTCGAATTGGGCAGAAAAAGTCATCTACCTCCGTTGATGCAACAACATGATCCTTCTCGATCCTCTTCTTCTTACTAGGACACTTAGCAGGATAATGTCCAAATTCATGGCAATGAAAGCACTTGATCTTGGTTAGATCCTTCTTCTTGCCCTTTTGACTGGACTCGGCCTCTCCTAGGCCCTTCTTGCCCTTGGCCTTGCTACTCTTGCCTGCCAGGGCACAGTTCTCCTCGTCCTCTGTCATAACTGATCTCCCTTCAATGGTTCCTCTTCGGATCTCTTCTTGTATGCAGTCAGTCCAAAACCTTTCCCAATTTGGGAAGTTCTCTCTCCCACTAACAACATCTTGGAATCCTTTCCACGACTTGTGAAGTCCAAGTAAGGAAAAACTCACAAGATCATGATCAGATACAACCACACCCACCCCACCTAGTTCATCTTGTACATGAGTGAACCTTGTCAAATATGGAATGATGGGCTCATCTGTATACTCCTCAACTTCTCCTTAAGAGCAAGCTTCTCGATATCACTAGTACTCTACTTCATGATTGTATCGTCCATCTCAAACGTGTGAAAATTTTTGAATCTTTACACTTTATGCAGAAATTATTTACTTTGAATCTGGTTATGTTCCTCGTACTTAGACTAGTTATTAACTGAATAAATTCAAGTTAAAATCGAAGCAAAACACATAACAGATCTCCACCAATCCAGATCTAGAACAAGTTCATGCACACATAAACAAAGTGACAGTTATTTCTGGATAAATAGTCCCCGAAAAAACCCAATGCGGGAAAACCGGTCTTCTGGCTAATGGAGGGTTTTATTATTAAGAATTTTCTGAATACAACAAGCCTGGGTTCCAGATCTGGAAAAACGACAGAGATATAATAGATCTACCGCTCCTTTGGTGGAGTCTCGGAGGCCAAAATAATGAGCCGATCCACACCCTCGAACGGTTACGAACTCGGCGAGGGTGGGGCCTAGAAACCCCAGCGTTTGCCCGTGAATCCTCGTCGACCTCTAAAGCCCCTCGACCCTCAGTGTTGCTCCGAAAGGGGTTGCGTTACCCCATGCGGATTAGCGCGGGTCCCTATGCGCGCCAGGGTCTCTCGTAACCCCGAGGGTTTGCTGACGTTGTCCTGCGTCGCGGTTGCGCAACACCTACCATAACACGGAGATTCTTTAACCCTCACTGTTCTTTGCGGCAGCACACGAGCTAATCTGCGCACTCTTCTTCGATTCTGAACCACTGGTTAGATCATCCCCTTGGCCTAAATTTCCCTCTCTGCAGCTGAAACACTTATGAGAATTCTGAGCAAACCCTGCCCTAGAATCTCAGCTTAGCTTCAGTGCTTTGCCTCTACGTGTCTTTACAAATGACTCCAAGCCTTTCCTTTATACTTTTCTTGTTGACAAATCAACGGCCATGATCAGATCTTGAATCAATGGCTAAGATTAAAATAAAGCTTGATCTGTGTGACTTAAGGCAATTTCATCACATGTTTAATTAAATTCACTTTAATTATTTAAGTTCCCTAAGTTTTAACTTAGAAAATACACTTAAAATAATTAATTAATTTAATATCTCCTAAACCAGATGAAATTTCCCAAATCCATTTCTGGGTCTTGTAGATCAAGTGTACTCTAGTCCTTCCTCAAAATTTGGGAGCTAGAGCACAAATGATGCTACCCCAAATACACAAAATCTCAACAAAACGTTGTCTTTCTTCTCATGGATATGAGGCACTATATGATCTTTGACCCCTTCTAGAATGATCCTCTTTGCCTTTATATCATTCTTATTATGATGGGACGATTGTTGGGCATCTTGTGGTGGTGGGATAACTTGCTTCACGAATTCTCCCACACCATTATCTTTCAACACTATCATAATCCTCCCTTTCCAAGCTATGAAGTTCAATGCTCCCTTTAGACAATGATTTACTCTCAACCCTGGGTGAGCCATCTTGCTTCCCTTGAGAGCTCTCTAAAAACTTGCTCACTAACAATCTTGTAGTCCTTCACAAGAACTGTACTTAGGGCCTCTAAAATTGCCTCTCCTAGCAGACCTAATAGTCCTTCACAGGTCTGCACTTAGGGCTCCTTTTGACACCTGCTAGCAGCCCTCCTCATTGCTCTTAAGATGCCAAACACACACTGCCCAACCTGAACAATATCCACTTAGCAAAACATCAACATGAAACACCAATCAACATACCTCTAGTTGTTCTGCTCCTTCTCGGCCCGTGCTTTCCTTTTGTGATTCTCGACCTTGGTTAGGACTACCTGTAGCTACTGCTACAACCCTGTTCTTGGCCCAAATTTCCTCACAAACACTGGGACTTCCTCTTCTAGGAAGGCTCCTTTACTTGTTGATCTTTTTGCCTGCTTACAGCCACCTGTAATGTCTTTCCAACCCTCAAAACTGTCCCTACAAGACTCAGCCTGAACTAGGGCACACACAAAATAGATCAACTAAACAACATTCGTGAGATGAACCCAACAACGCCAATAATCAAAACCCTGCTTCAGCCTGTGATCAACTGTCGCTATCTGCGGTCAACTGCAAAAACCAAACTATAGGTCTCAACTGCATAAAGGGAGAGTCGTGCGTTCGATTGAAACCCTTTAACAGCACGCATAGGCTTGCATGCTTGCGGTTATAGCCAAAATTTGTTTGTTACCCAAAAACTTTAGACACGTGTGTGAGCTTCAGACCCTGCAATTTTGGACCTGTGCGAGGCAATCTTCGTGAACTGTCTTTAGACTTGTGCGAGCTAAAACCAAAGAGGATAGAAGAATGCTTCATGATGATGTGCAAATCAGGTTGAGGTCACTTGTATTTATAGACTTACAAGAGTGTCCAATTTGCTTTAGGGCCGACTTGATCAAATATGCAAGTCTGTTATGATTCAAGCCTTGAGGAAATCCAAGTAAGTATTGTCAAAATGCTCATGCAAGTCTAATGAGTTATCAAATCATATGTATGTAATCACAAGGTACGTATGTACATAAGCTTTTAGATTTTCAATGATCCTTGTTTATAGCTAGTCTAGGGTAAAGATTGTAACATGCGTTCTTATCTTCTAAGGATTACAAGTAATCTAGGATGTCAAGTTGAAGTCCTTGATTAAAAGAAGGAATAACTTTTCATAGGATTCCATCCTCCATGGTTATCTAACTTGAGAAATTAAATCATGTTCTTGGTATCACATGTTTTGCTTGAAAGTATGCATTACATGTATAGAAGATCATGGCTTACACCAAGGAATTGCTACAAGGTTTGTCAAGAAACATCTCTAGGTATGTCTTAGACTATACATCTTATAAAATTCTCTTCATATTATTTTGAAATTTGCGTTATATTAATAACATTGTTATGTCTAGCTGTCTTGAATCATAAAGATTCTTGTTTGGGGCGATTCATCATCTGATAAATATACCCTCCTTATATCTTTGATTGTTCGTATAAGAACCCTACAAAGGTTCTCTAGTAAACTCTAACCTAAGGGTATGCTAACAATGTGTGAAACCTTAACCTACCTAGGGTTATTGATGGAGTCTAAAGAAATTCCTATTATGTTTGATATATTGATGATGTCATGTTTGGGGTTTTGGTATAATCATGAAAACACCTAATTTGTTAGGGTTGAAATGGTGTTGTCTGAAATCCCAAACCTTTGAAGTTTTTGTATAATAGGGTTTGCTTTGTTATGAATTGAAACCCTTGATCCTTCGGATTTGGTTGGGTCTATAAGCAAAACCCTTGTTATGAGTCCTAGGAGTGAAACCCTAGGTATGTGTTCATTTGGTTGAAACCTAGTTTGGTCTAGTTTGGTATATGTCTTGTTATCGCTTGCCACCTACACCTACCTACAGTTAGCAGGAAAGACTTTAACCCCACAAGGTGTGGTTGGTGGCAAGGAACTCAGAGAAGGGGCTGTCACACTAATCCTGACTCTCTCTGTTTAAGCTATCTCCTAGGTTAGCTATGGGGGGTGGTCCCTAAAGAAAAACTATGTTAAAGATGTGAGGCTTCTAGGAGAATTGATTATATGGAATTACTTATCAAAGATGACTCAATTCCAAGATGTAAACAAGCATATAAGTATATGAGCAATAATTAATGATGTGCTCAAAATATAGACCAGTGCTTTAAAGTAAATGACAAGTGCTTGCTCGAAAATGAAATTCAAGATACAATGACAATAATCCCGCAAAGCAAGTGTTAGACCAAGATAGAAATATAGACATCACTTGCAATAAAGGAAAAAGTACTTGTAAGAAAGTGCTCAAGTAACAAAGGATAATGACATTAAATATTCATGAGCTAAATAACCACCAAAGTAACAAGTACATGAAATAGAAAAATTGCGAGTAAATTTGTGATGTGAAGGGGCTCTTGGTTTATTTTATTAGTAGAATTCTAAAACCATTTTCAATTTAACTCCTGTCCCCAGACCTCACCGTCGCCCGAAATCCGGGTCTCACAGTGAGGAGTCAATAGGGGTGGAGGGTCCCTAATGTCTATCCAACCAACTTAAGTTGGAGGTTAATTTTTAGAGATGAAAGTCTAGTATGAAAAGTGAAATGCCTAAATGATATGAAAGTGAGTTTGCAAGAGCTATGTAAAAGATGGAGATGATTCAATTAAATATGCTTCATAGTTAGAACAATAATTCAAGTTGCCATAAATTGAAAGTGCTATGCTTCTTTATTTGTAGTATATTGTGAAACTTATCCAAATGAGAAATAGATCACGAAACATAAGTAAGTGATGGCAAATGAGATTGTAAATTAGGAAATTAAAGGACTATGCGATTTGTGTTATTACCCAATTAGAGCATGCATATGTGATGTGAAAGAAAATGGAAATGTCAAAACCACTAAGTTAATCCATCTACAAATTCTCTCCTTTGAAATGGGGAGATAGGGATGCCAATGGGCAAAACCCACGCTCCCACAACAAAAACCAAAATTTTTATTAATTTTACAAAAAGGAAATGACCATGAGGCCTTTTCTAAACCAAGGAAAGTCTTTACAAATAAAAATTGAGACCATAGACTTTTCCTCTATGAGAATTTCTAAAAACTCAAAAGAATTCAGACTTTACAATAAGAGAAGAGAAGCTAAGCCTCTTCTATGCCCACAACTAAAGAAGAGAGAGAGTTATCTTCCTCATTTGAAATTTAGAGCCCAAAGGTCCTGCAACAACTTGTTAGTAATTTCTTGTAGTTGTCCACTCATGCTGTCACAAGAAAAAGTTCAAAAAGAGGGCTACAAAACCAATCAAATATTAGATAGATTAAATTACAAAATATTGCACAACAATTTACAAAGGGCTAAGCCAAAGAGTTCGAGTAAACTCTCCTCTTTGCTTACTCATCTTCAAACTCTTAAATAGAAGATGAAAGCAATGAAGTATAATGTTTTAAAATATTTTCAAATTTAGAAGTATTTGGCTTGTATACAAGCTATGTACCAAAACCCTTGCAAAACCACTCTGTAAGATAAGATTATGAAGGCTCAAAGAACAAATGAGAGCTCCTGTGAGAATGTATCAAGAGTGGGTTGGTCTCTCCAAAGCCTTCCCCCAACACTTGATTCTTTGATCCCAACAAAATGTTCCCTTTACAAAACTTCAATCAAGAATTAGTTCCATATAGATCTAACAATTAACAATGATAAGAAATTCTAGAGATTTATTTGAAACCAACTAGAGCATTCTATACCTAGAGCATACTCCTAAATCAAATGTCAATGTAAGATAGCTCTACATTAACAAATCTACAAGAGCATATGGAAACAAATTAGATCAAAGCATGAGTAAAAGGAATTATACCAATGATCAACAATTAATCACACTCCAAAAGGAGGAACACCTCATGAATGAAACCCCAAAGTCTTTATTGATATTTCTGAAAGTGTAGAAGGCAGCAACGCTTCTGCAAGCACAATAGCTAGTAAAAAACATGATTACAATGAGAGCCCAAGGCTCATTTAAATAGAACTATGGGAGCAAATCCCAATGAAAGATAAAATGACAAGTGGAGAAGGGAGATAATCCCAATGCAAAAACGAATTTGCAAGTGGCTGCTTGCTTTCTGTAGGTGTCACTATAATTTTCCTCGTGTTGACAGTGCAGATCTCCTCTAACGCTGAGCATACATCCTTGTGGAGCAACTGTGTAACAAGTGGCTGTATGAGAAGAGAAGATTCTCACATAATCCGTGGAGGATCCTCACCCAAAATGCTTCTAAACAAATGGCCATTTCCTTTGATGTGTACAAACAGTCTTTCTCCTCCAAATCTGGTGCGGATATCCCCTTATCTGAACTGCGTTGAGCTGCCTTGCAAATATTTGTACAAATGGAAGGAAAAGTGAATAACAGTGGAGACATACACCCATAATTTTCTCAATTATAATCTGCGAAATATCATTTATGCAATGGGCTGATTTTTCCTTGCTGATTTGAAACGTGTGTATTTCCCTTTGACTCCGTGGAATCTTCTTTCAACATGTGCGTATTGTTTTGGCATGTGTGTTTTAAATTTTGTTGGCTATGCGTACACTATGGAGAGGTGAAGTGGGTCCATCCCGCATTCACTTTACTTTATACCTTAGTCCATAACATTTGAATTAAATCCCAAGTGAACTTTTAGCCATACGTATGAACTCAATGTTGGATCATTTAATTTATTATTTTTGGAAATTTTGACTTGAGCTTGTTGTACCTTATGTGGTGGGCCCCACGTGCTTGCAAGGTCATCTTTGACTTCCTCTCAATATTCCTTTGTCACTTGGTTGACTTTATTTGACTTTGGAAAAATTTATGAATTTTTCCAATTTTTCATTTTTTCGAATTTTTGTTCTCATTTTTGCCACTGACATTAGAAAAATAAGTTTTTTGGGGACCATAAGTCATTTTTTGACCCTCAAAGTAGGTCTTAGGATAATGTTGGGCCTCTGAGGATGATTTTCGAGTGGTCACACGCCCCAAACATTGCCTAAGGCCACTTATTTACATCATTACATAGAAATTAATTAAAAAATCCCGTTTTGCAGGAAAATTTTAATTATTAAAAAATCCTACTTAGACTTAGTCAAATTCTGCGAAATTTCAGAGATGACCTAGCATGGTAATATACATCGACTCTAGACATTAAGATGCGTTAGGGGCTCAACCTTCAAGCCGTCACCCCGGCTTTGGGGTAATGCAATGAGTGAAAAACCTAGAAAATTATTCGCCACTAAAAAGAAGGAATAATTAACCAAGTAAAAAAAACACTCCAAGGTGCATTCGCTTGCTGATCGAGTCTCAACATCCTAGGCCTGTTACATGGCTTTATTCATCATGCTAGTGACATTTATACAATATTCCTGTAGGGCTACGAAATTTGAGGACTGAAGAAGAAAATGATAAGAAGAAGAAGTAGAGTTTAAAAACTCTGTTGAACTGATGATATCTGATGGTACAAGTGTCCTTTGGTTCATCCTTGGGCATGGAGTCTTCACATAATCATCAGGTTTCACTCCAATGGTCAACATGTCTAATATGTTAAGATTGCCAGACATATGCTTTTGTTTGATGATGAATTCCTAGACGCGTTGACCTAATTACTAATGGTCATAAGTCCTAGGGTTTGGAAACAAGCCCTAGTCAAAATTTGAAGTTCTAGGATGATGTTGTAGATGGAAAATCTAGGGTTTATTTCAAACCCTAGTAAAAGCTATTGATGTTGTTGATTAAGCTGTGATTGGTTCTTGGAGCTCACGTATGAAATCTAGGGTTTATATGAAATCCTAGTAGGAAGTCGAACATATGAATTCTAAAAGTTGTTAGATGCATTTCTTGTTTGGATTGTTTCTAGGGTCTGCTATATGAAAGAAGTTGTCATATCGGTGAAAGTAATGTTAAGACCCTAGATATAATGGGACTGATATTTTGATTGAGTTATTGATGTGATTTAGGGTTTGTAACAAAACTTGGGCTAGAAATTGAAGTATTGAAGTTAGTCTCTCGCTGATTATGTTTGTAAAGTCTAATGTTTCCGCTATTATAAGATTTTGTTATGACTAAGTTCATGCTTCTATAGATTTGGTTGTACTTGCTATCTGAATTGTGCAGGTATATCATCTTCGAGATGGTGAAGCAGTCCGTAAGAGAAGTTGATATGATAAGCATGATGAGAAGGATGGAAGCCATGAAAGATTCTCCAATGTCGTAAGAAGAAGTTGATCTCCCTAGATTAAGAGGGAGCCTGGATGCAAGAAATCTCCCTGGTTAAGAGGGAGGGCATATCATAGTTTTGATTGGAGAATACATTTTGAAGGATATGTTGCTGCATGTGAAGTAGGAAAGGAGAGTGTATGATCGAGGAATCTTCTGTCAAAGATTGGGTTGATAGTCCTACTGAGATAAGTTGAGAAGCAACATCGAGTTGTTTGGAAGGCCTCGAAGGTTTGTATTTGGTTATGTACTTTTGAAAGTGTATTACTGATTGGGGTTGTGTTTGTACAGGTAAATCTCTTGAAGTTTTGATAGCATGCTGGTTACCAATCAGTTTGGTCGGGAGAGATTTGTTGTTGAGGCTTTGTGAGTGAAGCATTGCCTGGAAGGACACCTGGCCGAAACTTTGTGTTGATTTTTAATGGGGAGGGTGGCATCGGGTGGATGCGCACGTAGATCCCTGGGTTGATGGTACCTAGAGAGGCTGAAAGCTTGAGTCCATCTTAGTCCCACTCGGATAGATTGCCTTGGTCAGGAATCTAGTCTGTGGCGTTGTGACATTTTTTGGTTTTGATAAGGTAGCATTTTAGAAAAAAAATGAAAAAATAAAAAATGTTAAGTTTGGATATGAATAGATAAAAATAAAAAATGTTAGGACTCATGACCAATAAATTATTCATATCATAAATGTTTGGATTAGATTGCTCTAAAAAAGGAAGGCAAAAATATTAAAAATGTTAAGCATAGATTGAAAAGCAATAAAAGAAATATTTTCTTAGTTTAAATAAAAAGAAAAGAAAACAGTGGCAACTTGTTTAAATGTTCCCAAAATTTGATTGGAAGTTAAATTATGTTTAATTTAGTTAATCACTTTCATTTAACGGTTAATTAACTTTGTAATAAAGCACATTTTTCCTTTTTATCCAAAGTCCGCAAGCGACAAGCAATTTTTGTCGTATTATGATTAAGGATCTAGCTATTTTCGACGATTGATCTCTTCCTCGCCCAGATCAACGGGGGGAGGGGGGGGGGGTTTCCGAAAAGTAGTATTCCAATGGCGGGCCCTTATCTACGTGTCACCTCCACAACACTTCACACCCCCCGCTCAAAACCATTTACTGTCGCCTACCTTCTTCGAAATCCACTTTCCTCTCATTGACGGTTTTAACTCTCGTCAACGGTCTTTGACTTTTCTCCACTGACTGTTTCTCGATGCCGAATAAAATGCTGACACCTGTACGTCTCGTTAGGCCAGCTCCATAATCGTTGTCTAGCCGTTTCATCGCCTACCGCTCCTATACCATTAGCATTAAACCTCCACGGTCATATTTTCCTAATAATCACCCATAACGGTAATCCGAGCACGATTATAAATAAAACCTCTTCATTCCTTCTACCACCTTTGATTCATTTAATATTTGTTGTCGAATTACAGGTTTTACATAAGATATATTTGCGTTAACGGTTCAGCAATTTGTCACCTTGTCAGACAGAGGTTTCTTTTGCAGAGACTGCCTTTACACCTGTTATCAGCATAACAGACATATTTCTCTTCTTTTCCTTTGCAGATCACATGGCCCCCAAGAGAAAAAGCCGAAAACCAGTCTCTGAGGAAAACCCTATTGTTTCTACCTCGATCGATCTCGACCATGTCCCCGTGGCTAATTCATACTTCAAAATCATTGACACAGAGTGCGAATTCGAACTTCATAAATTGCACCTGTGGCTAAAATAGAAGTATCTGGATCGACAAGATGATATTAAGCTTTGGGAGTCCCTATTACGTCTATTTTCATTCCCTCAAACCCATGAATTCCCAGACCTAGTCACCTGGTGTCAAACCAGGTATGATCCCATCAAAAGAGTAGTGGTAGCTCATAATGGAAACATTATGATATCTACTACTCCAGAGACCATTAACATGTTGCTGATCCCACAAAATGATTCTCTCAGCCTTTTCTCCCAAGCTTCTCTCATGGAGTTATATCATAAGCTCACTTTCCCTCAGAGAACACAAATATTTGAAACCTTCCTTCTGATGATGCTGAAATGTCAAAGAAAAACCCTCCTTACCCATCCTCCATGTTTCCTGATGCTACCAAACACATCATTTCATTAATTTTTTGTTTATTAGGCTATCCAGATGACATAACAGTGGATGAACCCATTCTTAGCTACGTTTCCATTTTTTTCTAAAGACCATCAACCTGCATTCATGTACAATTATAGCCAATTTTTGGCCTGATAATATGCATGAACAATTGATGAACTTAACAACCCAAGGAATGTTTAAGTACGCATCTGTACTTATTCATATGTTTCTGTTTTAGCAGGGGGATTCACTGTCAATCACATTGCACAAGCATGATGATCAGGGAATTAATCAGTCAGTAATTCGTTGGACAAAATTGGTCAGATCCATTTCAAATAAGTTTTCTTTTGTAGACTTCATTGATTGATTCATCCATCCAGTTGCCCAACTTCTAAGCAGCTAGAATGAGCCCATAATTGGCCAAGACATCAAAAGAATTCTTCATTTGAGTGATCAGGTTAAAACTGGAGATTGGTATTTATACCAGAATTACACAGAGATTTGAGTATATGGCTATGTGTTGGCACCATATAAACTGCCCAAATATGTTCCAATGAGAATTTTCTCTTTGGAATATATTAGGTAGATGATTAACATGGATGAATTACATTTTGTTTCAGGGAAGAGAAAATCACAGTTTAAGATTAAATAAAAAATAGGCTCCTTTATATGCAATACCAGATCAACAGGGATTGAGGCATATGCCATCCTTAAAAGAATGAATTTCCAACCAATCTTCACTTGGTCTTATATGATCCTTTCAGCATGATTTCAGACCTAAGGGTCGAGTTGAAGACAACTCCATACAATCATACACCTAGGCCTGAGATTGAAAAGTTTATGAATCAGGATCAGTGGACAGAGAATACATTGGAGGAGGCAGAAGTGCAGATCCTTTCCACATCTATTCTGCAGACTCCAATTTCCCAAGACAAACAACAGAAAAGGCCCAGAGAAGAAACATCAACTTCTGCAAATATTGCTAAAGAATTCATAATTAAGCAAAAGAAGTAAGAGACTGACTTTACTATTTCTACAGAGCATAGCCAAATAGAACCAGAAATTATAGACCTGGGAGATGCAGAGGTATCTACAGCAGCAGAAGGGAGTGTTCCCAATACTCCATCATCTTCTTCAGCTTCTCAAGAGCCTATGGAGATCATTCAATTAGTTGGAACCAATACACTAGATGATCAAAACTTCTTCTCTAAATTCTTAGAGATCAAACAGAGGAATCAAACCTTGAAGGCCAATGTTTATAATCAGCTTTCGAAACAAACTTCTACATCACAATACAGGCTGCTGACAGCTTTTGATAGTGAAAAGGGAAGGATGCAGATTGCTTTTCTACAAGCCCAAGTCCCTTTTCCCAAAGATCCATCTGATTATAAGAAGACAATTTTCTCATTTGATGCAAATCAGATTCATCCCATAGACCAGATGGACATGCATGGGCGGTCTGGAGAGATGCTCTTCTTTACCATGACTAATACAACCATGACATTGTCTAAGTTGAGAACAACATTGTCAAATGTACAGTCACAACTCAAAATAGAAAAACTTTCCTCTTTAGTTAAAGACAATAAGTTGAAGTCTTTAGAAGATATTGTAGTCATGATTGGGTATGACCCAAAGGATTATAAAGCTGTAGAAGAGATTTTAAAGAAGAAGAATGCAAACATTGCAACTCTTCGAAAGCAGCTAAAGTTTCCTTCTACAAAAGACCCCAGACAAAGGAAATAGAGGAGAGTGAAGAAAATAGAGAAGAGATGCTCAAACTCATCATTGAGCAGAACATTCAGATAAAGAAGATGGAGGCACAAATTGAAGGATTGCTTTAGGAAAAAGAATAGTCAACTCAACTTGCCATGATCCCAGTTGCAACAACACCTATTGCACTTGCAGGTACAGAGCCAAGCTCTTCATCAACAATAGTGGAATCTACATCAACAACAGGTGATCCAACTAAGCTTGTGCAGGATTTGACCTTACAGAAACAAGAGAATGAAAAGCTTCTGGAGAAGTTCAGAACCTTGGAAACGCAGAAGATAAAAAATGACACCCTGTACATGGAAGAAATGCAGAAGTCTCACAGATTGGCACTGAAGGTTCAAAAGTTAGAAGGTGAGATTCTAATGGCAGACACCTTGGCCCAAGCCAAGGAGAGCATCTGGACCGAAATAAGCCAAGCAATGACAGAAGCATGGCCATCCATAAAAATCATTTTTGGGCAGGAGGAATTAATCAACAAGCGTAAAACAATCATTGAACAAGAGAAGGCAACACTCAAGTAGAAACCAGCAGAGGCATCAGACATGATTAAAGTGCTGAATTTAAAGAGCAGGGCAGAATTGGAGCAGATCAACATTACAGAAAGAACAACTACTATTCTGGAGATCAAGCAAGTATTGCAGAAGAAGAATCTGCTTAATCAATTAGAGACTAAATGTCAAACTTTGGACATTGCTGTCCAAAGATTTCAGACTAAGTTTAATCTGCGAAATCAGAAGGGATTGCCTGGATTAGTAGCTCCTAATGACAAACTAATCAACTTGGAGGAGTACTGCTAAAATCTCTACACCATTGCCATTGACAAAGCTAAGTTTGTAGGAATCAAAGGCCATATGACAAGGAAAGCTTTTTTGGAAGCTTTAGATTTTGATTTGATAATTAAACATGAAATCAAACATCTCTTCATCAACAAGCCTACTTTTGAGAGATACACATAAGTAGATGAAGTTTTCAGGAGATTAGTAAATCTCGAAATACCGAGTCAGGACAGATGGGATCACTTGTGTGAAACCATCAAGTAACTTTTTGTCTCCAACAACATGCCAACACAACAACATTTTTTGGGCCACATCATCAATTGTTTTCCTCAAGGACAGTGATAGATCACTGATCAGTTTTTGTTTTCCTATTATTTGATACTATTTTTGTAGTCAGTTTAGATACTTTAAGTGATAGAAATTAGTATAAATAACTTTCCATTCGAGTTATTAAGGGTTGCACCCTTGGATGAACATTTGCAAGCATAAGGGTATGAGCTTTTTGATCATCGATGATAAATAAAAGGATTCTGGATTTATTTCAATCAATTTGTCTCCTTGTAAGTTTTTCTAGTATTCATTTCACTTTGTTTTCTGCATATATTTGATTTTTATGAAGATAAGTAAGAAAGAAAAAGTTGTGTTTCAGTCTATCTTAAATCCTCTAAAGTTATAATCCATTTTAGAGATTGATTTATTGAACTATCTGTTTTTATAAGTCCCTCTATATCAATTAATTGTCAGTAATCTGCAGAATGTTAAATATGTTTTGTTAAGTTGTTAAACATTGTTTGACAGTCTTTCACACTTATGATAAATTAAACATCCAATCTGAATATTTAACTGATCATATTTTCTTACAGTATATTCCTTCATATATGCAAAATTAAATCACTGTTTGAAGTAAAGCAACAACCCTTTTCTTAATAGTTAATATTGTCAAAAGTTTAAAGACATTTGTTTGTATTTGCTTAATACATTGGTCATCCAAAAACCCAATTTAAAACAAAGAAAACATTATAGATGCCCTGGCATGATTAATTGACCTAGAATTATCTCAGAGGACAACATCAGACTGGCGCCGTTGCCGGGGATACGAAATTTGATCCATTTTCCCTGGGACAATGATATTCCTATTACTTTAAAGGTGAATGAAGGTCTAGTAAGGTTAAAATCTATCATCTGGCGACTTCAAGACATACTAGGTCTCACTCTGATTCTGAGATTGTTTTACCTTTGTCAGATCCAGAGAGACTGGTAAGACAAGCCTCTTCAAGAAGAAGACTTCAAACCCCTTCTTCTTCTGTTCCTCCTCAACAGGAGGCCATCTCAGTTCTCGATCCTTTTAGATCTGGACCTATTCCTTTAAATTCAGAGGATTTACCACCTAAGGTACATGAATTGATTTCTAAAGGAGTTGATTTCCATTATGCTCTTTTGGTTCATTCATTGGAATCCTATCAAGTACCTGAAGTACCTTCTGAATCTTCCATATCAGAACAGGAATTGGATTTACACTTACCTAAATTCAAACCTACTGATTTCATTTCTCCAACCTGAATTCAAACATGTGGCATTGCGGTGCCTAAATTGTTGAGAGACCTTGGATAGATTACCCTGGTCAAGAATCTAGTCCATCGCATTGCGGTGCCTAAACTTCTTCGTAGATGATGTGTTTTGAGATCTTCCATGTACCTCTTTGATTATATGTAAATATGAGTACCTCCCTAGTTAAGAGGGAGTGTTGAAGAATGTAACTAGGTTCGATCTTCATAAATTGTTCTTGAATCAAAATGTAATATATTTGTCAAAACAAAAGCGAAAGGAATTCCTATTATTATTGAATTGACTTGTTAAAGCATGGGTTTCATGCTTGGGTCAATTGTCTTAGGTCAAGCCGCCGTTGTAGGCTTTAGGTTGTTGTCAAAGTCAATTATTATTTGTTCAAAGACTCCTCCATCAAGTCAACCTCTTCACCTTCAAGTCAGCCTTAAAAGAATCATCATCAAATCGGCTACATCAAATGAAATCAAGTCGGCCTCACTATATATGCAGGCACAACTCTTCAACGAACTCATGTCGGCCTATTTCAAAATGAAACTACTATAAATAGGCATGTCAACTTTGCTCATCAATCACAAAAAGCAATTCGTAGAAATTTCAGAGATATGTTTCAGTACTGCCTTTGAAGTTCGGAGCTATTACCGAGTTTCAGTGTCATTACAATGGACACAGTTTTCGATGCTATTACTGTGGATATATTTTTGTGTTATTACAGTGAATAAATTTTCGGTGCTACTGCAGTGAGGAATTTCAGACTACTGTAGTGAAGAGTGAGGAGTCTCGGTGCTACTGCAGTGAGGAGTCTCGGTGTATCACAATAATGCAAAGAAGCTTGGTTGTCACAGTGAAGTTCAAATCACAGGTTGTCACAATGATAGACGTTACAATGATAGTGCATGAGATTGTTACAGTGATAGTATATGAAGATGGCTCCTTTGTCGCAGTGAAGGCTGCCTCAGGAGTCAGAACTTCAAAGCATAATCTTATTGAAGGACCAAAGCATCCCATTGTTGCAAGAAAGTAGTTGAAGAATAAGCTACTGCTCAGTTGAAGAAGAAAATGCAAGGTTGACTTGATGGAGGAAGTCTCTAATATAGGTTGTGAAGGTCTTGTTTGTCTCATCTTTTGAATCTACTGAAGAAGAATTTTGGCTAGGTTTTCCCTGACTACGTGCCTACATCTCGTGTTCTTTACTATTTGTTGTTTGGCATTAGTCTTGATGATAAGAAAAGATAAATCGAAAGAACGAATAATAATAATGAAAACATCACAAGATATTGTCATGATAAGAGAAATCATTTAACTAGCACTACTTTGGATTTCTCAACAATTCCTTCTTTTGCTTTTGAGCTCCCCGACTAATCAATCACGCTCTGACACCATGTGAAAATTTCATCTATTGTAGTAATTGGAAATTATTCTTCTAAATGTAAATTTAATTATGTAGTTTATTTGTTACGACAAAGAATGAATAAAATCACAGCTGCAATTTTCACCATAAAAATACTGCGGAAAATAAAATATTGGAAACTAAGAAATTCTAGCACACACACAAGAATTTTGGCATAGTTATTTTAGGACAATTGTACTTGGAAAAATCCAACATGGGAAAACCAGTTCAGTAGATGAGGGTTTTATTATTTTTCTTCTGCAACAATTCTGAGTACAATAATTTAGATGCTCAACTGGCAATCTAATATGAGGAAAACACTGGCAAAATTATTGTGAGAATTTTCTCTCACCCCACAGCTTATTTCTACCCCCGAAATTACCTCCCTAGCCACCTGCTGTGGCTCCTGCGTCACCCTCTGCGCAGTGCTTGCACAAAACCTGTGGGCTTTTCGGCCTTCCTTCCTATGCCTCTTCTCGGAACTGGAAAAACTTCCTCCTGGAATGCTGCTACCCTCCTCTACCACTTGGTACTCATTCTTTGGCTCTATATTCTTTGCTGAATCACTGTCACAGAGAAAATTGAACTGCCTAGGCAACTGTGTATCTGCATTGGTGTGTCTTCTCCAAGTGCCCATCGACCTCCTCTTATAATCCACCGTTGGAGCACCAACGACCAAGATTAAAACTTAATCAATGGCTAGGATCATCTCTGGATCGATCCGTGTGAGTTTCTAGACTATTCTTACCTTATCTCATTTAATACTGATTAATTAACCATATTCCATAAGTTTAGACTTAGGAAGTATTTAAAAGATAGTTAATAATCTAATTGAGACACTTCTAGGTGGAATTTCCAGAAATGATTTCAGGGTTTTGGAGATCTCATGTATTCTAGCCTTTCCACCAAATTTCGTGGCTAGAACACATCCGATGCTACAAAAACTAACAATTTGTCCCTTTCGGAACAACACCTCAAACCCCTTGTCCTCCAAGGTAGAGACTGATATCAAACTCTTCTTCAACCCTGGAACATAAAGAACATCCGTCACCTTCAGAGGAGGTGATGACTTCCTCTGAAATGAAACTGTCCCCATTCTTGCCGCTTTGACTTTGGAGTTGTCGCCAAGCACAACCTCCAAGTCAATATCATCCTCCAAAAGGCTCGCGAAGTGCTCTCTAACTTCGGTCAGATCGTAGGATGCTCCGCTGTTCATGAACCATGCATGAGAAGATGTGACATGAGTGGCAAAACTCAGCACCAAAGCACACTCTCAATCAAATATAGCCGCAAAATCATCCACATCTGCTGAAGCTGCAACTTCTTCTTAACCTTCTTGTTGGGACACAGAACAACATAGTGACCCATCTTCCCACAAGCAAAGCAATTCACTTTTCTCATGTCCTTCTCCTTAGCCTTCTGCTATATTTTGGTCAATCTGATCCCGGAAAAACCCCACAGCCTCTTGGGGAAAACGGTCTTCAAAGGAGGATTTTATTGCTTGAGAAAATTATAGAATAAGTACATAAAACACAGTACTTATCTCCCTTTTGCTGAAGCATTAATTTCAGTCATTCTGGAAATTTTTGCCCACTGAATTTTTCAGATTTCCACAAAATTACATGTCCAGAAATTTAGCAAATTATCTCTGCCCAGCTCCTCGAAAAATGTGCCCAGAATCAGCCTTAAAATCTGTGCTGGAAGGTGCCTCGAATTCTGTGCTGAAGGGTGATTGTCTGCCTCAATTTTCATGCCTGATAGCAGCAGAACTGTGCCTCGATTTTTGCATTGCCTATTGCATCTGTCTCGAAATTTGTGTCTAACAGCTGCTGTTTCTCCTCGAAAACCATGCCCAGAACTTCCTCAAAAATTGTGCTGCTGTTCCTTGAAAACTGTGCCTCAGCTCCTCGAAAATTGTGCTACCGTCACCTCCTCGATTTTCATGTCTGCTGTACGTCCTCCTACTTGGGATTCGAGCTCCTCTTCTCTAGCTGCAATTTTTCTTTTCCTTCATGAAGTTTCTCTTCTCCTCTCTTCTCTTAATGCTCTCTCTTAAGTGTGAAGTGAAGAATGAGCCTCCCTTTTCCTCTTTTGTCTCCTTGGAAAAGATTGAATCCCTAAACCTAGGATCCAATGGTTGAGATTTCATCCTCAAATCTCAAGATGTGTGGTTGAGATCATTTCTTCCAAATGTTCCCCTTCATACATTGGCCCCATCACTTAAAAGTCTCCTAGTACCTTTTTCAAGTTGTGTACCATTTCTATTTTTTCTCATAAAGTGATTTTTCACCTCACTTTAATATAAAAAAAGTATACTTAGTACTTTACACATAAAGTCACTTTATAAAGTACAAGTGACTTTAATATTAGAAAAAATACATGGTATAACACTTCTAAGTACCTTTTCCACCCATGACATTAATTTAACTCATAAATGTCATTGAGACAAAAGTCATTAATGTGCTCACTAGTCTAAAAAGGATAAAAGATAAAAGCCTAGTAACACCACTCCTTGGTACTATTTCCAACAAGATTCATTTATAAGTTATATGCTAAGAACAACTCGAGTGTTAAGAACATATGTTTGCTCCTTTGAGGTCACAGGTTCAAATCGAGAGGGATGTAGGGTATATAAACCTCCATAGCCTTCTGCAGTCAAATTGCTGTGCAGAAGGGCCCCCTTGTCCTATAAACAAAAGGGTCTCATACACCAATTTGGCATCTGGCTCTGCCGTGGCCCGTGATCTTAAGATTAGATTATTATTATTGTTATTATTATATATTTCATAGTGACAAACATAATACCAATCCTTTCAACAAGATTTTCCAGATTACAGTCTTCACCAAAAGGTGTGTAAAGTTTTGAATAATTTTTTTGTTTTTTTTCCTTCATAAATAGTTAAGCAGATGTTTTGATTCTGAATTTTTAATTCTATTTTGAATGGGTTTTTACTTTATCCCCTAATTTTAGCTTCTCAATATTTCTAAGACTCATATAATTCTTTGTAGCTTAACTAACCTTTCTTGCTTGTTTGCTTTATCTTGATGACCTTTGTTTAAATTGTGTTCACTGTTCTTTCTTTGTTGGAAAATCGGAGTTTTATAGAACTAACTAAAATTGTTTTATGTATAAAACAATTAAAAGTAAACCTTGCATTTCACTTGGGGAATTAGAAACGGGGATGCTAAATGCTACTGGATCATTTCGAATTATGAAGAAAAATAAGCCCTATATAAATGTATTAAATGTAAGCACAGGGCAACTTAAATCATGTCAGTGAAAGAACTACTTCCATGTGATCAGTCATAGGCAAAAGTGACCCCTATCATACAAAAATTAAAATTTTTGATGCCAATGATCAAGATGAGACATGGCCATTTTAGCCTTATGTACATCGTACACATAAAAGTTGTGTAAGACCTAGCGCAATTGCATATGAACAACTTGATGCTTCATTTATGGGGTATTCATCATGTTGAGGTCCGTCATTCCTGATGGGGGACCTTCTGTGGAAAACAGTTTCTGTTTCATCCTTTATTCTATGTTTAGATAGAAATTTACCGTCTCCTTATTCTCTTCCTTTGCTTTTGCCAGTGTTGTCTTCTCTTATTGCAGATCCATCTGTGATCTATATGGTGAGGATGATATCCACTGAATAGAGAGTGGACAAGCACTGTATGATGTTACTGAACCCTAGGCTTTATTATAATGTTCAATTTCAAGAACTAGTGGGATACCTGGGGCTATGCGTTTTACATGGAATCTTGTTCTGGATTACATTTCTGTTTCCTTGTAAGAATTGACGCTTCTGTTGAAGGAATATGCCATTCAGTAGAAAAAGGTTGCAGATTAGGCCCTATTTTTTTATTAGGGTGGATGGTGACAAACCAAAATCATTCACAACAATATAAATAATAAATGCAAATTAATAAATTTGTTTTCATAATTCTTGACCTCCCAGTGATGCCATTAAAAGAAATACAGTATATACAGTATATTTTTGTGTCTTTCCATCTATCGCTGTGAATATCAAATCCTTCCATCTTAACTTTGGTTGCATCATTCCAGGCTGGGTGAAGGAAGCCTTTGATGTTTGAGTAGCCTAAGAAAGGGTTTCACCTGTCTCTTGAGACTGCATATGCTTTTAGAATAAGTTTTCAAATGGTTCAGAGCAGTGTTGATAATATCGGCGAAAATATTGGCAAAATATTGGCGAGGGTCCAGAAATCATCTTATCGGCAATATCGGCGAAAATATCGGCAAAATATAAAAAATGCATAATATATTCATTGTTTTCAGATTTTTAAACATATAAAGTAATAACAACATGAAATAAACACATTGAAACATAAATATGAAGAAAGCACTAAAATATATGATGTAGTGGATGTAAAATAAAAACGATATATCAAAGGTGATACCAAATCCTGTTGATCCCTGATAATTGTCCAATCAGGGACTCAAATGTGGAGAACCAATACAAAATAACATCACATATATAAAAGTATCTCATCATCATGAGTTATATGTAGCAAAGCTGCAAAACAAATAAAACTAGCAACTATCTATTTGAGATCAGGATTTAGTTCCTTCTCCCTAGAAACTATCTTTCTGTCTTTTTCAGCAATTGCTTCAAAAGCTTTTTGTATAATTTCCGCACTAGAAATTGTACAAGGTATAACATCATGTCCAGGGAGTCTAGCCAGAGGGTATTTCAATCGTGTAACCCCTCCTGCCATCTTTGTCCCACACAATTTGCATGATAGATGTGCTTGATTTGTCCCGCCATCAAGCTCCCCATACTCCCAAAATAGGTCCAAGGATTTTGGCATATTTGCAGTGAACTTATTCAAATTTCAAACCTAGGGCACCAAAAAAACAAATAATTGGCATTAAACACCCATACACAAAAAATGGCAAAAAGAGGGTGCATAAGAAAGTAAAAAAAATTGAAGCTTGCTGTCCAAATATGGAGAAAACCCTTGCATTTGCTGATGGGCATGAAAATCATAGCAAATGGAAAAAAACAAAGAAACAAAATCTTGGTAGGCAAAGAGGCAAGCAGGCATAACCCTAAATCTATGAAAAAATCATCAACATAGGGGTTGTTAAGAACATACCTATTAATGGAAGAAATGAAGTTTCTCTCACTGTTCTTCAATCTTTAATCAACAAAAAATTATGAGTTGATAGTGATAATGGCTCTTTGATCCTCAATCCCTCTTTGACAACCACCTCAAAGCTCTTCCCCTTCCTTCTCCAAGCCTCACAGAAGAAAATGACAAAAAATATGACAAAATTCCCTTTTCTAGCCGCGGCCCAGGAGTGCCCAGCGATATTTCCCATCGTCGCGCGATATTTTCCCGAAATATCGGCAATATTTTGAAATATCGCGATATTTTCCCGAAATAGCGGCGATGTTTCGGAAATATCACGATATTTTCGGGAGAGAAAATATTGCGATATTTTCTCGGCGATATTCAGCTCACCGAAAATATCGCGATATTTCTGAATATTGCCAATATTTCGGCGATATTATCAACAGTGGTTCAGAGCATGTTGAGTAGTCAACCAGGAAACATACTCTGAAAGGGGAATAGTAGATAATATATACATAGTATATGCAGGGTGTTGGCACTTTTGTTAGTGCTTCATATTCATGTCTAGTTATAATCTCTCAAGCATACCGTGAGAGATGGATTTCTGAACTGGCAACAAAGTTTGCTTGAAAATTGTTTGAAATTGAATAGTCTCTGATATGATCTTGTTTCTATTTCTAAGAGAGTACAAGCCTTTCTACTGAACCCTTTTCTCTGATGAGTGGCATGTTTTTATTGTAGAGGTCTTTGATTGAAAGATCTATATTAATGCATTTTTGAAATGTTGATATCAAAATATTTATTGTTGTAAAGTTAAAGGTGATATGATATGTGCTGTTTCAGTTGTATATCTTTCCTTCTAGATGATGTCAGTGCATGACTGTGTTTGGCTTTGCAAAATTTGAGCATAACAGGGAATGGAAGGTAAGAGGGAGTCTTCGAGCAACTATCGCCACATTGTAGTCTTTCAGTATGGTTCTGTTGTATTGTTCAACTTTGCAGATCAGGAAGAAGAAGGATATTTACAAATTGTCAGAAAATATGTCTCTGATTTACTCACTGAGACAAGAAAAGACGGTATGCATTTTTCCTTTGTTCTTAGAAGATGGCTAGCTGCCCTTGTTTCTTCCAGACCATCGCACTGATGATATATGTAGCATGTCATGGCATTGTTTTTGCGCACTGCATAAACCTATATAACTAAATTTTTTAAATGTCAGCCATTTTTCCTGATGTCTTTACTTATAAAAATAGTTGTTTTTATGTTTTATCACATGCCTCTGATATGAAACTGGAAATTCCACTATTTTTTCACTGTGGCCATTGAATCATAGTGAATTGCTTGGTGGTTCCTCTGTCAACTTTTAAAAGCCTTTTGGGAATTGGAATGGTTCTGAAACACTATTGAAATTTCCATTTTTGATTGGGAACTTTAGTATTGACTGGAAACATACCAAAAATGTTCATATCCAGAGTACCTATATCTTATGGTTTAAGAATATTCCGAATAGAAAAACACATGCTCTTGTTTTGAAAGCAAGGAAGCAACACTTTTTCATTGATTTGCAGGTTACGCACCCAACTACTATATTTTAAAGCTTGTAGTATATATTAAATTTAAAAGTTCAATCAAGATGCCCATGGAACATTAACTATTCATAAGATTAGTGTTTAATGAGTATCTTTCAAAAAAACTGATTTTAGTTTTTCACTGAAATTTCCTATATTTTAAAGCTTGTAGTATATATTAAATTTAAAAGTTCAATCAAGATGCCCATGGAACATTAACTATTCATAAGATTAGTGTTTAATGAGCATCTTTCAAAAAAACTGATTTTAGTTTTTCACTGGAAATTCCTTGTTTCTGCCCATAAAGTGAAGCACATAAAATTGTTTGGATTGACTCAATATATTACTAAAAGCTGTTAAAATAATGAGACACGTGTTTAATTGCAAGGACATCATCTTTTGCTTAAAAGCATCATGTTTATGCATTTGAAAGTGGGAACGGAACCAGAAAAGACTCAACCTCCTCCAGCAAAAATGGGATTGAACCACATCCCCCTCTATGAAGGTGATGAGGACCCAAAGAAACATTGGTTTGTTTGCGAGAAGTTCTGGACTGCCAATGATATTACTGATGAAGATAAACAAATGACCCAGTTTACAGCAACTCTCCAAAAGAGAGCCCTCACCTGGTTCATGAACCCCACAGAAAATCAACCAAAAAGTAAGAGTGACATCGAAACCACCTTCTTTTCCTTCTTTAAAGTGCAACTTGCAAGATGTCAAACATCTCGCAGCACAAAAATTAAAAGAAATAAAACAATGTCCAAATGGAACAATTACAGAATACGACAAAAGGTTCAAGGATTTGCTAAGTCAAATCCCGTACATTATTGATGAAGCCCTACAGGTGCAATGGTACGTTGCTGGGTTGCTGCAGAAAATCAGAGGACCCCTAAGAAGGCATGAAGTTCAAACTTGTGAAGAAGCCCTGAAAATGTTTTAGCATATCGAGGAAGATGATGAAGGGCAATCAAGTTCCCTAATGACCGACAACAAATTGGAAGAGAAAATTGAATGATTACAACAGTCCTTGTCGACACTATCCCTACAGAAAAATAATCTTTGGTGCACTAATTGCAACAATGAAGGGCATGTTGCCACTTGAATCCTCACTTGGATTATCGTGGAGAAAATATTTAACTCCACTTGGTGTGGCCTTGGGGGCAAGTTTCGAGTTGAGTTGTTGTCACTCAAATCTCAAATCTTTCGTCTAGACTAACTGTTAGTGAAGCCAAGGGGGGTGGACCCTACAAAAATAATGCTTAACAATCTATGCTAGATAAGTTAAGTTCTAGGAGTAAAAAATTAATTATCAAAGATAAATCCAAATTAAATCAATATGTAAATTGCAGAAAAAGAATATAAAACATCATAATAACAATAACCATCCGCAAATAGAGATATTGCAATAATTGACAAGATGGAGCAAAAGTAGACTAGTGCCAAATATCAAATACTTGCCAAAAGTAAATATTCCATGTGAAAAAGATAATCTTGAAAAGAAAGCTTGGAAATAGATGCTAAGCAAGTATGACAATGCTCAATATGAAATACTTAAGAATGTAAATAAGATTTCTTTGTTAAATAACAGTTGCCTCAAAAAAGATAGACAAGCTTTAATAAATTAGAAAGCAAATGAGATAAAACTCCAAGTGCCAATGCTCCAAGATGAATGTATTGGAATGTAATCTTGGTTTATTTTAAAGTTAAGTTAGTGCGAATTAGTTAATTGCAAAAATTGAACAAGTTTCAATTGAACTCTTTCCCCAGGCCTTATCCTCGTCGGGGCCTCGATCTCAGAATAAGAAGTCTTAGGGGAAGAGGGTCCATAAGTTACTACTTCAACTAGCAAAGCTGGAGGTAGATTGATTTTTTCAAAGACAAATTTGAAAGATTAAAACTAAGCTAGAGAAATGGTTGAAATGTAAAGTGAATAAACTAGACAACAAATGAATAAGAGATAGAATTGCAAGAAACAAGTGAATTGCAAATTAGATTAAATTGTATGAAATAACAATTGGCCCAACTACTCTAATGATGATTATGCTACATTTCTTAGTTCAGCCAAAAATGAAAATCATTTAAGCATTACAAGAGAGGCTTCCCCAAATGGGGAAGGGGGGATGCTTAGGAGAAAATTCCCCTAACTCCCAAGAAAAAGTATTTCTTTGTTAGATCCCTCTTATAGAATGAGGGATGAGGAGAGAGATAGTTTACAATTGGTCCCTTTTGGAAAAGAGACTTGAAGAAATGGTTTGGAGAAAGAACTTACAACAAGAGTCCCTTAAAGGGATCAAATGCTCTTCTCCCAAAATTACAAGTTAAGAGAAATTTAGAGTTGTTACAACTTACGATGGATCTCTTGGCAAACCCAAAAGAGAAACTCCTTTTACAAAATTACAATGTTTTCCTTGGAGAATCCTTAGGTGAATAAAGCCCTTTAAAAGGGGTTTTGAAGGTACAAATGATGGTTTTAAAGTCAACTATTCAATGGTGGTCATTTTGGTGCTCCAATCTTCAAAGGTTTGGCACAATCCATCAACACTCTTCCTCTTGGACTGTCACAAGTCTGCAAGAGATCAGCAAGAATGTTAGTTAAAAAAAGTACTCAAAAATTGGTCAAAACTACTTAAGATTTCTATCATACAAAAGGGAAAAATTCTAAGTTTGAAAGATTAGCTTCCTATGATATTTTGCTAAGGAATGACCAAGTAAATTTGGCCTTTCTTAACAAAATGGATTGTTGTTAGGAAAACAATTCAAATAGAGGCTTAAATGCCTGATTTTCAATAGGGAACAAAGAGAAATGTGAAAAGGTTTAAAGTTGTAGGTGAAGGAAAGAAAGGTGAGTCTTAGTGGCTCTTGAAACCCCTTTGAAAATTTCTTCTTGTACTCTTATGGGCCTGCAAAGCAAATCAACAAACATACAAAGTGAAAGATGCCAAAGCAAACTTGGACATCTGCAATGTTAGCACAAAAAAATTGATCAAAACTTCTAAACAAATCCGATATAATTCAAATGAAATTCTTACTTTAAAACGACCAAGAAGAGCTAAGTTTGATCATCTCTTTTTGGCTGATTTGTGGTTGCTAGAACAACCAACAATTCAAGCCTTTAATCTGCTGGATATTCAGTGAAGATCATGAAATAGGAACCAAAGATGATAGTAGAGTTTGTGAGAAAGGAGTGAGAGGTAATGGGTTCTTTGAAAGCTCCTTTGAATCCTTTGAAAATCATTGATTCTAGTGGGAATAATGCTTCAAAAAAGATGCTTTGAGAAGGTTGGTCCAGTCGAGGACTTCTCCAAATCCAAGATTGAGGAACTTGTATCACACTTGAGATCTTGCTCAAACAATTAACAAGATAGGTGTAACTTGCACAATTAACAAAGTAAGCATGTTTTTCAATCAGGAAATACATGCAATACTAGATCTTAGAATGCAAGATAACACAAAGATAGCAAGCAATTGCTATCTTCTCCTTTGGGAAACAATGCCCTTATCAAGGCCTATATTACAAATCTTGAACAATTAAATTTGAAAACACAAGTTACCTCAGTCAAAGACCCAAGCAAACCACACAAGGTGCTAGATCATGGACCTCCAAAATCTTGTTTTATTATAAAATTTTGTAGCAAAATTACATCAGAATTTACCCAAGCTCTTAGGCTTCCTTCATGCCAAATGAGAGGAAATAAATCACAATATATAGAGAAAGGGAGAAGCTTGTTGCTGCACAAACTAGCAGGCCTTGTGAACAGGCAAAAGCTAGAGGGCACAACAACACTTGGGATAGAGGCCCACCGTCACCACAACCTAAGTCCCCTACTCTTATCGAATTTCCATCGACAAGAGGAGTCTCAATATTACTCACTTGTGATAGATTTTTCTATGATAGGTTTGAAGTGAGGCAAGACAACTCATTCAATGGAAAGATTCAACAAAGGGGAGAAGCTAGTAAGACTTTCCACGAAAAACCCCTTTGAAAGATAAGTACACGAGACCTAGGGTTGGGATGTACAATAAGATATGAGTGCATCCAAGGTCAAGGTACATAAGAGAAAAGGCAATGTATGATTTATTTCAACAAGTATAAAAGCACATGCCTTCAAAGAATCCCCAAGTTGAAGGATTAGCTTCTAGGGTTTCCTCTTGGTGTGATGGCTAGGGCATCAAATAAATGGAGAATCCAATGTGGGAATTCCACCAAAAATTGAAAATCACTAGAGGAGACATAGAGGAACAAGTCTATCTGGACGAAATTCGAAACGTTCTCCTCCAAAAGATTTCACACCAAGCCCTAGAGAGGCCTCCTTATCCTTAAAAGGATGAATTTTTTGAAGAGATAAAAAAGGAAAATTTATGTGTGACCACCAAGGAAGTTTGAGCAGTGCCTAGACCCTTGGGAGATTTGGAGTCATGAATGATCTCAATGTGGGCAATTCACTATTCAAGGAAACATAAAGAGAAAGGTTTTCGCTACCCCTTTAGATATTTATAATTCATGGAAAATTTTTAATGTAGTTTCAGTTAATTTTGGGCAACTAGGTCCAAAATCCATGTTGTGGCTCAGATGACGATGCCAATATTTTTATTGGATTCCTCTTTCGGAGAGGTGCAAGATCGATCTAAAGATCATCTGGATCGGATGAGAAGAACATGTATTTTGAATTTGTTCCACATGTGCAAGGTCGGCCTGATTTATCCCACATGCATTAGAGATGTGTCACACACCCCCAAAGATGCCTATATATTGGAGAGACTTGGAGTTCATTTTACACACACATTTGGTGCAGGCATTTTCTTCTCTCTTGGATGGTGATGGAGCAGCGTTTTTGGTTCTGCGTTTAGGGCTTCTTGGTGCAACGTCTTGATGGAGTATTCTTGATGAAACCTCTTGGGGTTGTGTGACACATGTGGGTGGTTGACCTTATGAAGACTTTGCTGGTTGAAGCATCCTGCTGATCGCCATAACGCCACCATTCTTTATCTCTGTTTTTGGTTTGTCTTCCATCGATCTATTGGTATGTTCAATCTGCATCTTACTTTCATTGTGCCCTAGAAGGTTAAGTATATCTGCATCCAAGCATAGAACATCTTCAGAATTTAACATTCAAGGATGTAATGCAACCATCCCCTAGGAACATTTATTCATTCACTATCTAGATGAGTAACACATGCAAAATTCCCAATAGTTATTAACTTAAGACAATTCTTCAATAATTAGGGCACATTATTAACCTTGAGACATTATTGCATGCATTAGGCAATAGCAAATTCAAAAAAATTATCATAGAGAGCACTTACAAGATAATGAGGAGTATATCCATCCACAACAATGCCATTAAGAAGCTCAAAAAATAAGACAAGAATATCCACGCATCAAAATTCATCCATAATCATCCAAAATGCTCCATGAATTGCAGGTTCGAATTCTTTTTATTAGGCCGAAAATCCAAGTGATGATGGTTTCAAATGAGAGAGAGTCTCTCCAATTTATACAAGACTAGGTATTTCGAATATTAAATCAAAGAAGCCCCTTTTACATGCCTAATTTGCTAAGTAACCCACACATGGTTACAAGCCAACCATGATAGCCTTACAAATTATTTTATTTCTCCTCCAAGCCCACGCTAGGCTGATGTCATCCATGTGGGGTGGCCTGGAGGGGCAGCGTTGAGGCCTCTTGTGCTAAAAATATGGGAAAAGGACCTAAAAAATTATGATGAAGAGGGTCATGCCCAACATATGCTGCAAAACATCTCCAAACTCCTATTTGGGCTTTGTGTACTCCAAATGGGTCTCATGGGTCTCCAAGTGGCTCAAAATCAAGTCAATGCTCCATCAATGAGAGCTAGGAGATGACACATGCCCTCCTATGTCTCCCTAGGAAAGACATAACCTCCTCTGGGCCTTGGAACAACTGCCAAGTGTCGGGTGCAATGTGTAGCTGGCTGGAACAACGTGGTCCAAGTGCATCATCATCTCTGAATAACTGGGGCATGAGCAAACAAATGGTGGCGTTGAGGAAGACCATGGTGGGGCAATCAATGTTCTGCATGAACGAAGGCCCATGGCTCTCAACTCTGACCCTACAAATGCCATTGTGATCCTATGGAGGGCTTGGATCTGTTGAAATATGTAACTAGGGCTGGTCTTCATAATGACATATGTAATATTGATTTTATGTATTCAATGTAAAGCTATGTTGTAGGAACAATGTTTTGAAAATCGCGATCGGGATTAAATCGACGAGGGGAAAAAATCGGAAAAAAATCGTAAAAATCGGGAAAAAATCGGCACATACAAAAATATTCATTTTTTTTCAATTTTGTTAATATCTAAAGCATCCACAACATAAATAAATGCATTGACACATAAATATGAAAAAAAAAACTAATATATAAGATGTGTAATATCATGTCTAGTGCTACGTCACACATAAAACTGAATCATGTCCTGAATACTAAGTCCTGAGTCTCAAGTGTCAACTCAACCTCAAAATATCAACAAAAAATATAATAATGTATCTCATATCATGAGTCATAATGTCATATATAAAGGAATGTCAATGCACCATATAACCTATGGTCCTATACTACTGATTTCCGCTGCCCCTCTTGCGAGAAAATGTAACAGCGTTCCCTCTAGATGAAGAAGCTGGTGGGGTTGGCAATGGACTCTGTTGTGCTCTAGAAGTAGAACCTGAAGCACCAGAACGGGAACCTGAAGCACCAAGAGCTAAAGGAGGCAGACCACGTCCTCTACCGGTAGCAGGGGTAGGTGGTGTCACCTCCTGCTGCTCCTCCTCCTCCTCGTCCTCCTCCCCTTCCACTACCTTCTTCTCTATCCAATTAGGGGTTGACTCCATGACAGGCCTCTCAGCCTCAACCCTCCATTCAGCAGTGGTGTCAATCGCATCTAAAGAGATGGCCTCCATATCAGGTGTCCTCTCAAGTTGTCTCACCCACAATCTAAGATTGTAGTAGACGTAAACCATGTCATTGAGGCGCTGGGAGTCCAACTTGTACAAGGGTCATAAATTAATAAATTAAAAATATATATTATAAACAATAAATTAATAATTATAAAAAAAATTATTTAATGAATTCAAAAAATCAGTTGGAATATTTTAAGTTTTTAACCTGTTGCGCCTTTTGGTGTGTATTTTTTCAAATACACTCCAGTTGCGCTCGCATCCTGAAGAGCTACATGTTTGGCTTAGTATTCTAATGGCAAGATTTTGGAGTATTGGTAATCTGCCACCGTAACTCCTCCACCATGCATCTACAAGTTACAAGTTACAACAAATAAGATAAACTCATAAAGTTACAAACATAAGAAATTTTTTAAAATAATGAAAATCTTACCTGGCATTTTAGTAGTTCTATCCTGGACAGCCATGTCAAAGCTCAAGGTGCCACCTGCCATTCTGTATACCTCCATTTCTTTGGATATCTCTGCACGTTCTGATGAAGATGGCCCCATCTTCTGAACACAACTGAAAAAGCCATCCATGACCTCAGCATCAAATAGGAAATTACATGAGTAAGCAAATTCAGGGTTCAGGAAGAACCCTGCAGCATGAATGGGACAATGGAGTGTGTTGTTCCATCAGTCATCAATCACTTCCCATAAAAGAACTTGTTTTTAAAACCCCTCATCACCCTTATCATCATAGTAGCTGCGATTGGCTTCTTTGGCCCTGTCCATGGCCTCATACAAGTAGCCCATTGCGGGCTTCTCCCCATCAACCAATCTAAGAACCTTTACCAAAGGTTCAGTAACGATGCACACCTCTTGCACTCCCCCCCAGAAGCTTTCCTGATATGAAACCAACCTGCAGATGGCCTCTCCCTCTGGTTTGCGGCTGACAGTCAAAGCACGTCACTCCTCTGAAAGAAACGTTCTCTTCAAATCCCACATAGAATTCAAGAGGGATTGAAGAGATATGAAACTAGTGGCAAATCGTGTAATAGCAGGGCGCACCAATTCCTTCTTGTTGGTGAATGTTCTCATCAAATGAAGCACAGATGCATGATTATATATAAATTTTGTAATGCTCTTTGATGACTCTACAATATCTTTGACAAAATCAATCTTTCCTATGTCCTCCAACATCAAATCAAGGCAATGTGCAGCACAAGGTATCCAAAATATTGTCGGATGCCTCTCCATAAGCATCTTGCCAGCAGCAACATAGTTTGCAGCGTTGTTCGTTATGATTTGGACAACATTTTTGGGACCCACCTCCAGGATGAACACATCCAATAAATCACATAATAATCGTGCATCTTTGACATGTGCAGATGCATCAACAGATTTCATAAACATTGTCCCCTTGGGACAATTGACCAAGAAGTTAATAAGGGTCCTACCCTTTTAATCAGTCCAACCATCTGGCATCACAGTGCATCCTGTGACTTCCCATGATGCCCTTAACTCCTCCAATCTCTTGGTGCAGTCAGCTTTCTTATTTTGAAGAATGCGCCCTCTAAAGTCATCATATGAAGGGGCTTTGTATCCTGGGCCAACAACAGCGATAGCATCAATCGTAGCCTGATAAAATGGATTGTTCCTGGCAACAGTGAAAGGAATATCACTCCAAAGAAACAGTTTGCCCAATAACCTGTCGGCTTCTTCCTTCTCCTTTTTTTTAATAAGTGAGGAGATGGATGGCTGTGCACCGAGAGTGGTTCTAGGAACAAAATATGAGGAGGCACCTACGAGGTTGGCTGTAGAGGATACTGATGCTGAAGAACCACTACCACCCTCACGGTCAACTCTAAACCCTGATATTTGACTCTTCAGAGCTGCCTTGCTGAGTTTAGTTGTTTCTATTTCTTCCAATGATTTGCCGGCTATTCTGATTATTTCTGGATTGGTATTTGTGCAAGGGCCTACTTCATGTCCAGGAATTTGTGCCAGGTGGTATTTCAACCTGTATACCCCCCTTGTCATGTGTTGACCACATAACTTGCAACTCAAGTTTGATCGGTCAAATCCCTGATCAGGGTTACCAAATTCCCATAAAGGATCCAATTTCCTTGACATGTTTGTAAATTTGTTGAACTCTTGACTCTTGAGTTTTACTGTAAGATGAACTTTGAACTTTGAAATTTGAACCTAGGGCACAAGAAAAATTGCAAGTTAAAAAATAAAATAAAAAAATTACAATTTTACATATAACATTTTGATTTTTTCACAAAAAAAAACCCTCAACTCAATGCAAAAATAATGGGAAAAAATACATGTTGAAAATCAAGCAAAAATAATGGAAAGAAACTAGGAGCACAAGAAGAAATATAAAAAATAAATTTAACAACCAATTTTTTGCATTTTTGACCAAAATAAACCCTCTCCTCTCTCTCTCTCTAAAAAAAAAAAAAAAAAAAAAAAAAACAACACAACCAAATGTAATAAAAAATGATGAAAAATACATGGGTGATAGAAACCCATAGAAGAACAAGAAAAAAACAAAAAAAAAGGGTCAAATTTGATGCCCATACCTGAAAAAAACGTTTTGTCGAAGAAACTTGGTCCAAATTCGAATTTTGTTGGCTTGGCTTGCTAAAATCCTTCACTTTTGTTCACTCTTGCCCTTGTAGATCACTGATTCTCTTCCTTAGCTCACCTTAGCAAACCTCTCACTGCAGAAATAAGACAAAAAAAAATCAAAATCACATATAAAAAGTCGCTGTTTTGAGGGCCATCGATTATTACCTATCGGATCACAATTTTTTCCAAAAAATCACCGATAAAATCGTTTTCATGAAAAAATCGCGATTTTCAAAACACTGTTTAGGAAACATTGCACAGAGGTCCATTTCAGCCTGGAAACGAAACATAAATTTGTTTCTCCGTACCGTACGGCTTGGAAACGCGTTTCCGTTTGTACTGGGCCGTTTCACGTTGGGGAACGTGCCCAATACGGACGGAAACACGTTTTGAGGCCATACGGGCACGTTTTTGGTGTTTAAACTTCAATTTTTTTTATTTTTTATTTTTTATTTTTTAATTTTTTTTAAATTTTTTTATAAATTAAATTTCGGTTTGTATGTTTTATTATTGTTTTAATCGTAGAAAGTATCTTTTGGATGCTTGTAGATGGCTCTCTCAACTTATAAAAAGACTCTCGGCTCATTCTCTCATGACACGAATTGAGAAAGTCGTTTCACTTGGAGAAGGGCGATTTTAGCAAGGAGAAAAGAGGAAGAGAGTAGTGCTTCAGCTAGGGCGTTTTCACCAGTGAGCAAAGGAGATTTCAGCGGGAAGAGAAAGAGATTTCAAAAGCATATTTGGTGTGCGAATTTTCCAGCTACGACATTCTTGGTTTTTGGCTCAGCTACAACCATATTTCTCTTGTCTTTTGTGACATTTTAGGGTAGTTTCAGCGACACAAAATTAATTTGGGCAAGAAGCATTCATTTTCTTGGTTTTTTCCCATTGTTTCTTCTATTTTTCGAGGTTTTATGCTACCAAAATTATGAACAACGTTTTTTCTTTACATATTTGTTTTTTTAATTTTTTTTTGCAGCATTGACTTCCATCCAAGGTTCAAGTTCAAGCCACAAGTCCAACCCAAGGGTTGAATATTATCCTCTTTGGAAGCATGTTCAGAAGCTTCAAAGCTGTGGAAGTGGTGGCTCATGGGAATGTCGATGTAATCTTTGCAGTAATTCTTACAAGGGCTCTTACATAAGATTGAAGGCACATCTTTTGCATGGAGGAGGATAGGGGATTGCAGGTTGCAAAAAAACAACAAACCCTTTGGTGAGGAGGGAATATCAAAGAGAGCAAGATCAGACGGATGGAATTAAAAGAAGGCATGATGAGCTTAGTCAATCTACTCCTAAAGCTCCAACAAACATTGAGCCAAGGATTGTAGCTGAAGCAAGGAAGAGGAGAGCCACTCAACAACTAGAACAACCACCATCCAGAGGGGCATCTGGTACAGTTCAAGATAGCAGAATTGCTAAATTAGTGAATGTGCAAGCAAGAGAAGAAGCTGATTCTAGAGTGGCTAGGTGCATCTATGCATGTGGTATTCCATTTAATGTTGTTCACTCTCCTTACTGGAAAGATATGATAAGGGTAGTTAACAAAGCTCCTCAAGGGTACACGGGGCCCAACTATGAGAAAGTTAGAACTCAACTTCTCAAAAATGAGAAGGATCTTGTGGAGGATATCTTATCACCAATTCGTTCTTCTTAGAGTAGCTCTGGGGTTACCATAGTCTTATATGGATGGACAGATACAAGGCGTAGACCATTGATAAATATCATTGCCACTTCACTAAAGGAGCAATGTTTTTAAAGGCGGAATACTGATCAGGAGAGGTAAAAGATGCACATTTCATTGCTAATGTTATTATAAAATCTATTGAACAAATAGGTCCTAACAGGGTGGTGCAAGTTATCACGGATAATGCACCTGTATGCAAAGCTGCAGGTTTAATTATTGAGGGGAGGTATGACCACATCTTTTGGACACCGTACATTGTCCATAATCTGAATCTGATCTTAGAGGAGATCGGCAATAAAGTCCCATGGATAAAGGAACTCATAGGGGAAGCAAGGGAGATTGTTAAATTCGTCACCAACCACCACCAATCTTAAGCAATATTTTGAGAGTACTCCAAATTGGAGTTGTTAAAAGTTGCCGAGACAAGATATGCCTCAAACTTCATAATGTTGTGCTGCCTTGTTGAGGTTAAGCAAGCATTAGTTTCTATGGTGGCGAGTCGAGTTTGGGCTGAGTAGAGACAGACAGATTCAGAGCGGGGATATACAGTGCGTAGATTGTGCCTTGATGAGGATTGGTGGAGCAAGATAGATTTCTTGCTAATGTTCACAACCCTTGCATTTGAGCTTCTTCGAAATGCTGACACTGACTAACCTTTCTTAGGAGAGGTATATGATGGCATGTATTCCATGGTTGAGAAAACTATGGAAATCATTTCACAAGAGTCTCCACAACTGTTGTTTGTAGATGATCATTTTGCTGAATTAGTCAAGAAAATCATTGTTGATAGGTGGAACAATTTCAACACTCCATTGCACACACTTTAACACATGCCTTGAACCCCAAATTTTATGATGAGGAGCTTATTGCTCAAAGCAATGGGAAGAGGAAGGCACCCCATAAGGATAGAGAGGTGGCTAGTGGAGTGAAAAAAGCCCTTATGAGAATTTTTCCATCTCATCTACACAGGGAGGTGAAGGAAGAATTTGCCAGTTTTGCTGCAGGAATAAATGATTATTCAGTATATCATCTTTGGAGGTGAGAAGCACCATGAATCTAGTTAGGTGGTGGATTTTTCATGGAGCAAATGGTGTACATTTGCAAAACCTTGCCATTCGCGTCCTTTCACAAGTGGCAAGCTCTTCATCAACAAAAATGAATTGGAGCACCTATGGTTTTATTCATTCTGTGAAGCGCAACAGGTTGGGCTCAGAGAAGATGGAGGATCTTGTTTATGTGCATTCCAACCTTCGCCTTGCATCTCGTAGGGGTCCAGAATATGGCAATGGTCCTTCTAAAGAATGGGATTTGGATCCAGAAAACTTGATTTGGAGCTCTTTCTTGCTGCTATGAATATTGAGGACCAAGAGCATAGAAGTGGAATTGGCTAATCATCTTCTTTAGATACACCATCCACTGCTGAGCATGCTTCTGCTGCTATTTTTGATGAGGATTATGATAATGAGTATTAGTCTTTTGTCTTTATAGCACTTGCAGCCTCATAGTATTTATTGTACTTGCAGCCTCATATATATAATAAAGGCTGATTTTGAGATTTTGATATATAATAAACGCTGGTTTTTCATATTCCGATATTGCTATTTTCATTATGTGTCTGTGATCATTCATAAGTAAATGTGATGTAAATTTAGAGACTTATAGTTTATGCTTTGAATGTAATAAATTATAATTTATCATTTATGTTTTATGATTGCACATAACATTTCTTAAATGTCCTAAATTCTAATATATATATATATCGTGTTTCCCTGTTTTCAAAATTTGGGGGGGTCGCATTTCGTACCCATGCCGTTTCGGAAACTCATTTCTGTTTCCCCGTTTCGTGCAACTTAGATGTAAAGAGAAAAACAAATTTATTATTATTGTTCTTGAGGCATGGGTTTCATGCTCAAGGAAATTTTATTTTAGGTTAAGCTCCCATTATGAGCTTCTAGGATTGTCATTGAGTCTATAAAGTCAAAAGAGTCATTGTCATGTATGAATAACCCTTCTTGGGCATGTTACGTATTGTAAGAAAATTATGAGTCAAATTTGAGCCAAAAGACCCTCCAAGACCAAGCTAAACATTCAAACATCAAGTCAGCGTAATAGAGCAACAAGTTGGCCTAAGCACATGTCAATTCAGCCTAATAGGAGGTCAAGGAAGCCTATATATAGGGCACCTGACCTCATTTGGAGAAGAAACTCACTCACACAAGTTTGATCATAAGGACGAATGTTAGCCTCTTTCATAAGCCAATTATAAATCCAAAAATACATAAATTAAATAATGTAAAGTTAGGATAAATATATTTATTAAATTAGAATATTTAATAAATATTAGAGATACTTAGAATTAGAATTTTGTTAGTAAAAATAGGACTCTAGAATAGAGTCGTTTCCTAGGCTCTAAAATAGGAATAAAGTTAGTAGAATGGTTAGAAGGTCATTTATTGTAAATGGACACTTGTTGGTTTTCCAGGTGATCCATAACTAAATTAAGTTAGAACATAGAGCTTATAAATGGGTTAGTTTCCTAATTTCATTGTAGTGAGAGTTTACGTTTGTAAACTCCTGCAATTTGTTATGTAATATCTTTTCATGATCAATAAAAGTATGTGTCTGAGGACACTTCTGAATCTACAACGAAAAGAAGTGCAAAGAAGGGGAAGACTAAGGAAGGAAAAAAAGTCGAAGTTTTGGGTTTGTCTTGGGCTACTTATCTCCATATGTGTGAAGAAATTAGGGCACATATTGGTGCAGTGAAGCCTGTTACCCACCACTTCATGGGTGATATCCCTAGGAGAAATTTTTTCTCGATGATGGACCTCAACCGACAGTTAGCAACCCCTTGCAGCCCAAAATTATCTCGTTGTGCCATTTCTCCGCCACCTGAGCCAACCATGTGGTCCCTCACCCATCTGTATTGATCGTATGTTTGAAGGTGGGCCTCCCGAATCTAAAGGTATGTCTTGTCATTTGGTAATTTAGTATTGGGTTTACTTATCATGGACACTTCTGGGCATGGATTGATGGGGGGATTTGGTAGAAATAGTAGGCTTGGTTTGTGATCTTGTCCCCTTGATATCTTTTGGATGTTACCCTTGGATCTTAGTTCATGGCATCTCCTTTATTGACCATTCGGTTCTAGAGTGGTACTACTTGGGAAACCTCGACTTTGGGTGCGTGGTCCCGCTCCTTTATCCCATACATTACTCCCTTTCCACTCATTCCATTGATCATTTCTCCCACCTGGGTCCACATTGCCTCTCTGGGTCCACATAGGGTCAGCCTCCCTATCTCCTTGCCCCCACCTTGGGTCTGGCTTGGAATGATGCTCCGGAGGTTGAAGTAGCTAAAAGCAAAAGTAAAAGCATAAATGACCACATTCAACAGGAAATTGTACCACAAAATGCAAAAGATGCTTGGGACAAAAATAATTAGCACATGGGCAAAAGCCAATACATGAGCTCTACCCGAGACCCATGGTCATCACCTTGGTTTCATAGGCCCTACATGAGCCTCCTTTATATTTCAGGAACCCATGATTGTCCCAACCCCTAGAGGGCAATGAACCACCCTACCTAAAAGGGGGTAATCACTGCTATATCTTACACATCATGCTCTTGTCCTTTGAGCCCTGAGCAGTTAATTAAGGAAAATTCATAAAAGGCAAAAGACATATAAAGAAGGGTGAAAAAATCAAGGCCGGGGTACCTCATGTACCACGATCTCTCCCTCCTACACATTATATACCCATATGTGGGCTTCCCCTTCTCTAACTACCCTTGAGCCCCAATATGTGGCCCATGACTGGCCCCCTCATTCCCTATTCCATTTCACTTCTTTATCACTTTCCACCCCCATTTGAGGGATGTACCTTGTACATACTATCCCCTCCAAGGGTAGAGACCACCTAATAAGGTACCTAGCTAACCCCCTTTGGAGCCTGGAGACATTAGCACATGCCAAAGCCCACTATGGAAGGGCATGCCATTATGAAGTACCCACTTTGTTGTCTATGGTTTGTAAGCTCTTTTACACGATTACTCTTTTTTTTTGAACCCTTGGTGAATCGGTAACTCTTTAGACTAATCTAAGGGAGATCCTAGGATCAATACTCGTGGCTGCCTCATAACACCAACAGTATATCCAGCAACTTGCAAGCTAGATATACCAGATCTTATGATTTAGCAAGAGGCGAGACTCACGGAAAAGGGGAGTCTACTCCTTGAGTCGAGATCATAGCAAGCCATATACTCAATGGGATTTGAACCGTGGTCTTGTTGGTTTCACCTAGCGAAACTTACCATTAGACCACATATCACTGTATTTTTACACGATTACTCTATTGACTTGTTGTACTGGAAGGGTAGGGGACACATTTGATCTTATACAAGATTGCAGGTGGTGTCCATTTGGGTTTGGTCTCCCTATATGGGGTCCTAACCTCCCAGAGGGTTACATTGGCACATGTAGGGTGTGTATAGAGAGCCATGGGCCTCCACAACAACAAACAACACTCTATGGATCCCCACCGATGTAGAGAGATTACTAGAGATCCACCTTTGGGACGAGGATGATGCACTTGGTACACTATGCCCAGTGGGCTCCACAGGAGCACCACACATTTGGCAGGTGTCCCAGGACTTGTACGATGACATGGCAACGTTCATTCCATCATTTGAGCCCTTACAGATGATCTACAAGCATCTTCGACTCATATGAAGACCCATGGGGTCATTGGTGTGGCCCCACACCCATTGGGAGCACCACAGGTCTACTACTTCAAGAACAAGGGGCTACCCCCATTTTTATCACATTTTGAGGAGTTTATTCATTGTTATGGCACTTTTGGACATTATTAGGACTTTTGGAGGGCCCCACAACATGCACATATTATTATTTGACCTCTGGAGAGGCTTATTTTTTCATTTATGAGCTAGTTTGGTGGGCTTGTCACCAAAAGTTGGTTTATTTGCACAATAGTTTATTTTTAGGGGCTAATGTAGGCTCATTAGCTAAACAAAACTCCTAAGAGGTGTATAAATAGGAGTTAGTTCGATTCATTTGTATCATCACTTAACTTGGGATCTCTATATCTTTAGAGAACTTCACATTTTCCTTGGAGGATTATTTTTGGATGATGGATGGATTTTGATGTATGGATTTGGGCTATTTCTATCTTGGAGCTTCTTATTTACAAATGTGATGCTGGTTGGATATACTCTCTAACATTGTAAGTGAAAATTTAATGCTATTTTTCTTGTTGCTGCATACAATTGAATTTCGCTATAATTAGGACTAATTGCTGCATGTATGAAATGTGGAATTATGTGTCTATCTAGCTTATTCTATGTATGTGCCATTTAGATGAATGGAATGTTCTAGAGATCATGTTATCTTGATACGCTTGCACCAACACCATTTGTATGAAGTATAAATGCTTGAAAGTCACTTTTCTTCTCTTTCCTCTTAACATTAGATAAAGTTGACTTTCTGGGCCTCCTTGAACAAGAAACCAAGTTCTTCTTCATTATTATCCTTGACTCCATATCCCCAAGCGAATCAGGCACTGGTCCCTCAAAAAAGGGTGATCATTTTCCTTGCTTTTTCACATTTTTCCCTTTTCCCCTAGGTCTAGCCCCATTAGGTCACCTAGGGCGTCAATTTCCTGGGAATCTAGCAACAAGAAAACTTCGATCTCCTTGAGGAAATTGCGCTAATGGCTCCCCTCACTCTCCTTCGAATTTGGGCCAATTCCGACTGTGGAATCTCCGAATACCCCAATCCCTAGCTCTAGGATCAAGTTTTGCCTAGGTGTTCCCAAGGCTAGAACCTAGGAGGATTAATTTGACATCATTGGAAGAAAATTCTTATTTGATCCTTACCCCTCACCTTGGCCAGGTTACAAACATCATTGGGTGCCAAAATCCATCCTCTAACCTGGGTTGGGTCCACTAGGCCTCGTGTGGTCCCATTCTTCATCAAAGCTGATTTATCAAGGACTACTCAGGAATCCAAGTTCACAAAGAATTTTAGGGATTAAAAACCTACTTTGTAACTCTCATTCTTCTACCTTAACCCTCCAATCCTCAGCTCCTCTCCTTAGAAGATCAAGTCCCTTGCTTAAAAGGCAAGTAAGTCCCATTCTTCATTCTATCTTAGGGAAAGGGTTTCTAGGGTCACTTCACACCTATATATTGATCTATACTTTGCAAGTGACTTCCTAAACTACTGGGTCTCTTCCCATCGATGAATGTCCGTAAAGAGTAGGGAGTCTTAGCTGTGGTGACAATGGGATAAGTCTCCATCGTTGCCCTTGACTAACAATTTCCCTCATAGGAATCCCTCTTAGGTCCCCTGCTTGTTTGAGTGGTAACAAAGCCGAGTTGCAGAAGTAAAGTTAGGTCACCAAGAAGAGTTGTTTTGGAAGTCGAGTTCTCTAAGAAAGAGAATATACCCTAGCAGCGAAGCGAAATTGCAATTGAAGTTGCTGTTTCTAGGCATATCGAAGTTGCTGGGAAAAATCGAAGTTGCAGTTTCTGGGCAAGTCGAAGTTGCAATTTTTGGGCAAGTCAAAGTTGCAGTTTCTGGGTAAGTCGAAGTTGTAGTTGTAGTTGCAGTTACTGAGTAGGTCGAAGTTGTTGAAAGGAGAAGCTATTCAAAGAGTAAGCATTGACTTGGTATTGGAGGGCTTCTTGGTCAAGGGTTTAGGTCTTGCAATTTGTCAATTAAAGATTATATAAGAAGAAGAATTCTTGTGGGTTTTCCTCCAAGGTTGGAGAGGTTTTGGCCCTGGCTGATCGACTACATCTTATGTCCTTTGTCTCATTGTTCTTTATGGTTTGGTCGCTGTTTGATGAAGAAGAACACATAATAATAATCAAGTTATCATTATAAGAGAAATCATCTAATATCTTTGCTCTAGATTTCTCAACATGGTATCAGAGCTAGGGTAACAAGTCAAGGGAGGGCAACTCAACAAGGGACACTCAAGCTCTCAAAGATCAAAGTTCTAGAGGATATCAAGGGCTTCAAAGAATCAAGAAGATCCTCTCATCTCCAAGGCTTTTTAAAGGCAAAGGCTACATCATCATCTTGAAGGAAGTCAAAACCCTAGTTCATTCAAAGAAGGCATCTAAACTTGAAACTTTCTTGGGATCCTCGCTCTATCAATCATTAAAGGGAAACATAGTACTTTAAAGCATCTTGAAGTTTTCACATTCAAGGGTAAAAGAAGAAAGGTGTTGTCGTCATCATCAAAGATATCAAGGCATTCTCCCTCTCATTAGAGCAAAGGATTTCATCTCAAAAGAGAATCCTTATCTCAAACATCCTTGAAGAAGACCATCCAAGAAGCATCACGACACCGTCAAGAAGCCATCATCAATCATCATCAACAAATGCATCCAGTTGAGGAGTTCATCTTCACTTGACAAGTAAGTATTTATACTTCTATATCTAAATCTAGTAAAATGACTTTATTTTGCAAGGAGAACAACAAGTTGGTTGGGTCATCGAACTTCCTTGCATGGAAAAGGAGGACAGACCTAGTCCTCAAGGAAATTGAAGTCATTAATCATGTCAAAGGAAAAGTCTCCAAACCATATGAAGAGAAGGCACTATCTAAATATATGAAAAAGGATCTAAGGGCACTAAGTATTCTTATAGAATCTATCAAGGATTCTCTCATCCCATATGTAGAGGAGTTGGAGACATCAAAAGAGATATATGATAAGCTACTAGAATTATTCTATGAAAGCAGGGCAGGACAATTCATATCACTAAGATCTAAACTATAGAAGTTGAAAGCGTCAAAGGATGAAGGGATATCTACATGTCTTACTAAAGCATCACAAATAAGGAATCAACTTCAAGATCTAGGAGAGATGATATCCGATAAATAAATGATTACCATTGTTCTAAATGCTCTAACTGATGAACAAGGAAACCTTGTATCAAAGGCCTATGAAGAGGAGAAATTTATCCCATTCAATAATTTGTTGTCACTATGCAAGATTGAAGAAAACAGGTTGAAGGAAAAAAGTGATACAGGATCAGATAAGCAGGTTCAAACATTTGCTATCATGTCAAGAAGCAGAGGGATATTTGGCAAATTTGGTCCTCAGGAAAAGAAGAAGATCAATTTGTTGTAGATCCAATGCTATGGATGTTAATAATATGGGAATTTAAAGAGAGACTGTCCTAAGCTCAATAAGGACAACAACAAATGAAGAAGGGAAGAAGCCCATGTCATTGAAGAAGTGGAAGAAGCTGAAAAGAAGAAATTCAAGATGGAGGAAGTAAAAGATCTCTACTATTGATGAGATAAGTCTTCCTAATTTAGTTCTTTTCAAGTTTCTGTTTTCTATTGTAAAGTATATCTATCATGGTAGGAATCATTAGAAGCATGACATTATGCATCATGTTTGGAGATGGCGTCATAGAAGCATATGATTAAAAGTGTTGAAAATTGTAACTAGGTTTGGTCTTCATAATGACATGTGTAATTGTGATTTTTATGTAATTGATATAAAGAAGAAAATAAAATAATTTTTGTAGTACTTGAATCATGGGTTTCATGATCAAGGAATTTTATTTTAGTTAAGGTTCCCATCGTGAACCTTTAGGTTTTGTCATTAAGTCATAAAAGTCAAATTGAGTCATTGACATGTATGAAGAACCCTTCTTGGGCATGTTACATATTTGTATGAGTCATTAAAAGAATAAAAAGTCCCTCCAAGACCAAGCTAAAGCATCTCCTTCAAGTTGACTTCAAGATGGAGTAATGGATCTACACCAGATGACACGGCTCACATACATGTCATGTCGGCTTATTATCATGGGCAACAACTATAAATAGGCAACTGGCGGGCCTCATTTAAGAGATATGCAATTCGGTCAAGGTCTGAAATAAGCAGGAGTGCAAAAATCACTAGAAAAGGAGCCATATAACAAATGAAGAGAAGGCAAGGAAAAGCAAAGTGTTTTTGGGTAATAACACTCCACACTTGCGAGATTTTAGAACTCCTTGTTGCAGAAAGAGCCGAGGAACTACAGGTACTACAATTATCTTGAGAAGGCAAATTTGGAAGAAGTATAATAGACCCTCTAGCCGAGTTAAGAAAGGCGAGTCTCTCTCTCACAAGTGAAGAAGGGTGAAGATGAAGGATTTCTCAAGGCCGAATCTAGAGCTCTTTGAAATTAGGGCCGAAAAGTTTCAGACTTGTTCAAGGGACCAAAATTCTGAAGGGTAGCCGAGAAGAAGGAAGAAGCAAGAGGGTTGACTATTGTTGACTCAAGGAAGAAGGATCTCATCAAGGAAGCTTTGTGTCTTGGTGTTGTAGTGGCAAATGGGTCAAGGGTCTTCATCAATTGAAGTCTCTATAAGAAGAAGAATTTGTTTGGGTTTTCCTCTCAAGTGGGAGAGGTTTTGGCTGTGGCTAATCGCCTATATTCCGTGTCCCTTGTCTCTTTATGATTTATGCATTGATAGTTGTTTGATTAAGAAAAACATTATAATATCATAAGTAAGAGAAGATCCTAATCTAAGAAGTAAAAAGCATTCACAAGTAATTATCTATCCAAGAGAAATCACCTAATCTTGATGCCCAAGATTTCTCAACATGGTATCAGAGCTAAGGTGACAAAGTCAAGGAGGGGCATCTTATCAAGAGATTGTCAAGGATCAAACTCGAGAACAACATCAAAACAAATCGAAGGATATCAAAGTGAAGTCAAGATCTTCAACTAAGTATCAAAACTCTAGATCAGAGAAGAAGTCTACACCAAAAGGAAGTCTTGGGATCATCACTCATATAATCATCAAGAAAAAGGAAGGCCACAACCATACATCTACTAGAAGCTTATTCATTCAAGAGAAGCACTTCAAGGACAAAGATGACATCATTATCTTGGAGAAAGTCAAATCCCTAGAAGCATTTCTGGGATTTGCACTCAATCATCACCTAAGGAGTCGAAGTATCTTGAAGGCTAGTTATCCAAAGGAGGCTACATCAAGGGGCGTTGTCATCATCAAAAGGGTTATAAGGCAATTTCCTCTCATTGAAGCAAGATTCCTCTCAATTGAGGACACCTTCAAGAAGTCATCATTAATCATCATCAACTAAGTGATCTTCCTCTTTGTTGGGTCAAGGATCATTCCTAAGAAATCTATCTTCATCAAGGAGTAGGTTTCTATCATCTATATGATCATCAAATTCAAAGAAGCAACAAGTGGAAGAAGCATCTTAACAAGTAAGTATATGTCCACATCTGAATATGTCAAAATGTCTTTTTGCAAGGAAAGCAAGAAATTGGTTGTGGCTTCAAACTATCTTGCATGGAAGAAGAGGACAAATCTAAATCTCATTGAAAATGAGGTCATGGATCATGTCAAAGGATCTATCACCAAACCAGTGAAAGAAGATGCTCAATCACTTACAAAGTTTATGAAAGTGGAAGTTAGGGCTCAAAGGATTCTCATAGAATCCATCAAGGATCCCCTCATTCCATATGTATCAAAACTCGAAACTTCAAAAGAAATATATGACAAACCGGTAGAGTTGTATTCTGTAAGCACTGCAGGAGAATTTATCTCACTAAGGAAAGAACTCTACAGGCTGAAGATGTCAAAAGAAAAAGGAATAACCTCATACTTTATGAGGATATCCGAAATCAGGGATCAACTTCAAGATCTAGGAGAAGTCATGCCCGATAGAGAAATGACTATCGTAGTATTAAATGCACTACCAGAGGACTGGGGTAACTTTACTTCACGTATTTATGGGAAGAAAGAAGCTACTCCATTCCAGGAACTGTGGTCACTATGCAAAATTGAAGAATCCAGGCTAAAGGAAAAATCTCATGTGGGATCAGGTGAGCAAAATCAGGCATATGTTACAATGACAAAAAGAAAGGGAAAATTTGGAAACTTTGGTCCTCATAAAAATAAGAAGAACATGGCTAAGATTCAATGCTATGGGTGTCAAGAATATGGGCACTATAGGAGAGATTGTCCTAAGCTCAAGAAGGACAATAACAAATGAGGAAGAGAAGAAGCCCATATCACCGAGGAAGTTGAAAAGAAGAAGTCCAAGAAAGAGGAAATAAAATATCTCTACTGCGATTGAGGTAGCTTCCTCACCTAGTTCTTTTCTAGTTCCCGTTATCAAATTTTCCTGTTGAAAAGTATAACTATCATGATAGAAATCATTAGAAACATGATAGGATACATCATGGCATCATAGAAACATTAGAAGCAAGAGCTCGTGACAACATCATAGGGAAGCATGAATGATAGTGAAATTAGGTTTATGAAAGGATATAGCTCTTGGTAACCTCATTAGAAGAAAAAGGAAGTCATCTGGTAGAAAGCTCATCATATATCAGCTAAAAGGAAATATCTGCTAAATGAGGATACTTAAGATCCTCTATTGGAATCTTCATCAGAAGGTTCACCAAGAAAAAGGGAAGCAAGTGTTTCATCAAGAATTCGTACTTGGAGGAATTCATGAAAGGATGGTATGATGTCAATAAGAAGATAAAGGTATTGAAGTTCTTTCAATCATGGAAGCTGCTGAAGGAGGATGACCTAAAAGAAGAATGAGGTACGTATGCTTTATTTGATAATTTGGAGTCATGTCATATGGTTGCAGACAATATGGATGAATGCTCTACTTCGAGAGCATGATCAAAAGAAAGGATCTCCTCTAGTGAAAAGATGCAAGAAGGCATGGGTCACACATTTGACTAGATGAAGTCAACATAATATGTCCTCATCTTAAATATGAGGTAGTTGACAATAACTGGAGGAACTATGAGTAGAAGTTCCTGGAAGAAAATGCGTGAAGAAAGAAAGGAAGAGCTCGTGGAATGTGCAACTATGAAGGCCGTCAACATCCGAGAACTGAAATATTTGACTATGATATCTCTAGGAAAGATACGAAGACTCTGATGGAAGTCTGAAGAGAAGGAGACCCTCGACAATGTATATCTTTTGGAGATGTGTCAATATGTATGTAGGATGCTTATGCAAACAGGAAGATGTCATGATGAAAGACCATCACAAAGGTAATTTTGATTTAATGTCCATTTCCTATTTTTGAATGATATTTGGATGGGCTTATGTAGGAATGCCAAGGGAAGAGCTATGGACATCTTCCACCGCTGATGACCATGTAGTAGGATGAAAGATCCTTAAGGAAACATGGCATGAAGAAGGCAACATGGCATGAAGAAAGGCCAGATATGGATTGATGGATCACTTTCCGAGGAAAGAAATGATGTCATGGCTCAAGGTTGAAAGTGATGGATGGTCTATGCCCTACAAAGAAGTCCCAATGGATGTAGACTCCATGACAAATAAGAAATTCATGACATTGAAGGAAGGAGTTCTACAAGCAGCTGGTTGTCCCATGATCTCCACCTAATGAGCTACTAGAAGCAAGACACTGGCCACGAGGGAGCTTGGTCAAGTTCCTATTCAAGAGGGAGCTTGGGTACATTCCTTTTACAGGAATGGTTACATTCCTTTTACTGGAATGGTTACATTCCTTCAGTGGAATGGGTAATGTCCTCCCTAAATTGAGAGGGAGAGATAGACACATCATTCTTGTCTTCACTTGGGAAGACAAAATGGAGGATTGGGTAAACATTCGACATCCGATGCTCTTTGAGGATGGGTTAGGGCATCCAAGACAAGAGTAGTCGTAGAGGACCGATATTCTTTGAGGACTAGGAATCCAAGATAAGAATAGTCCTGGTGAACACACTTTGAGAACCCAGGTGGAGTATGTGTCGAGAAAGACAATGATGAGGGTGTCTATACATCATTGGTCTCGCCAGCATTGTGCTCTGATCTTGTGGAGAGATAGAGTTGTTAGTCAAGGCCTTGCTATGTGGCAATGCTGAATGATATGATGCTATACAGTTGGGTTACCAATCCGACTCTTCTTATAAGAAATATTCATATTGAGAATGACCAAGTACCATTTTGAAAACCTCCCTAGTTAAGAGGGAGTGTTGAAAAGTGTAACTAGGTTCGGTCTTCATAATGACGTGTAATTGTGATTTTATGTAATTGATGTAAAGAAGAAAATAAAATTATTTTTGTAGTACTTGAATCATGGGTTTCATGGTCAAGGAATTTTATTTTAGTTAAGGTTCCCATTGTGAACCTTTAGGTTTTGTCATCAAGTCATAAAAATCAAATTGAGTCAATTTCATGTATTAAGAACCTTTCTTGGGCATGATACATATTTGTATGAGTCATTAAAAGAATAAAAGGCCCTCCAAGGCCAAGCTAAAGCATCTCTTTCAAGTCGGCTTCAAGATGGAGTAATGGATCTACACTAAAGGACACGTCGACTCACATACATGTCATGTTGGCTTATTATGATGGGCAACAACTATAGATAGGCAAATCGACCTCATTTCAGAGATATGCAATTCAGTTAAGGTCTGAAATAAGTAGGAGTGCTGAAATCACTAGAAAAGGAGCCATATAACCAACGAAGAGAAGGAAAGGAAAAGCGAAGTGTTTTGGGACTATTTTTGGGTAATAGACACTCCACACGTGCGAGATTTCAAAACTCCCTGTCGCATAAAGAGCCGAGGTACTACAAGTAATACAGTCTTCTTGAGAACACAAATTTGGAAGAGTATAATAGATCCACTAGTTGAGTTAAGGAAGGTGAGTCTCTCTCTCTAAGCGAAGAAGGGTGAAGATTAAGGATTGCTCAAGACCAAATCTAGGGCTCTTTGAATTAGGGCCGAAAAGTTTCAGACTTGTTCAAGGGACCAAAATTCTAAAGGGTAGCCGAGAAGAAGGAAGAAGTAAGAGGGTTGATTATTGTTGACTCAAGGAAGAAGGATCTCATCAAGGAAGCTTTGTGTCAAGGGTCTTCGTCTTCATATTCATCAATTGAAGTCTCTATAAGAAGAAGAATTCGTTTGGGTTTTCCTCTCAAGTGTGAGAGGTTTTGGCCTTTGCTGATCGCCTATATTCTGTGTCCCTTGTCTTTTTATGTTTTATGCATTGATAGCTGTTTGATGAAGAAGAACATTATAATATCATAAGTAAGAGAAGATCCAAATTTAAGAAGTAAAAAGCATTCACAAGCAGTTATCTATCCAAGAGAAATCACCTAATCTTGATGCCCTAGATTTCTCAATAGAAAGCTAGAGCTCGTAACATCATCATAAAGAAGCATGAGAGATAGCTGAAATAAAAGTCCGTGGATGTCACCTATAGAAGGATGTAGCTCTTGGTAACGTCATAAAATCACAATGAGTACTTATGTGAAAAAGAAAGTCATCTAGTATAAAGCTCATCATACATCATTCAAAACAAGCATTTGCACGATGAGGATAATCAAGATCCTTCGATGGAATCTTCATTGGAAAGTTCACCTACTGGAAAAAGCAAGTGTCTTGCCGAGTATTCTAACTTGTATGGGATTCATGGGATGATGGTATGATGACAAGAGAAGTGAAGTAGGTCAAGGGATTGAATGTCTTTCAATCAAGGAAGCTGCCAAATGAAGATTAGATGACCAAAAGAAAGAGATGAGGTATGCTTGTACTGACTAGAGTCATGTCATATGGTTGCAAATATCATGAATGAATGCTCTTCCTCAAGAGCATGATCAAAAGAAAGGATCTCTTCTTGTGAAAGGATGCACAAAGGCAGGGTTCACACAATTGACTAGATGAAATCAACATAATATACCCTCATATGAAATATGAGGTGGTTGAAAAAGTTGAAGGAACTATGATTGGAAGTTCCCGGGAGGAAATGTGTGAATAAAGGAAGGAAGAGAATCATCATAAATGCAACTATGAAGAAAGCAATCAACATCCAAGGACTGGAAGATTTGACTATGATATCTCCAAGGGAAAGATATGAAGATCTTGATAAAGTCTGAAAAAGAAAGAGACCCTTGACGTTGTATATCTTTTTGGAGATGTGTCAATATATGTGCATGATGTTCATACAAGCAAGGAGATGTCCTCATGAAAGACCATCACAAAGGTAATTTTGATTTAATGATCATTTTCTATTTTTGAACAATATCTGGATGGGCTAATGCAGGGCTACCAAGGGAAGAGCTATAGATGTCATCTAGAACTGACACTCATGTGGTAGGATGAAAGATCTTAAAGGAAACATGATGCGAAGAAGGTAGCAAGGTATGAAGGAAGGTCAAATATGGACTAATGGATCACTTTTCGATGAAATGAAGTATGACATGACTCATGAATGAAAGTGATGGATGGTTTGTGCCCTACAAGAAGTCCCAAAAGAATGCAGGATCCATATCAAAGAAGTAAACTCTTGACTGACATCGAAGGAAGGAGTCCTGCAAGCAGTTATTTGTCCCATGATCTCGACCTAAAGAGCTACTAGAAGCAAGTCCCTAGTCAAGAGGGAGCTTGGTCAAGTCCTTGATTAAGAGGGAGTTTGGGTACATTCCTTCATTGGAATAGGTATGTCCTCCCTAGTTAAGAGGGAGAGATAGACACATCATTCTTGTCTTCACTTGGGAAGATATAATGAAGGATTGGGTAAGCATCTGGCATCCGATACTCTTTGAGGATGGGGTAGGACATCCAAGATAAGAGTAGTCGTAGAGGACTGATATTTTTTAAGGACTGCGAATCCAAGATAAGAATAGTCCTGTTGGAACATACTCTGAGAGAACTCGGGTGGGGTATGTTTCGAGAGAGACAATGACGAGGGTGTCTATAAATTATTGGTCTCGCTAGCATTGTGCTCTAATCTTGTGGAGAGATAGAGCTGCTAGTCAAGGCCTTGCTATGGGACAATGCTGGATGATATGATGCTATACAGATGGGTTACCAATTCGACTCTTCTTATGAGAATTCTTCAGATTGAGAATGTCCAAGTACCTTGTATGGATTACGAATACCTCCCTAGTTAAGAGGGAGTGTTGAAATATGTAACTAGGGTAGGTCTTCATAATGACATATGTAATGTTGATTTTATGTATTCCATGTAAAGAAAAAAATAAATTTATTATTATTGCTCTTGAGGCATGGGTTTCATGCTCAAGAAAAATTTATTTCAGGTCAAGGTCCCATTGTGAGCTTCTAGGATTTGTCATTGAGTCTATAAAGTCAAAAGATTCATTGTCATATATGAATAACCCTTCTTGGGCATGTTACATATTGTAAGAAAATTATTTGAGTCAAATTTGAGTGAAAAGACCCTCCAAGACCAAGCCAAACATGCAAGCATCAAGTTGGCCTAATGGAGCAACAAGTCGGCCTAAGCACATCTCAAGTCGCCCTAATAGGAGGCTCAAGGAAGCCTATATAGAGGGCACTTGACCTCATTGGGAGAACACACTTTCACTCACACAAGTTCGATCATAAGGACAAAAAGAAGTGCAAAGAGTGAAGACTAAGGAAGGAGAAAAATTCGAAGTTTTGGGTTTATCTTGGGCTCTCTGAAACCAGATTCGTACTTACCCCCCGTCGTGTCCCGAATTGGGCGAATCAGACACGATTCGTGGGTATTTGAGTCCAACTGCTCGGATTCGATCGTATCCGTATAGGACACAATGAGTCTCGATAATCGAATCCCTTTTTGCCGAATTCGAACAACGTGAAAAAGCATCCGAGGGCTTTTAAATTCGCGATTTTCTTCCTTGTTTCTCACAATTGCTAGTGTGTGAGTTGAGCAAGGAGCAAGGGAGCGTTTTCAAGGAGATTCGAGCAACCGGTAAGTGCATTGTCTCTCTATTTTTTTGCATTTGGTTTGCATGTGCATATGTTTTACAAATTTGGTCATTTTTGTTTATTTTTTACAGCATTCATGGCTCAATCAAGGGCAACAAGGCAGGGGCAAAGAAAGGGGAATAATGTCGCCATTGGAGATGCCCCTCTTGTCCCTATTTCATTAGGGTTTGCAAGTATTCCATCTATTGGAAATGGGGCTGCAACATCAACTTCAAATGTTTAGGGAAAACAAACTCAAGACCCCAAATATCCATTGTGGAAATATGTGACAAGAGAGGCAGGGCCAGGTAGCAAGGCAAAGGGAGGAGGCAATGTTGCTTGGAAATGCGGTTTTTTCCACAACCATTTCATGAGCAAATATTACCGTGTGAAAGCTCATTTGTTGGCTTTGCCAAGTTGTGGCATTTCAGCTTGTACACGGGTGCCATTAGCAAAGAGGAAGGAAATGGAGAGAGAGGCATTTGTTGGTGCGACAAATGTGGCATCAAAAACAAAACAAAACAAGAATGATGACCCCCTTCCATTCTTGAGGAAAAGCAACAACAAGTTCCCATTTGAGAGTTTTAGTGGGGGACAAGAAGCAAAAAGAAAGGCAATTACACTTGGTCCAATGGACAAGATTTTCCAGAAAGAGGAGGGAAGAACTTGATCTCACCATTTCATTTTTTTTCTATCAGAACTTCATATCCTTCAATGTTGCATGCTCACCTCTATTTATTGAGATGTGCCGAGCTCTAACTCAAATAGCTCCATCAGGGTATGTGCCTTCTGGATCAGAGAAACTTAGAACCACATTGTTGACGAAGGCAAAGAAAGAGATGAACAAAATGCTTGAGCCTATTAAATCAACATGGCCAACATCTAGGGTTAGCATTGTTTCTGATGGATGGACAGATCCAACACGACACCTACTCATTAACTTCATGGTGTCTTCCTTGAATGGTCCAGTTTTATTGAAATCAGTGGATGCACTTGGACAATACAAGAATGCACAATATATGGGTGAGTTATTTATTAAAGTTATTGAAGATGTAGGTGTCTAATCTTGTGTGCAAATCATTATAGATAATGCACCTGTTTGCAAGGCTGTTGACATGATTGTGGAAGCTAAATATCCACAAATATTTTGGACACCTTGCATTGTCAATTCATTGAACTTAGCACTGAAATCTATTACCTCTAATGTGCTTTGGATTGGAAGCATTATTGAGGGTGCACGACATATCCGCAACTTTGTACAAAACCATACAAATGCCCTCACTATCTACAAGGAGTACACCAATCTATCATTGTTGAAGATTGCAGATACACGGTTTGCCTCTCCATTCATTATATTGAAGAGGTTGAGAGAGGTCAAGACCGCTCTTGGGGCCATGGTTATTTCAGAGTTTTGGTCTTTTTGGAGAAAGACAGATCAAATAGCCTCAAAAAGAGTGAAGGACACAGTGTTGGATGATGTCTGGTGGGAGAGGGTAGATCTACATATTCAGATCATTGACCCGATCATTTCCTTGCTTCGATTTGCAGATACTGACCAACCCATCATCCTAGGAGAGGTTTATGAGGGATGGGATTCCATGATTGAGTCTGTGAGGAACATTGTTTTACATAGTCAGTGCCTCGAGTATGAGACATCACCAGAGGCCTTTTTCACCAGCATACATGATATTCTTGTCAGCAGGTGGGACAATTATTGCACACCTTTACATTGTTTGGCTCACTCCTTGAACCCAAAATTCTACAACCATGAGTGGCTGAATGATGGACCTTCCCGCAGATTCCCTCCTCACATGGATGGTGAAATCTCACAGGGGAGGAAAGATGCATTCAAGAGGATTTTTCAGGATAGGGCATCCCTTGATGAGGTGGAGGATGCCTTTGCATAGTTTTCCACTGGCACTGGGCGATTTGCAGGCTATGATGTGATTAGAGACAGGGGGGCTAAGAAGCCCTATTCTTGGTGGGAAACTCATGGGGCAAAAAGCCCTCCTCTACAACAGTTAACCATGAGGCTCCTCTCTCAGGTGACTTCATCCTCTTGTTGCGAGAGGAATTGGAGCGCATATGGGAATTTGTATAGTGTGAAGAAGAGCAGGCTTGAGCAGTCCAGGGCAGAGACAATGGTGTATGTGCACACCAACCTTTGTCTTATTTACAGGCAGAGGGAGGATTGGTTGAAGGGAAAGACAAAGATGTGGGATGTCTTTCTTGATGATATGGGTCTGGACAACAGTGTTGAGTTGGCATTGACCAACTTGGATCTCAATGAGCCAGTGCTAGAGCCTGTCACATTTGATGATGGCGATACAGTAGAGGGGTCATCCTCCACACCAGCGGATGCATAGATGACATTGGATACAGAGGAGGAGGATGCAACAGAGGAGAGCAGTGGTGAGCATGATGATCATGATGATGACAGTGATGCTGATTATGATGATGAGGATTGATGACTCATGAGTCATGAGCTACCTACTGCGACACTGCCTTGAGGCTTGTATTCTTGTAGACTTGTAGTTGTTTTGTATTTGCTATTTCTATTTTCCATTGGCATTGTACTACCTAGAGGCTAGTACTTACGTAACACATTTTGACTTTGGTCACTTAATGAGAAAATTACAACATCTTGTCTTTGTCCTATTGGATCATTGATGAATATGTTTATTACTTTGTAATATGTATGATTGTATGATGTATCAATGTATGATGTATCTTTGTAAAACACACATCTAGATGAAGATCTATGTTTGAATCAATGAATTTGTGTAAGAAATATCTAATTTTTAATATATATATATATATATATATTTTTTTAATAAAATAATATATAACGTGTCCAGACGTGTCCTGTTTCGGGGGGTCACCATGTCCGAATCCGACACTTGAATCCGTGTGTCCATCGTGTTTCGTGTCCTCGTGTCAGGTGACTTAGCTTGGGCTACTTATCTCCACACATGCGAAGAAATTAGGGCACATATTGTTGCAGTGAATCCGAGTTGCAGAAGTAAAGTCAAGTCACCAAGAAGAGTTGTTCTGGAAGTTGAGTTCGTTAAGAAAGAGAATCTACCCTAGCACAAAAGCGAAATTGCTATTTTTGGGCAAATCGAAGTTGCTGGGAAATATCAAAGTTGTAGTTTCTGGGCAAGCCGAAGTTGCAGTTTCTGGGCAAAATCGAAGTTGCAGTTTTTGGGCAAGTCGAAGTTGCAGTTTTTGGGCAAGTCAGAGTTGCAGTTTTTGGGCACGTCGAAGTTGCAGTTGCTGAGTAGGTCGAAGTTGCTAGAAGGAGAAGCTATTAAAAGAGGAAGCATTGACTTGGTCTTGGAGGGGTTCTTGGTCAAGGGTCTAGGTCTTGGAATTCGTCAACTGAAGATTCTATAAGAAGAAGAATTCTTGTAGGTTTTCCTCTCAGGTTGGAGAGGTTTTTGCGCTGGTTGATCGCCTACATCTTGTGTCATTTGTCTCATTGTTCTTTATGGTTTCGTAGCTGTTTGATGAAGAAGAACACATAATAATAATCAAGTACAAGAAGAACTTAATTAAGAAAAGTAAAATGTCCTCACAAGCAGTAATCATTATAAGAGAAATCATCTAATGTTTCCGCCCTAGATTTCTCAATAGGATCCTGTATAGGGAGGCCAAGTCCAAGATGAAAACCCACCTGCAATCCTGTATAAGATCAAATGCATCTCACATTCCAATGATTCATTAGTGTGATTGAGTAAATAAGATTGTAAATCAAGGGCTGAGATGAACACTTCATAGTGGGTTTCCCTTACAAATTTGGGGCTTTGAACATGTATTAGTGTTGCCTTCTTGGGTAGGAATAGTTAATGAATGATCCTGTTAGGTGGTTTCAACCCCTAAGGGAATGACAGGTCCAAGGTACAACCTTCAAAAGGCAGGTGTCATGTGAAATAATGATGGAACAGAGTGGGGACAAAGGGAAGTTTCCAAGCCACATGCCATTGTACAAGGGAAGCTATGATGGGGATGTTGAGAATTTGGAGAGCTGGTGATTAATACAAATTCTCTTCTTGATAATTACTTGTGAGCTTGCTTGTGTTACTTATGTCTTCTCTTCTTTTAGCTTAGTTAATCTTTCATCAAGTCAATTATCAAAATGCACAAGACACAAAAGTTATGCTTCTAGAGCCAGGGCAAAACCTCTCCCTCTTGGAGAGGAAAACCCACGAGAAACTCTTCTTATAGATCTTCGAATGACAAGTACCATGACCTAGACTTAGACCTTTGACCTATATATGCTTCCAAGACTTGTTATTTCTTCTTTTTCGATTTTCAACACTGACTTCTTGCACCAATCTGTACTATCTTGCACTAGTACAAGAAAAACTCGCCAAGTCACTTGGGGCTTATTTTCTTCTTGAAGTTACTTCACTGTATATGTATATCATAATGTTATATACATCCACACTTCATGAACTCTGATCTGAATACCAGAATTGACTTTGACCTTGATTGGTCGGAAGTGTTCTTTATCATGCAGCCTTTTATTTATTTTCTGCACTTGAATGCTTACTGAACATCGCACTTCAAACATCAATTCATTCCACATTTTAATACTTTCTGGACAGTATACTATAGTAAACTTCAGAAACTCATAATTTCCTTTCACAAGACAGTCTGCAATATAATTCAGACTTATCCGCAAAGTTTTCTTTAGATGAATCCGCAATGTATACTCTGTAATAATCTCATGAAATCCGCACTGATTTCAATTCAGAGAATCCACAATTAATGATTGAGTGATCCGCACTTTCTGCTCGGGACAGTGCGCAATATCTTCTTAAGTCATCCGTAATCTGCCTCAAGTTGGAGTGATCCGCATTTATTCATTGGAGTGATATGCATTCCTTGTTCTGTTATCGTATATTACTTCAGAGATATAACCGAAACTTCCTTCTGTTGTGTCCGCACTTCCTTTTGTTGTGTCAGAGAAATCCACAAATCCTTTTTATGTCCGGAGAGGTCCGCACTATTTCTTAATCCACTTAACCGCAGTCTATTCATATATATATCACATTCTCTGTTTGAAGGCCGACCATACATCTTGCATGGGGGCCAACTTCACCATTGAGAATATAGGCCGACTTGTAGTCCACTTATTCCAACGTTTATGAAGGTATCTTGACTAGGTCTTGGAGCATATAACTAGACCCTTTATCCATATGAGACTTAATTACATTTGCGACTAGAAGACAATCTTAGTAGACATCAAGAAGAAGTCTACTGACCTATAAAATCTTGCTCATGAAACCCATGAAGCAAGTACAACAAGAAAATTACATTTTGTTATCTTTGTCTTCTATAAATACATAATTACATAGCCATAATGAAGACAGACCTAGTTACGCTTTTCAACAGGGGAAAGCCCACACCTTGGGTATATGAATGTTGAAGGGAGAAATCGTGGTACATGAGTTACCATGGGCTTTGTTTTTTCACCCTTCTTCATTTTCCTTTTGCCTTTTATTGATGAGAGCATGATGTGTAAGATATAACAGTGATTACCCCCTCAAGGTAGGGCAATTCATCGCCTACCAGGGGTTGGGACATTCACGAATCACTGGTTTCTTGATGATGCAAAGGGCACTCATAGGGGCCTAGGAACTAGGTTAATGGCCATAATGATAGGGGCTAGAGCTCATGTTTGGCATTTACCCATGTGCTAAATTTTATTGTCCCGACCATCTTTTGCATTTAGTGGTACATTTTCTGTTGTATGTGTCCATATTGTGCTCTTCTCTCTTTTTCTTTTAGCTGCATCAACCTCTGGGGCATTGTTCCAAGCCCGACCCAAAGTGTGGACAAGGAGAAGGGGAGGCTAACACCTTGTGGACCCAATGGACAAATGTGGACCCAGATAGGGAAAATGTGAAAAGGACTTGTAATGAGCAGAGGGAAGTGAGATATATGGCATCGGGAAGCAGGAGCACACAACCAAAATTAGGGTTTCCCATGTGGTTCCATTCCTAAAGTAAATAACCAATAAAGGAGATCCCATGGGACTATGATTCAAGAGTAACCCGCTAGTTAAGGTAAGGGAACAAGAGTACTTTCAAAACCCGTCCTTCTTCCAAGTCACCCATTAATCCATGCCCAAGTGTGCCCAAGAAAAACAAGCATAAACACCCAATTACATAAGGAAAAATCATACCTTTGGGATTGGATGGCTCACCTTCAAACATACAATCATGACAAATGAGCGAGGGTACATAATGGCTGGCTTAGGTGGTGGAGAAAAGTAGCACATCAAAGCTATCAGGTGTCTGGTAAGAGGCTGCTGGCTACTGGCTGAAGACAAATCTTAGAAGAAAATTTCCCCTATAGGGTCATCCACAGGTGGTAGGTAACAAGGCCTAAGAGGCCCAATGAATGGCTTGATTGTTGGTTGTTAGGACTGTCAAATGATAACATTGTCTCAAATTTCGCTGAATGTATCAAACTTTGATTGTTGCCATCATGATCCCCTTTAACTACTGCGTCTTCCCTTGTGACCGACTTGTATATTGACTGTTGTCTCAAATGTTGCGTGGATCCCTTTTATTGCTTTGACATGCCTGCATACTCCTCCTTTTATGGCCTGTGTATTCCCTGATTTATTGCCGCGTAGGGGCTTAGGAGAGAGGGGTGGTAAGGGGGGGTTAACTCCCTCTTTTACTGCCATCTTTTTGTCATATCAGTCCTTAAATTTGTGGGCATTGTTATCGCAAAATCTAGTAGGCCTTGGAGAGGGAAACCCTATAAGATGAATAGCTAGACTAAGTGCTAACAATGGGGCGATGGCCCACTATCACTACAGCCAAGTCCCCTTGCTCTTTACGGATTTTCACCAATGGGAGGAGTCTTGGTAGGATAGAATCACCCATGAAAAGTATTCTAAGGTTAAGGTATGAGGTAATGGGCTAGCATCTCTCAAGAATGACTCAAATTTCAGGTACGAGGCTTCACAAAAGAGCGATACACTTTCTATAAGAGACATAAGTATAAAATGCACAGGACCTAGGGTTTGTTGATTTTGCTTGAGTTTAGGTATTCCCAAGGTCAAGGCAATGGAGAGAAAAAGCTTCTTATGGTATACTTCAAAAAGTATCAAGTTCATACAACGTTAAAGGAAGTCCCCAAGTTGAGGAAGAAAAACTAGGGTTTCCCTCTTAGGGCAACACCTAGGGCAAGAGATTTTATGGAGAATATTTAAGTGGATTCCCACCAAATTTGGAGGTCAAGTAGCCAAGATCCTTCACTTGATGTTTAGGCTCTCAAGTTTCGACAAAACCTCTCCCAAAGGATTTCGCTCTAAGCCCTAGTAGACATCCTAGCCTTAGGACTGAAAATTTAAGAAGAAAATTTATGGATGAAAAATGAGAATGATCACCAAGGACTTGGACTAGTGCCTTGTCCTCTAGGTATATGGAGTCGAGGATGTACTAGATAAGCTAAATTTGTCTCTAAGGAGGCTGAAAATTGATGCCCTAAGGATCGATTCCCAGTAATTATCCACTTCAAAGGAAAATGGAATTTGATGGAGAGTTATCAAGAATTCTTTCTCTAGGAACATTCATTACATGTTATACATTGAGTAACATATGTAGTTCTCAACTAGATAACTCTTCATAATTGATTTTCAACAAATCAGGGCATAAAATAGCATAATCTACAAACAACATTTCCATACATTAGACAATTTCAAAAAGAAAATCTGCAACAATAGGAACTTACAAGATAACATGCAGTATATCCATCCATTCACCAAAGAAATATTTCTAAAGACAATCCAAATAACTTCTAAACATCAAAATGCATCCAAGATACTCTAATAGCCAAGAAGGAAACAAGTTCAAGTTCTCCTAAGAGGTCTGGATTCTCCAAGTGATGATGATGAGAGAGTGAAATGATCACTCTCTTTTGTTTATACCTGTCCAATGATCTCTAATTAGCCTAAGAGCCACTCAAGTTATAAAATAATGGGCAAATACTAGGTGAGGTTACAAGCCAACCTCATAGCTATTGTAAAAACTTAAGAATTAACCCACAAAGTGGCCAAAATGTTGATGTCATGCATGCGTAGGCCCTTTAAGGGCATGCGTTGTGATCCTCCAGTGCCAAGTCGAGTGTAGAGGGCTCAAAAAATCAAGATCCAGGGGTTGGCCCCTAAATATCCTCAATTCGTCCTCCCTCAAGACACAATTTTGTCTCTGTACAAGAAGTTTGAGTTTTGAGGCAAGGAAGAGAAGTCTAAGGTAGCGAAGAAAGACATTTTCTGGGGAGTACCTTTCTGCAATAAAGTCCGAACTTTTTGAGGCACATTCCTGTGATAAGGTCCAAGTTATCTGTGGCATATTTTTGAGAGAAATTTGAATTGTCTGAGGCACTGTTCTTGTGGTATGATGCGAAAGTTTGAGGCACATGATTAGAGACATAATTCGAAATCTGGGGCTGAAGTAAAGGCATAAATTCAGCTCTTTGACTAAGCTTTGACTTGTGAGTAGATCTATGATTTTCTCTCTCCTTTGACTCAGTGGTCTTGCTATTTATTGTGGTCAATGGTTGACCTTTGATTAGAATATTTTGGTGTACAAATTTGACTGAATTGGACATTCTATCATAAAGAAAGGTTGTTGGGTTTTTCCCCTTGGAGTGGGGTTTTCGTACGGTAAATTGTTGGTGTCTCTTGTCTCTTTGTTTCATTGTGATCTCTGCTGCTCTACTAAAGTTATGGTTGAAATTTTCAAAGTGTAACTGCATGATGATTGGAACGCTCTATCAAGTTAAAATTATATCATTGGAAGTAGTCATTAAATAGAAAATTGTTCAAGTCCCTGTGTAAACTAGAAAATCAACATGGAATCAGAGATTTGGGTAAAAGAGCAATCTGGAGAAGAAGCCCTAATTCTCAGTCAAAGCATCTTCACATCTATGGAGAAGCCCTAGTTTGAAAATTTCAAAAGTAAAATGCAGAAGTAAATCACAGATCAAATATATGGAGTTCTATAAGCTCAGAGGACAAATCAAATTTCAAAAAAACATTATCTGTTTTGAGGACCGAGAGCCGTAGGTTTTGAAATCTCAAACCCTAGATTCAGATTGACAAATAGAGAACCAAAGTCCTATCTCAGAACCTCAGTGCATATGCCTTAGAATGAATCCGACCTCAGGTCAAGAGACTGGAAGTCAAATAAGGACTGTCTCTTGTCAAATCATTGCATTTGTGAAGGTCTAGCCTTGGAATTGTTGCTCAGAGTGGAATACCTCAGGGCTATTAGTGGAAGGTTGAATAGCCTTAGACATAACTAGTTGAGGTTACGAAGAAGGCTACAATCCTGTCACGCTGATAGAAGCTTGAAATTGTTTTTACACTCGAAGTCTCATTTTTAAAAGAAGTCACGAAGGGTGCCTCTGTGTCTAAGGCCGAGAAAAGCAGGCCTAGCTTTATGTGAAAAAGGATATGCCTCATAAGACTAAGAATATCAAAGTTTTTCTCTGATGTAAGAAAATGATTGCACCATATGAGAAGGTCAAAGTCCTCCAGTATGCTTGTTCAAAATGGCTTCAGATCTTGTAGACTGAGAAACCTCAGTCTATCAAAAAAATATAGAAATCCTCAATCTCAGGTATGAGGTTAGCTTACGATATGGTTATGAATGTCTTGTCTTGGATTAAGATTTGTTGTCTATGGTCCAATTTAATGATCAAAATCTAGGTCGAATTATTTTGAATAATTGTTGTGCTCTTCTCAAGTAAAAGGAAGTTCATTGAGGTCTTATCTGAAGGAACACATCTTTGATCAAAGTCTCTGTTATGAGCAAAGTTCATAAATGCAACAGATACTCAGAAGATCTAAAATATATAAATATCCATGGTACGACAAATATATTTATATAAGACTGTACAAAAGATATGAGTTGATATGATGGAACTATTACAATTGAGGGCCCTGTTTATATACCTAGGCGGGTGCCCTTTCATGAATGGTCATGTCCTTAGAGACATGCCTCTTCTATACTAATCACTAATTAATCATTATTTATGATTGTTATTATTATTTATATATATTATATTCATAACATTGCCTTCCTCTTCAGAAAGCTTTGTCCTCAAAGCTTATGGCTGACAAGGCGTGTCTTCTATTTCTATTTGAATCTTTCAGAATTCTTCGAGTTGTCATCTTCAATGATACAAGATGATAGGATCCTTTGAGTGATAAAAAAACTGTTGAACTCAGAAAGGATCTAACCATTCTAATTTAATTCTTTGTGGAATCTTGCGGTTATTGGATACTTCGTGTGAATTTTTATCACAACACTGAATTGCACTAACATTAGTAGTCTTTGAAACATAAGTTCGTTGTTTCTGTTCTGAGTGATGCAAATATGCAAACCGATTGAGTTGTCTACTCTTGTGATTCAGATGTCGATAAAGACTTGTTGTGATATGATTTCCCCTTAACTTGTTTGTGTCGTTTTCTTGATTTACTTGAAGTATATGATTTCCTTTAGCTATAGAACTTGTGTGGTTAATTATTGGATCTTTACTTGAAATATCCGTGTTTTGAATTCGAACATCTGAATATGTTTTTACTTCCATTGATTTGTCATCATCTTGAGTTGTGGTATTGACTGGATCAATATTCATTCATTTTTCTTCAAATTGGACCGTTACGTTTGAAGACTTTGATGCTTCTTTTATGATAAGTTCTTCTAATTTGTTTTTCAATGATTTCTTGTCATTTTTAAGTTTCTTAGTTTGCATCAATAATTTCTCGTTGTGGTCCTTGAGGCGAGTAACTTCTTCGTTTTTGTCTGCGATAATATTTTCAACTTCTTTCTGCATATTTTGTATTGCCTTCTGGTTTTCTTGAAGAATTACTTTTGAGATATCTTTTACGTCTTCTGGTGTTACTGAATTTGGTTTCAATGTAACAACCTGTAGCGTTACTTTTTTTTCTTTTTGTAGGAAAATGTCAAAAGCTTCTTTTTCGTATTTAGGATAAAGGATCCTAGTGATTCCATCTAGGGTGAACCTAGGATTGTATCACTGTTGTCACAAAATAAGGTTTTGATTGTGAATCGTGAGACGAAAGTATAGTCTCCAATACTTAGTTTTAGATTGCTTATGTCATATTGTTTTTGATTAATCGAATCCATCGTTTCAGTTATATTTGATTTGAGAATCACTAATTGGTTACCACATTTAGTACTACCATAATTATTATCTTGAGTAGGATCGGTAGAGATTATAATATTCTTTCTTGCAAGTGATCCTTTGATTTTAAATGACGCATTAACACACATATTAAAAGTTTTAGAAAATCTTCCATCCTTCATTTCCGACTTAGACTCCATTTTGCTTTGTTGATAATTTTTTCAATGTTACTTTGATCAAGGAATTTATATATTCTCCTTATGAGATACCAACTTATTCATTATATTTTTAATATATAATTTGCAATAAATAATACCTTAATTCCAAAAGGATTCTCTAATAACCTTTGTTTTACTCCCCCCGCACCCCCCCAGTTTTTTTTATCTTTTTATTATTATAAGTAGTTTATAAATCACTTATTTTTTTCTCTTTTTCTTATAGTTTCCTTTTATTCCTTTTTATATGAACCTTAAATGCTATTTCACTGATGTATTTCTTGGATAACCCTATATCTGATTTAAATGTTGAAATGGCAGCAAGAAATGGCACCCCATGGGGGGCTTCTGATTTAATTTTCCCTTAATTAAATTGGAAGAGAAATTGTAATTTCATCTCATGACAACTTGTATTAGTTAACTAAGTCAAAATGACTGAGTTAGCTTAGGAAATTCGAGTTGAGGGTCAAAGAGGAGGCATGTAGAGGATTTTCCTATTTTTAGGGTGTCCAGTTATAGTTATTTGTGAGTTGTAAATAGTTAACTCAAGAAATTGAGTTAAAATCAGTTTAACTAATTCTAACTAAGAGATGAGCTAGTGTGAGGTCCAATGAATTAAATTTGATTTAATTCACAAGTAGTGATCAATCAGTTAATTGATAATTCGCTATAAATAACTGTTGCATGTCAGTTCTAAGGAAGGCCCAGTTGAGACTGAGGTTAAAGGGACGATAACTAGTGTTGCGAACATCTCGATAAGATCCTGATTTTATCTTGAAATCACGATTTTTTGGGCGAGCCGATGTTTGCCAATTTTTAAAGATATTTTTATGGTATCTCAATTTTGCCGATGTTTGCCAATTTTTAAAGATATTTTTATGGTATCTTAATTTTGCCGATGTTTGCCGATTTTTACTGATATTTTCACGATTTTTATGATTTTTTGGTTTTTCGGACCTCTGCTGATGTTCACAACATTGATGATAACTATCAGTTGTATAATTAGAAAATTGTACTAGTCAGTTATAGAGTCATGAAGAAGCCTATGATGCATTGTGCGATCAATTCCAAGGAATTTCCTATTTAACAGGGAGACAATTCCTCCAGGAATGCGTGATCAAGGCGGGTCTAGCAGAGGCTGAGAATTGGTCAAGTATTTGACTGATTTTGCCTAGATTAGAGTGAGACAGTGGGCAGAGTGCAGGAGTTCTCGGTGAGAGAAAAGCATTGTATTGTTTCATGGTCTTGACTTAATACAATATACACAAAGCGAGGTTTTAGGTAGTTTGCTTTCCCCAGATACATCTTGTGTTGTGCAATTGATTATCTCTTTCTCTTACTTGTTATGTGATTGTGCGATTGTGTTTTGTTTCCGCAAATTGTAGAAGGATTCAATATTTTGTTTTAGTACATTACAAGATTAGATTGAATCCCGTTGATAGATTTTCTACATTATATATATATATATATATATTTCCTTTCCCAATATTATTAATTATTTTGTTAAGCATCCGCTTTAATAATAATAAGGTTTTAATTTCTTTTCAATGGGTGTGACTGTATGTATCGATACAATACATCGATTTAATTTTTTGTTGAACAAATGATAAAAACGATGAAAACACCAAGCGCACACAATATGGCATGCTAGATTGGTTGTGTTGACTCTTGAGAATTAGGAAGGGCTAGGTTTAATTCAAATTCTCTACTTGATAACTACTTGTGAGCTTACTTCTTTTACTTAGGTCTTCTCTTCTTAGCTTATTATGACTTTCATCAAGTTAATCATCAAAACAAAAGAGACAAATTTAGGCTCTTCAAGCAAGGGCCAAAACCTCTCCCTCTTGGAGAGGAAAACCCACAAGAAATTCTTCTTATAGTCTTTCAGATGACAAGTACCGTGACCATGACACAGATCCTTGACCCTTGTATGCCTCCAAGACCTTGTCACTGCTTCTTCCTTGACTCCTTAAGCTGATCCTTCTTTTCTGCACCGTCCTGCACTAGCCTTAGAGAACTTGGTCTCTAATCCTTGGTATCTCCTTTTATTTCTAGACTCTACCTTATATCCTTCTCGGCTTCTTCTTATCTTGCTTTATACCCAAGACAGTGGTACATACTTCTGCACCAATCCATCCTTCAAATGCAGCCATAGACCGAACTTATAACATACCTTCTTCACACAGTATAAATATCCCTTTTCTTGCACTGTATACGTGGCTGAGCAATACCTATCTTATTTCTCATTTCACTGTAATTTTGTCCCTCCTTCGCACCAAAGCATAGTCCTGCAACTTATATATATATGATAGATCTGTCTCTCTATGCTTCAATCCACAATCCATCTTTGCTTCTTTACTGATCTGTCTCCCAAACCATATTCCTAACTTCACTTTATTACGATCTTGCAACTCTGCATTTATTACAGCTCCTTGTCCGCACTTCTTCATGCAATTCTATTTGAAAAACTCAAACCAAATCCGAATTCAGTTTTTTTCTATTTTTGCGCAGTCCAGTGGGCTATTTATAGTGGTCATCCCCTATAATTAGTCGACGTGACAGTGAATAGTTGTGATTGTTCATTGAGCCCACTTCACCAGGGGTTTATGAGCTGACTTGTAGAGGATGTCTTCCAACGTTTTGTAGGCCGTCTTGAAGAGTATATTCGTCACGAATTATGCTGGTGTTTAGTACCATTCTTGAGCCATATTGTTGAGCTTCTTTGACAAGGTCTTTGAGGCATACTTCATTGACTTGACTCTTCATATACACGACTCTTAATTAATACATTTATGATAAGATGAAAAATCCCTAAAAGACATCAAGAAGTCTTTTGACCTATAATAAAAACCTTGCCCATGAAACCCATGAAGCAAGCATAACAAAAATACATTTTATTATCTTTGTCTTCTTCATTACGTAAATACATAATTACATAGACAATATGAAGACTGAACCTAGTTACACTTTCCAACACCCCCTCTTAACTAGGGAGGTATTCATAATGGTACATGGTTACTTTCAATCTGAAGAATCTCATAAGAAGAATCAAATTGGTAATCACAGATGTATAGCAGCGTATCAACCAACATTTGTTAATTTTGGACAACTAGGTCCAAACTCCATGTTGTGATGCTCAGATGAAGATGCCAATATTTTTATTGGATTCCTCTTTCAGAGAGGTGCAAGATCAATCTAAAGATCATCTTGGTCGGCAAGAATTGAAATGTAGGCTTGAAGCCGCAACAGATGTGTCACACACCCTCAATGATGGATATATATAGGTCAATGTTGGAGGTCATTTTCACTCATCACATCATCAAACATTCTCTCTCATCATCTGATTGGTTCGATCACCTTGGAGGCTCTTCTTCTCTCACACGTGGGAAATTGCAGCAAAGGGTTTTCTGGTTTTGACCTAGGGTTTTCAGCGCAGATTTAACCAGTGTTGACTGTGGCCAATGCATGGTCAAACTGACCCCAAACTCTCGCAAAATTCCGATTTCGCAGTTCGCATTTTTTGGCACACAAATCGAGGCTAGACGTTGACTTTGACTGGGATATGTTGACTTTTGCTGCTGTTTTTGTGTTGACCATTGATTGGATGACGTTGAATTTTGTTGACTTTGGGTTGACTGTTATAGAGCTGTCCGAGAGGGTTCTGTGACACATTCTGGTTGGCTGACCGTGTAGAGACTTTGCTGGTTGAAGCATCACGTTGACTGCCGTAATGCACCACAACACATATATTTTGCTGATCAAGTTAAGTGTATTTTGGCTTGTCTTCTATCGATCTATTGGTATGTTCTATCAGCGTTTTACTTTCTTGTTTATGTGATTGCTGTTTGATATTGGGAATAAAAGTAAAGTTGCATCAAGCATAGAACATCTACGAAAATTTACATTGTATCAGAGCTGAGGTGAAGACAAAGACTAAGTTTGTAGCAATCACTGAAGAAGAGTATGGGTAACTCAAACTATAATGGCTTCAAAGCTGATGACAAATTGACTGGGAAGGAAGACTTCCATGCCTGGAAGATGACTTTGGATCTTATGTTGGAAGACCAAGATGTCATGGACTATGTGCAGGGTAAAATCCAAAAGCCTCCATTCACTGCACCTGCTGCCACCAAGTCAAAGTATAAAAAGGGGGAAATCAACGCAAAGCTGATGATCCGAGATTCAATTCATAAGAGTCTGGTAGCCTACATGTTTGAGCTGGGCACATCCAAGGAGATGTATGATAAGTTGGTCAACATGTTCAAGGCAATAATGCAAATCAAGTCCTTTTCTTCAAGAACCAATTGAAGAATATGAAGAAAGGTAGGAATGAATCCATTCAATCATATTTTCTAAAATTGATTGAAATCAGAAATAATCTTCTGGCCATTAGGGAGACAATAGCTAATCGAGAAATAGTTCTCACCGCACATAGAGGTCTTTCCTCCAAATGGCATGTATTCAATACTACCATTCTCAATAACAATGTGATACCTGATTTTGATGAAGTATTATCGAGATGCGTACAAGATGAATCAATAATGAAGGAATATGAAAATGAAGGTATTGCCGCCTTCATTGCTCGTGCTAAGAAGAAGAACAATGGTGGTCTGAGGAACTAAGGAAGAGCAGGGGCCCAAGGAAAGAAAGGAAGATGTTACACATGTAACAAGACCGGCCACTATGCTAGAGAATGCCCTAATAAGAAGGATTCTCCTGGGGATGATGACAACAACCAGAGGAATGGCAATCAAAGGAACAACAGGTTCAAAGGAAAGAGGAAGGCTCCCTCTGGTTGCAATGGAAATGGGCAACCTTTCAAAAAGGTCGGGAAATACTAGGTATGAGGAATCTAATGTTGTTGATGATAAAAGAAATGAATTCATTCTTGTATTTTCCCTCTCTGCTGCATCTCCACCCGACACTATGGATGTCTGGTTGATAGATAGTGGTGCCTCAAGGCACATCACTGGGTTCAAGTAAGCACTTTCTGATATGGTTGAGAAGGATGTTAATTTGAAAATTATCCTTGGAGATATTGCCACATATCCCGTGAAAGGGACAGGGACTGTGACCCTCCACTTATCTCAAGGTCAAGTTCTCCACTTGCAAGATGTACTATATGTACCTGATTTGAAGAAGAACCTTGTGTCTATTTTGACCATGGAAGACAAAGGTTTCAATGTGGCATTCATTGATGGGAAGGTGCGCATCTGGAAGAAGAATTTTAAGGAAGCTATCACAATTGGGTTTAGAGTTGATACACTCTACCAAGTTGGAGGTTTGGACACCTTCACTACAAAGTCCTTCTCGAAGTAAGGAAGGTGGTGACGGGGATGCCCGAGTTCTCAAATGATCATGAAGGTGTATGTCAGGGTTGTGCCAAAGGAAAGCATACAAGGGGACCTTTCCCCTCAAGTGTCGCAAAGACATCTGATTTCTTACAATTGATACATTCTGATTTGTTTGGTATGTTGCCCGTGACATCCTTGGGAGGATGTTCTTATTATATGACGTTCATAGATGACTTCTCTTGCAAAACTTGGATATACTTCTTGAAGAAGAAGGATGAGGCTTTCATGTGGTTTCGTACTTTCAAAGCTTTGGTGGAAAATCAAACAGGGAAGAAGATCAAGATTTTGAGGACTGATAATGGCACTGAATATGAGACGAATGAGTTCAATAACTTTTGCAGAGAAGTTGGCATCAAGAGGGAGACCACAACCGTATATACTCCTGAGCAAAATGGCGTTGCTGAAAGAAAGAACAGGACCATTGTGGAAGCTGCACGTGCCATGCTATGTGACCAAGGCCTTCCGAAGTTTCTGTGGGGAGAAGCTGCGAACACTGTTATGTACATACAAAACCGATGCCCGCATTCAACTCTGGACTCCAAGACTCCCGAAGAGGTTTTCTCTGGTAAGAAACCTGATGTCTAAGATTTTAGAGTTTTTGGTTGTCCCGTTTATTTTCATGTGCCGAAAGAGAAGAGGATCAAGCTGGATGCTTCTGGGAAGAAGGGAATGTTTGTGGGCTACAGTGAAACTTTGACGGCTTATAGAGTCTATGTTCTTGGTCAAAGAGAAGTGGAGATATGCCACGATGTTACCTTTGGTGAAGATGCTTCCCTCATGAAAGTAATCAATCTTCCGAGCTCTGAGGAAGATCATGAAGTAAGATTTGGAAATCAGGAAGAACCGAAGGATGAGATGATGCCCGATATTGAAGGATCGATGGACCCTATTGATCCACCTCCTTCAATGAAGAGAAGACCATCATGGCTCAGGGATACTCTCGAGGATGCTGAGAGACATATGGCCCCAAGGGGGACATTCCGTGAGAGCAAGAAGCCGAATAGATACCAAGGGTACCTAGTAGCCATGAGTACAATCGTACAATCTGAGCCTCGATCTTTTGAAGAAGCCGTAAAGCATCAAGTTTGGAAGGATGCTATGCACGAAGAATATGAGTCCATTATGAAGAATGATGTCTGGGATGTGGTTCCGAGACCGGAGGACAAAGCAGTTGTCACCTCGAAATGGCCCTATAAGATCAATCATGGATCTGATGGTAGTGCTGAAAAGTTCAAGGCAAGATTTGTTGCCCGAGGCTTCTCTCAAAAGGAAGGCGTAGACTATGATGATATATTTGCACCTGTGGCCCGATATACAACCATCCGATCTATCATAGCGCTTACTGCTACACAAGGATGGAATCTTCATCAGATGGATGTGAAGATCGCCTTTTTGCATGGTGCAATAAAGGAAGAGGTGTATGTGGAGCAACCTCTGGGGTTCGAAGTCTAGGATAGAGACACCCATGTTTGCAGGTTGAAGAAAGTCCTCTATGGGTTGAAGCAAGCTCCCAGGGCTTGGTACGAGAGGATAGATAGCTACCTGATGAAGCTGGGCTTCACTCGTAGTAATGCGGATTTGAACCTTTACTTCAAGGTTGATAGAGAAAAGCCTTTCATTCTGGTTCTGTATGTGGACGACCTCTTCCTGACAGGTGCTGACCTTTTCATTCATCAGTGTAAGAGGGAGCTCACTTTTGAGTTCGAGATGAAGGACCTAGGATTGATGCATTACTTCCTAGGCCTAGAGGTCTAGCAGAGACCTGGCGAGATTTTCCAATCTTAAGGAAAATACATTGTGAAGCTGCTGGAAAGATTTGGAATGGTGGACTGTAAGTCCGTGTCGACACCGATGGAGCTCAACTTTAAGAAGTTGAGTGGTAGCGTTGCTGGGCCCGTGCTAGCATATCCTACCGAGTATCGTCAACTCGTAGGGGCCCTGATGTTCTTAGTGAACACCCGTCCGGACGTACGTTTTGCAGTGAACACTTTGAGTCAACACATGGTTGATCCTCATCACATTCACTGGGTTGGTTCCAAGAATCTGTTGAGATATCTTCGCGGCACGATAAACCATGGGTTGAGATACACTGCCGGGAGTGTGACACTCCATGGATATATTGTTGCTGATTGGGTTGGCAGTGTGGTGGATCGCAAGCGCACATCTAGATGCTGCTTCACACTTGGGTCTTCTTCGATATCTTGGATGAGTAGGAAGCAAAATTTGGTGGCTTTGAGCACCGTTGAGGCCGAATACATTGCAGCGAGTATGGCCTGTTATGAAGCAGTTTGGTTGCGAAAGCTCTTCAGTGAGTTGTTCGGGTATGTGCTCGATACTACTGTTATCCTTTGTGATTACCAGAGTGGGATTTGGTTGTCCGAGGATCCTGTGTTCCACGATCGATCCAAGCATATTGATGTCAGGTACCACTTTATCCGGGATATGGTATAGAGAGGCACCGTAAGGGTCGATCATATAGGAACTGACGAGCAGGTCGCAGATATTCTCAGAAAGCCCTTGGGGAAGGTCAAGTTCATAACCTTCCATGAGAATCTTGGTATCGTGGAAGGACTGTATGCTGAGGGTCCTGTTGGACGATGAGCTCTGAGAGCTCCAAGGGGCTTTGGGAATAGCTTCTTCGAGCTATAAGCAACCACAGGGCTAGGCTTGTCGAACCTTGTTGGTGTGCTTCTGCCCCACGGTTATGATATTGAGTTGGTTCACCTCTCATGATCTATGCCCCGTATGCATCCTACCCATTGAGTCTCGGACTCATGGGAAGTAACTCTCATTTGGCCAGTGAGGTGGGAAAAGCCAAAGACCAGTAGCAAAGACCGATGGATGCATCGGAGATTGCTGTACTCTCTATCTCTAGGATGGCACGTGTCCAACCACTTGATTTGGGATCAAGTCTAGTGAGGTTTCGGACCTCCAACCGACTTCGGGTCAGGTAAACCAACTTCGGGTTGGTATGTGAATCCTTTGAGTCCTAAAGAGGTTTCGGACCTCTGAGTTGGATTTGTCAGCCGGGAGTGATGTCTTTGTGACTCACCTTTTGTTCTGAAATAAAGAAGCCAACAAAGCAAGTTACGATGGGATGACGCATGATGTTTGGATGGCACAGGTGGATGTAGTTCTCCTTAGTTGAGAGGGACTGTTAATTTTGGACAACTAGGTCCAAACTCCATGTTGTGATGCTCAGATGAGGATGCCAATATTTTTATTGGATTCCTCTTTCAGAGAGGTGCAAGATCGATCTAAAGATCATCTTGATCTGATGAGCAGAACATTTATTTTGAATTAATTCCACTTATGTGCAAGGTCAGCCAAAATTGAAATGTAGGCATGAAGCCCCAGCAGATGTGTCACACACCCTCACTGATGGATATATATAGGTCAACGTTGGAGGTCATTTTCACTCATCACATCATCACACATTCTCTCTCATCATCTGATTGGTTCGATCACCTTGGAGGCTCTCCTTCTCTCACACGTGGGAAATTGCAGCAAAGGGTTTTCTGGTTTTGACCTAGGGTTTTCAACGCAGATTTGACCAGCGTTGACATTGGTCAACGTATGGTCAAACTAACCCCAAACTCTCCCAAAATTCCGATTTCTACAATCCACAGTTTTTGGCACAGAAATTGAGGCTGGACGTTGACTTTGACTGGGTGCGTTGAATTTTGTTGTAGTTGTTTTTGTGTTGACCATTGATTGGACAACGTTGACTTTTGTTGACTTTGGGTTGATTGTTATAGAGTTGTCTGAGAGGGTTGTGTGACACATTCTGGTTGGTTGACCGTGTAGAGACTTTGCTGGTTGAAGCATCCTGTTGACTGCCGTAACACACCACAACACATATTTTGCTGATCAAGTTAAGTGTATTTTTGGCTTGTCTCGTCTTCTGTCGATCTATTGGTATGTTCTATTAGCATTTTACTTTCTTGTTTATGTGATTGCTGTTTGATATTGGGAATAAAAGTAAAGTTGCATCAAGCATAGAACATCTACGAAAATTTACAACATTGTCCTAGTGCAAGGCCTTGACTAAACCCTATCTCTCAATGAGACAATGGGCTACAATGCTGGCGAGACACATGACTTATAGAAACCATAGTCATTTTCTCTCCAAGGTACATACTCCACCCAGGTGTTACCAGTGTATGACCTTCTTGGACTATTCTTCTCTTGGGTAGCTAGCCCTCAAAGAGTAAAGGTTCCCGACTACTTTTATATTAAAATTCCCTATCTCATTCTTAAAGAGTATCGTATTCCAAATGATTACCCAATCCTCCATTCTGTCTTCTAGGTGAAGACCAAAATGATGTGTCTATCGATTCTCTCCTCATGGCCTTCACTAAGACTTACGAGTGTTACTCCTGGTCTAGTGCATGACACATGAATTTAGAGAATCATATCCGTCACTTCCTTTTAATTCATGAATGACATTCTTCAAGTTTCTTCCAAGTAAGGAACTCAGTACTAGGCTCCCTCTTAACCAGGGACCTGTAGCAACAATGATGAAAACACCTAACTGCTCATAAAGAATTCATCTCCTCGATGTCATGGATTTCGATATTGAGAAATCTTCAACTTTAGCTCCATAGGGCACAAATCATCCATCACTTTCGTCCATGAGTCATGTCATCTACCAGAAAGTGATTCATCAGTGTTTCACATCTGGTCCACCTTTATGCCATGTTGCTTTCCTTTGAACCATCTCCCAAGGATCTTACATCCTTCCACATGGTTGGTAGCCTTGCATAAACTTATCCAGATAAACATATACATAAGAACTTTTAAATCAAAAGTTACCTTAGTGATGATCTTTCACCATGACATCTTCTTGTAGGCATCAACTTCCTTTATTCAGATTGACACATCTCCTAAAGATATGTATTGTCAAGGGCCTTCTTCTTTACGATACTTCTATCAGAGTCCACATATCTTCTCAGGAGATCTCCTAGTCACATCTTCTTGGCTTCCGGATGATAACCGTCTCTCGACATTAGGTAGGGCTCGGTTTAATTAAAATTCTCTACTTGATAATTACTTGTGAGCTTACTTCTTTTACTTAGGTCTTCTCTTCTTAGCTTATTATGACTTTCATCAAGTTAATCATCAAAACACAAGAGACACAAATTTAGGCTCTTCAAGCCATGGCCAAAACCTCTCCCTCTTGGAGACGAAAACCCATAAGAAATTCTTCTTATAGTCTTTCAGATGACAAGTACCATGACCATGACACAAACCCTTGACCCTTGTATTCCTCGAAGACCTTGTCACTGCTTCTTCCTTGACACCTTAAGCTGATCCTTCTTTTCTGGACCCTCCTGCACTATTCTGCACTAGCCTTAGAGAACTCGATCTGTAGTCCTTGGTATCTCCTTTTATTTCTTGACTCTACCTTCTATCCTTCTTGGCTTCTTCTTATCTTGTTTTATACCCAAGACAATGGTACATACTTTTGCACCAATCCTTCAAATGCAGCCCTAGATTGAACTGATAACAGATCTTCTTCACACTGTATAAATATCACTTTTCTTGCACTGGATACTTTGCTGAGCAGTATCTATCTTATTTTGCACTTCACTGTAATTTTGTCCCTCCTTCGCACCAAAGCACAGTCCTGCAACTTCGCATATATATATATATATATATATATATATATATATATATATATATATATATATATCCGCAATCCTTATTTTCTTCTTTATTGATTTGTCTCCCAAACAACAATCCTAACTTCACTTTATTACGATCTTGCATCTCCGCATTTATTACAGCTCCTTGTCTGCATTTCTTCTTGCAATTCTATCTGAAAAACTTAGAGGAAATCCGAATTTAGTTTTTTTCTATTTCTGCGTAGTCTAGTGGGCCATTTATAGTGGTCATCCCCTATAATTAGCCGACCTGACAGTGAATAGTTGTGATTGTTCATTGAGCCGACTTGACCAAGGGTTTATGAGCCGACTTGTAGAGGATGTCTTCCAGTGTTTTGTAGGCTGTCTTGAAGAGTATGTTCATCACGAATTATCCTAGTGTTTAGCACCATTCTTGAGCTTCATTGGCAAGGTCTTTGAGGCATACTTCATTGACTTGACTCTTCATATACATGACTCTTAATTAATACATTTATGACAAGATGGCAAATCCCTAAAAGACATCAAGAAGAAGTCTTTTGACCTATAATAAAAACCTTGCTCATGAAACCCTTGAAGAAAACATAACAAAAATACAGTTTATTATCTTTGTCTTCTTCATTACATAAATACAAAATTACATAGTCAATATGAAGACCAAACCTACTTACACTTTCCAGCAGGTTGACCCCTGTTGAAAAGTGTAACTAGGTTTGGTCTTCATAATGACATGTAATTATGACTTTTGTAAATGATGTAATGAAGAAAATAAATTATTATTGGCTTTCTTCATGGGTTTCATGAGCAATGGATTATTGTTTTAGAGTCAATGTCATGTATTACCCTTCTTGGGCATATAAAGAATGCATCTAAGTCTATAAGTTGTCTAGAATGCCTCCAAAAGACAAGCACATTCATCCTCTTCATGGTCGACCTCAATATATATACATAGAAGTCATTTTGGCTCACATATGGAGACACCCATTCAGATGGTCATGTCGGCTCACATATGGAGACACACCCATTTAGATGGTCATGTCGGCTCAAATGTATGGACGAATTACTATAATTACCCCACTGTGATTTCGCATTTCAGGACTCATATTTTCGAACTTCTCTCTGCAATGAGTTTCAGATGAATACTACAGGCTCGGTGAAGTTGCAGTAGTACAATAGCTCGGTGATATGCTTAGCAATGTGATGATTTCTATGTTCGGTTAAGGTGTAGTATTACAGGGGCTTGGTGGTATGATTTGATGCTATAATGCTATCTCAAGTGATACATGAATTCAGAGCTATTTCGGTATGCTACTTGGTGCACGGTGTTACAATGTCTCGGTAGAAGATTGCGGGAAGGTCAAGGAAACACAATTTGGTGGCATATAGAGGCCACAGTTCAGTAATGTATCACTATGTGTGAATGCTGCTACAATGGTCATGATTTGGTGACTTCACATTGACATGTTCCAGTGACATGAAGAGATGATTTTAGTTTGAGGAAGATCGAAGAAGTGGTAAACGAATCAAGGAAGAATGTTGATTGTGTCTTGGTCTTGGAGTGGAAAAATAGGTCAAGGGTCATGGTCTTGGTATTCGTCAATTGGAATCTCTATAAGAAGAATTTGTGCGGGTTTTCCTCTCAAAGAGAGAGGTTTTGGCCCTGGCTCATAGCCTACATGTTGTGTCTCTTGTCTATTTTATGCTCATGCATTGGTTACTGTTCGATGAAGAAGAACACTTATAAACTAAGAAGAAGAAGATCCTAATCTAAAGAAGTAAAAAGCATTAAAAAACAATCACTAATGGAGAGAAATCACCCTAATGCTAATGCCCTAGATTTCTCAACATGGTTTTTGTTGGACATTGAGTTCAACGCTCCCCGTGTGTTTCGCGACATGGACTAACCGCCTCTCGTGGATCCTAACTCTAGCGATTGTAGTGGAGACTAACGCCTGCGGGTTTTGGTCTAACGACAATCGTGATTCCAACAAGTGGTATCAGAGCGACAGGTCTCGAGTTCGAATCTCACCCGGCTCGTGTTGGGGGGGGGGAGATTGTTGGACATTGGGTTCAACGCTCCCCGTGTGTTTCATGACATGGACTAACCGCCTCTCGTGGATACTAACTCTGGCGATTGTAGCAGAGACTAACGCCTCTAGGTTTTGGTCTAACGACAATCGTGATTCCAATAGTTTCAGAGCTATGGTGCTAAAGTCGAAGGAAGGGCATCTATTCAAAGAGACACTCAAGGATCTAGAAAGGCATCTAAGCAAGTCGAAGGTTGTCAAAGCAACTCATCAAAACAAGTTTAAGGACATATTACACAGGAATTTCGAATAAAATCTCAAAGATTCAGTTTCAGACTTCTTTGAGATTTTCGGATCACTGTATACAATCGCAGTTCGGATATCCTCAAGGAAAATGTATTAATACTGTCCGGATATGGTGGTATTCTCTGCTATGAATCTCAATGTTATTTGGAGATGCTATCTCTATATTTAATGCTCAGTGCTATGATGATTGAATACTCGGTGCTGTATCATGATGATGATTCAATACTTAATAATGCTTGATACTCGGTGCTATTCAGTGATGAAAAACTCAGATCTACTACCTTGGTGATCCCAACGAAGTTGGTGCAAGCAAGGAAAGGTGCTAGAAAGAAGTCTTATGTGATTTGACAACAAAAGTTTTGGATCCTCTAGCCATCATCAAAAGGTGTTGTCATCAGAAAAAGAACAATCTCCTTTATTGAAGAAAAGCTTTTTCATTTGGAAGAAGATTATCCAAAAGGAGAGCTCTAATACATCTTCTTCAACCTCTATCAAAGTGATCAAGCTGACGATTTCATCTTCACTTAACAAGTAAGTATCTTTCATTTTATAATCAAATTTGGTTAAAGTGACTTTGTGTTTGCAAGCAGATCCATAAGTTGGTTGGGTCATCGAAACTCCTTGCATGGAAAAAGAAGGATAGACATGATCCTCAAAGAAAGTGAAGTCATTGAATACATTAATGAAAAAGGTCTCCTTTGAATACATGGAAAGGGATTCTTATGAAAGGTCCCCTCATATAGCAATATTGGAGACATCAAAGAGATGTATATGATAAGCTCATAAGACTATTCTCTGAAGATGCGATAAAGAAGGTCGTATCACTTAGACCTGGTCTACTCAAAATTAAAGGTATCAAAGGATGAAGGAATATCTTCATAAGATCTCAATTGCAAGATCTCGGATGAAATAATCATCATTGTTCTAAATATCAAGGTAACAAATGTCCATGGAGATAAGAAAGTTACCTCATTCAACTTGTGGTTTCTATGCTAAATAGAGGAAGAAAAGTTGAGGGCAAAAGTGTTGAAGGTTAAAGGACTCATTTGCAGGAAGGAAAGGGAAGTTTAGAAAATTTGGTTCTCTGTAAAGAAAGAAGAGCATAGCTAAGATTCAATGCTATGGAAAAGTTATGGACATTACAAAAAGGAAGCTCATATCATTGAAAAGATGGAGGAAGCTGAAGAAAATAAGTCCAAAGAAAGAGGGAGTAAGAGATATTTACTATGATTAAGATAGTCTCCCTCACAAAAGGTCTTGTCATAGCTCCTAAATCTTTTATAGGATATGGCTATAATAAGATGCATTGTGGCATCATGGAAGCATTAGAAACAAGAGCTCATGACATCACCATAGGGAATTATGAAAGACTAAACAAAATCTATGGCAGTCAAATATCGCTCTTGGGAACCTCATTGGAAGGAAGAAGTCATCCATGACAAGAATCATCATACATCAAGTCAAAAAGGCAACATCTGCCGGATAGGGATATGCAAGATCCTTAAGATTCTATGATGGAATCCTCATCGAAGGGTTCATAGATCTAGAAAGGAAGCAAGTGTTTCACCAGGAACTCCAACTTGTGGAGTTCATGGGATGATGGTATGATGGCATAAGAGATGAAGCAGATCAAAGGGTTGGAGATCTTTTCAATCAGGGAAGCTGCTGAAAGAAGCCTACATGACCTAAAGATAAATGAGGTATGTATGCTTGTATTTAATATTATAATGTCACATCATATGGTTGCAGGTAACATGGATCACTACTTATATCTTGAGAAGCATGATCAAAGGAAAAGAATCTCCTCCTATGAAAGGTTGTTTGGAGGCATGGTTCACACTAGATGAAATCAACATAATATGTCCTCATATGAAGTATGAGGTGCTTGAATACAATTAAGGAACTCTGATTGGAAGCTCCCGGGAATGGAATGTGTGAAGAAAGGAAGGAAGATATCATAAGATATGTAACCATGGTAAAGGCAATCAACATCCAAAAGACCAAGAAGATTTGACTAGAAAATCTCCTGGAAAGATATGAAGACTCCGATGGAAGTCTGAAAAAGATGGAGACCCTTGACAACGGATATCTTTGGGAGATGCGTCAACATGTATGCAAGATGCTGATACCTACAGGAAGATGTCATGATGAAAGACCATCACAAAGGTAGGTTTGATTTAAGTGTTCATTTCTTATTTTGAACAAATATCTGGATGGGCTTATGCAGGATTGCCAAAGGGAAGAACTGTGGATGTCTTCCTAGAAAGACCATATAGAAGGATGAAAGATTCTTTCGAAAAATATGACATGAAGAAAGCAACATGGCATGAAGCAAGGCCAGATGAAGATTGATGGATCACTTTCTAATGAAAGGAATGATGACATGACTGACTTGTGGATGAAAGTGATGAATGGTCTGTGCCCTATGAAGAAGTCCCAATGATGAAGACTCCATAACAAAGAAGAAATTCATGATTGAAGGAAGGATTTCTTCAAAGGAGCGACTGTAGGTCCCTGATTAAGAGGGAGCCTGGAAACAAGTTTCTTACTTGGAAGAAACTTGGAAATTCCTAAGCCAAAAGGGAGCTTAGGTACATTCCTCGTGTAGGAATGAGTACATTCCTTTATTGGAATATGTCCTCCCTAATTGAGAGGGAGACATAGACACACCACTTTTATCTTCAGTTGGGAAGATAGAATGGCGGATTGGGTAATCATCTGGCATCTGATACTCTTTGAGGATGAGATAGGGCATCCAAGATGAGAGTAGAGGACCGATATTCTTTGAGGATTGGGAATCCAAGATAAGAAGAGGCCTGGTGGAACACACCCTGAGATCCCGGGTAGGGTATGTTCCAAGAGAGACAATGATTAGGGTGTCTATAAATCATTGGTCTCGCCAGCATTGAGCTCAGATCTTGTGGAAAGATGGAGTAGTTAGTCAAGACCTTGCAATATGACAATGCTAGTTGATATGATGCTATACGAATGGGTTACCAATCTGATTCTTCTTATGAGAAATTCTTCACATTGAGAATGACCAAGTACCATTATGAATACCTCCCTAGTTAAGAGGGAGTGTTGAAAAGTGTAACTAGGTTCGGTCTTTGTAATGACATGTAATTGTGACTCTTGTAAATGATGTAATGAAGAAGTAAAATTATTTTTGGCTTGCTTCATGGGTTTCATTAGCGAGGGATTATTGTTTTAGAGTCAATGTCATGTATGACCCTTCTTGGGCATATAAAGAATGTATCTAAGTCTATAAGTTATCTAGAAGCCCTCCAAAAGACAAGCACAATCATCCTCTTCATGATCGGCCTTAATATATATACATAAAAGTCATGTCGTCTCACATATGGAGACACACCCATTCAGATGGTCATGTTGACTCAAATGTATGGACGAATTACTATAAATACCCCACTGTGATTTCGCATTTCAGGACTCAGATTTTCGGACTTCTCTCTGCAACGAGTTTCGGATGAATACTACAAGCTCAGTGAAGTTGCAATAGTACAATAACTCGATGACATGCTCAACAATGTGATGATTTCTGTGTTCGTGAAGGTGCAATATTACAGTGGTTTGGTGTTATGATTTGATGCTATAATGCTGTCTCAAGTGATACGTGAATTCAAAGCTATTTCGATGTGCTACTCTGTGCTACTTGGTGCACGGTTTTACATTGTCTCAGTAGAAGATTGATAGAAGGTTAAGGAAGCACATTTCGGTGGCATATAGAGGCCACAATTCAGTAATGTATCACTATGTTTGAATGTTGCTACAGTGGTCATGATTTGGTGACTTCACATTGACATGTTTTGGTGACATGAAGAGATGGTCTCAGTTTGAGGAAGATCGAAGAAGTGGAAAACGAATCAAGGAAGAAGGTTGATTGTATCTTGGTCTTGGAGTGGCAAAATAGGTCAAGGGTCATGGTCTTGGTATTCGTCAATTGGAATCTCTATAAGAAGAGTTTGTGTGGGTTTTCCTCTCTAAGAGTGAGAGGTTTTGGCCCTGGCTCATAGCCTACATGCTGTGTCTCTTGTCTATTTTATGTTCATGTATTGGTTACTGTTTGATGAAGAAGAACACTAATAAACTAAGAAGAAGAAGATCCTAATCTAAAGAAGTAAAAAGCATTCACAAACAGTCACTAATCAAGGGAAATCATCCTAATGCTAATGCCCTAGATTTCTCAACAACCCCAAGCGCATAGATGGTCGACACTCCAAGCGCATAGATGGTCAACACTCTAAGTGCACAGATGGCCGACACTAGTGGTACAGTACGATAGACAATCTATGACAGAGGCAGATTTAGTCTAATGGCTACAACGACTGTAAAATAGGGTTACAGTGGAAGTTATGTCAATAACAATGTGGTCAATGGGCGATTATCATGTTGTTGTACGACGGGTATTGCAACAACGACAGTGCTGGAGAAGGCAACAGGTAGGCATAATTCTTTTTGGCGAGCGACGGTTGCAGTTTGAACAGAGCGGTGTCATCGATAGCGGATGTTGTTGGGTGGCCACGAAAGAGACTTTTTCAATTTTTTTTTTATCTAATTTCTCTTTTTTTTATTTAATTTCTAATTTTTTGTTTTTTTGATTTTTTAAAATTATTATTTATATAATTTTTCTTTTTATTTTTCATTTTTCATTTGATACTTATATATATATTTTAAAATTTTTTTTTTCTTCTTTAAATCTCTCTTTCTCTCTCTCCGTGTTTTTCTTTTTCTTTGACCAAAGGCCTAATGACAGAATGGAGAAACTCCAAAACTTGTATACCAAAACGCATGAATCACAACGACAACAAAGGTGACGAAAGTTTGATGGCTAAAGGCCGGATCAGACTGGCTATGTGCAGCGGTTGAGCAACCAGAGGGTAGAACAACTTTGATACCAAGGTTATGAACAAAGTTCATAAATGCAATCGATACTCAGAAGATCTGATATATATAAAATCCATGGTAGTAAAAAATTATTTATATAAGAATGTACAAAAGATATGAGATGATATGATGGAACTATTACAAATGAGGGCCTACTTATATACCTAGGCAGGTGCCCTTTCATGAATGGTCATGTCCTGAGAGACATGCCTCTGCTATACTAATCACTAATTAATCATTATTTATGATTGTTATTATTATTTATATTTACATTATTTATATATATTATATTCATAACGGTCTCACAAGGAGACTGAGTATATCCTTAGTTGGATAAGGATCATGGCTATAGCTCTATAACTTCAGTGATAAATCATTTCATGCATTCATAATGTTTCATGACTATGAAATTGAATTCTTCCTAAAGATCTGATATGCAATACATATTGTCAAATCTAAATAACTTTGGAAGCATACTACATAGTACAATAATGATAAAAAATGAATATGAGGTCTGAAAAAGAAGGCATATAAAAGCTATTAGTCTGAAGATTGACGCTCGAAGTATGCATGGGCATAATAATTTTGTTCATATATCTCAAAGAGCTCTATCAACAGTGACCAAGTATACGTCTAGTTGAAAGCTTGCTTCAAAGTTCATTTTGAAACAAGTAACTTCTAGCAAAAGATGGTCTTATTATTCCATAAGGGTCTGTGCAAAATTATGGCTAAGAACACTGAGTCAATAATCTATTGTTCAAAGTCTGATATGTCTTATGGAAGAATCTCATTGTCACTCAATACAAGATAAGACTTGTGCTGAAATAAAATGAAGAGCGAGTTACCAATCTTATGTGCTTATTGCATTATAAGCAACACATTGAAGTTATCATGGACCTTGTATTGCAAGAGGCCCTGGAAAGATGCATTGAATTTGCCAGTGATAAGAATGAATGAGTCCTAGATAAGAAGAAGAATCACTGTAAAAGACGCTGAATCCATCTTCAGTCTCTCTCGTGACTAGGTCAATCATTTGCAATAGGACAAAGACATAATCAATATAAAAGAAGTTCTTGAATAAATTGACGTGTGTTGCTTGCATGAGTACTTGAATCTATTCCTTGCACATTGAAATGAAGATATTGCTACTAGTACAATGATTATGAAAAGGCAAAGGTCCTTGATTGATGGGTGACAATGATGGGATATGTAAAAGGCATTCTAGAGTCCTAACGTTTGGCTATAAAAAATCTAGGGTTTGTAAACCCTAGCAAGCACAAGAATAAAACCCTAGGGTTTATGGACAAACACTAGGATTGGAATTTTGTGCTAAAAGAAGAAACCCTAGCTCTTGCAAGTAAGGAATGATATCATGATGTGGACGAGGTTGATTTGCAAGTCAGATGCAAGAAGTCTAAGATCAAGAGGGAGATGACGTGTTCTCAAAAGCTAAGTATTTTATTAAGAATTTTTTTCCGGTGGACAAGACTTATTTGTCAGTTTTTCCTCTGTATGATTTGTCAGTTTGGACAATCATAGATTTGTACTCATAAAACTACTGCATAATATTAAAACTCTCAACTGCTGCACCGATTTTCCCAAGTTGGGTTATTCTGGGGATGATTGTCCAAAAATAATGGTGTACTTATGTGTGTGTTTCTATCTTTCTTGCGTTGTATTTTCCGCAGTATTTTATGCTGTGTAGGCTGCAGTGTATTTAATTCGATATTTGCTGTAGGAAACTGCAAGTAAATTGTTCGTTTAATTAAACAATTAGAAGAATTAACATCAATTGCTATTGTAGGATTTGGGTAACCAAATTTTCACATGGTATCAGAGTGCAGATAAAGCCGAAGAGCTCAGTTGCAGAAGGGAAGAAGGGTGATTCGAGGCACTACGTATGCAACTGCTCAAAACCCTAGAGGCGGCACAGTCCAGAGGCCAGCAGGGCAAACTTTTGAGGAAATTTGTGTCTCTAAGAGAGTTGATAGAGCACAAGATTTCCAGATCGGTATTTGCTAGAGGCCGAGGGAGTAATGAAACAATTTCCACGCAGAGCAGATCTTCAACTGGGACGCAGTTTTTCTGTAGCAGTTTGCTGGAGCAAAAAAGTGTTTGGAGGAAAGAAGAGCACACTGAGGGAATTCTGTCCTCAGAGAATTTCTAGCCAAAGAAATTCTATTTTTTCCATGCAGAGCAGTAGTAGCTGAGAGCAGTTTTGCTCACTCCAGTAGGGAATGCGTAGAGCCAATCAACAACTGTGCAGAGGATTAGAGGCAAAGTTCGACTCTGTCGTTTGGTGAGATGGCATTAGCTGGGTTGAGAGATCGGGATCGGTTAGACGAAGCGTCTAGCTACGTGATTTGGAAGGCAAGGATCTCCTTCCTTCTGGATGAGTATAATCTCAAAACCTACATCGATAATGTGGTGGCTGTCCCTGCAGATCCAGATCTGTTGAAGGCATACAAGAAGGAGATGGCTAAAGCGAAGAGGATGATCTTCGATGGAGTTCGAGATCATGTTGTATCTCACATAGTGTCCCTTGGAATGACGAAAGAGATATGGGATTTCCTTGCTACGTTGTACGAGGGATCTTCTGAGCATCGGAAGATGTATCTGGAAGAGAAGATGAGATGCACGAGGATGCAAAAGGGGGAACGCGTAGACCCCTTCCTAACGAGACTTCATGATACCTGAGATTAGTTGGCTGCTGTAGAACCAAAGCCTCAAGGTATTAAGTTTGTACGGCTAGCCCTTAACAATGTTTCCGAAGAGTTGCAAGACTTTGTCCAGAGTATCCTGGGCAAAGAGAAGTTGCTTGATTGGGAGAGAGTTTGGGCTGGTCTACAATAAGAGGAGATGAGGCTGATTTGGTGAAGAGCACCATTAGTGGCAACTGCAGCAGTGGGGTGAAGATCGAGAAGGAAGAGAATGCAACCCTCACATCAAAGGGGCAGCAGGAGCAGCGCAGGCGAAAGAAAGATATTTTGAAGATCAAGTGTTTCCGATTTGGTGAGATGGGCCACTTCGGTTCTCAGTGTCCTCTTTGGAAGAAGGACAAGGAGAAGGAGCAGGATCTACAAGGTGCTACCACAAAAATCGATAGGTTGTCCTCTTTGGAGGAGGAGTTTTGAAGATCAAGTGTTTCCAATGTGGTAAGATGGGCCACTTCAGTTCTTAGTGTCCTCTTTGGAAGAAGGACAAGGAGAAGGAGCAAGATTTGCAAGCTACTACCGCAAAAATCGATAGGTTGTCCTCTAGATTGGAGGAGGAGTTTGATTTCCCGTATACCTCTAGGGGAGAGGTGGGGTGATATTGTTTTGTAGCCTTAGAGAGCTACAAAATGGGTAGGATCCTTGAGGAGTCCACCTCTTGGATCAATTCCTTGCTACGGAGCCCATAGCAACAGTAGTAGGATGGACTAGTGACAGTTGGTGCAGTCAGGTGCCAAAGTGACAGATGCAGTGGCTACTAGCATTAGATTGAGCAACGCAGAGCAGAGTTGGCAACAGTGCAAAGTCAGAAGCTGCATAGAGGCTTTAGTGATAGCGTAGAGGCTAGCAATAGCCAGGACTTGGGTGACAGATGCATCACGGTGACCATAGTTGGTTCAGTAAGATGGACATCTCTCAGTTGCAGCAACAACATATGAGAGAGAGTTGCAAATATTACAGTGGCAGCAGCTGCAGAGTACCAGTGCAGCTGCAGTAGTTGGAACTTGGAAACAGTATGGCAGCACAAATGAAACACAGAGTTTGCGTAGTAGTTGGAGCGTAGTGAGGCCAGACATCAGCAACGCAACGAGAGGTGATACAGAGTCAGAGTGATGCTTCAGTGGGTTGCAACACTTGAGCACATTCCTCGCTAAGAGGGAGTGTTGATTTTTGTAGCATCAAATGTGCTCTGGCCTCAAGATTTTGCAGAGAGGCTAAGACACATGCATTCTCCAATACCCAAAAATCGTTTGGGGAAATTCCACCCAGAGAAGATTTAATTAAAATAATTAATTATTTTTAATGGATTCCTAAGTATAAACTTAGGAAATGAGAATAATTAAAGGGTATTAATTAAAACGAGCCTGAATCTTCTAGATAAAGGCGTGGATCGAGTCTTAGATAATTTGAGCCATTGATTAAGATTTAATCTTGGTCGTTGATATGTCAATGAGAGATTATAAGGAGCTCGATGGGCACTTGGAGAACACACTGAGATAGCGAGAGCAAGAGATCTAGAGATCTAATTCTCAAGAGAAGCAATGTTGAGTTGCTGAAGAGTGATCGAGTGATCTTCTTGCATAGAGGGGCAGTGATAGTTGGCTGGAGGAAGATTTTCCAGTTCTGGTGAGTGCAAGGCAGAGGAGGTAGTAAGAGCCACAGAGAGGCAGCGCAATGCTTCAGAGGGAGTTCGAAATTTTGCTGAGGAAAGAGTTGAGGGTCAGTGCCAGAAGCCGGAAGGAGTTTCCGGAGGCCAGGAGGGCATCGTTTCTAGTGAGTAGGAGATCCAACAACAAAAGGAAAGGCTGCATCGTGTTGTGACGCAGTAGCTGCATAGGCTGACATAGTCACTGCGTAGAGGCAACGCAGAGCATCTCATCCAGAGCTGATGTCAGTGCCGGATCCCAGTGGTAGAGTGAGATTTTCTCACGAGACTTATTTATCAGTTTTTCCTTTGTATGATTTGACAGTATGGGCAATCATAGTTTTGTACTCAGAAAACTACTGCATAATATTAAAACCCTCAGCTGCTGCACCGGTTTTCCCAAGATGGGTTTTTCCGGGGACGATTGTCCAAAAATAACGGTGTACTTATGTGTGTGTGTTTCTATCTTTCCCGCGTTGTATTATCCGCAGTATTTTATGTTGTGTAGGCTGCAATGTATTTAATTCGATACTTGCTGTAGGAAACTGCAAGTAAATTGTTCGCTTAATTAAACAATTAGAAGAATTAACATCAGTTGCTACAGTAGGATTTGGGTAACCAAATTTTCACACTTAGGTCATAGGGTTTGACTGAGAGACCATTAGTATGGTCAAAAAGTTTGATCCTGATTATTCCCTTGAGTCATTTTGTTTGGCTGAGAGACTATTGAACGTGGTCGGGAAGGTTGATGTTGAGTTTGTTGAAATGTGGTTGTCTTTGATGTTAACCCAAGCAACACCAGAAGATGCCTCGCCTTTGTTGACCAAAACGACATGGAAAATCATGGTTTCTCGAGTCAAGACCATCTTTGTTGGATTCTCCTTGTCATGCTGATTATGATATTATGTGGCTCGTCACGAGGATCCTCACGGTTTGAGAGATATGCTTGTTTGAAGTTGATGCTCCACTTTGTTGTCAAAAGCCCCAACAAATTGTCGATGTGGCAATTTGTTATTAGCTGGAAAAATAATGAAGTCAAAGAGGTCTTATTAAAAATTAAATTAAATATTTGTGGCCAAAATAATTTGTTGAGGGCATCCAAATTTGAATTAAGATCAATATTAAAGTCGGCCCTATCTTTATTCGGGGTTTTTTGCTCCAATAATTTTGAATTTCAAATATTGGTTTCCCTCCATATGATGTCGTCCGGTCCTCCAACAGGCATTTTCGGCCTCTATAAATACAATGCCTTTGCTGTCCAAATGAGCAAGTGAAAATTCACATTATCTCTCGGAAATTCTAGCGGCCTTGTGGAGTGTAGACAAATCTAAGGAGGAGGCCAGATTTGAAGTGTTTTTGTCTTGATTATTTGGGCTTATGGATCTCTCTATTTGACACAGGTCTAAATTCTGAAGCTGGAATCTTATGCGGCCATGGATACTCCTTTTGGAAGGCGTAATTACTGAGCATTTTGAAGTACGATTTGTCAAGGAATCTGTGGAGCATTGTTAGGGGGAATACACAGTGTTCTGAGGGGATAAAATTCGACCTACAATTCTGTTGCAAACGCTGCTGTAGAACTCAAAAATCCTTGAAGCCCTGATTCTGTTCAATCTCTGGATTAAGGCTCTGAAATAGAGGTAGCCATTAAAGATGATTCCGTCCAGTACAACTGTGAGAGAATCGATTCGTTGGCATCTAATTTCTGAAGTCTTCTCTTGTATCCGAATCTCTGAGGCTCGTTTCAAGTTTGACTCCTATTGTGGACAGAAGATGGAAGTTAACCGGCCCTATTACATGTGAAACCTTCAGTCTATGGTTCTGAACTTATTGAAACATCTCTTGCATGTCTTAAGCGTAGATCTGAAGGACTAATCCAATTGGGCATTCCTATGAAGAATTGACCATGCTCTTGCAAAGTTGCAATAGAATGAACGACAAAGAAGTTCAGTTTTGCTTCACAATATTTGACTCTGTTCGATCCACTACTCATCAAAACTTTCGTGTAGCAGAGTTCATTTTCTAAGGGTTATACTCTGATCATCTTTTAAGGTACGGTTGATTATTTCTAAAACCCTAACCGGTGTCTTCCAATGCTAAAACAAGAGTAGACATTAAGAAGAATTTGTGGAGGTATGCCCTATCTCAACATATAATTTTGAAGCTTATTACCGTAATCCTTGAGAACAACCATTTCATTGAAGTTTGAACTGGAGCAAGGTTTTTATTGTGACTGCCCTAGTCTTGCAATAAGGGTTAATTGTCAGCTGTAAAGGTTTTATTATCAACAATTTCAACAGTAAGGGTGTTATTGTCAAGTAGCCTCATTACCAGCTTTAGCAGTAAAACCTTTATTATCAACAATATTATTATAATACAATAGTAAGGGTTTTTGTCACTGTTCCACTGTCGTATCATTTTGTAGCAGTTTGATAAAGGTGTTTTATCATCTTGCAATAGGCTGTAAGGGTTTCATTGTCTCATTGTACACATCTTTGTAAGTGGGTCATTGTCCCTGGTACGAGAGAGCCCACAAGTTGTTTGTACATTTATTATCATTCAGGGTGGTTGGGTGGTGCAAGGCAGGTGATTGAAGTCACCTTCAGGTTGTACACTGAAAACACTTTAGGGTGGCAAGGTGGTGCTAGGGCCGCGGGCAAGTTGGAGCTAGCAAGGGTGTACCGTTTTGGAGCATCTATCAATAGCAACTGATAAAACCAGGGAATTTGAGCGCCCCTCCAATTGGAGATAGAAAATTGAACACTTTTCTAGAGTACTAAGGAGTTGGGGCTTCCCTTTTTTAGTTGGAGTTGAAGCATATAATGTACTCTTAAAATTATTATAGAAACGTTTGGTGGTTTTTCTCTTGGAAGGCTTTCCACTTAAAAATCTGGTGTCTACTATCTTTTTACTGTGTACTGCTGATTTATGTTTTTGATCTGATACTGAAGTTAGTTAATTCTCTGTAAAAGAAAAATTAACTAATTGTAAGTGAAATACTGATTCACCCACCTCTCAGTATTTCCAACAAAGCTTTCTCTTTTGGGTCATTAGGTTTGACTGAGAGACCAGTGGGATGGTCAGAGAGATCAGCTTTGATTACTCTAATGGGTTATTGTGATTGACTGAGAACCATTTCATATGGTTGGAGAGTTTGACCTCATGAACAATGTTGATTAATGAACTTGATGCTATGAACCTTTCCTTATGATGAGACTTGTACATTTGATTTTGTGATCTCTCCCTTAGGTCATTATCGAGAGACCAATGGATTGGTCGGGGAGATTGATATTGAGAGAGAATGAGAAGTACCTCTCTAGCTAAGAGGGGCTGTTGGAACTTGGAAAATGGTAGCTTCGGTCGGTATTTTCATCATGCAAATCAAAGGAAAAATAAAATTTATTTTGCTAGTAAAGTCAACCCTCCTCCTGTTCAAGTCGGCTCCAAGTAAGGACGCACCCTTATGGCTCATTGAAACACTATAAATAAGAGGCAATTCGTCCTCCCTCAAGACACAATTCATCTCTGTTCAAGATGTTCGAGTTCTGAGGCAAGGAAGAGACATTTGAGGCAGCGAAGCAAGACATTTTCTAAGGAACACCTTTATGTGATAAAGTCCGAACTTTCTGAGGCACATTCCTATGACAAGGTCCAAGTTATCTGTGGCATATTTCTGAGACAAATCCGAATTGTCTGAGGTATTGCTCCTGTGGTATGATGCGAAAGTCTGAGGCACATGATCAGAGACATAATCCGAAATCTGAGGCTGAACTTTGAAGTAGAAGCAAAAACTTGGCCCTTTGACTTGTGAGCAGATCTATGATTTTCTCTCTCCTTTGACTTAGTTTGTCTTGGTATTTATTGTGATCAATGGTTGACCTTTGACTGGAATATTTTGATGTACAAATTGGATTGAATTGGATATTCTCTCATAAGGAAAGGTTGCTGGGTTTTCCCCCTTGGAGTGGGGTTTTCCCAGGGTAAATTGTTGGTGTCTCTCGTCTCTTTGTTTCATTGTGATCTCTATTGCTCTACTGAAATTTATGGTTGAAATTTTCTAAGTGTAATTGCTTGATGATTGGAATGCTCTAGGAAGTTAAAAATATAACTTTCGAAGTAGTTATCAGATAGAAAATTGTTCTAGTCTATGTGTAAACTAGAAAATCAACACTAAGAAGAGCACATTGTCAGAGGGAAGAAAGGAGGAGCCATGGAATGGCTTAAAGGATTATCAGGAGAAGAAGCAGGAAGCTTCTAGTAGCAGAGACACTTCCAAGAAGAGTACTGTTCATACTGTAGGTTTTGCTTCTGTGATGGATGATGAAGCGTATGATGCATGGTGGAGAGCAGTCATGGAAGAGGATGGTGTTCCAGTGTGGGAAAAAGAGTTACTTCCAAGGAATGGAAGTACCTCCATCACTAAGGAGTGTTGAAAATTTGGTAGCTTGGGAGGTACTCCTACAAGCCTTGGGTGCTAGGTTTATGAGGAGAAAACCCACAAAAGAGCGAGTTTGTGGATAAAGTACCCAAGTTTGGGGGTTTTGACCCAAAGGAGTGGGCTTAGAACTCAAGGGAACTAATATTATATTCTAATTTGTTGTTGAGGAATGCCTTGATGGATAAAGAGGGCTCCTAAGTCACACACACACACACACACACACACACACACACACATATATATATATAGAGCCAAAGGAGAGGCTAGACATGGGTGAGATGGACTTCACTTGTGCAATGAAGAGAGCCAAAAGGATCCACAGCTGTCCAAGAGGAGGTCGAGTTGGGATTTCTGTGCAAGAAGACTGTTTGGAGAAGGCTGAGTAGAGGGTTCTGTGATAAAGCAAGGGCTGGTTTGTGTTTAAGGTAATTGCTGGAAGAGGTCCAAGTCCTTGAAGACGGCTGGACTATGTCTAGTCTAAGACTAAGCCGCAGCTAGAAGAAGCACAATGCTAGTCTAGGCCGCAGCAAGGAGGAAACCATCCAAGGTCTGTTAGGGCTGGTTATAACAGATCAAGGGTGGACAGTGACCAAATAGAGAAGGTTGAGGGCCTGAGAAGCTTGGAGAAAGTTGGCTGTGGGGATAAAAGGGATTCTGAAGGTGAGCCACAGAAGAAACAAAGGTTGCTATAGTAGGCTGAGTTGAAGAGGAGGCTGGTTAGGATTGCTGTAGGAACTTGGAGGACTAGTAAGGGTAGGTTGAGGCCTAAAGCAGAGGACAACAAGGCAAATGACTACTAAAGAGGGCTGAATGAAGTGCTCTTATAATCAGTGGGCTAAAGGGGGAGTCTACTAATGAACAACAGTTGGACAGATGCCTAAAAGAGCTGATCTCTGTGGACAAAAGAGGAGTGAAAGGGCTGATTGCCAGGGACTGGAAACTGCAAGTTCAGTTATTTATTCTTTGTTTTTCATGGGCAGATGAGTGCCTGATGGATTAGGCCTCAGCCCTAGTTTTATCAGTCAAAAGATAGGCTTTTGTTTTGTTGTATTATAACATCGTATCAGGTTTTGTAAAGGGCCATGATCCCTGGTACGGGAGCTCTATGATTTTCTTATTGATGGACTGATAAAGAATGAGTTTGGGCCAATAAAACTTGTGCACTATTGTTAATTTCATTGCTGTTATATTCTACTGTCCAAAGTGCTTTATTTTTGGGCATTTCTAGTGTGTTTGTGTTCCTAGCTAGGGCATAGACCTGACCTAGGGTGCAAGGAAATTTCTACAAATGAAATTTAAACAATCAAATTAATTGATCCCCTTTTTACCGACTATAGCCTAATCAAATAGGCTACTGATTCATTCTCCAGAAGTGATCATTTGGGAAGGGACTTTACAGATCCCTTGTAAGTTCTGAAGTTATTTGAATGGCAGAAAATCTGTGTGCATGTGTGAGATTGGTTTGTGATTTAATTTGCTTCTGCTGTTTATTTTATTTACGTGTTAAAATGCCAGCCGTGCTCTTATTCAGTAGATCTGCGTAATAAATATTTTACCGCAAGAAAATATGCTAGGTAATAAATTGCCAGGTTGCTGGAGTTAAGGAAAATTAATACTGCTTTATTATCATTTAATCAACTTGTACTTATGATTTCATAAAAGGTTTATTATCAAGATGATTTTACATGAAAATTGTTTTCTAAGTTAGAATAATCTTGAAATAATTGCTGGAGTAGATATTACTTTTGTGTTTCTCTGATTGGTAGAGGTGAAATTCTCAAGTTTCATAATACTTCTAGCAGTATTAAAGCCCGCAGAGGAAAATATGGTTATAAAGTACCTCTGCATAATTCTGCATTAAAAGCTTTACCTAATCAACTAAACTTTGATAATACCTTTCATAGCTTGCTTGCTGATGGCAGTTATTATTATTTTCCATTTAGCCAAGGAAGTTTATAATTCTCAAAGAAAGGAAAACCTAAGATGGTTGTTTTGTATGGATTTAGTCTTTACATGAAACCAAACTGTTTTAAACTAAGCCTCGAGAGGCTGATTGCTATTATGCATTATTTAAACTAAACCTTAGGAGAGACTGTGGGCACTGGGAACCTAATAACTGTAGGGTTATGTTTGACCTCAGAGTCTTCCCAGCTCAAAAAACAACTTTAAGTAGAAAATGTGGTCTGGTAAATTTCTGTCCAGCGGTATTCTCAAAGTGATATAAATTATTGCCTTTCAAAGTTATGTTAAATAGGATGGAGATGTTAATAGAATTTGGATTACGTTCTTATCCACTATCATTTTTTTTTTCATTCTTGTTTGTGGGATTCAACTGTTTCAAGCAAGAACTCAAGTTTTATGTTTCTATATGCAGATTATGCTATAGTGGAGAACCCCTCACTTGACACCTGGATGCAGGATGGTCACGACTATATAATGCTGAAAAGATTTGATATTGATTGCATTCGCACCATTGGAAGTGTTCTTGGACAAAGTATTGCTCTTGATTACTTTGTTCGACAGGTATCTTGTCTTATAAGTTGGTTATGCCTTTTTATTGTAGTTATCCATGCAAATGATAAAGCATATACATAAAGAAGAAGCTGCCAGAAATATCTGTTGTTTTCAGGTGGATGGTATGGTGGCAGAGTTTACAGATTTAAATCGGGGAATGGAGAAGACAGGAACTTTTACTATGAAGCGGAAGAAGCTCTTTCAGCTTGTTGGAAAGGCAAATTCCAATCTTGCTGATGTAATTCTAAAACTTGGTCTCTTTGAAAGGTGATTTTTCTTTCGTAACTTTAGCTTAGTAGTTGCTTGTTGATATTCTCTAGAATGGGTATATGAAATCATAAATGGTTCACTTCAAATTGGAAAGTTCATTGCTAATAAGGGACTTATGTTATCATTAGCTTTGAAAATTGACTACAATATTAGATAACATCAACTCATTGTCAGGATATCTACTTCTGAACTAAGTCAAACCAACATTTAGCTTACTGAGATGAAGCTGTCCTATTATCTAAAAACTGACATTCTTGTTTCATGTTAAGTACTTTGTTTCTTTACAAGTCATTCAAAATTAAATTCAAACTTTCAATCTCAGGTTGGTCCATTTGGGGATTCATTTCAAATTTACATTGTAGCATATTGTCCTGGTTTCATTAAGTCTTGGTGTTTATGCTCTGTTTGCTTTCCTTTCGAACAATGCAATGATTGTGTTGTGTGCTTGAAGAACGTTTTGATTTCAAAATGAACCTCTGCACGCTTTGCCTGCTGATGAACACTAGATCTCTTGCCAACTTCAACACACTTTGGTTGTCACAATAATGTACAATTGTGCTGATTTGTTCTACTTGCAAAACATACTCCACATTTACATTTTCTCACAGTCTGTAATTACCAAAGTTGTTAGACTTAGAGTCAGCTTGGACTTGGCAAGACCTTTAGCTTGGAGTCAATTCGAAAAAATGAAAAAAGAATATCAAATATTCAAAATTTAATTAAAAAAACAATATATTCATGCATAACCATGTAAATTCAAACAATTAGACACCAAATATGCAAGTTTTATGATTTTTATTGTTTGTAAGGGTACATGTAGGGAAAATCACATTGACATACATAAACAAGAAGTTCTTAGATACAAAAATTAAAGTTTTGAGTCATAATACATAAACACCGAAGCCCTAGATGGCTTGAGGAGATCAAAAGCAATCAAGTGTAATCTAATGAGGACATGCTATGTCATGAGTCACGAGTCATGACTCGAGATTCAAGATCATTGTTATAAGACAATCCCTCAGAAAAGATCCTTTAGTTTGGCCTCTACACCGATTTACTCCTCTCTTGAAGGGCTGGTCTTGAAGGTCTTGTTACGCACCAAAATGTGTAACCCCATACGATAAAAAAATTCTCCTACATTTGGACAACCAACCATCCAGAAACCCTCGATATTCACTTCTTGATGACAATATGCCATGTGCCTCCGCCATCTGCATCAACTACATACTTCTCACCATTTGACATTTCCTCTTGGATGAAGGTGGGCTGCTATTCAAAAAGTACTTTGATCATTTTGCAATTGGGTGCTTATACTTGCTTGTTTTGGGTACTTAGCATAGATAAAGGGATGATCTGGAAGATCGAACGATCTTAACTATAAATCTGTTCTCTCACCTTACTAGGGGGGTTAATCTTTAGCCCTAGTCCAGTGAGACCTCCCTTGAGGCCTTAGGGTTATAGGAGGGGCACTACTTGGGAGACCTAGATTGAGATAGTGTGTTCATTTTCCCCTAGATCATACTTGACACTTTCCATGGCACATTAGAAGCCCATTATACCACCTCCATTCTTTACGTCTAACTTGTCATTGGCTCATTGGGATTTGGCACCCTCATGTCCACACTCCTTGTGTAGGGCTAGAAACATCTCCCTAGAGGTTGATGCAACGAAAAGAATGGAAAAGCATATCATGGACACAATAAAAGAAAAGAGAAAATCAAAATACAAAAGATGGTCGGGACATAAGATAACATGTGGGAAAAAGCCTTGCATGAGCTCTACCCTCATTTGGCCATCACCTGATTCCCAAGCAGTTGATGCTCCATTACATTAATAGGAACCTTTGCATGTCCCAACCATGATGAGCAATAAATTGTCTCATCTTAAGGGTAATATTACATGCTATGTCATAAAGATCAGGCTCTAACCCTTGAGCTATGCATCGTAATAAAAAGCATTATCAAGAAGAGCTAGAAGGCGCACTAGAGGGTGGAAAAGGCAACCGAGTAGGATAACACATGCGTCCACGATTTGTTAAATTGGACAACTAGGTCCAAACTCCATGTTGTGATGCTCAGATGAAGACACCAATATTTTTATTGGGTTCCTCTTTCGGAGAGGTGCAAGGTTGATCTAAAGATCATCTTGATCCGATAAGCAGAACATTTATTTTGAATTTATTTTCAATACTTTCAAAATATGTGCAGGTCGGCCTTAAGGTTCTACACCCCCAGCAAATGTGTCACACACCCTCAGTTATTGATATAAATAGAGTCAACGTTGGAGGACATTTCACTCATCTTATCCTCACACATTCTCTCTCCTCTTTTAATTGGTTCGAGCTCCTTGGAGGCAATTTTCTGTTCACATGTGTGAAAGGAAGACGAAGATATTTTTGCTGCAGTAAGGGTTTCCATAGCAGGTTTGACCAGCGTTGACTTTGGTCAATGATGGGTCTAAAGGAGTTGAGTTTTGGCATAGACTTCGATTTATGCAGTTCGTACTTTTTGGCACAAAAATCGAGGTCAAAGGTTGACCATAGATTGTGCTGCGTTGGCTTTTACTTGCTGCTGTTCTGCGTTGACTTTTATGGGCAGTGTTGACGTTTTTGGGGTTGACTTTGAGTTGATCATTTGGCTGTTTTGAGGGTTGTGACACATTCTGGGCTGGCTGACCAAAGAGACTTTGCTGGTTGAAGCATCCTGCTGATCGCCGTAATGCACCAACAAATATATATTTTTCTGGCTTGTCTTCTGTTGATCCTCTGGTATGTTCTATCAACATTTTACTTAATGATTTATGTGATTGCTGTCTAGTATTGAAGAGGAAGTAAAGTGGCATCAAGCATAGAACATCTACATAAATTTACAGGATTGCTCCCTCCATTTACATCTATACAATTAGGATGTGGACTCTCCATCAGCTGGTCCCCTTGACCATGACACTTGGCCGTGAAGCCTTTTCCCCTTCATTACCACTCGTTTACACTAACACCTATTGATTGAGGGGTTGGCCTCGGAAATGCCACCTCCCCTTTGGGGTTGGAAGCACCTAATAGGGTTGGCCATTAGCCACCTCTATCAAGGTAGGGAACACCTTTATGGAACTTGGTCTAGTTAGGTATCATAAGATAACCCAATTTTGAAGCATTAATATGCCCTTAACATGCAAGTTTGGTCCACTTAGATGATTATATGATCTCAGTCTCTGATGAATGGTTGCTTTCACTGGAGTTTAAGTTGGTTTTGTTAGGTGGCCCACAACAACCTAAGCCTTGATGGACACCATGTTGAAAAGTGTAACTTGGTTAGGTCTTCACAATGGCTTGTAATTATGATTTTATGTAAATAAATAAGACAAAAGAATAATAAATGTATTATGTTACTTGCTTCATGGGTTTCATGAGCAAGAAGTTTTATTATAGGTCAAAGACTTCTTCTTGATGTCTTTTAGGATTTGTCATCTTGTCATAAATGTAATTAAGAGTCATGTATATGAAGTCACGATACACATGTAAAAGACATGTCATTCATGTAAAAGTTACATTCCAAGACATTGTCACTATACCTCTTGAAGTCGGTCAAAAGATGGATAATATTTTCTATATGTAGAAGTTGGCTTACCTCCATGTTTCATGTCGGCCTAGATAGAAAGATCAATCACTATATAAAAGGTGACTCGACCTCATTGTAGCACCAAGCAACTCAGACATCTTTGCAATATAAGGTGCGGATCACAGTGCGAAGAGTTTAAGGGTAATACAACGAAGAGGAGGAAGATAAGAAGTGCGTAAGGGTCTCCATATATTCGGATTAGGTTTGTACCTCATCTTTGCAATCTCAGCATAGGATAAAGGTTTTTTTAGGACTACTACAGTTCGGTCTAAGGCTATCATCAAGTGTAGAAAGGTGCTGAAAGGAGGCCGAAGGGAGGAGACTCTTGGGGACCGAAGAAAGAAGATTATTGGAGGCCGAAGATATTGTGTTAAGGACTGCGAAATAGAGATTGAGACTCTCTAGGTGACAGTGCAAGACAGTGCGAGAAAGATGGACAGAAGTGTGAAAGTCGAGGAGAGCAAGAGATAGTGACAAGTGTCTTGGAGGAAAACTTGTGTCAAGTGTCTTTGTCGAGGGTCTTGGTATTCGTCAATTGAAGCATCTATAAGAAGAGATTTGCGGGTTTTCCCCTCAAGAGGAGGGGTTTTGGCCTTGGATTGCAGCCTACATATTGTCACTGTTCTTATTGTTTTGGTAACTGTTTGATGTATTGCTTATCGTAATAACAAAAATCAAAGAGAAAGAAGCTAAAGTATAACACAAGCAGTTATCAAGTAAGAGAATTGAATTAAACATTGCCCTATTAAATTCTCAACAACCCACTCCAAAGGTACCCAGGCCTTTCAAAGAGTTTGATGACCTAGTAGATGTGGTGTTTCCTACTTACATCAAAGTGTTGGGCCTTATGAACTTGAGCAGATGATACATGTCCCAGAGCACTCCCAGGACCCAGTACGTTGATCTTCTTTGATCCAACACAGAGGATTCTTGATGATTTAGAGCCCAGATGAAGATGATATTCCATGGGATTTTTAGGGAGGGCTTGTTGCACATGATGAAGCTTTAACGCTGGAGAGATGAGGCACTACATTGACCATTGGAGACCCATGGAGATGACATGGTGTCAGCCCAGTTGGATTTGGGATCGCTGAGGATGATTTGAGGTGGATTTGAGGGACACTCCTCAAATGATGGATGGTCCTGGCACACAGATACATTTTTATCCTTCATCTCATCATGACATGACATTTGGAGCCCAAAAAGGGCATGGCATCAACATTTTTAAGTCTTACAACTCACACGTGTGGGTCATTTATGGGATAATTTAGCATTAAGCTAGTGGGTTGGGTTGTAACCAAAGGTTTGTTGTCAAAATTGTTTTAAGGGCTTCTTAGGCTAATAGGTAGACCTCATATAAATATAGGTCACCTCACATTTGATCATCATCATCACTTGTGGACTATTTCGTCCTCCTTAGAGGATTTTAATCTACCTATTGTAGCTTTGTATTCTTTTGGAGATGTCATCTTTGTGGATAACTTTTCTTTTGGAGACTAGCTCTTGTTGTGGAGACATCACTTTGGGATAATAGAGGATTTGTTCATGCATATCTTGTGAGTAATTTTATTGTTGATTTCTTTTGATGGTTGTTGCATGGAATCATTTTTGCTAGGGTTTTTGTGTTCTTGTTAATATATGATATCTTGGTAAAATATTGTATGTTTTAACTTAAGAATATATGACATCTCTTGAAGACCTTCAAGTAAACCTTCCTCTTGATTTTATCTCCTCATAGTGGTAACTAGGGTTTTTCTTTCCCTTACTCCCTTCTAGGGTTTGATATCTCCATAGTAAGTTTCCCTTAGACTCCATCACCCAAGGGACAAGCACTAGCTTCCACTTAGGTGATCATACCTCATTAAATATCCCCTTCAAACCTATTTTTCTCTCTCTTCTCCATGTTTGGCCCTTGAAGGAAAGCCGCTAGGATAGGGCATGCAACCAAATTCGATTAGGGGAAGGATGTTGGCTTGTTGTGAGGTCATACACGTGGATTGAATATCATTGCATCAAAATCTAGCATTTTCCATAGTTAAATTTGCCTCTTTAGGGTTGGCATCAGAAGCCCTAGGTAATATTGCCTTAGGGAAGCCTTAAGCTAGCATTAAGGCTTCAACTTAGGGCTTGTTGAAGGCTTATGGCTCCTTTATTGATCATATTATCTCTTCATAAGCCTTTTCTTGGTCTTATGCACCTTGGTAGGCCATTACCATTGATTATTCCTTAAACCCTAGTTCATAAGTGCCTTTAATAGGCCTCTTGAAGAACACACTATTCCTTGTCCTATTGGATTGAGCCTTGTCCTTAGTTTGAGTGCCCTTCTTGAGCTTATTGATTCATCACCTTTGAACCATAGCCTTAGAATACCTATTAGGTGACTTATATTAGGAAACCTCCCTTGTGAAAATCCACTAAAGAGCAGGAGGTGGAGTGCTGTGATGACAATGGACTTCCACCTCATTGTTGTCCCTCGCTCTAGTTCTTGTCTTGTGAGCTCCCCTCATAAGACTCGCTAGATTTTGAGGCAACAAGTTTGACACTTGACTTGTCCACCTCTAGTGGACTAATCAGCTGTAGGGCCATCTAATTAAAGTTGTCCTTTTGAAACTGTGGTTCCTTAGTGTTCATGTCCGCGTTTAAGAGGGGATCAATTTTCTCCAAGATTGTTATCAACGATAAATGTGTTGGTCAATTGCTTTCTCCTCAACCAAAGATTGTATTGCACTGAGATGGAATCATTCAAATTTATTTACTCTAATTATTTCTTTCTTTTGTGAATGCACTCAAACCAAGGTTATTGGGAGCTTCCTCCCAAGTACCCCTCCCACCTCAAAATCACATTTTGAGTGGGAGTGTCTAGACTCTAGGGATTGCCCTTGGGAGCATGCTCCCTAAATCAGGAGTACACTCCCTAAACTGGGAGTGCACTCCAAGCCTCTTTGGTGTAATCTTTGCCATTGTCAAGAACATGATGCTCTCTTGGACATTCCCAGACTAGGGAGTTCACTTCCCATGAACTAATGAAACATTCCCCATGTGCTCCCTAACACATCTATATGCTCCTGTCCAAAAGGGAAAAAGTGAGCTTTTAAAAAAAATTCTCTTAAAAGTGGGATTGTTAGAGCAAATTCTTTCAATTCTCGAGATAAAATCCAGAAGTTCAAATGTGTGATCCACTACACCTTAGAGGGGGCCACTCTCACCTCACCAACCCTCTTCTAAAATCTATCCAACTCTCCTCTAGCTCATGAGGGGTTCTCCTTTTAGATCTTAGAGATGAAATGACCTGATCAAACCAAGTCAAGAGGTCTTTGATGCTTCTACTTCACACTCCGCCAATCAAATGATCTAACCAATTAGGGTTTGGGTGGAAGGTAGGATTGCTAGGTTTCTATAAAGTAATCAGGTTTATAGTTCAAAGGGAATGTCCCCAAACATACACAACCATGAGAATCCCTGGAGAGTGGAAGCCTAGCAAAACGACTTTTATGTTTTACAAAAAAGGTATAAAGTGATGGAGAATGAAGGATAAATCCCTTAGCTTATCAATGAATTTCTAGGCATATGGAGTCAGACAAGGAGGAATTCTATGGAAGAGGACCGATGGGAACGATTTATGAGAGCGAGAAAAAGCTACATTGAGGTTTCTCTACTCCAAAAACTGTAGTATTTTTCAATCAAATTGGAGATAAATTGCAAGGAAGCTATACGAAGTTTCCTTATTGGAAACTTGATGATAATCTTGCAAAGCAGATGTAAGCGTTGTAAGAGATTCGACACATTTGGTGACATTTCAATGCATCCTTAATTCTACAACAATACAAGATGGACGAAGGTGCTTACAATAAATTTGCACAAAATCACCATAGAATCATCTTTTATCGTCCAAGAGAAATCCATCCAATCATAATATCCTCGCCAAGACAATTTCACTCAACTTGCAATATCCATAACGACTTTAGAAGGGAAAAATTCATAAAAGACTTCAAACTAGCTATGGGATTTCTCCCCAAAAACTTCATGAGAGAATGAGGTGAGAGCTGTCTATTTGTAGGAGAGAAACTCAACTCATTATTACAATAAAATAATATTTTCTAAGCTAAAATCCCCTACTTTAGACTAAGGAGGGGCAAAAGGCCCTTTCTACAAATTAATTAATATAGATTAATATAAAATGGTGCTTCTAATGTCACATGTACAAACATTTGGGGTTCAAGCCCTCAAAAGATGACTCGTCTCGACAAATGAAGGGCAAAAAGAGGGTTATCGTGTAGTGTCCAACGTCGAAAGGCCCTTCAATGTGCAAGAAACCTCAAATTATTCTTCAAATGATGTCTTCCATTGACTTTCCAAGTGGGTGTTCAAGCTCCGCAACTCCACCAACAACTCTTTAAAGGGCTGGTTTCTTCAACAAAAGTGCAAGACATTACACCTCCTCCAAGATGCCATTCCTTGCTTGCGAAGGCTTACCCACAAACAATTTAGTTATTGCAACATGGTTCCACCTTCCAATACTAGCTCACAAGTTAAGGGTGAACCCATTTTTCTTCATAGAATCAACCATAACCACCCTTTAAGCAGTAGATACTCCAAAATTTTCCCTATATGTGGACATGTGAACATGCAAATCCCCTAAATGGTGCATCATCTGTTGAGAAGAAGAGTACCGAGGAGGTGTTTCCTCGTGCTTTTTGACTTTGGCCTAGGAAAACACATCATACACCATTTTAGTGGGTGACTTAATGAGTTATTAAAGTCATGTGACTTTTTAGTCACTTTATGTGATACAAAAAGTGCATAGTACTTTATATTATTAAAGTTTTTTTATGTTTTTAAAGTGATTTTATGAGGAAAAAGGTACAAGGTACAAAAATAAATTAAAGTGACTAGGGAGGCTCATTAATGAAGGGGGAGACATAAAGAGGGGGTTAATGGGAGATTAGATCTCCACCCTTAATCAAGGAGAGCTGAGATCTAATCTCAACCCTTGATCTTAGGGACAAGTTTCTCTCAACATAATGAGACCAGAAAGGGAAAAGGGCAAAAGAGAGGTCTCATTCTTCAAGTGCAAGAGTTGGAGAAGAGAGGAAGAGAGGAAGAGGAGAAGTGAATGCTGTGATAGCCACCATTTGCTGAAGGAGGAAAGAGTTGCAGCAAGGAGGAGATCAAGCACACAATTCTAAGCTGGGATTGAGGCACAGATATCGAGAAGGTACAGGCAGGAATCCCAACATGAGTTTCGAGGAGGTTCAACTCTCAGACAACGCATTTTTCGAGGCTGTACAGTGGGATTTTGGAGGCAAATTCTGGCTCGAAAATCGAGAAGTTTAAGTGGTCTACACAGATTTTGGGGCAGAAAAGGGGCTGTCAGTGGCACAAAAAACAAGTGTTGTCAGTCAATCTGCAAACATGAAATTCGAGGCAGAGTTTTTGAGTTTGTGGCCTGAGTTTCAAGGAAGAAATTAAGGGCAGAGGTGCGAAGTTTGAGGGACTGACAAGCTGACCAGTGGCACAGAGTTTTGGAGCAGTGATTGTTGAGCTGTGCACAAATTTCAAGAACAATGGCTCAGTTTCCTAGACATCAAGGAGAGATAAGTATCATGTGTAATTAATGCTGTGTAATAATTTCTCTGAGATAAGAAAAAATAAAATCTCCTTCATACTGGTTTTCCCCTTGTGTGTTTGACAAAAAACAAGTGCGTCAAATTTTATGTGTGCTTGTCTAAATTTCCTTATTAGCTGAAAATTTAAAGTGAAGTAGAGGTAGCTCTTTAGTGTTTCAGTTCAAATGGTATATTCATGTTTATGTCAACATTTAACCATGGCGTTGGGCATTAAACAATGATGTGCAAAGTAAATTGAAACCGGGGTAGGCTACAACAAATTTAAATTTTCTACATGGTATCAGAGCACTTGTGAACCTCAACTAATAAACAACAAATCTACAACAAGCATAAACCTGCCTATATATTATTGAATTTTCCATGACACATGAGAATCTGGGTATTATTTTAGAATCTTTGACACAAACACACTCAAATACCTCAACCATCCTACTTTGCACAACAGAAAAATACAAATAAGTGAATCAACTAGCGCACATGACAGTTTTTAAAATTTTCATCCCTTCTTCGTTATATTAACAAGCTATAATACAACAGTCTAGGGCTCCCATACCAGGGATCATGACCCTCATACAATTACACTGATACAAGAATACAAACTGGGGCTTGGAGTCAATCCCTTCGACTGCCAATCAACCCTAAACAAGACAACACCTGACCTACTTGCTGATGGTGGCCACAAACAACCCTTTCAGTCCATGTGTCTTGAACACATCTGCTTTTCCATCTGCTCCCAATTTGGAGCAACACCAATCTGCCCTACAACTGATCATTAGTCCATCAGCGAATCAACACATAGGGTCTTCTTGTGAGTTGTTCACAACTCCGTTTGTGAGCAGCTCCTAAACTGCCCACTGCTGCTCCTCAACACTTGGGGACTTCTTCCCTCTATTGCCTTCTTGTGCTGCTCCAATGAAGGCAAACTTAGGGCATGGAGGGCTGCCCACTATGACTGTCAAAAGTCCTCCAACAGTCAACTTAGGGATGTCAATCTGGCTCTCTTGGCTGCAGTCCCTGAGCTCAACTTCTCTGCCACTACTAGCAGATACTAGCAGATTTGAAGTCCATCTCACATCTGCACTCAGGGCTCTCTGTAGAAGTCACCTAACAAGCCTCTTTACTGTACTTTGACTGCCATACACTAGTCCCAATCTAGACCACTATCCTGCACTGCTATTCCCACACTGCTTCAGATCATGCACTGCTTCTCATTTTTCAGATCTGCCCATCTTCAGTCAAACTTTGGGCCACCAAAATTGCCCTCTCCTAGGGCTTGTTAATCTACCTTCTAACAGTGAATAGGCTGCCTCCTCATCACTGTTCTTGGCTCTACTATACTTCTAACTACTTTTGATAACAATGTACTTTAATAGAGCATTCAATTCTGATATTTAGAGCATAGTAATCATTCAACAACTACACTTGAAAAATCACTACCATAAACAGTAGCAGAGCAGAAGAGAGCAGTAGAATATATAGACAATGCACAACAATATTTTACCCTGGGAAAACCCTTCTCCTAGGAGAAAAGCCTAGCAACCTTTCCTTAATAGAGAGAGAGTAATCCAATATCCATTGTTTCACAAATAAAACAGTCAAAGGTCAACCCTTTGACAATTCAATAAATCAGTTCAACACTTACAAAAATATACCTGAGATAAACTAGTCAAAACTGGTCAAACCTCCTCAAAATTTGGTCAACACCTTGGTCAATGCTGCAGTCAAAGTTGCAAGTCTGAACTGTAGCTTCAGTCAACAGGGTCAAACAGTCCTGCAGTCAGATCTGCCTTAGACCTGTGGTCAACGCAGGTCAAATATCACAGATTGCCTCGATCTCTGTGCCTACAAGTGCGGCCTCGCTGGTAGAATCCAAATCCACAAAAATCAGTCAAAGGAGAATTCAAAGGTCCTGGTCAACATTGGTTAATGCTGCTCTGTGCACTGGAAAAGTCAGCTGCAGGAAATCACAGAAATTGCAGTCAAACATATCCACACGTGTGAAGAGGAGAGAGAAAACTCGCTGTCCAAGAAGAGATGTTGAACTGCCTAATCATGTGAGGAGATGGAAGAAGATGTGTGTTGTGAATGTGTCAAAATGATCTCAACTCAACTTATATTTATACAAGTCAATGTGGGTCAAAGGTCATGTCTCTTGGGCTTCATATGACTGTTGGGTCGACCTTGGCAAAAACCACCTCTGTGGGCTTGACTTCAAAAATACATTTATGCTTGTCAGAATCCATCATGTGTGAGGTCAAAATTGATCCTCCCGAGAAGAGGAGTCCAATGCTAGGGCCTTCAAAAAATGGATTTCTTCCTTGATTTGAAAATAAGCAATCTGCAAAATAGCCTGAAAACCCTAGACGTCTAGGGTTTCTAAGGTCTCCAATGCCAATTTCTTCTTCAATCCTGAAACAAATTTAGAATAGAAACCCAAATACCCAATATAAAAAAAATAAATTTAAATTTCAAAACCCTAAAACCCCAAAACCCAAAATACTATACAAAATCTTAAAACTCCAAGACCCAAATTAGCAAAATAATTTACAAATTAAATCTACAAAAGTATTTATAAAATTTACAAATATACAAGGGTTTTGAAAACAATTTTTTGGGGAAATAAAATTTTTATTTTATTTGATGAATGGCTAAAAACACATTAGAAACCCCAATGTACACTATAGCCTTAGCGAAGATTTAATCCACCACAAAATTATTTGGGATCCAAGCAATATGATTCTTGCCCAAGTTTGTGAACTTGGAGGCCAAGGACTGAAATACACACTTGGCTTAGACCCTCAAGACACATGCCGATTTCTACGACACAACATGATCTAGTAGACCAAGTGATTTATAATAAAATAATTTAGCCAACTAGCTTAAATTATTCCCAAATCACTTTTACATTAGACTCGACTAAAACAATAGGACTCACTTAAGACTTTGACGTAGAAGTCCACCCTAGCTTTGGGGTGAGGCTGGAGGGAAAATACTCTGTCGACCATTTGTGTTTAGAAACACAAATGAGTCAGTGAGACGAAAAACCTCCTAGGATGAAACTTTCCACCAAAATAATAGGTTTCCCTAGGTTGATACATATTTTCAAGGTCTTACTAGCATCATTTACATTACATAACTTACAGAATGAGTTTACAATGACATGTAGACTACTGATAGATGCCCCGATCCTGTTGAAAAAAATTGGTACTTCCGCTTCCTTGGAACTTTGACAAATTGAGTGCTACATGCCCTAAATCTGCTTTGGCTGATTTGGATCTTCAATGCAATACCCCTGCGCCTTCCTTGTATTTTAAATTTAGATAACCATGGTATGTTCTATGCTATGTTTAATGCAGTTTACTTCAATCTTTCTTATTAGCCCAATTCAGATTTGCAATCACATAACCATTGAAAGTAAATGCTGATAGAACATAAAATTAAATCGACAAAAGACAAGCCAATACAAGATACAAGAATTTGTATTTCTTCTTATTCAGCAAAGATAGAGAAAATTGTTTGTTACAGCAGTCAACACGATGCCCTAGCCAGCAAAGACTTCGCTGGTCAAACCATCCCTTTCAACCTCCAAATAGGTTCAGTCAAACTCGGTCAAAGTCAGCTTTCCTTCAAGGTCAAACTCACCCCAAAACCAGTCCACAAAACAGTGAACGCACCAGTCAAATCTGCGGTTAAACCAGTCAACGCTATGGTCAAAGGTCAATGGTTGACCTCAATTTCTGTGCCCTTCAATGCGGCCTTCTAAAATCAGAATTTCTGAGCAGAAAATGCAGTCAAACAATGAGGGTTGACCCAAAGTCAATGCTGCCAGAAAAACCCTAAAACAGTCCAAAAATTGCAGCTTCTTGTTTCACACGTGTGGAGGAGAGAGAAGCTTCTTTAAGGCTGTATGAACCAATCAGATGAAGGAGAGATGTGTGAGATGAGTTGATGATGAAATGAGCATCATGTCTCTCCAAATTATATCCATGATTGGGGGTGTGACACATCTTTTGGGGCTTGTGAGCCTACATTACGATTCTGGCTGACCTTGACAATTTTCACATGTGTGGAAAATAAATTCAAAATATAAGTTCTGCTCATCCAAACAAGATGATCTTTAGATCAATCTTGCACCTCTCCGAAAGAGGAATCCAACAAAAATATCATCTCCATCTTCTTGTTGAAAAGTGTAACTAGGTCGATCTTCATATTGACTATGTAATTATTAAAAGAAGAAGACAAAGATAATAAAATGTATTTTGTACTTGCTTCATGGGTTTCATGAGCAAGATTTTATTATAGGTTAAATAGACTTCTTCTTGATGTCTATCTAGGGTTTTGTCTTCTAGGTTTAAGTGTGTCATATATATATATATGAAGCATCTAGTCTAAGAAATGCTCCAAGACCTAGTAAGAGAAAACGTGAATCAATGGCTTAATTCAACTCTACATCAACATTGAAAGTTAAGCTATTATGATGTGTTACAAGACGGCCTTCTAACAGCTAATAAGTTGGCCTATATGCTAAAGTGGCGGTCAGCCTAAAAGATAGTAAGACTATCTCTATATATACACTTGGTCTACGGCTCTTTTACGGGAATATTTTTCGGTGATCTTAGCAATTAAAAAGTGCGAGCTTTCTCAGTGGTTTAAGTGCGGATTATACCTATGTCAAGTGCAGATTTTACCTATATAAAAATGCGTATTCTCTTTGGCTTTATACAGAACTGAGATACGAATTTTGAAAACAAATGCAGGATTTCGATGCGGACATTTGAACAACATATTACACTGATTCAAGATTGAAGGAGAAGCGGATACATATTTGATGTTATATTGTGCTATGGTCATATCTAAAATGCAATACGGATCAGAAAGAGAAGTTCTGTGCGGATTTGAGGATGGAAGTTCACAGTGTCTCAGGACTGCTCAACGCATATATTACCGTGTGATATCTAAGTACCAAACAGAGCTGCGGTTTACCAAGAATAGTATGCGGACTGTCTCTTTTTGTTCATGGAAGATTGTGTGGATAAACCCAGAAGTAGTTACAGCGTATAGTGTTTGATTAATGCAACGTTTTAGGGCAGTGAGTATATATTGAAGTACAAATTTTTATGCAAACAGTATGCGGACTGTCCTGAAGCTAAATTGCAGATAAAAGATAAAGTTGGTATTCATCTCTAGTTCTTGTAAGGTTGAATCAGTGGTCTGGGAAATTCTTGTAAATATTCCACATAGACAGTGCAGTGAGAAGGTGATAGAAAGTAGGAAAGTAAATCTGAGATTTACTTTCCTAAAGTTCAGCCTATATATATATATCTCAAGTAACCGAAGATTCAACTGAATGGTAAAAGGAAGTACTGGTGCAGAACAGTGCAACTTGGCGAAGAGAAGGACCGGAATTGAAGGACATCAAAGCAGTGAGGACAAGGTCTTGGATGCATGAATAGGTCAAAAGTCTAATTCTGGGTCATGGTACTTGTCATCTGAAATCTATAAGAAGAATTTCTTGTGGGTTTTCCTCTCCAAGAGGGAGAGGTTTTGCCCTGGCTCTACAAGCCTAATTTGTGTGTCTTGTGTATTTTGATAATTGACTTGATGAAAGTTTAACTAAGTTAAAGAAGAGAAGACATAAGTAATCCAAGTACGCTCACAAGTAATTATCAAGAAGAGAATTTTGTATTAATCACTAGCCCTCCAAATTCTCAACATGGAATCAGAGCTAAGGTGCTAAAGGCAAAGGGCCATTCAACAAAAAGACTCTCAAGGATAAAAATTCAGTTTTCTAAAAAGCATCAAAGCAAAAGTCAAAGTCTACATTGAAAAGTCAAATCAGTCTGCAAGGAAATCCTCAAGCCATCTCAAGATGACTTTCAAACTTAATCCACACATCGAGGAGGATCCAAGATCACCTACTTTGAAATCAACCTAAGAGGGACTTCCTGCCATCATCTTCAACAAGGAAGTTGATAGAAGAAGAAAAACATCTACACAAGTAAGTATCTTTATGACTTCATATGAATCTATCAAAATGTCTTCTTTGCAAAGAAAGCAACAAACTGGTTAGGGTTTCAAACTTTCCTGCATGGAAGAAAAGGACAATAAAAGTCATGCCAAACATATGAAGGGAGATATAAGAGCCTAAAGGATTCTTACAGAATCCGTAAAAGACTCTTTCATCTCCGATGTATCAAATCTAGAATAATAATAAAAAAAAGAATATAAGAGAAATTGGTGGAGCGATTTCTCTAAGATGAATTCAAGTGGTGCTAAATGCTCTGCCAGAAGAATGGGGAAATTTCACTTCAGGTTTATATGGGAAGAAAGAAGCCACACCATTCTACAATTTAGGGTCTCTATGTAAAATAGAGGAAACAAGATTGAAAGTCGAAGGTGTTATAGGATCAAGTGAAGGGAATCAAGCCTTTCCAGCCACGTCGAGAAAGAAAGGAAGAGTCGGTAAGTTTGGTCCTCAGAATAGTATGGACAAAGCATGATGCTTTGGATGTGATGTGTTGTAGCTCCTAGAGACAACCTTGAGTTGCAAAAGACCAGTGCCTAGGACATCTTAAAAATCAAAGGTTAAAGGTGGGCAATTGTATAAATGCCTCTGACAGAATATGGGTTCAGAGAATAATGGTTTTGGTGGTTCCAGAATAGAGAAGAGCATTTGAGTTCGATTCATGTGAATTCCCCAAACAGTGAGAGGGCTCAGGAGGTTGTGAGGCTGATGACTTTTAGTTGGGCCAAGTATAAAACAACGAGCAAAAGCTTTAAAATGTGCGGAGGCGGTGAGGAAGAACAGAGAAGGAACCCACAAGAGACAGGCTTAAGAGATTTAAGAATCTGTCCCCCGAGTGATCTCAGAGGAAACATATATGAATGAGATATGGGCAACAACAAAGGTTCGTAGAGCGCAAATTAAGGGAGTGCGACAAGCTTAATACATGAGCTTTAACACACGAACGTTATGCAAACACTAATTCACGAATAAAATTTCAGACTACCAGCGGCTACCTTACACGGACCTTCAAAGCAACATAGTATGACAGATGATTATACATAAAAAGAGATTACTGATAACAGAGGAAAACAGATACATACTACTTGTTGCTCCATCTGGAATCCAAATAATAGTGTTGTGTTATATTAAGTTCAAACAGCTCTCCCAAATATGTATCTCAGAGCACAGGGAGCACAATCATACAAAACTACAACAAATTTCTTCCAAAATTCGAGAACCTTACTTTCATCTTATAACCTACTATATATAGAGTTTCCTGGAGGGTGTACGGTACTTGATCATTTATGATCGACCCATATCTATGAAATCAAAACATGCTACCTAACTTGCAGAGCGTACATTGAGCAATTACTTCTGTACTGAGAGAATTAAAATAGGAATGGGGTGAAATTGAGATTTCACCAGCAAAATCATCAAAATTAAACCAAAAACAGAAAGGACACGGTTGCCCATTGAGGCTAATAATGGGAGCCATCAAGACGGTATGGCAAGGAGCGGTCGTAGGTGTACAGGCTGACTGTCATTTTACGATTCCATCTATTGCCTGCAGACCTCCACTCTCTCAGTCTGGGGATTTCCACTTAATCCATTATGAAGAGGCCGGTCGTACTGAGTGCACCTGGTTCTTTAGCGGAGATCTCCTGAGCAGACCACATAAACCACAACTGTATGTTCTGCCTCAAAAGCCCATGCGGTGTTTTGAATTGCAAAAACAAGAACTGGATTTCGGAGGGGGTCTCAAGTGGTAAGCGGTATCGGAGAAGGGGGGTGCGAAATGACGAGAGGACGACACGTGGAGGAGTGGGCGGTAATGGATACCGCCCATTTCGGACCCCCCCATGGTTAAAGTTCGAAAGCTGCGAGGGGTGCGAAATGAAACAAGGATCGTCGGATGCATTGGGGTGAAGCAGAGGTGATGGAGGGATGTGAAGGGCTTAGTGGTGATGAGATGTGTGACAACGAATGAGAACGGTGGGAGTGATGGGAGGGGCCCAACTGCATCGCAATCGCAACTCTTTACCATGAAGCAGTAAAGGTAAACTCTAAAATGTGCGATGTGCGAAGTGCGGGGAGAAGGTAAGTGACGTGGAGGGAAGGTGGGACCGGACTACATCGCAAATTGCAAACTTTAAGTTTTAAGTATAAGCAGCAGGGGTTTAAAATCTAAAACTTGCGAAGTGCAAGGAGAGGGACCCACCCACATCGCTCATCACATAATTTAGTATTCGAGAAATAAGGTAAACGCTTAAAACCGCGAAGTGCGATTTGCGCTGATTTGAGGCGGAAAGGCAGAAAAGGTAAGGTTTAGTGATTTTCAAGGGAAATGGAATGAGAAGGGGCGTGGCAGGTGGCTGGGTCCCACTGCCATCGCACATTGCACTTCGACATTTTTAACTTTTACCCTTTGCGCCTATCTTGCAACACTTGTGCTCTGCGACTGCGGTTTTAATCTATGCCGTTGACCGATGCTCGGATTAATGGTCCTCAGTGCTCCCCTTGATGTGGTTTGTCGACCTTGTCTCTTTGGTTGCACCCAGTCTTTTCTTATTTGTTCGTGGAATACTTGCCCCGTGTTCACGACAAGATCTGCTTTAGCATTCCCGACTTGACCTGAACGCGTGCACGAATTGACCCAACCTCGCTCAGGACTCTTCCCTTGTTGTTTTTCTATCTTAACTGTTTCTCTGCTGCCTTTGTCTTGTGATTTCCTTATAGGGACCACTTCTCCATGTTATGTGCGGTCATAGGCCAACGTTGGCTCCATCTGGGGACAACGTGCTATTCTAAGTGTGTTGAGGACCTGTAGACCTTGAATGCCTGTGCTTTATTGGGCTCATGGAGTCACAAATACATGCTGATTAGACAAAGTTTTATACCAACAGTCAAGTGGACACAAAAATGGAAGATGAAATGAAAGATGAAATGGGAGGAATGTAAACAAAGTGGAGTATAGACAGTGGAATGATATATACAATGAGCTGGATTAGTCCTCGTCAGTGATGAAAATAGAATTTGAGGAACTGCCCATTCATGGGCGCCTCAAGTATATCTCCTTCCAAGTTCTCCAGGGAAAAAGTATTGTTGCCTTGAACTTCTGCCACCATGAAAGGACCAAACCAGAGGGGGTCGAACTTCCCATGTTTCCCTTTGTCCGTTCTCCTGACATCCCATCGTAGCACCAAATCGCCTACTTAGATTTCTCTATCTTTGGCTCTTTGGTCAAATAAGCCTTCCATTTTTTCTTGATATTTTGCCAGTCTGAGGCTTACCTGCTCCCGTGTTTCATTCAACTCCACCAATTGATTCATTCTTCGGATAAGGTCATTTGGCTCCTCCTCACTCTCTTGTAAGAGTCGGGCCACAGGCAATGCAAGCTGAATAGGGAAAACTGCGGCCCTGCCATACACCAGTTCATAAGGGGACTTTCCTGTGGATCTTTTCGTGGTGATGTGGTTTTCCCAGAGCGCAAACTTGAGCTGGGAATCCCAGTTCTTTTGATTTTCATTGATGGTCTTCTTCAAGATCCTCACCTGTGTCTTGTTAGATGATTCTGCCTGCCCATTCCCCTATGGGTAGTATGTAGTGGAGTGGCCCAACAAGATGTTGTAACGCTGATAGAAATTAACAAATTTAGCCTACTTGAAAGCCTGGGCATTATCTGTAATGATTTTAGCTGGGCATCCAAACCTAGCTATTATGTTCTCCTCCGGGAACTTGATCACCACCGAATCTGTAGCATTTCTTGCGGGCACGACCTCTACCCACTTGGTGAAGTAATCTATAGCAGTGAGGATCCATCGACGCTAATTGCTAGAGGCAGGGTGAATCTCTCCTATGAAGTCAATCCCCCATTGTTTAAAAGGATCCTCAACATGTACTGGAATTAATGGGAGAGGTGCATTCCTTTGTTTTTTGGCGAACGCCTGACACTTCTCGCAGGCCTGGACATGGGCATGTACATTGGCAAACGACTTAGGCCAAAAGAACCCTGCCTTCAGGATCTTGTGTGTAGTGGATCGTCAACTGTAATGCCCGCCGCATATCCCTTCGTGAAACTCGGTCATCACGTGGTCAACTTCTTGCTCTGTCAAACACAATAATAAGATTCCCGCGGGGTCTCTCCAATATAGTCGCCCATTTGCCACAATGTACTTTTGAGACCTCAATCTCAAAGTGTGATACTTGGTCTTATCATAGTGAGGGGGACACCTCAACGTTAAAAGATATTCCACTATATCTTTATACCACGAGGATAGGAGGTACTTGACATGTGTTTTCTGAGTGGAAGATTCTACGCCTTAGTGTGTGCCTGTGTCTTCCTATGCCTCTGCTCTTGTCATAGACAGATTTATTCCGAAAGCTTGACAATTGGATTCAGACAGGATTTTTGCCAACCCTTGGCCTTTGATGAGTTTAGTAGGCTTTATCTCCAGCTCGTACTCCTGGATCTTGGCTATCCATTTTCCTCTCTTCCCTTCACTGTCACCCTGTACCAGAATATCCTTCACTCCTGCAGTGGGTACATAAGCTGTTATGGGTGATTGTAACACGTACACTCGGAACGCCTTCAGCGATTTGACCAGAGCATAAGCTTGCTTCTCCAGGATATCATATTTCAGTTCATCGTCTCGCAGGACTTGACTGAAGAACGCAATGGGCTGTTCATGCCCGTTGACATTTCTCTGTAAAAGTACTGCAGCTATTGTGTGAGGAGAGGCGAAGGAGAAAATCATGAACGACTTCCCATAATCTGGACCTGCTAGCACTGAAGCTTCTGCAAAGGCCTGTTTGACCCTATTGAAAGAGTCCCTGGACTCGGGGATCCATCCTATTCTTCTTCAACATCCCGGTGATGTTTCAGACAATCTTGGCATAGTTGGGAATGAACCTTACAAGGAAATTTATTCTTCCCAAGAACACCTGTACTTCCTTTTTGTTTCTCGGTAGGGGAATGCTGTTTATCACCTCTACCCGCTTCGGGTCGATCTTCACTCCCTCCTTAGTTACTATGTGCCCTAGTAACTTTCCTTCCTCCAAGGCAAACATTGATTTTTGAGGGTTCAGAGACAGGCCATACCTGTGGCATTTATCAAAGGTTCGACGGAGGTGCTCTATATGTTCAGCATCACCCTTTGAAAAGACGGTGATGTCATTCATGTAGATCACCACAAAATTGTCTTGCTCTCCTATGAAAGCAATGTCCATCGGCCACTGGAATGTGGCACCAATGTTTATCAGGCCAAAGGGCATTTGGGCGTACATGAAGGTTCACTAAGGCATAGTGAACTCTGTCTTCTTTTGGTCTTCCGAGAGCACTGTCACCTGATTATATCCTGAGAAGCCATCCATCATGGACATGCAGGAGGATCCCACCACCTTTTGCAAGATGTGGTCCATCTTCGGGAGGGGATAATTATATTTTAGTGAGGCTCTGTTCAGATTGCGGAAATCCACGCAAAGCCTGATTTCACCAGTCTTCTTTCTGACAGGTACCAGGTTCGCCATCCATTCGGAGTACCTTAGAGGGACAATGATCTTGGCCTGCAACAACTTCTTTATTTCCTTCTCAATGGCTGGAAGAAGAAGGGGATTGATCTGTCTCAACTTTTGCTTGTGAGGCTTGGCATCCTCTTTGAGCGGTATCTATAGAAATTTATGAATCTTAATTCTTATGCAGAAATTATTACTGTTAATCCGGTTAAGCTCTTCCTACTTAGATAAATTATCAACTGAATAAATTCAAGTTAACATCGAAGCAAAACACATAACAGATCTCTACCAAGTCAGATCTAGAATAAGCACATGCACACATTGACAAAGTGACATAGTTATTTCTGGACAAATAGTCCCCGGAAAAACCCAATGTGGGAAAACCGGTCTTTGGCTGCTGGAGGGTTCTATTATTAAGAATATTTCTGAATACACAACTCTGGGTTCCAGATCTGGAAAACCCTACAGAGAAAACTCTAGATCTACAGCTCTTGGTTGATCTAGGACCAAAAATACTGACTAATCCACACCCTCAAACGGGATTTACAAAACTCAGTCAAATCTAGGCCTAGAAACCCTAGTGCTGCACCTGAAATGCACTGCATCAGCCTTTGAAGCCTGTGAAAGCCTCTGCGTAAGCCTTGGATGGCCTCCAAACTCTCAGCGCTGCTTCTGGAAGGGACTGCGTTACCCCAGAATGGGTGACGCAGTCACTACACTGCTCCTGAAGGGACTCTACATTACCCCTGAAGGGTTTTCTGAAAATTACGCTGTCCTTGCTGCTGCTGCTGCCTTCCTCTGCGCTGTCCTTGAGCTGATCTCTTCTCTGCCTCTTGCGTATTCTAGACCCTGGGATCAAATCATCCCCTTGGTCTAAATTCCCCACTCTGCAGCTGAAGCACTTCTGAGTATTCTTAGCCAACCCTGCTCTAGAATCTCAACTAAGCTTTAGTGCTCTGCCGCTGTGTGTCTTTACAAATGACCCCAAGCCTTTCCTTTATACTTTTCTTGTTGACAAATCAACGGCCATGATCAGATCTTGAATCAATGGCTAAGATTAAAAGAAAGCTTGATCCGTGTGACTTAAGACAATTTCATCACATGTTTAATTAAATTCACTTTAATTATTTTATTTTCTTAAGTTTTAACTTAGGAAATACATTAAAATAATTAATTAATTTAATATCTCCTAAACCAGATGAAATTTACCAAATCCATTTCTGGGTCTTGTAGATCAAGTGTACTCTAGTCCTTCCACAAAGTTTGGGAGCTAGAGCACAACTGATGCTACCCCAAATACACAAAATCTCAACAGTATCTTGTGCTGTATAATATCAATATCAAAAGTCTTCAGATCTGGTATGACTAGGTGAAGACATCACTATATGACTGAAACAACTTGAGGTACTGCTCTTGGTATTCTTCGGGGACCCGTTTCGACAACTTTACCACCTTTGGATCTTCTTTTGTCTTAATGTTCACGTCCCTGACAGGCTCATCGAGGGTAAGTTTGCTGGGATTCACCAGGATATCATTCTTATCAAACAGTCTCTCCAATGGCACAAGGCCCTTCCCATCTGGTTTTTGGCTCCTCACTGTCGTCCTCCGGGACTGAATCAATCACCTTATTTGAGAACTCACCCACCGTTTCCATAAATCGCTGGACCTGCTCTTCATCTTTGAAGACTTGCCAATGCTTTATGTTGTCTGGAATGGAGGGGCGGTATCGCATTTCAGCCTCATATTTGAGTAAAGGATTCTGCGGGGGGGGGGGGGGGGGGGTAGAAAATTACTAGCAGCCACAACTAGTGAGTCCGCCATTCTGTTCTTTTCCCTTGGCATGAACTGAATGTTGAAAGAAGAAAAGAAGTTCTCAACTAAATCCCATACCTCATTCCTGTAGGCTCTGAGCTGCGGGTGTTTAGTTTGGCATTGGCTCTTGACTTGCTTCACTACAAGCTCTGAATCTCCAAACACCTTGAGATTCTGTATGTTCATGTTCCGCGCTGTCTGCAACCCCAACAATAGGGCTTCATACTCAGCGACATTATTTGTGGCCTCGATTTCCAGCTTAAAGGAGAGGGGGACCAAGCATCCTTCTGGTGATATCAAGAGTACCCCAGCCCTGTTTCCTTCCCGTGAGTAAGCTCCATCAAACTGCAAGGTCCATATTTCGTTTTCCCCTCTGCTCATAAGATTCTCCTGGATCAGAGGACAAATCTTCGTTTCTTGTAGGAAGATTTCGTCCTCCTCGAGCATAAGACAAGAGAATTCGCCCTCGTTAGTATATACCGGAGAATTCGTGGGACCATTAGCTTTGGTGACCATCTTCAGGAATTTGGACTCACGGTATAATTGTCTTTCCTCCCCACTGAATACTGGAATAGTGGCATAGGTGAGGTCAAGTTTTATGGATCCTCCAATCTTGGTACCCCAGGATCTAGACAACAACATTCCAAATCGAGCAGGGATATCGACCACAACAATGTCCATTACCACGCTTTTTGCTGGAATTTGGGCTAAATTTACTACCAGATCTTTTATCATGCCCAAGCATTTCACCCTCGTGGAATAAAAAGAATACAAATCTTTATATGGCCTGGTGATCTGTAACCCTAACTTCTCCATGACAGACAATGGCAACAAATTATGTGAAGCCCCAGAATCTAGCATGCATTTGTGAAATAACAGGTCATGTATAACCAGAGTCACATAGAATGGAGGAGTGGTTGAATCCAGCTCTTCTACGTGAGGTCCAAAGACTACCATGGGTCTTTCTTCTTGGAGATTGAGGCTGTCAGGGAGAGGGCCTACGCCCTGGGGCAGCATGAATTGAGAGACTTGGGCCCTGTATGAGGGTTGTTTTAGGAGCTCGATCAGGGGGATTAGGATCTTGACCTTTTCTAATTCTTTTTGGAGGCTAAAGGCCGTGGCTGCTTTTTCTGCGATAACTTCTTTGAAATGCTCTTTAGGAGGGTCGATCAGTTTCAAGGGTGTAGTTGTGGATTTCTCATTTTGGGGAGGATCAGAGCCCTGTTTCGAGGAGGTGGGCGTAGAGGCTTTAGGATGGGCAGACTCTTCTAAAGGCTTTTTCCCCTTACTAGCAAGACTAGAAGGGGTTTGCTCTCTTGATGTCGACTCTTCATCTTGTTCCTGCACTCGGGTTCTCTTCTTGGAGGACCTAAGATCATACTTCCTATGGAGTTGAGCTTGCATGAAATCCACAAACTGCCTGCAATAATTGTCAATCTCTTGATCCTCTAAGGGGACTTCCTTCTCTTCCGGCTCTTCTTGCACGGTGAGTTCACCTTCTTCATCCTCTGAGTAGGCAAGGAATTGATCTTCTTGATTGTCTGTGACTTCCCCGACCTGTCCCTCCATTTCCCCTTCCAGGTATAGAGGAGGTTGGATGTGATCTTTCTACTCTTTCCTTTCTCGCTGCAACAACTGTAGAGGGGGCTTCCGGTACTAGGGTTTAAACCCACGGTTTGGGATCATTTGGTTAGGACGAGGGGGGGAATTCTTGGCCTCCAATTCAAGCTTCACCAGCTTATTTGAGAGGTTCTTGATCAACTTATTCATCTCTTCGATTCTAGAATCTATATTCCTGTGACCCCCTTTCTTGATTAGAGGTAGAAGCCTCCTCCCTATCCCTTCTTCTGGCTTCATGCTCTGTCTTGCCTTTGAATTTACCAGTAGAAGAAAAATTTGCTTCTACCTCTAGTGCATCAGTCTGAATCTGATCCAGAGATGCAAACTTTCTTTCTCTTAGGGTGAACCCAAACTTTGGTTCAAAAGCTCCTATGAAGACTGTTGATAATTTGTAGGGCTGAGATTAATACAAAAATACTCTTCTTGATAATTATTTGTGAGCTTACTTATGTATTCTCTTCTTAGTTAATCTTTCATCAAGTCAATTATCAAAGTACTCAGTCAAATGCAGAAACAGAATTATTTTTTAATTTGTAACTGAATTTCTTGAAATGTAGTTAGGAAGGAAAATCTCTGATTTACCTTCCTTAGTTTTAGATTAGCCTTTCTTCTTATGATCACTGTCTTTGACTTTGACAAATTCTTTCCTTAGATACTTCAAACTCAGAGATGTCTGTATGGTACCCTTCCTGCACCTATCCGCAATCTTGCTGCACCACTTCGCTATTCTGTACCTTGTTGTACCTGTTTGCAAACTGTACTTTCCTGTACCTTCGTCAATCTGCTCCCTCCTGTATCTTCCGTAATCTGTACTCTTCAATCCGCATTTTCTTATCCTCCAAATGAGCCGTAGGACAGTCATCTATATAGATGAAATATCTAGCTATTAGGCCGACCATTCTTTTGATATTTAGGCCGACTTGTAGTTTATTTTCTTCGACATTTTATGAGGTATTACTTCACATATATTCTAATATTGTTGTAGGTTGTTTTTGCTATATTTGGAGCTTGTCTTCCAACACTTCTGGAGGGCTGTTGAGAGCTTCTTTACAAGGTCTTGGAGCATATCCATCTGAACTGGATCCTTCATGATTTTGACACTTAATCCTATTTATACCTTGAAGACAAGAACCTAATAGACATCAAGAAGAAGTCTATCTACATAATAAAATCTTGCTCATGAAACCCATGAAGCAAGTACAACAAAATACATTTTATTATCTTTGTCTCCTTCTTTTCATAATTACATAGTCAACATGAAGACCGACCTAGTTACATTTTACAACACTCCCTCTTAACTAGGGAGGTATTCATATAGTTACATGATCACTTTCAAACTAAAGAATCTCATAAAAAAAATCGGATTGGTAATTGCATTTGTATAGCATCATATCAACCAGCATTGTCCTAGTGCAAGGCCTTGACTAACAACTCCATCTCTTCAACGAGACAATGGGCTTCAATGCTGGCGAGACACATGACTTATAGACACCTTCATCATTGTCTCTCCAAGGTACATACTCCACCTGGGTGTTCCCAAAGTATGACCTTCTTGGACTATTCTTTTCTTGGGTAGCTAGCCCTCAAAGAATATCGGTCCTCGACTAATCTTATCTTGAATGCCCTATCACATTCTCAAAGAGTATCGAATGCTAGATGATTACCCAATCCTCCACTCTGTCTTCCCAAGACCAGAATGATGTGTCTATCTCTCCCTCTCAACCAGGGAGGACCTTATTCCACAAGGGAATGTACTCATTCTTATACAAAGAATGTACCTAAGCTCATCCTTAGGAATTACCAAGTCTCTTCCAAGTAAGAAACTTACTATCAGGCTCCCTCTTAACCAGGGACCTCTAGCAGCGATGGTGAGACACCCAGTTGTTCATGAAGAATTCTTGTCCTCGATGTCATGGATTTCGATATTGAGGAATCTCCAACTTTTAGCTTCATAGGGCACATATCATCCATCACTTCCATCTTGAGTCATGTCAGTCTATTAGAGAGTGATTCATCAGACTTCCTTTATGCTGCTTTCCTTTGAATAATTTCCAAGGATCATACATCCTTTCTCATGATTAGTAGCCCTGCACAAATTTATCCAGATAAACATATTCATATTAACTAAAGTTACCTTAGTAATGATCTTTGACCATGACATCTTCCTGTAGGCATCAACATCCTTCATATTGATTGACACATCTCCTAATGATATGGTTTTGCCACGGGTCTTCATCTTTACCAGACTTCCGTTAGTCTACATATCTTCCCAGGAGATCTTTTAGTCACATCTTCTTGGTCTCCGAATGATAATTGCCTCTTGACATGGTTTCATTTCATGATCTCTTCCTTTTTGTGCATTCTCCATTCCCAGGAACTTACACATTTTCCAGTTCCTTGTTCATAGATAGCCACCTCATATTTCATGAGGACATATTATGTTGATTTCATCTGTTTTGTGCATTGAGAGATACTTCTCCATAGATCATAATTCTAAGTACATAAGTTCATTACCTGCAACCATATAACATGACATCACAACATCCAATGTCAGCATATAAATATATACATACCTCATACCTTTTTCCCTTGAGTCATCCTGTAGCAATTTTTAGGAATGAATAGCTTCATTCCCTTGGCTTGTTTCATCAATATGTCATCACTTCCCAGAAGTATGTTTCTATGATGACCCTTGCTCTTGATGACTACTTTCTTAAAGTTTGTCAAAGAGGTTTTCCGGAGTTGATTCACTAGGAGCTCCTGCCATGCTTAGATCAGGATGCTACATTGCTTCCTATCATATAACCAACAGAAATCAATTCCTTATTCATAAGTTTGCGTGATTTTCCTTGAATCTTCTTTTCTTTCTCCTATTGAGATTGTCCCTTTAGGACCATCTTTCTTGTAATGTCCATAAGTCTTCCACATTTCGTCAACTTCCCTTTTTTTTCTGCAAATGTTTGAGTCTTTTATCCTTCAACATTTTTGCCCTTGATTTTTCTTTTTCCATCTAGTATAGAGACCACAAGTTGAATGAGGTAATTTTCTTGTCTATTTGTTAAGTTGTCCATCTTATCGTCTTTTCCAGATCTCACAGTTGAGATCTTATGAAGATATCCCTTCATTCTTTGATACCTCAATTTTGTGTAAATCGGGTCTAAGTGACATAACCTTATTTATTGCATAGAATAGTTCTTTCAGCTTATCATATATTTTCTTGATGTCTCCAATCCTTCATAGACTTTTCATGATTTTGCTTTCTTCGAGGACTGTGATTATCCTCCTCATGCAAGGATTCTTGGTAACCTAACCAGATTATAGATGTCCCTGCAAAAACAAAGTCATTTAACCAAATTTGATTATAGAATGAAAGATACTTACTTGATAAGTGAAGATAAAGTCTTCAGCTTGACTTCTTCGATGGTTGTTGAGAAAAGATGTGTTAGTGCTTTCTCTTTGGATGATCTTCTTCAAGGGTAAGGATTAGGTCCTTGTTGTAATGATGATAAACCCTTCTTTTGGTGGTCTATGTCTTGTGCTATTTCTATCATGAAACCGAGGTCTCATTTTGATACTGAAATCGTTCTTTTAAGATAGCACTATATTATTGTGATTGCACTGTGAGTTCTCAAAGATTGCGATGTTTGCACAAGAATCATCTTAACTGTAGCAACACTGAATCATGTACCACCATATAGTATCAAAGTGGGTGATTATGTTAATGTAGATAATACCAGACCTGAAGTATCACTTTGAACTGCACCAGATATGCCGAGAAGTATAGTAGTTAGACAACTGAACTGAGTTTGTCAAAAATACTCCTGAAATTAGCCTGAGATGATTGTTAAATTTGGACAACTAGGTCCAAACTCCATGTTCTGATGCTCAGATTAAGAGGCTAATATTCTTGTTGGATTCCTCTTTGTGAGAGGTGTAAAATCCATATAAAATATGTCTTAATCCGATGAGCAGAACTTATATTTTGAATTTATTATTCTTAATAAATTTATATGTGCAAGGTTGGCCAGTTTTGTAATGTAGGCTCACATGCCCAACAGATGTGTCACACACCCTCATTGATGGATATATATACAGGAAAAGTTGGAGAGATTTTTATGATCATCACAACTCACATCTTCCTCTCTCATAAAAGAGTACGAGCAACCAAGAAGGACGAGTTTCAGCCACACGTGTGAAGGACGAAGAGGACAGACCGTACAGTTGAGCTGCAGTACGATTTTCTGCTGCTAGGGTTTCGCTGTAAGTTTGACCAGCGTTGACTTTGGTCAACGCATGGTCCAAACAAGCTGAAAATTGGTGGAAGGTTCGATTTATGAAGGCCGTACTACCTGGCACAAAAATCGAGGTCAAAGGGTTGACCATTTTGCTGCTGCGTTGACTTTTAGCTTGCTGCCCCTGCGTTGAATTTTCAGGACAGCGTTGACTTTTGCAGAGTTGACTTGGGCTGACTCATCTACTGATTGGAGGGTTGTTGTGACACATGCTGGGCTGGCTGACCAAAGGAGACTTTGCTGGTTGAAGCATCCTGTTGACCGCTGAAACGAATACACACATTTTTTCTGCTTTCCGATTTGTCTTCCGTAAGATCCGGCCATATACCTATCCGCATTTTGCTTAACTACTTGTATGATTGTCAGAGAAAGCAGTCTGCTTCCTATATAGAAATATCTGCAAAACTTTACATGGTATCGGAGCCGAGGTGAAGACAAACTCTATCTATAGCAATCATCATCGAAGGAAATGGGTTCCACTAGTCTTGAATTCAGGGAGAATGACAAGCTGACTGGAAGTGATGACTTCCATGCCTGGAAGATGATATTAGATCTCAAATTGGAAGATCATGATCTCCTGGATCATGTGACAGGGAAGATTCAAGAACCTCCATCAAATGCCTCTGCTGCTGTTAGAAACAAGTATAAGAAGGGTGAAATCAAAGCAAAGCTGCTGATCAGGGAATCCATAAATAAGAGTCTGGTTGCCTACATATCTGAACTAGGCACATCCAAGGAGATGTATGACAAACTGATACTTATGTTCCAAGTAAACAATGTGAACCAAGTGCTATTCCTCAAGAACAAGTTGAAGAATATGAAGAAGGGCCGAGACGAGTCTATTCAAACTTTTTTTATGAAGTTGACCGAAACCAGGAACAATCTGCTAGCTATTGGGGAGACAATAGCTGATCGTGAGATGGTTCTCACCGCACTTGGAGGACTTCCATATGAATGGCAAGCATTCACAACTACCATTCTCAACAATAATACCATTCCTAACTTTGATGAGCTTCTGTCTAGATGTATGCAAGAAGAAACAAGGATGAAGGAATTTGATAATGAAAGAAATGCTGCCTATGGTGCTCATTTCCGAAAGAAGAACTCTGGTGGTTCTAAGGACAAAAGAAGGACTAAGACTCAAGAGAAGAGGGGTAAATGTTTCACCTGCCATAGGACTGGACACTATGCTAGAGAATGCCCATTCAAGAAGGATTCTCCCGATAGTGACGATAACAACAACAACCGAAGGAATGGGAATCGAAGAAATGACAAATCCAAAGGAAAGAGGAAGGCTCACTTTGGAGGAAACAATCAACCTTCTAAAAGGACCAGGAATACCAGGTATGAGGAGTCTAATGTTGTTGATAAAAGAAATGAGTATATTCTAGTATCTACTCTCTCGGCTGCATCTCCACCCGACACTATGGATGTCTGGCTAATCGATAGTGGTGCCTCAAGACACATCACCGGATTCTAGGAAGCACTTTCTGACATGGTTAAAAGGGATACTAATCTAGAAATTATCCTTGGGGATAATGCCACTTATCCTGTGAAAGGGACCGGGACTGTGACCCTCCACTTGTCTCAAGGACAAGTCCTCCGTTTGCAAGATGTACTCTATGTACCTAAAATGAAGAAGAACCTTGTGTCTGTATCTGCCATGGAAGACAAAGGATTCAATGTAACTTTCTCTGATGGAAAGGTACTCATGTGGAAGAAGAGCTTCAAGGAAGCTATCTCAATTGGTTTTAGGGTTGGCACACTCTACCAGGTTGGAGGGAGTCCGTTGGGAGCTATGACTTGTGATATAATCCGTCAAACCGAACTATGGCACCGAAGATTTGGACACCTTCATTATAAGGCTCTTCCCGAAGCAAGGAAGGTGGTGACAGGGATGCCTGATTTTGGAAATAACCATGAAGGTGTATGTAAGGGCTGTGCTGAAGGAAAACATACAAAGGGGACCTTTCCCCTCAAGTGTCACAAAGACATCTGAGATATTGCAACTGGTCCATTCTGATCTTTCCGGTATGTTGCCTGTAACATCCCTGGGGAGATGTTCTTACTATATGACATTTACTGATGACTTCTCTCGCAAAACCTGGATATACTTCTTGAAGAAGAAGGATGAGGCTTTCATGTGGTTCCGTACCTTCAAAGCCTTGGTGGAAAATATGATCGGAAAGAAGATCAAGATTTTGAGGACCGACAATGGCACTGAATATGAGTCAAATGAGTTCAAAGACTTTTGCAGAGAAGCTGGCATTAAGAGGGAGACTACCACCGCATATACTCCTGAGCAGAATGGTGTTGCTGAACGCAAGAATAGGACTATTGTGGAAGTTGCCCGTGCCATGCTATGTGACCAGGGTCTACCAAAGTTTCTGTGGGGAGAAGCTGCAAATACTGCTGTGTACATTCAAAACCGATGCCCTCATTCCGCTTTGGACTCCAAAACTCCCGAAGAGGTTTTCTCTGGTAAGAAACCCGATGTCTCACATTTTAGAATTTTTGGATATCCTGTCTATTTTCATGTGCCGAAAGAAAAGAGAAGTAAGCTAGATGCTACTGGGAAGAAAGGAATGTTTGTGGGCTACAGTGAGACTTCTAAGGCATATAGAGTCTATGTACCTGGTCAAAGGGAAGTAGAGATAAGCCATGATGTCACTTTTGACGAAGATGCTTCCCTGAAGAAAGTAGTAGATCTTCCTAGATCCGAAGAAAATCATGAAGAAAGACCTGGAAATCTGGAAGAACCCCAGGATGAGACTATGCCTGATGTTGAAGGGCCAATGGACCCTATTGATCCTTCCCCTTCTCTAGGAAAGAGACCATCATGGCTCAGGGACACCCTCGAAGATGCTGAGGGTCATGCTGCCCCAAGGGGGACATTCCGAGAAAGCAAGAAGCCGTGTAGATACCAAGGGTATCTAGCTGCCATGAGTACTATTGTACAATCTGAACCTGGATCTTTTGAGGAAGCCATCAAGCATCAAGTCTGGAAGGATGTTATGCATGAAGAATATGAGTCTATTATGAAGAATGATGTCTGGGATGTGGTCCCGAGACCGAAGGACAAATCTGTTGTCACCGCTAAATGGCTCTACAAGATCAAACATGGATCTGATGGGAGTGCTGAAAAGTTTAAGGCAAGGTTTGTTGCCAGTGGCTTCTCTCAAAAGGAAGGAATTGACTATGATGACATATTTGCACCTGTGGCACGATATACCACCATCCGATCAATCATAGCCCTTGCTGCTACGCAAGGATGGAGTCTTCATCAGATGGATGTCAAGACCGCTTTTCTGCATGGTGCAATAAAGGAAGAGGTGTATGTAGAACAACCTCCGGGATTTGAAGTTCAGGATCGAGACACTCATGTCTGCAGGTTGAAGAAAGCCCTCTATGGGTTAAAGCAAGCACCCAGAGCTTGGTACGAGAGGATGGATAGTTACTTGATGAAGCTGGGCTTCACTCGAAGCAATGCTGATCCAAACCTTTACTTCAAGGTTGTGGAAGGAAAGCCTCTCATTCTAGTGTTGTATGTAGACGACCTCTTCCTGACAGGTGATGACCCTCTCATTCATCAATGTAAGAGGGAGCTTGCTGCTGAGTTCGAGATGAAAGACCTAGGACTGATGCACTATTTCCTAGGCCTGGAGGTCTGGCAGAGACCTGGAGAGATTTTCCTTTCTCAAGGAAAATATATTGTGAAGCTTCTGGAAAGATTTGGGATGGTGGACTGTAAGTCCGTGTCGACATCGATGGAACTCAACTTTAAGAAGTTGAGTGGCAGCGCTGCTGGGCCTATCTTGGCCAATCCTACTGAGTATCGTCAACTCATAGGAGCTTTGATGTTCTTAGTGAACACACGTCCGGACATATGTTTTGCAGTGAACACTTTGAGTCAACAGATGGTTGAGCCTCATCATTTTCACTGGGTTGGTGCCAAGAATCTTTTGAGATATCTTCGGGGCACGATAAATCATGGGCTGAGATACACTGCCGGGAGTGTGATACTCCGTGGATATACTGATGCCGATTGGGCTGGCAGTGTGGTGGATCGTAAGAGCACATCTGGATGCTGCTTCAATCTTGGTTCTGCTTCGATCTCATGGATGAGCAGGAAGCAGAAGTCGGTGGCTTTGAGCACCGCGGAGGCCGAATACATCGCTGCTAGTATGGCCTGTTGTGAAGCAGTTTGGTTGCGGAAGCTCTTTAGTGAGCTGTTTGGACATGTGCTAGATACCACTGTGATACTCTGTGATAATCAGAGTGGGATTCGTATGACCGAGAATCCTGTGTTCCACGACCGATCCAAGCATATTGATATCAGGTACCACTTTATCCGGGATATGGTACAGCGAGGCGCCGTAAGGCTCGATCATATAGGAACTGATGAGCAGGTCGCGGATATTCTCACTAAGCCCCCGGGGAAGGTCAAGTTCCTAACCTTCCGTGAGAGTCTTGGTGTCGTGGAAAGACCCTATGATGTGGGTCCTGTTGGACGATGAGCTCTGGGAGCTCTGGGGGGCTTTGGGGATAGCTTCTCGCAGCTATAAGCACTCATAATGCTTCTGCCCCACCCTTGTGATTATTGAGCTAGTTCGCCACTCATTTATCTGTGCCCCGTATGCATCCTACCCATTGAGTTCAGGGCTCATGGGAAGTACCTCTCATTTGGCCAATGAGGTGTGGAAAAGCTAGAGACTATTAGCAAAGACTGATGGACGCATCAGAGATTGCCGTACTCTCTATCTAGGATGGCACGGTCCAACCACTTGATCCGGGATCAAGATTTGTGAGGTCTGGGACCTCTGGACTGACTATGTCAGTCGGGGGATGATGTCTTTGTGACTGACCCACTTCTGTTCTGAAATAAAGAAGCCAGCAAAGCAAGTTTCGGCGGGATGACGCACGATGTTGATTGCACTAATAGATGGAGTTCTCCCTGGTTGAGAGGGAGTGTTAAATTTGGACAACTAGGTCCAAACTCCATATTAAGATGCTCAGATTAAGAGGCTAATATTTTTGTTGGATTCCTCTTTGTGAGAGGTGTAATATCCATATAAAATATGTCTTAATCCGATGAGCAGAACTTATATTTTGAATTTATTATTCTTAATAAATTATATGTGCAAGGTCGGCCAGTTTTGTAATGTAGGCTCACATGCCCAACAGATGTGTCACACACCCTCCTTGATGGATATATATACAGGAAAAGTTGGAGAGATTTTCATCATCATCACAACTCACATCTTCCTCTCTCATCAAAGAGTACGAGCTACCAAGAAGGACGAGTTTCAGCCACACGTGTGAAGGACGAAGAGGACAGACTGCATACTATTTTGTTATGACGATTACGTTGCCTTTACCAGGTAGTTTGACTAAAGGCTGACTTCGGTCAACGCAGATGGTCCAAACAAGCCGTAAAACTTGTGGAAGGTTCGATTTTGAAGGCCGTACTACTCCGGCACAAAATCGAGGTCAGCATAATCATTTTGTCACTATATGATTTTAGCCGCCGCCCTCGTTGACTTTCGCATTTCAGCTGGGTGACTTTGGCAGCAGTTGACTGGCTAATCTACCTTAGTAATTGAGGGTTGTTGTGGACATTACAAGCTGAATAACGACTATAAGAGCCTTTATTGCTAGCTATCCGTTGGCTTCACCAAAAACGAACACAAACATTTTTTCTGTTTCCGATTTGTCTTCTGTAAGATCTGCTTATATGTTCTATCTGCATTTTGCTTAACTACTTGTATGATTGCTGTGAGAAAAGTGAAATTGCTCTTAGCATAGAACATCTACAAAACTTTACAATGATCCTAGCTGTTGTCTGTGACATTCAAACTGTGATTGCTTCTCGAAATTTTCAGAGAATCCTCGTTTGACTTGCTTAGATGTTTTTGAAATTTGATCCGTAAGTGTCTCTTAGATGCCCTTCCTTAACTGTTACCTTAACTTTGATACCATGTTGAGAATTTGTAGGGCCGAGATTAATACAAAAATTCTCTTCTTGATAATTACTTGTGAGCTTACTTATGTATTCTCTTCTTAGTTAATCTTTCATCAAGTCAATTATCAAAGTACTCAGTCAAATGTAGAGACATAATTATTTTTTACTTTGTAATTGAATTTCTTGAAATGTAGTTAGGAAGGTAAATCTCTGATTTACCTTCCTTACTTTTAGATCAGCCTTTCTTCTTATGATCATTGTCTTTGACTTTGACAAATTTTTTCCTTAGATACTTCAAACTCAGAGATGTCTGTACGGTACCCTTCTTGCACCTATTCGCAATCTTGTTGCACCACTCCGCTATTCTGTACCTTGCTGTACCTGTCCGCAAACTGTACTTTCCTATACCTTCGTCAATCTGCTCCCTCCTGTATATTCCGCAATCTGTACTCTTCAATCCGCATTTTCTTATCCTCCAAATGAGCTGTAGGACAGTCATATATATAGATGACTTATCCAGCTATTAGGCTGACCATTCTTTTGATATTTAGGCCGACTTGTAATTTATTTTCTTCGGCATTTTATGAGGTATTACTTCACATATATTCCAATATTGTTGTAGGTTGTTTTCGCTATATTTGGAGCTTGTCTTCCAACACTTCTGGAGGGCTGTTGAGAGCTTCTTTACAAGGTCTTGGAGCATATCCATCTGAACTGGATCCTTCATGATTTTGACACTTAATCCTATTTATACCTAGAAGACAAGAACCTAATAGATCTCAAGAAGTAGTCTATCTACATAATAAAATCTTGCTCATGAAACCCATGAAGCAAGTACAACAAAATGCATTTTATTATCTGTCTCCTTCTTTTCATAATTACATAGTCAACATGAAGACCGACCTAGTTACATTTTACAACAAAGACCACCTTAGCAGCTGCTTGGGGAGGCTTTATTTCAATAGGAAGATTATTATAAAGCTTATTGAACCTCTTTATAAATTCTGTTACATCCTCATTTTGTCTCTTTTTAAGAGCGTTGAACTCTGTGAGGACATATCCATTGTCCCTTTTCTCTCCCCATTTTAGTGTGAAGAAATTATCCATTTCTTCCCAAGTGGTGACTGCATTATTAGCAAGAGATTTGAACCACTTTCGAGCTTCTCCATCCAAGGATTGGATGAAAAGCCTCAACACCACATCTAGGTGCTCCACATTCACATTCTCAGCAAAGGCGCAAAAGTCTTCAATATGTTTCTGCGCAGAAGTGCTATCTTCCCCGGTGAACTGAGGCAAGAGCTTTAGGTAATCTTGAGGCATGTCATGCAATACTTGAGGTAAAGCCAATGGAGCATATTTGTTGAGGAGGAAGCTGAGTACAACCATGAGGGTGAGTGGTGGTAAGTTCTGAGGATGATTTGGCTGTGGTACAACAGGTATATGCTGAGTAGGCGTTGCTATATTGGTCTGCACAAAGCTTTGGAGTACTGCAACTTCTTTAACTTCTTCAGCCTCTGGAGTAGGGTGCAAGGGGGGTAAAGAAGTATCAGCGGATTCGGCTTCGTTTCTTATGTCTGAACTGGCTAAAGCAGAGGTTTCTGGAGGATACTCAAGTACACGGGCTGTGGAGCCAGGACCATAGATATCAGCTCTCTTAGAAGAGGAAGACGAATCTTCTAGAGAAAAGGAGGGTAGGTCAGTTTGGATGGGTTGCTTCTCCCTCCATATTTTCTTAAATATAATCTTTTCAGGATCAGATACAAAAGGGGTTTTCTGCTGAGAAGTATCTGATCGGGTATGGGGCCTGGTGTAAGCCAGGATTACACTTGATTTGAACTTTAATAACAGTGGAGTCGCCAAGGTGAGGGCTATGCAACTCTCAACCCTTCGTGCTCACCTGATTGAAGGGTGAAGATAATGTCGTATCCTAGGGAAAAGGTTTTCTAATTCGTATCCCCGACAATGATGCCAAAAAGATGTTGTAGCTCCTAGAGACAACCTTGAGTTGCAAAAGACCAGTGCCTAGGCCATCTTAAAAATTAGAGGTTAAAGGTGGGCAATTGTATGAATGCCTTTGACAGAATATGGGTCAAGAGAATAATGGTTTTGGTGGTTCCAGAATAGAGAAGACCATTTGAGCCTGATTCATGTGAATTCCCCAAACAGTGAGAGTGATGGCGGGTAAAACCCACATTCCTAGTTTTCAAAAATTTTCAATCTCAACCTATGTGTAAAGTGCATCCAAAGCTTCTTGCCCAATCCGGGCAATCCCACAACATTCCCTTATTCTACGCTGGCAAATTTAAATAAACAACACTGGGTTATTTTAATATCTCAATTCAGAGAATTGAGATATTAATTCAACATTTCCTCTATAGCTATAACCCAATAGTCCATCTTCACATAATTCCTTGTAACTAACACTAAGCGTATATGTGTTAATTTACCTTGCCACTCTCGGGCTATGAACCCATAGTCAAACCCCACATAATTATAATGGAGTTCCGGACCCACATATAAAATTGACGGTTCAATTAACTACACACGCCATACCTTAGATTATCCTCCGAGCTCTTTTGAGAGCGACCACCGTTCGATGAGCCAGTCTCCGATCGGACGACGTACGTCGATATCGCGCTGAGTCCGCAGTCGACAGTTAACGTGCGATGGCACACGATGAGGGCAGTATCTCCAAACCGCTTAAGGCCACGTGTCAGCCTATGGCATAGATCGCGTCCAAATTGGAAATACAGCTTATCCCACAAAGGCGGTGCGATCAAACCCGCTTCCGGCTTTTGAATAGTAAGTGACCGTAGCTTAAACCGGGGTTAACACCCTTCTTCCTATTCACTCTGGTTCACTAACTTAGGTTAACACTCTTAGTTCACACCAAAACGAACGTATACACGATTCCACGACAGCACCAAGGCTCGGTTTCTCACAGGGTGCATATAAATAAAACACGCCCAACCATGGACAGAGAGAGACCTTTGGAGGTTCAACACAGCAAATTCTTCCTCGAATTAAACACAGAATCAGAGTTTCCAATACCTCGGAATTAAGCAATTACACATACGCATTCGACCACCACGTTATGGTGGATATCGAATTCTCTAAGGATGCACAGAGCGCACTCAAACTCTAACTCACAGAATTCAACGCCCACAGTTCTATCACACGGGTTATACAACTACTTCTTGGGATGAATCCACACATTGCCAGTGGGACTTAACACAGGGATTTATCACACATTCCCATCACTGAACGTGCAAACAGGCTTTTAAACAAATCACAGAGTCTTAATTACACCCAGCTCACGGAGATACAGGCATTCTTCACACAGAATTAAACCAACAATTGCACATAAACACTGAAACAAATCTTCATTACACAGTTAATTAACTTACAAGCCTTTTAGCTGGACAGATCTTTGATGAATTGGTCCTTCTCCTCTACTTTGTCTCTACTACAGTCCTATGCAGCCTATGCAGCTCTCTATGCAGGTCCCCCCCGACTCTGTCACAGAGGTTTACTTTTATATCAATTAGAATGAACCGATTCGAATTTCTCAATGACTCACAAACTCTTCAAATTCCTATAGTTCCAAATTAGACTAACGCTCTGACAGACAGAGACGGACTGCCTCTTCCTATGCCCACTAATCATCCGGGCAGTTACATTTTACCCTCTAATTAACTAAAATAACTCAATTATGAATATTTACATGGGGAAACAAGACATGAGACCCCCTTTTACATTTATTTATGGACAAAGGTTGTTTTGAGCCTAATGCCCCTGCATCAGACTCCCTAGGTTAAAATAGTTCATGATCTCCTGATGGTTTTCATCTTTGTCTGCCTGGATCCCACACTTTGTTCTGCAACTGGCCATCCGTTGCAGTGTTCTTCTTTCGCATTCCTCCTGGCTTCCATATCTTGGTCTGCATCTTTGCACTTGCTATGCCCTCACACTCTGTGACTGTCTTCTTCTTGTTGCTGCTGTTTCTCAGCTTTCTTGCTGCTGTCCTTTTCTTAGTCACCTTTATCATCAAATTTCTTATAGATTCGATTTCTTGATCCAATGTGTCCTTCGACTGCTGGACACCACTTCTCTTTGATTGTTGAACTTCAGCTGTGTCTGTAGCCCTTCTTACTTCTCTAGTTCTTACTGCTGCCCTAGCTGCCACCCAATCATCCATATCCTCTTGCTTTTTGCAACAGTAAAACTCTTGCTCCTCTGCTGGCAACACTTCAGCTTGTTGCTTCAACATTCTCTTTAGCAACACTTCAATCAGCTGCTGCTCTGCCATTTCACCTTCTTTTCTGAATGTCTTCAGCAAATACTCCAGCCACTTGTTTTGTGCTTGACTCTCACTGTCAGCATACCGTAAACTGAACTCAGTATGTCCTTCTCCTTCTTCCTGGGAAATCCTCAGCAATTGCCTTCCCTCTTCTTGAATGATTCTGCTAATCACCTCAAGTCTTTCAACCACTGAGATTTCATCTTCTATCAGAGTAAAACTCTGATTTTCCATTGCTGTAGCAGCCCCAAAAGTCTGCCCTACAGCCTTCTCTTTAACCTTCACTTGGCTATTCGAACAAGCCAATTCCTTTTTGCTATCAACAACAACAAATTTCTGCATATGAGACATGATTGTCTCATCTTCTTCCAGCTGCTCATCTTCATTCGGCAACAGCTCCTTTTCTTTGTCATCTGCAGAAACAACAAGTTCCTTCACAGGAGGCATGATAGCCTCACCTTCCTCCTCCTGCAACAGTCCATCACCTTCCAGAACAACTTCAAAAGATGGATTGTTTTTTGTCATTCCTGTAAACATAGCCAATTCATCAGTTCCAAAACCCCAAGACCCAATGGTCCCAACTGATGATTTAATCATCAATTCTTTTCTATCTTCATCCCATGGTGTCTTCACATTCTGCAACCCCCAATTATGAAATTGAGGTTTTTTCTCTTGTACAGGATTCTGCTGATTCAGCGTACTCTCTAGCAGTTCAATTTCTCCATTCCATGGTTTAAAATCTTCCACAAAATTCTCCTTCTCTTTCAATTGACTGCCCCATGCTGTCAACTTATCTCCATCATCAACAGGATCTGCATTCATCAAACAATTGTTAGAATCAAACTCACAAGGCCTCAGACACTTTCTCTGCTCTACTTGCACCTCCGTATGCTATCCTACAATTCTTTTCTTCCCCATCAGCACATCATAATGCTGATTCCAATTCTTCAGACATATCTTGAGACTACCAGCTAGTCTCTCTTCTGCACCATCCTCTTCAAGGATGTCTTTCTGCTCTAGTTCATAAAAATGAACACTCTCATCTTCAATCATCTCTGTCCTTACCATCTGAACACCTTCTCTCTGCGGTTTTGTCCTCTGCTCCAGAACACTCGACTCATGCCACAATCTTGGCATCTCATCAAAATCTTCACTATCTTCTGCTGTCACTATCTCCTCAGCCTTCATCATAATGGAATTCTGATTTCTCATCTTTGCAAAAACCTCAGCTACTTGTCCATCACTCCCTACTTGGCCATTTAACAAAAGCAGACTGTCATTATCATCATTAATGACAAATTCATCTTCATTAAGTACAACTCCATTGAGACAATCTCTTCCATTATCAAACTTATCATCTTCGGACATCGCTGTCTTGTCCTCATTGAAGCAATCCCTTTTATAAAACAAGGAATTAATGAATTCCCTTTGCTGCAATAACACAATCTGATCTTCATCAGAGGGATACTCATCATATCTTGCTTGGCAACAGTCAGCTTCATTCATCACAGTCCCATCATGTGAAATGTCTCCATCAATACCTGCATTCATACACAACTTGTCAGATGCAAAAACATAAGACCTCATGGTCTCATTTGGTGATTTGATCACCAAATCTTCCTGCTGTTCCAAGTCTTTCACATGCTTCAGAGATTCTCCAATGGTCCCTGCTTCAAATTCTTCAAGCTGTCCAACTTTCAGCTTCTGGCCAATATCATAAACTAAATCTCTTCTGCTTCCAATATGTGGGAAAGCAGAATCTTTCTCCAACTGTGCATGGACATCTTCAAAACATGTAGCTGCTCCATTTTCTTCCTCAGTGACAACATCAGCAGTTTGTTCTCTCTCACCTACTGTTCCTACAAACATGCAAAACACGTCAGATGTAAGGCTCTTGGACCCCTTGGTCCCACTTGAAGCTTCAGTCTCCAAGTCCTTCTCCAGATACTCAATCACTCTGAGTAATTCCTTCTTCTTCTAAGCATTTATCATTTGCTCTTTCTTCCTTTATAGCCTCTGCCACTTTATCTTCTTCTTCATGAGCCAACCAACTCTTTGGCTTTCTTCTATCCTCAGTTTCAATCTGTTGAACTGCTCCCTGATCTCAGCTAATTCTTTCTGCCATTCTTCATCAGTGAGTCTCTTCCTTATGCCATTTGCTTTGGCATCTTCCCTCACCCTTCTGCTGTGGCTTCTCTCAGAACCTTTGCAATCTCTGCAATCTCTGCTATGGCTCTCAGTAGCCATTTTCTTCTCTAGGAGTTCTTCACTCACAAGCTGCACTAAGCCTCTGCAACAGCAAGCTCTCTTGCTGCAACTCACCTCACCAATCCCTTCCTCTGGATCCGGCTTTTGGCAAGTACTGGTTCACCCTCTTTGGAACCTTTTGAGCACTCTCTTCTGCTCTCTAGGCTTCACTCTGCAACTTCTCTCAAGAACACCTCTTTCCTTCTGTCATCCAACCTCAGTTGGGAATCTTCCAGGTTCTGCTACACTTTCTTCACTCATAATCCCTTGCTGGATTCTTCTATCACTGCTCTCAAGCTTGTGATCTACTTCTGCTGAGATCCCTCCTCAATTGCTTGCACCCTGAAATTTGCAAACAATACCTTCCAACCAGAGTTCAAATAAGGCTCATCATCTTACCTCTCAAGATCCTTGAATGATCTTGTTTCTTCTTTCACCTGCACTGCATCTATCTGCTGCAATCTTCAGGACTCCTTTTTTTTTCACCTCCAGATTCTGCACATATGGGCTATCAACCTTCACTGCATACTTAATCAAATCTGCAACTCTGTTAAACAGATGTAAACATCAACTTTCTCACTGTTCAATATATTTGCATTTCAAAAGTCAACTTTCAAAGAGCTAATTCAATTCTAGCTCTGATACCACTTGATGGCGGGGTCTAACCCACAGTCCCGTTTTCTTCGACTTTTCAATCTCTAGCTGTGTGTAAAGTGCATCCAAAGCTTCTTGCCCAATCCGGGCAATCCCACAGCATTCCCTTGTTCTACGCTAGCAAATTTAAATAAACAAGACTGGGTTATTTTAATATCTCAATTCAGAGAATTGAGATATTAATTCAACATTTCTTCTATAGCTATAACCCAATAGTCCATCTTCACATAATTCCGTGTAACTAACACTAAGCGTATATGTGTTAATTTACCCTGCCACTCTCGGGCTATGAACCCATAGTCAAACCCCACATAATTATAATGGAGTTCCGGTCCCACATAAAAAATCGACGGTTCAATTAACTACACACGCCATACCTTAGATTATCCTTCGAGCTCTTTTGAGAGCGACCACTGTTCGATGAGCCAGTCTCCGATCGGACGACGTACGTTGATATCGCGCTGAGTCCGCAGTCGACAGTTAACGCGCGATGGCACGCGATGAGGGCGGTATCTCCAAACCGCTTAAGGCCATGTGTCAGCCTATGGCATAGATCATGTCCAAATTGGAAATACAGCTTATCTCACAAAGGCGGTGCGATCAAACTCGCTTCCAGCTTTTGAACAGTAAGTGACCGTAGGTTAAACCGGGGTTAACACCCTTCTTCCTATTCACTCTGGTTCACTAACTCAGGTTAACACTCTTAGTTCACACCAAAACGAACGTATACACGATTCCATGACAGCACCAAGGCTTGGTTTCTCACAGGGTGCATATAAATAAAACACGCCCAACCATGGACAGAGAGAGACCTTTGGAGGTTCAACACAGCAAATTCTTCCTCGAATTAAACACAGAATCAGAGGTTCCAATACCTCGAAATTAAGCAATTACACATACACATTCGACCACCACGTTATCGTGGATATCGAATTCTCTAAGGATGCACAGAGCGCACTCAAACTCTAACTCACAGAATTCAACGCCCATAGTTTTATCACACGGGTTATACAACTGCTTCTTGGGATGAATCCACACATTGCCAGTGGGTCTTAACACAGGGATTTATCACACATTCCCATCACTGAACGCGCAGACAGGCTTTTAAACAAATCACAGAGTCTTAATTACACCCAGCTCGCGGAGATACAGGTATTCTTCACACAGAATTAAACCAACAATTGCACATAAATACTGAAACAAATCTTCATTACACAGTGAATTAACTTACAAGCCTTTTAGCTGGCCAGATCTTCGATGAATTGGCCCTTCTCCTCTACTCTGTCTTTACTACAGTGCTATGCAGCCTATGCAGCTCTCTATGCAGGTCCCCCTGGACTCTGTCACAGAGGTTTACTTTTATATCAATTACAATGAACCGATTCGAATTTCTCAATGACTCACAAACTCTTCAAATTCCTACAGTTCCAAATTAGACTAACACTCTGACAGACAGAGACGGACTGCCTCTTCCTATGCCCACTAATCATCCGGGAAGTTACATTGTTCCCTCTAATTAACTAAAATAACTCAATTATGAATATTTACATGGGGAAACAAGACATGAGACCCCCTTTTACATTTATTTATGGACAAAGGTTGTTTTGAGCCTAATGCCCCTGCATCAGAGAGGGCTCAGGAGGTTGCGAGGCTGATGACTTTTAGTTGGGCCAAGTATAAAACAACGAGCAGAAGCTTTAAAATGTGCGGAGGCAGTGAGGAAGAACAGAGAAGGAACCCACAAGAGACATGCTTAAGAGATTTAAGAATGTGTCCCCCGAGTGACCTCAGAGGAAACGGATATGAATGAGATATGGGCAACAATAAAGGTTCGTAGAGCGCAAATTAAGGGAGTGCGACAAGCTTGATACGTGAGTGTTAACACCTGAGCGTTATGTAAACATAATTCATGAATAAAATTGCAGACTACCAGCAGCTACCATACACAGACCTTCAAATCAACATAGTATGACAGATGATTATACATAAAAAGAGATTACTGATAACAGAGGAAAACAGAGACATACTACTCATTGCTCCATCTGGAATCCAAATAACAATGTTGTATTATATTAAGTTCAAAGTCAAACAACTCTCCCAAATATGTATCTCAGAGCACAAGGAGCACAATCATACAAAACTACAACAAAATTCTTCCAAAATTCCAGAGCGTTACTTTCATCTTAGAACTTACTATATATAGAGTTTCCTTGGAGGGTGTACGGTACTTGATCATTTATGATCGACCCATATCTATGAAATCAAAACATGCTACCTAACTTGCAGAGCGTACATTGAGCAATTACTTCTGTACTGAGAGAATTAAAACAGGAATGGGGTGAAATTGGGATTTCACCAGCAAAATCATCAAAATTAAACCAAAAACAGAAAGGACACAGTTGTCCATTGAGGCTAATAATGGGAGCCTTCAAGACGATATGGCAAGGAGAGGTCGTAGGTGTACAGGCTGATTGTCATTTTACGATTCCATCTATTGCCTGCAGACCACCACTCCCTCAGTCTAATGATTTCCACTTAATCCATTATGAAGAGGCTGATCGTATTGAGCACACATGGTTCTTCAGCGGAGATCTCCAGAACCACAACTGTATATTCTGCCTGAAAAGCCCATGCTGTGTTTTGAATTGCAAAAACGGGAAGCAGATTTCGGAGGGGGTCTCTAGTGGTAAGCGGTATTAGAGAAGGGGGGTGCGAAATGACGAGAGGACGACACGTGGAGGAGTGGGCGGTAATGGATACCGCCCATTTCATACCACCCCCCATGGTTAAAGTTCGAAAGCTGCGAGGGGTGCGAAATGAAACAAGGACCGTCGGATGCATTGGGGTGAAGCGGAGGTGACAGAGGGATGCAGAGGGCTTTGCAGTGATGAGATGTGTGACAGTGAATGAGAATGGTGGGAGTGATGGGGGGGCCCAACCGCATCGCAATCACAACTCTTTACCATGAAGCAGTAAAGGTAAACTCTAAAATGTGCGATGTGCGAAGTGCGGGGAGAAGGTAAGTGACGTGGAGGGAAGGTGGGACCGGACTACATCGCAAATTACAAACTTTAAGTTTTAAGTATAAGCAGCAGGGGTTTAAAATCTAAAACTTGCGAAGTGCAGGGAGAGGGACCCACCCGCATCGCTCATCACATAATTTAGTATTCGGGAAATAAGGTAAACACTTAAAACCATGAATTGCGATTTGCGCTGATTTGAGGATGATGTGTTAGGGAGAAGTGGATCCCACTCAATCGACGAGGTTTATCAATCGGCGAATGTTTTATGCGGTAAGGCAAAGTTTTATGATGTATTGGAAACGACCGTGAAGTGAGGGGCGAAGATGCTGTGGTGGGCCAACTGTCGCGTCGCAATTTAAACCAAATAAATTGCGGGCATTTCAAAGGTAAGTTGGAACAAATGCGATGCGATACATCGCAAGTCGACGATCGCGATTTTTAAGTTTTAGTTGCGATGTGAAAGGTTTATAATATGCGATCTACGATGGAGGGTGGGGAAGAAAGGATGACGTGGAGGGATGGCCCCACTTTAATTGCAATCGGGGAATAAGGAAGTGGATGGTAAACAAAACCAATGATATAGCGGCGAAAGAAGGTAAAGTAGAAAAATGAGGCAGAAAGGTGGAAAATGTAAGGTTTAGTGATTTTCAAGGGAAATGGAATGAGAAGGGATGTGGCGGGTGGCTGGGTCCCACTGCCATCACACATCACACTTTGGAATTTTTAACTTTTACCCTTTGCGTCTATCTTGCAACACTTGCGCTCTGCGACTGTGATTTTAATCTCCGCCGTTGACTGATGCTCGGATCAACAGTGCTCACTGCTCCCCTTGTTGTGGTTTGCCGACCTTGTCTCTTTGGTTGTGCTCGGTCATTTCTTATTTGTTCGTGGAATACTTGCCCCGCGTTCACGACTAGATTTTCTTTAGCATTCACGACTTGACCTGAACGCATGCACGAATTGACCCAACCTCGCTTAGAACTCTGGAGTCTGCCCTTGCTGTTTTTCTATCTTAACTGTTTCTCTGCTGCCTTTGTCTTTTGATTTCCTTATAGGGACCACTTCTCCATGTTATGTGAGGTCACATACCAATATGATGAACTTGGGAATTATAAAAGTGACTGTCCTAAATCTGAAAAGAACAAGAGAAATAGGGAAGAAGCCCATATCTCAGAAATGAGAGAAGAACCTGATGCAAAGAAATCTAAGAAAGAAGAAGCGAGGGATCTCCACTATGATAGAGATCATCTTCTCCTTCAAGAGATTTCTGTTGGTTGTATGATACGAAGCAGTATAGCATCCTGATCAAAGCACGGTAGGAGTTCTTGGTAAAACAACTCCTGAAAAACCTCTCTGATAATAATATTGATGGAAGGCAGTGATCAAGATCAAGGGTCATCATGAAAAACATAACTCTGGGATGTGATGACATATTGATGGAGCAGGCCAAGGGAATGAAGCTCTTCATTCTAGTAAAACCGCTGAAGGATGACTTAAATGAAAAAGGTCTGAGGTGTGTATATATTTATATGCTGACATTGGATGCAGTGAAGTCATGTCATATGGTTACAAGTAATAGACTTCTATATTTAGAAGTATGATCTATGAAGGAGGATCTCTCGCTGCATTAACAGATGGAATCAACATAATATATATCCTCATGTAATATGAGGTGGCTGTATATGAACGAGGAATTGAAAAATGTGTAAGTTCTTGGGAATGATGAATGTTAAGAAAGGAAGAGATCATGAAGTGCAACCATGTCAAGAGGCAGTTATCATCCGGAAGCCAAAAAGATGTGACTAGGAGATCTCCTGGAGGATATATAGACTCTGACAGAAGTCTGGTAAAGAAGAAGACCCTTGACAAATCATATCATTAGGAGATGTGTCAATCTGAATAAAGGATGTCGATGCCTACAGGGAGATGTCATGGTGAAGGATCATCACTGAGGTAAATTTTGTTTTAAAAGTTCATATGTATATGTTTATCTGGATGAATTTGTGCAGGGATGCTAATCATGAAAGGATGTATGATCCTTGGAGATGATTCAAAGAAAAGAAACATGACATAATGGTGGACCAGATAAGAAAGATTGATGAATCACTTTCTGATAGTAGACATGACTCGTGACTGAAAGTGATGGATGATCTGTGCCCTATGAAGCCAAAAGTTGAAGATTCCTCAATATCGAATTCCATGACATCGAGGGGAGGAATTCTTCATGAGTAGTTGGATTGCTGCTGCAGGAAGCTGGTTGGTAGGGAGCCTGATGGTAAGTTTCTTTCTTGGAAGAAACTTGAAGTATGTCCTTCCTGTGTTGAAACCTGAGAGGGAGTGACGTATGTGATTCTCTATTACATGTGTCATGCACTAGACCAGGACTAACAACCGTCAGTCTTAGTGAAGGCCATGTGAAGAGAATGGATAGACACATCATTCTAGTCTTCACCTGGAAGACAAAATGGAGGATTGGGTAACCATCTGGCATTCGATACTCTTTGAGAATGAGATAGGGCATTCAAGATAAGAGTAGTCGAGGATCGATATTCTTTGAGGGTTGGCTACCCAAGAGAAGAATAGTCCAAGAAGGTCATACTCTGGGAACACATAGGTGGGGTATGTACCTTGGAGAGACAATGACTATGGTGTCTATTAGTCATGTGTCTCGCCAGCATTGTAGCCCATTGTCTTGTTGAGAGATGGGGTTGTTAGTCAAGGCCTTGCACTAGGACAATGCTGGTTGATATGATGCTACACAGATGTGATTACCAATCCAATTCTTCTTTTGAGATTCTTCAGTTTCAAAGTGACCATGTACCTGTATGAATACCTCCCTAGTTAAGAGGGAGTGTTGAAAAGTGTAACTAGGTCGGTCTTCATATTGACTATGTAATTATTAAAAGAAGAAGACAAAGATAATAAAATGTATTTTGTAATTGCTTCATGGGTTTCATGAGTAAGATTTTATTATAGGTTAAATAGACTTCTTCTTGATGTGTATCTAGGGTTTTGTCTTCTAGGTTTAATTTTTAAATGTGTCATATATATATATATGTATATATGAAGCATCTAGTCTAAGAAATGATCCAAGACCTAGTCAGAGAAAACTTGAATCAATGGCTTAATTCAGCTCGACATCAACATTGAAAATTAAGCTATTATGATGTGTTACAAGACGACCTTCTAACAGCTAATAAGTCGGCCTATATGCTAAAGTGGTGATGGAAGCCCTGAACAGTAATTTATCTCCATATACTTAGTTAATTAAGCTCATTTACGGAAAGGACACCGGTGATCTTAGCAATTAAAAAGTGCAGGCTTTCTCAGTGGTTTAAGTGCGGATTATACCTATGTCAAGTGCGGATTTTACGTATGTAAAAGTGCTTATTCTCTTTGGGTTTATACAGAACTGAGATACGAATTTTGAAAACAAATGCAGGATTTCGATGCGGACATTTGGACAGCGTATTACACTGATCCAAGATTGAAGGAGAAGCGGATACATATTTGATGATATATTGTGCTACGGTCATATCTGAAATGCAATACGGATCAGAAGGAGAAGTTCAGTGCGGATTTGAGGATGGACGTTTACAGTGTTTCAGGACTGCTCAACGCATATATTACCGTGTGATATATAAGTACCAAACAGAGCTGCGGTTTACCAAGAACAGTATACGGACTGTGTCTTTTTGTTCATGGAAGATTTTGCAGATAAACCCAGAAGTAGGTACAACGTATAGTGTTTGATTAATGCAATGTTTAAGGGCTGTGAGTATATATTGAAGTACAGATTTGTATGAGAACAGTATGCGGACTATCCTGAAGCTAAATTTCAGATAAAAAATAAAGTTGGTATTCATCTCCAGTTCTTGTAAGGTTGAATCAGTGGTCTGGGAAATTCTTGTGAATATTCCACATAGACAGTGCAGTAAGAAGGTGATAGAATGTAGGAAAGTAAATCTGAACTTCTTTCCTAAAGTTCAGCCTATATATATATATCTCAAGTAACCAAAGATTCAACTGAATGGTAAAAGGAAGTATCGGTGCAGAACAGTGCAACTTGGCGAAGAGAAGGACCGAAATTGAAGGACATCAAAGCAGTGAGGACAAGGTCTTGGATGCATGAATAGGTCAAGAGTCTAATTCTGGGACACGGTACTTGTCATCTGAAATCTATGAGAAGGATTTCTCGTGGGTTTTCCTCTCCAAGAGGGAGAGGTTTCACGGTGGCTCTAGGAGCCTAATTTGTGTGTCTTGTGTATTTTGATAATTGACTTGATGAAAGATTAACTAAGTTAAAGAAGAGAAGACATAAGTAATCCAAGTAAGCTCACAAGTAATTATTAAGAAGAGAATTTTGTATTAATCACCAACACTCCAAATTCTCAACACTTATGAGCAATGCAACATGGAGTTTGGACCTAGTTGCCCAAAATTAACATTGTACCCGACATACTTGAGTATCTCACTTCTCAGTGGAGAAAAGCTCTTTCTCAATGGCTTGTGTCGTTGGATGGTGTCCTTCTCTCATTAGCATTGCTTTTATAACCTTTCAATGAGCTAAATCCCTAATTCTAATTTCCAAAGTGATGGATGGCTGAGATTAGATCTTGCCTCACTTGAGATCAATGTTTGAGATCGAAACACAATTACTGAGGTAAATACTTTACTTTGCTCAAGTTCCTTTAGCTCAATAGCCAACATAATTAATTATAGGCTTTTTCTAAGTCAGACTAAGTTACAAAAGCAACTTAATACTCGAGCAAGTGCGCTAAGGAGACTTTGGACGAATTTTGCATGCCTAGACACTTAGGCCTATGCAGAAGTACCTACTGACCTACAAACATCAATAATCTGGCCAATGTGCCACTTGATGCAATATTTTAATGCAAAAGAAAATAATTTTACTTAAGAGTATTTTACCATCAATCTTTAACAAATGACCTTACATGCACTTCAAATAGAGATCTTGAACCAATCAAATGTTGAGCCATGGATCAATATAGCCATTAGTTTTAGGGGAATATGAACTGTAAGATTACTTTTATTGTGACCGTTAAATTACATAACTACAAATGCGTGCTAAGTAAAGCGCGTACTAAGTAAACACTTTAGAAGGCCACGTGAGACCAAGTTGCTTTTTAGCTAATATCCTAACAAGCTTTTTGTCTTCTCTGTCATATGTGGAGTGATTGGGTGCATGCAATTGTTGGCCAAAGGTTTCTTGCTTATCAAAAATTGCCAAATTGGTAGAGTTTGACGCATAATTGGACTCTTTATTTATACTTTAGTAGTATCGAGGAAGATAATATAATTGCTGTTGTTTATACCCTCTGCCTTTTTTTTTAAAACTTTGCTGTTGTAAAAATATATTTACGTGAATATAAGAACTATCGTTTCAAATTAAAAAAGATGCAAGGCTAAAACAAATATGTTACTGGCATGAGTTAATGAAAGGTTGAAAACACTCGATAAAAAGGAAGGAAAACTGGAGAATTAGGAAATTCGGGAGGAAGACCATTGAAAATAAGCATAGACAGTGAAACAGAGGAAATTGGGAGGGAAATTAAGCAGCAGAAGGAAAACTTGGGAATTGGGAACTTAGGGTGGAAAACCACTGAAAATAAGCATAAACAGTGAAACAGAGGAAAGTGAGAAAGAAAGTAAGCAACAGAGGGGAGATTGTGGAGGGAGTGGTCATCATATTGTTGTGTTTGCTAAATGAAAAACAGGTGAGACTATTTAGTGTTAGTTTTGTTTTTAGTGCTCTGTGTACTTATGTTTAGAGAAAACCGGAGAATTAGGAACTAGGCAGGAAAACCACTGAAAATAATCATACAGTGAAACAGAGGAAAATGAGAAAGAAATAAAGAAACAGAGGGAAGGTGGAGGAGTGGTTATCATGTTGTGTTTGATAAATGAAAAACAGGGGAGACTCTTTAGTGTTAGTTTTGTTGTTATGGCACTGTGTACTTACGTCAGACTAGTTCAGAATTAGGATGTAATCTGGAAACGATAACTGTACTAGAGGCTTTGTTTTATGTAATGGGAACATGCCATCTACAAATTCAATTTCTGTTGATTAACAAATAGATAACTCTAGGTTTCCCAATTAGAACAAACACTTGTTCAGGATTTTCGTGTCCTCCTTGGATAATTTTATGCCTACAGCCTTTGAGGTTTTGGTCTGCATATTTTCATTTTCAAATAATATGTGCAATTTGGCTTGATATATGAATTTGCTTTTATGGCAATGCTTTTGCAGTAGGCTAGTTTGCTGGGGTGATCGAAACTTCATTGCTTGTGTATTCTTCCAGGTCAGATGTCGCATGGAAAAATGCAAAATATGCACAAATTTGGGAGTATCTTCGAGATGAGTATGAATTAACACAGCGATTTGGGAGTCTTGACTACAAATTGAAGTTTGTAGAGGTGTGTCTCACTGCGGACTCTTCCCTTGCCTTAAACTTGCTTTAAGATGTGTCTACAGGGTAATCATGGTTCGGTTAAGCTTAATTTATCTTTCAAAGCACTAACTGGATTTGGTTCTGTGCTGCAGCACAATGTGCGCTATTTTTTGGAAATACTGCAGAACAGAAAATCTGATTTCTTGGAGTGGCTTATCATATTTTTGATAAGTGCGGAAATATTAATTGGAGTTTACGATATTCTTCGAGAAACAGGAATAGAACCTTTTAACTAGTTAACGGAAGGCTTCCGTGACTGGGGCATCTGTAAGGTACATGTATCAAAAACAAATAAAGGCATCTGGTCTTTATTGGAAGGTTAAAAATGATGATAAATTGGTCAGTTCCTCCTAATGTATTAATCTTTGTTGGGTAATCAGCTTATTTTTTTGTATCAGTAGCCAATGAAACGAAATTATATTAATGCCCACAAGTGACCAAAATATTCAATAGAATTTTAGGACGGTTGCATACATATATGCACCTTTCAATTTTTTTTTTTGTTTTTTAAACGCATTCAATTATTTGTATTCCAGATGGTCATGAAGTCCATCGGAAAAATTTAGTTTGTGCGAGCGGGGGGCACAACAATAATCCGTTGGCCTGAAGAAACATTGTTGAGAAGGCAAGTCATAATATGCCCAAATCTAAAACCAATGTGCAAAGACACTGCAATTAGAGTAAACATTTATCAATGGTTCATTCCCGTCTGGTGCAAAGTTTACCATATGATTGGGCCGAATGCCAAATAAGATTGAAGTTATGATTTAAACGCTTGCGCGTATTAGAGCCAAGTCTCAAGTCCACTGAAGGTAATTAAGAAAAAATTATCGTTAAATGGCAAGACCTCTGGTATTTCAATTTAAACGACTTGGCATTCAAGTAATTGTATCAACATTTCATTAGTTGTCTGCTGCAATATGAAGTGTACGAAAAGAAAATCCATTTTCAATGAATTGAGAGTTTGCGAAGTCATAATGAACAATTTATTATTGGGTTTGGGGAGGTTATCACGAACAATTTTATTTGTTGTCTTAATAGGTGAAGTAGGATAGTCAGGTAACTAATTTGGTGGCCATTTTCGCATTATTGTTTATGTGGATTTCCGAGCTTGTAGGAAAATAATGGTTCTTCGAGATGTGGAATCGAAATCAATATACAAAAAATAATGAAAAACAAAAACAGATATTCATGCATGCATGCATACACATGAATACTTCTAACAAATACGAATATGCCACTTAAGTACACAAACCCTTTAAGGTTTAGGTGAGTTTGCAGTCTTGCAAACCCTTTAAAATCTAATACCCAACCCTTTCAATCTACATGATTTTGATATTATAAGCTTGCATATAGCAGCCAAACATTGTCCCGTAACCCCAGCCTTGAGGACTTAGATGTACGACTCTCACAAGTTCATTCATCAAAGACATAAGTGAGTTACATATCTGTTCGTGGTTACTGATTGCATTTTTATCAAGCTATTTATGATGGTAATATATCCAGTTGTTTGTAGTTGCTGATTGCACTTTTATCAAGCTATTTGTGATGGTAATATATCCAGTGTGAAAGACACAATCTATTTGATGAGACAATTTGTGGTGAGATTGTGATTTTTTGCTATTTAAAATGCATTTTCGAATGCATAAATGGATTCAGCACCCTGAGAAACCCTTAAAGCACATGGTTTTTGCAGATTACATAGTTCAAACTTACGATTCCAACAAATCCCTCGTGGAGTAAGTTAGACTACACAATTATGAAATATATATCACAAATCTTCGACCAACCTAATCCAATGCATTTTACATAAGAGCAACTAGATAACACTTTTTTGCATGCATGAATAATGATCCTTAAACTTATTGACCACATGTTTTAATCAAGTGTATTGTTCTCCCAATAAAAAGATACACACCAAGTTGGAAAACATAAATAGATCTTAGTAGGTAAGTAGAATTATGGTTTTGTCTCGAATTTTTAAAACGGCCTAAAGAAATTATTAACATCCATTATATCTAAAGAAAATAATCAACAATCCTAACATCTAAAAGAGTCATCAATCTACACCTTATAAAATTAACAAAATGAAATCGTAGATATCATTAATATTGGACATGACAATAAAAATGGTATCTAACCTATCTGTGTTTTTGAAAATCAAATAAGATTTTCTTATGGGTTATAGATGATTTAAGCTAGACTAGCGATGATTGTGAATGCAATAGACTTATCGAGTCTCAATCATCAAAATGGGTAGGTATCTAATTTGCATTCTCCGAACTTTCTTATTTGTTGTTTGGAAATTTCTTGTAATTAGTTGTGACATATTTTTGGACTTATTATTCTTAAAGGTGATGCAAAACTTGTTTAAAAGAAACATATATAGTTTTATGTATATGATGAAGATAGTGCTTCTAATCATCTATGATGCATGTTTGCCTTATCTATGATGCCACATGGTTTGTGGTGCTTGTTTGCACGTATGTGTTTGTACTTTGCTATGTAGATGTGGGAGATTAGGTCATCATATATATATAAGTTGTAGTTCGTGATTTCGATCTTACTATATATGAGACTTGTGATGTATTTTGGTTACACCATAAATACTGTTATGGTGTAAAAGTTATATAATGGGATGGTTGGCACACGATTTGAGAAGTTGGAGATCAATTTTGCATAACCTAATTTTTGGTGGAATGCAAATGCATTATAGTGTGTATTGGACAAAAGGTACCATGTTATTGTTTGGCTCAAAATTCAAATGGTCACGAAGTATTTTGGGCACGCTATTCTATCCTTTTATATCTCATTTTTGATGATGTGTTAAGAGTATATTTTGATTAATATTCTTGGCCTCTTTTCAAGTTAAAGTGTTTTAACTTTCTCTAGAGTTGCAATTAAAGACATTTATATTATTCTCTCTACTCAAAGGGATGGAGTTCCTTTTGCACACTTGATTAACATACTCATTTTTATTACCACTTATAGTGGCCTAGTTTTGATATGTATTAGTTGGTTTATGTTTGTGTGCCAATGTTTGTTTGTATTGTTGATTTTTTAAGGTCTCCTAATCTGGTAATTACTTTAATGATTTCTTAGTTAAATCCTTCTTGGATTCACATTCATTTTTAAGCAATTACACAAGGGATCTCAACAATAGAATAAAAAATGACAGTAGGATCATAAAGAGACATGTAAGGCCCCAATTCGGAAAGAATTTTAACCAGAGAAATTGTGCAACATAATTAACAAAATAAAATCCAATTTTGTAATAGTACTCAGTAAATCACTGGAATTTTAAAGAACAACTTAGATTTGAGGAGAATACGTGAGAATTGACTGTTTGTGTTGTTGATATTCTTGTTACCGTAGTTAACCAAACCAATCTTATCTCCCAGCCTATCTGGGTCTACCTATACGGTACCCAGATCTAGAAGATAAATCTTCTAGCCCCCATGCCCAGAATTCCAAGAACAATCCACGCTCCTCCATGTCTGGCTCTCTCTGTTATGAAAATTTCCTCAGTTCTCAATTATTTTCTTGCCCCCCCACTCTCTGTTCCCTTCTCCTTATACCTTCTATCCCACCGCCTTAATTTTTCTCTGGGTTTGCTGGCTCTATTCTCCTCCAGCACGTGGAGTAGCTCCATCATCTGCCTCCCATGACACTCTAGAGGCGATCTAAGTCATCTAGATGTACCTTTAGATATCTATTTATAATGCTTTACTTTAATTATTATTTTTATTCATAGTTTTTAATCTAAGTTTTTTCTTTAATTTAAATTGTTTTAATTCACTTTGTATTTTATTAATTTATCTTATATTTATATGTTATATCATTCATGTTTTTTTCTTTTTTAATTATATTCATTGGTCCCCTTTTTGATATGATCTTATTTTCTTAATTTACAAAATGTATAATTTTATATTATGTTTTAATTATTAACAATAATATGTTATAATTTCTATATTTGTTAATATAATGTTATAGTTCCCTTTTATTTTGTATCTTACTTAGTATTTTAATAATTAGACTATATATATATAGTGCATGCGATGCATGCGTATGTAGCTATCATATGCCTGCATCATACGCATGCTAATATCCTTATGTTCCTTTTAGGTTGAAATGGGTCATTACAAGACAACCAAACAAGAGACAAATATTTACGCTGGGAAAACCCTCTTCTAGGGAAAAACCCAACAAGCTTTTCTTAGAGAAATTATTCAGTTCAACAAGAGATACAATTTGATCTTTTCCAATCAAAACAACATTAAATTGAGCAATAGAACCTAGGTCAAACTTGGTCAAATAAAGATACGTAGCCTCAGAAATTTTGGTCAATTTTGTCATAGAGAACTTCGTTCTGCCTCAGAGATTTATGTCTTCCTAGAGATTTTGGTTTGTCCAGAAATTCGATTTGGCCATAAACTCGATCTGTCCATAAACTTGATATGTTATCTATCTCTCTTTTGCATGAATATAATAATATGTATATGAAAGAGTTATCCAAATTGGTGCATGTTAGTTTTTGTAGCATCAGATGTGTTCCAGCCATGAAACTTGGTGGAGAGGCTAGAACACATGAGATCTCCTAAACCCATAAATCGTTTATGGAAATTCCACTTAGAGATGGCTTAATTAGATTATTAGCTGATTTTTAAATATTTCCTAAGTCTAAACTTAGGGTATATGGTTAATTAATCATAATTAATTATGTCAAGGTGATAATTCTGTAGAAACTCACGCAGATCGATTCTGATATGATCCTAGCCCTTGATTAAGATTTAATCTTGGTCATTGGTGCACCAACAAAGGATTATAAGAAGAAGTCGATGGGAACTTGGAGAACACACCAGAAACACTAGAGACACTTGGAGAATTCGATTTTACAGAGTAGCAACAATCAGTTGCTGGAGAGTTCGAGCTTCAGGAGGAAGTAGAGACAGTGAGGGGCAGGGACAATGAGTTGGAGGAAGTTTTCCAAATCTAGTGAGTACATTGTAGAAAGGCAGAGATAACCACATTGAGGATGACACAAGGATTGCACCGAAGCCTCTAATAGGAAGTTCAATTTGCAAATTCGGGAAGTCGTCTCAGAGTTCCAGTGGTAGAAGATTTTTTCAAAGGCCGGGAAACATTTCTAGAGTTAGAGGAAATCAGAAGAGGTAACTCAGTGTGAGATCCATGTTGTACGGATTTGTGCTTGCGTAGAGGGTGATGCAGGGAAAGAGGTAGAGGGTTTCAGAGGCCACGTCTTTTAGTGCCAAATTCGCTTATGGGGTGAGGAAAATTCCTCACTAGATTTCTGCCAGTATTTTTTTCTGTTTGGATTGCCAGTTGGGCATCCATAGATGGTACTCAGATTTCACTGCTGCATAATAATACAAAACCCTCAGCTGCTGCACTAGTTTTCCCAAGTTGGGTTTTTCCGGGGACATTTGTCCAAAAATAATAATGTCATTTTTATGTGTGCACTAGATTTTCTTAGTTTCCAATGCTATTATTTTTCCAAAGTTTATTTGTGAAAATTACAGTGTGGGTTACTTGATATTTTTCATAGAAAAAAACAAATAAATTTTTAAATAAATTAACAATTAGAAAAATAATTTATAGTTGTGATAAATGCTTTTTTCACATGGTATCAAAGTGTAAGTGATCAACTAGGAAGCTCAAAAGTACAGATGATAATTTCGCATGTCAAAGGGTGTAGTAGGCTGAAATTCTCAGAGGCTACGTAGTACCTAAATAGGTAGGACGAATTTCTGGGGCATGAGTTCGATTTTCAGTTGCAACGTTGCAGAAAAGTTGATTTTCTCATGACAATGATTCCAATAGTCAGAGAGCGCAAAACCAACTCATATTTTCGCTGAGCATATTCCGTGGTTGGACGTAGAAGGTTTTGCAACAACATAACCAACATCAGGTGGAAGAGAAAAACACACACAACAGTGGGAAATTTCTCTTAGGGAACTTCAAGTCTCATAAGTTCATTTTTTCTAGGCAGATTGGAAGTAGCAACTAGTAGATCCACACATTCTAGAAGAGAGTGTGAGTCGCAGGGCAATAACCAAGTAGAAGGAAAGAGGGGGTTTTCGATAGTTTTCGAGGTGGCTACAACTAGACTTAGAGATCAGGATAGGTTGGAGGGTTCTTCCAACTATGTCATCTGGAAGGCCAGGATGTCCCTCCTGTTGGATGAATATGGCCTAAAGCTCTACATAGACACTGTTGTGGAAGTTATCCATGATGCTGATCAACTAAGGGAATACAAGAAGGAAATGGAAATGGCGAAGGGTTTGATTTTGGATGGAGTCCGAGACCATATCGTCTCACACATAGCTGGCAAGGATACTGCCAAAGAGATGTGTGATGCTCTTGTCCAGTTGTATTAGGGTACTTTCGAGCAACAAAACATGTTCCTGGAAGAAAAGCTGAGATGCATAAGGATGCAGAATGGGGGAGGCATAGATCCATTCCTCAACCAATAGAGCTAGTGCGGTTGGTACTAAATAGTGTCTTTGAGGAGTGGAAAGATTTTGTCCAAAGTATATTGGGCACATACAAGCTACTAGAATGGGACATGACGTGGCTTGACTTGCAACAGGAAGAGTTGAGGCGAGCTATGCTAAAGAGCTCCATCAGTGGCAACAACAATAGCAGATCGAAGGGTGTGAAGGAGGAGGAGAATGTCGCGCTCGCATCAAAGGGTCCTAGTCAGGGGCAGGGGGAGCAGAGAAAGAAGAAGAAAGACCTATCTAAGGTCAAGTGCTTCAATTGTGGTGAATTTTGCCACTATAGTACCCAGTTTCCTCTTAGGAAGAAGGGAAAATAGGAGAAGCCATACTAGGCTGCAGCTCATACTGAGATAGATAGGTTTTCCTCGAGGTTGGAGGAAGATTTTACGATGATGGCAACCATACCTCCAGGAGTGAGGTGGGGTGATTTGGAGCTATAGTCCCATAGAGCGACAGAGATGGGCAGGGTCCGTGAGGATTCCACCTCATGGATCACTACCTAGCTATGAGGCCCAAAATATTTAGATGCAGGATGGATCAATGGAAGTTGATGCAGTGAGATTCCAGAGTGATAGTTGCAGACTAGTAGCAGTGAGATACTGGGGGGCGTAGTGCAAAGTTGGCATCAATATAGAGTGGCATAATGCAAAGTCAACAACAACGCAATTCCAGTAGCTAGTAGCAGTCAGAGAATCATGTGAAAAATGCATCATATTGAACACAATTGATTCAGTATTTCGGATGCTTCTAATTTGAAGTAGTTGCAGTTGAAACAACAACCGATGAGAGGGAATTGCAGTGCAGATGCAAAGTTGGCAGTAGTATTGCAGTGTTAGCAACAACACAAATACAACATCAAAGTTGCGCAGTGGTTGGTGGGAAGTATGGCCAGACATCAGCGACATGATAGAGGATGGTACAGAGACAAAGTGTTGTGGCAGGGTGTGCAGCACTAGAACACAATCCTCGCTAAGAGGGAGTGCTAGTTTTTGTAGCATCAAATGCGTTCTAGCCACGAAACTTGGTGGAGAGGCTAGAATACATGAGATATCTAAAACCCATAAATCGTTTATGGAATTTCCACCTAGAGATGGCTTAGTTAGGTTATTAGCCGATTTTAAATATTTCTGAAGTCTGAACTTAGGGAATATAGTTAATTAATCAGAATTAATTAAGTCAAGGTGAGAATTCTCTAGAAACTCACATAGATCAACTCTGATATAATCCTAGCCCTTGATTAAGTTTTAATCTCGACCGTTGGTGCTCCTACAGAGGATTATAAGAAGAAGTCGATGAGCACTTGGAGAAAATGCCAGAAACACCAGAGACACTTGGAGAATTTGATTTTCCATAGTAGCTGCAGTCAGTTGTTGGAGAATTTGAGCTTCAGGAGGAGGCAGAGACAATGAGGGGCAGGGACAATGAGCCGAAGGAAGTTTTCCAGATCCGATGAGTACATTGTATAGAGGAAAAGATAGCCACAACGAGTCTGGCGTAGGGATTGCTCAGAAGCCTCTAATAGGAAATTCGATTTGCAGATTCAAGAATTCGTTTCAGAGTTCTAGTGGCAGAAGAATTTTGCAGAGGTCGGCAGAAACATTTCCAGAGTCGGAGGCAAGCAGAAGAGGTAGCTCAATGTGAGATCCGGGCCATATGGATTTGTGCCTGCGTAGAGCCTACACAAAGGGTGATGCAGGGAAAGACGTAGAGGGTTTTAGAGGCCAGTGTTTAGTGCCATATTTGCCTGTGGGGTGAGGAAAATTCCTCACTATATTTTTGCCAGTATTTTTCTTTGTTTGGATTGCCAGTTGGGCATCCATAGATTGTACTCATATTTCACTGTTGCATAATAATATAAAGCCCTCAGTTATTGCACCGATTTTCCCAAGTTGGGGTTTTTTTCGGGGACATTTGTCCAAAAATAACGGTGTCATTTTTATGTGTGTGTGTGTGCTAGATTTTTTCAGTTTCCAGTACTATTATTTTTCCACAGTTTATTTGTGAAAATCATAGTATGAGTTATTTGATAATTTTCCGTATCAAACAAAAAATAAATTGTTAAATAAATTAACAATTAGAGAAATAATTTCTAGTTTCTGTGATAGATGAAATTTTTACAGTGCATAGAGGAGGACAAAATATCATTTTATTTAGTATCTTAATGAGCCCAAATAGGTGTGTTGAAGGGGCACGCTGACTTGAACCTTCTAGTCGCAAAATTTTCATTTCAAAAATTTATTTTCCCTCCTTTTGAAGGTGACTTGAATTTCAATCCATATTGTTCATTTCTCTTTATATTTTGAGGAATAAAATAAATTATGCAAGCTGACCATAGTTACAAAAAAATTCAGCACTTCGTCTTAGCTAAGGACGTAAACATAATAAGTTCTTCAGATGATTTATTATTGAAAAAAAATCTCTATCCCAAGAAAAGGTTGAAAGAGCTAGTTATATTGATGAATCCATCCACCTCATGTTCTATACTAGAACCACGTAGAAAGTATCCTGCATCTAGATCATGAAAATGAATCTAGTCACCCACCAGATAAATTCCCTTTGCAAATGGATTTATTCTCCCACTGGCCAAAGGCCTTATGGGGTTTTGCTGTCCAAATCCCTTTTGGCCTTCTGGGGCTGAGACTAGTCTTTATTTCACCAATCCACCATGTCGTCACTTGGAATCAGGAACCCCCTAACACATGGTGAAAACCTTGGCCCATTTGCCATTCCCACATGTCGTCACATGCTATTGAATGGAAAATCGCTTTCCCCTTGCTTAAAGGCTCCCAACCCACCTAGAGAGCACTCTGTGCCTTGATACTCTCTGGGCCATTCCCTTTAGCCACATTACATGGCCCTTGGTGAATACCTTGACCTATCAATATCATGACCTAGGGAGAATGTATGCCCTTTGATGCTATAACATCAACACTCCCTTCAACCAAGGGAAACATTCTCAACCACTCCAAGCTTATCCCTAAAGTATACAAACTTCACCCTAATACAAAGGTTTTGTGATAATATCAACATCCTATTCAATTGAGGAAATGCATTGGAGCCTCATTGCTCCCTTAATGTACCATGTCTAAGATATAGTGGTACTCAATGTGCTTTGACTTGTCTTCATAGCCGTCTCTTGCACCTAATAAAACAATCTTGCGAGTAGCTTCCAAATCCACATTGCTTCACAACTCGCCAAACTCCCTGTAATATACTTAGCCTTTACAGTCTTGAGTGCGACAAATGTTTGCTTCCTACCCAAGAAGAATCCAAAACTGAATCATCATCGTGATCTGATCTTCTTGTCTTCAACACTCTCTTCCCATCCTAAATCTGTATATCCTTGTAGTTGTACTTATCAATTCACATCCCACTATACCATGTCGATCCTTCAACACATGTTGTGCCATAGCCGCTTTCTGGTCACCTTGACTGGGTGCTCTCTCTGAAACAGATCTTGCTGTGGCAATCCTGGTTGCTCCCTCTACCACTTAGCTTCTTTATATTAGTTACCATGGGAGCGGCCATGGACTGGTTGTCCATCATCTCAAATCTCTGAAGGATCATAATAATATGATTCCTTTGACCAAGGAAGATCTCACCTGAATTTTGCCACACTTCTAGTCCCAAGAAGTAATGTATCCAACCAAGATCCATCATCTCGAACTTAGAGGTCAAGTTTCTATGACATTGAAGCAGGGCTTTACTTCTCCCTTTATCGTATAATCAAATCCTTCTACCCCAATTTCTCCCTCTGTCACGTGAGTCCTTCTCCCCTTAGAAACAAGTCATATTTCATGTAAAAAGTAAAAGAAGAAAAATAAATTTCATTTTTCAAGCATGGGTTTCATGTTCAAGTCAATTTGTTATTTAGATCAAGAATTTTCTTCTTGCTTCTAGGGTTTATTGAGTCAAAATAATATTTGTCATGAGTCAATATAATGTACTAGAGTCAAGTCCCACTTGGACTTTTGAAAAGAGATGGAAAAGGAATTTTATTTGAGCCAAAATTGTCAATTTTGTCCCCACAAGACCAAGTCGTCCCTGCCTGGACAAGTCGGCCTTGGAAGGGACCCATTTGACCTACTCTATGTATAAATAGAGGGCAATTCAACCTCATTTGGAGACAAGCATGCAAGCTTTATTTCTGTGGCAATAAGAGAGAGAAATGAAAGCGAAGAGGTCTAAAATGAAGAGCGAAGGTCAAAGGAAATCAAGAGAGAGAAAGAGAGGATAAAAATATTGTTTTTCAGCCCTAATTCTCTCATGTGTGAATTTTTGAAGTTGCCACAGACGCTGAAAATTTTAGAAGTGACTGCAGGTCGAAGGCTTTGACTATTGTTAACTTGAGTTGAATTTGACTTATTGGAATTGCTTAGGAGGGCTGACTTAGGTCTTGTGGGAGGTATTGGCCTTCTCACTTTGATCTGATTCTATAAGAAGAGAAGATTTGACTAGGGTTCCCCCTTGGAGGGGTTTTTCCCTGGCTTGGAGCCTACATCTTGTGTTCATTTTATTTTTGTGATATTCATGATTTATGGTTTTGGTAATTGTTTGATGAAAAGGAACATAATAAAATAATAATAAGAAACCAACCCATATTCACAAGTTTTTATCAAGTAAAAGAGAAATCACTCTAATTGTTTCCCTATTTGTTTTTCAACAATTACATTGTTTGTGATAGATGAAATAATCGAAGTCTAGATAGGGAAGACTTCAACAACAATATGGAAGAATTTGTGAGAGTTGCATGAGAGTTCAAGCAAGGGTAGATCCTTCTCCCTAAAGAATAAACTTTTTTTGATCATGACAAATGAGAATGCATCGTTTTATGAGTATTTACTTAAGATAATGGGTATAAAAAATAGTGGTTGTCCACTGGTTAGAAAATGGAAGAGGAGAATATGGTGGTAATTGCATTGGAAAACTAACGACGTGCTTATGAGAAATTTATCGAGATATTGCACATCACCACCACAAAATTTAAGCTAGAATTGGAAGCATTTTGTAATAAGCTCTTACAATAGGCCATTTGGAAGAAAAATATTGGTAGTAGCAGTGAGGTATATGGTATTGAACATGGCTTTGTAACCAATTTCAAGGGAAATGGTAAGTGGGAAAATAATAAAGGGGAACACAATAGTGAGGAGAAAGATAAGAGTCTCAAAAAAATTTCAATTCATCACTGTGGAAAGGCAGGCCAAATGAAGCAACACTATAGAAAGATGTTGGCTAATCAGGAAACCTACTAGGGAGGGCCGTAGTAGAATGGTCATGTTGTAGAGAATATAGAGGAGTTGCCAAATTTCTATGCATTCATGACCAAGAGACAAGTAGGTGAAGCTAAGTCATCTACTTGGTACATAGATTTAGGGGAATCATGACACTTCACCAACACATAACACTAGCTCATGGAATACACTACTTGTAATTCCTTATGGATTCAATGATATTTGTGGTGGAAAGAGTTCATGGTAGTAGGAAAAGGGAATGTGTAGATTTCCATTGGATAGAAATGTTGATTTTCCTCAATGTATAATGTGTGCTAGGAATGGAATTTAACCTACTTGTAGCTAGTTAGAATATGATGCACTACCCCCATCTAGATGTCCTCTTTATTAATTAAAAATGATATATCGTTGACAAAGAAATTAAGAAGACCATTTCTATTTGTGTGGAAGATCATGAACTCCATTTGATGAAGGAAAAGATTAGAGAGAAAAAAAATTCCATAAATTGGTTTGTGTATATGTTTGTGGGCCAATGAACATGAAATGTATAATCGATGCTAGATATTTTATTCATGCCATTGATGAACATAGTGGAATAATTTTGGTGTGATTTTTGGAATTGAAATATGACGTGTTTAATGAATTTAAAAAGTTAAAAGCATGAAATAATTAGGTTATTATATTACTAATCTTATATCTAATAATAGTAGAGAAGTTTGTTCAAAGAATTCAACAACTTTTGTGCTAGGCATGGCGTGAAAATATAGTTTACTACACCTTACACCCCACAAAAAACTAGAGTGATTGAGAGGTGGAAACACACTACCATATAGATGTCTAGGTGTATGATGGAGAATAGGCGTGTTCATCACATGTTTTGTGATGAAAGAATGTTTATTGCAATGTTTTGGTGAATAGATCTCCAATGATGGCAATGAAACATAAGACTCTAGAGGATGCATGGTTTAGGAGGAAGCCTAAAGTAAGTCATATTAATGTCTTTGGTTCCATTACCTATGCTCAGACAATAGAGATAAAAATAACTTAATTGGATTTTAAGAGCAAGAAATTGATGATCAAAAGGTACAATGACAATAGCTTACAGGTTGGTTGATTTTGACACCAAACAATTGAGATTTAGAAGAAATTCCATAGCTGATGAAGAAGCTAGGCCTTTCTAAACTTATCTAGAGATTAAAATTACTAAGATCAACTTCTTCTAGGTAAGGATTCATGTGTCAAGATTTAGGTGGATCCACTTGAAAAGGGGGATAATTTTTTGTGGTAGTATAATATTTAAATATTTTTTGATTTTGGTGTTGATTTCTTGGCTTTAGAACAAAGTAAGTCGACCATTGGTTATGTAAGTCCAAAGCATTAAGCCTAGCTCAATGATCATGTTTAACACTTTTTTGGTGTGGAATTGGTTTATTGGCTCTAGAAAAAGGTAATTTGATCATTGGTTGTGGAAGTCCAAGGCATAAAACCAAACTCAATCATTATGTTTACTGTTATGCTTGTGTATGGTGTTGATTTATCGGCTCTATAACAAGTAAGAAAATAAATTATGAAAATGCAATATATGAGTTTGCAAAAGACTTCATAATTATCATCATGTAAGATTTTTTCTTGCATAGTGATTCATGCTTGAATATGGGAGACAAAATGTGGAATACAAGTTTTGGGATAGGGAAACCCTTCTAATAATTTATTGCAGAATCAAGAAACATGTTTAGATGATATGTAATTAGTTTTATTTTTAAATTAGTTCAACTATGAAAATAATGTCATCAAGTCCATATTAGATTCCATGAACTCCCTAGTCCTTTTATTGTTCTCATTTTGTTCACTAATAAGGGAAACTCCATTAGATATAGCAATATGTCATAAAAAGACTTATAATAAGTCCATACACCATAAGTGGCATGCTTTTTTTTCCCAACAAGATAAGTTGATCAAGCATTCGTCAAATCCCAAAGAGAGCCATCCACGCTAGCTATTATCATGCATTCATCAAATCCCAAAGAGAGTCATTCAAGCTAGCTATTATCATGCATTCATTAAATCCCAAAGACAGCCATCCAAGCTAGCTATTATCATGTCAAATTCATTAGACTCAACCTCCAATTTTTCTTGAATTTAGATATTTTGCAGTTTACTCACAATTTCAACATCTTTATTTTTTGGAAAAATAAATTTGGCACCCTAAAATAATAATGCAAGGCATTTTATTAAAGTTGGTAGTGATGAATATGAAAGAAATATATGTACGTGGACCTTATAGACTCGTTATAGTGTATTTCATGTTTCAAATTCCAACATGTGATTTACAATACTTTGAAAAGTGATAAATATGACGCTAAGGCAACCATTTTTAGAAGAGATTTGGCTCTCTATACTATTACTACTGGTATCATTTACTTCTATCACATCCACACTTCTTCAAAAACCAAAGTCAATACACTCCCTACATAATTCACATGGATTGAAATATGGTTCAAATTATTTTTGGTTGTTGTCATATCTCCCATGATCCGTACCACTTCCTCTGTGAGTAAGGCATATTCAAGAATTTGTTAGCTTAAAATAACAGATTTTAGATCCACTTTCTATGAAAATTTGTTTAATAGTCTTTCCACCATTTCCTAGAACACAACCAACTTGATTTGTAGAAACCATCAATATAGTGATTATTGGGGTTATAATTTTATTTATCTCCACATTCACCTTTAAATGAAATACTCTTTCCAATATTTTATCACGAACATAAACTAATGCTTCTTATGATGGAGAAATTTGTTTCTCATTCTTCAAGTCTATTATCATCTTCCATAGCTCCATCTTGTCCATTTCCATCACTATTATCAATGATTTCCTTTTTTTATCCATTACCATAACTTCCATTAGCATTTTCCTTGTTTTCCTTCCTATCCTTCTTTGGAGCTACAATAAAAGGAAATATTTTTTCCTACCACATGTTGCAGGGAAAACCCAACACCCCCCATTTTTGAATTATTTACTTCAATAATGGGGACCCTTTTTATTAATTTTTGGCTAAGCATATTTTGTAGTTTTCATTTAAGATAATTATCTTACAATTTTGTTATTTTTTTTTTGTTTTTATAGGATTTCTATTTTGATTGTTTCATTGAATCCATTTTTTCACAAGCTTTCCAACGATACTTGTTTCGCTCCATTTGGTCAACTGGTTTGTAAATGACACTCTTTTGAAGTTTGACCATTTGTGTCGTCTGGGTTAAAAAAATGTATAAAATGTACCAATATTCCAATTTTTGTAACTAATTTAGTTTAATAAAGCATTTAATATAAATATTAAAGCCTTTAGTTAATATTTTCATTTTTTTCATTTTCTCACTAACGGTCCTACAAAATGACCTGACCAAATTATACAATGGACTAAAACACGTTTCGAGATCTTGGTAATTTACTCCAATGTATTATTTTAAAATAAATTGCCAAGCCCAGAATCTCAAAATTGCAAAATGACTATAGTCCAATTTCTAGGATTGTTAATCCCACAAGGACCCCACCGCTTACCGCATCCTTCCTTCCAAAAATTATGATCAAAAGAATTTTTGCGATAAAATTTGCAATTGCAATATTGCGATATCACAAATTTATTAGAACACCTCAAATTTGTCCCTTACAAAATGAGCGATGTGTGATTTTGGCTTATGTGAGAGGGTAAGTTTTTTAATATAAAATTCCCGACCTCCTCTCCCTCTCCCTCTCCCTCTCCCTCTCCCTCGTCCTTACCTCAGTGCTTAAACTCCCACTCATGGCATACTTTGATAATAATTTAATTATATTTAATAAATTTTAATTAAATATTATATATTAATTATAATTTATGTATAATACAATTATAATATTAACATAATAGTATTTTAATTAATTATTAAGTTAAAATTTAATTTAATTTAATTTTGCTAATAATTAATTTGTACTTACTTATATTTAATAATATAGTTATAATTTATCAGTATTAATTAATTAATAACTGTAATATAATTTAAGATTAAGGTTTTAATTAGAAAATTGTGATTTTTAGCTTAAGCAACAGAGATTTCAGAATTATGGAAATTTTAACATACTAAATTTGGAAGCTCATAAATGGAGTTTTACTTGGCCAAATGAGGCTCAAGATGGCTCATTGGAAAGAGAAAATTACAGAGAACATTTCCAAAGTGGTTTAATTTTCATATTTGATCATTTATTGGGTTTAAAATTCAGCAGAAGATCAAACTCCAAATTTTGAAACAAAATTGATTTTCTTAGTTTAATTTTCTGCATTCTCATTTGCCCACGACTTCTTCTGAGTTCAGATCCATTTGTCAATGTTCTCTTTGACCAATTAGATCACCACAGACTTCAAGTGAAAGCTTATATTTCCTTTATTTCAATTATGTAATTAAATTTTAATTGGATTTGTTTTAAATTCCATATTTGACATTTTCATTTGATTTTTTCATTTTAATTTAGTTTTCATTTGTTTTTCAGAAAGACAGTTGAAGAGACGAGAAGAAGAAAATCCCAATCAATGAGAATGCTCCAACAATTGAAGAATATGATTTGGGCCAATGAAAATTGATTGAGCAGAAACATTCCTCAACAAACTTTCTTAATGAGAATTCTTTTGTAAATATTATAAATAACAGATTATAAAATGTATTATAGGTTTCTCTTCTCTGAAATTCTAGAATTATTGAAGGCACTATTGTTTAGATGATTTAGAGGTGTAGGGTAGAGGGCATAAAACTCAAATTGGGGATTATTGAGGTTTTTTCCTTTGCATTCCGAATTATGTATGAGGAGCAGAGTTTGCACTATTGCAACTCTATTTTTAAAAGCATAAATTCAAGCATTGTAAATGATTGTTGGAGACTGGAGTTAGAGAAATGATTTCAATAAATTGGTATTTATAATACTATTGCTTTAAATACTGGTTTCATTTTATGATAGCAGGAATGCGTCATTTTATTCATATTTGTGCATTTTTGTCGGCATGAGTAATTTGCCTCAATTATATGTTATTATTTATCTATGCTTTTAAGGGTTAAATTATGATTTATGAGTAACTATTTACTCAAAAATATTTCTTTTAAATATTGATTTAAAAAGTAGTAATATGTTGTGAACTATTTGCTCATATTATTGTTTAATTATTCGAATTACTGATTTAACAATCAACATCATTTTGTGAACTATTTCCTAAATGTTGTTGGTTGATTATCTTAGTTAAGAGGTTCTGAATAAGATGTGTTTGGTATACATAATATCATTTATTTGAACTTCTTCTTTAGTTTGGTATTCATTATAAGCCACATATATTTAATTATCAATTATTTAAAATATATTGCTTTCGGTTGAGTTAGATCTACATTTGCCTAATTGAGATAGGATTAGGATAAATTTTCTTTGCTTTCATTTTAGAATAATTTTGCATTTATATTTAATTCTACATTACTAGAAGTCCTCTTCCCAAAGAGGAAAAACTTTAGTTGTGGCTTGGATGAACCCCAAATTAGCTTAAGGATCACTTTATTTCCTGATCAACAAGAGGGACGATCCGATGTCTCTTCTCCATTGGTAGACAAAATTTATATTTTAAGCCAATGGAGATTGAGAGAAGGTAACTGGACCTAGTTAAACTAATCGGAACCACCATTCCAAATGAAAAAAGAAATACTTTAAGGTCCGGACTGGGTGGTCATCTCCCATGTTGTTGCAGTGAATTTGGAGGATTCAAAATTTTGGCGCTAGAAGGAGGGCCTGAAACTTCTTGTCTAATGGAGTCTTTGTATTCTAACATTTTATTTTTATTACAATGGCTCTTATTAAACTTCTAATTTGGAGTTGTATTTCTGGACATACATCTTCCAATACTCCACCATAAATAGTAAGGCACTTGTCTCAAGTAAAGTTTAAGGGTAAGAGGAAAAATTCCGCATTTAATCATGTCCTTCAATTTATTCAAAATTTTTCAAATTCTATTTTTCAAGGAAATGATGAAGGTATTTTATGTAGGATTTTTACTTTTACATTCTTGGAAAAATCCAGAAGCCGGTGTCAATCACTTCCAATTGTCTCAATTCATAGTTGGGATCAATTTATTACAATTATTCTTTGTAAATTTGACATCTATGACTACGAAAAAGTATGTGATGAAATTGAATATCTATGAAGGTTTGCAAGTAAGTCTTTAATTGATTTTACCATTAGATTTCATTTAAATTGTTTAAAATTTAAAATTGAAGACAAACATTCGAAATATAAATTATTGGATTGGTTTGAACATATTTGTTCTCTTCCTCACATTCATAATCCGTGTGAAATTATTTCAAGTTTTACTCAATCTCCTTTCAATTTTATTAACATTATTGGAAATTTTAATATGGAGGTGCAAACAAATGATGATGAAGTGGTCTCTATTATGTATGATCAATTCCTTCATTTAGTGCACACTTCCTACAATATTGATAATGATCAAGGTGCACCCTCACATGCTAATGAATTTCAATCACAAAGCTTGGAAAATTTTAGTATTCAAATACAAGAAGATATTAGTAGAAATCTTGAAGAATATACCGCTTTAAAATATGAAAATAAGTATGCCTTAGAATAAGAAAATCAAAGCATAAGACGTCAAGTACAAAAAGCAATTAAAATTTCCAATAATACCCAATCTGCTATACACATTTTTGAATTATTTTATGATGAGAAAATGCCAAATTTAGGACAAAAAAACTACATTATTCGAGAAAACAAAACTAACCAAGTAAATGATCTTAAATTTGAATTTTGCAATGAAAAAAATGCAGAGGAGTTCTCAAACAGAGACATTTTCAAATGCATTGTTTCAGATTCATATTTTTTCCCTTTATCTTGATAATTTTTCTAATAGAAATTTATCCCCTATTTACTTTAAAGGTATTTCAGAAAATAGAGAGGCTGATCTAAATGAATTTCCGAATAGTTTTTATCAAGATAGATAATTAATTATTGATCATTCTTCTGGCATTAATGAACATGAGCTTAATATTCCTTCTTGTTTTGATACATTAGGTGAGATAGAAGGGAATTCTAAACAATATCGTGAGGTCATTTATGATAGTTACTTTGACATTGAGGATATTGATTTATCTTTTGAACAATTGAATCCTCATGATCAAAGTCCAATCACATGTGAAAATGAAGAACAATTTAATTCAGAAATTGTTTAAAATAGTTTTCATTTTCAAACAATCAATTATACTCATGATTTCAACATTCATAAAACCATTCCAATCTATGATTTATATGACGATCAAACTCTCATTCCTATTCATAGTCATAACCCTCTCTCAAATTCAAAAGTTGGTATCAACAATCATTTTAATTGCATTATTATGCCCAATTCTTGTAAAGAGGAAATTGCTTTAAGTCAGTTCCAATTGTGGTGTAACAATAATTGTAACATTAGTGTAAAATATGATTCAAATTTTGTTATTATTCCATCATTTATTCTTAATTTCAGATTTATTTTCTGTTTTTAGTCTTAGATTTTTAGGTACTTTGTGCTGGCATATTGAGTAGCTCAATTTTGAACACTTAATTGATGCATTATCTCAATGGAAAAATGAAGATACAAATTATAATTGTGAACATCAAGAGCTATTCAATTTTCAATTTCAATTGATGTTCATTCCTTATCAATTACTTCTTACTTCTCGAGAGCAGTGCCAACAAGAGAGTGCATTTTCACAATATGAACAACAATCTAATTCAATTAATAATATTATGTTAGATCTATCGCACCTCCATCCGTTTTTCATTGATCCATTTGAAAGACATTTAGAAAGTTTTCCTTCATGGAAGATCATTAATAATTTAACACTTGAATATAACACTAACAAAATCTTGCAGGCCATTGTATCTAAAATTTTTTATTCACAATCTGGCATGTCATCTTCTCTTTTAAACCTCTACCACTCAATAATGGAAATCCATCCAAATTTCTATGAACCAATTGATGTTCAATTGGGAGAGCCATTTCAACAAAAGGTATGTAAATAAGATGATTTCTATAAATATATTAGCAATAACTATATATTATGCTTTCAGATTTTATTTCCTTGGTTTAATTATATTTGTATTTTTGTTATTAATGTTTGACAGGTACATACATGCACGAATTAAAATGCTTACATGGTTACATTAGAAGTATGACTATACCTAGTAATATTTCTATCATTAAGTTAGAAATATGAATAGATTTTTTATTTTTTATTTTTTATTATTATTATTTTTTTTAAAATTAAAATTAAAATTTATTTATTTATTTTTTTTCATTTATTTTATTATTCAGATTTTAAATAAGGAAATAATAAATCTAAAGTTTTCTTGGCATCCCTTTCATTTGCTAGCAAAGTGGCTTAAAACATATTTGAAGCTTATGAACTTCTCGATTTGCCTTGTTTTTTTAAAACTCTGTTACATTGACAAGATTTCTTTAAAAATCACATACGAAGAAATTCCAGAGAATAGCTAAAGCTTGTCAATATTTAATTCACAAGTACTTATGAAGAGCTATTTTTTACCACACTTGTCTTCTGATGTAAATTTGAAGTGGACGCAATATGAAAACTCATTACTTAGCATTTTTAGATCAATTAAGTAGGTGATGTTGAACATATGCAAATTTTGAGAACATTTGGGAGAACTTGAAGCTTCATGAGGTAAAAGTTACAGACAATTTTATTCCAGGTATGTGCTTACATGTTCATCATTATATATATTTTTAATTTACTTTTCAAAGGTTGTTTCTTATTTCTATTTTGTTTGCAGGTATTCACTGACTTGATGATGAAGACTCAAGATAAGAAAGTAGCCAGATCTTTTTCTGCAACATGTTCAGGGAAGTATTTATTATTTCATCTAAATTTGAGGATTATCTAATTTTGCTTCTATTCATTAAAATCCTGATAAGTCTTAATAAATTATCGGAGGAATCATATCAAATAATTATATTTCACAACTCTCTTCATAAGAAAGTTATGTTAAAATTACTTTCCAATCAGATATTCCGATAGTTAATTAAATTATTAAAGGGTTATTTATTTTAAAAGAAAATTTAAATCAATCGCTTTATTTTTTAATTGAATACTTTAAGAAATCATCAGCCCCACATATGGCACGTCATATATCACAATTCGCATATCAGAGGTTCTAAAATGAGCATACTCCAAAGATCTATGATCCCCCAATATGTCCATTCCCTCTGATCTCCGATGAAATTTTCGTCTAATATCACATCATCCATATCGAAATATTTGATCATAATCAGCTCTTACCATTTCCCATAGGAAACCTCTGATGCAAGACTTATGATATTCCTTCTTTCTCATTCTACGATAAAATGACTTCGCTAAAAAATTGCGATTTTCACACAATCCCGAACCCAATATGACATTTAAATTCGGTTCTGAAACATATCGCGTCCATTCATAAATCACAATTTTGGTAGAGGCATATGTTTAAAAGGTTTCGATGTCCCAGATCCGATATGAAATTAAATCCACATAATAAAACTTTCGGGTCCGTTCTTCTTCATGCATCGACATATCAACGATGTTACATCTCGTACTCAAATATTTTGATCACCGATCTCTTATAAAACCCAAAGTTGGTCCTACCAATGAGCCACGTCAGTTATCACATTTTTGTTACCGTAAGAATAATATTGACGTCTCCTATCTCTGGCATAATTGTTCTCCGATCTTCGATATGACTATGCTCATATAGTAACTTTGTCATCACAACAATTATATCACATCAAGAAAGTCAAATAAAACTTTGTATTAAGATCTTCTGATGCGATAGATGTCAATATTCGACTCTCCACCATTGTATTTTAATTATTATAGAAAACTTGATCGCATATCGGCAAAGAAGGAAGTCACAAATTTTAAGTTATGCAAGGCAAAGAATCTCGCAATACGAAACATTCGACAAGACATTGACCTATACGATGGTTAATTGATATTTTAATTTTATTTTATTTTGAATTTCTCTCCATACTTATCATATAAATATTAATTGCTACATTATTTGGGACGTTGAATCAACTTCAATATTCTAGGGCTGATATAAATTCAGAATGGAAGAAGCAAAGAGAACGTTCATCATTGTAATTCATAAAGAAGCATATCTTCATCCTCATTTCTAATGGATTCAATTTATTTCTGATTCCTTGAACATGGAACATTGTTTTATTTTAGTTTACTGCTTGTTTTACTTTAGATTTATAAATAATGATTTTGGGTCAATAAAACTTCTTCACGCTTTTAATTCTAATTAAATGAAGAAGTTATTTTTGATGGAGAAAATGATGCCTTTTAGAGAAGATTAAATAAAGTTTTCCAATGGTAAGTTTCATGGGCCCACTTTTATTCATTTTCATTTCTTCATTTTTTGTTTCACTTTTGTTTTCGCTGATTTTGAACTATGTTTATACAGGTCTTCATGAACCTTTCACACCTCTACTAGATCAATTTTCGAAGTTCATTTTCTTTTTCTCTTTGAGATTCTTGAAAGAAATAGTGATGATCCTCATCGAATCAACTAAATTGGGGAGTTTGTGGACCTCTAATCTATATCCTTAAGCATTATATCTATTTAGAAAATAGTTAAGATGCTTTTATGCAGGTTTAATCATGAAGAAAGAAAATTTTCATCGGACATAGAAATGTTTGGGTTGAATTTTACCTCATAATGGCTATTCATCCTCTACATTTTGAGAATCTCATTTTATTATGCAAGATTAAATTAAAAAAAAAAAACAAAATCTCAACATAAGAAGGAATGTACATATGTTTATTTTCTTTTATAATCATTTATTGAGAAATTTATATAAATAGTCTTGTTGGAGTTTATCTTTTAAATAGATTTTTCTTTTACCTTTCGCCGTCTTCATTTTTGTTTGTTGATTTCTTTTCTTACTTTAGTTTAGGAATTTTTTTCCTTTGCTTTAGATTTTATTTTGATTTTGGTGAATCTACTATGATTTATGCCAAAGATATTTTTCTTACCTAACAATGATTGACATATATGAGAAATATTTTACTCTATCTATTTTCAGTGAATTTCATTTATCATTAAATGCATATCTTTATGGAACCAGAAAACCATCTTTCTTTAAATAGTTTTCATGGAAGAACACACATCCTTTCTAGGTGACTGAGCTTAATTTTTCAAGGAAATAACTAATTTGAGTTTAACACAATGAATCCCTCCCACCCCTCCACATAAAAGCCTTTGATTGATAGTTCTAGGGAAAGAATTTGGAGTAAACATTATAAAATTATTATGTCCATTAAACATAAATCTCTATTACCATTCCACCTCTTTCACTCAAATACATCATAAACTAAAAGCTTGCAAATGCGCTTATCAAAAGGGTGATCAAAAGAGGAAGCATGAGAAATAAAAGTAAACCCGTCGGGGATATGGACGCTCGGCAGCAGCGAGATTAGGTTTGTATGACATAAAAGACAACTTCGCCGGGGTACTGTTCAGGCTCGTTGGCAGCATAGCGATGTCAGAGAAAATCATAAAATGGATATATGCTTTATCAAAAACTCATATCTCTACCTTCTTCTATTTTTCATATGAGGTAGTTTTAAAACAAAATTTTTACCAAATTTGGATTCATCACTTTTACTCGAGTTTGTTTTAAGTACTTACCTTTACAAACTCATATTGGTTAATCTATTTATGTGGGACCTATGGAAATGTTTTACTATTATATGATTTCGTGATTTCCATTATTTTTAACCTTTGGTAAATTAAAGTTCATTATCTTTCACCAAAGATAACTAATTCTTCCAGTGTGTCGCCATTGTTGTAGGAGACTCTTTTTATTAATTTCTAGCTAAGCATCTTTTGTAGTTTTCATTTAAGATAATTATCTTACAATTTTGTCATTTTTTCGTTTTTATCGAATTTCTATTTTGATTGTTTCATTGAATCCGATTTTTCACAAGCTTTCCAACTATACTTGTTTCGCTCCATTTGGTCAATCGATTTGTAAATGACACTCTTTTGAAGTTTGATCATTTGTGTCGCATGGGGTAAAAAAATGTATAAAATGTACCAATATTCCAAATTTTGTAACTAATTTAGTTCAATAATGCATTTAGTGTAAATATTAAAGTTTTTACTTAATATTTTAAATTTTTCATTTTCTCACTAACGATCCTACAAAATGGCCTGACCAAATTATATAATGGACTAAAACACGTTTCGAGACTTGGTAGTTTACTCCAATTTATTATTTTAAAATAAATTGCCAAGCCCAGAATCTCAAATTTTCAAAATGGCTATAGTCCAATTTGTAGGTCTGTTAATCTCACAAGGACACCACTACTTACCACATCCTTCCTTCCAAAAAATGCAATCAAAAGATTTTTTGTGATAAAATTTGCAATTGCAATATTGCGATATCACATATCACAAATTTATTAGAGCACTTCAAACTCTTCCCTTACAAAATTAACAATGTGCGATTTTGGTTTATGCGAGAGGTTAGAAATTTTAATATAAAGTTCCCGACCTCGTCTCCCTCTCCGTCATCCTTACCTCATTACTTAGACTCCCACTCATGGCATACTTTGATAGTAATTTAATTATATTTAATAAATTTTAATTAAATATTATATTAATATTATAATATTGTATATTAATTATAATTTATATAAAATACAATTATAATATTAACATAATAGTATTTTAATTAATTATTAAGCTAAAGATGCTTTAAATTTAATTATGCTAATAATTAATTTGTACTTAAATATATTTAATAATACTATTATAATTTATTAACATTAAATAATTAATAACAATAATCTAATTTAGGGTTAGGATTTTAATTAAAAAATTCTGATTTTTAGCCCAAGCAACAGAAATTTCAGAATTTTGGAAATTTTAACATACCAATTTTGGAAGCTCATAAATGGAGTTTTACTTGGCGAAATGAGGCCCAAGATGACTCCTTGGAAATATAAAACTACGGAGAAAATTTATGAAGTGGTTTCATTTCCATATTAAATCATATATTGGGTCTAAATTTCAACAGAAGATCAAACTCCAATTTTTTAAACACAACTAATTTTCTTAGTTTAATTTTCTGCATTCTCATTTGCCCACAACTTCTTCTTAGTGTAGATCCATTCTTCAATGTTCTCCTTGACCAATTAGATCACCACAAACTTCAATTGAAAGCTTATATTTCATTTGTTTAAATCATGTAATTAAGTTTTAATTAGATTTGTTTTAAGCTCCAAATTTGGCATTTTGATTTGATTTTTGCATTTTAATTTAGTTTTGATTTGTTTTTCTAGAAAACAATTGAGGAGATGAGAAGAAGAAAATCCAAATCAATGAGAATGCTCCAGTAATTGAAGAATATGATTTGGGCCAATGAAAATTGATTGAGCAGAAACATTCCTCAACAAACTTTCTTGATGAGAATTCTTTTATAAATATTATAAATAATAGATTGTAAAATGTATTATAGGCTCTTCTTCTTTGCAATTCTGGAATTATTGAAGGCACTATTGTCTAGAGGATTTAGAGGTGTAGGGGAAATGAGAGAAAACTCAGATTTGGGGATTATTGAGGATTTTTCCTTTGCATTCTAAATCATGTATGAGGAGCAGAGTTTGTACTATTTCAACTCTAGTTTAAAAAGCAGAAATTCGAGCTTTGTAAAGGACTGTTGGAGATCAGAGTCAAAGAAATAGTTTCAATAAACTGGTATTTATAATACTATTGTTTTAAGTACTGGTTTCATTTTATGATAGCAGGAATGTGTCATTTTATTCATATTTATGCACTTTTGTCGGTATGAGCAATTTGCCTCAATTATACGTTATTATTTATCTCTGCTCTTAGGGATTAAATTATGATTTCTGAGTAACTATTTACTCAGAAATCTGTCTTTTAAATATCAATTTAAAAAATAGTGATATGTTGTGAAATTTGTTTTTCCCCGAGAAAAAAGCGTAATTTCATTACTGCAGGTGAGTACAAAATTACATAGTGAATCACATATAAGTGTGATGAAGTAGACAAACACAAGAGTTTGTAGGCAAACAGTTACAAATAAAAATGCAAAATCATATGTAAAAACCTGAATCTGGCTTTTACCCCTTTCCATTTTGAAGACATGATGTTCATAAAATAAACAGATCTACTGCTATGTACTTTTAGTAGTCCAACATGAAATCCGTTCAAAAACTGCAGAAAATGGTTTTTCTATTGTTCACCATGGATCCAATCAAAGACCTACCAAAGCATAGCCCAGACAAACGAACACCTTATGGAGGCACCATCAGATAAACCTCATCATAAAAAAAACTGTAAGGAACCGCTGCCTAGGGGTGAATCCAATATCAAAGTGTGTCAGTTAAATGTAATTCCAGCCCGCTGCAGCACCCCACCGAGCAAGAAAAACCAAACAAAAATCAGTGAAATATCACAACCACCATCTCATAACTGTTATAGAAATGCACTCCATGATTAAGCAACCTGTTGACATTAAATGGAAGGCCAACATAGGAAAACAGATGCCGCTCAGTCGAATAAGGATGGATGAAAATATTCAGTAGTATCGCCGTCCTTGTGTTCTCTGATCCTCCAGATACCCACAGCATGTTGAAGCCCCCTCTTGGAAGCTCGATCAACCTCATCATTATTTTCTCTAAATATACGCTGACAGGAGAAAGATTCAAATGAAAGGAGGATCTCCTGAATAGAGCATAACAGATTTTGTAAATGGTGAAATATGCATTGCTGTATACCTTTGATCCAATTTATCACATTCAATGAGTCCCCAAAGAAATTAATCTTCCTGCAACCTTTCACCGCAACGAACATAAGGAGAATCTTGAGGCTCAGAAATTCTGAAAAATTATTTGTTCCTTCCCCAAGCCCAACAGAGATCTCAAAACAATGTCATTCAGAAAGAAACATCAAAGCCCCTCCACCACAAACATTTTGTTACATAGCCCCATCAAAAAAACCCCAAGGTTTCCTCCTATCAATGTCCAACAACAGGACCTCCCTCTGGTTGGCAGCACAGATATGGATAGGAAAAGCGGAGTGCAGTCCTATAGTCATGGCACCAATGATCTCTGGTGTACTGACCGCCCCATCAAATAGGAGGCGGTTACGAGCCAACCAACATCCCCAAATGACAAGGAGAGGAAATGCTTTTAGTTTCTGCTCAGCATAATACACCCACCATGAGTCCCATGCATGAGACACAGATAAGCCCTCCCATCTACACAGGAGACCCAATAACCTGGAACATTCCAGCCAAACCCCTTTAATGAAAGGACAACTGAGGAATAGATGGTTAACTGATTCCTCATCAGAATTACAGAGACAACACCAGCCAAGGCCCTGAAAACATCTATGTTGCAGAATGTCCCAGGTGGGGACTTTATTTTCTAGGACACACCACATAAAGAGGCAAGTCTTAGGAGGACAATTTAGTTTCCAGAGTTTCTTCCACCACCACCGCTCTTCAGCCAAGACAGCCCCAACACTAAGTTTTGTGTAGCCAGCCCGAGGAGAATAGATCCTCGAAGGATCAAAATCCCATGCAATCTTATCCTCCCTCTCCTGAAGCGAAATATGAGCCTGTTTTAAAGCGTGGATGTAATCAGCCAAAGCCCCCTCATCTTGAGCATCCAACCCCAAAGAAGAGGCCATAATCCAAGGCTAAATTCCTGGCCTTCTCCAAACCGAATCAGCAAGATGGGAGAGAAAGGTAATCCCCCTCTGCCTTAAGGCCTCAACGATGCGCCTGGGAAGGAGGTGTTGAATTTCACTTCCCATCCAAGGATCCTAACCAACCCAAAGCTTCCTACCACTACCCACATCCCAAGCCAGGCTTGTTTCCAGAATGTGAAAAGATTTAACTAGAGCCTTCCAAATCATCGACCCACCCACAAAGGATTTTCTTGGATTCCTTATCCAATCCACTATAGAAAAAGGAGAAATATATTTCTGTGAGATCACCTGTGTCCAAAGACTGTCAAAATTGATAAGCCTCCACCCACCCTTTACTGCAAGAGCCTGATCAAAGAGAAAATATTTTTCAGTCCCCAACCTCCCAACCCTTTTGGGACAACAATTTTCTCCCACTGAACCCAAGGGGTCACCAACGAGTCTTGTTTCCCACTCCAAAGAAATCTAAAGCAAATCCTCCTGGCTGCCTCCAAAATACCTTTTGGAATCCAAGAGAGGGACAACCAATATACTGGGACAACCTCTAAAACAGACTTAACTAAAGTTAAACGCCCAACTCTAGATAGCCATTTATGACTCCAAAATCTTAAGCGCTTTTCCAACTTTTCCAGCAATCAACTCCAATCACGTTTCCTATAATCATTGGGTTTTAAATGGAACCCCAAATAATTCAGCCCATCATCCAAACCAGCAGAACTATAAGGAAATATCCTCACAAACTCACGCCTCTCCTCTTCCCTCAGATTATGAGAAGTGATGGAAGACTTTCCAACATTCACTTCCATTCCAGTGGCCTTGCTAAACAGGTCCAAAATCTCACCAATAATATTCACATCTCTCACCGATCCAGAGCAGAATATTAATACATCATCAAGAGTAATGAATAAATTTGGAGCAACCTAAATGCCCTTCAAGGAACCCTATCTCTTGGCCTCTTGAAGATCCCTACTCAAACCCTCAGCAACCAATAAAAATAAAAGGGGGGAAAGGGGACAACCCTGGCGAAGACCCCTTTCAGCATGAAAAAAGGGAGATGCAGCCCCATTAAGAAAAACAGAGAAAGAGACAGTTGTAATACAACTCATAATCCATCTTATGAAACCAATGCCAAAGCCAAGGTGAGTCAGAAGCATATGAATATATAACCAACTTACCCTGTCATATGCTTTGGAGAGATCCATTTTCAACACAGTCCCTTTGAGGTTCTTGGTCTTCATGCTGTGGATAACCTCTTGAGCAGTTCCGATTGCTTCATGTATTTGTCGTCCTTCCAGAAAGCCAAATTGTTCACCAGAGATATGAGTAGACAGAATGCATTTGATTCTTCTAGCAACCACCTTGGCTACCACTTTATAAATACAGTTGCACAAAGAGATAGGATGAAAATCAGCCAGGGAAAGAGGGTTATCCACTTTCGGAATTAAAGCTATGAAAGTAGAATTGAAACAAGTAGGAATCCTCCCTGAAATTCTGGTATCCTCCACTACTTTTAGCAAATCCTCCCCCAACAAATCATAAAGAGCCAAGAAAAATTCGGTCGACCATCCATCTGGCCCAGGACTGTTGTCTTTTTGGAAGCTATGAAGAACCTCCTTTAATTCCTTCTCAGAAACCTCAACCATCAATGATCTGTTATCTGCCTCCTCCACAAATCTCGGAAAAATTTGAGTAGCTCTTATCACTTCCGCAAGAGATGCATGAACTGGAGCCTTAAATAGAGCCTTGAAATGATCAACCCCTAGCTTAGCTTTTGTCTCAAAGGTAGAATTCTCATTGCCCTGACCATCTCTTAAACTCCAGATAGTATTAGCCGCCTTCCGACCACGAGCATATGCATGAAATTTTTTTGTATTATCATCCCCACATGCCAACCATGTGGCCCTACTTTTCAACCTCCAAGATTCCTCCTTATCCATAAGGAGGGAGTTCCTTCTTTTTTCAAGAGAAACAAGAGTATCTTTGTCTACTTGAGATTGAAATCCCCCTCCAATCCCATCATAGATCAAGCGTAGTTCCTCTTCCACCTGCTTCAATTCCATATCCTCCCTCTGTTTCTTAACAACCAACCAAACCTTCACAGCATCCTTGATACATTTAAAATTATCAGCAAACTGATAAGCCGTAGAAAGAGTGCTATCCGCCCTAAAAGGGATCCACCTAGAGAGAACAAGAGCTTTAAATGAATCATCCTTGAGCCAAATTTTGTTAAACTTTAAAGGGCTAAGAGGCTACCTAGGCCCAATCTTAAACTCAATAAAAATAGGAAAATGATCAGATGCACCCCCACATCCAATCCATTGCCTAATTTGAAAAGGCCTGTCCACAATATGCTCAACCACCAAAAAATGATCAAGTCTCTTCGCTACTCTTCCTTCAGCACATCTATTGTTCCTCCAGGTGGGTTTCATCTTTATGGGCTCAATATCGAGCAAAAGACTCTCCTCCAATTTTTGAGTGAAGTAACCAGTCAATAAATTATTTTGTGCATGAGGACCCCAAACCTCAGACTGGCCAAATGAAAAGTTCAGATCCCCTCCCAAAATCACCGAGTCCCCCTTGAGCAAAGGGTTACCCAGGAGTGAGTCCCTGAAAGGGATCCTATCTTGATACATACCATAAATATTAAAAATATTAAAAGATTCACCCAACTCCAACGCCATAAAGTTTAAACTCAGGACTGATTCCATACCCCGGAAGTTCAGTGGTTTGATAGTTCTTTCATTCCAGCCCACTGCCAAACCACCCGACCTCCCTCTAACATCCAGCATCTCAAAAGTCCATCCCAGCATCCAACCTTCCAATCTAGATTTGACCATAGCGTCTTCACCTAAAGTCTCTTGAAGCAGGATTATATCCGGACAGTCCAGAAATATAATCCTCTGGAAAGAAGATTTCTTATGGGGACCTGCCAAGTCCCTGCAATTATAGGACATAATCGTCATTAAACACCAGGATTCAGGGATCGGCTTGTTCTAAGCGCCCTCTCTATTGAAATATGCCTCCCATCATGTACATCCATCATAGCTCTATCATGGGCTCTAGCCAAAAAAGTGATCCTACCCCTGCCCCGAGCTGCTGGGGATTTCCCCCTCCCGAACCCACCTGCACCTTTTTTAGCACTAGATCTCAGATTATAACCATAGACCAGAGAAACAGAGTTTACCACTGGAGCCAACATCCCTTCACCTGGATCGAAATCAACAGCCTTCTCTTGAGGAGCTGGCAGAGGAGAAAGAGTAGGAAAAACGATAGGTAAAATTCCACAATCATCCTTCCAAATCGAGTCTGAAGCTGAAACCATGTTAAGAGATATATTGATGATAGGGGAAAATGGGAAAGATCCCATGAGAGAAGATTTCATCATTGTTAACACTTCCTTCAACATGCCCTCATCCCCCAACTGGCAATCCGCTCCATTATGACTACTATGGACCTTCACAGCAGATAACGAAACACAGTTAGAAGTCCGAGAGAGCAAATCCAGCCAAGAAGAATGACCAGACTCCGCTCCCAACGAATGATATCCCAAATCAATCGGATTGCTAAAACCATTTGCAACAGGGTTCGAAACACAAGAAGAGGTTGTAGTGGGCATTGGCTGCGTATTTGAAAGACCAGATCCAACCCCCTTCGAGATCTATTCCACCTCAGAACGACTAGAACATCGGATTTTTGCACGTTGAGAGAAAAAACCACATTCAGAGGCAGGATGGCCATATGCATGGCACCGATGGCATTTGAAAGGAACATTTTCATAATCAAGTAGCTGCTTAATGACATATTTCCCCCACCGAAGATTCAGAAATTCAGCAAGGCCTTCTCTGATGTTAATCATGACTAGAATCCTAACAACACGCCTTTGATTTGTCTTAATGAAAGTGAGATCAGCCTCTAGGAAGGCCCCAAGAGTATTTCCAATGCCTTTGAGATGTTCCTCTATCCAGTAATGAAGAGGCAAGACAGGTATACGAACTCACAATGGGACTGAGTCCACCCTCTCCCTACTTGCATAAAAAAGAGGGTGCCATGGTTTTAGGAGCATTGGAGTATGGTCCAAAGCCCAACAACGATGCATCACCCATTGGATATGATCAGGATGTATGAAGTTGAAAGAAAACCACTCCTTTGAGAGGGACACCACCTCAGGCACATATCCAATGGCATCTTTCCAATTCTCTTTAGCCCATGCTACAATTGTTCTCAGAACGAAAAACCTCCCCATAGCCCTTCCCACCAGAGTCCTGCTAGCCATTTGTGAAACCTGCTCCTAGCCTATATCTTCACCCAAAACATAGTTATACTTTGCTCTTTTTACCTTGATCCATTTCTTTTTTCTGCCCCCCTTCTTCGTCACTCCAGCCTCCCTTACTTTGCTTGAGCCCTTCTCTTTTGTGCCTTCAAAAACAGATATCCCACACTGTTATTCAAAGCTTATATGGTTTGGGACATCTCTCAAGCCCTCCCTTTCACTAAGACCATCCACCCCTCTATTCGTGAACATAGAAGGATCCAGTTCCTTTTCATACTCTGGTAAAATCACTTTCTGATAAACACCCACATCTAGATCCCTCTCTTCCACATCCAAACAATGTATAAGCCCCTTCCCCTGCGTATGCTGTCCCTTTACCAAGGGTGCCGTGCTCCCTCTGCTAGTCAAACCTCCACTGGCCCTCCCATCTTGTCCGCCTTCAAAACAAAATGATGACAACCTTCCTACATCAATGGATAAATGGGACTCATCCTCTCCTTGAGATCACAACCCTAGCTCCTGCACACAGTTTCTGGCCTGCACACAGATTGCAGAACCGCGCTGTCCATGTGCACTCTCCCGCCCTGCGCCATTCAAACCAGACTGTCTCCCGCCCTGCGCCATCTCCGATATGTTGTGAAATATTTGCTCATATTATTGTTTAATTATTCGAATTACTGATTTAACAATCAACATTATTTTTGTGAACTACTTCCTAAATGTTGTTGGTTGATTATCTTAGTTAAGAGGTCTATGAATAGGATGTGTTTCGGTATACATAATATCAGTTAATTGAAATTCTTCGTTAGCTTGATATTCATCATAAGCAAAATATATTTAAATCAAAATTGTTTAAAATATCTTGCTCTTAGTTGGGTTAGATATACATTTGCCTAATTGAGATAGGATTAGGATAAATTTTCTTTGGTTGCATTTTAGAATAATTTTGCATTTATATTTAATTCTACATTAATAGAAGTCCTCTTCCCAAAGAGGAAAAACTTTAGTCGTGGCTTGGCTGATCCCTAAATTAGCTTAAGGATCACTTTCTTGCCTGATCAACAAGAAGGATGATCTGATGTCTCTTCTCCATTGGTAGAAAATTTTTATATTTTAAGCCATTGAAGATTGAGAGAAGGTAGCTGGACCTAGTTAAATCAGTCAGAATGACCATTCCCAACGGAAAATGAACTGCTTTAAGGTCCAGACCGGGTGGTAATCCCCCATGTTGTTGCAAAACATTTTGAGGCTTCAACACCACATAACACCCTCTTAAATTATGATCATTACACATGTATATTTCTTTATATTATTTATAATTCTACCTCCTTGGCTAATTGTACCTTTAATTTTAACCCAAATGTATAAGAAAAAATATTTCATTAGGCCCAATTTTAAGAGGAGTTGATAGGTCTTGAGATGATGTATAAGTAGGCATTTTTTTCTCCATCATTGGCCTCCTAGGCTCCCAATCATAGCTCCAGTTTGCAAGTGGTATAATAAATGGAGCATCCATGATAGTAAGGTAGAGAACCTCCTATTTACTTTTTCTCTCCCAATGATTCAAACTTTATATAAGTTTGAGGAAAAATAAATATGAAACAATATAAAATAATAACTAGAACATGTTTGCCATTAGATTCACTTCATCCAAAACTTTTTTTCTATCATGGTGATCACATTGTATATCCCTTTCATTATCTAGATAATAAGTCTCTAAATTTCAACACCTTGTGTACCTAAATTGTTGAGAATTTGGAGGGCTGTAGGTTAATAGAAATTCTCTTCTTGATAATTACTCGTGAATTTGTTTGCGTTAGTTATGTATTCTCTTAGTTAATCTTTCATCAAGTCAATTATCAAAAAATGCACAAGATATGAAAGTTAGGCTCCTAGAGCCAGGGAAAAGCCTATTGCTTGAACAATAGGAAGGTAAATCATAGATTTACCTTCCTTATAATTGCTAGCTCTTCTCCTTATGAGAAATTTTTCAATTTCTGCAAATTATGTCTTCAAATCAACTTCCCTTAACAACAATGTATCTACCAATTTCTTTGCTTTATTATTTGTATATATCTCTACTTCAAACAATCCCTAAATTAATATTTTAACACAGTGATCTCACTGTATCCTTCCTGCAACTTTCCTTCTTATCCACAACCTGTACCACACTCTTCTTTGCAATCCTCTTCCTGCACCTCTCCACAATTTTCTACTTCCTGCAACGTTGCACAATATTCAGTTTTGGATCCGCAATTGGTATAGTCACTTATTTGCACTATATGCTATCTCTTTTATGCATTATATTTTAGAGATGATACCACTGTATATTCAGTTTCTTTATTCACACTTCTAGAGTAGGCTATGGTTATATGTTATCCACACTTAAAACTTCAAAGAATTCAATAATATAACTTCAGAGTCATTTGATTACTTCCTTCCAAGATCTGTCCACAATCTAACCCAAACTTGTCCGCTTAACTGGTTCCGTCTTCCTGTATTACATCCGCACTTATGTCAAATCTGTATCTTGATCCTGTATTACCTCTGTGTTTGTTCCTGTCTTAAAACCGCATCTTATTCCTTAGAGATATTCGAAATTTCTTCCTGAATCATATTCCGACTTGTCCGTATTGCTTGCTTAATTATCCGCAGTCATGCTTTATATATATATATATATATATATATATATATATATATATATATATATGGTGAAATGATCCTATTTTTTAGGCCGACCATTAACTGTGATTTAGGCCTACTTATGTAGGCTGATATGTCTGTAATAATCTAAGAGGTGTTTCTCTAGCGACGATGAGGGATTGTCTTCACTATTTTATGCGCTTAACTTCAACATTTTATGAGGGCTGTTTGAGAGCTTCTTCAAGGTCATTGGAGCACAAACACCTAAAATAAATATTTCATGAATATGACCCCTAATTATATTTATTCCTAGATGACATAAACCTAATAGAAATCACGAAGAAGTCTATCTACACAATAAAATCTTGCTCATGAAACCCATGAAGCAAGTACACCAAGAATGAATTTTATTATCTTTGACATATTCTTTGAATAAATACATAATTACATAGTCAACATGAAGACCGACCTAGTTACACTTTTCAACATAAATAACCCCAAAATTTGAAGTTACATGATAAATTTGACATACTTGGTTATTTCAATCCATATTTGACTCAACATGGCTAGGTGTCTATGAAATATAGCTTCAAATATCAGTTACATCCATTCTCTTAAATTTGAATTTTTTTGAGAGAATCCCACACCTTCAAGGTTTCCCAATACTGTAGGCGAGAAAAATGAAAATGAAACTTGGATAATTTAATACCTTGCAAAGATATTTGAATTTAAACTTCCTTCCTTTTTTCGCACTATAGATGTATTGTTAAAATCAAACTTTGATACCAATTGTGGGGATATTCGGGTCTAGAGTTGGGGAAACTTCCAGTTTCCTATCACCCATCAACCTTCTAATCCATAGAAACTATCTATCTTAATCGTTTCAACTAACTCTAAAACATAGTTGTATTCAATCATGGTCTTTGTACTTGAATGTAAATGAAGATAAAATCATGCTAGTTGGATAAAACAATACAAGAAACCCCCAATGAGTATTTTGGAAATCTTTTCAGATGATTGTTGTTTATGTTTTAGGTAAGAGTGCAACCTTACCTTGTCAAACAAATTTAGAGCTTGATCCCTTGAATTATAATGGATTGGGTTTTGGTTCCAAATTCATTGAAAATTATTCACTTGAAGAAATGTAACTTGGCCCTTTAATACTTTTATATAATTTTTAAAAATTGCATATAGGGAACAAATTCCTATTTTTTTTTCTATTTTTCTCTACTTTAAATTCTTCTTGGCTTCATCATGGGAGGTTTTTCTCTTTCCATCCCCACTTTTATGTGAAATTCGTTTCTCTTTACTATTGCATAAGCTAACACTTTATTTGATATGATGTCTATGGGTGAGTTTGTATTTTTGAAATGAAATAATTTTATCATTTTTTTCTTCATCTATTATCTCTTTAGTGAACAAATAATATGAGAAATTAATTGATTCTAGTAATGGTTGTTTTTCTAACGGATGCATTCTTAGATGTAACTTCTTGTAGATGATACCTGATGAGTTGTTGTGGAAGGTTGTAGCATGAAACTTTTGTTTTTTTTTTTGTTTTTATTTTATTTTTTATTTTTATTTTTTTCGCTTTTCAAATTTCATGGCATGAATCAACTCATTGGAATCTTGTATATTAATATTTAGCACTCATAGAGGTAGCCTTGGCTCCATGATTCCTATATTTTAATTCGATTGAGAATAGGAATTTAAACTTGCATGTGTATTGATTTTTTTCTCTATGAATTATTGGTTGGGTTTTCAACTCCCTTATAAGTTTTATTTCATCATTGATTCATTATGAGGTGTTTTATTTAGAGTCTTTTAGTCATTCTTTCACTATATAGTGTATAGTGTTGGACCAAATATCACACTGAGAGTGGGGGGGGGGGGTGAATCAATGTCATAGAAATTTTACCATTTCACAACTTTTCATAATCAAACAATCATATTGCAATGAACCTAACGATAAGAAACATATTGACAAATAAAAAAGTGCACCATTAATATACCATCACATTAATAACACATTAATCAACCATCACATCATAAAGGGACACAAGATTTTATGGGGAATCCCATAAGGGAGAAAATAAAAAATTATTATTCTTCTTATGCAGTTCATTACATATATTTGCAAGCTCCGACCTACTGGAGGCACCCATCCCCAAGATATGAAAGTTATTACTTGTGATAGGCTACAACCTTATTGAGGCACCAACCTTGAATATGTGTAAGAAATTTCTCAATGTAGGCTACAACCTAATTGAGGAACCAACATCGATGATGAGCAAGCTCTGACTTGCTCTAGGCTCTAACTTGATTAAGGCACCAACCTTGATGATGAGCAAGCTCCAACCTTCTCTAGGATCTGAGGAACCAACCTAAATGATGAGAAAGCTCCAACCTGATTTAGACACTAGCCTAAGTGGAGGCACCTATATCCTTCCTCAACCTCTTGTGGAACTCTTTTCAATATATTTAAAACTATATCCATTGTCATAATCTGTAGTTATCTATAACTGAATCGTAAGTAATGTCACAATCGAAAATCACAACCTATAATCACTACACTACCATCACTGTCATAATCTGCAACCACTTTCACTCCAATCACTGCCACTGCAACCACCATCAAAACCTGCAAATGTTGTTTATTTTATCAATGCCAGTACAATCATTGTCACAAATAGTCATAAAAATCACTTTCATTGGCTATTTTGATATTGTGTATACTCTACTCCAACTAGTTCATCAATATGGATACACAAAATCCTTTTCAAAACCAATTTTTTCCATTATCCAAAACCACGATAACCAACACATAAACCCTCAAATCCATGCATTAGAAATTTAGGTCATTAAATATATGTCAACAAGGCTTTTCATGTCTTTATATGCATCCAAATTTGAACTCTAATTGCTGTGCTTCTTCCTGAATCCAATTTGGACCAATAGTGAGAATATAAACCAATAAAAACCATACAAAACATTATATTTCATTAAGGGTTCTACACAATTCTCCATTTCCTATCGCACTTTTACAAAATGATAATTTTACGAAGAACTTTCTACAGAATGTACATTTCCAGCTTTTATCTATTAGACAAAATGAAAAAGTTGCAGTAAAACTAAATTAGTTTCAAACCTGGTGTACGAGAAGTTTTTAACCCCTAACCTTAGCTTTACAATGCACGACCACTACCAAATCAGTTAACACAATTATTTTCTAAGTCATGAGTCTATTTTAAATATTTTTGTTTTTAGGATTAGACTTTAAAATTTCAATTTTTTTTTGGTCGCTACCGAAATTTCCGGTAGCGCCTGTTTTAGCCTTTTCAGACAGTCTGTTATATTCCTATTTCTGTCTGTTTTTCTTTTATTTTGATGCTACTAGGAATTCCAATAACTTCCCCTATTTTTAAAAATAAACGAAAAAGAACATCCGCTTTTTGTCAAGCCATGTGTAACGGTGTAAATGAGTTTCAAATATTTTTTAGATGATTTATGTCATGTGATAGGAGTCCTCTGCAATCAGTTATGTTTAATTTAAGTCATGGTATACCTGTATTACATAGGTGTCAACTTGCAGTAATAAACCCAACCGTTAATCCCGTCCTGTTTGTCAGCCGATTTAGTTTAATATCATGTCAAGTTACGTGTTTTTTGAATGAAGAAGTTCATGGATCATCAGATTTAATGCAATGACCTTCCAGTTGGTTGCACAACAACGCTGCCAGAAATTTAGGCCAATAAAATAGCATGCAATGGAGGTGACTTTCGGTCACAAATCCGCTTGCCTCAAGCCATCTATAACGTTCTATCCGAAGTTACTCAGCCAACTGAAGATTATGATGGCCATCACATGGTGCACACTATGGTCAAGGATATTTTCTATCATGGAAATCTATTGCATGGGGTGATGAACCATGGTTTTTGTTTCAAAACCATTGAAAAAGCAAGAGCATTATTAGTTGTGAGCCTAGATTTTGCAGATAGAGTCTCATAGAGTTGAAGTTTGAGGAGTCTAGATTTCAGACAGGATTTTAGAGGAAAACATAAGAAACACTTGTTAGATGAAGCTCTTCTAGCTCTTCCACTTATCAGTTTTAGAGGTAGATTTATTAATTTCTGAAGATGACTAAAAGAGGAGGGAAGATGAAAACAAATTGAGCCATAGGGTGCTGACCTAGTGGATGCAAATTCGAAGGTGAGAATATTGTTTATCCATGCTGGGTGGTATTATTTGTGCACCAGATTAGGAATCTCTCACTTAGGAGTATCTCAAGAGTTTGCAAACTCTTGCAATGGACAAGAAGCCACAATATATGGTCTTACATTGTATGTTTTGACAAACTCAATTGTTGAGGAATTTAACCTTCCACAGGAAGGAGAAAGGTGGTTTAAAGGTTAGGTTATCACTGAAGGAGGCCTCAAAAATTTCCTCAATGATGCACACAAAGATCCCAACCGGGCCAATGGAATTCCAAGCAGCTATATCAAAAATGACTGGGCAGAAGCTGTTAAACTCATCAATATTTACCTTACTTGTGAAAGGAGGTATATAGTTGTGCTTCTTTATCATATGAGATTTCTTTTTCATGTTGCAGGTATGAAGAGCCTCAATTTTCCATACTTTTTACTGAAGAGTCTGGAAAAGATGTCAGAAAGGATCCAAACTCACACTATTGCTTCAGAATATAGCTTGTATCATCAAGCTCTCATCAAGGTTTTAGTTAAAGAAGAGTTAAAGAAAATAAATCAAACCTGGGACAATTTCTTGTTTTACAGGGTAGGCCAACCTGAAGCTACACCTCCATTCTCACAGCAACACCCTTAGCTTGCAAAAATAACCAAGAGGAAGGCTAAAAAGGATAACATTCTTAAGGCTAAGAGAAGTAAAGAAAAATTTTCTTTAGTCAAGGTTGAGAGAAAGTTGGAGAAAGGAGAGAGATCCTCAATTGATAAACCCAAGTATATGAAAATGGTGCCCCCCATTCCTCCTTTTCCAAGTGTCTACACCAGATCTTGAAGAGGAAGGTCTACAACTGTAGAGAAATCTAAAGTGCAGATGCTACTGGAAATTCGAAAAGCAAATATTCAGCAGAAAATGCAGAGAGATTATTAGCCTACAAAATCTGATGAAGAACTCCTCAAAGATGTTGGATATGAGAGCAGTAGTAGTAAGAAGAAGAAATATGAATCCAAACCTGTTGCTGTTACCAGAAAAAGGCATACCAGAGACATCAACAAGTTCATGCTTAAGTCTAAGGCTATGAAAACTCCAAATTTAATGACAAAGGTCATTGATATAGAAGAAAGATTTGAAGGGTTAAAGATAGAGAAAACCAAGAAGAAAGATAAAAACAAAACCCCTTCAGAGCAGCACTCAGAACCCTCAAAGAGAAGAAAGATTAAAAAGGGTTCTAAGGAAGAGAAGGCCACTGCCAAAGAATAAACCACAAGAAAAACTAGATCAAGATCAATTGTTGACAACAAGACAGACTTGGATAATCTTGCTGAAGCTGCAACCCACATGGAAAGAAGGTAAAAATGTTTTTTTGATACAAACACATTTTTTCTTATCAATCACAAGTTTGAACAACAACTTAGATGTCAAAGTGTATAAGTCTACATAGGTTTTCAACATTTTCTATGCATTTTTGAAAAAGAAACAGAGCGATATCGGAAGTTCCAGTAGCATTCTAGTTTTTTCACAATTACAAGTTTTTTTCTGGAATTTCCAGTAGCGCCCGTCTTAACTGAATTTCGAAACCTGTCAACAAAGTTTTTGAGCCAGTTCAGGAAGGATAAAGACTCATAAAAAAATGTATATAACAAGTGATGGTGAAAGGTGGTTATGAGGTTGTTTTAGGTCATAGTAAAATAAGATACATGGTTATTTAAAGACCAAAGACATAAGGAGACAAATCAGCAGAAAAAGGGTCAACATGACAACACAATCAATAGTTAAACCCAAATTTATTCTCTTATTTCTTCTACATCTATCCTTTCAGTTAGATTTCTATGGGATATGGTTGTAATGTCTTATGACACCTATGTAATGATAAGAGTAACGTTTCCTTATTTTTAGAAGAGATGGAGTCGGTGCCTCTCTTTCTATATATACCATTTGTAAATACCATTTCTAGGTTGGATGTTGGTCTACGTGAAGACTGAATATGATTAAGAAAATAATTTTTACTTCATGTTGGAGGATTTTGTGACTCAAGGACCATCTAATGTATGGTGTGTCTTCTTTCTTTGTTAATTTCTTCTAATTATGGGTTGCAACAACTAGTAAGGTGTGAGTGAGAAAATGTTAAAGGATTTAATAGTAAATTATCTACTTTCAACTTTATACAAATCATATATGTGTTGTATAACATGTTAGTGAAGATTTCATAAAGGATTTGTGAAATAATTTATGCATGAAATATACTTTATGAATGTGTTTACTTTTCATAAATAGAGATTGTGTAAAGATCCATCATTATAGCTCTGTGAATGATTTAGGATATGAATATTTCCTAGAATAGGTACCAGCTATCCATCCTCTTCATTTGTTACACTTTGATCCCTATACTACCAATTTACCCATACAATTTGTACTTTCCAAAAATTTCCAAATGCATGAAAGTATTAAAGAATATAAAAAATCATTTCGAAATCTTTGAGAAGTCATCCCACCACTCAAAAAACCCTTTAAAATTCGAAATGAACTATGATGTGTAAGGCTTACTCCTTTTTCAGTCAAGGAGTGACTCCTTGTGCTAACATATTTGGCGCCATTTCTGGGGAGGAAAATTGAAGTTTATCCCTGTGTGAATGACAAAGTTATAAGTCTGGTCTCGAGGTGTACAATTCCAGCTATCTTTTTAGACTGATTTACACCTAGCGACTCCATTATTGAAGTTATGGCTCATATAAGGACTAGAAATAGGGCTAACCCATATTCCCCTTTGAGAATCCCAGTCCCTTACTCTGAAAAGCTAATCAAGAAAAAGAGTAAAAGAAATTTTGCTGCTTCTACTACTGTTTTGTCAAAGGTTGTCCCTAATGAAGTCCTGCAAACTCTATCCCATGATTTTGTAGAAAATCCTGTACCTCCCTTGTTTTCCAACGAAAAAACAGTCTCTACATCACAAGTTTGTGCTTCATCATATGTTATTGAAAATCCACCAATTTTTGTTCCACAAATACCAACAACTCACACCATGGCAGGTCCAAACCCACCCCCTAACCAAATGGACACAATTTTTGTTTCAAGGTATGCCCCTTTGGTATTACCTCAACCTATGAATGCATTACATGTAGGATATTATCTCAAGTATATACCTAAGTTTAGTGGTGAGGGAGAGGTAAAAACTGAAGAACACCTTGTTGATTTTTATGCCTATGATGACAACCTGAATATTGAGCGTGAAGATGTCTGGATGAGAGTTTTTGTTCATAGTCTTGAGGGTGATGTTAGGAAATGGTTTAGATATTTGACAACTAGTAGCATCATTGGAATTGAAACCCTATATGATACATTTTTAAGGAAATGGGGTGATAAGAAATATTTTATGTATTATATCACTGAATTTGGTGCAATTAAAAGAAAATAAGGAGAATCAGTTTCTAATTTTTCTGAGAGATTCAATAAGATGTATATCAAAATAACTACTAAAATAAAGACTACTGAAGCTCCAACCAAAATTAATTACGCTGGTGCCTTTGATCCCGATTTTTGCTTATTATTGAGAGAAAGAAGATCCACGACAATAATACAAATGCAAGGCAATGCACTGAAGGTAGAATCTAATGTGTTAGCAGCTGATAGGCTCAGAGGAGGGATTGACAGAGAAAAAAGAAAGAAAAAAGCTGAAGTTTCAACTTCAGGAATTTCAGACATAGATCCTAAGTTAGATGACCTGACTAAGATGGTCAAGTCATTGAATATTGAGATTTCCAAGCTCAAGATGGAAGCAAGAACAACTACTACTAGAAATGTTTCATTTGATCAGCTTAATAGACATCAATTTAGAAGACCTATTGCTCCTCAAATATTGCAGCGAAAAATGAGATATGTTGATGATCAAAAAGTGTAGCCCCCTTTGCAGAATGCTATATTTGAATATGAAGAGGAACCTAAAAGGTTGGAGAAAACTGTTGATATCAATTGTCTGAGAGATAAAGAAGGATTGATCCATCTTACACAAGTAGAGTATGAAGATTTCATGTCATATACTCAGAATAATGAAGTGATTTTTGATCATTCCATGATTACAACTGATCATCAAAGTAGATATAATATTAGATCAAAGAAGATTGATGATAATCCAAAACCTGTTGCACAACCCAAGAAGAATAAGGATGCAGTTAAAATTCCAGCAGAAAATCAAGTCGCTGAAACAAGTAGACCAAAAATTATGGTAGCAGTTAATCCTCCTTCACTTGAGGTAAAAATTTCCTACAAACTGCCCATTGTTTTCAATTTTGAGAATGAGATACACAAGATAAAGATTCTTGTTCCTCTTGTAGAGCTCATGAAGAATAATGATTTCAACATGAAACCTCTTCTTCTCGAAATGGCATTATTTGTGTCAATACAGCAAACTTCTTATTTTAGGTCCATTGTTAGAAGACAGAGATGAATCTACCCGTCCCTTGTATCTATCTCTAAATATTCATGATAAGATCTTGCATAATTTCCTAATGGACACTGGAGCCTCACATAATTAAATTCCCAAGGTAGTCATAGATGAACTAGGTCTTGAAGTAACTAGAGAATACCAAGATCTCTACTCCTTTGATTCCTGGAAATTTAAATGCCTTAGTGTCATCAAAGATCTTGCAGTAAGCCTCTTTCAGTTACCCATGAGAGGGATGGTGATGGATATTGTTGTAGCTGGCATTCCTCCTAGGTTTGGCATGTTACTTTCTAGATCATGGATTAGAAGATTGGGAGGAAATTTGCAAATGGATTTCACTTATGCTATTGTCCCTATTTTTGGAGGAGAACAAATAAGACTTTATAGAGAAGCACAACTGGCATATATCATTAGTGACAACAACGACCCCACTAATCATCCAATTTATGCTAGAACAACCGATGTTGGTTCAAGCATTTTACACATGGATAATGCTGTCCTATCTGCATAAAATTTTCAGATTTTGAAGTCTGTTGAAAAAAAGATTAGTCATGAGGGTTCCCAGCTATGGAAAATGTATTTTGATGGCTCATGTTCTAAAGGAGGAGTTGGTTCATGATTTTTTCTCATTTATCCTTTGAAAGAGAGCTCCAATTTTTCTTTCAAACTTAAATTTGAAGTGACTAAAAATGCAGTTGAGTATTAAGCTGTACTGATTGGTTTAAAAACAACAAGACATGAATGTTTCAGAAATTTCTATTTTTGAAGATGCTGAAATTATTATTCAGCAAATCAGAAATGTTTATCAAACTAAGCATCCCAGAATCAAATATTACTGGAATGAAGTATGGAGTATTGTAGAAGACTCATTCCTAGATTTTAAAATTTATTTTGTTCCAAGAGAAAGTAATATTTTGGCTGATTCACTTTCTATTTCAACAAGCTCATTCGGGATTCCAATACCTTTGAAGCTAATATATGAAGTAGAAGTTAGGTTCAGACCTAGCATTCCTGATAATGTCAAACATTGGAAAGTTTTTGAAGATGATCAGGATATTAGAATATTCATTAAAACTGCCGAAGAGTTTGTTGTCCTAAACATTGATCAAGATGAAGATTTCATGAAGGATGATGCTGATTTGCAAGACACCAAAAATATGCAAAAACAGATTGCTGATCAACCTATTATTCAACTGCCTACCAATCATATTACTAAGGGGTTAATCCCACTTAAGAATCCCTTTGATCAAAATGATGTCTTAGTCAAACCATAGTTAGCTGAAACAGAAGTAGAATTGGAATATTTCAATTTGGGCACAAAAAAAGAACCAAGGTATGTGAAGTTCTCAAAATATTTATCAGAAGAAAGAAAGGTTGAATACCATAAGCTGTTTTTTGAATTTGTTGAGGTTTTTGCTTGGAAATATGAGGATCTTAAGACATAATATACAACTATCATTGAGCATAGGATACATTTGAATATGGTACTAAGCCTTTTCAGCAAAAAATTAAGACAAATTAATCCACTATTGCTACCAGTGATGGAGATAGAAGTGAATTTTTTTTTGGATGCCAAAATCATCATTCCATTGAGATACTCAGATTGGGTTGCTAATCTAGTTCCAGTAAGAAATAAGAGTGGTGAATTCAGAATATGTGTATATTTTAGGAATATTAACAAATGCTCCAAGAAAGATAATTATCCATTGCCAAAGATGGAGCATATTCTTCAAAAGGTAATCGATTCAGACAAAATTTCCATGTTAGATGGGTTCTCTAGGTACAATCAAGTTTCTGTTTGGCCAGAAGACCGAGAGAAGACAAGTTTCACTACTTGGGGAACATTTATGTATGCAAATATTCCATTTGGGCTTATGAATGGCATAGGTAATTTTCAACGTGCTATGGATTTTGCATTCATTGGAGAAAATGAAAAATTCTTGGTCATATATTTGGATGATATTAATTTTTTTTCAACTTCACATCGAGAACACCTTCAACACCCGAGACAAGTATTTGTTAAATGCGGAAAATATGGTTTATCATTGAATCCAAAGAAATCTCATTTTTCTCTCAAAGAAGGTAAGATGTTGGGCCACATAGTTTCTAAAGATGGAGTGAAAATTGATCCTAAAAGAGTGATTTCAATCCAAGGTTTAACACTTCCAAGATCCAAGAAAGAGGTTCAATATTTCCTTGGTAAGATCAATTTATTAAGAAGGTTCATTCCAAATTTTGCTGAAGTGGTGAAGCACATTACTTGCATGCTGAAGAAAGACAAATAAGTCAAGTGGAAAATTGAATCCATAAATTCATTTGAGATGATAAAAAAAGCTATCATAGAAGCGCCTCAGTTGGTAAGCCTTGAATACTCAAAACCTTTTTTGATCTTCTCATTTTCCTCCCAAGATACTATTGTTGCTATTTTGTTACAAAAATATTCATAAAATAAGGAATCCCCCATAGAAATTTTCAGTAGAACTCTTAGAGATGCAAAATTGAAGTATGAAATGTTGGAAAAACATGCTTATGCATTAGTGAAAGCTCTAAAAGCTTTTAGAGTTTATATTCAACATACTCAAGTTATTTCCTATGTACATTCATTTGCTGTTAGAGAGATATTATTTCAGCCTGATATTGCTGGAAAAATAAGTATGTGGGTGACTAAAGTTCTTGAGTTTGATTTAGAGATAAAGCCTACTAAACTAATCAAAGGTCAAGGATTAACCAAACTGCTAGCTGAAGAAAATTGTAAAGTTTTGGGCTTGAATTTCATGGATGAAAAATTTGAAGGGAAAATTTATGAACCTATAGACAACATGGCTATGGATTTAAAGATTTCTGAGTGTAGATGGTATAAGGATATCATCTATTTTCTGCAACATTTTAAAACTCCTCCAAATTATGATAAAATCAAAGTAAGATATTTGAAGCTGGAAACTATTAAATTCTACATTAAAGATAATTGTTTATATTGGAAATATCCTACAAGATTTTTTTTGAGATGCATTGACCCAAATGAGTCCAAGAAATTTATTTTTGACATGCATAGTAGTGTGTGTGGAGGTCATCATTATTGGAGAACTACTGCATACAAAATATTAAAAGCTGGCTATTTTTGGCCTAGCTTGTTTTCTGATGTATGTGCTAAGGTGAGAGCATGTGAAAAATGTCAAAAGTTCACCAGTAAGAAACATTTGAAGTCTTTACCTCTCAAGCCCATAGTTGTTTTTGCACCTTTTCAGCAATGGGACTGAGATTTCATTGGAGAAATTAATCCACCATTAAGTGGAAAAAATCATTGGATTCTTGTTGCAACTGATTACTTCACCAAATGGATTGAAGCAATACCTTCCAGGAATGCTACTCATAAAGTCATCATTAATTTTCTGGAGGGAATCATAACCAGATTTGGATGTCCATCAAGGTTAGTAACATATAATGCAATTAACTTTAAAGCTACTCCATTGGTAAATTTCTATGAATATTATGGTATTCATCTCACTCACTCTACAAATTACTATCCCCAAGGGAATGGTTTAGTTGAATCATATAAAAAAAGTCTGGTAAGAATAATCACCAAAATATTGGAGCAAAACAAAAATCCTGGGATTCAAAACTAAAACACAAGAAGACAGGATTTCATTTTGAGGAAGACACAAGAAACACTTTTTAGGTGAATCTCTTATAGCTCTGCCACCTATTAGTCTCAGAGAAAAATTTATTAATTTATGAAGATGACTAAAAGAGGAGGGAAGATAAAACGAATTGAGCCACAAGGTGCTGACCTAGTGGATGAAAATTCGAAGGTGAGAAGATTGTTTATCCAGGAAAGGTGGTTTTCTTTGTGCACCATATTAGGAAGCTCTCACTTAGGAGTAGCTCAATAGTTTGAAAACTCTTTCAATGGACAAGAAGCCACAGTCTATGGTCTTACATTGCAGGTTTCAACAAACTCAATTGCCGAGGCATTTACCCTTCCACATGAAGGAGAGAGGTTGTTTAAAGGTCAAGTTATCACTGGAGGAGACCTCAACAGTTTCCTCAAGGATGCACACAGAGATCCCAACTAGGCCAAGGGAATTCCAAAAAGCTATCTCAAAAATGACTGGGCAAAAGCTGTTAAACTCATCAAGATTTACCTCACTTGTGAAAGGAGGTATACAATTGTGTTTCTTTATCATATGTGATATATTTCTCATGTTACAGGTATGAAGACCCTCAATTTGCCATACTTTTTACTAAAGAGTCTGACAAATATGTCAGCAAGGATCCAAACTCACACTACTGCTTTAGAATACAACTTGTATCATCAAGCTCTCTTCAAGGTTTTAGTTGAAGAAGGGTTAAGGAAAATAAATCAAACCTGGGACCATTTATTGTTTTATAGGGCACACCAACCTGAAGCTACACCTCCATCCTCACAACAACACCCTTATCCTGCAAAAAGAAACAATAAGAAGGCTAAAAAGGAGAACATCCATAAGGCCAAGAGAAGGAAAGAAAAGGTTTCTTCAGTCAAGGTTGAGAGAAAGTTGGAGAAATGAGAGAGCTCCTTAGTTGATAAATCAAAGTCTATGAAAATGGTCCCTACCATTCCTCCTTTTCCTAGTGTCTACACCAGAGATTTAAGAGGAAGGTCTACAACTACATATAAATCTAAAGCGCAGATGCCACCGGAAGTTCCGAAAGAAAATATTTAGCAGAAAATGCAGAGAGATTATCAACCTACAAAATCTGATGAAGAACTCCTCAAAGATGCTCGATATGAGATTAGTATTAAGAAGAAGAAAGAGGAAGCCAAACCTATTTCTAGTACCAGAAGAAGACATATCAGAGATAGAAACAAGTTCAGGCTTGAGTACAAGGCTCTGCACAATCCAAATTTAATGACAGAGGTTATTGATATAGAAGAAAGATCTGAAGGGTTAAAGATAGAGAAAACCAAGAAGAAAGATAAAAACAAAACCCCTTTAGAGCAACACTTAGAATCCTCAAAGAGAAGAAAGATCCAAAAGGGTTCTAAGGAAGAGATGACCACTATCAAATAAGCAGCCATAAGAAAAACCAGATCAAGATCAGTTGCTGACAACAAGACAGACTTGGGTAAGTTTGCTGAAGCTGCAACCCACATGGATGGAAGGTAAAAAGGCTTTTTGATACAAACACTTTTTTGCTTATCAATCACAATTTTGAACAACAATTCAGATGTCAAAGTTTATAATTCTACACAAAATTTTCAGCATTTTCTATGCATTTTTGAAAAAGAAACAGAGCGCTATTGGAAAATCCAGTAGCATTCCAGTTTTTCACAGTTACAGGTTTTTTTCCAGAATTTCGGATAGTGCCTGTTTTAATTGAATTTTGACAACTTTCATCTGAGCCAGTTCAGGAAGGTTAAATACCCATAACGAAATGGATATAACAAGTTATGGTGAAATTTGGTTATGAGGTTGTTGGAGGTCATATTAAAAGAAGTTGCAGGGTTATTTAAAGACCAAAGACATAAGGAGAGAAATCAACAGAAAAAGGGGCAACATGACAACACACTCAACATTTCAACCCAAATTTCTTCTCTTCTTTCTTCTACATCTGTCCTTTCAGTTAGATTTCGATGGGATATGGTTGTAATGTCTTATGACACCTATGTAATTATAGTAGTAGTATTTCCTTATTCTTTGAAGAGATGGAGTTGGTGCCTCTCTTTCTATATATACCATTTGTAAATACCATTTCCAGGTTGGATGTTGGTCTACCTGAAGACTGAATATAATAAATAAAATCCTTTTTACTTCATGCTGGAGGATATTGTGACTCAAGGACCATATATTGTATGGTGTATCTTCTTTCTTTGTTAATTTCTTCTAATTATGAGTTGCAACATCCGGTAAGGTGTGAGTGAGAAACTGTTAAAGGATTTAATAGTAAATTATATGATTTCAACTTTTTGCAAATCATATGTGTTGTAGAACATGTTAGTGAATATTTCATAGAGAATTTGTGAAATAATTTATGCATGCAATCTAATTTTTGAATGTTGTTTACTTTGCATAAACAGAGTTTGTGTAAAGAGCCATCATTATAGCCGTGTGACTGATTTAGGATATGAATATTTCCTAGAATAGGTACCAACTATCCATCCTCTTCATTTGTTACATTCTGCTCACTATACTAGCAATTTACACATACAATTTATATTTGCCACAACTTTCCAGATGCATAAAATTCTTAAAGAATATAAAAAATCGTTTCAAAATATTTGAGAAGCCATCTCACCACTCAAAAGACCCTTTAAAATTTGAAATGAACTATGATGTGTAAGGCTTACTCACTTTGTAGTCAAGAAGTGACTCCTTGCACTAAAAAACTCTACTACGTAATGTGATTGGTTATGTTAATCTCCCAAATTCATTTTGTTGTGAATGTTATAACTCCAAACAAGCGAGGTTAGTTCTACTTCAATCCTTTTCCACGAAGTATGTGTTCGATTGAAAAACTATATTTCAACCAATATATGATACATGGCTCAATTATGATTTGTATTATGTACAAGTCATCTCCAGCGTGTCACGTGAGAGGCACTTCATGTCTTTGCTGTATCCATCTCCACATAGCTCGACATGTCAAAACACAATGCCAATGGTTGGTGCCTTTCACCATAGGACCAAATCTCTACTAAATATGTCATCGCCTTTCGCCACATACTTTACTATATGCATGTAATGAACTTTTAAAACATAGATACAAGTCATCGCCATATATAGCCTATATTCAAACATATGTTTTCAAACACTTGCCAAAATAGATACAAGTCATTTCCATAGACATATCACCATTTGTGGCCAATCTTCAAACATATGTAGCCAAAGAAAATAGACATAAGTGACATGTCATTTCCATATATATCCATACATTTTTTAGACTCTTCCAAAGTTATATTTCCACTAAGGTTCTTTTTTTATAATTTTAGAACAATGTTTTGTTAAAATAAAATTGGACTTCCGTTGGTTATGGTTATATGGAAACTATAACCATTATTAAATAGTCCAAAACCAAATACTGAGAATAACATAACAACTGAAATAGAATAAAAAAATAGGTTATAATGACAAAATCGTTTAGACTTCTATCTATGGCTCTTTCCGTTGTAATAAGACATTTTCATATTAGGGATTACCACTGGAGACAGAACGTACTCACTCATACAACGTAAACTAGAACCATTATCGTCAACATGTATAACTAAAATAACGTAAGTTGTATGATGCAAACATAACTAGTAACTAGAACCATACTCTTCATAACAATATACAAATAAATACATTGAACCGTTATCCATCCATAGAAATAGTCCTTCATATGTATTTATTTTCAATTTTTTTTATTGTGGAACTCGAGCGTGTGTATATATAAGCCATATGTGGTCTTTGAGTCTATGTGGGTTGACATGGCACCAATGGCCAAGCTGATGTAATCCTTCATATTCAAAATTCAAAACCATATGACCGGGACCCTAGGATCAATAGTAATCCAGATGATGACATGATCATGCTATGTGGAAGCTCGTAAGGTATTCCAAGTGTCACCCAATTTTATACATTTGACCTATCACAATGTGCCAATTATGCATGCCATATGACTGTCCTTGGCAACACTATGCCATTGTGTTGACATCATATATTGATGTGTCATGCCACTTGCCACATCACCCACATACCTATAACTTGTTTCCACGTGTCTGAGTTGTTGTGTCATCGCTAGCTGTGTAAATGAGCCACACATTGTTGATATATAGGATATAAACTAATTGAGGCACCAACCTCGATGATTAGAAAGTTATAACTTTCTGTAGGATCCAACTTGATTGAGGCACCAAAGTCGATGATAAAAAAGCTCCAACTTGCTCTAGGATCCAACCTGATTAAGGCACCAACCTAAATGATGAGAAAGCTTCAACATGGTTTAAGTACCAACCTGAGTGGAGGCACCCAACTCCTTAAACCTCTATTCAAAATATTTCAATCTTGATCCATTGCCATCATCTATAGTTGTCAATCACTGAATCATTATTAATGTTACAATTGGAAATCACAACCTGCAATCAGATGCACTACCATCACTGTCACAGTCTACAACCACTGTCACTACAATCATTGCCACTGCAACCACCGTCATAACCCACAAACACTGTTACTACTTTCACTGACACTACAATTACTATCACAAATAGTCATATCAATATTTTTCAATAGCTATCTTATTGCTATCCATTCTCTATTCCAAATAGTTCATCAATCTCGACACAAACTCTTTCTCAGAACCATTTTTTGCCATATATCCAAAACCACCGTAACTGGCTCATAAACCCTCAAAACCATTCATAAAATATTTTGGTCATAAAATATACATTAGAAAATCTTTTCATGACTTCGAATGAATCCACCTTTGAATATTGATTGTCATGCTTCTTCCATAATCCAATTTGGCCCAATAATGAGCCTAGAAACCCATAAAAACCATAAAAAAATATATTTAATTAAGGGTTCTACATAATTCTCCATTCTAGTCGCACTTCTACATAATGTTAATTTTTCGGTGACCTTTCTAAAAAATGTACATTTATGGCCTTATTTGTTTGAAAAAATGAAAAATTTTCGGGAAAACTAAATTAGCTTCAAACTTGGTGGATGAGGAGTTTCAAACCCCTGACCTCGACTTTACAATACATGACCATTACCAAATTCACTACAAAATGTGACTGGTTATGTTATTCTCCTGACTTCATTTTTTTGTAAATGTTATAACTCCAAACAAGCGGGACCAGTTCTACTTCAATCTTTACCCATCGTGTAAATGTTTGATTGATCAACTGTATTTTGACTAATCTATGATACATGGCTCAATTTTGATCCATATTACTATAAATTTCATCTCTAGTGTGTCATAATATATCCACTTCATGTCTCTACTATATCCATCTCCACGTAGCACAACGTGTTAGAATGCAATGCCAATGCTTAGGGAATTTCACCACATGACTAACTCTCCACTAAATATGTCATCACATTTTTCCATAAACTTTGCTATATGCATGTAACCAAACTTTAAAACATAGATACAACTCAACACTGTATATATTTTATCTTCAAACATATGTAGCCAAACACCTGCAAAAATAGATATAAGTCATTTCCTTTTGTGGCGGATATTCGAACATATGTAGGCATAAAATATAGACACAATTCATAGGTCATTGCCATATATATATATAGACATATGTTAGACTCTACAGAAGTTGGACTTATGATAAGGTTCTATTTCTAATTGTACAACAATGTTTTGTCAAAATAAAATTGTATTTTCATTGGTTATGGTTATTTGGGAACGATAACCATTGTTAAATACTCCAAAACCAAAGATCAAGAATGAAATAAAAACCGAACTAGAATCACAAACTAGGTTATAACAACAAAATCATTCATAATTCAATCTAAGGCTTCTTCCACTATAAATGGACCTTTGCAAGTTAGGGACTACAACTAGAGATGAAATCAAATCACTCATTCAACATAAACTAGAACCATTATCATCAACATATGTAACTAAAATAACATAATCTATCTAATGCAAACATAACCAATCATTAGAGGAATTTTGAGGTCTAAAATGGGCCTCATAAGAAAAAAGTACAAAAAAGATAAACTTTATAAGAACCAATAGGATTCAAGATGATGATGTCAACCATGGGGGATGATTCACCATTTTGGGAGTAAAAAAGTAAAAATATTAAAAAATAATAAAATAATAAAACTACTTTTTCAACTTATCTCTCTTATTTTTTACTAAAATACCGAGCAGGAGTACTCATTGGATGCAAAATTTAATTCCTCATCCAAGGAGTACCCATGTTGCATACTTTCGATGGACCCTGCTACACGAAAAATGATAAATACATGAAAAAACTTGTTTACAATCACGTTTTTCATGTATTTATCATTTTTCATGTCGCAACGTCCATCAAAAGTATGCAACGTGGGTACTCATTAGATGGGAAATCAAATTATGCATCCAACAGGTGTTTCCTCTTGAAATGTGAGTAAACCCATAGGGAGATAAGTTGAAAATCCGAGTTGAAAAAAATAGTTTTTCCTTTTTTTCCCTCTAAAATTTGATGATGTAATCAAATCTTATTTTATTATTTCCACTACTATTTTATAATTTCCTTAGGAGGCTCATTTTAGACCTCAAAATTCCCTTAATTAATCAAAACCATACTCTTTGCAACGATATACTTAGAAATACTATTTTATAATTTCCTTAGGAGGCTCATTTTAGACCTCAAAATTCCCTTAATTAATCAAAACCATACTCTTTGCAACGATATACTTAGAAATACTATTTTATAATTTCCTTAGGAGGCTCATTTTAGACCTCAAAATTCCCTTAATTAATCAAAACCATACTCTTTGCAATGATATACTTAGAAATACCTCAAAATATTATCCATCGATAGAACTAGTCCTTCGGTTGTATGGTTTTGAATTATGGATATGAAAGGTTATGTCATCTCGGTCATTGGTGCCATGTTAGCCTACATAGACTCTAGGACCACGTAATGGCATATATATATACACACTCAAGTTTCACAATACAGACATTTGAAAATAAGTACATATGTGGCCATATGACTAGGACCCTAGGATCAATATTTGTCTGGATGATGATGCCAACATGACATCATCATGTCACGTGGTAGTGCTAGGTGTCACCCATTTTCAGAAATTTGACCTATTACAATGCACCAAATATGCTTGCCACATGGTAGTTCATGATGATGCTACATTATCGTACTGACATCATCTGCTAATGTGTCATGCCACTTTTTACCACATTAACCACATCATATCTTGTAACTTGTTACTATGTGTCTGAGCTATTATGTCATTATTGACTATGAAAAGGAGCCATGTGTTGTTCTTCTAAAGGTTCCATGACATTGTCATCACTTCTGACCAACCAACATATGCCACACATTCTAATTTTATTCAGTTGGAAGGATTGATTAGCTGTCGTGCAACTCTGAAATCATCCATCGTGTTGTAACTTATTTTAACCATACTATATTTTCCATTTTCCTTTTATGTTGAAAAAGAAACTAAAAAAATATAATAAAAGAAAATAATTGAATAAATAAAAATGAAAAATACAAAGAAAAAAAGGTTAATAAAATCCCTAATGTAGGTGCTAGTTAAAATTCGGTTGTAGTTATTTTTGTATTTGTTTTTAATCCTTATGTATTAATTGAGGATTAGAGTCAAAATTGTAAATAAAGTGCGATGATTTGACCTTTTGTCTTTTTATTATAAATTCTGATAGACAATCTACGAAGGAGATCATCCCCACCCACATCAACGGTGTGGGATGAAGTCCAGGACCCCTCCGCATTGTCAAAGTTTAGCAAGGGGGGTGGATTCGAAAATAAGTTTTCAAAATAACGCACGTGGATACGTGGCACTCCCACAACTATTTCGGGGCCCCCTCTCCTAAACTTCTTACCATCCACCCATCCCTCCCCCCCCTCTGAAAACTAATTTTCACTCCTGCTTCACTCCCGCGCCTATTCAAACCTTTCCAAATGTCCTCTTCCTATTTTCCCATGCCATTTAGCCATTATTTATTTAATTAATCCCGCTAAACATTTATATAATAATTCACCCATTATTTTTTCACACCAACATCTAATTATTTAATTTGACGTGCCTAAAAATGGTTATGACCTCTTTAAATGTTCAGAATCCCTGTTTTAAAAAGACACATATCCCTCTCCATGTTCCTTTCACCATTCCAACTCCCAGCAATAACCGTGTGACTCTTAATTCTACCAATCGTGCAGCCGTTGATTATCATACAACAATAATCACCAATTCTCTGGTAATTCATCAACCTCAGTCTGTAATTTCTTATTTAAGATGTCTTCATCTAAAGTAAAGTTGAAAGTAGTTGTAGAAAGCCCAATGCTGCCTACTATAATTAATTTAGATGAACTTTCCCTGGTGGATACAAAATATAAAATCTTTGAAACTTAGTGTGGGTTCAATCTTTATGAACTTCACAACTGGGAAAACTAGAATTTTTTAGATGTCAGTGATGAATTGAGGACATGGGATTATTTCATTCCTCAATCAATCTTTCCTTAGAGCTATACCTGACACGAATTTGTTACCTGGTGTCATCTTAGGCATCTCCCTAGTCATAGGGCCGTAATTTCTCAAAATAACAAAGTCTTACTCACCATTACTTCAGAATCTATATGTCAAGCACCATAGATCAAGATTACAGCCCATTTGCACCCTTTTTCCATTGATTTCCTCATGGAGATTTGCCAAAAACTTACATTTCCTAGATGAGCCAAAATATTTGAGTCATTTTTACTTGATAATTTCGAGTTACCAAGAACCAATCCTCCCTACTCTTCTTCAATGTTGCCAGAAATGTCTAGGCAAGTTATCACCATGGTTTCTTGTCTGTTAGATTATCCTAGTGATCAATGGGCTGATGAGGTAATATTAGGATTTTTATCAGTATTCTCAAAAGAAGATACACCCTCTCTGGTTTTCAACTAAAGTCAGTTTTTGGCAGACAAAATTCATGGACAGTTTCTAAAGTTTTCTACTGAAGGTGCTTTTAATCATCAATAAGTCCTTGTGTATTTTCTTCTATTTTATCAAGAATATTGATTCAAATTTCTATTGCAGAAGTTAGATGTTGTGAGCCCTGGTATTGCACCAAGAGTGCTGTAACTCCCAAGGGCTACTCTACTTTACTTTATCAACCTAGGGTTCGTACAAACTTGGAGGTGACAGTACTATATACACAACATATGAATTCTACCTCTTCTGAGTCCTACGAAAGGGTGCTATTTCTAGGGTTTCTGAGTGAAGTCTATCACACTTCTGATTTAGACCTAGAACTAAAAGTGACTCAAAAAAATTACTCTATTAACCATAAAATGACTATTTTGAAGCAAGAAATTACATCTAGCTGTTCTGCAAGGAATTAAATCCATGATTTAAATTATGGCAAGAAATAGAAGAAAACTAGGTATCTTCATGAAGTAAATGGCCGAATTTAAATTGCAGAAAGAAGGCTAATATACTCACACATTGCTGGTCCAAATGGATAAACACACTCTGTCTAATTCATGCTTTAACTATCCTGATTTTACTCATGCATTTAATCATGACCTAATTATGCTTGTAAATGCACTATTTTGCAGCAAGGAGGAGAAGGTGCTAAGGTGGATTAGGAGGGTTTTGATCTCATGGATGTCGGGCTGAAGGTGTCTTGGAGGGTTTTGGCAGGTCTAGATGAGTTTCCTGATGGTTTCTATGCTTAAGGAGAGGCCCACTGTTGCTGCTATTGATTTTGCTACAGGTTTCCTATAGTGCTACAGGAAAGTCCTGAATTGCTACAGGAAGTAGACCGAGGGGATTCCGAGGCCAAAAATGATGGAGAAAAGCATAGGGGAGGTGGATTAAAGGTGTAATTATATTAATGGAAGGTGGTCAACCCATTTTCCAAGCTCAAAACCTATTGAGAAGCCCGTCTTTCACTTCTAGGGTTGCTCACAGTGTGAAGGTGAAAATATAAAAAATAGGGTTGAAGGCGATTTGATGAGAATAAGGCTATTTGATGGGTGAGAAATGAAGCTAAGGGTGTTGGTGAATACCTCCTGTGCTATGCTACTTGAACCTGCAAGAAAAATACTTGTTCACGCAACAAACATTATCAAATCTATGATGAAGGAAATGGAGAAGATGAGTTGAATTTGGAAAGAAAACCTACCTAAGCATTCAAACATAAATCTAACTTAGTATTCTAGAAATGTTCATGAAACTACAACAACCTAACTATTCTTTCCAAGAAATCATAAAATAAAGAGCAAATTTGGCTTGTGGTGAAGATTTTCCCTCCTCAAGCTCCAATGAAAGAGATGAGAGAGGGAGGCTTGACACACAACTTTATGAGTTTATCAGCTATTCTACCAATATTTATGCAAGCTCAACTACAACAAAAGACAAATGGAAGAAAACTAATTGTTAGTCAGGTAAATCCCCTCTGCAGACAGAGGTGATCCCACTAACCCTAGGGTGGATCTAGAAACAAGGAATCATGCTAGAGTGTAGGTTCCTAGATATTTGAATGAAAGAGGATGCGATAAGATGGCCTACCTGTGGTCCAAAGTTATCATCGACGCCCGTAGTGATGATGAGAGCTTCTTGCTCCTGGTCGAAGACAAGTCACAATCCCTCTGCCTATCACATTTGAACACCTACACAAAGATCAGAAAACGATAACCACATACCACATACTAATTCCATACAAAATCCACTATTCAGTCAGAGAAGACTAGCATATTACATTCGATAAAGACAAAACACAAGACGTGAACCAAACAATAGTCACTTATATTAATAGGTAGAAAGAAGAGATATGACCATGCTCTGATGTTGCAGACTCCTCCAGCGGGGCTAGGGCGAAGCACGTCTCAAAGCTTGTCGGGAATTCAAACGGGATAAGGGACCTCTCGATGGACTTCCTTCTTGATCTACCTTCTCAGTTATTCAACTATAGTTTAGTTCTCCAAGTTCAGCATTTCAACTGTATAATCCTCTTTGTTCAGATAGCTTTCATGATGGGAGAAAGCTCATTTATATAGGGGGAGAGGGAGAGGTTAGAATCCCTATAATCATGGAAGGGAGACCTATCTTCTAGGAGTGTCCCATAAGAGGAGGAAACCACTACCTAAAGAGAGAGATCCATGGCTCATCTAGTTAACCACTTCCTGTGACTCATCCCAGAGGTGGTTGAAGGAAACTTCCGCCTCTAGTTTGTTAAAAAAAATTCCCAAAAAGGCTGGTGCAGGTACAAAAAAGAGACAGAGCGCCATCTGGCATGGCCTCTAGTGTACATCCTCCACATTGGTGCGAGGGGTGAACTGGCTACCCGCGCCAATGCCAAAACATAGGTTTTTATGGGTTTTTAAAAAAAATGTTCTACAGGAGAAATGATGTTCTTGTATAGAAGGATGTAAGGAAGGTGGTTGCAGAGGATGACACTGCTCACAGGTCATGGGAAAGACCCTCCAATATGCGGGGCGAGGGATTGCGGGGACAGTGACAAATTGCTGTGTAACACTAATAAAACTAGCTACATTACATAAAAATAAGCATTAATACACAAGAGAGACTAAGGCCAATGGATTGGGCCCTAACCCATAATCCTAGCCCTCTGAAACTAAATTAGTGAAGGACACTATGAATAATCATCTTATTGTAGAAAATAGTCTCATTACATAATCATAAAAGTCTCAAAAACCTATTACAAGGGCTAATAGTCTATTAGCTTCCTTCAAAGTTCAAATCCTAACAAGCTCTTGCTCAAACCTATTTCACCTAGAGGGAAACTACCAACAACTCCCTAAAAATTAGGTGATGTGTCCTCTTTGACTGCAAGAGAAGTGGAGCTTTGGTGCACTTGATCTCCGACTTGCTTGGTTTTTTTTGATTTTGAGCCGTTGGAGGGAATATCGAGGATCCCATGGCTGCATTTGGGAGTAAAGGAGGTGGAAAATTCCCCTAGAATCTCTCCTTGCTGTCTACTCCGAGCTTTAATTGAAAAATATTCATAAAAAGTGTAATGTATTTGTGATTATCCTGCATTTAACCCATATTAGGCATTCAAAGTATGACAAGACTTAATCACCATGTACACTATCAACATAAGAACATAATATAATTTAAATGTGAGAAAGAGAGATTTAATAAGGCTAAAAAGGTGACAATTAACCCCTCCAATTATACCTAATGATGGAGCTCATCATCACCCCCATACCAAATGGCTGCTCATCCTCTGAGCAACTTAGTCATCCTTCTGCATCTCTTTCAAAGCTTTAATGGACCCTCTAATTTCCTAAGGAATAAGTATGGGAGTCCCTTCAGGAGGTTAAAATCCATCATTTTTTTTCTGCTTCCTCCCATTCTCTGTTTTGATCATCTTGTTTTTTCCCATCACTGAGTCCCAACAGCAAGGGCGGAATGAGTTTCAAACCAAGCCACTAAAATTTCCTGGCCTGCATGGCCCTCTTGTATAATGGTTCCCTTTCTAGAGAACTTCTTAATATCTCTGGTCTGTGGTGTTCCATGTTTCTGAGACTGTGAGGTAGGCTCCTCCTTGTCATCTTTCTCTTCCTCCCCTTTGACATCTTGCCCTTCATATTGCGTTTTTTCCTCAACTTATTGGGCCTCTCTCCCACCCATGGGTGTCTTTTCTCCTTCATCCAAGGCTTCTTTATCTGATTCTGTGCCTGCTAGATTTTATTGTAGAAAAGACAGAGTTTCCTGTAGAAAAATATGTTTTTCTTGTGGCAAACCCTCTCTTGCTTTTTTTCCCATTTTTCTATCTTTTGAGGGTCTGTGGGTGTTGGTATATGTGTAGGGGATGCCAAGCTTGGTGAATGTCCTCTTATGTAGGTCACAGGGGTCCTCACATGTGAGGTGATGTCTTGAACCTTTCCTTATTCTATCCTTGTTTCATCATCCTTCTTGGGTGACTTCTCAATGGTAATATGTATTTTAGTTGGAGTTTGTGGTTTCCCCTGCCTCACCCTTTGGCTCTTCCTAGTCCTGAAATACATGGGTGTTTGTCTCTTCCTCTTTGCTTCCACTGGTTTGATCAAAATGGCTAGGGTAGTGACCACTTCCTAATCTATTATCTCTGGTGATATGATTGTGTCTTGAGGAAAGGTACCAATGCCTAGCATAGGGTCTAATATTTCATTATCCTATGTATTCTCTTCCTTCTTCCCCTTATTATATTCCTTCTCCGTTTAATTTCCCTCTTTTTCTTTCTCTTTCTCCGATTATAATATCTCCGTGTTTTCTGTTTCAACCTCCATCTCTTCTTCTTCTTCCTCATCTTCAACCTCCTCTTCTTCTTCTTCTACCTCTCTCTCTATACGACTAGATGAAGAGGTTTGTCCTATTTGGGTGGCTATGAAGGCTTCCCTATCCATGTATATGAATGAGGACCAAGCCACAGGGAGATTTAATTTTCTTAGAGCATCACTCACTATCAGTTTGATAAGGCCACGATGAGCCAAATGCTGGCATTTACTTTCCCTCACATTTTTGCTCATGTATGTTATCGAGTTCAAGAGGAAATGAGGGATGCTAAATCTTTGTTCTAGAGGGATTTATCCTTGGAATCTAAGTTCATTAAACAACCTGAAATGGTACCCATAGACTACACTAAGTTTTCGTTCACAGGAAATTAATTTCATGATATGGAAGGATACTTCATCCTAGGGGTATGGAAGCCTTTCTCTCCTCACTCCATTCTTGTCCTCAATGAACTCTTCTCGTGGAAGAAAGAAGATTTTCTTTGCTATAGTGCTTGGCATCCTTTCCTTAATCCATCTGAATCATAAGGGAAAAGTGGTGATTATGCTGATTAGTTCAGGTGAAAGTGTGATGGATAGGCCCCTAACCAAATTGGTGGCTCTCTCCTCTGAGTGTGATTGTAGAGCTCGAAGAAACATAGCCATTGGTGGTTCATGAAAATATTCATTACTTGATGATGCAATATTATTATTTTAATATCTGTGGGATCTATTCTGTTAAGTCCCCCTCCCATTTTTATGGCTGTGATAGGAAGGTGGTAAGATGATTTTTTTTTGAGAGTTAATTTTGAATAGGTCTTGGAGATTATGGTCTCAAAACAAATTCACATTTCACCATTTAATTCCCAAATTATAACTGAGTGTGTGTAAATTTCATGGAGAAATTGCAATTATGGAGGGTGGAAACCACTTACCTCTTTCCTCTGGTGTTTTTTCTTGGGATATGGTGGCCTTAGGAAATAATTTCACCCAAAGGTGACTCTGTTTTTCTCTCCTTATCCCTGCTGATATTCCTGTGTAGTTTCCTATAACACTTCACTATTTCCTGTAGCACGACGGTGCATGCAAGATCATACGTAGCCTTCAACGATTCTCTTCTCTTTGATGACTCCTCTGACTTCTTATGTTACTCTTCTCTCTAAATTATCAACGAAGTGGGTATAATGAGCCAGATATTACCTTTGTGGTTTTTTTAACTGAATTTGGAGCGGGGTGCTAATTTGTACTTTGCATGAGTTTTCCTCTTTGGGACCGTTTGTACCACTCCATTTAATCATTTCCTCAGCCTCAGAATCACCTCCTTGTCCTTTTTCACTCCCCCTTGACTAATTTGACTTGCCCAGGTGGAATGTGCACTTAAATTTTAATTCTGTTTAACTTTACGAAGGTGGCCAAGTTAACTGGCCACCTTTTTTCCTTTTAAGCCTCTAAACATTGACATTAAATTATTTTGATCATTATGAGTGCATAACAAGAGGTGAAGGGCCATACCTCAGCCTACCTGGTGCTAGTGTGTTGCAGATATGATCTGGTGAAAGGAGATGGAGTTTAGTGTTACAGACATGATCTTTCTCTTGTTGTGTGTTTTTTTTTTAAAATTATTTATTTATTTATTTATTTTTGAGTAAGCAACTTGTTTTCTAAGTGAGATGATTGTTTTCTAAATGAGCTTCTAAACTTTTGATTTGTATTTTCTTCTTACAGGTGCTACATGGAGGTCCTCATGTTCCTTTGATGGTGTGTTCACTTTCTCGGATAATGCTGTTGGTCCTCTGAAGCCATCTTCTTCAACTTATCTTCATATTTTTTCCTTGCTGTGCCATCCACAGAATTGCTACAGGAAACTTTACAACTTCCTGTAGAAACCTTCTTCTTGCTTCTTTGGGCTCCAGATTGCTTATGGAGGAAGTGAAATGGTTATTTTATGTCAGGGATGGAGTGATGGAATGAGTGGAATGATGGAGAAGTAAGGGGAGAGGTCTCATTCCAAGGTATAAATGATTTAGCTGCTAGTAGCGCAACATAGGGTTTAGAGAGTGAATCCTTGTGCATGGAGCGAAGTGAGGGTTAGGAGTGGTAGGTATAGGAAAAAAATAAATTATCACGCTATTTTTGAGGTTTGGAAACCATTGAGAGAGATTATATCCTCACAAATAAGTTTCCTATAGAATTTACAGGGTTTCTTGTAGTGCTATAGGAATCCTGTAGCTGTTAGACGTTCTTGTAGCAATTACAGTCAGGGAAAAAAATGGAATTTTTTGCATACCTTTGAGGTGAAATGAATGAATGGATGCATGCTGGGGTGGTCCATGGAGTATGTAAGCAGAGGAGAGGGATAAGTGAGGAAAAATTTCTCCTCTAGATCCAAAAACCATCTTTGATCAATAACCTGCAAAACAAAAAAAACAAGTGAGTGTATAGGTATCATTTTTTATTTTTGTTTCTTTTCTCTCTCTCTCTCTCTCTCTCTCTCTCTCTCTCTTTTTCTCTTTTTTTTTGAAGGTAGGTGGGCTGCCTCCACAGAGATTTTCCACCCACAAGCCTGCCTTGGGCACCTCTAGGAGGTTTTCACCCAAGGATCTTTTATTCTTTGTTATTTTCCTTTTTTTTCTTTAGGATTGCCTCATGGATGTTTTCAACCTTGGAGTTGGCCTTAGTAACCTCATAGAGGTTTTCACCCATGCCTCTTTTTTTAGTTTTTCTTTTTTTCTAGGAGGGGGAGGCACTGGAAACTATGGAGTCTCCAATGACATACACCTCCCAGTTTATGGAATTTATAAATTCATCTCTAGACAGGGTCCTTTTGTAACCTTTGAGCCTATGACCATTGAAAAGCAGGGGAGTCCCCTCCTCATCTATGGTCCTGATATGAACCGTGCCATTATCATAAAAGTTTTCCAATTTTTAGGATCCCAGCCATCTTTTCATCATTTTTCCTTTGAAATCCTTGAACCTTGAGTCATACAAAAACACCTAATATCCTTCTTGAAAGGTCTTCTCCTTAATGTGTTTGTCATGCCAGACCTTCCTTTGCAGCCGAATCACTTATTTGTTAAGGAGTGCTTGCATCCTGAACTCATCCAACCCATTTAATTGCATCAACATTTATTATTGGGCCTTTTTTATATCCAGGTCTAACTTCGCTTACATCCTTAAGGTGTTGAAATCAAACTCAATTGAAAGCAGAGCTTTCTTCCCATAGACCAAGTCATAAGGAGTGAACAGTGTTGCTGTTTTCCATGTAATGTTGTAGGCGCAAGTAGCTTCTACCAATCTCTCCGCCCAATATTTTCTACTACTGCTCATAACCTTGGTGAGGATATTCTCCAAGGTTCTGTTGGTCACTTCCACTTGGCCATTTTCTTGAGGGTGGTAGGGAGTGGAAGTATTATGCTTTATCTTGTGCCTCCTCAGAATATTCTCAATGAGATGAGATGTGAATTGTGCTCACTTATTAGTGAATACCTCTATGGGGTATCAAAATTTGTATAACACATTCTCTCTCAAAAATTCTTCTACCTTATCCTCGGTTGCTACCTTTACAAATTTTGTTTCAACCCACTTTTTTAGGTAGTTAGTGTAGACTATGATATACTTTTTCTTCCCAGATGGTGGATCAATGGATCCAATCAAGTCCATGCCCCACTTTCCAAATGGCTCTAGATCCACCTAAGGGTGAAAAGGCATCTCATCCCTCTGTGTAGGTTTTCCCATCCTTTGGCATTGGTCACACCTACTAGTGTATCTTCTGGCATCCTGGTGAAGGGTAGGCCAATAGTAACCTGCCTGGAAATATTTTAAGGTTGTCCTTTTTGTAGAAAAATGGCCTCCACAAGGGCTATCATGACATGCACATAGGATGTCAAAAACTTCTTCCTCCCTCACACATCTCCTGGGAATTTGGTCAAGGCCTAGTTTGAAGAGATTTCCCCTGATCTAGGTGAAAGGTGCTCTTTTTCTGATGATATTGCTCTTCTCTTTGGATGAGAGGTTTAGAGGGAAATTTAAAAAAACAAAGTAGTTATATATGTCAGAAAACCATGGAGAGAATGCTCAGATAGCAAAGAGGTGTTCATCTGAGAGCTGGTCATCCACCATTCCTTCTTCATCTGCAGGTAGAGATAAACTGGATAAAAAATATGCAAAAAAATTCTCCTTTCTCGTTTTATCGACAATGGTTAGGTCAAACTTCTACAATAATAATAACCATCTAATTATTTTAGTATTAACACCAGGTTTGTTCGTTAAATATTTGATGGCTGGATGGTCAGTGTATACCAAGGTCTAATAACCAGTGATATAATGTCTAGATTTGTTTAAATCATGAAAAATGGCTAACATTTCCTTCTTTATGATAGTATAATTGAGGTCAACGTTGGACAATTTATTACTGATGAAATATATTGCATAAGGTAATTTGTCTTCTAACTACCCCAAGGCTACCCCCACGATTTTGTCTGATGCATCTGTGTGGATGTGGAAAGGTAAAGTCCGATTTGGACCTTGAAGAATGGGGGAAGTAGTTAAATTTCCCTTAATGAGCTCAAAAATTCTTGACAGAAATTGGCCCAAGTTAACTCAGAGTATTTGGCCAAAAATCCAAATAGTGGTGAAACAAACTTGCTGAAATCTTTGAAAAAAATTCTATAATAGCCAACTAAACCTAAGAAACTCCTGACATCTTTTTTCGTTTGAGGAGTAGGTACTCTTTTGATGATGGTGATTTTGTTCGGGTCCACCTATATTCCTGCTTGGGAGATTGAGTTGCCTAATACTACTCCTGATTTTTTCAAGAATTCACACTTTTCTAGGCTCAAGGAGAGATGCATCTCAATGCACCTTCTCAACACTTTTCCCAAATTGGAGAGAGATTCTTGGAAGTCATCCCCATAGAGTGTGAAATCTTCCATGTATATTTCAACCGAGTCATGGAATAGCTCAGAGAAAATGCTCAAGACATCTCTTTGGAAGGTAGATGGGGCATTACATAACCCAAAGGGTAGGACTCTGTAAGCGAAGGTAACCCAAGGACATGTGAAAGTAGTCTTGTCCTAGTCTTGAGGGCTAATTTGGATCTAGTTATACCCACTGAACCCATCTAATAAAGAAAATAAATTCTTTCCTGTAAGGCCATCCAAGACTTGATCTCTAAAGGGAAAAGGAAAATGGTCCTTCTTGGTGGCCTTATTGAGCTCCTGATAATCAACACATATTTTCCATTTTCCATTCTTCTTCAAGACCAGGACAAGAGGAGATACCCATATACTGTTTTATATAGGATAAATGAACCCTACATCCAAGAATTTTTGCAATTCTTCGTTGGGTATGTCTTTTAAAGCCAAGTTCATCTGCCTTTGGGGTTGGTGCATAGGCTTGCATCCTTCTTTAATGTAAATATGATGTGTGCACACCGAGGGATGTACCCCTTTCATGTCCTTGTAGTCCCAAGAAAATGCATCTAGGTTTTCTTTCAAAAGCTGGCATAACTACTCTTCTTATCTATCTAAGAGGTTTGAGTTAATATTCATATATTTGGATGGGACAAATTCCATAGCCTTGGTGGTTTCAGAGGTTGAATCGATTGAGTGCAGTTCCATCCAAGGGTGGTTTTAATATTATTTGACTTGGTTTTCAAGCGAACTGTCAGTGGGGTACTCATTCTGAATTATTTGGTTGATGAATTCATCTTCATCAAGCTGCCCCCATTTAAGAACAATATCTATAGTAAAAATGGGGTAGGGTGTAGTGTTGTATACTTCATCTTCTTATTCTTCATACTCCAACCATATAGGTAGGTCATGGTCAATGGAAGGATGGGCTGGAGGATATAATACCAGCTATTTAGACAAGGGCCCATTCTTAATAGTCATGTTTCCAGCCCGACAACTGATATAAGCATCGGTAGTGGCTAACCAAGGTCTCCCTAGAATGTGAGGATATCCATTAAACTTGATTTTTGGGTGGAGAACCAGGAAATCTATAGGATACTCCCAAGAGTTAATTGAAACAATAACATCCTCAACAATTCCTTCCAGAGTTACTGTGGATCAATCTGCAAGTTGCAGAACCGTTGTGGTTTTCCTCAAAGTCCCTTGGAGGTTGAGTTTAAGCATAGTTTCCCTGGTCATTAAATTGATGGCAACCCCAAGATCAATAGAGTATTAGGGAGTTAGAAACCATCTATGTGCACATATAAAACTAGACTACCATCATCTAGGTACTTTGGGAAGCTCAACCTTCCCCACATTAAGGCAGACAATTGTCCTACTACATTGATGGTGGGGGTATCTTTCTTCTTTCTCCCAGGTTTCTTGACGAAATTTTCCTTGGTGAGCCTATTGTAAATAGGGACATCCTTAATGATGCGGAGAAGGGGTATTTTTACACACAAATTTTTTAGTTCTCTAAGAAGTTCAGTCTCCTCTGGGGTGTGCTGACTAGAGTGGATCAAGCGCTTAGGAAAAAAAGGTTGTTGGATCTGAGTGTTAATTTCTTCCTTTCCCTCCTCAACCTATATGGGTGGAGACAGAGGATGGTTTTCTTGGAGAACTCTTCCCAAAATGAGATTAATCTCCTATATCTCCACAACATAAGATGGATAGAATATCTCTCCACTGTAAACTTGTTGTACCTGTCTATTGTTCGGGATTAGATTGGGCTGTGCGGACATCTGGGGTAGCTTGGGTGAAGCATAATGATTAAGCTAAGGTTGAGGTTGGGGTGGAGGAATTAGAGCAGGCAGTTGATTACGTTGAGGTCTCCACCCTTGTGATGGGTTATTCCACTGAGGTCGTTGAGGAACATACTGTTGAAATGGCTGGTTTACTAGTTTAGGATGATATGGAGGGTTGTAAGGCCAAGTAGGAGGTGTAGGCCAGGATGGAGGAGTGGGGCTGTACCAATATTTCATAGGTGAATTTTGATTGTTGTGATAAGAGGAATAAGGTTCACCTTGCATACCCTGTTGATATGACCAAGGGCCTTGAGGCCTTATCTTGTTGATGAAACAAAGTTACTCTAGTCCTACTTCCCCACATTGATATACAGATTTGAGTCCAAGTATGGATGGACACTTATCTGTGGCATGATTTTCCTCACAGACTAAGCAAACCTCTATGAAATTTAATGGACATTCATTCCGAGGGTGTTTTATAGTACATCTAGGGAAGAATATAGCCAAGGATATTTATGTTTCCTCTTGCTTCCTCTTGATCTACATTGTGTCCTTTTGCAAAGAAAAGGTGTGCAACATCTCACTCTTGAAGTCCTCCAACATATTTCAAATTTCATGCTTAATGGAGGTGGAAGAGGAAGGGGTATTAGTCATACTTTGGCTAGATCTGGATTTCTTCCTAGCTTCCCTAGAATGGTTCCTGAAGACAATTTTGATTGTCTCATAAGGAATCTGGTAGATATATCCTCTTGATAACATATTGAGGGTTTCTATCACCTCCTGCCCGATCCCTCGAAGAATTACTAGTTTAAGTGACCCAGGATCAAGGGTGTGCAGTTGGCTCTTTTATAATTTAACTGGAACCTCTCGTCATAGTCCTCTATGGATTCATCAGGCCCTAGAGTCATCCTTAATTTTTCCTCTTTATTTTCCTTGGACCTACAATAGTCCCTGCACTTTTTGTTGAAGTCCTCTTGCATATGTGCCTAGGTAGTGATGCTATTCCCAGGTAGACCCATGAACCAGTGCAAGGATGTATCCTTAAGGGTAGATGGAAATAGCTTCAGCTTTTGATCATCTGAGGCATAGTCATAGGTCCTATAGAAAAAAATAAAAATAAAAATTCAAACATGAATGTGTCAGGTTCCTCAGAGGTAACTCCATGGAAATGTGGAAGGGCTGAGGGGCTGATTTTCTTCATTTTATTTTCCCCATCTGTCTCTCTAATGGAAAATGCCCCCTGGGCTTCAGTCTCAGCCATGGCTTGAATAGGTGAAACAGGTTCCTCTAGTGAAACAAGTTCTTCTTCTTCTTCAATAGGTTCTTCAAAGTTTTCAAAAGGCTCACCTATGGTGTGTTCAACCTCACAGTCACTAAAGAAGAGTGAAGGGTGAATATGTGGGGATGTGGAGGTTTTTGGTAAAAATTTCCCTTGAGTATCCCTACTCCTATGAGGCATGAAAATCATATTTTTTTTTGTTTTTTTGTTTTTATATATTTTCGAAACAACATGTAAAAATAAAGAAGAAAATAATGCTAAAACAGAATCAAAGCATCTACTGGACACCTCCCCGGTAACGACGCCAAAAAGTGGTCAGCCCTGGTATTGCACCAAGTGTGCTACAACTCCAAAAGGCTACTCTAATTTAATTTATCAACCTGATGTTCATAAAAAAATGGAGGTGACAGTGATATATATGCAACAACTGCATTCTACTCATGTCATCCTCTTCCGAGTCCTACGAAAGGGTGCTATTTCTAGGGTTTCTAATTGAAGTCTGTCACACTTCTGATTTAGACCTAGAAATAAAAGTGACTCAAAACCATTACTCTATTAACCATCAAATGACTATTCTGAAGTAATAAAATACATCTAGCTATTTTTCAAGCAAAGAAATCTGCGATTTAAACTATGGCAAGAAATAGAACAAAACTAGGTATCTTCATGAAGTAAATGGATGAATTGAAATCGCAGAAAGAAGGCTAATCTACTCAAACATTGCTGGGTCAAATGGCCAAACACACTCTGTCTACTTCATGCTTTAACTATCATTATTTTACTCATGCATCTAATAATGACCTAATTATGCTTGTAAATGCACCGTTTTGCAGCAAGGAGGAGAAGGCACTAAGGTGGCTTAGGAGGGTTTTTAACTCATGGATGTAGGGCTAGAGGTGTATTGATGGTTTTAGCAGGTATAGATGAGGTTGATGATGGTTTATAGGTTTAAGGAGAGGCCCAATGCTGCTGCTACTTGTTCTGTTGCAATTGCTACAAGAAAGTCTTGAATTGCTACAGGAAACAGACCGAGGGAAATCCGAGGCCAACAATGATGGATAAAAGCATAGGGGAGGTGGAATTAAGGTGTACTTGGATGAATGGAAGGTATAAAACCCATTTTACAAGCTCATAACCTCTTGATAATTTCATCTTGTGCTTTTAGGGTTACTCATGGTATGAAGGTGAAAATATCAAAAACAGGGTTGAAGGCGATTTGATGAGAATAATGCTGTTTGATGGGTGAGAAATGAAGATGAGGGTGCTAGTGAAGTCCTCCTGTGCCGTGCTACTTGAACCTGCAAGAAAAATGATGAGTTCCATCATTAGATACATTTGGAGGGGTCAATTTTCACCTCTTTGCCTGATTAAGTCTCTTTTTCTCACATTTAATTATATTATGGTCTTATGTTGCTAGTGTAGATGGTGATTAAGGCTTGTCATACTTCGAATTCCTAACACGTGTTAAATACAATAAAATCACGAAGATATTGCATTTTTGATGAATATTTTTTCATTAAAGCTCAGAGTAGACAACAAGGAGAGATTCTAAGGGGATTTTCCACCTCCTTAACTCCCAAACAAAGTCAAGGGATCCTCGAGATTCCCTCCAACAACTCGAAATCAAAGGCATCCAAGCAAACTCAAGATCAACTGCACTAAAGCTACACTTCACTTGTAGTCAAAGTGGACACATCACCTAATTTTTAGGGAGATTTTGGTAGCTACCCTCTTGGTTAAGTAGGGCTGAGCAAGAACCCATTAGGATTCTAACTTTGAAGGAAGATAATAGAATCTTAGCTCTTGTAATAGGTTTTTGAGACTTTCATGTTTATGTAATGAGCCTCTTTTCTGCAATAAGATGAGTATTGAGATTGTGCTTCACTGTTCTAGTTTCAGAGGGCTAGGATTGTGGGTTAGGGCCCAATCCATTGGCCTTAGTCTCTCTTCTGTCTTCATTCTCTACTTTTATGTCATTGTAGCTAGTTTGCTTATTAGTTTTTAGCTAGTTTTCTTCAATTTCAATTCACTATTTTTAATTTTCTTCCATTTTTCTTTTTCTATAGATTAAGCTTGCTTACATGTTGGTAGAATAGGTTACAAACTCAGAAATTTGTGTGTAAAGCTCCCTATCTCATCTCTTTCATTGGAGCTTGAGGATGTCAGACCTTCTCCACATACCAAAATTTCTTTTTAGTTTATGATTTCTTGAAAAGAGTAGTTAGGTTGCTGTAGTGTCATGAACATGTTTAGAATGCCGAGTTAGATTTTTGTTTGTATTTTAATGATATGAAATGGGAGGCTGACTTGTTATGCTATGCAAGCACCTCCCACTCAGTTAAACAAATTAAGATCTTGCTTATACTTGACAGTGCAAAATTGAATACTTGAATCAGGTGTATGTGTTTTAAACTGTTTTAATGCTTTAAGTGTGGGGAGTTAAAAATTTGTTTTTTCTGATATAGAGCATGTAAAACAAGCATAAATTGCAGAAAATGAATCATCAACACATTACACCAAATTTAATAAAGGAGTTCACCCGAATGTCGTGGGCTACGTCTCCTTGAGCCTTTGTCAATTGAATTGGCTCTTTGGGATTATGATGGATAATTTATTTTACAAGTAATTAATCAAATTCAATGGTTGTTTGAACTGTACCAATGGGTTTAGAATACCATCATACCCATGGAATGGCCGCTATCTCTCTAGAGATGGACCTAGGCTCCCTTTGACTTGACCTCTTTTGTTGGTGCCCTTAAGCTTCCCTGAGCTTCTCTGTGGCACAAACTCCCTTAGAAGTAATTTTCTGTCCCTGAAAAATTTTCTATTGTCTCCAAAATATATCATACATCCAAAATAGGATGTTCATATGCTCAAATTGAGCTTTGGCTCTTCAATCTAGGCCTCCAACCCCTGGTGGCCCTAGGTTGCCCGAAACTTCCTTGTGGCTTCTTCATCTATAGAAGTCTCCAAATGGCTCTAAAAATAACTCCAATGGATTCATAATGTCCAAAATAGCTAGAAATTACTATTCACTTGCTGAAATTGGCCTTTGGCTGCTCTGATTACACTTCCAACACCTGGTGGCACATTGTGGCTCTGGGCTCACTGAAAACTTCTCTGTAGCATCTCGGCCTTCGGAAATATCCAAATGGATATAAAAATCCCTCCAATGGATTAAAAATGTCAAATATAGTTAGAAAGGTCTATTCACTTGCTGAAATTGGCCTCTGGCTACTCTGGTTACGCCTCCAACACCTGGTGGCACCCTGTGGCTCTGGGCTCACTTAAAACTTCTCTATAGCATCTCGGCCTTTAGAAGTCTCCAAATGATTCTGAAAATCATTCCATTGGATTCAGAAGGTTCAAAATAGTTAGAGTAGACTTTTTTTTTGCTGAGAATGATCTCTGGTTGCCCTAGATATGCCTCATTCTCCCGCTAGCCCCTGGTGGCCCTTAGAACTTCTTTGAAGCAAAATATCACTCAGAAGTTCTCTAATGGCTCCTCAACCCTCACCAATGGCTCTATAATGTCCAAGAAATTTGAAATTTACTATTAACACTGTCAGATTGGTTTAGTAATGCTCAAGATAGAGCTCACTGAATTTTTCTGCGCAATGTCCCCCAATTTCCTCCACTAAATGTGGGGCAACTGCCAATTAGCCCAGCTAACTTTGGCCTGAGTGCCAAATTTGGTGCGCCTCCAAGATTCCTGCCAACATAAGCGCTGATTAAGTAGCGCTAATATGAGTTTTATAGGTAGATAAACCTGCATTAAAATTTAAGCATGGTTTACGGGTTAATGACGGTTTAACGTCATAACCCCATGTTTCAACCTTAATTAAGTGCGATTAACTATCCGCCAGATTGATTGGATTGGCACCTAGACTTGAGCCGTGGCCACATGGGGAGGGGCTGGCCCTTCCTCCCCCCCCATATGCACATAATTGAACTTCAAATAAATGTTTCGCCCTTATGGGGTAAGGAACAAAGAGTAGCGGAGACGGTAAAAGACTTTGGCTGCAGGTGGAGAGGTCACTGGTTCGACCCCTGGCCAGTCCCTATAAATTTTACTCAACCAATCCTGGGCCATGTGGCAGCCTATGTGATTGCCACATGGCGACCTCTCATTGGCCGAAAACAAAATGTACAATCATTTATCAAATAAAATGGCACCACTTGTCATGATCGAGTTGGCACAGAAGGAATATTCTGGGGAATATTCCAGGAATATTCCTTGGAATATTCCTTTTTTTTTACTGTACCTTTTACCATTCCACCCTATTCAAATGTCAAAATTTGCAGTTTACTGGACTTTTCAAAACGCGATAAATTCTTCATACGATGTCGGATTTACGAACCATTCATGGTGCCAGAATCAGGAAGATGAGATCTATCCAGTCGCTCAGGTTTGGCACACTTTCAAACACTTTGAAATTTGAGCTATCACTTAGCTCCTGATCCATTTCTAATCACTCCTCCCCATTGGGAATCTTTTGGACCCCAGAAGACTTGATTATCTGTTCAGTATATGAGAGTAAAACACCCTCACCTTTCCAACCTTCATCCACTTTGCCTTGCTTGGCTTAGTGCCTTTGAACCCAAACTTGAAGGTAGTCAAAACTTCCCCTCTTGATGCTCTTGTCCTCCTGTTAAGAATTGTATCTTCTTTGAGCTCAACCAGAAATTTCTAGTGAGAAATCTTCAATTGAAGGTAACTGAACATCATTTACTTGATCATCAATCAAAGGTGGCTCATAAAAATGTAAGTTTTCAATAGAAATACATGCATACATGACTGAAATTTTCATATGTACAAATGAATGTATGTCTTACTGAGTTAAGAAGTCAAACCACTTCTTACCAAGCCACTTCGATGGCGATTTTTCATGCTGAAAATCTTCTTCTTGTGAATCATTTGGATTCACATCAATGATGGAATCTTTGGTTCCATTTTCTCCAGTCTTTTTATCCTCTTGCTTCAAATTCTTGTGATGATTGGTTGGATGCAATGTCCAACATTGGGCAATGAAATGTCCCTTATTCTGGCAATGTGTGCAAGTATTTTTCATCTTCTGTGCAAGTTTCTTTCGCTTCAACTATTTCATGTATGCCTTCAATCCCTTCCAGCATCTTGAAACATCATGGTTACACAAACCACAATAGGAGCAAAAACTCTTTCTTCCATTCATGCATGCATATTTGTCATGCTTAACATAAACATAATCAACTTGACTATGGGAAGAATTATACCTCAAATGTTGCTTTGCATGTCCATATTTTCTACCTTCTTAAGGAGATGAACTTGAAGAGGTTCCATCTCTCTTTTGAAGACCAACATCAGTGTTCATGTCTTGATAGCTGTCAGAACTCTCTTGCTCACCATAAGCTGCATGTCTACAAACATCTTGATGCAACATAGGATTCAAAAAATGGAATTCAACTTGAAAACAAACTTGAAATGTTTGTGGGTTTTGGCTTGCAACAAAAGTTCTTCTTGGAGTTGTCTCAAATGCCTTCACGGCTGTAGAGTTTCCGCCATAAGATTGAACATATCCTAGACCAAAATTCTTAGACCTTTCCTCAACCATAATAGGCTCAATCATACCTTGTGCCCTAGAAAATTTCCTTCATAGCCCATTTTTAACATCAATTTTGACCCTATACCTCTAGTGTGTTTTTCAAATGAACCTACACATCTATCTGAAGATGAATTTGAAGAAAAATTTGAGTGATTTACCTCTGCTTCAAGCATGTGTTTGGTTAAGGCCTCTTGGGGATGATGGAGCTGCATATCCATCTCATGCATTCTTTGAATAAGTCCTTCTTTCTCTTGCTTCATAGCAACCAATTGATCACGAAGTCTAGTGCTTTCCTTTCCATCTTCATACAAAATTTTCACCATATCCTTTAGGATGTAGAAGTACTGCTTCATCTCTTTATCAAAGAGCCTTGTAAAGGAGGAGGATTTTGAAACCTCACTTGATGAAGTTGTCATCATTATGTAAATGAATTAAAGAACATCAACAACAATTCACAAAGCTTCAAAAAAATTTGGCTGTAGATTCAAGCTCTTCTCTGTAGCTTGTATCTCTTCTTCAAGCAGCTTCTTTTGCAAACAATCCCTCTTGTGCTTCAAGTGTTGCTTTGAGGTCCTTTGGGTAAGGAGAATGATTACAACCTTATTACTTATTTTCTTCTTCTGGACTTAGATAGAAATAGCTCCCCTTCACCTCTAGCAAACTCAAACTTGTAAGCATCAGTCAATTTGAAAACAGTTAAATTCATTGCACTGTTAAACACCTTTCAAGTCAAACAAGGAAGGAAACAACCTTGTGCTCTGTCAAGCAAGAAAATTGTGCTCTGTCAAGCAAGAAACCTAGTGCTTTGATACCACCTAATCTGAAATGAGTGGCAGACTTGTTATGCTATGCAAGCACCTCCCACTCAGTAAAACAAAATTAAGATTTTTCTTATACTTGATAGTGCGGAATTGAATATTTGAATAAGGTGTATAATGCTTTAAGTGTCACGAATTAAATTTTCTTTTTTTCTGATATAAATCATGTACAACAAGCATAAATTGAAGCAAATTAATCATCAACACATAACATAAAATTTAATGAAGGAGTTCACCCAAATGTCATGGGCTACGTCTCCTTGAGCCTTTGTCAATTGACTTGGATCTTTGGGATTATGATGGATAATTTATTTTACAAGTAACTACTAAAATCCAATGGTTGTTTTAACTGTATGAATGGGTTTGGAATACCATCATACCCCTGGAATGACTACTATCTCTCTGGAGATGGACATAGGCTCCCTTTGACTTGACCTCTTTTGTCGGTGCCATTAAGCTTCCCTGAGATTCTTTGTGGCACAAAATCCCTTAGAATTCCTTTTCTGTCCCTGAAACCTTTTCTAATATCTCCAAAATATATCATAAATCCAAAATAGTCTATTCATATGCTCAAATTGAGCTTTGGCTCCCCAATCTAGGCCTCCAACCCCTGGTGGCCCTAGGCTACCCAAAACTTCCATATGGCTTCTTCGGCTCTAGAAGTATCAAAATGGATATGAAAATACATCCAATGGATTTAGAATGTCCAAAATAGTCATAAATGACTATTCACTTGCTTAAATTGGCCTTTGGCTTCTTCGGTTGCGCCTCCAACACCTAGTGGCACCTTGTGGCTATGGGCTCACTGAAAAATTATCTATAGCATATCAGCCTTCAGATGTATCCAAATGGCTATGAAAATCCTTCCAATGGATTAAAAATTTCCAAAATAGTTAGAAATGACTATTCACTTGCCGAAATTGGCCTCTGGCTACTCTGGTTACGCCTCCAACAGCTGGTGGCACCCTGTGGCTCTAGGCTCACTGAAAAATTCTCTGTAGCATATCGGCCTTTAGAAATTAACAAATGATTCTAAAAATCCTTCCATTGGATTTTGAAGGTTCAATATAGTCATAATAGCCTATTTTTTTTTGCTGAGAATGGTCTCTGGCTGCCCTGGACATGCCTCATTCTCTTGCTGGCCCCTGGTGGCCCTCATGGCCCTTGGAACTTCTCTGAAGAAAAATCTCACTCATAAGTTCTTCGATGGCTCTAAAACCCTCACCAATGGCTTTTGAATGTCTAAGAAAGTCGAAATTGTCTGTTCACACTCTCAGACTGGTTGAGTAATGATCAAGATAGAGCTCATTGAATTTTTCTGCCCAACGTCCCCCAATTTCCTCCACTAAATGTGGGGCAATTTCTAGTTATCCCAACTAACTTCGGCCTAAGTGCCAAATTTGGTACGCCTCCAAGATTCCCACTAATGTGCTAATCTGAGTTTTATGGGTGGATAAACCTGCATTAAAATTTAAGCTTGGTTTACGGGTTAATGACGGTTTAACGTCATAACCCCATGTTTTAACCTTAATTAAGTGTGATTAAATCTCCATCGGATTTATTGGATTTGCGCCTGGACTTGAGCCATGGCCACATGGGGAGGGGCTAGCCCTTCTGGGCCCCCCATATGCAGACATTTGAACTTCAAATAAATGTTCTGCCCTTATGGGGTAAGGAACAAAGAGTAGCAGAACGGTAAAAGACTTTGGCTGTGTGTAGGGAGGTCACTGGTTCGACCCCCGAACACTCCCTATAAATTTTACTCAACCAATTCTGGGCCACATGGCAGCCTCCGGGCTTGCCACATGGCAACCTCTCATTGGCCGAAAAAAAATGTACAGTCATTCAGAAAATAAAATGGTGCCACTTGTCATGATTGGGTTGGCCTGGAAGGAATTAAAAGAATATTCCCTGGAATATTCATTTTTGCTGACTGTACCTTTTCCCAGTCAACCCTGGTCAAATGTAAAAATTTGCGGTTCACTGGACTTTTCAAAACACGATAACTTATTCATATGGTGTTGAAATTTTGAACCATTCGTGGCACCAGAATTAGGAAAATGATATCTATTTGGTCTCTCAGGTTCAGTACAATTTCGAACACTTTGAAATTTTAGCTATCACTCAGGTCCTGATCCATTTCTGATCAGTTAAAGTAGGTTTTATTTCCAAATTCAACTCATGTTTTCCATTTCCTTCATCATGAATTTTTCAATATTTTTTGCATGAACAACTATTTTTCTTGCAAGTTCAAGTAGCAAACCAAAGGAGGACTTAACCAGCACCTTCAGCTTCATTTATCACCCTTCATCAACCTTATTTTCATCAAAATCGCCATCAGCCCCGTTTTCAGATTTTTCACCTTCATACAGTGAGAAAACCCTAGAGGTGCAAGACAAGATTCTCAAGAGGTTCTGACCTTGGCCAAGGGTTTGGCCACCTTCCACTCATCCAAACACACCTTAAATCCACCTTCCCTACACTTTTCTCACCCATTTTTTTTCCTCGGATTTTCCTTGGACTGTTTCATGTAGCAATTCAGGAATTTCTTGTAGCACTACATGAAACATGTAGCAGCACTTTTAGCAGCACCAATGGGCCCCTCCTTAAGCACATAAATCACCATCCACCTCATCCAAACCTTCCAAAACCACCTAGACACCTTCACCCTCGCACCCATGAGTTCAAGCCCTTCATAAGCCACCTTATTGATTTCTCCTCCTAGCTGCAAAATAATGCATTTACAAGCATAGTTAGTTCATGATTAGATGCATAAGTAAAAGCATGATATACACAAAATGAACTAGATAGAGTGTGTTTAGCCGTTTGGCCCAGCAATGTGTGATTAGGTTAGTATTCTTTATGCAATTTCGATTCAACAATTTACTTCATGTAAGATGCCTAGTTTTCTTTCGTTTCTTATCATAGCTTAATTTGCAGATTTATTTCATTGCAGAGTAGTTAGATGTACTTTATTGCTGTAGAATATTTATTTTATTACTGATAGAGCAATGGATTTGAATAATTTTTAGCCCTAGGTCTAAATTCAGAAGTGTGACAGACTTCATTCAGAAACCCTAGAAATAACACCCTTTCGTAGATATCAGAAAAGGATGACACGAGTATAATGCATATGTAGTGTATATATCACTGTCACCTCCAATTTTCTATGAACCTCCGGTTGATAAAGTAAAGTAGAGTAGCCTCTGGGAGTTGCAACATTCTTGGTGCAATACTAAGGCTCACCACATTTAGGCATCGTTTCCGGGGAGGTGTCTAGTAGATGCTTTGATTTTGTTTTAGCATTATTTTTCTGATTTTATTTTACATGTTGTTTCAAAAATATTGAAAAATATAAAAAAGTGATTTTCATGCCTCATATGAGTAGGGATACTTAGGGAAATATTTTACCTAAAACCCCCACATCACCACACAGTCACCCTTCACTCTTCTTCAGTGGCTATGAGGTTGAACACACCATAGGTGAGCCTTCTAAAAATTATGAAGAAATTATTGGAGAAGATGAATATCTTGTTTCTCCATGGCTGAAATTGAAGCCGAGGGATCCTTTCCTATTAGAGAGGAAAATGGGGAGACTAAAATAAAGAAAATTTTCCCCTTAGTCCTTTCACATTTCCATGGACTTACCTTTGAGGACCCTAACACATTCATGCTTGAATTTGTTGTTGTCTACAGAACATATGACTATGCCTTAGATGATCAAAATTCGAAGCTATTCCCATCTACCCTTAAGGATGCAACCTTGTGCTGGTTCATGGGTCTACCTGGGAACAACATCGCTACCTGAACACATATGCAAGAGGCCTTCAACAACAAGTACATGGAATATTGTAGGTCCAAGGAAACTAAGGATGAAATATTCAAGATGAATCTAGGGCCCGATGAATCCATAGAGGATTACGAAGGGAGGTTCCAGTTAAAATATAAGAGATCCAACTATACCCTTGATCTTGGATCACTTAAACTAGTACTTCTCCGAGGGATCATGAAGGACGTTATAAAAACCCTCAATATGTTACTAGGATGAGATATCTACAAGCTGCCTTATGAGACCATAAAAAATGTCTTCAGGAACCATTCTAGGGAATCTAGGAAGAAAGGAAGAGCTAGCCAAAGCACAACCAATACCCCTTCCTCTTCCACCTCCATTAAGCATGATATTGGAAATATGTTGGAGGACTTCAAGAGTGACATGCTACAAACCTTTCCTTGCAAATGGACACAATATAGATCAAGATGAAGCAAGAGGAAGAAGAAATATCCTTGGCTATATTCTGCCCTATATGTACTAGAAAACAACCTAGAAATGAATGTCCATTAAATTTCATAGAGGTTTTATTAGTCTGTGAGGAGAATCATGCCACAAAAAAGTTGGAATCAAAGTTGTATATCAAGGTGGGGAAGTTGGAACGGAGCAACTCTGTTTCATCAACTAGAGAAGGCCTCAAGGCCCTAGGTCATATCAACAGGGTATGCAAGGTGCACCTTATTCCTACTATCACAAAAATTATAATGCACCTATGCAATATTGGTACACCTCCAATCCTCCTACTTGGCCTTACAACCCTCCATATCATCCCCAACCTAAGAAACAACTATTTCAAGAGTATGTTCCTCAAAAACCTTAGTGGAAAAACCCATCCCAAGGGTGGAGGCCTTGAAATAATCAACCACTTGCTCTAATGCCTCCACCCTAACCTCAACCTCAACTTACTCATGCTGCTCCACCCAAGCTTCCTCAGATGCCTGCACAATCCAATTCAAACCTGAACAATAGACATGCACAATAGGTTTATAGTGGAGAGACATCCTATCCAACTTATGCTGTGGAGATACAAGAGATTAATCTTAGGTTGGGAAGAGTAATCCCAAAAAAAAACCCTCCATATCCATCTGTAGAGGTTGAGGAGGAAAAGGAAGAAAGTAACACTCATATCCAACAACCTCCTTTTCCTGAGCTCTTGATCCATTCCAGTCAGCACACCCCAGAGGAGACTGAAATTCTGGGAGAAATGAAAAATTTGGGTTTGAAAATACCTCTTCTCTAGGCTATCAAGGATGTCCCTATTTACAATAGGCTCATCAAGGAAATTTTCTTCAAGAAACCTGGGAGAAAGAAGAAAGATACCCTCACCATCAATGTAGTAGGACAATTGTCTGACTTAATGTTGGGAAGGGTGATCTTCCCAAAGTACCTGGACCCTGGAAGTCCAGTTGTAGATATTCACATAGATGGTGTCATAGTCCCCAATACTCTAATTGATCTCGAGGTTTCCATCAATGTTATGACCAAGGAAACTATGCTTAAACTCAACCTCCAAGGGACTTTGAGGAAAACCACAACAGTTCTGCAACTTGCAGATCGGTCCACAGTAACTCCGGAAGCAATTGTTGAGGATGTTATGGGTTCAATTGACTCTTGGGATTATCCTAAAAATTTCCTAGTTCTACAGCCAAAAACCAAGTTTAATGGATATCCTCTCATTCTAGGGATAACTTGGTTAGCCATTGTCGATTCCTATATCAGCTGTCGGGAAGGAAACATAAATATTTAGAATGGGCCCTTTTTTAAACAACTGGCATTATATCCTCTAGCCCATCCTTCCATTGAGCATGACCTACCTATATGGTTGGAGGATGATGATGAAGAATAAGTATACAAAAATACCCCCATTTGTACCATAGATGATGTTCTTAGAGGGGGGCAGCTTGATGAAGATGAACTCATCGACCATGTCATTCAAAACCAGTCCCCCATTGACATCCCACTTGAAAACTTAGTCAAAGAATCTGAAAGCCACCCTTTGATGGAACTGCACTTAGTTGATTCAACCTCTAAAACCACCAAGGTTGTGGAGTTTGGCCCATCCAAACCTCTAAAGATTAACTCCAACCTCTCAGATATATAAGAAGAGAAGCTATGCTAGCTTTTGAGAGAAAACCTAGATTCATTTTCTTGGGATCAAAAGTACATGAAAGGGGTGGATCCCTCGGTATGCAGACATCATATTTACATTAAGGAAGGATGAAAGCCTATGCGCCAACCCTAAAGAAGGATGAAACCAACTCTAAAAGACATAGTCAAGGAAGAACTGTAGAAATTGTTGGATGCAGGTTTCATTTATCCTATATCAGATAGTGAGTGGGTATCTTGTAGGTTTTAACCCTGTATAGAAATTATCTACAAACAAACTCTTAAAAACAGAAAATAAACAATAATGAGAGCATAAAACATAAAACAAATATACATAGATATTTTTCCCCTAGATCCCAAATCAGGACTACGAGCTTGATTTTTCATTATATTCCTTTTAGTTTTATAACACATATATACATGCCGAAGCATTCATAAACCACAATCCATTAACCCTGGATTATAACATAGTTATAGTTCCCTTGACTAGATCTACAAAAATAATAGGGCCAAAAACCATCATGCCCCAAAACCATATGCAAACCCATGCACAAAACCATAAGCGGGTCCGTCCATCTAAAATAGGGTCCAAATAAGTTTTCCCAGGGCGTTTCCCCAGACCCCATGCAAGGGGATACACACCCCCTGCAAACCACTAGACAGGGGATGCTGCCGCCCCCTCGCTGTGCCTGACGCAACGAACAGGGGGAGATGTATCCCCTCTTGTGACCCCCCCTGCGCATGTGACTATTCATGGAAAGAATATAACAGATACCACACATTCTCCCACTTGCTATTTTATTTCTGCAAGGGGCCACAAGGGAGCTTAGTCATTAATACAGCCCTGTAACACCCATTTTTTCTCTACACCAAGAGAACTACTAAGTTCTCATGGACTTTGTTAATGCATCTGCAACATTCTTCAAAGCGTACACCTTTAACAACAACACCTCAATGTGCTTTGTCTTTGAATGATAATTAGGTTTCTTAGCCAAGAAAATTACACTTTGGGTATCACAGTCTATCCTTATAGCTCACTGCACTAACCCCATACTTGAACACAATCTCTACAACCAAACTGCTTCCTTGCTTGCATGAGTGTCTACCATGTATTCCACCTCTGTAGTTGAAAGAGCCACTACAAACTGTCATTTACTCATCCAACTGACTGCACCTCCAAATAGGCTAAAAGCACACCCACTTGTAGATTGTCTTTAGTCCAAATCTCCAGCCCAGTTTACATCAACAAAACCATAGATGCCCAAAACTCTCTCCAATCCCAGTCTTCCTCGATGACACAAACAATAATCACTAGTGCCACGCAAATATTTGAAAACCCGCTTCATTGTTGTCCAATGCTCCTTCCCTGGTTTTGACATAAACCTACTCAATAATCCCACTGCATGTGCAATGTCTAGTCTAGTACAAACCATTGCATACATCAGGCTACCCATTGTGCTTCCATATGGAACAAGGGACATATCCTCCTCTTATTCTTGTGTCTTTGGACACTGTTCAACATATAGCTTTGCACCTATAGGAATAGGAACCTTCACTGGTTTACTATACTGCATATTGAACCTATGCAATATTGTCTCGACATACTTCCTCTAGTTTAACCAAAGCTTCCTCTTTGCCCTATCTTTCTTAATTTTCATACCCAAAATATAGTTTGCAGTACCTAGATCCTTCATGTATAATTTGGAGAAAAATTGGGTCTTCAAATCCTGGATAATTTCTTTGTCATTTCCAACCAACAACATATCATCCACATACAATACCAAATAAATAACACGATCACCAATTAATTTAAAATACACACAGTGATCTGCTTTGCTTCTGGTGAAGCCAAGTCCCCATATATAGGTATCAAATTTATGATACCACATCCTTGGTGATTGTTTTAACCCATATAGAGAATTTTTTAACCTGCATACCAATTATTTCTTACTCTTCACCATAAAGCCTTTAGGTTTATTCATGTAGATCTCCTCTTCCAGATCCTCGTGAAGAAATGATGTCTTCACATCCATCTATTCTACTTCAAAATAAAATGTAGCAACAATAGGTAAAAGTAATATAATAGAAGTAACCTTGGAAACAAGAGAAAAAATGTCACCAAAATCAATTCCTGGCACCGGGGAATAACCTTTTTCTACCAACCAAGCTTTGTAATTCTCCACCTTGAATTCTACATTCATCATCTTCTTAAACACCCATTTTATCCTAATGGGCTTCCTTCCATCCGACAAATCCACCATATCCCATGCCTCATTTTTGTGCAAGGATGCCATTTATTCAACCATGGCCTCCTTCTAGAGTTGTTCATCCTCTGAATCCACTTCCTCCCTAACAGTTTTGGGATAATTGGAGTTTTTGGTTCTTCCTATTCTGAATCTTGTTCTGTTGGAGAGTCTGATTCATACTCATTTAGCTCAAACTCTATCTTCTCAGTTTACTTTGGTAGGAATTCATGTTTAACAACATCTTTAATCTCTCTAAACACCACATCTCAACTGTACACAACCTTCCTTATTTCTGGATTCCAAAGCTTGTAACCTTTTAAACCATCCTTATACCCAATAAAGATGCACTTTTCAGATTTATTATCAAACTTGGTCCTTTAAACCTTTGGAACATGTACATATGCATCACATCCAAATACCCTCAGATGTGAAAGCGAGGGTTTCTTACTAGTCCATACCTCATATGTAGTCTTATCCTCCAACGCTGAGGAATGTGATATATTAACTAGGTAACATGCAATCTTCATTGCCTCTGCCCAGAATTCCTATCCTAAATCGATACCACTCAACATGATTCTTGCCTTTTACATCAACATTCTATTCATTCTTTCTGAAAATCAATTTTGCTGAGGTGTGTATGGAGTAGTCTTCTGTCATGCTATACCACACTTCTTACAGAACTCTTCAAATTCCTTCTTGCAGAACTCTCCACCATTATCTGTCCTCTGCACCTTTATCTTCTTCTTTGTCTAGTTTTCCACCAGAGCTTTAAATTCTTTATATCTGCCAAAGAATTTAGATTTATTCCTTAAGAAATATATCCATGTATTCCTTGAGAATTCATCTATGAATGAAACATAGTTCATAGACTTTCCCACTGATGGAACCGAGACAGGTCCAAACACATCACTATGCACAAGCTCTAATATCTTGTTCACCCTCTTAGCACCAAATGGAAAACTCACCCGATTTTGCTTCCCATATACAAATTTTTCACAAAAATTGAAATCCAGAGAGAAAATAGACATACCTTCTACCATACCATTACTATGCAATATCCAAAGGCCCTTCTCTCCAATATGTCCAAGACGTTGATGCCATAGCATGGTATTTTATCCAGAGACTACTAGGCTTTCTGCTCCACTTTCAGGAACCACATAACTATTTCACCCATCAATAATAATGCTACCTTAAAGTTTGTAAAAAGTTCCAATCCAAACTCCCCACATTAACACCCGTGCTCCCCGAACCATCTTGCAGGTATCTTTCTCGAACACTGTTCTTACACATGAAATATCCATATTGCTTACATAAATCTGATTTTTGGCCAATGCAGGAATATGCAGAACACTAGGAAGTGTTCTAATCCTTCCACCTTGAAACTTCAGCTTGAATTTTCCACGTACGATGATTCTGGCCTTCCTATCATCCCATAAGAAGACATCACCACCATCATACTTCTCATACTCGCAGAATCACTCCTATGGGGAGTGAAGTGAAAGGATGCACCTGAGTCAATCAAATATGCCTCATGATCTACATGTGTATTTGAAGAAGAAGCCAAATACACATCCCACCTTCATATGAGTTGGTTTTTTCCTCTGCAGATGGATCATCATCATATCCCTTTCCTTTCTTAGGCTCTTTAGATCTGCAGTCCTTTTTGAAGTGCCCTTCCTTTCCACATTTCCAGCACACCTTTACAGGATTTCCTGGAGATTTATATCTCCCTCTACATTTATCTCTCACTTGAAAACTTATTTTTGTTTCTATTCTGGGACCTTCTTCTAATAGATAAGGCATCTCCATTCTGGCCCTCCATATTTCTCCATCTCATTTCCTTCGACAATAAGGCTGAGACAATTTCATCAAAATTCAAGGTAGTTGTATTGCTACCTATTGCAATAACCAGATTGTCCCATGAATCTGGTAGAGAACACAAAAAACTAATGCAATTATCTTCATCTAAGATTTTAATATCAATATATGGAAATTAACTTACTATAGTATTGAAGGTGTTCATATTCTTTGTCATAGAGTCTCCATCCTTCATCCTTAGGTTATATAGATTTTTCCATAGGAACAATTTATTCACCAGAGACTTAGATTGGTACAAAGTCCCTAAATTGACCCACAAAGTATTTTCCGTAGCTTCCCCAGATACATTCAACAATACCAAATTTGAGATACACAGTCGTATTGTGCTCTTTTCCTTCCAATCTAACTTCGCCCAGTCTTCATATGACATTGCCGTTGGTTTAGTACTCAGATCTACCATGATCCACTGATATTTATCCACCAGCAGATCTTCCCTCTTGAGCTTCCACAACTCAAAAATATTACCATTAAATTTATCAATCTCTATCTTTCCACTGCTCGCTATCTTCTTTCATTACAAGAATTAATCCTGCAACTCTCCCACTAAACATGGGCTACCACAGGCTCGAGAAAAAAACTCCTCAGCAGCAAAGGCATCCCCTTGAAGCTGAAACAACTATGATACCAAATGTAGGTTTTAACCCTGTATATAATTTATCTACAAAAAAAATCGTAAAAATAGAAAATAAACAATAGTGATAGCATAAAACATAAAACAAATATACACAGATATTTTTCCCTTGGATCCCAAATCGGGACTACCAACTTGAATTTTCATTATATTCCTTTTAGTGTTACAACACATATATATACATGCTAAAGCATTCATAAACCATAATCCATTAACCCTGGATTAGAACATAACCATAGTTCCCTTGACCGGATATACAAAATACCAAGGGCCGAAAACCATCATGCCCCAAAACCATGTGCAAACTCATGCACAAAACCATAGGCAGGTCCGCCCACCTAAAATAGGGTCCAAAAATTATTTCTCAGGGCACTGCCCCAGACCCCATGCATGGCGCTACTTGCCCCCTGCAAACCCTTAGACAGGGGGGGCTACCGCCCCCTTGTGAACCCCCATTGCGCCTGACATGTGTGACTATTCATTGAAAGAATATAACACATACCCAAAATATCTCCTCTTGTCCTAGTCCCAAAGAAGAATGAAAAATGGCGAATATGTGTTGATTATCGGGAACTCAACAAAGCCACCAAGAAGGACCACTACCCTTTGCCCTTTATAGATCAACTCGTGGATGTCCTCGCATGAAAGAAGTTATTTTATTTCTTAGATGGGTTTAGTGGGTATAACCAGATCCAAATTAGCCCTGAAGACTAGGACAAGACTACTTTCACATGTCCTTGGGGTACCTTCTCTTATAAAGTCATACCTTTGGGTTGTGAAATGCCCCAACTACCTTCTAAAGAGATGTCTTGAGCATTTTCCCTGAGCTAGTCCATGACTCGGTTGAAATCTATATGGATGATTTCACACCCTATGGGGATGACTTCCAGGAATCTCTCTCCAATTTTTGAATAGTGCTGAGAAGGCCCATTGAGATGCATATATCCTTGAGTCCAGAAAAGTGTGAATTCTTGAAAAGAGAAGGATTTTTATTGGGACACTCAATCTCCTAAGCAGGAATACAGGTGGACCCAAACAAAATCACCATCATCAAAAGGGTACCTGCTCCTCAAAATTAGAGAGATATCAGGAGTTTTTTAGGTTTTGATGGCTACTATAGAAGGTTCATCAAGTATTTCAGCAAGTTGGCTTCACCACTATTTGGTTTGTTTTTCAAAGTCTCTGAGTTTACTTGGTCCAGTCTCTATCAAGAATCTTTTGAGCTCATTAAGGGAAAGTTAACTACTGCCCCCATTCTCAGAGGTTCAAATTGGACTCTGCCTTTCCACATCCACACAGATGCATCAGACAAAGCTATGGGGGCAACCTTGGGGTAGTTAGAATAAAAACTACCTTATGCAATCTATTTCATCAGTAAGAACTTGTCCAAGGCTGAACCCAATTATACTGTCACAGAGAAGGAAATGTTAGCCGTTTTCCATGATTTAAACATATTTAGACATTATATCACTAGCTATCAGACCTTTGTACACAATTTCCATGCAACCGTAAAACATTTAATGAACAAACCAGATGTTAATGCTATAATAATTATATGGTTGTTACTATTATAGTAGTTTGACCTAACCTGGAAAGGATAATGTTGTTGAATTTTTTTTATCCAGGTTAGCTTTGTCTGCAGATGAAGAAGGAATGGTGGATGACCAGGTGCCATATGAGAATCCCTTCACTATCTCAACACTCTCACCATGGTTTGCTGACATATCTAGCTACTTCACTGCTGAAAATTTCCCTCCTAACTTCTCATCAAAGGAGAAGAGCAAGATCATCAGAAAAAGTGCCCTTTTCACCTAGATTGGGGGAAATATCTTCAATCTAGGCCTTGACCAAATTATCAGAATATGTGTGAGGATCGAAGAATTTTTTGATATCCTCTCTGCATGTCATGATAGCCCTTGTGGAGGCCACTTTGCTGCAAAAAGAACTTCCTTGAAAGCTTTTCAAGTAGGCTACTATTGGCCTACCCTTCACCAGGATTCCAAAAGATACACTAGTAGGTGTGACCAGTGCCAAAGGATGGGGAAACCTACACAGAGGGATGATATGCCTTTGCACCCTCAGGTGTCTCTAGAGCCATTTGATAAGTGGGGCATGGAATTCATTAGAACAATTGATATCTGGGCAGAAAAAGTATATCATAGTCTGAACTGACTACTTGAAAAAGTGGGTTAAAACAAAAGCTGTGAAGGTAGAAACCAAGGAGAAGGTAGCCGAATTTATGAGAGAATATGTGTTCTACAAATTTGGATACCCCATAGAGGTAGTCAATAATCAAGGGGCATAATTCACATCTCATCTCATTGAAAATCTTCTGAGGAGGCACAAGATAAAGAATAAGACTTCCACTTCCTACCACCCTCAAGAAAATTACCAAGTGGAAGTGACCAACAGAGCCCTGGACAATATCCTTAGCAAGGTTGTGAGAAAAAATAGAAAATATTGGGTAAACATATAGGTATAAGCTACTTGGGCCTACAAAACTACTTGGAAAACAACAATAGGGTTCACTCCTTATGACCTGGTCTATGGAAAAAAATATTTACTTTCAATTGAATTTGAGTTCAACACCTTAAGGATGGCATATGAGTTAGAAATAGATATATCAAAGGCCCAAAAAGAGAGGTTGCTACAATTAAATGGATTCGACGAGTTCAGGATGCAAGCACTCCTTCACGCAGAAGTGATTAAGTCGCAAAGGAAGGTCTGGCATGACAAGTACATTAAGGAAAATACCTTTCAAAAAGGAGATTGGGAATTGCTGTATGACTCAAGGTTTAAGGATTTCAAAGGAAAACTGATGAAAAGATGAGATCAGAACCATAGATGAGGAGGGGATTCCCATACTTGTCAATGGTTACTAGTTTAAAGTTTACAAAAAGCCCCCGTCTAGGGAAAAATTTATAAATTCCATACAAAGGGAGGTGTATATCATGGGAGACTCCAGAAAAATAAAGAGGCATGGGTGAAAACCTCTCTGAGGCACCCAAGGCAAACTCCAGGGTTGAAAACCTCCATGAGGAAATCCTAAAGCAAAAAAGAAAAGAAAAGAAAAAACGTAAAATAAAATATCCTTGGGTAAAGACCTCTTTGAGGTGCCCAAGGTAGGCCTGTGGGTTGAAAAAATCTATAGAGGCAACCCACTTGCCTTCAAAAAAAAAGAAAAAAGAAAAAAGAAAAAAGAAAAAAATAGAAAAGAATAAAGAAACAAAAAAGAAAAGGAAAGGAAAATACCTATGCACTCTTTTTTTTTTTTTTCCTGTTTTTTTTTTCTGTTTTGCAGGTTATCGACCAAAGATGGTTTTTCGGATCCAGAGGAGAAGTTTTTCTTCACTTCTCTTTCTCCTCTCCTTTCACACTCCATGAACCACTCCAACAGGCACCCATTCATTCAGTTCACCCCTTAGATAGGAAAAACTTTCATTTTTTTACCTGACTGTAATTGCTACAGGAAAATCCAGCAGCTACAGAATTCCTATAGCAGCTATAGGATTCCTGTAGCACTACAGGAAACTCCTGTAAATGCTACAGGAAAATTATTAATGAAGGAAGGAGCTCCTTCAAGGATTTCTATACTTCAAGGAGAGCGTGATAATTTATTCCTTGCCTGTACCTACCACTACTAACCCCTCATTTCACTCCATGCACAAGGATTCACTCTCTAAATGCTATGTTGCACCATTAGTAGCTAGATATTCTAAAACTTGGCAATGAATGAGTACGAAGAGGTGATTACGAGGATAAGCAATCATTAACCGGAGTGGGACCAACGGTCTCAAAGAGGAAAACTCGTGTTAAGTACGAGTCAACACCCCACTCAAAATTTAGTTGAAAATTCCATAAAAGCGATTCCTTCCTCATTTTCACCATCTCGCTGAGCATTTCGAAGAATAGTGAAAGAAAAATAGTAGTGGGATCCATCAGGGAGAGCAACATCGAAGTCAGAGCTTGCATGCACCATTGTGCTACAAGAAATATAGAATTGCTACAGGAAACTACACAGGAAGATAAACAAGGATAAAAAGGGAAACATAGAGTCACATGTGGGTTGAATTGCTTCCTAAGGCAACCATCTATCAAGAAAAAGCGCCAAAGGACAAAGGGAAGTGGTTTCCATCCTACAGAGTTGAAATTTCTCCATGAAATTTGACACAACAAGTTATAATTTGGAAATTAAAGGGTATTTTTTTTTTCTGCATTTGTTTGAGACTATCATCTACAAGACCTCTTCACATAACTCTCAAACACCTTACCACCTTCCTATCACAACCATTAAAATGGGAGGGGGATTCAACAGAAGGGAGTCCACTGCTATTAAAATAATTAGGAAACATCCTCAAGTCATGGAAATGTTTAGAAATCACCAATGAGTAGGTTTCTTCAATATTTTGAAAGGTTATGATGAGGATATAGCTCAAGAGTTTGTAGTGGATCTGCAATCACACTCAGAGGAGAGATCTACCACTATGTTTAGGGACCTAGCCATCACACTTTCACCTGAACTCATAAGAAGAGTCACCACTTTTCCCATAGGAGTTAAATGTGTTAAGGAAAGGATGCCAAACACTGCATCCAATAAAAGTTTCTTTCTTCTAGGAGAAGAATACATCGAGGAAAAGAATGGAGTGAGGAGAGAAAGCCTTCCATACCCTTGGGATGGAGTAGCCTTCCATATCATGAAATTCATTTCTTGTGAAGGCAGAATTAGTGTAGTCTATGGTTACCATTTCAGGTTGTTGAATGAGCTTAGGTTTAAGGAGAAATCCCTCTAAAACAAAGATTGAGCATCCCTCATTTCCTCTTAAACTCAATAATAGGCATGATAAAAAAGGTTAGGGAAAGAAAATACCAGCATTTGGCTCATCATGGCCTTAAAAAACTGATAGTGAATGATGCTTTGAGAATATTAAACCTCCCTGTATCTAGGTCCTCATTCATAGACATGGATAGGGAAGCATTCATAGCCACCCAAACTGGACAAACCTCTGCCTCTAGTCTTAGAGAGAGGGAGGTAGAATAAGAAGAAGAGGAGGCTGAAGAGGAGGTATAAGAATAAAAAGGGGAGGCTGAAGATGAGGAAGAAAAAGAAGAAATGGAGATTGAAACAGAGAACATAGAGGCCATAGAAACAAAGAAAGACAATGCTAAGGGGGAGAAGGAAGAAAATGCAGAGGAAAATAAAGGATTAGACCCTATTCTAGGGAATGATACCTCCCCTCAGGACACCAGCATGTCACTAGATGTTACATATCAGGATGTGGCTGCTACCCTAGCCAATTTGAGCACACCTGTGAAAACAAAGAGGAAGATGAAAACACCAATGTAATTAAGGACTAGGAAGAGTCAAAGGGTGAGGCAAGGGAAACTACAAACTCCAACCAAAAGCCCTATTGCCATTGAGGAGTCACCCAAGAAATATGATGAAGTAAGGATAAAATAAGGAAAAGTGCAAGAGGTCACCTCACCCATGAGGACCCCTCTGACCTACATCAGAACAAAATCAACAAGGTTGGAATTGGATACACCTCATGCAACCCCCACAGACCCTCAAAAGACTGAAAAAAGAGAAAAACAAGAAAAATAGGGTCTTCAGTAAGAAAAATAGAGTTTTCTATAAGAAAATCCAACATACCCAGAATTAGAGAAAAGAACTTGGTTGAGGAAGAAAAGACATCCATAGATAGGAAAGAGGCCAAAGAAGTTGAGGAAAATGCACAAGATGAAGGACAAGATGAAAAAGAGGGAGGAAAAGATGATAAGGAGAAGCCCACCTCAACAAAACTAGTCCTAAAATATGTAGTAGTAGTGCAAAACCCTAGCCCTCAACCCAATCTCAGCTCCTACTACACATTTATTGAAGGGGGTAGATTGATTCCTCAGAAGTTCACAATGCCTTTATTTTATCAGTTGGAAGAGGAGAGGGCACACACTCATCATTGGATAAATATTTCCACAACCAAAGGTGTGCATGACATAGGGGTCATGGAAGAAAACGTGATTGAGTTGGGAAGGGATTTTTCTTATGCTAGGCTCAAATAAAGAGAAACTTCAGAAGGCCCAAGCAGATAATGTAAGAGAAACATAAAAAAAATGACAAACAATTGGCCACCATTGCAGATTTGTTCATGGAGGAGATCCAACACAGGTATCCATCAGATTCCTATGCAGTTTACCTCAAGGAGCAGTGTCTCCTATTTCAAATGAAAACAATAGCCTCCCATGGATCCTTACCTTTTCAAAACTACATACAGTTCATTGACTTTTGAAACCAATCAAGTATGGAGGATAAGGAAAAAATGGCAGAATTATACATGCAAAATCTCATGGTAATAAACTTGAACATTTGGGACCCCAATCCTAGAATGGGAGACATGTAGTTAAGGGCATTAGAATATTGGATGGTTAATGAGGAAACCAAAGCACAAGAAGCAAGAAAGGTCATGAGGAGAGAAAATAGAGAACCTATACACAATAGGGAAAAAATAATCAGCCCTAGGGGAGTCATCGAAAACCATCTCAAGATAGAAAATGATCCTACACTTGCAGAAAAGTACCTCCACACACAAGCTCAAGCCATGGCTCACTTTGATGATGTTTCTAGGTTGTTGGGAGATGAGTTCATAATGGATAGTCAAAGGATATGGAATAGCCTCCCTGCCAACCATAGAAACATGGAGTACCACACACCAGAAAGATTGAGAGGTGCCCTAGAAAGAGCACCACTATACAAGAGGGACATGTAGGCCATTAAGATTCAGTGGCTTGGTTTGAAACTTAGTCCACCCTTGCTGCTGGGGCTGAGTGATGGAAAAGACCAATACGAATAGAATAGAGAATGGGAAGAAGCATAAAATAATGATGGATTTTACCCTCCTGAAGGGACTCCCACACTTATTCATTGGGAAGTCAGAGGGTCTATTAAAGCTTTGAAAGAAATGCAGAAGGAGGACTAAGTTCCTCAGAGGTTGAGCAACCATTTGGTAGGGGGATGATGATGAGATCCATCATTAGCTACATTTGGAGGGGTTAATTTTCACCTTTTTGCCTTATTAAATCTCTTTTTCTCACATTTAATTATATTATGGTCTTATGTTGCTAGTGTAGATGGTGATCATAGGCTTGTCATACTTTGAATGCCTAACATGAGTTAAATACAGGAAAATCATGAATATATTTCATTTTTAATGAAGATTTTTCCATTAAATCTCGGAGTAGACAACAAGGAGAGATTCTAGGGGGGTTTTCCACCTCCTTAACTCCCAAATGAAACCAAGGGATCCTCGATATTCCCTGAGATAGGTTGAAATCAAAGGCAACCAAGAAAAATCAAGATTAGGTGCACCAAAGCTACACTTCACTTGCAGTCAAAGTGGACACACCACCTAATTTTTAGGGAGCTATTGGTAGCTACCCTCTAGGTTAAACAGGGTTGAGCAAGAGCTCATTAGGATTCAAAATTTGAAGGAAGCTAATAGATTCTTGGCTCTTGTAATAAGTTTTTGAGACTTTCATGTTTATGTAATGAGATTATTTTTTTGTAATAAGATGAGTGTTAAAATTGTGCTTCACTGATCTAATTTCATAGGGATAGGCTTGTGGGTTAGGGCCCAATTCATTGGCCTTAGTCTCTCTTTTGTATTCATTCTCTACTTTTATGTCATTGTAGCTAGCTTGCTTATGAGTTTTTAGCTAGTTTTCTTATAAATTCACTATTTTTAGTTTTCTTCCATTTGTCTTTTTTTATAGATTAAACTTGCTTACATGTTGGTAGAATAGGTTATAAACTCAGAAATCTGTGTGTCAAGACTCCCTCTCTCATCCCTTTCATTGGAGCTTGAGGAGGGTATAAATTCTCCACATACCAAATTTTCTTTTTATTTTATGATTTATTGGAAAGAGTAGTTAGGTTGCTATAGTGTCATGAACATGTTTAGAATTTTGAGTTAGATTTTTGTTTGTAGGCTAAAATAGGTTTTATTTCCAAATTCAACTCATATTTTCCCTTTCCTTCATCATGAGTTTGTCAATATTTTTTGCATGAACATGTATAGGTTCAAGTAGAAAAAAAAAGGAGTACTTAACGAGCACCTTCAACTTCATTTCTCACCCTTCATCAGCCTTCTTTTCATCAAAAGTGCCATCAACCCTGTTTTAATATTTTTCACCTTCACACCGTTAGCAACCCTAAAGGTGCAAGAAAATCTTATAAAGAGTTTCTAAGCTTAGCCAAGGGGTTGGCCACCTTCCACTCATCCAAACACACCTTCATTCCACCTTCCCTACACTTTTCTCACCCATTTTTGGCCTTGGATTTCCCTCGGACTGCTCCCTGTAGCAATTCAGGAGTTTCTTGTAGCACTATAGAAAACTTGTAGTAGCACCAATGGTCCCCTCCTTAAGCCCAGAAATCACCATCAACCTCATCCAGACTTGCCAAAACCACCCAGACACCTTCAGCCTTTCACCCATGAGTTCAAGCCCTTCATAAGCCACCTTAGTGCTTTATCCTCCAAGCTGCAAAACAATGCATTTACAAGCATAGTTAGGTCATGATTATACGCATGAGTAAAAGCATGGTAATTAGAACATGAAGTAGACAAAGTGCGTTTAGTCATTTTACGCATCAATGTGTGATTAGTTTAATCTTATTTATGCAATTTCAATTCAACAATTTACTTCATGCAAGATGCCTAGTTTGCGACCATTTCTTATCATAGATTAATTTGAAGATTTATTTCATTGCAGAGTAGTTAGATGTACTTTATTGATGTAGAATAGTTCTTTGATTGATTTTAGAGTAATGGATTTAAATCATTTGTAGCGCTAGGCCTAAATTCAAAAGTGTGACATACTTCATTCATAAAACCTAGAAATAACACCCTTTTGTAGAGATCAGAAGAGGATGACATGACTAGAATGCATCTACTCTGTATATAGCACTATTACCCTCCAAGTTTGTACGAACCCTGGGTTGATAACATAAATTAGAGTAGCCTCTAGGAGTTGAAACATTATTGGTGCAATAATAGGGCTCACCACAAACTACTTGTTCATGCAACAAACATTGGAAAATCTATGATAAAGGAAATGAAAAATATAAGTTGAATTTGGAAAGAAAACCTACTAAAGAATTCAAAAAAAAATCTAACTCAGTATTCTAGACATGTTCATGACACAACAACAACCTAACTATTCTTTCTAAAAAATCATAAAATAACACTACAATTAAAAGACTCTTTAGCGGAGGTTATAAAGGAGGTTTTTAGTGTTACAAAGTTGGCCAAAATTGTCAAAAAAACATTTGCTACAACATCTGTTTTCAGTAATGAATTTTTTGGCAGAGCTTCTAACATAATTTCAACACAAATAAAAAAAAATGGGCGGCCAAATTTTGTTACGGATGTTTTTCTCATCAGTGTGTGCATCAGGTGTCAACACACTAGAGCGTTGTATTGTGAACGCACCAGTATTGTAAATCTACCAAGCACCGGGATGGAAAACAAATTTCGAATGCCCCGGGGTGTTTAGCAATGAACCGGTGTGTGTCAGCCAGCCAGTCGCACCGGGCCGATGGAAGGTGCATGCATCGGGCCGTTAAGGTGTAAAACCGCACTGGGCCCTCTAGGTGATAAAAATAAAAACACACCCGCGCGTTAAAGGAAAACCACACCGGCGCATGGAATGCATATCAGACCGCCTGGGTGGTAGTCATCGATAAAGTGCACCAGAAATTATAATTGGTATTGGTATTTGTGTGGTGCCCATAGGTCTCAGAAACGCACCGGTGCACAGTAAATAAGACACGCTGGTGTTTATTTTGTATTTTTTAGAAACATCGACTAGTGACAATGCAATTATTGTGATTTTTAAAAATTCATTATTTATCAAAGGTCGACAATTATCTTATAGCAATATTAATATCAATTAAATTTTTATTAGTGCATTTGAATGTGATGTTTGGATAAATTTGTTATATCATATCATCAGATTTTGTATCTCTTCATTATAATATTTAATCATCCATATATTTAATCAGTGGTGTAACATTTCACAGTGACAATGGAGAACACAATAGAATAAATTAAAACGTATTTTAGTATATATATATGAATAAGACACTCTTTGTCATACAAATGGGACAGTTATTGGTATTCCTCTGTCTTTCAATTGGGACACTATGTCCATTACATTAAACAAAATGTCTGATTTCACAGACAAATATTTCAAAAAATACAACTCCTTACTTTGATATACAAACATATTGATCATCATTCTTCGCTGGAACTGCTGTCACTGCTCGACCTACTTCCATGACTTGGGTTATTTTGAGGAATGTTTTATTCACTGTGTTGATTTTTTTCTTCTTTTTCAAGTTCCATCTACAAACATAAAAATAAATTGTAATGAGTGTATATACATTAGTGAGAATAATGAAAATTGCAATAGTAAATAATATACATCAATGTAAATCGAAAAGAAATGTACCATAGCAAGAATTGAATCATGAACTATACACATTATTTCAAAACCAAATTTCATGCCATCTTTCAACAATTCATTTGTTGGCGTAGTTCCATACTTTGTTTCCTGCAAGTTTTATACCCCATAACAAATCATATATTTAATATAAAAGATTTTTTTGTTATATTAATTATAGACGGAGCTAAGTAAAACAAGATAGATGCCTACAAATTCCACAATTAATTTATGATATGCCAACATATACTGAAAACCCATATTTAACCCAATGTCAATCAATTTGTCTGATGGTTCTTCTTTGTATGTTAGCACTTGTTTCAAGACATTCAATGATGATTATTGTAAAAAAATTAAAATATACAAAAATAAAATCTAGTTAAGTTGTTCTAAGGAAGTAACAACTACTCACAAACATAGATATCAACCCTTTTCTTCCTTGTCGTCCTGTTTTATGTGTTGAATGGGTTCCATTTTCTTCTCTTTTCTGCAAGAAAATACTTGAAAATTAATATTTAATGCTAAATAGTTTATTTATTGTACCTAATCAAATAATTCAATGATTACATATTACATTTGAAGCACATTGTTGTCGAGATGACTCCTCATGCGATGCAATTATGTCCATTTATTTGACCGTCTCCTTGTACACCTTTTTGGATATTCCTACTAGCGTATTTCTAATATCGTCTCGTTCATCCTTTGAGATTTTCATAATCTTCTTGAAAATGTAACATGATAATAAACTATTTAATTTTTATACTGATATATGAAAAGTAAATATAATAAAAGTGATATTTATAAATGATTGCTTTCTAGTAATATATACATATAATTCTAGAAAAAATTTAAAGGAATATTACTTTTTCATTCCTTCTTTTTCGTTGTTGTATGTTTTTGCTATTAAAAGACTGACATGTTTCATTGACCAATTCTTTGGAAACTCATCCTGTAGTTTAAATAAAATTTGGTTCTTGGAATCATTGGATTGATTTTTGTATTGTAAGTGGAAATAACATCTATACATTCGTTCCACTTGATCCCTCAAAGTTTTGTAAAATTTTTCCCCCCTTTCATTAACCTCTAGCACCACTCTAGATGAGCTAAGGAGCAATTCATTTTCATTTGCAGATTCTATTTTTTTTCTTTTCTTAGAACATCATTCCTTTTATTCGCTGTTGGTCCCTATAGAAAATTAAACATATGTGAATTAATAGATTGTTTGAAACATGTTATCTAATATTTTAAAGTATATTATTAATGAAAATTCAAAAAAGAAATTCATATTGGATCTATAATATTTTTTCATTCAGCTGATTCATCCTTCTGCAATTTTCCATCAAGATTTTATGCTATTTTCATCTTAGATAAAAAGTAATCTTATAGGGCTTAGTCATTTTGTGGCTCTGCATGATACAAAGTAAACAATACATATTAGTGAAACTTACATATAGTTCAAAAATGGTAATTTTTGTAAAGAATTTACAAAGAACTTGCTTTTTTTTTCTTTTTTTGATGTGCTATCAGTATTGTTATTACTTGATCTCTTTTCAGCCATTTCTTTATTAATATGAAACTTGTACCATACCATTCATTGATATATTTTATAAATAAATAACATAATTTTCAGGTAAAAAAATAATCAAGAAAACAATGCGCCTTTCAAACAGTATGCACAGAAGGCGATGCGGTATGTTCTTATAAATGCACTACCAAAATAGTAGAAACACCATACGGTGCTCTCTGTCAACAAGGAGACCTGGTGCATTATATGTTAACTGGTGCAACAATTAACTCAAACATAAATGAATAAAAAATTGTTTTTATCAAATAGTACGTGCCCGATGCGCTATTTTAAACAGGGCGTACTGATTAAAAAAAATCTGTTTTTAAAAAAATCTTGCAATGGCCAACATGGATTGGGATCTAACTCTGCAAGTGGTCCTATGGGTTAGATGTCATATGCCTATATATATAGAAATAAAAACCTAATAAATCTAAAATGAAAATCCCTAATTGTGAAGTCACAAAAGCAAGAAGAAATAAGGGTATAAACAAGAAGAAGCAAGGGTTTAATGTAAGAATAGGCTTTTTTTGTTTTTTGTTTTTTTATTTGTTTGTTTTATTTCTTTTGTTTTGTTTTGTTTGTTTGTTTGTTTTTTTTTTTCTCTGGCATGTATTAAATCCAATAGAAACTGTAAAAAAAATAATTATTACAGTAAAAATGTTAAATTTTACTATACTACAAGGTTTTTGTGTGAATCACCATATGTTTCAAATTCTGAATCTCTGAATATTACTGTTGTTCGAAAGTATTTTTCTGCTCCACAGTGCTCTCATGATCTCTTGCTCCAGTTATGTCTCTCATTTAAATCCCTCCCTATTTTTTTTTTGCAAAAATAATGAAAAAATGAATAACTTTTACTATTTAAAGAAATTTTTTATGAAATTATATTTTGAAAATAATTTTCCGCTGATTTTTCAACTTACTGCCTTTTTTTTTCACTTAAAAAAAGTAAAGTTGCACTTTTTTTATTTCCGGATATTCGCTGCGTTTGTTAACTAACCACACTGGTGCATCCGTTAATATTACCGCACCGGTGCACAATAACTAAAATGCACCGGTGCGGTTAACTGTACATTTGCACCGATAACAATAAGTCATTTTTTAAAGCACCATAATTACTTTTAGGTATGTACACCAAAATTCATTGTTGATTTTGCTCAAATGCAGGGAGAAAATCTCATAATTATATCAAATGGACAATTCTTCAAAATCTAGCTCGTTCCATAATATTTCTCAAAGTCCATCATAAAGTTCTCCTTATCCATCTCTAGACGTAATATTTACTTTATATTTTCATTATCTAATTGAATTTATTTATTTTATCCATGCCAATCAGCTGAATAAAATTAGTGTATACAAATTTTTAGGTTCATGCAGATTCAAAATCGAGTTCAGATGCACAAAATATTCAAACAAATTCAAAACTTCAGAAGCTCTTATCAGGAGCAACATACCGCAAGGCACATTTGGTAGATGAAAATGGACAACCGCTTCACCCTGCCAATTATGACATTGCATATTCTAGCCGCAATCTTGGGAAAATGATGGTAATAATAATTGTTTGGTATATTAATGTAATCATTTCAACGTAAAACCAATTAATCATGCATTGTTGACGTGCTTACTAATTAATATCATCGATTTTTTACTAATCATGTTCAAATATAATTTTTGAAATTATTAGGATTCTAGTGATGATGAGTGACCTACCTACCATCTTCCATTGCACCCCACGACAATGTCAAATTGAGAGAATGATGAATTAAGAGAAAAACTCGGAGAGGAACGATACCGAGAATGGTTGAATCAACCACCTATGTAATTCCCACTATGTTGAGATTGACCAATTAGGAATGACTACAACAATAGTAGTTCTTCACAAGCTGAAAATGGAGGTAATCAAATAGAGGTTGGTATGGATGATTACTTAAGGGATATGACTGCCATTCCAGAACAATGTTCAACTAGGGGATGATGCTCATATCGCTGATACCTTTTTCGAAATCCTTAAATTTTCTTCCACCACCCCTCTCTTTGGAACTGGTGGTCAGTCAAAGTCTACCCAGTTGGGGACAAAGATGTTACTATACAACTTGAAAGAAAATTTTGGCTTGTTGAATGCATGTTTCTTGGAAATTTTGAGGTAATTGACCATCAAGTCCTCCCTTATATTTTGAGAAATATAATCACACAATGAAAATTACAAATTGTCAATTTTATGAACGTTAATAATTATATCGGCATTGATGTACATTTAATATTTTCCATGACCAACTACATGTTCTTCAAAGATAAGGTTCTTTCGAGTGATAATGTCTTGTCTGGTAGCTGTGAAGGGGCAAATAAATTGTTGAAAATGTTGGGAGTACATATCATATCATGCATGTCCAAATGATTGTATTCCATATATAGGAGAATATGTAGACAAAGAGATATGTTCGAAATGTGGGCATGACAGGTATGATAAATAAAAAAAGAAGGGTAAATCACACGGTCCTCCTTTTAAGATATTGAGGCACATTCCTATAATCCCAAGGATTCAAAGACTCTTTCGTAGAAAATAATTAGCTATGTTGTAGGGATGGCACGCCTCACACAGAAGTGAGTTAGGAGTTATGCGAATCCCAACAGATTCAATATCCATGAAGCATATAGAAGATACATGGCCAGAAACATTCAAGGATGAAGTACGAAGTTTACGACTTGGCATAGCCATGGATGGCATCAACCCATATTCCCTTTAGAACACCAACTATACTATTTGGCCTGTAGTAGTGATTAATAATAATAACCCCCCATGGTTGTCCATGAAGAATTAACATCTTATGTTGGCTCTCATAGTCCCTGGTAGAAGATAAGTGAATAATATAGATGTTTACTTACAACCATTGGTAGATGAATTGAAGGAATTATGGGACGGGATAAATGTATATAATGTATCAAGACCCATCACAAAAGAGAGGAGTTTTACGTTGTATGAAATATGTGCTTACACGACACATGATTATCTAGGCTTAGGAGTTTTCTCTGGTAAATTACATGTTTATTGATTTGTTTATATGCGTAACAATATTCTTTCGCATATTATTTATTTAATTCGTTTTAATTGTTTTGATCTTCATGATATTATTTAACGTGCCATGCATATTATATAAAATAATTTCGCAGGTCTTGTAACACAAGTGTATTTTGTATGTAAATGTTGTGGACCTTCTTTTAAAGCTAGATGGTCTAATGACCTATGAAAGCCAGTGTGTGACTGCTCCAGGGCATTCCTCCCAAAAGAACACCATTACAAAAGAGAATCATCTGCTTTCAATGGTAAACGAGAGAGAACCCAAAGGCCTCCAATAATGACACCAATAAAATGACTTAGAGAATATGAGAGAGAGAAGGAGAAGGGGTTAATAGAAATGTTTGATTCAAATGGGGAGCCTATGTTCGATGATCTAAAATTCTTAGACACCCATGTTGAGGAATTTCCCATTGGGATGAAAATGAAAACTATATTTTATAACCTCCCATATTGGGAGCATATTAAGATTACCCACTTATTAGATCCCATGCATATATTTAAAAATGTTTCATCTTATTTATAGAGGCACATATAATTGAAACAAAGTGATACATTAGCTGTTAGGAAAGATCTTATTACTTCAAAAACTAAAAAGAAATATTGGCCAAGAAGATTTGAAAGTACAGGATCAGAGGCAGGCATTGGTCTCTCTAATTTGTATTTCAAAGCAGGTGATCTCCCATGGATTTTAAAAAAGATGATATTTCTTTGGAAAAGGAAGTTATCATGGGTGTGAGGGTGCCATCTTCATACATGTATTCACTACGACGCTACTTCACCATGGATAACCATTTGTCGGGGTTGAAATTGCATGACCATTTGAATATTCTAAGAGTACATATAATTTCAAAAGCATGATTTTATTATTTGCTATATTAATAAATTTTATCCCATGCAGGGATCATAAAACATAACTAATTTTGTATATTATTGCATGTTTTTATAACTTTGCAGTGTCATTATCCTTTGTTCGTGCATGGGTGTGTGAAACATGAATTCCTCCAAGACCTAGGATGTGCCATATCTAAATTATCTACATTCGTACGTTGGACAGGTCAAAGGAGATTCATGTGGCTAGCATTCCATGGTGGCATCAAGAGATAGTTGATATTGTTTGTATGTTTGAGAAGGAATTGCCGATGAGTTTCATGGACTTGCAGGTTCATCTTCTAATCCACCTAGTAGATGAGGTTAAATTAGTTGGGGAGGTTTCTTGTTGTTGGATGTTCTTCTTAGAGAGGTACATGAAGAAATTGAAAGGTTTTGTTCGAGAAAGGGAAAAACCCGAGGGGTTTATGGCAGAGGGGTACATATAGTATGAGTTTTTTATTATGCTAGTGAGTACATCAAGCAAATATACAACATACCAGGTGCGGTGATTTGGGATGATGAAAGTGATGAAGACAAAAGAGAATGGGAGATGCTCCAAACGAATGGAAAAAGGCGCTTGATAAAGAGTAAGTGACTTATAATTTTTCAAATTTACACAAAGTAAATATTCATGTTGAACTTCGATATAATGTATGTTTTGATCTCATATGTACTATATGTCGGTCTGATTTCATCAACGAATGCGAAAATTGAAGCAATCAATAATTTTGTTCTTTAAAATTCTGAAGTGACACAACTGTGGGTCGCATTGTACAAACAAAAGAGAATGAAATGGGATAATGACATGAAATAATTCAGATGGTTGAATGGTAGAAGTGTGCCTTATCACGATCATTAAAATAAAATATGCTAATTATATGCCCCAAGAGTTGTGTTGTTGATTAAGTCAGAGAGAAATATGGTGCAACCAGACCCTACCCGTGTGTTGAAGAGGATGCGCTAAATGTAGAGATTGTGTGCACCCACTCGGTAATGCACCTTTGAAATGTAACATCTATATTTCATATTTTAACAGTTGGGTTATTATAAGACACATGACACTATGATTTTTTAACTTTTTGATAGGTGAATTTGTTCCCATCTATGTGGGCATATGGACACCATTTTCGCACAGAAAATGCCGATGATGGACACATGACACAAAACTGTGGAGTGGAAGTCAAGTTCGATCAATCTAGTCAAGATAGCCACCATAATCAAAACCTAGTATGAGGGACATTAGGTTACGTCGAAAAGATACAAGGGATCATTGAAGTGGATTCCCTTCTTTCCAATGTGTTATTTTTAGGTGGAAGTGGCAGGACACCTTTGATCGGAATAATGTAAAGGAAGATCATGATATTAGGCTGATATGTATCAACTCTAGAAAGATGTGGGATGAAGCTATAGAGCCATATGTTTTGACAAACACTGCAACCAGGAATTTTTTACCCAGATGTGTTGGATATGGATTGGTGGTTTGTATTGAGACATGACCCTAGATCAAAACATATTTTTGAGAACAATAATGTTATCATGCCAAGCGAGCTGGAAGATAATGAGGGTAATCATGAGAACCGAGAGTGACATGGTACATGTGTTATTTCATCATTTATACTTTTTAAGTTGAGTTTTTATAAAGAAGAGGACTTAATTACCTTATAACTAAGACTCTTTTTTTTTTCGAAACATTATAATACATATTTTGAATTAATTTGTTTGCATTGTGTTAATGTTAAAATCATTTCACTTGATAATTTGCAATTATGTTGATCTCGAAAACAATGGCACACTGTATAAAGTTTTTTTATTTTTTTATTTTTATTTTATTTTTTATTTTTTATTTTTTTTAATGTCAATTCCTAAATTAATACAACTACTTGATTACTTTAAATGTTAGTGACTGATATCTTCAAAATGTATACTGTTATTTTTGGTATGTAAGATCATAATAAAATAATGATAATTCTAAACATGAATTTATTTGCATTATTTTCTAAACTTTATTATGTTACAAAAAATCATATTATTCTAGATTTATTATTTTTACAATTATTTATATTCATATAAATTTACAAATTTACAATTATGGTAATTTAATAATATTTACGGTATACATTTTACTTACGGTAGTTGTGGTTCAAAATTGACAATTAATTTACAATTTTACAAATTTCCAAATTTAAAATTTTTATTAAAATTGAATGATGACAATACATACAATTACAATTATAATTTCACAATTTCACAATTTCACAATACAATTACAATTACAATTACAATCACAATTTTAGAAATATTTTACATACAATTACAATTACAATTACAATTTTACAATTTTACATAGAATTACAATTACAATTACAATTTTACATACAATTACAATCATTTTATAATACAATTACAATTACAATTACAATTAAAATTTTACAAATATTTTACATACAATTACAATTAAAATTACAGTTACAATTAGAATTAGAATTACAATTACAATTACAATTTTACAATTTCACATACAATTACAATTAAAATTACAATTACAATTTTACATACAATTACAATAACGATGCATACAATTACAATTACATTTTTAGAATTTTACAAATTTACAAAATTTACAATTTTAATAAAATTGAATCATGACATGAATACATACAATTACAATTACAATTTTGCATTTTCACAATACAATTACGTACAATTACAATTACGATTTTACAAATATTTTACATACAATTAAAATTAAAATTACAATTACAATTTTATAATTTTACACAATTAAAATTAAAATTTCAATTACAATCATGACACAATATTTAATAAATATCATGTTTTAATATTAAAAATAAACATCACGATCATGATAATCATCGTACAAACATCATATTCGACTAAAATACACATTGAAATTTGCTAACATCATCTAATCATCGTGATTATGATCATCTAACAAAACACAAGCATTGTATAACATCATCACAACACAAACATCAAATATACATCTCATGTAAAATAAACGCTATCACATACATAGTTATATGCAAGCACATTAAATGAACATATCTAACATGACCTAACAATATACACATCGTGATGAACACCAACATGTAAATTAATTACATCAACATGAACATAAAATACATGGACCATATATATATATATATATATATATATATATATATATATATATATAATGTAAAAAATGTACAACTATAATATAACTGCATATAAATGTCAAATATCGAGTGGAACATCAATACTAGTACGTTGAGGCTCGCTCAGTCGATGGTGCAGCCTCATGCTCAAATAGATGGCGTGTCTGCTTCAGAGGTGCCTGCTGATCATTTGATGGTGCAGTTTGCTCAGGAACTGCCTGCTGATGAATTGTCGATGGAGAAGCTTGCTCAGTGGATGGTGTGACCTACTAAGATGGACCTGCCTCCTCAGGATCAGGTGCCTGCTCAGGACTAGGTGTCTGTTGAGACGGTGCAGACTACTCAGACGATGCCTACTGATCAGGACTGGAAGTTGGCTGCTCATCATAATCTATTCCATGAGGTGAATGAGGAGGAGGTGGAGTACTAGAATTATGATCACTCCCCTCATGATCATGATCATCAGATGAGGTATGCTTTGTCGTGCATCTCCACGACGCCTACCCCTCCTAGCCTACGCTAGTGCTGTAGAAGCTCTAACGATATGACGCATGAGGGTTAACATATCATAGGGCACACCTCTCAAGATTTGTGTGAGACTACGATCAACCTTAATCTCTGTGATTGTAGCCGGGCGAACTCTCTCATCAAATAACAGTCAACAAAGTTGGTCACCCAAATCCATCCTAAATCGGGTGTCTCGCCTACACCTCACCCTCGTGGGTATCTGCACCTGATCAGGATCAAGTTTGTCACCCTGATCCTTCGCCTCTGCCATCTCCTCGTGAACATCTACACTTGGATCATTCGATGGGGGTGTAATCTCATCCCCAACGAATGTCCCAATACCTACAAAATATATAGTACACAACAATACTTAGACATTTTCATTAAACAATTTAATAAAACAAGTTAAAGAACATGTTAGAATAAATTTGTTAATTCTAATTAATTAATTAATACAATAAAATGAAACTATATTATTTTAAATAAAACACTAATATTACCTCTCATATCCGGCGGCTCATCCTATGTGAAGAGGATGTTGTTATACCCTTGCCAATCCAAACTAGCATATGGACATGGCACCAGAACAAAGGAGTGATCATCAACATTGGATAGCAACTCCAGTGCATCAGGAGATATCCTGGCAGGAAGTTTAGACTTGCCCCTCTTGGGCATCATCTGGCCCCACATCTGCATCCGTACGTGCAACATCGGCCTACGATGCTACCGAAAAAATTAGGCCTCGTCTCTGAAAACCTATCAAAACATAAATAATAACTTTGAAGAAAAATGGAAGGTCAACCTCCCATGTGCCTTAGAACGACATCTACCTAATGCTGTACAAAACTGCCGCAAAAAAATCATAGACCATCTCACAAGTTGTGGCGCCTAGAATAAAGAATCAACCTAAAATAAAAGCAGAAAAATAATGCGTTGCCAGTCACTGGTATAGTATGAAATGATCGTCAGTAGTAGGGAGATGCATCTCACCTCCTCTGCACTAAACGAAGCAATACGTAACTGACCACCGGACACCTGAAAATATGTAGGAGAAACTATATCGTCCCTAATGTATCTATGGGAGTACGCCAAATGACTTCCTGTTGCATAGACGACGGGGACATATGGGAAATGGGGAATATCCTGCCCTCTCCTAGATAGTCCAGTAATAAAATATATGTCCTCCTCAGTGGGTGTGAACCACTGGCTCAGAAACTTGGGGTTCTCAGTACCCTAGTCACAAGAGCCTTTAGAATCTCTGATGTTCACCATTTTGAAGGTGAAAAATCGCATCTCTTTGATGTATTTTGTAAGAACGGTTATAGCAGGGCTCAATGTCTTAGAGATTTTCAAAAAGCTAAAAAAGGTCATGGGGTTAAGAAAGATCCTTGTGATCGGTTATCTAGAGTCCACCTTCCGTTCATCCAAGGTACTACTGATAAAATTGCTAGGATCTTGAAGAAACATAATTTCTCTTCAACATTCAAGCCTCTCCGCACTATTCGAAGTTCACTTAGATTGGTTAAAGACCCGATTGGCCCATTGGATGGTAAGGGTGTTTACTTGATTCCGTGTTCTTGTGGGACACCTCACATAGGTGAAACTGGTTGATCAATTAATCAAAGAATTCATGAACATGTTGCTGACCTTAGACATGGTAGATCTCGGTCCTCTGCCTTAGTAGAGCATGCTGAAAAAACAAAGCATCAGATTTGTATTGAAGATACTGAGGTTATTGCAAGGATTGACCATTTCCATCACCGAAAGTGAGGGAAGCCTTGGAAATCGAAAAGAGGCCGGTTAACCTCAACAGAGATGATGGGTGGAGTGTTAGTAGATGCTGGATTCCGGCCCTTAACTCTTTGTTTTTATTATTATTATTTATTTTTATCCTTTTGATTTAATTTGAAAATTTCCTATTTAGTAATATTAAATTATTTGATCAATTATTATTATTATTTTCTATTAATTTTATTTTATTTTCTATTTTATTTTATTTATTTATTTATCTATTTTTATTATTTTATTTTGTTTATTTATCTATTTTATTTATTTATTTTTATTTTATTTATTTATTTATTTTTTAAATTGGAGAACATATAATTTAAGGTTTTATGATAAAAATAATATTAAATTATTTTTAAAAATTATTGATACTAAATTATATAAAAGTATTAATATTAAATTATATTCAAATATAATTAATTAAAAAATATTTGAGAATTATAATTAAAAATTAATAAAATTTGACAAAATATTATTCAATTTCTTATTCGAGTCAAACTAGCTATTTTTTCAACGGCTAGTTGGAGTTGTCCTTATCTATTTAAATAGGTTTCTTAATCAAATTTCTCATCTTGTCCTGATGATGAACCACACTGGCTAGTTCGAAACGCGTCAACAAAAAATTCTTACATGTAATTTTCACTGAAAATTTCTTATACACATTTTATGGATCACAAAAGCCAAATTCCTAATATAAAAATCACTGTTTTTTCAGAGTTCTAGAACATTGCAAAAAAATCCAAACAACCAACTTTGAGCACGATTTCTGAGGAGCTGGATTCGAATGAGAAAAATCCAAGAGAGATTTTTGTTTGAAACATAACAAATTAGTCTCCCTCCGAACAGTTTTCCAAAATTCCTCATGGTTAGGAAGATATACTAATGTATTTTAGGTCAGTTTGTTAAAATTGTTCAATTTTCCAGAATTGAGGAAAATGAATAATTCGCCTTGTGAATCTTATAAATGGCTCAGCCATGGTTTGTGTTGTAAGCTGGGGAAGTTTTTGAAGAGGAGGATGAAAAGGTGTGAACATGAGACAAAATATTGAAGGAATGTATGTAAGTGAATTTATGATTTGAATCTTAATACAATTTGTCTTTGCCATGAATTCTTTGTAAACGTTATGGTTTTTTTTAATATTTAGACATTGATTTATTTTAGAATTGCTCCAGAGGTGGCAAGGATCCACCATCGCTTGGGAGCAAGTTTTGTAAACATCATACGATAGAGGTAGTGTGTTTGATTTAGATCTAGGTGCATGGATTTTATTTTGAAATCAATTGTTAATTAGATCTCATAATTTTGATTATGTACTTAAAACTGTAATTCATTTGTTTTATTAAGATTAAATAGACATATCATTTTCAACTCGTTGCAATCTAATGAATGGTATTTATCAATGATTTTATTGCATGAATAGCCCCTTTGTTACAGGTTTACAATTGAAATATTTAAAGGTGCTTCTTAATTGGATAAACAAGAGATCGATAACTCCATTTCTTTTAAATATGAATTGAAATCTATTATGTACCTTAGTGATTTTCTTGTAACATTGTGTATTTGAAAGCAATGCAATGAGACCATTAAATCATTGTTTGAAGTTGTAGTTTAGTTTGAAAGTCATTATGATTGTAGGTAGTTATTGGTAGAACCATTCGCCAATGTGCTCATGTTTGAATGATTTCTTGAGTTTGATTAAAGAAGTTTAAGGATAAGATAGTTTCTTATTTTGTAGTCTCTCAGATCTGAATCATGTCAATTAAAATCTTGGTTTACTTAGTTTCTTTTGAAGCAATTTCAAAGTGGTGACAGAGGTTAGTTTGAATGCTTATTTGATTTGTTTTATTCATCCCGAGAATCAGATTAGTTGAAGTCTTGTTTGTTCATTGCCTTAGTTTAAGATCATTTGAATGAGAGTGAATTTTATTGGGATTAAGATTTAACATAAGTTTGGTATCATTTTAAATTAATCTTGATTAGATTAAGATTATTGTATTTAGATTAACTAGATCTTAGTATTTAGATTGAGATTTTCATTTAGATTAAAATTATTTCAATGGTAATTTTTATTGCTTGGTTTATGATTAATTAGAGTTAGTTTCATTTTCACAGTGGTTAGAATTTCTTATTTGCTTAAGCAAGTTTTCCTCAATTGATTAGCTTCAATTAGAAATAGAAATTTTGTACTTAAACAACAAGTTGATTCCTACTGTAGTCTAGGTTAGATGCTCTGATCTTGCGTTCCCTACGCTTGCACCTCGAAGCTTACGAGCCTTGGATTGATAATTTAATGTTGGAAATTATAGAAATATATTTCCCCAACATTTTTGGTGCCGTTGCCGGGGAGGCGCTAAAGGGATCAGAGCCTAGTTTCTTTCACAAGTTTTTTTTGTGTGTGTGTGATCTTAGTTGCAGGGAAATCAGAGGGCGAAGAGTGTATGGTAAGACGTGAGTGAAGAGCCACACATCCACTATTGTGGGGTTGCTCCAAAGTTTGTTTCCCAATCAAGAAATTTTGGTGAGTTTTTATTGTAATTAGTAGCCTTCAATTCATTTAGATTAAAAATTCAAGTTATTTAAAGATAAACCATTTTTGGGGTGTCGTAAGAACCACCTCTTTGGTACTAATTCATGTTTCGAGTAGGAGAAATTCAAGAATGACCGAGAGCTTGAAGAATTTCCATCGAGGCACTTTCTCATATCCTAGCAGTAGCTAGGGTATCTTCTTCTCAGGAAGAGTTCATCCTGACTGCATTTAGGAAATTATCTGTCTCTCCACAACTAGAAAATGATTTGGAGATCTCCCTTGAGTCCTCTTCCCTATCTACTAAGGAGATCGATGAGCCATGTACCAAATCTGATGGGGAGCATCCAGTTGAACTTGAGATCGAGGAACCTTCACCATGCCCAACAACAAGCCTTATGTGCATTCCAAAGACCAATTATCTAAGTTTTTCGGGCATGACCAAAGAGGATATTCAGAGCGGTCCAAAAGAATAAATGAGCCAATACCACCAGGATTACATCGAGGATTGGTTCCAGATAATAATTCAGCGAAAGTACCACCCTCATCTGCAAATACTCTTGGTATCATATTAATCGAAGAAATTGGTTTCTCATACTCTATTATGTGTTGAAGTTTGTTCTTTCAAACTGAGTGTGAGTGTATTTAGCATATTGTTATGAACATGGTTGCATTGGAAGTACTCCTACACTTGAAGGAGACCTTCCTGTCTCTAGATTAGTGTAGGGTAGAAATGAATAAAATTGTTGTTACAACATCATTCTTTAAATTTCAATTCCTATGGCATAACCATTGTAATTTTTGTCATTATGAACTCTTGTGGTAATATTTGTCAGAAGAAATTCACTCTTAATGCCTCACATTTTATAGAGTGACTCTGATTATTGGCCGAGATTATTAATTGGGTCAGTAGGGGAATTTTTATTGTTATACTTTCCATTCATAAACTTAACATACTATCATCCAAGAAACCTTTTCAAGTTTCTCTTTGAAGGTATTGATGAAAAGCCTCCTATGGTGGACCACTCCTATAAAACCATCATGAGCTCTCATAAGAACCCTAGCATGAACTATCAGAGGAATATTTCGGTCATTATCTGAGTTATTTTATTTTCTTGAGTGTTTAGGGTAGAAGGATCAACCAATAAAGGTTAGTAATTAAAAACTTTTAACGCCATCCTACACTCTTAAGGAGTAGATTTGTCTCCCCACTTATTAAGTAACCTCTAAGGTTAATCATAATTAGAGTATAGAAAAATATTTAGGGGAGGATAAGAGGTCTCATAATGAGCCGACCTACCACAATCATGAGGCCTAACATGCATGAAATTACTTCTCCTAGTCACCAAGCTAGAGTAATGGCTTTCAGCCCCAAAAGCTGGCAGACAGGAGGTCTCATCACAAGCTGACCTATTCATCCATGTTGCTTCTTGTGAGTGGCACTACCATCATCTGGTTACCAAGCCAGGATAGTGGCCTTTATCTAAAAGTCAAATAAGCTAACTCTGAATCTATATCTAGTAAGTGGGACACAAACATTTCGTTACATTAAAAGGCATCCTTGTTGAGGCTATAAACGCCTGCCAGCAACAGGGCCATGCATGTGGTATCAAAGTTAATTTTACACTATGATTTACTTGGTTGTTTTTGCCTTTCCCTGAACTCATTATCATATCTCTCTCTGAGAATGGATTTAATATCCTTCATTAGTGTGCTTTGGAGTTCTATCTTTCAGAAATACTTTGGTTTTATGGATGTGAGACCCTTAGTGCAGGTGATTCAATTTTCTTGAATAAGAGAAGCTTTAACTATATGCTTGGGTAACGGTAAGACAATCATCCTCGGAAGGTATCATTTTGTAATATTTATTTTTCCCTACTTTTGATTGATTTTAAGGCCTTGGTTTTTAAATAAAGTCACTTTTACTTGTACTAATGAGGCTATTAAAAGTGAATACCTGCTGCTTTGGATTACTATTGAGATGCTTTATGGAAACTTTTATGGTTAATCATTTTAGGATAACATTATCTCTGCAGTAACAACATTGTTAAGCATTCCTTTAGTAGCCCTAGCATTAGTTTCTCTTTTGGAATAATAAAAATCAGTCTTAACATCACTGGATCCCTGGTCACTACTTTTCTTATCTTATTGATGCAAAGGAAGATGACATCCGATGAATCTTACTTACATGTTCTCACAATTCGCCCTATGGTTTAAGTCAATGAAACATGACTTTAATGTAGAAACCCTAGCCCTTCAGCCTTTGGTCTCTGTCAGAGGTTTTGCTTTCATGAGGACATGCAAGATGATAGGCATGGGGGGGGGGGAGAGATGTTAGGAAAAAATAATGAGAATTATCAGGTTTGATTCATATTTTCACCCTATGCTTACTCATGGTTTTCATTATCATTGTTGGGCTAGTATCTTAAACTTGGAGCATGATCAGGAAATTGTTCATTATTTAACCTATTCCCTTTATTTTGATAAGATTTTCATGAAAATAAGATTATTGATGATGGTGTTTGTGTTATTTCAGGAAGCCGTATGAAAAATACAAATGCATCGACATTTTCGGGATAATGTGGATATTGAGACCTTTCTCCTTCTTCAGCAGATCATATCAGCAGTCACATCATCTTGCAGCACCAAGGACATCAACAACAAGGGTAAAACTTGAGGTAGAGGTGGCTTAAGATTCTTTAATTGATTAGATATTTAATAAAGCTTTGATGATTAACCACCACATATTTTGTATATCTGGTTTTCCATATACCCACCATTTGCATGCTACTTTAGGTCATAATCATATTGGTTCATGTAAACAAAGAAGTAACTATAATGCCTTCCCCTCCTACATTCATGCATATTGTCAATCTAGTAGAGGGTGAATTCATGGTTGCCTTTCATGAAGGAACTATTCATAAGCATTGGCCTCACAAAAATAGAGCATGCAAGCACATGTCTTCCCATCTCCATCACCACCTCATCTCATCTACCATTTCCATTGTCACCTATCATCCTATTCATCATTTTCCTCCTACCATACCTATTTTTTTTCATCAATTTGTATCGCTCTTAAAATGAAATCTATGACAATAAAATCTTCATACATTGTTGCTTCACAAGACCTAACCCTACATAAAAGCCATGATGCCATAAAAACCTGGATATGAATAAAGTCTTTTTTTGCATGAGGACATGCAAAACCTCAGGCATGGGGGGATGTTGGGCCTCGTATATGCCCATGTTTTCATCATGAAATATTACTGTTTATACCCTAAAACCCTAGGTTTTTAGCCCATTCCATACCCTAATTCCATCACTCGCCGCCAAATACTCTCTATGGTTGATTATCATCAATTTTATTTACTTCTCTATGATTAAATATGATTATTCCATGTTTAAATGATGACGGTTTTGTTGAAGTACATTTATCACAGGGTTCCATCGTTGAAATCCCTCACAAGCTAGTTAAGTATGGGAATGCCTAATTTAGGGCTTTGGCACTTTCAACGCGCTTCCGAGGAAAACCAAGGGAGGTTATGGTCCAAAATAATGTTTAATACCTTCCCGTGCATTTTGTTGCACCCAGGTCACACATGTGGGTCCCTAGGAGTTGATTAACAAATCTGCTCAAAATGTGCAAAGTTTCCAAACTGCCATGTTTGACCTCGATGTGTGTGCAGCTGGAGGTGAATCTATAAAATATAATCAAATGAGTTTGTTAAAAACATAACCAATTATGTATATCCAAAACGGTTTTTCCAAATTAGATTTTTTCTAAAATTTATACGAGGGTCGCGGGTCTTGGAGGCAGTTTTGTAAAAAATCACTGTTTTTCAGAGTTCTAGAACATTGCAAAAAAATCCAAAAAGCCAACTTTGGGCATGATTTCCAAGAATATGGATTCGAATGAGACAAATCCAAGAGAGGTTTTTGTTTGAAACATAACAAATTAGTCTCCCTCTGAACAGGTTTCCGAAATTCCTCATGGTTAGGAAGATAAACTAATTTCTTTTAGGTCAGTTTGTTAAAATTGTTCAATTTTCCAGAATTGAGGAAAATGAATAATTCTCCTTGTGAATCTTATAAATGGCTCAGCCATGGTTTGTGTTGTAAGCTGGGGAAGTTTTTGAAGGAGGAGGATGAAAAGGTGTGAACATGAGACAAAATATTGAAGGAATGTCTGTAAGTGAATTTATGATTTGAATCTTAATACAATTTGTCTTTGCCATGAATTCTTTGTAAATGTTATGGTTTTTTTTAATATTTAGACATTGATTTAGTTTAGAATTGCTTCAGCGGTGGCAAGGATCCACCATCGCCTGGGATCAAGTTTTGTAAAAATCATATGATAGAGGTAGCGTGTTTGATTTAGATCTAGGTGCATGGATTTTATTTTGAAAGCAATTGTTAATTAGATCTCATAATTTTGATTATGTACTTCAGACCATAATTCATTTGTTTTATTAAGATTAAATAGACATATCATTTTCAACTCGTTGCAAGCTAATGAATGGTATTGATCGATGATTTTATTGCATGAATAGCCCCTTTGTTACAAGTTTACAATTGAAATATTTAAAGGTGCTTCTTAATTGGATAGACAAGAGATCGATAAATTCATTTCTTTTAAATATGAATTGAAATCTATTATGTACCTTATTTGTTTTCTTGTAACATTGTGTTTTGGCAACCAAGTATTTGAAAACAATGCAATGAGACCATTAAATCATTGTTTGAAGTTGTAGTTTAGTTTGAAATTCATTACGATTGTAGTTAGTTATTGGTAGAACCATTCGCAAATGTGCTCATGTTTGAATGATTTCTTGAGTTTGATTAAAGAAGTTTAAGGATATGCTAGTTTCTTATTTTATAGTCTCTTAGATTTGAATCATGTCAATTAGAATCTTGGTTTACTTAGTTTCTTTTGAAGAAATTGCAAAGTGGTGACAAAGGTTAGTTTGAATGCTTATTTGACTTGTTTTATTCATCCTGGGAATTAGATTAGTTGAAGTCTTGTTTGTTCATTGCCTTAGTTTAAGATCATTTGAATGAGAGTGAATTTTATTGGGATTAAGATTTAGCATAAGTTTGGTATCATTTTAAATTAATCTTGATTGGCTTAAGATTCTTGTATTTAGATTAAATAGATCTTAGTATTTAGATTGGGATTTTCATTTAGATTAAAATTATTTAAATGGTAATTTGTATTGCTTGGTTTATGATTAATTAGAGTTAGTTTCATTTTCACAGTGATTAGAATTTCTTATTTTCTTAAGCATGTTTTCCTCAATTTATTAGCTTCAATTAGAAATAACAATTTTGTACTTAAACAACAAGTTGATTCCTACTGTAGTCTAGGTTAGATGCTCTAATCCCGCGTTCCCTGCGCTTGTACCTTGAAGCTTACGAGCCCTGGATTGATATTTTAATGTTGGAAATTATAGCAATATATTTCTCCAACACCCATTATCTGAATTTTCTAAGAATCTGAGTTATAAAAATCAAGTTTCTAAATGGATTCAATCTTCAAGTATTGATGCAGAAGAAGATGCTATAAGTTTGCAGGATGAAAAACCTTAAGTAATATTTGGTCCTAGCTCTGATATGATTGATGAAATTTTTCCTCTCTTTTATGCCACTTTTAAATTCATGATTACCTTTTATATATTTGCATGTTAGATTCTGGGGCTTCCCATAATTTAATGCCTAAAGTAATCATGGATCAAATTAAATTACAAATCACTAGACCATATCATGATATGTATACTTTTGATTCCAAGAAAGTACCTTTCCTCAAATTAATTGAAGACTTAGCTGTAACACTTGCTAAAATCCTTGTCAAAAGTATAGTCTTGGATATAGTGATTACGAATATTCCTCCAAAATTTGGAATGCTATTGTCTAGATCTGGTTGTGAAAAGTTGGGGGGAAGCTTACAAATGGACGTCTTTTGCTACAATCCTAGTTTATAGAGGTGAACATTTAAGGTTATATAGAGAGGTCAGAATTGTTAATACAATTTGCAAAGAAAATCAATCTATTAATCATCCAATCTATGCTATTGAGCAAGATTTTGGATGTTTTGCTCTAGCTGCCAATGATCTTCCTAATACTAAAATTGATATTGGAGAAACTATTACTATGCCTTAAATTTCAAACACTGGTGTTTTGAAAATGTATTTTGGTGGAGCATTTTCCAAAGATGGAGCTAGGGTTGGAATTGCACTCATATCTCCTGATAAGAAAAACATGACTCAATATTTTAAATTAGAATTTGAGGTCACAAATAATGTAGCAGAATATGAAGCCTTAATTTTAGGATTAGAGTTAGCTAAGAGTCTAAAAGTTGAAAAATTGGCTGTATTCAGTGATTCAGAGTTGATTGTAAGAAAATCAGAAACCTTTGTCAAACCAAGCATCCTAGGCTTAGGGCTTACAGAAATCAAATTTAGGATTATGTGGGAAATTATTTCAAGCCTTTAACATTACATCAATCCCAAGAGAAGAAAATATTCATGTTGATTCTTTGGCAATTTCTGTGAGTTATTTCAAAATTCATGATCCTATGGAATTGCATTATCAAATCAGAGTAGAATACATACCTTCCATTCTTGAAAATCTCAAACACTAGCAAGTATTTGAAGATGATGAACAATTGAATTTTTTTCTACAAATAATAGATGAATTTTCAGCTTCACATCTAGAAGAAGAAGACATTGGTCAAACCAAATCAAAGGATGAGGATAAAAATAGGCATTTAAATACAAAAATTATTGATCATGATATCATTCATTTATCAAACAATTACATTCCAAAAGGATTAGTTCCCCTTGAATTTTTTTTTTGATCATAATGATGTCTCAAAAAATTCATTATTAAATTCACAACAAGAGGATGTTCAAGAACCTGGAAAGAAGCTGAGGTCTTCTGCTAGAGGAAGTGCTCCTAATTCTTTGAAGAGGGAGGCCTTCAACCTAGAAAATGGAGGTCTGCAACCTACATAAAGAGGGATAACCTCAACCTAAAAAGGGAGGTATCAACCCGTGATGGTTTAAGGATGACCACTAACTCTAGAATGCTTAATGCAATTCCTGGAACTCTTCTAAAACTGGAACGAACCTGAAGTCTTATGCTAGAGGAAGTGTCCCCAATTCTTTGAAGAGGGAGAAGCTCAACCTAAAGAGGGAGGTATCAACCCCACATAGATGGTTTAATATTGACCCCCAAACGAGGGCATGCTCATGGGCATCTATTTCTCAAGCTACAACTCTAAATCTGGTATGGCAGGTTGTGGCCCATGCTCACTTGATGAGGCTTTGAAACTTGTAGATGACCATCACTTCCCCCATGTCAACTATAAGGTGAGAAGATGGAGAAAACTCAATTGCAAGACTATTCATTACTCTAGAAAAAGTTCTGACATATGAATGAAATATCTTCTTGGTCGTTGAAGCCCATTTCTAAGAAGTGATCCATCCAGGATGAATCTTTGTTCTTACATGAGGTTTGTTTTTGAAGAATTTTTTTGAAGAATGAGTGGTTTTATGACATTTATTACATGGGTGAAGATTAAAACAATGATATTTCATATGGCCAACTCGATCACAATGTTGGAATTTAACATATCAACATCCTCTTGTTGTGAATTTAATAATGATTTTTTGAGACATCATTATTAAATTCACAACAATGATATTTCATATGGCCAAATCGATCACAATGTTGGCTGAGGGGACCGGTAATATAATGGTATACTGGTGAGCCCGAACCTAGGTGATGTAGTAAGTGGTGAACCAAAAGGTTGAAGGGCCGAGGGATAGGTGGTGAGTAGCATAAACAACATCGATGGGAGGGGCCGACTGGTGGAGAGGTGTAAAGTGCGTGAGTATGGGACGAGAGGTAACGTATGGAGTCCAGAGGTATGAAAGTGTGGGGTGTGATGGTGGATGAGCACCGAGGAATCTCTCAGGCGATGCCAGATTCAGAAGGTAATGCCAACTGTGAGTGAGGAGCTAACAGGGGTCAGGGACTGGTGATATACCACCCTTTATGGCTTCGTGGGAGCACAGTCAGGGCGGAAGGTGATATTAATTCCGACTGTGTGTGAGGTTATAGAAAGCGGGGTTTGAATAAAATTTCTAGTTCTCTAGAATCGATTCCTGTGAACACAAATCACCAACACTGTATATAAATTAGGATTTATGGTTTCAATTGGGATTCAAAATGACAACGTTAACAACCAAGCTTCTCAAGAGACTATATTCAAGGATGCAAACATGTTTAACTGTATTCAAAACTTTCTGGAGATACCACTATGGTATTGGGACTACATTTGGATGGGCGTCAACCATTGGAAATGCAATAATTACATGCACAAATTGGAGTTGTTAACAAAACTGATGGATCTGCTATCTTTGAGATGGGAAAAAAAAGTCATCATAGCTGTCAAACAGGTGAGGTGCATTAGAGTGTGTCATTCCAAGCTCCAAAGATCACTTGAAAACAAGTTTTGTTCAATTTCATTCTCCTCAAGGCAATATTGGCAGGTCAGCCCCCCCTCTCTTTGGTGATTGGAATCCTCAGTTAGTAATTGTCTCAGAAAAGATACAACAAATTGCCTCATAAAACCTTACATATTTTATACGAGGCATCGATTTCTCTCTCGACTCTAGATCTTAACTCCCAAATTCTATCGGTGTGATTGATTAAGCATGTAGGTGTATCGTTACATGCATTTTGTAGAAATCAAAGTAGGTGTAACGTATTTGAAGATGCACATGTAAGAAGGAAAGGGTTTAGCAGGACCAAATCCAACCAGACAAAGCTCAAATAATTTCAAGGATCAGGTAATCCAATAGCTAATGATGATGATGCAACATAATCTGGTCAGACATGGAGCTATAACCTCCATTCTAGAAAACCAAGGTAGTGATTGAAGGGCCTAAACAATCCTCTAAATCATTTTTTCCCGATAAACTAATACACGACCAACTTATACATATTATACATGTACACAGATGACACCAACACCTAGATAATATCAGCTAAATCTGAAGACATTATTTGAAATCATTGGATAAATAAGTAGTTCCATCTTAAATTCTTATTCCTCTTCACTGGAATCGTTGAAATTCGCGAAGAACCCAAAAAAATAATGAACAGAGAAGAGATTTTGAAATGCCTCTGTGATATATTTCCCAGATGAAAAATGAAGATTAAATAGATCATATCACTCATTAGGGGTCCAAGGGATTTTATGGCCCCATTACTTATTTATGGGGGCCCTTCCAATGGAAAAACTAGTGTAGTTATAGAGATATTCAAGTGTTTGAACTACCCTTTTGGATATGAAAACTATAGATTTTATTTTAAACCTCACTCGTTTACAAGCCAATGCCCATACAAGGCATCGAGAGGAGGAAACCACGATCAAGTAGAAGTAACATCATGACATGATGGAAAAATGGTAAAAATTGCAACTTTCGAAAAAATAGTAACTGTTGGTGTATGTGAGCGGGAGTCTGCGTCCAACAATGGAGTAATGGAAAATGTGTATGGAAATGCAGGTCGAGGCACAGGTATATTAAATTTATGACACATCTAGAATTCTTACACACAATTAAGGAGGGGACGTTATCAACATGCCTGAAAAACACACAAAAAATAGACTAGGAAGGCGCAGAGTCACAACAATGAAATAAAAAAAACAAATAAAAGTGAAGCTGACAGAATCTGAAAATTCGAGGGCCTGACCTATGCTCTAATACCATGTTAGAGACACATGGAATGGACAAAATATGAGAGAGAAAGATAATCGTGTGTTGTTATATTATTCACATGATGTAAATTTATAATACATTGGAGTGACCCTTGGATTCCATATCCCAAGGTATCTTGGACTCCGTAAGATTGTTCAACTTCCACACTAACCCTAGGAGGATTATGTGTCCAACAAATTTAATATTGGTACTTATGAAGAAATCAGAAATGTTAAAATTTTAGCATAATTGCCTCAATAAATTAAAAACAAATATATAAACCTTTTCAAACATTATAGTGATGTATTTGCATGGTCATATGAAGAATTTAAAACCTATGACACAACTATTATTGAACATAAATTCCCTCTCAAACTAGAAGCTAAACCATTTAAGCAGAAGTTAAGAAGAATAAATCCAGTTTTACTTCCAATTATTGACAATAAATTAAAAATTTATTGGATGCACAAATAATTGTTTCCATGAGATATTCTGAATGAATAGCTAACCTAGTACTTGTTAGGAAGAAAAATGGGGAAATAAGAATATGTGTTGACTTTAGGAATATGAAAAAATTAACTTTAAAGGATAATATCCATTACCAAATATGGATCAATTACTTCAAAGGGTTTTAGGTTCCAATAGGATTTCAATGTTAGATGGATTTTCTGGATATAAATAGATCTTGGTTAGTCCAAAAGACAGAGAAAAGACAACATTTGCAACTCCTTGGGGTACATTTATGTATAATAGAATTCCACCTGGTTTAATAAATGTTGGAGCAACATTTCAAAGAGCAATGGATCATACATTTGTTGGTACGATACAAAAATTCATTGTCATTTATCTTGATGATTTAACTGTATTTTTTAATTTTGACGATAAGCACTTAAAGAACTTGAGTAATTTTTTTGAAAGATGTAGGAAATATGGAATTTCTCTTAATCCAAAAAAGTCACTCTTTGCAATGAAATAAGGAAATATACTGGGACACATAATTTCAAAGTAAGGAGTTGTGATTGATCCAAAAATAATTTCAGGAATTGAGGTAATTAGTTTACCCAGAAATAAAGAGGAAATTCAAGCACTTTTAGGAAAAAATATTTTCTTGAGAAGATTTATTCCTAATTATGTTGAGATAGTCAAAGATATTACTGATATGCTTAAAAAGGATCATGAAGTCAAATGGAAATTACATGGTAGATATTATTTTTCATAGATCAAGAAGGCCATTTATGAAGCCCCAGTACTAACAAGTTCAAACTATTAAAAACCTTTTAATATCTTCTCCTTTGCATCTGACACTACCATAATTGTTGTTTTACTACAAAGGAATGGTGATGGATATGAGAAACCAATTTCCTTTTTTCAGTAAATTCATGAGGGACGTTGAACTTAAATATGACATCATAGAAAAATAAGCATAGACCCTTGTATTAGATTTAAAAGCATTCAAGATTTATGTCCTCCATTCTCCTGTAATTGCTTATGTCCCCAACAATGTAGTAAAGACAATCTTGAAGCAACCTGATACAGATGGAAATAGGGGGTGATGGATTGAAAATATACTTCAATTTAGATATTAGACCCACAAAGCTGGTGAAAGGAAATGGTTTAGCCAAATTTTTATCTGAATGAAATTATAAGATTCTTGGCATCAATACTATTTTTCAGCTTTTAACAACAGAGAAGAATCCACAAGAACCGTCTCAAATTCCAAATGAGAAGAATCCAGAAGAACCTTCTTCTAGTTTAGATCATGTTCCTCTTCCTTTACACATTTATGAAAAATTTCCACTTTCAGATATGTATAAAGATATAGTGAATTTTATTCGAGATGAAAATTATCTTCTTGATATTACAAGGAATCAATTTAGATCTCTTAGTCTTAAAGCTATGAAGTATTGTATCATAAATTACAATTTGTATTGGAATGATCCTTTGAATATCATTTTGTTATGTTTGACTGAAAGTGAAGCTAAAGGAGTCATTGAACAATTTCATGAAGGCATTTGTGGAGGAAATTATGCTTGGAAAGAAACTACATAAAAAATGTTGAGAGTAGGTTTTTATTGGCCCAAATAATTTTCACAAGTTGAAGAAAAAGTAATAAGTTGTATCCCATGTCATATATTTGATGGAAAACAAAGACTAGCATCACTTCTTCTTGTCCCAGTTTTAATTGAAGCTCCTTTTTTCAATGGGGATTAGATTTCATAGGTGAAATAGTTCCAGCCTCCAGGAATCAACATAGATGGATCTTAACTGCTACCGACTACTTAACCCAGTGGGTAGAGGAAATTGCTGTCAAGAATGAAACATATACAATGGTGATAAATTTTATTGAAGAAAACATTTTGTCCAGATTTGGTTGCCCATGGTAGATTGTTACAGACAATGCAAAAAATTTAAGCAACATCAAAATGATGATTTTTTTTTCTTCAGAAATACAAGATTTCATTGCATAATTTTACAACATATTACCCTCAAGGTAATGGGTTAGAGTAATCCTCAAATAAAATTCTAGTTAAAGTCATCAAGAAAGTATTGGCATATCACAAAAGAATTTGGGATAGTCATCTCAAATATGCAGTTTGGGAAAACACAGTATCACCCAAGAGGCCTACTGGTAAATCCCATTTTCAACTAGTATATGGAATTGAAGCAATTTTCCCTACTCAGATAGCTTTTCCAGTCATGAAATTTTTTTAGGAATCATATGAATAAGTTGATGATTTTTCAAGAAGAATCAATCATATCTTGAACTAAATCAAGACAATGATGAAGTTCAATTGGAACTTCGCCAATAAAAATAATTGAAAACTTTGTTTGGCAGAAAGGCCAGAGAAAGAGATTTTAGACGAGGTGATCTAGTTCTAAGATGGAATGCCAGAAGAGAAGAAAGAGGCAAGCATGAAAAGTTTGAAAATTTGTGGTTGGGACCATTCAACATTGAAGAAGTCAAAGGAAACAACACATTCATTCTACAGAACTTGGAAGGATAATGTTCTTCATTGCTAGTCAATAGGAAATTTCTCAAACGCTACATTCAGTACTAAAATTTTTGCAACCACATCCATTATAAATTTCCACTTTTCTCTAAATTTCAACATCAAAGTGTTTTTTTATAACAAAGACTCCATAGCCCAAGGAGAAGGTACATGGATCTGCAAGTTGTCTGCATCCCACCGGGGGAAGCAGTCCCTAGATGAAGCCAATTTTGTAACTTATTTTTACCATAGTATATTTTCCATTTTACTTTTATGTTGAAAAAGAAAAAGAAAAAAATATAATAATAGAAAAGAAAAGAAATTAGGAATAGAAATAAATAAATATAAATGAAAAATACAAAGAAAAAAGTGATAAAATAAAGAAAAATTAATAAAATCCCTAATGTAGGCATGCTAGTTAAAATTCCACCGTAGTTATTTTTAAACCTTGTGTATTAATTAAGGATTATAATCAAAATTGTAAATAAATTGTGATGACTTGACCTTTTTTTGTTTTATTATAAAGTCTGATTGACAACCTACGAAGGAGATCATCCTCATCTGCATCAATGACGGAGGATGAAGTCCAGGACCCCCCCTGCGATGTCGATTTTTAACGAGGGGAACTGAGGGGGGGGGGGGTGGGTCCGAAAAGAAGTTTTTAAAATACTGCATGTGGATATGTCATGCTCTCACAGCTATTTCAGGGCCCCCCTCTCCTAAACCGCTAACTATCCACCCCCCCCCCCCTTTCAAAAATTTATTTTCACTCTCGCTCCGCTCCCACACCTATTCATACCTTTCCACCTGTCCTCTTCCTATTTTCCCATGCCAGTTAGTCGTTAATTATTTAAGTCATCCCACCAAACGCTTATATAATTGTTCACCCATTATTTTTTTGTGCCAACGTCTAATTCTTTAATTTGACGCGCCTAAAAACGGTTATGACCTCTTCAAACATTCGAATTCCCTGTTTTAAAAAGAAAAATATCCCTCTTTATGTTCCATTTCACCAATACAACTCCCAAAAATACCTGTGTGTCTCCGAAATCTACCAATCGCACAACCGTTGATTATCATACACTATTAATCAATAATTCTCTGGTAATTCAACAACCTCAACCTGTAATTTCCTGTTTACGATGTCTTCATATAAAGGCAAGTCAAAAGTAGTTGTAGAAAGCCCAATGATTCCTAATGTAATTAATTTAGATGAAATTTTCCTGGTGAATACACAGTATAAAATCTCTGAAACCCAATGTGAGTTCGATATTTATGAACTTCACAACTAGGAAAACGAAAAGTTTTTAGATGTCAGTGATGAATTGAGCATATGGGATTATTTCCTTCTTCAATTCATCTTTCGTTAGAACCATACCTTCCTTGAATTTGTTCCCTGGTGTCATCTTAGGTATCTCCCTAGTCAGAGGGTCGTAATTTCTCAAAATAACGAAGTCTTGTTTGCCATTACTTTAGAATCTATATGTAAAGCACTCCATATCAAGCTTACAACCCCTTTGCATCCTCTTTCCATTGATTACCTAATGGATATTTACCAAAAACTTACATTTCCTCAACGAGCCAAAATATTTGTGTCATTTTTACTTGAGAATTCTGAGTTACCAAGAACTAATTTGCCCTACTCTTCTTCAATGTTCCCAGAAATGTCTAGGCACGTTATCTCAATGGTTTCTTGTCTGTTAGGCTACCCTAGTGATCAATGGGATGATGAGGTAATATTAGGATTTTTATCAGTATTCTCAGCAGGAGATAAACCCTCATTGATTTTCAACTACAGTCAGTTTTTGGCAGACAACATTCATGACTAGTTTATGAAATTTTCTACTGAAGGTGCTTTTAAGCATCAATCAGTCCTCGTGTATTTTCTTCTATTTTATCAAGAAAATAGATTCAAATTTACATTGTAGAAGTTATATACACAAGGGAATACTCAGTCAGTTATTCATTATAATTATTTGGTAAGGAAGAACATAGAAGAATACTCCTTTAGTGATTATGTAAATCATTTTTTACATATGTATTTATGCCTTCTCAGCAATGATGTTATAACAATAATTTCATCTGAAATCAAAGAAATTCTTAACCTCACTGAACAAGCCAAGGTTGGAGACTGGTACCTATAATTACACAAAAATCAGGATATATGGATGTGAGCTTCCTCCCTATAGGTTTCCAATATTTGTGCCAATCAGAATCTTTGCATTGCGATACATCAAATAAATGATGAACATGGATGATCTACATTTTGTATCCAACAAGAAGAAATCTCAATTCAAATTAAAAGCACAATTTTTCCCTTTTATTTTCAAAACTAGGGAAACATCAAAGGATGCATATCTTATGTTAAAACAAATGAATTTCAAATTGAGCTTCACCTGGTCCTATGATCCCTTTGGGATTGTTTCTAAATTAAGAGTTGATCGGAAAAATACTCGATATGTGCATACAACCAGACCAAATATAGAACAATATGCAAACCAAGAAAAATGGCATGAGAATACTTTATAGGAAGCCGAGGAGAATATTATTAGTCAAACATCTTCACAAACTCTATTTCCTCAAGAAAAGGAAACTAAAACACCAAGAGAAAGTTTGTCTCCTATAGGCTCAGAAGTTTAGGCCACAGGTTTCACAATTTCAAAAGAAGGAAGAATAAAAATACTAATAAAGAGTCCTCAGAGGACAAGACTTCATGGGAGCAAGCCACAATGGTATTTTCAGGTTTTAAAAAAACTTATTTTTTAGAGTTTGTAGAAATTACCAATTCACATGTATCTAATGTTTCTCATGATACAACACAACCAAACATCTTTTCCAGTTAGAGGGAAATTAAAAGGAAAAATGAAGCATTAAATACCACTACCTATTCAGAGTTTTGGAAGTAGTCTTCCACTACTCAACAAAAGCTTCTATCTTTACTTGATACTGAGAATGTGAAGTTTCAATTAGATTTAATGGAAACTAAAGTTCCAATCCTTAGAAGTGGAGAATATTACAATACATCAATTTTTCTTTTGACACCAAACATATTCATGCCATTGATCAAATTGACCTACATAAGCAGGCTAGTGAAATAATATATTCCACATTAACAAGCTCAACCATGGCAACATCCAAAGTATAGGCTTCCTTAAATAATATTCATACACATTTGAAGATGGAAAGAATGTAATCTATGTCATAAGATACCAGGATCAAAGCTCTATAAGATTTGGTGATCAAACTAGGATATGATCCTAGTAATATTAACGAAGCAGAGGAGATAATTAAAAATAAGAATTCTAACATTCAAGAACTAAGGAAGCAACTTAAAATTCCTACTACTAAACATCCACAAGCCAAAGAAATTGGTAAACATGAAAAGGAGAAGGAAAGCATGTTCAAGTTGATTGTTGAACAACACATCCAAATCCAGAAAATGGACATTGATATTGAATCACTTTTAAAGGAAAAAGTGAAACAACTCAACATTTCAACAACTGTTCCTATAGATACTAATTCTACCAAGTTACCTCAACAACAGGGACATATTGAAAGATAACATTTGCCATGGAAACACAATCCAACGATGTAGAAACAAACTTGTCAAAATCCATGGGAGAATTTTCTTTAAAGGATCAAAAGATTGAAAAGTTAAAGACAAAACTCCAGAAGATTCAAGAACATAAGATCATGTATGATAATGTATATCTGGCTGAGATTCAAAAGAACTATAAGCTAACTAAACAATTAGAGATTTATGAGAATGAGTCTTTAATTTCCAAAACCATGACTCAAGCCAAGGAGAATATTTGGATTGATTTTAATGAATCAATCACTGATTTATGGTATTATATCAAAATCATTTTTGAATAGGAGAATTTATTGGAGAGATTAAAAGAAGTAGTGTCAGAGTTAAAGAATGACCTGGACCACAAACTAGGAGATGCAACAAGGATTATTAAAATTCTAAATTCCAAGATAAATGATGAATTGGACGAATTCAACACTGAAGAAAAAACTGAAGCTGCCTTGGAGGCAAGGAAAGTTCTCACCAAGAGAGACTTAATGGTACAACTTGAGAAAAAAATCTAGAATTTGGAGGCATAGATTAAAAGAGTTTCACAGGAAATTTGATATTTTTCATCAAAAAGTACTTCCATGATTTTAGGACATGGGTATAAAATTGATTCCACTTGAAACTTATCAGCATAAGTTACCTGAAATAGCGGTAAATAAAATTAAATTTTCCAGAATCAAAGGTAGTATAACCGATAAATATTTTATTGAAGGATTAAAATCCTATTTGTTGATTCAACATGACGTCAAACATCTGTTCATAACTTGACCTACATATGGGAAATATAATGAAGTTGATGAGGCATATATAAAGTTGTTAAATTTTTCTATCCCAAATGAAAAAAGGTGGGAAAAATTGTGTGAACTCATAAAGTAAGAACAAAATGCCAAAGGTTAGGAGAATCCAACATAATTTCAGGTAAAATGATTAGAAGGGAAGGTTTCCATACAAAGTCATCAACAATAACCTTCAAATAAGTTCAAATCCTCTATTTTTGAGTTTTATTTTTGTAAAATATCCGAGTTATTCTCAATGATATTAATTTTGTAATAAATTTCAGTTCAAGTTTAGATATGCTTTAATTGAACTCTATAAGTATTTTGTAAATCTAGGAGAACAAGGTTGAACCCTTGTGATGAATCAATATACATGCTTGTAACTTTCCAAATTATTTCTAAAGTTAATCGAAGGATTCTAGACTTATCTTGAGAAACTCTTGTATCTTTGTGAGTTATTATAGTTATTCATTTATGTTTCATTTTAATTTTCTTTACACATGTTGAAAGTTAAATAAAATTTTGGGTAAGACAAGATTGAATGCCAATATCTATGAAATCCCCTGCAAGGTTATAATCATTTAAAGAGATTAATTAACTAAAACTGTCCGTTCAGTTAATTCCTCTACATCTTTTAATCATTGCCTTATGTTATCTTTTTTGATATGCTTGTTTGGCTGTTGAATATTTCTATATGCATCTACTATATATGACAAATTAAATATTCAATTTTAATGTTTAAGGAATTGTATATTTTCTTTAGTTCATTTCACACCATTTTAAAAGATTAATTCTGTTAAGGTTGAAGAATCAACCCTTATATTCTCTTAGAATTAATTAGGAGTTACATATGTTTAAATATTTAAAGTATTGGTCTTCCATATAAAACCAAAACCTTATTTTTAGATGCTTTGACACAATTTCTTAGCCGAGAACTGTCTATAAAGGACAACACGTTGTTCAATCTCTTCATCCAATTGATGAATCCATATGATCTTCGAAATATGCTCAAGCTTTAACAATTTTAAATGTCATTCATGTTTTTCAGTCACTCCACCTTTGAAAAAACCACTAAACCATGGATTCTCTCGAAAGATGTGCACCCTTTTAATGAATTTGGTGTCAGTGGGTTTTTGCCTATAGTTTAGGTCTTATGTGTAATTTCGATATTCAAATGGCCATAACGTCTTGATGGTCCCTGGTATTGCATCATGGATGCTGCAACTCCCAAGGCTCTCAACTTAAATTATCAACTTGATGTTCGTACAAACTTAGAGGTGATAATGCTATATGCACATTAGGTCAAGTTCTACTCATGTCACCCTCAGTGGTTGGATCAGATCAAATAAAAAAAATATCAATAATTCAAGTAATCTACAAAGATAATTTCTATGGAAAGACAAGAAAAACATGCCCTAATTTTCAAGTAAAGGAGCATTACTCTAATTGCAGAAATGAAAGCGCCATTCATTAAGTGTAGAGACTACTTGTAACTGCAAGAAAGGAGAATGCTACACTAGTTTCATAAATAAACCATGCTATTATGTGAAAGCTATTCAAATCAATGTTCTACTTACATGAATCATTAATCTAATTGTAAATTTATTGAGAAGAAAAGATTCAGTTTACAACACATAACTAGGGAATAAAAAAAAAAAAACTAAGTCTAATATACTTGTTGTTTTGTGTTTGTAGTGGAGGGAGGATAGGTTTTGTCTAGCTTTGGAGTCTCCTTAATCATGGAATCAAAACCCGGGGGTCATAATTCAAATTCAACATCAAAAATTCAAGGTCCTAGAGAAAATATGGTTGAATATGGATAATGCTACAAGGCTGCTACATAGTGCTATCAGAAACTTTGTTTTGTTATAAGAGTGCCTTGTTTTGCTATAGGAGTGGCTACGAGAGATTTCTGAGGACAAATATGATGGTTTTAAGGTAGAGGGAGGTGGATGAGGGTGGATGAAGGATGTTCAAGGAATTTTTCCAAGATTATCACCCCTCAGAGGCTTATCTTTCACAAAAGTTCATGCCCACAGTGTCCTTCATTAACCCTGAAAATACTATTTCCATGGTAGAGCTTGAGAAAAGTATGAGGTGTGGAGGAGGAAGATAGATTTTTATAGGTGGACATGGATGAATGTGCCAACTTCTACAAGTAACTGGAAACCTCTAAAAATTATCAATCAAAAGCATACATCAATATTGCAGTGAAATTAATCAAAGTGGAAAGGACGACTTGAATTTTATTTCTTTGATATATATTCTATCATGCATCTAATCTATTTTCCAAATCATAATGTTAAATTCTAAAGTGCAGAAACCAAGCATGCAAAAGAATTTCAATCTAGAACCTAGAAATTTCCAAGAAATCATAAACAAATATTTTTGGGTTGTTGTTATACATTCCTCAACCAAACTTCCCACAAAAGAGGCGGTGATCAAACCTGCAACTACAATTTTTTCAATATAGTTCCTACTTAAACAAGGAAATAAATAAAATGACTTGAAAAAGAATAAGAAAATAATACATGAGAGGAGACAAAGCCTCTAGGTTGGGCCTTAACCTAAGGGTTTTATCCCTCCTAATATAACTCAGATGCAAACCAATAAGAGCCCTTTCATTAACAAAAAATAGAGTTCAAATACATAATCTCAGAATGAAGATAACAATCTCAATTTCTCAACCTACAATGGGTCTTCCTAGCTCTCAAAATTTGAATCCTAATAAGCCCTTAGGCCTATTTATTAACAAAAAGTGACTGAGGGGTAGCTCTCTTGAAAGGATGAATGCTTCCCTCCAAAATATTGAAATTGGTGGATCTGGTTCCATTAGATCTCCACACACACTTGAGTTCCTCGAGTTCAAGTGGAATTCAAGATGTTGGTGAGGAATGTTTGGACTCAAGATGAATTGGAGAGATAATTCAATGGACAAGCCTCTTATATTCTCTCTAGATGCCTCCAACTAGCCTTTGCATAGTAAATGTCTCCAAAAATTCTTCTCTTGGATGCATATTAACCACATTAGGCAATGAAACATGACATGCACCCTTTAGTCTCCCTACTAAGAATATTATGGTTAAAAAATGTAAATTAATGTGAGAAAAAAAGAGTTTAAGGGTTGGAGGATTTCACATTGGGCCTCAAATATACCTATTGATGGGACCCATCATCACCCCCATGCTGAAGGTGTTTCTCACCCTCTGAGAAACTCAGTCAGTGATGGGAAGTTTATTCATGGTCCTGATGGCCTCTCTGACATCCCAAGGCATCTCAAATGGTGTGATTTCCTATGGATAGAACCATGCATTTTCTTCTATATATTTCCACTCCCTTTGTTCTTATGCCTATTATCTTCTATCTTGTAGACCCAAAAACATGAATGATTGAGTTTGAGCCCTCTCCAAATGATCTTTAACCTTTGCATGATCATTTTTTAGTGTGTCGTTCTTTCCAGGGAATTTCTTAGTCTTTCAGGAGAGTGATACTCCCTGATTTTCAAACTATGAGGCAGAGCATGCCATCTCCTTTGGAAAGCTTGCAAGATTTCAATCCCCAATAACCTAAATGTGTCCTCAAAGTGGAAGAAACATTGTTCCCATGTTGCCATGTACCGAGGGACCAATTTGGGATCAATAGAGATGCTGTTGTGGTCACTAATGACAACCTTGGTGCTCACTAACTTTGATTTGATGTACAAGGGTTCATTTTCCTCTTTGGTCATCACCATATTCACTTCCTCAACCCTTTTTTATTCATGGGTTAACCAAGAGGCTAGTTCCATTAGTTTCATGTCCCCCAATATTTAGTTGGGGTACCAAAATTTCATGTTTTTGAGGATCATATTATGCATTTATAACTCAACCATTTTGGCTTTATACTCTATACTTACCTTCTGACAAAAGTCATTGAACTTCCTGTAGTCTTGGAATGGTAGAGAGCCATACTATGTTAATTTTTTTATCTACAATTGTAGCCACTTCTCCTTGAGGAATATGACATAGGAATTTGATGGTTTCATGCATTATATGGTTTCCATGGATAAAATTTCCATGGTGGAAATTTGTACCTCTTTTTCTTACAATTGTTCCCTTAGCCTCTTATTTTTTGACTATAGCTGCTCCTTTACGACTGACTTGCTTAGCCTCAAGTCATTCAATTTCTTACTCATTTTATGCACTTTTTCCTCCATGAGGCCCACATCGTCAACCTTCTTGGATTTTGCGATTTGCATCCATATATGAGTTCTTCCTCTTTCCCTTTCCAACTCAAAAAATGGTGGTACTGCAAATTTATTGGGTATAATTATTCTATCCTTAATGAATTTGTATTAGGATCTAGGGTTAGGTTGTGGATCAGTCTCCTGGAGTTCTTGGAGGCCTTCTTCTTCCCCTTTTGACGTGGCTGCACCTTCCTATTTCTCTTGTAGCAGTTTTGTTCCTTCCTATAGTAGCCATGTTTTTGTCTGTAGCTCCTCTGTTTTCTACTATAACTCCTTTTCCTTCTCATGTAGTAGGGTAGCTTATGATTTGAGCGTCTTAGATGTGACTAATATAGTGGCGGGACTCCATATGGTTGGAAAAGGTTGTTTTCCCTAGGCTTTAGGGGAGGTAACCTCCTCAATATTTCCTTGACTAGGTCCCAATTATTATTTTGGGATGGTTGAATCAACAATGGTGATGGGTACTATTGAAGGAGGCTGAGGCTTCCCTTGCTTTATCCCGGTGCTCTTTCTCTTCTTAAAATACAATGGGGTTTTCTTGGGCTTCCTTCTATTGGTTTTTACATGTGTGATAAGTGTGGCTAAGGTAGCAACCACCTCATGTTCTATGTTCCCTAGTGAGAGGCTTATTTGTTTCCCCTATTTTCCTCTCTTTTGAGATCTAGAGGTATCTTTAGGGGTCTCTTCTTCTGCTTCTTGTTATCCTCCCTCTTCTTCCTCTGTTTTTTCTCCTTCCTTTTCCTCTTCCAATTCATCCTACCTCCAACAATGGATTTTTTTGTTTCTTCTTGTTGTGTTGTGGTGAGTTCCTGTGTTTCAATGAATGCCTCTTTGTATAAGTCCACAAAGTCAGTTCGCAACACCAGGTTCTAGAGGTGGCTTAAGGCATTCATGGAAATGAGCTTGATGAGGCCATGATGGTAAATGTGCTGGTGCCTCCCTTCCCTCACTCTATGGCTCATTTAAATGATGGAATAAAAGAGGAAACATAGAACACCGATCCTTATTGGAATTGTCAACTTTGTCTGGAACCTTATCTCATGGAGTAACCTAAATTGATAGTTATACAAAATACTCAACCTCCCCTCACAAGATATGTACTTGAGGATGTTATAGGATACTTCATACCAAGGGTAAGGGAGGGTTTCTCTTCTCACTCCACTTTTTTCCTCAACATGATCCTCTTCAAGGAGGAATGCATTTTTCTTGGCTGTGATATTTACTGTCCTATCCTATTTTCCCCATCAAACTCCTAAGGGTATGGTTGTCACTCTGTTGATGAGTTCTGCATTTAGATGGATGGGAAGTCACCTTAAAATAGTGGTGGCACTATCTTCCCCCTGAGAATTTAGGGCCATGGAAAACTCATGGGTTACCTCACCATCATACCCCATTAATCGTTCAAAGAACCCCATCCATTGGTATATTAGAAAAATGTCTCTAATAGGAGGATGTTGATGGATTATTTTGGTATCTATGGGATCTCTTCGATTGAAACCTCCTCCCATGGCTTCTACTGCTACTTCCTTAAATTATTCAAAGGTAATTTCCAAGGTTTCTCTTTCAGTAGTATAGGGTGCAGAGGAAGAGATAAGGTGGCTGATGATTTTTGGTGAGAGAAGGAGAAGGATGATACCCTTTGCTGTAGTGAAAAGAATTACCTCTGCTCCTTCCTTTCCTTCATTATGTGATAAGATAAATTTTCAAAAGAATTTACTTGCACAAGGGTTTGCTATGGGATGCCTGTAGCAGCAAAAATATATATGCAATTTGTATGGAAAGTGAAGAGGGAGGAGGCCACTTACCCTTCTTAGGATGACTTATTTTTTTTCATGGGGTTTTGAGGAAAATTACAGGATGCATTTAGCAACAAAAATAAATATGAAATTTGTATTAAAAGTGAAGAGAGATGAGACCACTTACCCTTCTTAGGATGGCTTCTTTTTTTCATGGGGTTTTGAGGAAAATTCTTGGTGGTATGGGATCCTTCTCTCCTCTTAAGTCAACTCTATAGAACCTCTTTCTCTATTCCTGTAGAAATCATGTAATCCTGTAGTAGTGGTATCCAGTCCCGTAGCACCTACAAAGTTAGCTTATAACACTTCTGTAGCACCCTAAGCAACCTATGGTAGTCTCTAGCTCATCCTTTGGTACCTTGATGGGCATCTCCAACTGTTTCTTGGGGATGAGCATAAGTGTAAGTTAAATCAAGCACTGTCCTTTTATATGTTTTGTGGTAAGGGGCTTAGAACACTTTTTGACCTAGAATTTGCACACATTTCCTCTTTTAGCTGTTGTCCCCACTCCTCGTAATTATCACTCTCCCTACTTTGAATTTTTCACATTGCATGGGTAGCTGAGTAGACTGCATTTTGATTAATTGAAGGTGGCCAAGTTTACTAGCCACCTCCACCCCATAATAAATATATTCTCATTCGTTAAACACATTTTTTTATCACTATGCTCATAAGGAATAGGTGAGGGGTGTCATTGTTATGAAACCAAATAAAAAATTAGAAGAAAAGAGAGATCAATGACTTAGAAATTAACCACTTCGAGGGGGAAACCTCCTTTACATTACATAAATGAACAATTATTAGATGATTAAAATGAAAAAACCTCATTTCTATATATATGAGTCCATGGCGTCACAATATAATCCTAGCCGACTTAACAATAATAACGTAAGGGCACAATAATAAAAACATGGGGACTACATGGGTACAAAAATAACAATAAGTGGGCTAAAATAACAATGATAAGGACTACACTATCAATATAGGGCCCTAAAATGCCTCCGTCCTTCCAAAAAGTGTTATCCTCAATGCTTGAGTAGTTCTAGATGCTTCTGTATAAAATTATCACACTCCCATGTGGAATATTCAATGCGTAAGTTCTTCTACTTGATGAGATACTCTGGAATTGATTGATTTTGTAGCTGTCAAGTTCTTGTTTCAGTGAATGCCTCAGGTTACAATATGATTTTTCCTCCCTCATCAAGTTCTAGAAATATTGTTTAAACTGGAATTTTGTCACCTATAACCTTATTTAAGCATGAAACATGGAAAAATGGGTGCACTTGGGAAGATGTAGGAAGCTCCTATTTGTATGCCATAGTACCAATGCATTATAGGATATGGACAGAATCATTTCTTCCTTCTCTAGGGTTGGTTCTTGGTGTATATCCTCTTCTTTTGAAGTTTCTTGTTCATTTTATTCCTCCTCTTCACAATCTATGTAAAATAATTCCTTCTCAGCACACTTATGACCTTTAGTGTATTTTATATCACAATTATATCAAAGCCCTTTTGATATTTTTTCTTCCATTTTTTTTGGTGTCAACCTTGTAGGTTGTGGAAGTCTAGGATTAGAAACAATTCCATATTCATAGTTGTGAGTGGCAGGCTTCCTTGTCGCCATAATTTTTTTTTTTTTTTTCCAGTTTTCCTTTCCAACATGAATGCCTTCTCCAATATATTAGGTTCCCAAAGGTGAACCTCATGTTGGATGTTATCCTTTAGAGTCCCTATGAAGACATCAATCCTATGTTCCTCTGGAATATTATTTACCCTTATATTCAATTTTTGGAAATACTCAATGCGCTCCATCATTGAGCCCCTTTGTTTGAGATTTATCAATTGGCTAAAGAAGGTGTTGCTCTTTGTATCCTCATAATGTGCTATCATTTCCTCCATAAAAATTGACCAAGTGACTAGTGGTTTATGAGAACAAAGCCATCGATACCATACAAACATATTTTGTTCTAAATATAAAGTTGTAATGCGTACCTTTTGTGTGCTTTGCGTATTATGGAGCTCAAAGTATTGCTCCATTTGTAGTATACAAGTTATCAGATCCTTTCCATCAAAATTCCTCATATCTATATTTGGAATATGGTGGGTCTTAAATCCAACATTAGAGTCTGTGAAATCATGTTTAAAATTTATTTTGTTCTCATAATGAGTTTCCTCTACTACCTTTTTGCCATTAGGAAGATTTTCTTGTAGCAACTTTGCCAAACATTCTTTCAAACCTTCCATGCATTTCTTCAAATATTCCATGTATTTCTTCAAATCTTCCATGTTTCCTTCTATACCATCCATCTTAGCTTCCATGCCATTCTTCAAACCATCCATCTTAGCTTCCATGCTATCCATCTGAGCTTCCATGCCATTTCTTCAAACCATCCATATGAGCTTCCACACCTTTCTTTTGACCATCCTTCTTTGCTTCCATCTAAGTTTTTTTTACTCTTTGCAAGAGAAAAAATTGTTGCACTTGGTCTTGTAATTTTGACATATCATGTTGCACTTCTTCCTCTTCATGGGTCGTATTAGAGTCTTCTAAGGGCTTAATGGGTGTTGGATTATTTTTAGGGGGAATTTTAGAACCCAATACATATATCTATGCTTCAATATTCCTTCGGAGTAACTTCAAACTGATTTTAAAACAAGACTTATTCAATTTAAAAAAAAACTACACACCTTTTTCTTACTTTTGAGGAGCTCGATGTTGAAACTGATGTATCTCTGTAATTTTAGATCCCCAAGATTTTATCTTCGGTCCTTTAGTAGCCCTTTGAATATTGTTTTCAATGCCACAGGTCTGACCTGATTTGGATTCTTCAAGGCAAAGTTATTACCAATCTCCCACAATGACCTAATTATGGACTAGTTCAGTAGAGTGAACTTGTACGAAGTGCCGCATGTCACTATTTCCTCCTTCAACTCTGAAATAAAAAAAAGGAAAATAAACTCCATTTAATTTTGGCCAATTTATTTATTTATTTATTTATTTTTATAATTTATAATTTTATTTATTTATTATTTATTATTATTTTTTTTAATTTTTTAATTTTTAATTTTTTTAATTTTTAATTTTTTTAAAATTTTAAAATTTATTTATTTATTTTTTCAGAATTCCAATCCGATGCTTAGAGATAGAGTTATGACGATTTTCCCAAGGTCACCTATTTGAGATGAAATTTGGGAGCCTTCCAAAACCCTAACTTCCACAGATCATATCTTCGAAAATATTGTGAACCAAGATGTGAAAATTTTTCCATGAAGTTCCTTCAGATTTTGGCGCAAATGGGTTTGTTTTTTAGCTTCTGAACTGTCGTATATAAAAATTTATAGCGATAATTCCATGATGATATATTTGAAGCAATGAAACCCTAGAATCCAAAGCTCTGATACCAAGTGTTATGAAATCAGCTCAAAAAATAGAAGAAAAGAGAGATCAACAAATTAGAAATCAGCCACTTCAAGGGGGAAACCTCCTTTACATTACATAAATGAACAATTGTTAGATGATTCAAATGAAAAAACCTCCTTTCTATATATAGGAGTCCATGGGGTCACAATATAATCCTAGCCAACCTAGAAATAATAATGTCAGGGCACAATAATAACAATGTGGGGACTACAGTGGTACAACAATAAAAATAAGGGGGTTACACTAACAACAATAAGGGGCTACACTAGTAATATAGGGCCCTAAAAATCATACTTGAGCTGACTTGTGATGTTGAGTTGCTGGAGATGCGTACATGCTGCTGCTAATTGAATTATCAATAAACTATTCTTTGAAGGTGCTAAATTCCTTTGTATTGCATATGCATTGGTCTTCAAAACAACATGATGATGTATTTGACTGATGAAATCTCTCTTTCACGAAGGTATTTTTCTAGTGTCCAATCTGTTTTTGCTGGAGTGGATTGGTGATTGTGCAACTGCTCCTCAGGGGTGTTGTGGCTTCTCTAAGCCTCAAGGATGAACTCTTAATGCTTCAGGGTGGCCAAATATTAATTCTGGAGTCGCAACAATCCTTGGTTTATTTCCTCGTTGGATATGTCCAGGCTGCTACAAGACTGATCTCCTTCTTGTAGTAGTCACTCAATTCCTTCTGAAAACATCATACTGAATTCAAGGACTTGGAAAAATCATAGTGCATGTAGGGGATGTTGAAAATTGTAACTAGGATCGGTCTTCATATTGACTAGGTAATTATGTATTTATGTAATGAAGAAGACAAATATTAATAATTTGTATTTTTGGTATGCTTGCTTCATGGGTTTCATGACCAAGGTTTTATTATAGTTCAATAGACTTCTTCTTGATGTTTATTACGGATTTGTCTTATGGTCATAAATTCACAAATTAAAGAGTCATTTTTATGAAGAGTCGAGTCACACTTGTATGCCTCAAGGCCTTTCCAATCAAGCTTGAAGACATGTCACAATTTATGATCAAGATCAGCATTGAAAATCCCTTCAAGTCATCCTTCATCATGCAGGAAAATACACTCTACAAGTCGACCTATAATTAGTGTTAAAGTCGACGTAACTACACATGAACATGTTGGCTCAATTCCAAGTTGGATCAAACTATATATACCCTATATATATTGCGCAGAAAAATAGAGAAATAAACTCACATTCCTCTGTGCTTTTCGGACAAGGTATAAAAAGAGATAAGGACTGCGTATTGCGAACATAAGGACAGGGTTAATACAGTGAAGAAAGTGCGAATAAATGAAATGTGACACATAATATATGTGTGTGTGTGTGTGTGTGTGCACGTGTGTCTGTGTGTGAATATTTGCGAACTAGATTGCAGGAATATCTTTTGATATATGACAATGTTAAGGTATGAAAATAGGACTGCGTTGAAGGAATATATATGATTACGTTTAAGTGTGGAAATAAGACAACGTTGAAGTGTAAGGGACAATTATATGACAATGTTTAGTACAAGAAAATAAGTGAAACAAGGAATTGTGCTAAAGTAAGGGCTATGTTAAGCTGTGTAAACATATCATCATAAGTTGAACTGCTCAGTGAAAGGAAATAATTCAAGTGTATAGTCAGCTAGATTAAGGTACAAAGATAGTTTATGATACAATGCTGATATCTCTAAATAAGGAGCCAATTAGAGACCAAGCTCTCTAGCCTTGGTGCAAAATGGTGCAAGAAGATGCAAGAAAGAAGGATAAGCTCAAGGTGTAAATGAAGAAGCAATGACAAGGTCTTGGAGGCATATAAGGGTTAAGGTCTATGTCATGGTCATGGTACTTGTCATATGAAAGTCTATAAGAAGAATTTCTTTTGGGTTTTCCTCTCCAAGAGTGAGAGGTTTTGGCCATGGCTTGAAGAGCCTAAATTTGTGTCTCTTGTGTTTTGGTAATTGACTTGATGAAAGAAATAATAAACTAAGAAGAGATGACATAATTAAAAGAAGTAAGATCACAAGTAATTATCAAGAAGATAATTTGAAGTAATCACTTCCCCTCCAAATTCTCAACATGGTATCAGAGCTAAGGTGATGAAGACAAGGGATAATTGACAAGGACACACACAAGGAAGTAAGTCAAGGTCAAAGTTTTCATTGAAAAGTCAAATCAGTTTCTAAGGAATATTCTTCGATCTCATTCAAAAGATTCACTTATCAAGGAGACAGTCTTTTCCATCAAAGATTTATATTGAAGACATTGTTGGAAATCACATCAAGCACCATCCAATACCTTTTAAGACATCTAAATTGGAGAATTAAATTGAAGAGGGACTTCCTAACTTCATCTTCATCATCATCAAGGAAGCTGCTAGAAGGAGGAAGTCAATCTATTCAAGTAAGTACCTAGGACTTCATCTAAATCTGTCAAAATAAATTATTGTATAAAGAGAAACAAATTGGTTGGAACATCAAAATTTAGTGCATGGAATAAGAGGATATATTTGAATATAATTGAAAATTAATTTATGGGATACGTTGAAGGATATGATGATCCTCAGTATTGCAACAAGAATGCTGCAACTCCCAAGTCTACCAACTTTAATTATCAACCCTGGGTTCGTACAAAATTAAGAGGTATCAAAACTATATGTGCAGCATACAATGTGTCCTTATTTTTTTGATCTGATGTAATGGAGTGAATTTCATGAAATCAAATCCTAAACTAATTGCAGAAATGGAAGTGTTGGTTTGAAAAGAAATTAATCCTAGGAAAGAACAACAATTTGTAATTGAAATCATAAGAGCATGAATTAAACTAAAAAGGCCTAATCTAATTAGTGAAAATGAATGTCATAATTGGTGTTTATTATTCCTAAATAATGTATTTATATCCTATGGGTCATGATTCAAGCCTAAGAGACAAAAACTAACCTTTGGGAGCAAATATGGTTGAGTTTACACACGCTACAAGAGTGCTACAAGAAATTATATTTTTTCTAAAAGATGTTCTGTTTTGGAGATAACTCACCGAATGACCAAGTAAATCAAATGAAAATGGTATGTAATTTTTTTTTTATTTAGTAAGTAGGATATCTTAGGTCTCCATTCCAAGTGGAATCACTCTAAGATACCCTTGTTCACGTGCTAAAAAATAACAAAAAATTGCTACTCTAAAATCTGGAAATTCAAGAACTAGTGAGATAGTTAATATATCGAATTACTAACCTAATAAAGTGAAAATGAAATGGATTAATTTTTTATATTAAATTTAAAATTATTATGACCTAATCCAAGTGGAATAAATTCAAATGGATCTCACTAACCCATTCTAAATAATAGTATAAACTTAGTACTATTTCGCTACAAGGCATTTCCAGAAATCATATATTCGTGAACTAGTAACCAAATCCAAGTAGCTTAATGATTAGGATGATATTACGAAGTTATTACAAGGATGAATAATGACTTTCAATCTGTAAAAAACCTGCAAAATAACTCACTTCAATCATTCAACTCAATCCTACAACAAGAAAAGAAACAATAGTAAATACAGAAATATGCAAAACATAAATGAGAGATGCATGTGAATAAGAAGTGAAAAGAACATAAATAAATTGTGCAAGAGGGATTTGAGGCTCTTGGGATGGCCAATCCCAAGGAGAATTCATATTCCTATGGAAGAAACCACTCCTTAGAAGATAAAAACGGCACCAAACTTCATTGTTGAATCAGTCCAAGTACATCCCTGTAAGAAAAGAAAATGGAGCTTCCAGAAAACAAGTTTTCTCCATAATAAGAATAAAAAATACATGCCCCTAGAGGAAAATTGTAATTTTTACTTATAAAAAATTATGAGGAAGCATTCCCCTTGAAAGGAGGAAGATTTCCCCTCCAAAATCCCTCAAATAGTGGATATGGTTCCCAGCACTAGGAGTTTTCAGTAAATGACAGGGAACACATTCCTAGACTTTTCTCAATCATCGGAGTTCCAAAATATCTTAATAATTTCATGATATTTTGTTCATTTATTCTCCAATATTGATCCTCTAGTAGTAGGCAAATATCCTTCTCCAAATCTTCATAATCTACCCAATATTCTCACAATATTCTACAAAAATAAATAATATTAGGAAAAAATATGCAATTATATCTAAACCTTACTAATGAACATATTAAAGCTAAAAATATATCATATAATGCAAAACATATAGGTTTAATGTGCTAAAGGATGGTCTGATGGGCCTTAATTTATGTCTAATTTAGAGGCCCATCATAAGCCCCTTGCTGAAAGTGTTTCTCATCCTCTGACCAATTTAGTGACCTAATTGTGCCTCATTCATGGCCTTGGTGGCCTCTCTCTTGTACATTCCTTAGTCCTTTACCTTAAGAAGCTTGGTTGTAGGTTCAGCAAGGACAAGCAAAAAAAGTGTAGTTGCTGTTTTCATGACTGTTTAGAATTATTTCAAGCACAAAAACAAAACTTTCCTTTCCTCTTTTAAAGTGAATTCTGTTGGCTTGTAGGTCCATTGCATTCAAACCCTCTCTCTTGACACCTTCATTAAATTTTCACTCATTTTTCCAAATCTGTTTGTGCATAGAAAATTTAGAGTGTTTCTAGAGACCATTATCCTACCAATTTCCCCTTGTGCAATATGGGTTCTTAAATATTTTTCAGTTTGGAAAGGTCTTGCACATCCTTTTACAACCCCTTGCTACCTTTTCCATCATTTGGACACCTTTGAACCCCTCAAAACAAACTTAGATGTGATCTTGTAGTAAATCATAGCATCATGTAGTAGACTTGTAGCAGACCAATACAAATTTCCAAATTTGGAAAGGAAATTCTCTATTTATGCTACAAGTTTTAGATATTTTTGTGTAGTGAGGGTTTTTAAGATAGAAGAAAATTGAACAACTTTCATACTCACCAAAAAATAATTGCAATTCCCTTTCTTATCAGGCTCAATTCAAAGGAAACGTCCATATTTCATTTTTTATTTCTAAACATTTATGAAAAGTTTCCCATAGGTTGTACCAATGAAAAAAAATGTGATGAAATCAACTCCAAAAATGGAAGAAAAGAGAGATCAATGCCTTAGAAATCAGCCACTCCGAGGGGGAAACCTCCAATACATTACATAAATGAGCAATTACTGAATGATACAAATGAAAAAACTTACTTCTATGTATAGGAGTCCATGGGGTCACAACATAATCCTAGCTGACCTAACAACAGTAATGTAAGGGCATAATAGTAACAATATTGGGGTTACAGGGGTACAACAATAACAATAAGGGGGTTACATTAACAACAATAAGGGACTACACTAGTAATATAGGGAACTAACATGCCCCTATCCTTCAAAAAAATGTTTCCCTCAATACTTGAGTAGCTCTGGATGATTCTGTATAAAATTCTCATCTTGCCATGTAGAATCTTCAGTGGGTAAGTTCTTCCACTTGATGAGATACTCTAAAATTGATCGATTTCGTAGCTGTCGAGTTATTATTTCCGTGACTGCTTTAGGTTCTAATTTGATTTTTCCTTCCTCATCAAGTTCTGGCAATATTGTCACCTATAACCTTCTTTAAGCATGAAACATGGAAAACTGGATGCACTCGCGAAGAAGCAGGAAGCTCCAATTTGTATGCCATAGTACCAATATTTGCAACACCTTGTAAGGGCCATAGTACTTTGGAGATGATTTATTATCCTTCTTAGCTTGCTTAAGGGACATTTGTTTGTATGGGTGTAGCCTTAAAAATACCCAGTCTCCTACATCAAAACTTCTCTCACTGCGATGTTGATCTGCTTGTTGTTTCGTTCGATTTTGTGCCAAATTTAGGTTATCCTTTAAGAGCTGGAGAACTTCTTGTTGATTTTCGATGTGATATTCCACTGCTTGAACCTTAGAATTTTCTCTGCATATAGGTTCCACAGAGCCATCCTCCCTCGGAGAGCTCATTCACTTAGTAAGTAGTTTCTATGTCAACATTATTTGGATAGTTTAATAGGATTGGCTTGCGCTTCAATTTCTTCGTGTTCAAAGCTCTTAAATGTTAAGTCTTGAATACATTTATTATTTATGATGGACGGTGGATGATATACATAAAGTGCCATAAATGGGGTCATTTTTGCTGCAGTATGGAAGGAAGTGTTATACCACCATTCAGCGAGAGGTAACCACTTGACCCATTGTGTTTTCTTATCAGATACAAAACAAAAAAGATATCCTTCCAAACATTTATTCACTATCTCAGTTTGAACATCAGATTGAGGATGATAAGATGAGCTATGAGCTAGTTGAGTACCCAAACAAGAAAATAATTCTGTCCAAAAATTTCTAGTAAAAATGGGATCCATGTAGCTTTTGAATTGTTTCCATAAATGCAGTATCAACTGTACTTGCTTTAAATGGATGAGATAATGCACAAAAGTGTGCATAATTGGTAAGTCTTTCAACTACCACCATGATGACACTCTTTCCTTCGGACTTAGGTAAACCTGTGATAAAATCCATTGAAATATCCTCTCAAAATTGACTTGGAATAGATAACGGTTGTAGAAGACCCGAGGTCTTAATTTTCTCAACTTTATTTTGTTGGCAAACCAAACATTCTACCACAAAATTTTGAATATCAGATTTAAGGCCATCCCAAAAAAATTCTTTCTTCACCCCGTGGTAAGTTTTTAAAAATCTCGAGTGTCCTCCTAAAGGAGAAGTGTGCAATTCCAAAAGAATATTTTATTTTAGTTGGGAACTATTACAAATATATAAGCGATCTTTGTACCATAAGGAATTATTTTTCCAACTAAATGTATCAGATGTACTAGGATCTTGCTGCAAATTTTAAATGAGTATCCACACTTCTTCGTCATTCTTCCATTCATCCCTTGCTTTGGTTATCCAATCTGGTTGGATAATAGAAATTGCACAAAGCAATGCTTCCACCTCCTCATTCTTTCTTGAGAGTGCATCTGCAATAACATTTAACTTCCCATTTTTGTAGATGATTTCAAGGTCATAACCCAACATCTTTGTGACCCATTTTTGCTGCTCTTCTGAAGATAGTCTTTGTTCCAAAAAGTGTTTAAGACTATCATGATAATTTTTTACCTTGAAGTGTCTTCCCATTAGGTAAGGTCGCCATTTCTTTAGTGCATGTAGTATTTCCAACATTTCCTTCTCATAAATAGCTTTCTGTAAATAATTTCCTTTGATAGGACAACTTTCAAAAGTAATGGGTCTTCCTTCTTGCATTAAAACAACACCAATTCCATTTCCTGAGGAATCACATTCCACATTAAAGGTTTTTGTGAAGTCTAGTGTAGCTAAGACCGGTGCTAGGAACATTTCCTCTTTAAGATGTTCAAAGGCCTTAGTTGCTTCAGGGGTCCATGAAAATGCATCTTTATTTAATAATGTTGTTAGAGGTGCTGCTATTCTCCCATAATTCTTAACAAACTTGCAATAATACCCTGTTAACCCCAGAAATCCTCGCAACTGCTTTATGGTTGTGGGGACTTTCCATTCCTTAATGGATTTAACTTTGTTAGGGTCTACCTTAACACCCCCGTGAGATATAATATGACCAAGATATTCCACCTCTTTTACTCCAAAGAAACATTTGGATGTTTTTGCATATAATTGTTTCTCCTCCAATAGTTTGAGCACCCTGTCAACATGTTGAACATGATCCTTCCAAGGCCTGCTGTAGATTAGTATAACCCACTGTAGGGAGGGTTTGAAAATGGAATTCATGAACCCTTGAAATGTGGAAGGTGAATTGGTAAGGTAAAAAGGCATGACCAAAAATTCATAATGACCCTCATGAGTTCGAAATGTTTTTTTTGGAATATCTTCAGTCCTCATTCTAATTTGATGATATCCTGAACGAAGATCCAAGTTGGTATGATAAATTTCTCCATGTAATTCATCCAATAATTCATCAATCACAGGAATGGGAAATTTATCATTAATAGTGAGCTTTATTGAGCTCCCTATAATCTAGACACATGCACCATGATCCATCCTTCTTGTGCATAAATACTACTAGAGCAGAGAAAGAACTTTGACTAGGTTGAATTATACTAGCCTCTAACATTTCTGCAATCATACGTTCAATTTCGATCTTTTGGACATAAGGATATTTGTAAGGCCTGATGTTTGGAGGGAAACTTCCTGGAATCAAATGAATAACATGATCATGATCACGAATAGGTGGGAGTCCTTTGGGATTTTCAAACACCTTGGAATGATTGTCCAAGAATTTTTGGAGGTCTGGAGAAATAATTGATTTTGATGTTGGAACTTCTAGTGAGCATAATTGTGCAATTACGCCTCGTTGTTATTTATTCAGAAGATTTGTCATGACATTAGAGCTTATTATCTTTCCTGGCTTCCCTGCAATACCCCGTAATTCGACTTCCTTTCCTTCCAAAAAAAATTTAAAGAAAATTACTTGAACATTAAAAGCTATCATCCCCAAAGATTGTAACCATTGTACTCCTAGTACAACATCAACACCTCCCATTGGAATAGAAAGCACTGGATTATTCAATACATATTCCCCCATGCTTAGCTTGATATTATGGAATTTTCTAGAGCAATTTATAGTTCCTCCATTTGCAACCACCACTTGACATTCTGGTGCTGGGTATAGCAAACAATTCAATTCCTTGGCTACCTTACAATGAATAAAATTATGTGTACTATCTGAATCAATCAACACTATTACCTTTTTCTTCTTGATATGTCCTTCTATCTTGAGAGTTTGAGGAGTGGTAATTCCTTCCAATGCATTACACGATATGGTCGGACACATTTCTTCTTCTTCTAGAGTTGGTTCTTGGTGTGTATCCTCTTCTTTTGAAGCTTCTTGTTCATTTTCTTCCTCCTCTTCATAATCTATGTAAAATAATTTCTTCTCAGCACACTTATGACCCTTAGTGTATTTTCTATCACAACTATAGCAAAGTCCTTTTTCTCTTTTTTCTTCAAATTGTTGTGGTGTCAACCTTGTTGGTTGTGGAAGTCTAGGAGTAGCAACACTTCCATCCTTATTGATGTGAGTGGTAGGGTTCCTTGTCACAATAATTTTACATTCAATTTTTCTTGCCAACCTGAATGCCTTCTCCAATGAATCAGGATCCCAAACGAAAACCTCATGTTGGATGTTATCCTTTAAATTCCATATGAAGACATCAATCATGTGTTCATCTAGAATATCAATTACCCTTATATTCAATTTTTGGAAGTCCTCAATGTGCTCCATCACTGAACCCTTTTGTTTGAGATTTATCAATTGGCTAAAGAATTCGTTTCTCTTTGTATCCTCATAATGCGCTATCATTTCCTCCATAAAAATTGACCAAGTGACAATTTTTTTACTGGAGCAAAGTTATCGATACCATACAAATGTATTTTGTTCTAAATTTAAAGTTTCAATGTGTACCTTTTGTGTGTTTTGCACATTATTGAGATCAAAATATTACTCCATCTGTAGTATCCATGTTACAGGATCCTTGCCATCAAAATTCCTCATATCCATATTTGGAATATGGTGGTTCTTCCATCCAAAATTAGAATTTATGAAATCACGATTAACATTTATTTTGTTCTCATCATGAGTTTCCTATACTATCTTTTCGCCATTAGGAAACATTTCTTGTATCAACTTTGTCAAACCTTCCATGTCCACTTTTAGATCATTATTCATGTTTTCCATGCTATCTTTCAATTTTTCATCGATCTTGGCTTCCATGTAATCCATCTTAGCTTCCATGCCATCCATCATATATTCCATGCCTTTCTTCAAACCATCCATCTTAGCTTCCACACTTTTCTTCAAAACTTCCATTTCATTTTTTGTTGATCTTTGCGAGAGTGAAATTTGGTGCTCTTGCTCTTATAATTTTGACAAGTCATGTTGTAGTTCTTCATCTTCATGAGTCATATTAGAGCCTTTTGAAGGCTAAATTGGTGTTGAATTCTTTTTAGGGGGAATTTTAGAACTTAATATTGATATCTATTCTACAATATGCCCTTGGAATCAATTCAAACTGATTTTTCAAACAATACTTATGCAATTCGTAAAAAACACACACATTTTTCTTGCTTTTGAGGAGCTTGATATTGAAATTGAATTATCTCTGTGATTTCGGATATTCAATATCTGAAATTTGGTCCTGTAGTAGCCCTATGAATCTTCTTTTGAATGCAACAGGTCTGACCTGATTTGGATTCTTCAAGGAAAAGTTATGCCCAATCTCCCAAAATGACTTAATTATGGACTGATTCAGTAGAGCGAACTTGTATGGCATGACACATGTCACTGTTTCCTCCTTTGGCTCTGAAATTGATACACAAGAAAATAAAGTCCATGCAATTGCAGCCACTATTTATAGAATTCCAATCCTACGCTCAGAGAGAGAGTTATGATGATTTTTCCATGGTCACCTCTTGGAGATGAAATTTAGGAGTTTGAATAAAGCCTAACTTCCACAGATCATATCTACGAAAATTTTACGAAACAAGATCTAAAATTTTTACAGGAGTTTCCTCAGGATTGCAGCTTTGCTCTGTAAACATTTCAGCTTCTGAACCTTCGTAGAAAGAAAGTTATAGCAAAAATACCACGATGACCTGTTTTAGGTGAAATTCGGGAGCCTGAAAAAGCCATAACTTCTACAGATCATATCTCCAAAAATATTGTGAACCAAGATCTGAAATTTCTAAACAACATTCCTCAAGATTTCGGCTTCGATCTGTAAAAATTTTAGCTTCTGAACCTTTCGTAGAAAAATTTTTATAGTGAAAATGTCATGATTACCTATTTGGAGCAGCAAAACCATAGAATCCAAAGCTCTGATACCAAATGTTATGAAACCAACTCCAAAAATGGAAGAAAATATAGATCAACGCCTTAGAAATCAACCACTTCGAGGGGGAAACCTCCAATACATTACATAAACGAAAAATTCTTGAATGATACAAATGACAAAACCTACTTCTATATATAGGAGTCCATGGGGTCACAATATAATCCTAGCCGACCTAACAACAATAATGTAAGGGCACAATAATAACAATATTGGGGTTACAGGGGTACACCAATAACAATAAGGGGGTTACACTATCAACAATAAGGGACTACACTAGTAATATAGGGACCTAACAAAAATGAAAATTTTGCAGGATTCTTGTTCACATATAGCAAGGAAAAATATGTATTTACCCTTCCTTTTGGATGTTTTCCTTCGAATCCTAGGGTTTGGGGGTGAAATTCCTCAAAATAAGGGTCTTTTGCAACAACTTCTGTCTTCTTGTAGCATCTCTGGTTTTTCCTGTAGCAGCCCTATTTTTCCTATAGTAGCCCCGTTTCTCCTGTAGCACCCATTCCTGATCCTGTAGCACCTACAAATTAACTCTATATCTCTTATTTAGCATCCTATACAACCCTTGGTAGCATCTAGCTCGACCTTTGATGCCTTAATGCACCTCTCTAACTATTTTGGGAATGAGCTTCGATACATCTGAAGTTGATCCTTGTTATTTTATTTTATTTTATTTCCTTCTTTTTTAGTGGGCTTGGTGCGCTTGGTGATGTGGTCCATTTTCCTCGTCATTATCACTTTCATTCATTTGGATTTTCCATGTTGCATGAGTGAGGGAGTTAGTTGCGCTTAACTGGGCAAGGGTGGCCGAGACCACTGAATCGTCTTTAGCTTATAAAACGTCATCTCAAATTCATTTAAAAACATATTTCTAACCATAACATGCTCACGAGAAGAGGTAAAGAATATTTCATACCCGTACCTACCTGTGATGTCAATTTACTAGAACTGGAGTTTGGTGATATCCATGGCTATCTTTCTCTTGTTGTGTTTTTTTCACGTATTTTCTGAGTGAACAATTTGTTTCTGAGTGAGTTGATTAACCTTTTTATTTGTTTTTTCTTCTTGCAGGGGCTGCATAGAGGTCCTCAGGTTCCGTTGATTTTGTTTTCATCCTCCTGGAGTTTTCTGGTGGTCATTTGAATCCATTTCCATCAACTTGTCCTCATATTTTGATCTTGTTGTGCCATGTACATGTTTTCAATAGGAAACTTTTCAAATTCCTATAACAGTCTCTTATCTGCTTCTTGCGGGCTCTATATTTCTTAGAGATGAAGGGGAATGGTGCATGGATGTTAGGGATGGATTTATGGAGTGAGTGGAGTGATGCAGAGTTGAGGCAAGAGGTCCCATGTCAAGGTATAGGTGATCTAGCTGATAGTGGTGAAACATAGGATTTAGAGAGTGAATCCTTGTGCATGGAGTGACGTGAGGGTTAGGAGTGGTAGGTGTAGGCAAAAAATCAATTCAAATGCTCTTTTTTGAAGTGTATAAGCCCTTGGGAGAGATAATTTTCTCACAGATAATTTTCCTGTAGCAGTTACGGGGTTTCCTGTAGCACTACAGGAACCCTATAGCACTACAAGAACCCTGTAGCAGTTCAGGACAACCCCTTGTAGTAGATTTTATTTAGCCATAGATATCAAACAATATATTGGATTCACCTAAAATTTTCTGAGAATGTTACCATCATCCTTATGCACCTTCCTATAAAACATCTTGACCATTGGATGCACGAATATCGAGAAAACGTAAAAAATGGCTGTAGGTGATGGACGTTTATTTATTACAAAATATGTGCCAGAAATTGATGAAACTGGTTGAGAATGTTACCATCATCCACATGAATCTCCCCATGAAACAAATCAGAAAATGGATTCACGGTTTTCAAGATATAATAAAAACAATTTTATGCTAAAAAACAAGAGTTTCTTGTCGCAAACACAAGGTTTCCTGTATCATTTTAGGAAAATGATGAAAATGAATGGAAAAAACATGGAAATGATGGTTGGATGTTGGAAATGGATGACAGTGATCGATTGGAATGACCTTGGTCCTTTTGGAGCATACGAGAAAAGGAGGAGGAAGTCCAAGTTTGAGTTCCTTTGACTAGGATTTTGACCAAATTTTTCTTTTGTTGTCAACTTGTTTTTTTTGTTGCTTGCAAAGGTTGGAGAGCACCTACATTCATTAGAGAGAGATACATGGAGAAAATATATTTTTTCTTTTCATTTTTTCACTCTTTTTTCTTTTTTCTTTAGGCCTACTAGTTGCCTCAATGAGGTTTTCAACTAGTAGGTCTGCCTAGGTGCCTCAAAGGAGGCTTTCACCTAAGATCTTTTATTTATCTCTTATTTTCTCCTTTTTCCAACCCATTTACTGTCTTATGGAGGTTTTCAATAAATGTGTCAATCTCAGGCGTCTCAAAAGAGGTTTTCACCTGAGATTTTATTATTTTATTCCTTTTTCTCTTTTTCCATTTTAATTTTTTTTCTATCCTGCTCTACTTGAAAAAAACAAAATCTCTTTAAAGTATAAGAATACTTCCAAAGGAGCCATGTTCTCATCAAGATGCTAGATAAAATCATGTGTACACTTGAAATACATTCTTTGACATGTACTTGATTATGAGAGATGAATTTCTTTGACTAAGATTTTATCAAGTATTGTTGAAGAAGAGTGTGTTGTTGTAACTTAATGATTGTCTGGAACCATATTTCAATATAGATTTGATGCCCTTGGTTTTATTGCTCATCGGGATCATTATTCATGTCTTCTTCTACCATGAAATTAAAGTCTTCCTCTTTTTTTTGATTATCATCTTGAATACTTGAAGGATATGACGGTAAACATGAGGGAACTTTCTCAATATTTGATTCTGATGTCTTCTCTTCGTTAAGTGTAGCCCATGATTATTTGGTATTCTCATTTGAATCTTATTTTTTGACTGTTGTCCTTTAATGACAAGAGAATCACCTTTTTGCAATACTCTTCCTGAGCTAATACAGATACCATTTAGATCAAGACGATATGTTTGGTAGTATTTTACCTCAGCATTATAAGTGGGCTGAGCTACTTCTGTGTGTGTGTTTGGAAATGGTGGTATAGCTAGTTGAGCGGGAGTGGTTCTTTGAGATGGATGTGGTTGAGGTTGTGTTTGTGGTGGATGTGGATGATAGGGATAGCATGGAGTTGGTTATGGAGCACATTGAGGAAAATATTGAGGATATTGTGGATTTTTCCCATAAGGTTCTTGCTAACCTTGTTTCCAAGATTGGTTTTGGGGTTGACATGACCAAGGTTTCCAAGGAAGGGGCATGTTCCAATTACTTTTAGGTGGATGTGAATAAGCTTGAAATTGTGAAGAATTTCCTTGCATCATATCAACTTGACTAGGCTCCTATGGTCTTCTTGGAGCTACATAACATATATTATTTGGTGGTTGACTTTCTCCATTGTCCTCTTGGTACAATTTCTTCAACCTTGGTAATGTGATTTAACCATAAGGTCGAAATTAACAAAAAATTCAACACATGTAGGGTTAGTGGAATTAACCCCACAATTACCCTTTTCAACTTTCCAATTCACCTTATCAATCAATTTCATGCGAAAGCTTTAACCATGAGTGACTCTTTGGGTTGATAACTCAATATAATAAACCCTTACCTTTTCACCCATCCCTTCTCATTACCTTATTTCATACATGCCTTCACATTATACAATTAACTCAGGTCTGTGGGTTATGGCCCACATAACTCCTTTATACACGCAGTGGAATATACTATGGAGCTTTATTAAACATACATACTTTAGCAATCAACATCGCTACTTTAAACTAGACGACATATAAAACCAAACCATTACCTGCATACAAACAAAAATTCTTGCTATAGGGTCCATAATACCTTGAACCAATCACAACACATCACAAGTCGCTTGCCCGTAATTTTAATGCTATACCGATAATATTTAAACCATAAAATCTTGCAAAGTGCGCTATTGCGCAGTGCTGGCACGTGGCACTCCCTTGTCACATCGCATCCTTCCATCCTTCCCGCTTCGCATTGCAATCACAACACTTTATCGTGTGAACTCTTAACACTAAACTTTAAAACTATCGATGTGCAATGTTGCACAGTGCCGACACGTGGCACTTCCCTTTTACCGCATCACAACTTTCGAACTTTACTGCATCACAAGTTTTCTTATTTGCATTGCAAAGTCCTTAACACTTAAATACTACAATCGCTGATGCAAAATAGAGCCATGCTGACATGCGTCCACTTCACACTTTCTCAACTTACCTTGCGAAGTCATCTTAACCGTTCATCTCTCGCATTCGGATTTGCGATCTAATCACGACCACCCGTTCACCTTCTCACGACTTTTCTTTGCCTCTTCTTCCTGATTTGATCTCTACTGTCAATTCTCAAGTCCTCGATACTATGATTCAATCCTTGCTGTCGATTCCTCGACCTTTGGAATTATTCTCAGTAACCTCTGCCTTAGTCGATCGCCGCTCTACAACTCTATTATGCTTCTCCTCCTGAGCTTGTTTGGAATACTTCAAATGTCTCTCCTAAGCTTTTATTTTGTCTTGTTTAACGCTATTTCTCCTGAGCTTGTTACTATTCTCTTTAACACATATCTAGCTTGAACACAGAGCACTCTCTGTATTACTTCTCTTCTTCCAGAATTCATAATTTTCTCTTTACTTGATCTGTACACACATCTATTAGCTCCAGACTAGAATCACACAGATTCTACCCAGCCATTAAGTCATTTATCACTTAGAAAGACTTATACATTCAATTTGAATTCATTCACCATGGTTTATCACACAGAAACCATAAATTCATAGTTACAGATCACTCATCACGTAAAAAGAATGACACACACAGTCACAATGAATTCAATTTACTCATTAACTAAATAAATGTACAGATACAAATAAAAACGTATTTTACAATCTTGTTGGGTGTGGAGCCTGATTATCTTGTTTACTTTGTATCACAGCATTGGACCCCTGTACCTTAAAAGGGGCGGCAATTCCGCTCGTAATTAATCGCTGCCATGGGGGGTCCAGGGGGGGCGGCAGGGCTTTTCGGGGGCAGCGCCCCCGAAGATAAAAACAAATGTAAAATTGCCTTGTAAAAGTATAGTAATTTCTAGTCAATCTGGGCCGTTCATTAGGAAAATGATCTGACGGTAGAAGTTATATTTAGATTAGGGTTTTTTTTCCCTAGAAGGCAACCCCTCGTTTTTATGAGGGCATTGTATTACGGCTGTGTATTGTATGTGTATTCTCGGAGCAAGAAACAGAGAGGGAGACTTTGAGAGAGAACAAAGGATATTACAGAAGATTTGCTGTAGGTTTTGTCTCTTCATTTTTGCTGGATAATAGAAAGGAAGGACTGGCTATTCAGGGTGGACGTAGCCCAAACTGGGTGAACCACGTATATCTGTGTCTCTCTAGTTTTATGTGTTTTGTGTGCTTTTATTTTCTGCATATTTTATGTGTTGCATTGCTCCATAATATATAATTTTCTAACAACTGGTATTAGAGCCGAAGGTATATTTGGATGATAAACTCGCAGGAAAGAAGGGTTCCTGGTTCGAGTGGGAGAAATGGCGGACGATGGTAAGTTTAGGGTCGAGAAATTTAACGGCGAAAACTTCCCGCTGTGGAAGATGCAGATAGAAGATTATCTGTATCAGAAATATCTGTACCTACCATTGAGCGGAAAAACAAAGAAGCCGGCAGCCATGACAGACGCAGAATGGAACATTCTTGATAGAAAGGCACTCGGAACAGTACGTTTGTGCCTTGCAGCGTCAGTCGCCTTCAATATTTCCAAGGAAACAACAACAGAGGGTTTGATGCAGACGTTGGCGAAACTATATGAAAAACCCTCAACCTCAAACAAGGTATTTCTTATGAAATGACTATTTAATATGAAGATGTCGGAAGGTGGATCTGTTGCAGACCATTTGAATGAATTTAATATAGTTACCAGTCAATTAAGTTCTGTAGGGGTAAAATTTGATGATGAAGTTAGAGCTCTGTTATTCTTGTGCTCATTGCCAGAGAGTTGGAATGGTTTAGTAATGGCCATTAGTAACTCTGTCTCTGGATCTAGTACTTTAAAGTTTGATGATGTTGTTGGTGCTATCCTTAGCGAGGAAATGCAACGGAAAATCTCCGTTGAGACATCAGGTAATGCTTTGAGTGCAGAGTTTAGGGGAAGAAGAATGGAAAGAGGAAAGAGCTTGGGATATCGCAGTAAATCAAGGAAAGGCAGATTCAAGTCCAAATCGGGAATAGTGTACTGGAATTGCGGAAAGAAAGGACACCTAAAGAAAGACTGTAGATCTCGGAAGGGAAAAGAAGGAGACACACAGCAAGAAAACAATCATGAAGCAAATGTGACAGGTGATGTGTTACAAGATGCTTTGATTCTTTCTTTCGAAAATGTTACCGATTCTTGGGTTGTAGATTCAGGGGCTTCATTCCATGCCACACCTGATAAGAAATATTTTCATGACTATGTTCAAGGAGATTTTGGACAAGTTCGTTTAGGTGATGATAAACCCTGTAAAATTGTTGGAATGGGTAAAGTTATTGTAAAACAATAGAATGGAAACCAATGGCTACTAAAGAGGTAAGGCATGTTCCAGATCTGAAGAAAAATCTGATTTCAACAGGGCAGTTAGGCGGTGAAGGTTGTGTGACAACTTTCACGGATAAAACTTGGAAGGTCACCAAAGGAGCCCTGGTAATAGCAAAAGGTGAAAAGGTTGGTACATTGTATTTATGCAATGGTATTTCTAACTCTGTTAATGCTTTAACTTCCAAAGGAGTAGATGCAGCATTATGGCATCATAGGCTCGGACACATGAGTGAGAAGGGAATGAAGATTCTTCACTCAAGAAATTTGTTGCCAGGATTGAAGAATGTTGATTTGGATTTCTGTGAGAATTACATTTATGGAAAACAAAAGAGAGTCAGATTTCTCAGCGTTGGGAAGGAAAAGAAGAGTGAAAAATTGGAGCTTGTGGATACAGATGTATGGGGACCTGCTAAGGTATCATCTCTCGGTGGATCTCGTTATTATGTTACTTTTATTGATGATGCAACTAGAAAAACATGGATTTATTGTATTCAGAATAAATCTGATGTATTTGATACTTTCAATAAATGGAAAGCTTTGGTTGAGATTGAGACAGGAAAGAAGTTGAAGTGTCTCAGATAAGATAATGGAGGTGAGTATTGCAGTAAAGAGTTTGATAGGTACTGTTCAGAGCATGGAATTCGTATAGAGAATACAGTTCCAAGAACACCACAAGAAAATGGTGTGTCAGAAAGGATGAACAGAACAATCATGGAGCGTGCAAGGTGCATGAGATTGCATGCATGATTGCCTTTACAATTTTGGGCAGATGCTGTAGATACTGCTATTTATCTAATAAACAGAGGGCCTTCAAGTTCCTTGGATGGTGGTATTCCAGAGGAAGCATGGACAGGTAAAAAGGTAAACTACTCTTTTTTAAAGCCTTTTGGTTGTGATGCCTTTGTCCATATTAATAAAGAAAACAGAACAAAGCTTGAGGAAAAATCAAAGAAATGTACCTTTATTGGATATGGTGCTAATGATTTTGGTTATCGATTATATGATTATGAAAATCACAAAATCATTAGGAGAAGAGATGTAATATTTAATGAAAAGGTCTTGTATAAGAATCAGTTGCAGGAAAAGAAACAAGAAAAAGAAAGAAAGGAATACATGGTTCTTGATGAGATAACTGAAAAATTAAAGGTGCCTGAAAATAATAATAATCAACAACCACAGCAACAACAACCACCACAACAGCAACAAGCACCTCAAACACCTGAAAGTGGTGTTAGAAGATCTACCAGGATAAGTAGACCCCCTGAATGAAACTCTCCTTCATTATATTATTTATTGCTGACTGATTTTGGTGAACCTGAATGTTATGAAGAAGCAATGCAGGTTGAAAGCAGGAAGAAGTGGGAGCTAGCCATGGAAGAACAGATGGAATCCTTAATGCATAACCAGACTTGGGACTTAGTCAGGTTGCCTGTAGGTAAAACTGCATTGCAAAATAAATGGGTTTACAGGTTGAAGGAAGAATATGGAGGAAAACAGAGGTACAAAGCTAGACTTGTGGTGAAGGGGTTTGCACAAAAGAAAGGTATTGATTTTGATGAAATATTTTCTCCTGTTGTTAAGATGAATTCAATCAGAACTATCTTAAGTCTTGTAGCGGCGGAAGATTTACATCTTGAACAGTTAGATGTAAAGACAACATTTCTCCATGGAGATTTGGAGGAAGAGATATACATGCAGCAACCAGAAGGATATGAGGTAAAAGGGAAAGAAAAATTGGTGTGCAGGTTAAAGAAGAGCTTGTATGGCTTAAAACGGGCTCCAAGGCAGTGGTATCTAGAATTTGACAAGTTTATGTCTGAACAAGGTTATACTAGATGTCACTCTGATCATTGTGTTTATCTAAAAAGGAAAAATGATGGCAGCTATATTATATTGTTATTGTATGTAGATGACATGCTTGTTGCAGGGTCTAACATGCAGGAAATAAATGTGCTCAAAAGAAAATTAGCAAATTCATTTGCAATGAAGGATTTGGGAGTTGCAAAACAAATCCTTGGTATGAGGATAACTAGAGACAGGAAAAATCACAAATTAACACTGTCTCAAAATGAGTACATAGAAAAGGTGTTGAAAAGATTTAATATGCAGAATGCAAAACCAGTTAGTACACCTTTTGCTAGCCATTTCAAGCTTAGTAAGGAGATGTGCCCAAAGACCCAAGAAGACATGGATTATATGTCTAAAGTTCCATATGCATCAGCAGTTGGAAGCTTAATGTATGCAATGGTCTGCACAAGGCCTGATATTGCACATGTAGTGGGAGTTGTAACCAGGTACATGAATAATCCAGGAAAAGAACATTGGATGGCAGTAAAATGGATTCTCAGATATTTGAGAGGTACCACAAATCAAGCATTATGCTTTGGTGGTTCAAACATTGCTCTACAGGGATATGTTGATGCAGATATGGCAGGTGACAGAGATAACAGGAGGAGCACTACAGGGTATGTATTTAATGTAGGTGGAATAGTTTTTAGTTGGGTTTCAAAATCCAAAGTGTTGTTGCACTTTCAACAACAGAAGCAGAGTATGTTGCTGCTACAGAGGCTAGTAAAGAAATGATTTGGTTACAAAGGTTTATGGGTGAATTGGGTAAGAAGCATGATATGGGCACGTTATACAGTGATAGCCAAAGTGATATTCATCTTGAAAAGAACTCAACATTTCATTCTAGGACTAAACACATACATCTCAAGTACCATTTCATACGGTCAGTATTGGAAGATGGAGAGTTGAAGCTGGAAAAGATACACACTAGCCAGAATCCTGCAGATATGCTAACAAAAGTTGTAACCAGGGAGAAATTGAGAATGTTCTTAGTTTCAATTGGTCTTCAAGGATGATGATGAAGATGAGGAATAGCCAGGTCCAAAGAGGAGTCATTGTCTAGCAAATGAAGCAGCGGTGGAGTTGCTACAATCAGTCTCCAAGTGGGATATTGTTGGGTGTGGAGCTTGATTATCTTGTTTACTTTGTATCACAGCATTGGACCCCTGTACCTTAAAAGGGGCGGCAATGCCACCTATAATTAATCGCTGCCGTGGGGGGTCCAGGGGGGGGGGGGGGCGGTAGCGCTTTTCGAAGCCCCCCCCTCGCGGGGGTTTTCTGGGGCAGCGCCCCCGAAGCTAAAAACAAATGTAAAATTTCCTTGTAAAAGTATAGTAATTTCTAGTCAATCTGGGCCGTTCATTAGGAAAATGATCTGATGGTAGAAGTTATGTTTAGATTAGGGTTTTTTTGCCCTAGAAGGCAACCCCTCGTTTTTATGAGGGCATTGTATTGTTTATTATTGTATGTGTATTCTCAGAGCGAGAAACAGAGAGGGAGACTGTGAGAGAGAACAAAGGATATTACAACGGATCTGCTGTAGGTTTTGTCTCTTCATTTTTGCTGGATAATAGAAAGGAAGGACTAGCTGTTCGGGGTGGACATAGCCCAAACTGGGTGAACCACGTATATCTGTGTCTCTCTAGTTTTATGTGTTTTGTGTGCTTTTATTTTCCACATATTTTATGTGTTGCATTGCTCCATAATATATAATTTTCTAACAAATCTAGCTTTGGCCTGATCTGCCTTTACTTGTCCCTTTTCTCTTCCTCTCTCTCTGTGTCAGTAGGCTTACAATTAAGCTTCCTCTCTAAGAATCTATCTCCTTTTTTTCAGCCTACCTTCTCTACCTTTTGTTTGTGCCTTTGAGGCTTTACAATATATACAAATGGTTTTGTAACTAGTTCTGGTAAAGATCCATAGGTTACTCAACAAAATCCCTAAATCCTCTAAGTCCTCAATTAATTCCTAAAATCTCTTCTTTATCCCATTAGGATCTCAAAATTCAACTAAATCCTAAAGATCCTCCATAAGTCATGAACTACTTTCTAATCTAAGATTTACAATTTTTCAAAATATCCCAATCCACACCAATCACTCATCAATCACTCATGTTCTCCTACATTCGAGAACATTTACAAATATGCCTCAATATTTAATTAAATCCTATTCTAAATGTCTCACCTAAATCACTCAAAATATTGAAAACTATATTAATTAAATACTTAGGAACCCAACTCTTTTGAAAAACACAAGACCCCCTAGATTCTATGAAATGTTCAAATTTTCGGAATCATGATGCTCCTGCATCAAACTCCCAAGGTAGAAAATAAGCATGATCTCTAGATCACGTGCTTCCAATCTTTATTTTCCTGGATCCCATACTTTGTTCTTTAGTGATTTCCTTGCTTCTTTCAACCACTGTTCACGTACTCTACTGTCATTCCTTGCTTCTCCTAGTTTCCACACCTTCGTTTGTAACACTCCATTGAATTTACCTTCAACATTGGTCACAGTTCATCCTTTCATACTACCATCTATTTTTTTTTCTCTTTATGCAACTCCTCACTTTATGTTTCTTTCTCATAAGCTTCATGAAATTTTCTATCTCTTTGTCCAATTTATTTGGTTGTTGCACTTTATTGTCATTCTTTGGAATATAAACATCTTTAAGCTGCTGATTACTTTCTTTATTTTCTTTTTCTTCAACTTCTGCTATTGCTCCAAATACTGTTGTAGATATTTCTTTGGACATTGCTACCTCCCAAACTTCCTCAATATCTCTTAAGATATCTCCCTCTGCAACATCCCTCTTCTCCTCACTACCTGCAATTTTACTTTAAAAAAGTAAACTTCTCTTCAATTCCCTAACTGCAGTAAAATTTTCTTCCTCTACTATAGATCCTTTGTAGTCTTCATCAGGTTCTTTCTTCTCTACTGGTGCTTTCAACCAATTCTCCAATAACTCCAATTATTCCTTCCATTTACTAACCAATTGTACATGTGATTTTCCTTGGATATCCTCATAAGATAACATAGTCTCATTATCCATCTTTATGAAAGTTTCCAGTGACTTTATATGGCCTATAAAATCGTCAAAACCTGCAATCACACACAATTTTTCAGCTGTAAAACCACAAGACTCAATTGTCTTATTTGATGATTTTGTCATCAAATCCTTTTTTTGTTCCAATTCTTCTATAAGACTCATAAAATCTTCAATGGTATTCATCTCAACTTCCTCAAGCATAAAATTAGAGTACGTGGTATCCTTTACTTCTTCTTCTTTCTTTTGGTCATCATTTTGAGCCAAACTTCCTCTATTTCCAACTCTAGCAATATGCTGAAAAGAAATATCTTCCTTCAATTATGTATGAATTTCTTCACGAGACCTAACTATCTCATCCTTCTTCTTTCAAATAGAATTTAGATTCTGTCTCTCTGCTTCCTCTTCTTTGACAATACCCAAAGATTTTCCATCATCATGTATTACACCTGCAACCATACAAAAATTGTTAATTTCAGAATCATAAGGCTCAATAGCCTCAACTGATATTTCAGACATCATTGCTCAATCTTCAAGTTCACAAGGAACTTGTTCTTCTCCAAAAACTTTGTCTTGTTGTAGTTCAACTCCTTCAAGCTTCTCTATCCTCATTTGAACATCTATAATCTGCTCAAGCTTCCTCATCTCTTCTATTAGCTGCATATTCACCTGCCGCTTTCTCTTCTCTTGTAGCCTATGCCATTTTACCGTATTTCTCATAGTTCAACCATACCTCTGGTTTACCTATTTCTCTGCAACATGTCCATCAATAATGCACGTTGGAAATTTATCCTAGCTTTCTCTCTCTCACATTCTTCATCACTCATATGTCTCCATATGCTATTTTCTTTAGCATTTTCTTTCTTCACTTTGTGGCTACTTCTTGAACCTCTGCTATGACTATCAGTAGTCATTCTTTTGTCTCTTGTGAACTGCATATGTTCACTTGTGAACTGCACTAAGCCTCTCCTTCTCCATACCTGCAAGTCTCCATACCTACAAGTACATCACCAAGCGATCTCTCCTTGAAGCTCGGTATTTTGGTAACATTGGTTCTCTATCTCTAGAACCTCTATTGAGCAACTCCTTTGCTTCTGCAATTCTAATTTCTTCTAAGAAAACCCTTGTCCTTTATATCCAACCTTCAACTGGAACATTCAGGTTCTTTGCCACATTTCTTCAGAGTATCCACTTTACTCTGCCTTCAAGAACACAACTGGTTCTTATTTTCTTTACAAATTTCCTTACTGAGATATTCCTCCTTTGTCTGCAACCTCCAAAACTAAAATCATAGTTAAATAAAACAATATCTGCATGATTTCACAAGCAGTTTGCTTCCACTCTTCCCATTCGAATGGATCTCCATTCTCCTCAAGAAAATAACCATCTGTTGCCAGATTTTACTGTCTAACTTTTCTCTGTACTTGTATCCACCTTTTCATATTTATAATCGGACTCTTCCTCCTCTGATCCAAAATCACATTGAATCCCATTTTGTTCTGCTACCAATGTCTTCTGCATAGTTTAAGTCTGTCGTCATCATCAAAACTCGAATTGTTCAGATTTCTCCCAAAAGAGATTTTACTCACTCTGATACCAAATGATGCAACCATAAGGTCACAATCAACCAAAAATGAAACACATGTAGGGTTAGCAGAATTATCCCCACAATTAACCTTTTCAACTTTCTGATTCACCTTATCAATCAATTGCACACGAAAGCTTTAACCATGAGTGACTCTTTGGGTTGATAACTCAATATAATAAACCCTTACCTTTTCATCCACCCCTTCACATTACCTTATTTCATACATGCCTTCGCATTATAAAATTAACTTATTTTTGTGGGTTATGGCCCACATAACTCCTTTATACATGCAACAGACTATATGATGCAGGAGCATCAAGCTTAATTTTCATTATTCATTTGTGTAATTTAGGGGGTGAGGTCTTTTTAATTATTTTATAAATGATTTTGCTTATTTTTAATAAATTGAGAGAAAAATATGAATGTAATATTTATTGTAAATATTCTCTTAAATTAATTTAGGATATGAGTGGAGTGAGTTAGGTAGATAATTTAGGGATTAGGAATTCCTTAAACGGGACTTAGTTGAGTCCAAAAAAAAGGATAATTCTAATTTAGATTTTAGTTGAGATTTGTGTGGAGGAAATTATGGATTAGTATAAATTCATTATTATAAATATGAGGAGTGTGTGAGGATGGAATACAATGAGGAATACACACTCACAGAGAGAGAGAGAGAGAGAGAGAGAGAGAGAGAGAGAGAGAGAGATGCTTTGAGAGCTTTTTTAAAAGGGCCGAGAGCCGAGAGGCCATCCATTGTAATATTTGGCCAATGAATTTCTTGTGTTATTATATATCAGTATTTTTTTGTATGGCTATCTTTCCTTTATGTATATTTTGAGTTGAATTGTAGTTTTAAGGAAGAGTTTTCTTGAGTATTTTCATGCTGAAGGAAGCAGACACACTTTTATATGCTAGGGTCTGTTTTATAGCAGAATCCTGGCATCATTTGGTATCAAAGCCCAAAGATCACATTAATCCGCGCAACCACAGATAAGAGAGAAGTGAGTGAATTTAACCTCTGAAATTATATAAATATGTCGTATATGAATGTGTGAACGTAGGAATGGTGTGTATTTGGAACATCGATAGTGGTAGAAGAACCTCAGACTACTTGGAATACAAATGAATGATAGAGTTTCCATTTACATATGTAAGTTACAACGAATGTCAGAGTGAAGAAGCTGCGATGTTTTGGATGCAGGCGTAAAGGAAGCTGAGGGAAGATGATAGTAAACGACATGAACAACCCTGCAAAATATGCGTTGGCAATCCGTGTTTCTAGCAAGTGGATGTAAGAGTTGAATTATCTTGACTGCAACACAAAGAAGTACTTTGTCCAACATTTGGTAGTTTGGTGCGAAGGCTCATATGGCCGCACTTCAACAATGCAGAGAAATGCATACAAAATTTTCTTCTTTGTGCTGACATATCATATTACAGATAATGTTGAAATTGCATTTGAATGGTAACTACATTGAGAGTTAGTGCAGTCAAATGAAATTATGACTTATAAAGCTGGACTAAAAGCATCATTGTTATATGTTTTAAATTGGTGAGGACTGCATATAATTAAATTTCTGTGTGGACGTCCATAATGGTATAGAATTTGAAAATAGTAAAGTTGCAGGTTAGACACAGATGTTGGATCAGCAGGGTTACGCTGTAAAGTTGGAGATGGCATTCACGGCAGAATGGTGTTGGCACTCCAGTTGAAGGGCTCGTTGGTAGTGTGGAGCTCTAACAGTGGTGTAAGAGCCGATTACACTAACCGCAAACGTAGAGGAAAGGCATTGTTACCACAGTGTTCTCAAAAAAAATGCAGTGTTTCTTCCAAAGACTGGTCTGTGATGAACATTGTTCATTGAGTCTGTTGAAGTAAGCCACAAATCAGTGGGAGGCTTGAGTTGAAAGTCCCATGGAGTTGAGTCTTTATGGCGTTGTTTCAGTGGAGCCTACGCTTATGTGGAAAATCCACTCTACTGCTGAGAACCATACCTTGCAAGAAGATCGTCGATCGTGAGGAGACATGTATTGCATGGGAGTTATCAGAGTGCTTGACAAAGGAAATTGCATAGCAGAATCCTGGCCTGATATAGATCCTACTACAGGTGAATATGGTGTAATTGGTGTTAAACCTAAAGGAGAAACGATTGAACTTGTGAGCTGAGGTCATGGTGGATTTCTACAGGTTAGATTAAAGCTTCTTGTAAGTTGCCTACAGATATTTAATGCAAGACTACTTAGAACATAAAAAAAACCCGAGTTGCATGTCAACGCTGTTTTCCGGAGTTGATTGTTTTGATGCTGGTATATGTTTTTGGATTATGACAAGACTAATTCTGTTGGTCGCAATGGGGAAAATCAAGGACTCAAGGTGGGGTCTCGTAGCTTGGAGGTTGGGTTGCCATTATTAAATGAGTTTTTTAAATGCCTAGTGTCTGTGAAACTGGAGGAGACTGTTAATGCGTGTGGAGTGTATGAGAAATTGAATATATCAACTACCCATGTGGGGATTTCATTGCTACAGAAAATAGAAAATGTGTTAAATGAATTGGCCATAATTGAGAAGAAAATACTGATGAATTTTATTGCTGCATAATGAATTATTTTGTTTCGATCATGTGTCGTAATCCACAGATCTACCAATTTTGAGAAATATGCAGTTTTGTTGAACATGAGTTGGAGAGGATATATCTGATGAGCATGATAAGACTTGGAAAAATCGATGAGCAAGAGTTAGTGGACATAAAGTCTATAGAGGCTTGAATGTATTCCTAAATGAATACGAGAGAGAAGGGTTGGATCATTTCAACCACAAGAATATTCAAGGTAAGTGATCATTGAATGAATCAATATTCATTTGAGTAAAGGTATTTTAAAATTTGGTTGATTAAATTTCCTTGCCATACTCGAGAATTTGATCTTTTGTAAATATTATGAAAGAGTGAAAATGTTGCAAATGCGGAGGTATAAACGAATGGAAAGTGAATGGAAAAGGAGAACGGGCTATCCTGGGTGATATAAAAAGAAGTATGCATTTTTATGTGAGGGTTTATTATGCATAGTGTGGGTTCTTCATAGTTTTGGCTAAGTCATTTTGGACCAAAGCTTGTAGTTGGAAATGGGAAGATTCTTTTGATTTGTGTTTTAAGGTTGAAAACACAAACAAATCAAATTGCTTGATGGTGTAGAATATTTATTTTACCATCATGTGGAGGCATCTAAGGAGGTGTTATTCGAGATGGGCACAATGTACGAGTTGTACATTATTCATCGAAGAGGTTGAAAACATGAATATATTGTTCTCTGTACATAGGTGTAGAGATGTGAATTGATGTACAATTTTTAATGTGCAGTTGTATGGTGCATGGAAGTACAGGGAAACTATTTTCGTTAATATGATGAGCAAGTTGAATGAAGGGCATGCAAAGGTTCACAGTGACAAATACGACACATAAGAGTGGAATCCAGAGAGTTGAAATTTCAAAGAGAAGGTTTATTAATAACCTTAACAGGAGCATAAGGTATGATAATTCAGAAAGATATTTTTGAATGTTGAAATTGGAATGGTTTATTTATTTCACGATAAAATAAATCTTGGAAAGCATGGATTTCATTTCGATTAAAGACTTCAGTATCATGGGAAACTGATGATATTTCATAACAATGGAGTATGAGAGAGAGTGAAGATTTTACATCATAAAATGTATTAAGGGTGTATGTTCATTGGAAGATTTTATAACTTGAATTAAGTCAAAATATCCACTATTGTAAAATTATTGAGTCAAGCTTTAAAGTCAAACAGATGTTAGGGTCAAATGAAAATTTGGATATCTTGAGTTAAGATTGAGTTATTGTATAAGAGGGTGTATTTTTCATCCAAGATGAAGAGTTGATGTAAAGTCTGAAGTCAAAGAGTCGTAAACCAAAGTCAAAGGTTTGAATGTAATTGGGTGCATGATCGACAGAGCTCGACACCCAAAGAATTGGTCATTGTAACACATGCATTACTAAAGTGTTGTTTGCAACAAAGTGAAGCAAGAGAATTTCCCAAAGATGATTTCAATATAGAGAACCACAAGAGGTCAAGCACAGGAAGAAAGCTTGCATTGTTGAATGGAAAGTAGGGAGGCTTACTGAAAAGGGGATTCAATGAAATCCACAAGTGAATAGATGAATTTCACAAAGGAGGAGAAGATGATTTTTGATAGTCATTTCAGAAGATCGGATGAAGACCACAACAGAAAGAAGAAGAAGGAAAATTCTAAGGTAAATGGCATATGTGAACAGTTTACTAATGAAGATTATGAGTGGGAGAAAGCTGAGATAAAATTCCATCTTGAGTTACTGATGGAAATGTTACAAAGAAGTAAAGCAGACCAAATATATGGATGGAGTATGAAAAGGAAAGTCAAATGGCATAGATTGCAAGTGAAGTGGGAGCATAGAGTGACTGCTCAATTGAAGGAAGAGTTACTCAGTTTAAATGAGTATATAAAGGAAGGTTTGATATGTGAGCTAGAATATGGTCCATTTATTTCTAAAAGTAATGATGTGACATAAGATAAATCTATAGAGGAACTGAATCAAATGAAGGATTCAGAGCAGCAAGGATATATGATGACTAAAGCATCAAGTGGGACCACAAGGTCTTATGTTTTTAAAACTAATGATTTTTGTGTGATTGCAGGTACATCACATGATGTTGAACAAACTTTGAAGTTTGTTAAGGAGAAGAATTTGAATCTGAAATATGTTCAGAATGATGCTGAGATAGCAAGATCTCAAAAACAAAAGGAGACAAAGGGGCCTCATGGGAATAAATAGCAGAGAATTGAAGCAGAGGAAGAAGGGCCAACTGATGATTGGTCAACAACAAGTGAAGGTATGGAAAGATGTGTAAAGTTTCCAAGTTCTACCTCGCTTGATATTATTGAGTTATATAGAAAGTTAGATCTTCAAAGAAGAGAGTTGGAAAATCAGAGGATCTATACTCAGGGTGAGTTGCTGAAAGAGAAAGACAAAGAAATTTTCCTGAATAATAATCAGGAAATAGAGGATAATGATGTAGGAATGATTTGACAAATCAAAGAAGTTCATTATTATGAACAGAGAGACATTATGGAAACATATGATATGGAGGAGAGACTAGCTGAAATCTCATAGAGAATTTAGATCAGCATACTGATGTGATGATGGAAGAGGAAATTTCAGAACATCATACTGAAATGTTTCCAGAGGAGAAAGAGGCACTGAGGCCTTATGTTTTTTATTTTAATAATTTTTTTGCGAATACAGGTTTTATTGTAGATGCTGGAGAAAATTTGACACAAGTGAATAGTCAAGTAAAAGAAAAGGAAGAAATTTCTGTGGAAATATGTAATCTATGGAACTAAGAGATTAGATTGTTGGAACCTATGTTGAAGAATCAAGATTCAAGGCATGAAGAGGAGTCTCAATTTCAATATTTGGAAATGAAGAATGTGAAGGTGCAAAACAACAGTAAACAAGAGGGCAAGGATGAAAGGGTGACAGTAAGTATAAAATTTCAACAATCAAGAGGTGAAAGTAAACGACAGAAAAAAGATCTATTGAATAGAGAAATTGAACTGATAAGGAGGATAATGCTGAAAGTATACCATAAGAAGACATCAATAGTAAAACAAAGAAGAAGCAACAAGAGGAAGACAACAGAAGACTGTGGAAGCATAGCCAGTGAGGCAATGCAACATAAAGTGTGGAGACTTGGAGAAAAACAACAAACAAAAGCAACAACAAATGGAAAATTTCAGAACAGGGTATGGGATCCACGAAGAAAAAGGTCTGAAACACATGATCAGGAGATCATGATTATTTTCAACTTTGGGAGTTTGATGCAGGAGCATCAAGCTTAATTTTCATTATTCATTTGCGTAATTTAGGGGGTGAAGTTTTTTTAATTATTTTATAAATTATTTTGCTCATTTTTAATAAATTGAGAGAAAAATATGAATGTAATATGTATTTTAAATATTCCCTTAAAATAATTTTAGGATATGAGTGGAGTGAGTAGGTAGATAATTTAGGGATTAGGAATTTCTTAAACGGGACTTAGTTGAGTAAAAAAAAAGGATAAATCTAATTTAGATTTTAGTTGAGATTTGTGTGGAGGAAATTATGGATTAGAATAAATTCATTATTATGTATAAATATGAGGAGTTTGTGAGGATGGAATATAGTGAGGAATAGAGAGAGAGAGAGAGAGAGAGAGAGAGAGAGAGAGAGAGAGAGAGAGAGAGAGAGAGAGAGATGGTTTGAGAGATTTTTTAAAACGACCGAGAGTCGAGAGGCCATCCATTGTAATATTCGGCCAAGAAATTTCTTGTGTTCTTATATATCAATATATTTTTGTATGGATCTCTTTCCTCTAACCTCATACCATGAAATTTTGGAAGGAAATGTGGAGGGATGTTATTCCTATGCACATTGACATCAATATATTGAATGGGAAATCGAAGAGGATCTTCTTCATTATCATCATCTCCATCCATTTATTCTACCTTCTCTTCCATATATTCTTCTTCTACCTGCAAAAATGGATGGTGATGTGGTTATTACTACACCATGTGATCAAATGGGGGGGGGTTGGCGTTGGATAAGTATTTTTTATTTTTTTGAATAAGAATGCTAATGCAATGCAATTCTCTATTTTGATATGAAATATGCCTAATGAAAACTTTTTGTTTTTTGCAAAAAGAAAAGAAATGAATCAAATAGGGAAGAAAAAAATGCACACTTTTGACACCTTCCAGAAAATTACGCCAAAAAGTGATGAGCCTCAATATTGCAACAAGAATGCTGCAACTCCTAAGGCTACCAACTTTAATTATCAACCTAGGGTTCATAGAAACTTAAGAGCTATCAACACTATATTTTCAACATATAACGTGTCCTTATTTTGTTTATATGATGTAATATATTGAATGCCATGTAATCAAAGCCTAAACTAATTGCAGAAATGGAAGTGTTCCTTTGAAAATAAATTATTCCTAGGAAAGAACAACAATTTGTAATTGAAATCCTAAGAGCATGAATTCAAATAAAAAGGCCTAATCTAATTTGAGAAAATGAATGTAATAAGTGGTGTTTATTCTTCCTCAATCATTTATTTAGATCCTAGGGTTCATGATTCAAGCCTAAGAGACAAAAACCAACCTTTGGGAGAAAATCTAGTCGAGTTTACACATGCTACAAGAGTGCTACAGGAAACTCTATTTTTGCTACAGGATGTTTCATTTTGGAGATAAATCATAGAATGGCCAAGTGGAATCACTCTAAAATACCCCTATTCGCATGTTCTAAAAATAACAGAAAATTACTACTCTAAAATCTAGAAATTCAAGAACTAGTGAGATAATTAATCTATCAAATTCCTAACCTAATAAAGTGAAAATGAAATGCGGTAGATTTTATTATTAAATTTAACATTATCATGACCTAATATAGGTGGAATAAAGTCAAATGGATCTCATTAATCCATCCTAAAAAGTAGTAGAAATTTACTACTATTTCGCTACAAGGCATTTCCAGAAATTTTATATTCGTGAACTAGTAACCAAATCCAAGTAGCTTAATGATTAATATGATCTTCCAAATTTATTCCAAGGATGAATAATTATTTTTAATCTGTAAAAAACTTGAAAAATAACTCAGTTCAATCATTTAACTCAATCCTACAACAAAAAAATAAAAAATACTAAATACCGAAATATGCAAAACAAAAATGAGAGATGCATGTAAATAAGAAGTGAAAAGAACATAAATAGATTGTGCAAGAGGGATCTGAGGCTCTTGTGATGGCCAAGACCAAGGAGGATTCAGATTCCTATGGCAGAAACTAAGCCTCAGAAGCTAAAAATGACACCAAATTTCATTATTAAAACTGTCCAAGTACATCCCTGCAAGAAAAGAAAATGGAGCTTCCAGAAAACAAGTTTTCTCCACAAAAAGACTAAACAATACATGCCCCTAGAGGCCAATTCGAATTGGTACTTATAAAAAATGATGAGGAAACATTCCCCTTGAAAGGAGGAAGCTTTCCCCTCCAAAATCCCTCAAATAGTGGACCTGGTTCCTAACACTAGGAGTTTGCAGTAATACACAGAACACATTCCTAGATTTTCTCAATCATCAGAGTTCCAAAATCTCTTAATAATTTCATGATATTTTGTTCATTTATTCTCCAATATTTATCCTCCAGTAGTAGGGAGAAAGTCCCTAAATTATCTCCTTCTCCAAATCTTCATAATCTACCCAATATTCACACAATATTCTACTAAAATAATAATATTAGGCACAAATATGAAATTATATCTAAACCTTCCTAATGAACATATTAAAGCCAAAAATGTCATATAATGAAAAGTAGAGAGGATTAATGTGCTGAAGGATGGTCAGATGGGCCTTAATTTATGTCTAATTTATAGATCCATGAGGATCTACAATTCAACCTTCAAAAGAAGAAATTATAACATATATCAAATACATGAAGGGAGACATAAGAGTCTGAAGGATTCTTAAATAATCCATAAAGGACCCTCTCATTCCCTATCTATAAAATCTAGAATCCTCAAAATAAATATATGATAAATTGGCAGATCTGTTCTCGAAAGGTTCTGCAAGGTAAATAATATCCGTGAGAGAAAAATGATACAAATTAAGAATGTCAAGAAAGGAAGGAATAATTACATATATGATGGAAATTTTCGCAATACAAGATCAACTGCAGAAATTGGGAGAAGGAATGTTTGATGGAGAAATTCTCACTATGGTACAAAATTCTCTACCTAAAGAATGGGGAAGTTTCACTTCTAGCATCAATGGGAAAGAAGAAGCAATACCATTCCAGGATCTATGTAAGAGAGATGAAAAAATATTGAAAGTCAAAACTGATACATGATTAAGTGAAGGGAATCAAGCCTTTGCAGCCATGTCCAAGAAGAAAGCAAGATTCAGTAAATTTGGTCCTTAGAATAAGAGAATAAATATGGACAAAGAATGATGCTTTGGATGTAATGTTTTTGGGCATTATAAAAGGGATTTTCCTAAATCTGGGAAGGACAAGAGGAAAAAGGAATAAGCCCATGTCATAAATGAAAGGGAAGAACCTGATGCAAAGAAATATAAGAAAGAAGAAGTGAAATATATCTAGTATGATTGAGCTCATATTTCTCTTTAAGTGATTTCTGTTGGTTGGAAAATAGTATGTTAGTAAGCAATGTATATTAATAGCATCATGATAGAACCATGGAAGAAGCACTTGGAAAAGTAGCTCCTGGAAACCTCACTGATAAGAAAATTGATGAAAGGTAGTCATCAATATTAAGGGTCACCATTCAATAAATATAGAAACATGTGACATCAGTTTCTAATGGAGTTCTCTATGGATTCATTGGTTAGATTGGAAGAAAAAGGTTTCATTGAGAATTCTATGTTAAAAAATTATGGGATTAGGATAGGATGACATATTAATGAAGTAGGTCAAAGGAATGAAGTTCATCATTCTAGTAAAATTGTTGCAGGATGACTCAAAATAAAAAGGGTAAGCTACATATAAATATATGCTGACACTGGATGCTGTGAATTCATGTCATGTGGTTGCAGGTGATGAACTTCTATCTTTAGAAGTATGATATATGGAAGGAATATATCTTCTGGTGCACAATTTTCCACTAACAAATGAAATTAAATATGTATGAAAATAAGGAAATGGATACTAGAAATTCCTGGGAATAAAGCTGTGTGGAGAAATCAAGGAAGAGATCATGAAGTGCAACCATTTCAAGAGGTGGTTGTCACCCATAAACCAAGAATATGTGACTAGGAGATCTCCTAGGTATATATGTGGACACTAATAGAAGTATGGTAAAGAAGAATACCCTTAAAAAAACATATCTTTAGGATATGTGTCAATCTGAATAGAGGATGTCGATGCCTACAGGAAGATGTCATGGTGAAATATCATCACTGAGGTAAATTTTGATTTAAAAGTTCATATGTATATGTTTATATGAATGAGTTTATGTAGGGCTGCCAATCATGTGGAATGATGTAAGATCATTGAGATATGGTTTGAATGAAAGAAATATGGCATAAAGGTGGAAAAAATGAGGAATATTGATGAACCACTTTCTAATAGTTGACATGAATCGTGGATGAAAGTTATGGATGATCAATTCCCTTTGAAGAAAAACGTTGAAGATTCCTCAATATTGAAATCCATGACATCGAGGGGAGGAATTCTTCATGAGAAGATGAGTGTCTCACCATTGTTTTTGCAGGTCCCTGGTTGAGAGGGAACCTGGTGGTAAGTTTCTTTCATGGAAGAAAATTGAAGTATGTCCTTCATAAGTTAAGAGGGAGTGATGTATATGATTCTGTAATTCATGTGTCATGCACTATACCAGGACTAACGACTGTAAGTATTAGTGAAGGACACGAGGAGAGAATGGATAGACACATCATTTCAGTCTTCACCCAAGAAGACAGAATGGAGGATTAGGTAATCATCTGGCATCCGATACTCTTTGAGAATGAGATAAAGCATTCAAGATAAGAGTAGTCGGAGATCGATATTATTTGAGGGCTGGCTACCCAAGAGAAGAATGGTCCAAGAAGGTCACACTCTGGGAAAACTTGGGTGGAGAAGGTACCTTTGAGAGACAATGACTATGGTGTCTATAAGTCATGTGTCTCACCAACATTGTAGCCCATTGTCTCGTTGAGAGATGGGGTTATTAGTCAAGGCCTTGCACTAGGAAAATTTTGGTTGATATGATGCTATAGAGATTTGATTACCAATATGATTCTTATTATGAGATTCTTCAATATTCAAAGTGACCATGTACCGTTATGAATACCTACCTATTTAAGAGGGAGTGTTGGAAAGTAAAACTAGGATCAACCTTCATATTGACTATGTAATTATGTATTTATGTAACAAAGAAGACAAAGATTAATAATATATATTTTTGGTATGATTGATTCATGGGTTTCATGAGAAAGGTTTTATTATAGGTCAATAGAATTCTTCTTGATGTCTATCAAGGATTTTACTTCTGGTCATAAATGTACAAATTAAAGAGTCATTTTTATGAAGAGTCAAATCACAACTTGTATGCCTCAAGACCTTGCCAATCAAGCTTGAAGACATGGCACAAATGATGATCAATATCAGCGTTGTAAAACCCTTCGAGTCAACCTTCATCGTGGAGGAAAATACACTCTACAAGTTAGCCTATAAACAGTGTCAAAGTCGACCTCAATACACATGGAAATATTCACTCAATTCTAGGTTGGATCTACCCTATATATACTGCACAGAAAAACAGAGAAAGAAACTCTCATTCCTCTATGTTTTTCGGACAAGGTATAAAAGGATATGTGAACGCGGATTGAAAACATAAGGACAGGGTCAATACAATGAAGAAAGTATGAATAAAGGAGATGTGACATAATATTAAGATATATATATATATATATATATATATATATATATATATCTCTCTGTGTGTGTGTGTGAATATTTGCGGACTAGATTGCAGGAATATCTTCTGATATGTGACAGTGTTAAGGTATGAAAATAGGACTACGTTGAAGGACTGTATATGACTACGTTAAAGTGCAGAAATAAGACATTGTTGAAGTGTAAAGAAGGATGGTTATATGACAATTTTTAGTATAAGAAAATAAGTGCAAGAAGGAATTGTGCTAAAGTAAGGGCTATGTTAAGCTATGTAAAGATATCATCATAAGTTGAACTGCTCAGTGAAAGGAAATAAGTCAAGTTTACAGTCAGCTAGATTAAGGTACAAAGAAAATTTATGATACGGTGTTGATATCTATAAATAAGGAGCCAAGTAGAGACCGAGCTCTCTAGCCTTGGTGCAGAACGATGCAAGCCGATGCAAGAAAAAAGGATCAACTCAAGGTGTAAATGAAGAAGCAGTGATGAGGTCTTGGAGGCATACAAGGGTTAAGGGTCTGTGTCATGGCCATGGTACTTGTCATCTGAAAGTATATAAGAATAATTTCTTGTGGGTTTTCCTCTCCAAGAGGGAGAGGTTTTGGCCCTGGCTCGAAGAGCCTAAATTTGTGCCTCTTATGTTTTGGTAATTGACTTGATGAAAGACATAATAAGCTAAGAAGAGATAACATAATTAAAAGAAGTAATATCACCAGTAATTATCAAGAAGAGAATTTTATTGATCACTGCCCCTCCAAATTCTCAATAGGGACAGGATCAAAAGCTTGTGAAGGTGGTGAAATTTTGTGAAAATGAGTAAATGCAGGGCCCTTTGTTCTATGTTTTTTAATGGCCAGAGGTGGAATCCTAAGGATGGAATAAACTGAATGGAGTGGATAAGAGGTAAAGGAATTTGGATGGACCTCTCCTAACCTTTTATGAGGAAAAAAATGACATTTTGGTCCCTTTTTCCAAGCGGATCTCAATCCTGTAACATTTCAGGTCGATCTTGTAGTAGTTCAGGACAATCCTGTAGTATTTAAGGAAATTTCTATAGCATTGCAGGATTGGGGAAAAATTGGGTGCATTTTCTTGATAAGTGATGGAGAAAGGTAGGGAGTTGGATGAATGATGATGAAAATGTAGTGGTTGGGTGGGGGAAATGGAGAAATGGAATGTGTACCCTTCTCCTCAATTGATGTCCCCTTGAATGTATGGATTCCCACAAAATAAAAATGTTGGCATAACTGATGAAATGACTCCTCCTTGTGTTTTTTTTTTCTTTCTTTTCTCTTTTTTTTTAAGATATGCAGACTACCTCTAGAGAGGTTTTCAATCTGCATGTCTGCCCTAGGTGCCTTAGAAGAGGTTTTTATCTAGGGATATTTTCATCTTATTTATTTCCTTTTTTTGTTTCTCTTGGGTTGCCTCATAGATATTTTCAACCCTATAGTTGGTCTAAGATGCCTCATGGAGGTTTTCATCTAGGCCCTTTATTATTATTTTTTTGTTTGTCAGGGGTTTGGTGGACTAAGGGTTGTGAGCCTTCTAATCACATTGAACTCCTTTCTAATCCAACTAATAAACTCCTCTTTGGACATAGGTCTCTTTTACAACTTCAAAATTTAACCATTAATAAGCAAGGGAATACCCTCCTCATCAATTGTTCTAATTTGGACAGACCCATTTTCATGACTTTTTTCCACTAGATAGGGGCCCAGCCATCTTGTCATTAATTTTCCTTTTAAATCATTGAATCTTGAGTCATATAGAAGGGTCCAATCACCTTATTTAAAATCTCTCTCCCTAATTTTTTTTTCATGCCAAATATTCCTTTTCAGCTAGACTACCTCAGTGTGCAGGAGAGCTTGCAACCTGAGTTCATCTAAACCATTGAGTTGGAGCAACCTCTATTTTTGTGCTGGATTGAGGTCCAAGTATAAATAAGCTTCCATCCTTAGGGTATTGTATTCAAATTCAATGCAAATTAGGGCCTTCTTCCCATAGACTAATTCGAATGGGGTAAATCTAATGTTGGTCTTCCAAGTAGTATTGTAGGCCCAAGTGGCTTCTATAAGTATGTCTGCTTAATCCTTTCTTCTACTGCTAAAAACCTTGGTCAAAATTTTCTCCAAGGCTCTCTTTGTGACCTCCACTTGCATATTTTCCTGAGGTGATAGATAATAGATGTCGTGTGCTTGATGTGGTGATGCTTCATGAGGTATTCGGTCAAATTTGAGGTGAATTATGTCCCTTGATCAGTGACCAAATATTTTGGAAAACCAAACTTGTAGAAGATGTCCCCCCTTAGAGAATTAGCCACCTTCTTCTCAGTTGTTTCCTTTACTACCTTTTTCTTAGCCCATTTAGTCAGGTAATCATTGCATATAATGATATAATTCTTCTATCTCATTGGGGGATCAATGTTCCCAATGAAGTCCATTCCAAATTTCTCAAATGGCTCGAGAGTCACTTGGGGTTGTAAGGGAATTTCATCCTTAGGTGTAGGCTTACCCATCACTTGGAAATAATCATAGCTGGTGGTGTACCTTTTTGCATATTTATGTAGAGTGCGCCAATAGTAACCAATTTGTAGAACCTTGAAGGTTGTTCTCTTAGTATCAAAGTGGCATCCATAGGGCCCATCACAACATGTTGAGAGGATGTCAAATACCTCCTCTTTCCTCACACATATTCTCAAAATATGATCTGGCACCATCTTAAAAATGTTTCCCCCAATCAAAGTGAATGGGAAAATCTTCCTAATAATCTCTCTCTTCTCCTTGGCGGATAAATTAGGAGGGAACCTCCCAAAAACCAATAAGTTTTCTATATCAACAAACCAAGGAGAGAGCACCGAGATGAAAAATACGCGTTCATAGGGGAGCTAATTATCTACCATATACTCATTCTCTGTAAGAAAGTTCAACCTTAAAAATAAATATGCAACCACATTATCTTTCCATGGTTTGTCAATAATGGTTAAATCAAACTGTTGTAATAATAACAACCATCTAATTTTCCTAGCATTGACATCATGTTTATTCACAAAATACTTAATGGTTGCATGATCAGTATGGACCAAATTTTGATACCTAGTGATGTAGTGCCTAAACTTGTTCAAATCGTATACCATAATGAGGGGTTCCTTTTTAGTGACTATATAATTTAGCTCGGATTTAGAAAGGTTCTTATTGATGAAATAGATATCATAGGGAAAATTTTCTTCCACCTATCCTAAGGCTTCCCCTAATACTTAATCTTATGCATCTGTGTGTATATGGAAAGGAAACTCCCATTTGGGACGTCTAAGGATAGGTGCAATGGTCAACCTCTCCTTTAGCACTTCAAAGGCCTCTTGGCATTTATCTTTCCAGCAAAAGTGTGAATCTTTAGCCAATAGTCCAAACAAGTGTTAACCCAATTTAATGAAGTCTTTAATGAATCTTCTACAATACCCATCCAATCCAAGGAATTTCCTAAAATCTATTTTCTTTTGAGGGATAGGGACCATTTTAATGATGGAAATTTTTTTGGGGTCAACTTGTATCCCTTCCTTGGATATGGAATGCCCTAGGCCAGTCCCTGCATTCATAAAAAATAAAATTTCTTCGGACTTAATGAAATATTCATCTCAATGCACTTTTTTAAGACTTTACATAGGTTAGAAAGATCTTCTTGGAAGTCACAACCATAAGGGGTGAAGTCATCCATGTATATGTCAATAGTGTCATGAACAAGGTCAACAAAAATACTTAAAACTTCCCTTTGGAAGGGAGTAGGGGCATTGCAGAAACTGAATGGAAGGACCCTATAGGAAAAGTACCCCAAGGACATGTGAATGTGGTCTTTTCTTAGTCATAGAGGCTGATATTTATATGGTTGTACCCACTGAACCCATCTAAGAAGGAAAATGATATTTTTACTACAAGGCCATCCAGAACTTGGTCAATGAAAGTCAGAGGGAAGTGGCCATTTTTATATCCTTTTTGAGTTCTTGATAGTCATCACAGATTCTCCAGTTCCCATTTTTCTTTGGGACTATAACGAGGGGGGGTACCTACTCACTATTTGAAATGGGGTATATGAAACCTAAAACTAGTAGCTTTTGTAATTCCTATTTCACAATGTACTTAAGAGCCAAATTCATCCATATCTAAGGTTGTTGCACAAGATTGCATCCATCTTTGATGTAGATATGATGAGTAAAAATAGAAGTATGCACACCTTTCATATCCTTATAGTCCCAAGAAAAATCATCCAAGTGTTTCCTTAGCACAATGCATAATTTTTATTCCTGCTCAACTGAGAGAGAGGGGTTGATATTTAGAGTTCTAGATGGGCTAGTCTCTACAACCCTACCATGTTCTAGGTTAGGGTCAACAAAGCACATATTAGTCCAAGTGTTATTCTCATATTATTTCATTAGTTCACAAAATGGCATGGAATTGGAAGGTTTTTTATGTAATATATGGTCAATAAGGTCATATTAATCAAGCTACCTCCTCCCTATAGTAATGTCTAGTGTGCATACTAGGTAGAGAGATGCCTCATAAAATTCTTCCGCTTCCTCATCCTCTAACGACAAGGGAAAGTCATGTTCAATAGAAGGTTGAGCAGGAGGATACACCACAAGATATTTTTATAGATACCCATTCTTGATGGTAATATTCCCAACCCTGTAGCTATTATAGGCATAAAAAGTGTCCAAACAAGGTCTCCCTAGGATGAGAGGTTATCCATTAAACTTGGTTTTAGTACAAAGGACAAGGAAATTAGTGGGTTACTCCCAAGAGTCAATGGATACTATTACATCCTCAATAAATCCCTCAGGAGCTACTGTGGAACTATCTACAGGCTGAAACACTATAGTGGTATTCCTCAAGGCCCATTGGAGGTTGAGCTTGAGCATGGTTTCCTTGGTCATCACATTTATTGTAGCCCCAAGATAAATCAAGGTATTAGGGAACATAATGATATTTATGTGCACATCCACTACTGGACTACCATGATCCAAGTACATAGGGGAGATTACCCTCCCAATCATCAAATCAGATAGTCACCCAACAACATTGATAGTGGGGTTATCTCTTCTTCTTCTCCTAGGCCTTTTAAAATATTCTTCCTTGATAAACCTGTTGTAAATGGGGACATCTTTGATGGCCTAGAGAAGGGGTATTTTAACACACAAATTATTCAATTCTACTAGAATTTCAACCTCTTCTGGGTGTACTGTTTAGGGTGGCCCAAAATCTCAGGGTAAGGAGGTGAATTTACTTGAGGGGCACTTTGTTCCTTCTCCCCTTCAGGCTTATTAGGTGGATAAGGTGGGTGAGCATATGGAATTACCTTCCTAGACTGAATGTCGATCTCTTGGATTTCCACAACATAAGTAGTATAGGATGTTTCCCCACTGTAAAACTGTTGTGCCTGCTTATTGTTTGGGTTCATACTGGGTTGGGTAGGTAATTAAGGTTGCTTAGGCAGGTTATGGTGAGGGATTTGTGGTTGAGGTTGAGGTGGAGGCATTAAAGCAGTGATCTAGGTTCCTTCAACTATCATAATTATTCAAGATCTTCTACTTCTGTGATGTTGTTAGAATTTCATTTAAAAGGGCATAAATAACCATATGTGGATGCTTACACAAGAGGAAACATAGCGATAATCAGAAAATCAAGAAAATGACATATTTGATAGCAAATTTCACCCAATATGGGTTACGTATCTGGGCCTAGGCGTCAAGAGAGTAGAGGTCGCTTCATATAATTGTTGCAAATGACAATTATGTATATGGAATATTATTTGTCATAGCAAGGAGATAAATCCTCAACCACAGTGGCTTGTCTCTCTACGAGACATTCTTCCTACAGGAACTCCCACTCAATAATGGCCTTCCTTCAGCATGAAAAACTAACAATATCTCACATAATGTGGCGAAGAGTATCCCTCAACATAGCTTTACACATGGATCTCAACGATAATGCATAGAATGACAAGCTAATGACATCTCACATAATGTGGCAACAATTATCCCTCAACATAGTATTAAATAGGGATCTCAAAAAAAGTAACATCATTTCAAAAATAAAAAAGGAAACATAACATGATTGCTTCATGTACCTCCACTTCTGAAGATAGCCAAAAAATGGAGAGCCCAACTGCTGAAACTAACATTTCCACTGAAGTCCTGGCATGAAAATGTGAAAAAATAATTATTCATTTTTCAAATTCCAACAAAGTCACCTTTTTCACTTGAAGGAATCTTCAAAGCATCTTGGATGATACCCTCTTAGGGTTTTGCACCCATTGGCCTACTCTTGGTTCCGCTAGATCGGAGTTCCGCCTCACCATTCTACCCTCTGCCACTCGCTCCTCTTGCACTCTCCCCTACACAAATGAAAATATAGGTTTATATACATTATCGTAGGGTGGATATTAGAACATGAGGCCTTAGGCCAAGAATAGGTGGGCGTTGGGTCGGGTTCAAATCCCACCTGCTCCATTTTTAACCACAAGTGAATCAAACATGCCGCAGTAATAGTTTGATTATTGGTGCCATTTTACACTAGATTATGGAACAAATTTTTTTTAAAATATAATTTGTTGGAGGTTTCAGTGGTTATGGCGAACCGTCGTGGGTTTTTTCATGGGGCTGCGCGTGTGGGTGGGCCGGCCATCGGCCGGTGCGGGTTTAAGCCCTGCTGGCCCCACACTTATTTTAAATAGTGTTTTTTTGGGGGGCAGGGTGCGCACCACATGACCTTGACCCAACCCTCATGTGGTGCATTGAATATATGTGGAGCAGGGGTGGCGGCCCTCCCCCCTTTTTTAATATATTTAATATATATCCGACCAATGTGGGGTGGGTGGGTGGTAGGAGCTATGGCCCACACCCTAAATATATTTTTTTGATTTTCTATAACACATAGGCTATTTGTTTTCTTCGAAAATAAGGGTCATTGGGTGTTTTAAGTAGGAAACAAATTCAACCTCTTTCTAGAGCTCGATTCCATACCCCAGACTTGGTACGGGGGTTATGCCCTGCCCCCCTAAATATATTTTTGTTATTTTCGATACCACATAGGCTATTTTATTTATTTTTTCGAAAATAAGGGACAATGGGAATTTTAAGTAGGTAAAAAATTCACTCGATTTTGGGAGCTATATTCCATGAACTGAACTTGAATGTTTGTAGGACCATTAATCCTGGAACACATGCCCACTTTGATTAGCCCTATCTCCTTCATATGAGCTCGAAATGGAGTTCCATTCACATAGTTGGAATTAGGGAGATGAGCACTTTGATCTAGTCCTAGTTTGAGAGAAATATGACCACTTTTAATTTTGACCTATTTTGAGTCCTCTTCGACTTTCGAGTGTCTCTGGAGCCACCTGGATGAAGCGGGAGGTTGGGTTGTTTGATGCATCCCCACTTGTGAGGAGTTTCCCCATTGAGGGGATTGAGGTGGATATGGATGGAAAGGAGGGTTGATTGGTTGAGAAGGATATTAAGGAGTATAAGGCCAAGGAGAAGGTATGGTCCATGATGGATGAGTGGAAGGTTACCAGGGTTGGAAAGGTGCACTCTTATTTGGATTGTAAGGAATATAATGCACACCTTTCATGCCTTTTTGATATGGTTGAGGGCCTTCAAACCTCCTTTGGTTAATGAAGCAAAGTTTCTTTGAACCACGTTCTACCCCTTGGCATACAACTTTCAGGCTTGACAGAGAGGGGAATTTTTCTGTTGAATGGTTTTCCTCAAAAATAGTGAAAAATTCTATGAAATTAAATGGGCACTCATTTCTAGGATGTCTCTTAGTGCATCTAGGGTAAAATATAGCTAGCACTCTTTCTGATTCTTCTTGCTTCCTTTTGATCTACATAACATCCATATGTAGGGAAAAGTTATGCAACATTTTACTCTTGAAATCCTCCAACATGCTTTGTATCTCATGCTTTATGGATGATGCATAGGGAGATGAACTAAATAAGCCTTGGCTATACCTACCCTTTTTAATAGCATCCCTAGCAAGATTCCTTAATACTGTCTTGATGTCATCATAAGGAAACTAGTAGATTCTCCCTCCAAAAAAAATATTGAGGGTCTCCATTACATCCTCCCCGATATGTCGGAGAATAAATATTTTGAGTGACTTAGGGTTAAGGGTACAGTTAGCCCTCCTATAATTTAGTGGGAATATTTCCTCATAGTCATCTAAAGGTTCATATATTCCTAGGGTCATCCTAAATATTCTTTATTTGTTTATTTGGACCTAAAGTAATCCCTATAATTTTCATTAAAGGCTGGCTTCATTTGGGTCAAGGTAGTGATGCTACCTCTAGTTAAACCCATAAACTAGTGCAAGGATACATATTTGAGGGTATATGGAAACCAAAAATTCTTTTCATCAGGGGTATAGTCATAAGTGTTTGATCTCAATCTAGTCTCCTAAACTGAGCTCATTTAATTGTCAACCAGGATTTGTAAATTGCTGAAGTGAAGTGTACTGTATGTACCTAGGTGTTTGTTTCCTAATGCGTTGTGTGTAGTTTTTTGTGATTTTTTTGGTCTTTTGTGACGATTTATGATGTTTTTGGTCTTTTGGTGGTTTTATGTTTACAAGGAAAATGCCTAGAAAGCTGATGAAAATGAGTTAATGATTAAAAACAGAGTGGGTCCTAATTGATGGTTAGCAAATGGCAAATGCAATTGGAAACACTGAAGCTAAATCTAAACTATAACTAAAATAAAAACAAAAGCTTGATAATGACTCTTAAGCAAATGATTCAAAACACAAACTAAACTTAAGGAGTGATCACTAAGTATGCAAATTCTCTAAATAAACAGTGAAACAACTAACTTACAATGATGCAATACTTCGTCCTTGATTAGAGATTTGAAACATATTTAGAGGAAAACATTGTTATCATCATAAGATCTTCTATTCTAGAACTATTTCCTATCTCTATTATGCAATTTAATTGAATGTCACAAAACCTTTACTCAAAAGTTATTGATTTCTTTCCAAAGTAGTCTTTTGAGGGAGGACTCTGTTTATGAAATGATAAGGAAATTGCAGAGATACTTCAGGCCTTATAGTGATGTTGTCTTCTGTTCATATGGCTATGGATCATTTGTATATTTTAGAACAAGAAGATGTTTGTGAATAATGAAGGCTGTCTTGTTAATCCTAACAACTGAAGTAATCTATTGTGCAGTGGATGGTAATCTGAATGTGGAGTGCAAGTGCAATGAGTTAATCTAAGAATGAACTTATGATGCCACTAATCTAAAACAATGCTAAACTACAAGTCATTATCAAACCCAAAATAAACTAACTGAATCATGAATTAAGTGCAATGAAACTCCGGAGTATCCTAACTATGCTATCATGCATTATTCTATGAAGTTACACAATCTGTTTGTCCATCATTAGTGATATTTTGGAAGAGTTCCTTCTTTTGGAAGAGGTATTAGAGCAATTCTGACTGTGTAATTGAATGCAAATGCAAGCAAAAAGACTGAAAGCAATGAAAAACTAAGATATCATATCCTTATCCTACTCGTCATTATGATGTTTTGGACAAGCGTTTAAGAGCAAGAACAAAGATGATACTTAGTGCAAACACACAACTAAATCATTCATTACCACGGTCATGTCTTTGAACTTCTTAAGAATTTCTTGGAAGAGTTTCTTCTTGTGGAAGAGTGATTAGAACAAGTGTAACCGTGATAGTGAACAACAAAAACTACAACTAAGTTCTACAACACTATAGCCATTCATCATTCATCATTATAATCTTTTGGAAGAATTTCTTCTTGTGGAAGAGTTAGAATGAATATAACTACAGTAGCTAATTAAAAACACCTATGAATTCAACTCCTAATCCTACAATACTATAGTCATTTCCCATTCACCATTATAGTCTTTTGGAAGAGCTTCTTCTTGTGGAAGAATTCGAATGAGTACAACTACAGTAGCTAATTAAAACAACTATTAATTCAAATGCAAAACGTAAAGGCAGCTAGAAGACTTATCTAATTTACGCAAAATAAATCCGTGCAAGAGGTAGGGGCCCTCTACCACCTGACGGAATTCAACTCCAAATTAAATCACGCTTTCAAAACAACACGGTCTGCTCCATTAAAGATGAAATAGTTTGAACATAACACTCTGCGTCTTCAGAAATGTAGCACAGAGTTTAAACAAAATCTAGCATCAAATCTAACATAAAATCTCTAACATAGCTCTCGGTCTCCCAAGTGTTTATAAAGAAAATGCACATAACAATACTTGCAACAATTCAGGAACGCTGTCTTTCCTTGTTGGAATCACGTTAGGACTCTTTGAAGTGGCTGCGTGAAGAGGAAAAGACATCTGGACTGAGACAGTCCTAATAGAAGTCTTCCTTCCTAAATGTGTTCCCACGTTCAAAACCATACCCAGAATTCGTTTCTTCCTCCATGATGAGCAAAGAACCATGTAGACATGATGTGGATCACGCCCATATGCGGTTTTTCTCAAGAGGCCACCTGGAACATACTCAAACGTGAAGGCAGCTGCAGAATCGCCGGTTAGCTACAGAATGTCTGCATTCTGCAGCTAGTTCCGGTCAAAATGCTTTACAATGGAAAAAATCACAAAATTTAGCAAGTCAGTCATGTAAATCATTCTAGAAGTAATTTTAACTATATTCATTGATCAATTGGGTCTAGGATAGCAATGGACAAGGGAAAATGAGGTAAAATGAGGTGAAAGAAAGCACAACTTTGAGGCTCAACATACCCCCACTGCTGTCTCTTTGCATGTCCTCATGCAAATTATCCTATGAACTCAGAGGCTTCTGCAAGGACATCTAATCCTCTTCTTCTTCTTTGTCTAGAAGCTAGAGATCTTCTGGGTTTTCTGATAACAAGTTTGAACCTTAGGTTGGTGAGTGCCCTGATTAACTTTTTGTTCCTTGTCTTCAACTTCTCATTGGTCTTCTCCACTTTGTCTATATGCAGGGATAAGGTTGAGTTCATATCAGTTTTGAGCTTGACTTGATCCTTGAGAATTTCATTCTCATTTCTGATGTGTCTATTCAGTAATTCCAACTCATACCTATCCCTCCTTAATATATCTATTTCAGACAGTGGAGGATTGGGGGTTCTCTCTCTGCTTTCTGAAGCTCTCCTCTCCAAAGTTTCCACATAGTCATAAATTTCCTGTTGAGCAGGGTCAATTTCAGGGGTTCCTTCATAAAAATGCTCTTCAACATCCTCTTCAATGGATGTTTCTTCATCTTCTATATTGATTACCCCTGTTTGTTTGATTAGTGTTTTCTTCAGTTTCCCCTTTAGTCTGTGGCTTCTTCTAGGCTGAGAAGATCCCTCTCCTTTCTCCATGGCAGATTTCCTGATTATCTTTTCCTCCTTAAGATGTCTTTTGATTTGAGTTAATTTCTCTAAAATGATTTCCTCACTGCTCTCTTGGACTGTTTTGTCAATTTCAACTTTTGAAGCCCTCCATTTCCTACTTCTCTTTGTAGGTTGTGGTTCAGGTGATGGTTCTTTTGCTTCTTCAAAATGATTTCTTATTAAGAAATCGTCCCATGTATCATTTGTTTTAGCTAGATGATGTTCAATCAAAATTTTGACCAAACCATGATGATATAGGGTTGTCTCTAAAAATTGAACTCTTCTTTGGACACAAGAAGCCATCTTCTTCAGACTTTGAAGCAAGAAATATGGTAGGTTTAAGTCTTCCCCCAGAAAATGCATCATTAGTCTAATGTGGTAGACATAAAATGTCCCATATCTACCCTCACATGTAATGAATTTTTGTAGAAGAAGTAGTATGTTTCTCCATCTATTTTTTAGTGCAGAACTGGGAATTCCTTTCTTAAATACACTGACATCCATACCTGGTGATTTTAAAATTTGTTTCCAGGAGTCATTGTGGAATTCTCTATTTTTAAACCATCTCTCTCCAGTTTTGAGCAATCCTGTAGCCTCTGCAATGAAAACTTCAGTGACAGTAAATTTTACATCACCCACTTCAACTTCGGTTCCTTGAAATGATCTTGCAAATGTTTTAGTGACTTCCTTGTGGAAGCCATTAAATTTCTCCAAAAATTGAAGCCATCCTATTTGTTGTAACATTTCTTTGCATTGTGGGTAGCCTTCTAAATATTTTGAACCCAATGGTTCAGTCCTTACGATGAAACCCATGATTATTTCTTCAATGTTCAAATTAAACTCTTCTACCCACAAAAACAATGACTTTCACTTTTCAGATTGAAATGGCTTTAAGTTATAAATGGAAATGGATTCAACTTTGGAATGACATACCTCTGATTAATAGTGGCAACAGCTTCAAAACCTCGGGCTGATATGTCTCTATTGATAATTGAACTTTGGACTGATATGTCTCTGTTTGACAGTGACAACTGGCTTCAATTTCTTCACTACAATACCTCTGGCTCTTGGTAGCAAATGGTTTCGAATTCAACACTGGAACACCTCTGGCTCTTGGTAACAAAAGACTTCAAACTCCACACTGCTACACTTCTGTGTTTATAGTGAAAATGCTCAAACTCTGCCCACAATGATATTTGTCTGCCCACGAAATCAAGTGGCTTCAAGTCCTCACGCTGTTATGCCTCCAGATTTACCCTTCTGCTCTGCTCTGCGTTTACAATTCTCAATGCTATTCAAACTGATATCCTTTGGCTCTGCTCTCGGTGATAATAATATCTCTGTCTTCGGAATGAAATGCCGGCTACAGAATGGTGTGATGGCAGTGGTCACGGAATGAAGTAGTGGAGTGAGGTGGAGGGAATGTATTAATGATTGAAGAGACGGCGGAGGATTTTACGATGGCAGAGGGAATCATCATTGAATGATTTGGTTAAGAGACGTGGAGAATTCAAATACCTTAGCCATTTTAACCACTTAAATGATATCGGATATGAAATTTGAAATGAGAAATTTTAATCCAAAGTCTGTGGAGGGTTTATTGGTATTGATCAATAAAAATAATTAAAACAACATTTTCGAACAATCCATAACTAAAACTATGCTAAACTTTAATGAAATGCCATTATAATTTAAACTTGTTACCTCTACCTTTCATTTGATTTTTCTGTAGTCTTTGTCTTCTCTGTTCATCTTTGGAAGAGTCTTCATAATTTTCTTGATGCTTTTGATTCATGGATACACTGGGTCACTTTGTTGCAATTCTAATGTCTGCTGATTGATGCCTTCAGGGTTTGTAGCTGCAGAAAGACTGTCTGGCTACAGAAAGGCTGATCAGCTACAGAATGTCTACTGAGCTGCAGAATGTTCCTGTAGAGCACTTTGATCATGAAAATGGAGTGTTTTTGGAATATGGGTGAAATGTTATATGTTATGAATGAAGATGGATGATGGATTATGATATGTATGAAGTGGATGATGAAATGGAATGGATTCAATTCATGAAATGGAGTGAAAGAACATAAGAACTGTGCTGCAATTCATGACATGTTTTATTCACTTACAGAAAGACATCAAATTTTGTATTTTGACATGAAAAATGAGATGGATGGAGGATGGGATGAGATGAATGAAATGTATAATGGAGTGAAATATGAATGGTGGAATGAAATGGAGTATGGATGGATAAATAAATGGAGTGAAATGAAATGAAATGGATCATAAGCACTATGCATCTGAACTTATGATTTTTGTAACAACTGCTTGTAAAAAACAAAAATGGGAAAAGTTAGAGTGTCAGAGAGACTCTGATTTTCACCCTATATTTTCTGTATAAACATGCCAATCAATGATTGGTTTTCATGTTTATACCTTTATTTTATTTTTTATTTTTTTTAAAGAAATGCTTCAGAAAATTTAATCAAGTTGATGAAGAAGAGAGACTCTTCTTCATTAACTTCACATCATTGCTTTCTTGGAACTTCTTGACAAACTCTTCTCTTGAGAGTGGCTTGTGGTATAACTTCAGTCTATGACCATTCACAAGAAAAGTGACCTCTTCTTCATCTATAGTTCTGATTTTTACTGTCCCATTATCAAAAATTCGAACAATTTCATATGGCCCAAGCCAATGTGTCTGAAATTTCCCTTGAAAATCCTTGAATTTTGAATCAAACAAGAGAGCCCAATCACCCTCTTTAAATTTATTCTCTTTGATGTACTTGTCATGCCATCTAGCCCTTTGTTGTTGGACTAGACTTGTTTTCTGAACTGCATCTTGTCTGATCTCATCCAATTCATTAATTTGCTCCAGTCTATGCTTTTGTGCTTCCGTTAGATCAAGTCCTAGCTGAACTGCCATCTTGAATGTTTGAATTTGAAACTCTATGGGAAACAAAACTTACTTTCCATAAACAAGCTCATAAGGAGTATGGCCTGTTGTGTTTCTCCATGTAGTTCTATAGGCCCACAAGGCTTCAGGAAGCCTATCTACCCAATCTCTTCTATGTAGATGAACAGTCTGTGTTAGGATTCCTTCAATGACTTTATTAGTAGATTCCACTTGACCATTTGCTTGTGGATGATAAGGAGTAGATGTTCTATGTCTGATTTTGTACTTCTCCATCATTTGCTCCACTAGCCTTGATGTAAATTGAGCTCCTTGATCTGTAACAATTTCCCTTGGGACACCAAAACGAGTAAAAATATCCTCAAAAAGAAAAGTAACTACAGATGATTTATTAGCAACAAGTAATGGTTTAGCTTCTACCCACTTAGTAACATAATCAGTGCAAACTAATATGTATTTCTTTTGTCTTGATGGAGGACTAATAGGTCCTACAAAATCCAAGGCCCATTTTTCAAAAGGTTCAATGTGTACCTGAGGTTGTAATGGCATCTCACCTGAAGGAGAAGGTTTCCCTACCCTTTGGTAACTGTCACACCTTTTGACATACTCTTTAGCATCTTTAAACAAAGATGGCCAATAATATCCTAAATTAAGGATCTTATAGGCTGTCCTCTTATCTGCAAAGTGTCCGCCACAAGGTTCATCATGACATGCCTTGAGAATCTCAGGCATCTCATCTTCACAACACACCTTCTAATGATCAAATCTAGACCTGTCTTGTACAACTCATTAGAAACCCATGAATATTTTGCACTATCATTAATGATTTTTCTTTTATCCCTTGCATTCATTATTGAAGGAAATTTTTCTGAAACTAAATAATTAGCAATATCAGCAAACCATGGAGTTTGAGTAGAAATTGCAAAAAGATATTCATCCGGAAATTGATCTTCAACCGGAGTGTCATCTTTGATATTTTGGAGTCTAGATAGGAAATCAGCCACTGTGTTTTGTTTTCCAGGCCTATCTAGAATAGTAATGTTGAATTCTTGTAATAGTAACAACCATCTTATAACTCTACCATTAGTGATTGATTTGTTCATTAAATATCTAATTGCAGAATGATCAGTGTGAATAAAAGTTTCATAGCCTGTTATATAGTGTCTAAATTTGTTTATGGCATGAACAACAGCTAAAAACTCTTTTTCAGTTACAGTATAGTTTAACTCTGCAGGAGTCAAATTTTTACCGATATAATAGATGGCATAGGGAATCAAATCTTTCTATCCCAATACTGCTCCTAGAGCTGTATCGGAAGCATCTGTCGAGATATGAAAAGGTAACTTCCAGTTAGGTCCCCTTAATATAGGTGCTTCAGAAATTTTTGTTTTCAGGGTTTCAAAAGCTAACTGGCAATCAGAAGTCCACTTAAATTCACAATATTTGGTGAGTAATTTGAAGAGAGGAGATGCTATTTTGGTGAAGTTTTCTATAAATCTCCGATAATACCCTGTAAATCCTAGAAAACTTCTAACATCTCTTTGACAACTTGGAATGGATAGGCTAGAAATGACTTCAACTTTTGCCTCATCAACTCTAATCCCATCCCCTGAAATGTGGTGCCCTAAAACAATACCTTCAGTAAACATCATAAAACATTTTTCATGACTAAGAGAAAGGTTTGCTTCTTGACATCTTTTTAAGACTTTTTCTAAGTTTTCTAAAGCCTCTTCAAATGTGTCCCCATAAATTGTGAAATCATCCATGTAGACCTCTACACAGTCATGTATTAGATCCGAAAAAATTCCTAATACTGCCCTTTGGAATGTTGCAGGTGCATTGCATAATCCAAATGGCAATACTCGATAGGCATAGGTACCCCAAGGACAAGTGAATGTGGTTTTATCTTGGTCTTCAAGTGCTACTTGGATTTGATTGTAACCACTAAACCCATCTAGGAATGAAAAGTGCTTTTGCCAGCTATTGTGTCTAATACTTGATCTATGAAAGGTAAGGGAAAATGGTCTTTAAGAGTAGCTTTATTCAGTTCTCGGTAGTCAACACACACCCTCCATTTTGCATTTTTCTTAGGCACAATCACCAAAGGAGAAACCCACTGACTATCTGAAATAGGATAGATGAAATTAACATTTAACAATTTTTGCAATTCTTCCTTGACAATTTCCCTAAGATTTGGTTTCATCCGTCTTTGAGGCTGTCTAATTGGTTTGCAATTTGCCTCTATATAGATGTGATGAGTACAAGTCTTGGGACTTATCCCTTTCATGTCAGTGTATTCCCATGCATATGCAGAAGAATGTCTCTGTAATACTTTGACTAACTCTTCTTGTTGAGATTTTTCTAGGTTCTTATTTATATTCAAAGTTTTGCCTGGAAAAATTTCACTTGTAGAGCTGCCAAATTTGTCCATTGAATGAAGAGACATCTGCCTAGATGACAAAAACTCAATATTGGATCCCTCTTGAAATGATTCATGTTTGTGTTCTAGAGAAGATTCAAAATTTTCTAGAGTATTCAGAATTTGATTATCTTCACTAATTTTTGAAATTGTGAAGAGTGGTTGTAAATATTCTTCATCCTCTATCCATTGAGTGTCATCTAGATCTGTAATTGTCCTAGCTGGAGGATATAAAGTGAATTTCTTTGTTGAAACACCATCAGAAATATACATATCACCGGACCTACAACTAATAAAAGCATCAGCTGTGGCCAACCAAGGTCTTCTTAATATAACAGGATGGCCTCCTAGATTACTCTTAGGAGTTAGGATCATGAAATCCACAGGGTACTCCCAAGAGTCTAGGGACACTGGTATGTCTTCTATTACCCCATCTGGCTTGATCACAGATCTATCTGCTAATTGTAACAGTGTGGGTGTAAATAGAAGATTAGGAAGTTTCAGTTTGTCCATGATTTGTCTACTCATGATGTTTATTGCTGCTCCTAAATCAATGAGTGTGTTTTGAATTTCAATTCCGTTGATGTGAATTTTGACAACTGGATTTCCTGGGTCAAGATACTTTGGAATAGCAATCTTTCCCATCATAATGTCTGCTATTTGTCCTACCAGTTGAATTTTCTTGGTTTCTCTTATTCTTTTTCTTGTTGTCTTCATACTCAACTCCTTTATTGTTTTGGCTAAAATTGGGATTTCCTTAATGGCTTGCAATAATGGAATTTTAATGCAAACATTTTTCAATTCATCTAAGAAATCATAATTAGGCACCATGATCTTTTTTTCTACACCTCTATCAATTTGTAATCTTTCCGGAAAGGGAGGTATAGAAGTAGATGTGGAAGGTTGCTCTAATACAGGAGTTGGATTTATTGGATCTTTTTGTTTTAGTTTTTCAATGTTTTGATCTTGAAAGGATGTGTCTTCCTCAAGACTTTTATTAACCCGTAGGGAGTCTTCCTCAGAATTATCTTGTTCTTGTATGATCACAGAAGGTTTCCTCTTCTCAAGTATCCTTCCAGACCGAAGTTGAACATCACTAAGGTCTAGAGGAGTAATTAAATAAGTTGGAAATTGTTGACCTTCTATCATATATGTATTATGAGGATTCTTATTATTGGGGTTTGGTATGGGCTCAGCTGGAAATTGATTGGATTTTTGAGGGAATGGTAATGGAAGTGGTTGATTTTGATGTGGTTGGTTCTGATGATGTTGTTGAGGATTTTGTTGAAAGTTTTGTTGAAGATTTTGAGGAAAATTTTGTTGAGGATTTTGAGGATAAAAATGTGGATATGGTGGATAGGATGGTGGATACTGATAGTATGGAGAGTATCTTCCATAGGGACTTTGTGTTCCTTGTGCCCAAGGTTGAGATTGATTTTGACATTGGGGCCAAGGTTGCTGCCAAGAATTCCAAGGTGGAGGTTGATTATACATTTGATCATGGAATCCTTGTGTCTGAGGTCCCTGCCAAGGTCTTCTAGATACAAAGTTAAGAGACTCTGTGAAATCTGTAGGAGTTTCTTCTTGAAAAACAGCCTTGAGACCAGGAAGAGAAGGACAATTCTTGGTCTCATGCTTCTCAGAACAAATGACACAGGTTTCTACAACTTTTCTATCCAAAGGACACTCTCTTAGGGCATGTTTCTTTCTACATTTAGGACAAAAGATTGCCAAGGCATCAGATTCAGCCTTTTGCTTGTTTTGTATCTTGAGGGTGTCTATTTGTTCACTAAGACTCCCTAAGATGTCAAACTTAAAATCATCAAGCATGTGTCCAATTTCTGATCTACTTACTGTCCCAGAAGCAGATTTACTTGCCCTTGCAAGAGCAGGATCTCTTGGACCTTTGACAATTTTGGATTTCCCTCTTGAAAGGTTGATACATAACTCAGATATTTCAGGTAATGTGAGTTGTGATATATCCCCTTTTCCCATCATGTTAAGAATATCCAACCATTCATCCCTAATTGTTTTCAACAAAAGAGCTTTTAAGGTGTCTTGATCTAGATTTTCCATTTTTGCCCTTTTTATGTTGTAATGAAATCTTTCCAACAAATCTTCCAAATTTTCATCTTCTTTTTGTAACATCTTGAAAACTTCTTCCTTATGATTAACCGGCATACAATAATCCAAGTATCTCTCTAGAAATGCTTGTTTCATGTCTTCCCATGTTCTAATAGAGCTACTGATTAGGCTCATAAACCACTTCAATGGTGCTCCCTTCAAAGTTGAAGGATTTCAGTTTTTGAGCATCTTGTGGGTAGTCATAAGTCCTACACAGCACTTCAAATTCGAATAAGAAAGTTTCAGGATCTTCAGTTTTAAGTCCATAGAAGTTTGGAAGGACAGAGGGTGAAATGTTTTTCATGGTTGTATTGGTTTCTTTATCAAGTATAGGGAACCCAAAAGAGCTTCCTATTCTACCTCTTCCTCCATCTGCACCTCTACCTCCTTCTCCTCTTCCTCCTTCTCCTCTACCTCTACCTCTACCTCCAAATAATGTGTGTTCTCCATTAAAAACTCCTCCTCCTCCTTCTTCTGCCATGGTTGACTCTCCTGTGGAAGTGGAAAGGTTTGTGTTCCTAACAGGAGTTTTTAGATCTTCTTCTATGGCAGGTTCAGTGGATGAAGTGGAAGGTTTCTCTAATGAAATAGGTGACCTTAGATTTTCTAGAAGTCCAGGATCAGAAGAGGATGGAATATGGGTTTGAGTTGAAGGTGTACTAGCTATGGATCTAGATGAAACAAGTGGTGTTCTAGAAATCAAACTTCTGCCTCTGCTGCTTATAAATCTTCCCCTTGAATCTCTCTCCCTACGCATAAAATTGTTTTTGGATGCTAAGAAAAAAAGGTTACCTAGTTTTCACTTCCCCGGCAACGGCGCCAAAATGTTTGGTCTCAATCTAGTCTCCTAAACTGAGCTCATTTAATTGTCAACCAAGATTTGTAAACTGCTGAAGTGAAGTGTACTGTATGTACCTAGGTGTTTGTTTCCTAATGCGTTGTGTGTAGTGTTTTGTGATGTTTTTGGTCTTTTTTGATGATTTATGATGTTTTTGGTCTTTTTGTGGTTTTATGTTTACAAGGAAAATGCCTAGAAAGCTGATGAAAATGAGTTAATGATTAAAAACAGAGTGGGTCCTAATTGATGGTTAGAAAATGGCAAATGCAATTGGAAACAATGAAGCTAAATCTAAACTATAACTAAAATAAAAACAAAAGCTTGATAATGACTCTTAAGCAAATGATTCAAAACACAAACTAAACTTAAGGGGTGATCACTAAGTATGCAAATTCTCTAAATAAACAGTGAAACAACTAACTTACAATGATGCAATACTTCGTCCTTGATTAGAGATTTGAAACATATTTAGAGGAAAACATTGTTATCATCATAAGATCTTCTATTCTAGAACTAGTTCCTATCTCTATTCTGCAATTTAATTGAATTTCACAAAACCTTTACTCAAAAGTTATTGATTTCTTTTCAAAGTAGGCTTTTGAGGGAGGACTCTGTTTATGAAATGATAAGGAAATTGCAGAGATACTTCAGGCCTTATAGTGATGTTGTCTTCTGTTCATATGGCTATGGATCATTTGTAGATTTTAGAACAAGAAGATGTTTGTGAATAATGAAGGCTGTCTTGTTAATCCTAACAACTGAAGTAATCTGTTGTGCAGTGGATGGTAATCTGAATGTGGAGTGCAAGTGCAATGAGTTAATCTAAGAATGAACTTATGATGTCACTAATCTAAAACAATGCTAAACTACAAGTCATTATCAAACCCAAAATAAACTAACTGAATCATGAATTAAGTGCAATGAAACTCCGGAGTATCCTAACTATGCTATCATGCATTATTCTATGAAGTTACACAATCTGTTTGTCCATCATTAGTGATATTTTGGAAGAATTCCTTCTTTTGGAAGAGCTAGAACAATTCTGACTGTGTAATTGAGTGCAATTGTAAGCAAATAGACTGAAAGCAAATGAAAAACTAAGATATCATATCCATATCCTACTCGTCATTATGATGTCTTGGGCAAGCGTTTAAGAGAAAGAACAGAGATGATACTTAGTACAAACACACAACTAAATCATTCATTATCACAGTCATGTCTTGAACTTCTTAAGAATTTCTTGGAAGAGTTTCTTCTTGTGGAAGAGTGATTAGAACAAGTGTAACTGTGATAGTGAACAACAAAAACTACAACTAAATCCTACAGTACTATAGCCATTCATCATTCATCATTATAATCTTTTGGAAGAATTTCTTCTTGTGGAAGAGTTAGAATGAATATAACTACAGTAGCTAATTAAAAACACTTATGAATTCAACTCTTAATCCTACAATACTATAGTCATTTCCCATTCATCATTATAGTCTTTTGGAAGAGCTTCTTCTTGTGGAAGAATTCGAATGAGTACAACTACAGTAGCTAATTAAAACAACTATTAATTCAAATGCAAAACGTAAAGGCAGCTAGAAGACTTATCTAATTTACGCAAAATAAATCCGTGCAAGAGGCAGGGGCCCTCTACCACCTGACGGAATTCAACTCCAAATTAAATCACGCTTTCAAAACAACACGATCTGCTCCATTAAAGATGAAATAGTTTGAACATAACACTCTGCGTCTTCAGGAATGTAGCACAGAGTTTAAACAAAATCTAGCATCAAATCTAACATAAAATCTCTAACATAGCTCTCGGTCTCCCAAGTGTTTATAAAGAAAATGCACATAACAATACTTGCAACAATTCAGGAACGCTGTCTTTCCTTGTTGGAATCACGTTAGGACTCTTTGAAGTGGCTGCGTGAAGAGGAAAAGACATCTGGACTGAGACAGTCCTAATAGAAGTCTTCCTTCCTAAATGTGTTCCCACGTTCAAAACCATACCCAGAATTTGTTTCTTCCTCCATGATGAGCAACGAACCATGTAGACATGATGTGGATCACGCCCATATGCGGTTTTTCTCAAGAGGCCACCTGGAACATACTCAAATGTGAAGGCAGCTGCATAATCGCCGGTTAGCTACGGAATGTCTGCATTCTGCAGCTAGTTCCGGTCAAAATGCTTTACAATGGCAAAAATCACAAAATTTAGCAAGTCAGTCATATAAATCATTCTAGAAGTAATTTTAACTATATTCATTGATCAATTGGGTCTAGGATAGCAATGGACAAGGGAAAAATGAGGTAAAATGAGGTGAAGGGAAGCACAATTTTGAGGCTCAACAATAAGTCCTACAAAAAACAAAAAATTCAAACATGAAGGTGTCAGGGTCTTCAAAGGTTAGTCATGATTGAAATGTGGATGGGAAAAAGACTTATATTCTTCATTATGGCCTTCCCGTTGGTTTCTCAGATAGGAAAAATATCATTCTATATATTTTCAACCATGGTGTGGGTATGCAAGGTGGGCTCTTCTTCTCATATGGGTTCCTCAAAATTTTTAGGTTCCTCACCTAAAGGGTTTTATAACTCCCCTTCATTTAGAGAGAGGATTTCACAGTCACCAAGAAATAATGATGGTTGGATGCTTGAATGGGCGGGGGTTTTTGGTAGAAATTTCCCTTGACTATCCCTACTCCCACGAGGCCTGAAATAACTAAATATTTTTTTTTTAAGCTTTCAAACCAATAGTAATGATGCAAAACATAAAGAAAAAAACAAGCAACTTCTAACTAGAAATAACACCTACTTGTAAATCTCCTTAAAAACGGTGCCAAAAAGTGATGGGACCTGGTATTGCATCAAGGATGTTTCAACTCCCAAGGTTCTCAACTTAAATTATCAACCCGAGTTTCGTACAAAATTAGAGGTGATATTGCTATATGCACAATAGGTAAAGTTATACTCATGTCACCCTCAGTCATTAGATCATATCAACACAAGAAAATACCAATCCTTCATATAATCTACAAAGATAATTTTTGTGGAAAGGCAAGAAAAAATGCCCTAATTTGCAAGGAAAGGAGCATTAGCCTAATTGCAGAAATGAAAGCACCATTCATTAAATGTAGATGCTACTTGTAACTGCAGGAAAGGAAAAGGATACACTAGTTGTAGAAATAAAGAATGCTATTCTATGTGAAAACTAATAAAATCAATGTTCTACTTACATGAATCGTTAATATGATTGTAAATTTCTTCAGAAGAAGAAATTCAATCTACAACACATAGCTAAGGAATTAAAAAAAAACTAAGTCTAATCTACTTGTTGTTTTATATTTGTAGTGGGGGAAGGATAGGTTTGGAGTGGTTATGGAGTCGCCTTAATCATGGAATCAAAATCTGGGGGTCATCATTCAACTTCAACATGAAAAATTCAAGGTCCTAGGGAAAATCTGGCTAAATCTGGATAGTGCTACAGGAATCCTACAAAGTGTTACATGAAGCTTGGTTTTGCTAGAGGAGTGACATGTTTTTCTACTGGAGTGGGTATGAGAGCTTTCTCAGAGAAAACATGCTGGTTTGAAGGTATATGGATGTGGATGAGGGTGGATGAAGGATGTGTGAGGCATTTTTCCAAGATTAGAACCCCTTAGAGGCCTATCTTTCACAAAAGATCATGCCCACGGTGTCCTTCATTAACCTTGAAAAGATGATTTTGGTGGCAAAGATTGAGAACAGTATGAGGAGTACGCAAGGAAGATGGAATTGTCTAGGTAGATATGGATGAGCGTTCCAACTCCTACAAGTCAATGGAAAGCTCTGAAAATTAGCAATCAAAAGCACACATCAATATTGTAGTAAAATTAATCAAAGTGGAAAGGATGAGTTGTTTATTTCTTCAAGATCTATTATATCATGCATCTAATCTATTTTCCAAATCATGTTGTTAGCTTCTAAAGTGCAGAAACCAAGCATGAAAATAATTTCAATCCAGAACCTAGAAATTTCTAAGAAATCATGAACACATATTTCTGGTTTTTTTTTGTAAATTCCTCAACCACACTTCCCACAAGAGAGGCAGTGATCAAACCTGCAACTACAATTTTTGCAATATAATTCCTACTTAAAAAAGGAAAGAAATAAAATGAATTGAACAAGAACAAGGAAATAATACATGAGAGGAGCTAAATCCTCTGTGTTGGGCCCTAACCCAAGGGTTTCAACCCTCTGAATCTAACTCAAATGGAAACCAATAAGAGATCTTTCATTAACAGAAAATCAATTTCCAATACATAATATTAGAATGAAGATAACAATATCAAGTGCTCAACCTATAGTAATTCTTTCTATATCTCAGAATTTTAATCCTAATAAGCCCTTAAGCCTATTTATTTATACAAAAAGTGACTGAGGGGAAGCTCCCTTGAGAGGAGGACTACTTGCCTCCAAAATATTGAAATTGGTGGATCTAGTTCTCATAGATCTCCACATGCACTTCAGTTCCTCAACTGTTGGTGGATTTCGAGTTATTGGTGAGGAATATTTGGACTCATTTCAAGTCGGAGAGTTATTGCAATGGACAAGCCTCATATATTGTATTTAGATGCCTCCAATGAGCCCTTTCATAGTAAATGTTTCCACAAGTGTTTCTCTTGCCTACATATTAACCAGATTAAGCCATGAAATATGACATGCACCCTTTAGTATCCCTACTAAGCATATTATGGCTAAAAAATATAAATTAATGTGAGAAAAAGAGAGTTTTAGGGCTGGAGGATAACATAATGGGCCTCAAAATATACCTATTGATGGGACCCGTCACTTCTCATCCAAAGGGAGTTTTTGAGAGTGGGATATACCTTTGGAAAGGTATCGACAATACCTATGAAACCATTTTATTTATATAATATGTAGGATATCATAATATTGTCAAAATCTAAATAAAATTCAATCTCCCTTTAATCATTTAATGAGGGTATGTAAGGTTTCAATCTGTCATATTACTGCCTTTTCCTCATGAGTGATACGACTATTATCTTATAAATTACCTTTGAAATCAATGACATTGTTTTATCATCAATGAAAACACTATGTGCAACAATCTCCCATGTTTTCATTGATGGAAACACTATCAAACATCGATGGTCATTGATGGAAATGGGCCAAACTTCCCTTTTCATGTTGTTGGGAACTACTAATAAATATGCAGGATTGTATCATCAATTTCTGCAATCTCTCCCCCTTTCACAATAATGGAAAATGGTTATGGCTATCTAAGATTTGCATGAGCATGCTGCCAATGCTTCCTAAACTGTTCCTATTTTTTTATGATCTTGTGGACTTGAAAAAATATCCCCCTGAGACCATACTTCCTTTCTAATAGTAATTCATGAAATCATGCTGCCATTATGTGAATAAAAAAAAGTCTCCTCCTCAGATCATGCTAGCATCAAATTTATGTGATTTCCTATGTTATCTAATTGTTGCAAATATGATAGAATCTCCCCTTAAGACCACACTTCCTTCATTGGTAAGTACATGCCATGTATGCATTCCCTAATTTCCATTGATTTATCATGTGGATCTTATGTTTCCTTCACACGTAAGATATTTCCAATGCTCTCTATATGTTTTTTAAATTTCCCGTGGAACTATGGATGCGATGAAGTCTCCCCTTTTCTTACGACAAAGATGTTTCATTCTTTCTTTCTTTCCTCTAATCTACCTGCTCAATGTGTGTCAGTCTTTCCTGAAATGTTTTTATCATAGTATTCCTCTGTCAATCTTCCTAGTTGATTGAAATTTATGATATATTCTCTCCTTTGTTCATGCTTTCTATTATACTGTTGCATCATCCATTATGTTTCAAATATTCTTATATATTATGTCAAATGATCAACACCCTAGCAACACTTTTTTCTCTTTTAATAATAACTACTTCCATGGACATTATCATCCTGCCTTCTTTTCTTCGTCATACTTTCATCATTTTACATCATCCATGCTTATTAGAAATTAAATTTAGGAGCATTTTGTTACAATTGCAACCTTTGAAATCCTTCACCAAAGAATTCATGTCATGACAATATTAGAACATGGAACTTCTTTATTAGGAAAAACTTTAAATAGAGAAATCATTTTTTCTGCCTTAAGGCACATAACATGATAAAAAACTCATATCAGAGCCTTGAATACTCAAGGAAGGTTTACTTTCTGGCTCAACCAATTTTTTCTCCAAACTTTAGTGTGAATTTCTCCTTTCTTTGTATAGCTCTTTCCTTCCCTAGTTTTCTTAGGGAACTTCATGTTGCATTCTCATGCAATGTGACCAATATTGTGACATCTAAAGCATATTGTATAATACAAGAATGGAGGATAAATTGAAATGAAATTTATTATATTGAATCCATATGAATACAATATATCTGCAAAATTACTTCTAGAATATTGGTAACCATCTGTATCATAGGATTTACAATCACTAGCCTTATGCCCAAAATTTGTACATAAAAAGCAATAGCTAGGAAATGAAATTTGATACTAGGATATGAAAGATTCCTTAAAATATCTTCTAAAGATATTCTATCTTTGAGGGTGATTAAACCTTTGATGATTCTGATTCTTCATTACATTACTACCTTCTTCCCGATGAGGCTTCTAGGGAACATGAACAACATTTACAATATGGCCTTCTTCATCTTTTTCTTTGAACGTTTCTTCAACTTTAAACTTTGGAGTCCTGGAGAAAGAGTCTTCTTTGTAAGGAAAATTACCTATATAAACAATACTTGGTTTCTTACTTGGAAGTTTCTATAGGGTAATATGCTTGGGTGGTGGTTATTGGGTATCCCTCTCACGGCTTTCTGGTGCTCGAGGCAGACTGTAAGATTAGCTGTAAAGTTCCAAAGGTAATGCATGCGTGTTCATACTAATATATAACTGACAAAGCAAGAGTTAGAATGATTACCTCTTTATGGATGATAGATCCTATGGAGAAAACCAAGCGGCGGAGTAGAATTCCTTCTTCACTAGCTCCAAATCCATATCTTGCAACCAATAAAAACACCCGTGTAATATTCACAACAGTATAGATTTCTATCAATTAAAATAACATACAAAAACATTAAACAATGCAGATCTAAGACACTCATATCATGCTACATAGACGATTGAACAAAAATTGTGACATTGATGCATCGAGTGGACAAAACATATACAGTTCTATTGATTTATGAAAAGGAGGATTACAACCGTCAGTTGCGCCAAGCCCTCCTCAATATTCCAATTCCTCTCTCTCTTTCTCTATCTCCGAGTGTGATGATGCTCAAGGCAGAGAGTCCTTAATGAACTTCGCTGATCTTCAAGCCTCACACTACAACAATGAAATTCTACTCCACATATAATCAAACCTTCGACCATAGACCAAGAGCCAACAACTCCAATTTATAGGAGATGGAGAGGAAAAACCTTGCCAAATCTTTCAACCAGTTCAAATCGAGAAAGATCTAGATGTTTCCTCACTTTTCTTTGCTTTTGCCTTCTAGATGAGTTTAGTTTTTTTTTGCAATGCCTAATAAAAGGTTTGTGCTCTTTAGTTTCTATTTTGAATTGACCATTTCTGAGAAAAAGTTGGAAATTCCAGTCATTTTTCCGCAATATATTTCCCTTTTCACATTCAAACACAGATAACACTACCCCTTGGGCAAGATAGAGTGTTACCCTAGGCATTAACTCTCCCTTTGCATGGCTCAGGTGCATTATAACTCTACCTAGCTGTTTGTGGGGTGCGTTACCTTGGAAAAAATGGGTCTTTTCTAGGTCATTTTATTCTTTCCATGTTACTTTCTCCTCTGAGCTCATGAGGAGGTCATTTGTCCTATAACAGATGCTCCTTAAAGTGTGAGGTTAGAGGTGAAGACGATGGCTGAAATAATTTATAATAAGTGTAGTAGAACGAGAGGATTTGGAGGACTGAGGAAAACATGAAACAACAACATATGTCAGAAAATATAGTATCTGTCTTGAGTTAGGCATTCCCTTGCTTAGTAGCTAATAAAAATGATTTCTCTAGAACAGAGATATGAACTGTGTGTCCACCGATAACCACAATGTGGAAGCGTCTATCATAATAGGATCAAACTGATAATCTATCTCCGAAAACAATATCGAAACTTGGGAGAGGGAACACAATTTTAATGGTGTAAGCCTCAACCTAAGGTATTGGTTATCGCTTCACTAAACTACATATTTATGCACATGTGAATAAATGAATTGTAGTCGAACATGTGGGAAATCGTCAAATTACCAGTAAATAACAAAATCTGTTAACAGACGCGAGGGAAACCACCAATAAGGATGATGGGCCACAAGATGCATATTACAATCTAGCAAGTGTGAATAAAAGGAGTTGATGTCGAACACTCGTAGAATCATTTGATTGGGATCCAATAATGAGAACCCCAACCAAACACAAGGTCACCTGCCACTGATGTCTACAAGTACCCGGGTACTGACGTGTTTCTGGATCAAATTCCTAGATAAGATGTTGAAGTCGATAGGAAGAGATCTGTCGAAAGGTAGGCACTGAGGTGTCCTAAATTAGTCGATACGAAATGGGAAAAGATGATTTTGTTTATGGAAATAGTCAAGAGCAAATGGGAATAATTGGCGAAAAATAATTTCTAGTATATGATGGCTTAGAAGATACAAGGCGCAGTAGATAATGAGATCTTCTTGAATAATAGAAGGTACTGTAATAGGGTACCAGGCAGCTTAGGCTTAATGAACACCAAAGAGTGTTAGGATTCACCAATGAAGGAACATTGCCATACAAAGGCTAAACTCATAGATGGTAGGGTTTGGCTAAATGCGAGTGAGTTTTTTGGGAAGTGCCATGTTCAAGATTTTGTGCTGCCAAATTGACCTTTAAAATATAACAGAATACGTATCCACTTTGTCCAAATTTTTCCCCGTCTGATTAAGTTTAACGAGTCCAGACAGGTAAACTTTGTGATATTTTCATATTTAGAGAGTCTCAAAAACATCGTAAAAGAAAAATCCAGGGGGTACCTTTTTCATGTTTGATAACCGGGCATGACGAAGGGAGAATAGTAAGCCCAAAACAATTCATTTTCCGTGATTTAGTCCATTGAATCTGGAAAAAGTGAGAAACCTATGTTCAATGGACATCTGCCTCATTTTGTTATGAGTACAGGGAGACGGAGTAAACTCAATGTTCTTCGTGAAATTTTAACGAGACCGATGAAGAAAAGCTTGATGATTTCCATGAATTTTTTATGAGTCCCACGGAGAAAAACTCAATTAATTTTTCTGTTTAATGAGATAGAAAAATATAGAAAAGAATGGCTCTTATTTCTTCATTGTAGTAGTTTAACGAGCCCGACAAAGGCAACTCGGGTTTTTTTTCTCAGTTTTACGAGCTATAAAAAGTCCCTAAAAGGAAAGCTCGTTGCTTCTTCGTGTAAGTTTAACGAGTCCGAAGAAGAGAACTCAAGCTTTTTCAGTTTAACGAGTGAGAAAAATACCATAAAAGGAATGCTCATTGCTTCTTCATGTAATTTTAACGAGCCCAAAGAAAAGGACTCGAGGTTTTTTATTTTAACGACTGAGAAAAATACCATAGAAAGAATGCTCGATGCTTCTTCATGTAAGTTTAACGAGCCCGAAGAAGAGTACTCGAGGTTTTTTGGTTTAACGAGCAAGAAAGATACCATAAACAGAATGCTCGATGCTTCTTCATGTAAGTTTAACGAGCCCGAAGACGAGAAATCGAGGTTTTTCGGTTTATCGAGTGAGAAAAATACCATAAAAATAATGCTCAAAATTTCTTGATCTCTTTCTCATCAACAGAAGGATCTATGTCAGGAATTTTCTCGTAAGACCAAGTAAAGACATCGTGGAATTCCTTAAAAAGGGATGTGAAGCGTGCAATTTTCTATGGATTGCAATCAGCTCCAATCTAAATGTTTTACACGATACCCGTTTTGACCGAGATATCTAAGAGCAGAGTCTTGGAAATATTTCCCATGTTCCCTTCTGTATCAGGAGTTTGAACAATCGTGTAAGCAGAGGGAACGATCTCAAGTGGGTCAAAAGATGGGTTTTGAATAGTGATCGCGTCCAAATCAAACATTGAAGTGCAATGATGGAACTCTCCCCAAGGTCGTTCTTCTAGAGACATGATCTCTCGAATAGCTTTGTCTGTAGGTAGGATTTCATCGAGGAGACCCTTAGAAAGAACCGTGATGGGCGAGAGGGTGGTACCATTGGTTGAAACCAAATAAGTGGAGGGTTTAGATGCTATTTGGATGGCTTGATAAGCCAACTTAGCTGGTGATAACGGCATTTGATATCCCTAGGAATCAATGTCTGAAGGTGCCGGTAGGATCCATGGATCGATAGAGCCATTCGAAATGGTGGATATAATTGCAATTGTATGTGGAACCTCAGGTGGCAGGAGAGGAAATCAACCCATCAGGAAATATGCCTTCAGAATACCGGTACTGATGCTGATGTACAAGTTAGGAACACCTCCTACTAGGGGTACAATGCTACTTGGTAACGTGGAATAATCGTGGGTGCAAAAGGATAACTAATCCACTATGACTATTTTCCCATCCAACGGAAAGAGGATGAGATGGAAGACCGAATAGACAATGGCAGTCATTGCGTAAGACCAACTGCGACCCAACAACAAATTATAGTCGAGATGACAATCTATGACTTCTATGTACACCGTTATCATTTTACCACTAAGTGAACTGGGAAAGCTAGCAAGGTATCCTTTTGGGAGGAAAGTGTGGCCATCGAAAGGTTTAAGGGAATTCGAAAACAAAGAAAAATTAGGAGAACCCAAAGCGAGCCAACATGCAGTTGACATACCGTAGGTCAAAGCACCTTCGTCTATGACATTGTGATGGATTGGTCTCCCTTTCAACACAACTTGTACCTAGAATTAAATTTGGTGTGAGAGGCAAGGTTTAGATTTCTCCATGTCGAAGATGGCTAGCATAGAATACTGGCGGTCGATTCCACCAATGGTCGAAAGAAGAGCTTTCCTTTGCACTAGGAAAGTTTTCAATACTTTGAGTGAAGACATAGTTGACAGTGCTTGCACCAAATATTCTACACTATTGTAGTTTTGGGCAGCACGTGGAGAGTTGTTATGAGTTGTGCATCTAAATGTCCCTTTGGGGGGATGAATCGCGGGGTCAACAATAGGCCTTTCAATATGCAAATTGTTGGGCGATAGTGGATTCGAACTTGTACTAGGTTCCTGAGCATCAATGATAGGATTTCCATAGAGTTTGGCTCATGTTTGGAGTTCAAAAATTTCTACGCTCTAAATGGCGGATGATCCTTCACCGGAAGGATGGGTACCACTGTTTCCCCTTTGCGGGGGTTGTGGTGGGTTGGAAACCATGTGTTGCTGTTGCTGCTATGTATTAGGGAAGGGATTATGAAGAACGTAAGGTTTCCTCCTAGAGTCCTTGTTTGTGATAAAATCTGTGCATTCTTGCAGCTGAGGACATTTGCATGTCAAGTGGTCCTCCACATAGATTCTGCAAGGACATTTCATGGGTTTCTCCTTTCCTTTTTTGTTCTTAGTAGCGTTTTTCTGATTGAGATTATTCTGAGTATCAGAATGCTCTTCAGAAGAGTAGGTATATTTCTTATTCTTCTTGTTCTTACCGATAGGTTTTTGTGTAAACTGCACAGAATTTACCTCAACGGTAGGAAGAGTAGTCGATTTGTTAGGGGCGGTGGTAGCCGAAGATGGCTAGGAGGTTTGCCCACTAAGATGTTTTATGGCTATGTCAGATAATGCACCAACGAGGCCGTCGGCGTGCGCTTCGAGTTTTTGAGTAGTGGGAGGATTCAGATTGCGAGGGGCATGGGGGAGTAAATCATATAGTGTGCCAGATTGCAAATAGATCAGATCTAAATTCTATCCACGACAGATGGATTGGTCTTCCGTGACCGCACCAGACAAGAAAATGACCTTAGCTAGGGGTGGTAAGAGCGACTTACAAAACCAGTTGGATAAGAGATGATTCAGGATTGGTGCTTTGACGAGCCTCCTCCTACGTCTCCATTCATGAATGTGATCGAAGATGTGGGTGGCAGTTTCTTGGGGCAACGAGGTTAAAATTTCCATGCTGGTTTCGTATCTAATAGGTAATTGGAAGTTTTGAAGAAATTTTGTAGCTAAGGCGCCAAAAGTGTTGACGGACCCACGTGGTAACTCAATGTACCATTTGGCAGCATTGCCTATGAGAGTTAGGAGAAAATTCGAAGTCGGATACTATCATCCACCATGGAGTTAGAAACAGACCATAGATGAAATGTGGTGACGTGTGTAGCCGGATCGTCCCCTTGTTTCCTGTCGAATTTAGGGATGTCAGACGGAATCTTGTGTGGTACTGGAGGCCAAAATGGGTTGTGGTTGATGGGATCATTGGTCAGTTGTAGATTTCAGGGATGTCTAGAGCTGCCAAAAATCGAAATTGTGTGTTTGCCCTCGTATCTAGCCAAGGAAGTATTGGCTGACCATTCAGACCATAGGGTCCGCCCATCAATGTGTTACCAATGGAATAATTAGGACTTTGTTGATAAAATTTCCCTGTGGGTGGGGGCATAGGGGTGTATGATTGCTGTCCGTATGGTACGTTGTACTGAGGGGCGAATTGTTGGTTGTCCCCAGTGTAAAAGTTACCCCCTTGACCAAATTGACCTTGGGGTTGGTTGTCCCATATGGACGTGATAGAGTTAGCCAAATTCATACTACTATTCACATAGTTAAGCATCGTCATAGACCCTATACCGGAAGTTTGACCACTCAAAGGAACAATGTTAAAAATAGGGTGTCCTACTTGTCCTAATGATTATAGGGGTACTGAAGTGCCCCCCAGCATATATGTGTTGGTGACACTTCCCCTTGGCATGGTTTCCAAGGGGTTTGAACTCAGTAAGGTGTTTCTAAAAGGAATCTAAGTAGCCCCACTAGCGGAGCGGAAACCGTGGGTCCCGACGCAGTCACAATAGGAGCAGATCCCGAAGGGTTCAGAGGTTCGCTGACAATTGTGGTGACCAGATTGCTGGGACTGGGTATAGCTTGGTTACTGGGGTTGCCAATCATTGGCGTAGAACTGACAAAAAACAAGGAAGATGGTGGTGTACCAGAGTTGGTTACCATCATCATCGACCCCATGGGCGCCAGTTGTGAAATGGATGTTGGTGCAACTGAAGACATATCTTGGCCTGGTGTAACCTGAACTAAAAATTACCCTGACAGGTCAGTTAGAGGAGGATTGTAAGGAGGTACGACTCCTTCCATAAAAGGATCCTCCGGAAACTTCGTATGATACATGGCTATGTGAAAATCAGGGGTTGTCACTGGAGACTTCTCTCCCAAAGAAGGAACTGGCTCACTGAGACTTGACTCCTCCTTCGGTGTCAACGGAGGGAGACCTCATTGTCATCAAGACAGACAAAGAGGGTCAAAGGATGCCACGGTGACCTGTTTAATTTTTTCAAATTTTAATTATTTGTGATGTATTATAAAGTCTCAATGATAGTAGCTACACACCTCAAAAATAAAAAAGGAAAAAGGACTTCTAAAATCAATCAACAAGCAGCCAGAATAGGGTGGCCCCATCTGAGTACTATCGTTTGCTGGAGATGAAACCTAGTATCACAATAGCATACAGAGAGGGTTGGTCATAAATACAGTTATGGTTACTCTATATCTTCGTCCAAACCTCAGAAAATAGGTGTAAGCACTCTCGTGAAGATGATTACCCTCCCAAAGACCGAAGACATAGTAGGTACGTCTGTTTTAGGTACTAGGGAAACCCACTCCAGTCACCTCATGTAAGTCCCTAAAAAGTCTGGAAACTAAATATACCTCAAATCATAGACATCATCAGGGGGATCATGGTCGTAGATAGCATGCTATATGGGAAAAACACCTAGATCTCCAATCTAGTTTCGACATCCCCGAAGGGAACCCCAATATATAGCATGCCCACTGAATGCACTCAAAGGTGGGCTACCTTCTCATGTACCCTGGTGTTGTATCGAGCTTAACTCTGGTGGTAGTGGAGTGGTCTCAATAATATGAATGCAGTAGAATTTCACTTTTTAATGACTCTAGTTTCAAGTTGTGAGATCTTTGGTGATTTTCTCACTTCTCCTACCCGAAGATCCTAGCCTGAACTATTGTTGGTGTGAGCTCAGAAAAAATTATATGATTAATTTTATTATCACTTGATTCTTAGTGTACTTGATTATTAGTCTTGCAGAGGGGGAGTGGATGTATGAAATGTGATGAGACTCTGACTCAAAAATCATGCAGAAACATGCTCTAAATATTCAATTCAATGAAGAGTTTATTATACAGGGAGAGATTCTTTCAACATCCATGCACCAAACATTCAAATAACACAGTTCAAATTTAAAGATTAAGACATCTATATATCTTCTCTTAACAACTTTTTAACCATTTTTTTTTCAGAATTAATTCAATTAAGTTCAGAAAACTTAAAAAAAAAAATTCTTCTTCAAAAGGTAGATGCTGCTAACATTAAATTTTTAAACAAGAACTAAACACAAAAATGCTAACTAGTAATCAAGCACAAGGATCCAACAAAAGAAGCTAATCTGGTAGCCAATAACTCCATAGCCAAAGGGAAACACAATAGGGGTGTAAACAACAGATTTTGGCTAGGTAACGCAGGCAAGCAGAGGCTACAGAGTGTTAATGATGAGACTAATGCACTGTATCAGAGCATAAGCAGCGTTATAAGCAATGAAACACTCTCAGAGGGAGTGTTACTCAAGGTAAATTTGTACAGATGGCTAAGCAGGGTTTAATATGGACTCTGTGAGCTTTTGAGATGATTACTAAGAATATAAATTGGTTGGAAGGATATGTGAACAGAGAAAAAGAGGTAAAGTCATAGGAACAACATAGGAACAACCCAGAAACTTGGGGTTTATTCCCCATCGGAGTCGCCATTTCTGCTATAGGGTAATATGCTTGGGTGGTGGTTATTGGGTATCTCGCTCAGGGCTTTCCGGTGCCCGAGGAATACTGTAATATTAGCTGTAAAGTTTGAAAGGTACTGCATGCGTGTTCATACTAATATATAATTGAAAAAGCAAGAGTTAGAATGAATACCTCTTTGTGGACGGAAGATCCTACGGAGAACACCAAGCAGCGGAGTAGAAGTTCTTCTTCATCGGCTCCAAATCTAGATCTTGAAACCAATCAAAGCACCTGTGTAATATTCACAACAATATAGCTTTCTATAAATTAAACTAGCATATAAAAAACATTAAAGAATGCAGATCTAAGCCACTCATATCATGCTACATAGATGGTTGAAAAAAAATTGTGACATTGATGCATTGAGTGGACAAAACATATACATTCTATTGATTTATGAAAAGGAGGATTACAATTGTCAGTTTCACCAAGCCCTCCTCAATCTTCCAATTCCTCTCTCTTTTTCTCTATCTCTGAGTGTGATGATGCTCAAGGCAGAAATTCCTCAATGAAATCCGTTGATCTTGAATCCTCACACTACAACAATGAAATTCTACTCCACATATAATCAAACCTTCGACCATACTACCAAGAGCCCACAACTCCAATTTATAAGAGATGGAGAGGAAAAACCTTGCCAACTCTTTCAACCAATTCAAATCGGGAAAGATCTAGACGTGTCCTCGCTTTTATTTTCTTTTTCCTTCCATAGGAGTTCATTTGTTTTGGAAATTCCTAACAAAAGGTTTGTGCCGTTTAGTTTCTATTTTGAACTAACTCTTTATGATAAAAAGCTAGAAATTCCAGTCAATTTTCTGCAAGATATTTCCCTTTTCACATTCAAACACGGATAACGTTTCCCCCTAGGAAAGACAGAGTGTTACCCTAGGCATTAACACTCCCTTTACATGGCTTAGGTGCATTATAAGTCTACCTAGCTATTTCTGGGGTGCGTTACATTGGCAAAAATGGGTCTTGTCTAGGTCATTTTCTTCCTTCCATGTTACCTTCTCCTCTGATATGATGAGGAGATCATTTTTCCTGTAACAGAAGTATATAACAACTAAGAATGTTATCCAAAACCTGTGAATTATTTGATCCAATTTTTTTGTGAAAATTTAATTAAAGAAAAGTCTTCATCTGTAGGACCTTTTACTGAAACTAATTTTTGCGTGTGAAATCATGAGAAATACATCCTCTAAACAATGCTTCAACAATCCATCAACATTAACAAGAAACAAATAAGCGTGAAGAAATCATAACACAATATGTGATAACAAAGTATATCTAGTGTGGATTACGTCTTCGGGCCCTCGGTCAAGAGTGGGGAGGCCACTGCATTAGTCTCTACAAAATATGATGAGTACAAACATAGTTACTGATCAAATGAGAACTATTACCTAAAAACAAGAAATCTAGCTCGAAAAAACTCAAAAAACATGAAAAAACACCCCAAAAACGAAAAGTGTGACTTCCAGAATGCAATGTTTTTTTTAACGTCAAATTTCAACATTTTTTAAAATTATGTTAAAAACCAATTTTTTACTTGAAAAAAGGATTGAAAAAACACCCTTGATACAAAAAGTGTTGATGGTGGAATAACCAAAAAAAAATATTGTGTCACAATTTTGACACTTTTTACAATGGAATTAAAGATCAAATATTAGGACATTGAAGAATTCTAAAATTCGAACAATTTTGATACATGATGTTAAAGATACAAATATCATATTTGAAAGCCTTATAATTGCCAACAATTTTGACTCCTTATATCTGAAAGCCTTATATCTTGTTAAAGATAAAATATCGTATCGCATAAAAACCTTAATATTTTGACAAGTTTTATATCTTAAGTTTTTAAATATTAACTTTTTAACATAATTGAACCATGAAATTATGGACAAATTATATGACTTAAACAATTTTTAAAAATGAACAAGTAAATGAAATGTTTATTATTCCAAGAGTAATTTTTATTTCAAAGGATAAAAATATATCCCTTTTCAAATCTTAACCTAAGAAAACTTATCTAATTGCAACCAAAACATAAAAATCAACCATCAAAACAAAGTGTCCCCTTGCAATGAGGCATACAATTTTTAGAAATTTTAAAAGTATCTTATACCTAATGTTAACAATAAATAATATCATGGAAATATCACTGCATAATCTAAAAATTCAACATTAATTTCTATTTTTTTTTATACTTTTAATCAAAATATCAACTTTGGTATATTGAATATATCATAAATTATTTTTGTAATTCATTGTTGCACTGTGGATATTCTAAAGAGATGAATTATTCATAATTAAAACATATAATCCAACAAACATAGAAATGCATCACAACTTCATGTAATATCATACGCAAGTCAAAATATTTATTTCAAGTCACCATGCAAACATCAATTACATAAAAATTTCTTAGACATTTATTCAAACTCAGTCATAGGTTCTATCACACCATTAGAATCTACATCTTCAGATGAATGACTGGATGCAGATGAAGATGGTCTATATTCTTCTCTTTCATCAACTAATTCTCCATCTGAGTCAACATGCATGCCCACCATTTCAGATTTCACAAGTCGTCTAGATCTGCGACTACATTTAGCAGAGTCCCATGTAAACACTATTTGTTCTTGTAGAAATTTCTTAAAAATATTTATGGTCTTCAAGCGAAAAGTTCCTCTCTTAGTAAAATTGAAGTCATACACAAGTATGCCAACATCCTCCAATTTCAAGACATCTATGTGGCGACGATTTATATTTGTGCCCTTTATTTTTCTCTTTCCACCATTTTTTTTTTCCAACAACCATCTCTGGCTTGTGCACACCATTGAATGGGTGGGTACTTGTGGCATACCAATGTACTTCAACAACTGTGATATCTTCATTTTATTTAATGACCTTTATAACCTTGGAAACCCATAATGGATAGCCAAGTGGATCTTCATCTACTAATGCTACTATCATGCATGTGATCTTCTAGAACCAATATATATTTCTCTTTCCTATACTTGTGGAAGATTAATAATACCTTGAGCCTGTTTTTGTTCAACATTATGTGTTTCCTCATGTTCATTTGGAATATTTTGTGGCCAAAAAAATGGAGTCTTCAAAAGTGTATCCTCATTTATTGATCTTGAAATCATATCACTTTGATTACTGAAAAAAGACTCCCACCAAACTGAATCAGCAACATCAAAGTACTCATATGTATCTCTAATACATATTTTAATTTCCTCCAGACATTTAGAATAATTTATATCTCTCTCATGCCTTCGTGCATTATGGAGTTCAACAATTGACTGCAATAACAATACCTTTGATGCAAATATTGGATGGTCTGGAATAAACTTCAAAAATGCTAAACCTGATGATGGCCACCATTCTGCAGCAGTTGAACACTTCTTACCCCATATAAGTGTTATCCCATCAATTTTTTTGATACGAAATTGATGCTAGAAGCTAATGTAAATAAGTTGTTCAATGAATTTCTCCTTACCATGCGATCCTAGAATAAACCTCCGCATGTCAATATTTTCTTCCAACACATGAAAAATAGGCTCTGGAATGTATGATTTCTTAATACATTTAATTAATGATGGCAGGCTCCCAACACCTTTCCTCCTAAATTATATTGAAAAAATACTGAAAATTTGATCAATATGGTCATGAGTATGCCCAAAAAGAAGGAAACCAACCTTTATATTTTTAAAAATTCCCAATTGAATGAGCATGCTTAGATACCCAAAAAGAACTTGATTTTTGTTTTCCCGACTTGTGTTGTCTAATTGTACATACATAACTTCAAGAAGAATACCAGACCAATGAGTAACCACATCATGGATTATAGCTATGGTCAAATTTGCATCATTATGAATATTTGGAGTTGTGAAGTAAACCTTTGGCAACATCTTCTCATTAATGACCATACAATCAACCAAGTGAAACTGAATGAAATTTTCCTCCTGTAATTTTTTTGGTGTGCGAAAAAAATGTGGTGGAATTGTTTTCTTTTGGTCCATACCATCATTATCAAACCCAAATATTTATTTGGATTATCATAACACTTCTTTCAATGTTTATACAATTTTTTTTCTTTCACTTGCTTGCTGATTGCTATGCTCTTGAAGTTCTTTGACAATGAAAACTGCACATAAAATAAAAGAAACATATGAGTAAATATATTTTCATAGTTTATAACTATCCAATTTTTTAAAATGTTGTTATGAACAGATACCTCTTTCTTCCCCTTGACCTTTATCTATTTTTTCTTTAAGATAAGCACATGTACTGCAAATCTCCATCCTTGTTTTCTTAGGAATACGAACATTGTTGAATTCGTTCTTTCATACCCTTGTAAAATATGAATATGTAATAAAATTAGCAATTCATTCAACACCTTTTACATATTTTTTTTATAAGTTGTATAGTTCTTGTTTCGAGAAATTATCTGGAATATGTATTGTGTCTTTATTTGGAATACACTCTCCATGCTTTGAAAATAAGTCTTTCATCCATGACATAGCATTATTTGATAACAGCCTAACCTCTCGTTTATAATGTACTTCTGAATAATATGTGGGATCCTTTTCCAGTTTATCTCATATTCTTGACAAATGAAAATTACCAATTGAATGCAACATTTTGAAAGCCTTTCTGTAGAGAAATACATTCCCAATATGGTAATCATAACCTGCTAGTGTTGATTGCATGCGACCCACTAAATATGAATTTTTCATGCTTTTATTCATTGACAAATACCTTTTCCTTTTCTCCAAGAATTGTTGAAATCCATATGTTTCAAGCAATCCTTTCGACAACAGTTACTTGAAATAAGATGTACAACATAACTTCTGCTTGCGAGATATGTTGCCCTAACCCTTATATAACTGAAATATTTTGAATTGATATGAAAAGGTCTACTCCTACTCCTAGTTACAATATTTGCTTACAATGAATTCATCATTCCATTATCCTTTGTAGAAGAAGTTTCATCACCCTTAGGATTATCCCCACTTTCATCATTTTGAACATAGTTAAGAAATTCATCAGAATCATTGCTTGCAAAATATTCATTACCATCCTCACTTGAAGACAAAATTTCACAATAATTATCTGCACTTTTGAAACCCTGACTTAGATGAAATTCCTCACTATCTTCATCCATGCTTTTGAAATCTTTACTTGGAGGATTCAATTCCACATCACCATGAGTGCCTTTGAAATGCTCACCTAGAGAAAATGCATTATTCATATATGTGACTACAAAATTATCATTTGCAAGAAACTCTTCATCATCCCCTTCTTCAGTGGTGCTCTCATAATCCTGATGATTATGCCTAAGTGGAAGCTTTGAATCTCTATTCATTATAAATTCTTTTTTGTACCCCTCCCCTTCCTCGCTAGTGCTCTCATAATACTTAGGATTAGGAATAAGTGAATGCTTTGAATCTCTATTTATTGGAAATTATTCATAACCCCCTTCATCAATGGTGCTCTCATAATCCTTAAGATTAAGATGAAGCGGAAAATTTGACTTCAGAAATTCTTCATCCTCCCTCCCCTCATCAGTGGTGCTCTTATAATCCTTAGCATTAGGATGCAGTTGAATTTTTGACTCTGGAAATTCATCCCTCTCTTCATCAGTGGTGCTCGCATAATCCTTAGGATTAGGATGAAGTGGATATTTTATCTCAGGAAATTCTTCATTCACCTCTTCATCAGTGGTGCTCGCATAATCCTTAGGATTAGGATGAAGTGGATGTATTGACTCTGGAAATTCTTCATTCTCCTCTTCATCAGTGGTGCTCACATAATCCTTAGGATTAGGACGAAGTGGATATTTTGACTCTGCAAATTTTTCATTTCCCTCTTCATTAGTGGTACTCACATAATCCTTAAGATTAAGATGAATTGGATATTTTAAATCTGGAAATTCTTCATTCCCCCCTTCATCAGTGATACTCGCATAATCCTTAGGATTAGGATGAAGTGAATATCTTAACTCTTGAAATTCTTCATCATGTCCTTCATCACTGGTGCTCTTATAATCCTTAGCATTAGGATGAAGTGGAATAAGTGACTCTTGATTTACAAAAATTTCTTTTTGCTGCCCTTCATCAATTCTATTCTCATCATCCTTAGGATTATGACCAAGTCTAAAATTTAGCTCTCTATTCATGGTAAACGAACTCCTTCTATATTCATCAATATGAATAAAGTTGTTGCGTGTTGAAGATGTTGATCCTGCAGAAAGAAAAGATTCAATATTAGAAGAACCTATGACTTTCAATAAGAAGATGTTGAATGCTACAAATGCACTCTCTCCTAATGACAATATATAGCTTAAAGAATGAAAATTTCCCTCTAAAATTTCCCCCAAAAATTATCGCTAAAAAAATTCCCTTCAAAGTTTCCTCCCAAAATTTTTGGCAAAAAAATTTCCCTCCAAAATTTTCGTTTGAAATATTTCCCTCCAAAATATTCGTTTAAAATGTATTTCAAAACATTTTACTAACCTACTGGTCTTGAAATATTTAACCCTACTTTCTATTCAAAACATCCACAAAAATATTCCTTTCATGCATTCATTCCAAACTAAAATAAATTTGTTTATTTAAATGATTTAACAATGACTACGTATCGAAATTAATTTTTAAAATTTATGTTTTATTTTTTGGCCAACATTGAATAAAAGTTAATATAAACCTATAATATTAACTTCATATTAATTTTCTTAATTTTAAATTTAATCCCACATTCGTGAAACGCTAAAGCAATCACACAATCTTCACTATATAAAAACAATCATTGTTTCTATTCCTCGCATCACATCAAGTCTTCTTGACGTGCTGTGTTGGCATTGATAACACATTGAATCAGAGTTTTTCGCATTAGAAAGGTTAGTTTTCCTTCTATTTTGACCATTTAAAGATGAATTTGGGGAGAATATGTTTTTTTAATGTATTTTATGTTCCAAAACTAGTTTTTTTATGGTTTTTGTGTTCCAAAACCCTATTTTTTATATTTATAACGAAGAAAATGAAAAAAAAAAAAACTCAAATTTGTAAAGTTTTTTGGACAAAAATTTAGAAATTTTTTCTTTTTAAAGCTTGCTGGGTTCCTCCACGAAACAAAAAATGAAAAAACAACCTTTGCACAAAACAAAAAACAATTATATTTATTTATTCATTTATTTTTAAATTGTAATATATATATATATATATATATATATATATATATATATAAATATAATTAATTTGTTTTTTTTTTATAATTGCATTATGTATTTCAAATTTTTATCTATATATATTGTTTTTTAGTTTTTAAAACAAAAAAAAAGATTTATAGTTTTTTCTTGTTTTTTTATCAGTTTTAAAACAAGAAAGTTTATTTATATATATATTTTTGTTCTTTTTTATTATTTAAAAAAAAAACATTTTTTAAATAAATATAATTTTTTTTTAATAGTTTAAAAAAAAAATTATAATATCGTTTCTTTTTTTTTATTAATTTTTTAAATTACAATTTAATTAATATTTTTTTCCCTGCCGGGGGCTAGAGGTCGGCTAGGCGGCATTGTGGAGCATTCTGGGCATTGCCCCACTGGCCTTTGGCCCCCAGCTGTGCAGAGGCTGATTCTGGGAATCGACCTCCGCCTAGCTGGGGACCGGAGGTCGGTTCCGGGAATCAGCATCTGCCTAGCTGGCCTCCAGCCCTTGGCGGGGCAACACTCACAGGGCTGCTCTGCTAGCCTCCAGCCCCTGGCAGGGCAATGCTCACAGGGCTGCCCTGCTGGCCTCCAGCCCCCGGCAGGGCAGCGCTCATTGCGCCGCCTTGCTGGCCTCCGGTCCCCACCAGGGCATTGAAATTAATTTTAAATTATTATTAATTTTATTTTTATAATTGTTTTTAAAAAAATTATATTAAAAAATTTTAATATAATTTTTTTTTTAAATTTTTATTTTAAAATTGTTTAAAAAATGTTAATATTAAAATATTTTTAAAATTAATTTTTTATTTTATTTTATTTTTATATGAATAATATTTAAAATTGTTTATTTTTAAATGAAAAAAAATGTTTTTATAATTTAAAAATATTAAGAAAGGTTACTTATATAGTTGTTGTTTTTTATTTATTTATTTAAATTTAAATGGTTTTACTAATATATATATATTTTAATTTATTTCATGGAAATTAATTTTTGAATAATTTTAAATTTATATTGGCAACCTTAAAAAAAATCTATTAATTAGGATATTTGTTTTTTCATTAACTTATATATACATCTCTCTCTCTCTCTCTCTTTATGAGGAAGATGACATCAAAGAAGATTTCTGTGAATTTTTCTAGACCAAGGGTCGCAATTTCCAAATCTAAAGTTGTAGTTGGACGCACTATGGATACTGCTGGATGCACTATGGATACTGTTAGACACACTAAGAAATTAATGGGCACACTATGAAACTATTGAACACACAAAAATTGAATAACGTAATAAAATTCAAGCAACTGGCCCATTAAGTTCAATCAAGAATTTTTCGGAATGGAAGAACGTACAAGAAATAATAAAACAGATTTTTCATGGTATCTTGAAGACAATGAAACCAATGCTAGTATACATATCTATCTGTTTTGTGGTATGATTCACTTAGATGAAGCATATGAGGTGATGGGCAGAGTATGAGACATATGTTTGGTGCTGAATACAAATACTATTTATGTACTTGTAAGAATGGCTAATAAACGTGCAAAGCTTAGATATCGTCTATCAAAGGTCAAGTATGACACAAATGAAACATCTAGCAAGTTGTGTACAGAAATCGCAAGAAACATTGAAAATAACATTGTAAGTATGTTTATTTATGTTTGTGTTATGCATTATTGTAAGGATCATTCAATTTTGTATAAATTATTGATCATTGACATATTTTACTTTTTTTGACATGATTTTGTTGAGCCTATTTCAAACTTTACTGAGGGTATTTATTATATGGAGCCAAATGTTATGACCGTGATGAAGATTTTCCACACAAAAATAGAAGAAGAAAGAAGAATGAGGCAAAGACCAATAGCTCATGACACTGTAGAAGTTCAAAGAGGGGATCAATGAAGACTCACTAAGGTGGGTCAATCTAGTAAACCTAAACATGTTGCTTTTGAAGATGTGGAAGATGAATCTGAAAATTATGTTAGCATTAGTGAGGAGGAGATTATAACCGTGAAAAATACCCAATTCCGACCACCGTCCAGTGCTAAATTGTTGCTCGGTTAGATGTCGCAAAACTTAATAGGTTCCGCTAGATTTAGCCATATTTCCAAATTTAGAGAGCTTCCAAATTTAGCTGGAGACAAAAGTCCTGCACCCTTGAACTCAAACTTTGACTACCAATATGTTTCACATAAAAAGTCAGATTTGGGTTATGTCTACACCATTGGACTTAGGATAACCAACTCTTCGATTTGGCCCTAGTTTCAATGAAATCCAAAAACTTCGATTTTTGAGCCTTTCTAGAGACTCTTGGATCATTCCTCCCCACTGAGGAGCTTTTGGCCCTCCAAAATCATAAACATGACTACAATCTTGATCTGCATAATAGTCGCCTCTAAGAGACCACCTTCCCTTCCCTTCACCTTTATACTTTAGAACTTGGAATGATGAAGCCGACATATATATCATATGAAAACCTGAAGTTGTTAATACATGTTCAATTAGAAGACCAAAACAAGACCTAAGAAAACCCCATACTTGCCAAGTTTTTATAAATAACTCATGGTCAAGTTTACAGTAGAAACAAATGCCCATGCTATCAACTAAAAAGCCAAAAATATTACCTTGTTGCATTCATAAGTGATGACAAACATTTCATCACTTTTACAAACATTTCACAACATGTGATTTACAGATTTCTCAAGTAGGCTATTCATCCTTTCTGTCATCAAGGAAAACATTATCTTCATTTCAATTTGTTTTTGTAGTTGACCTGCTTCATGACCTGTTTTGTCCGCTAGTTCCTTCACAGGTTCTTTCTGGACCTCCTTTGGTCATTGCTTTGAATGGAGCTTCCAACATGTGGCTCTCTGATGTCCACCCTTATTGCAATGGCTGCAAAAAATATTCTTCCTCCAGAATTTATTGACTTTATTCCTACACTATTGTGGAGAAGGGTCCTCATGTCTTTTCCTCTTCCTCACTACCATTATTTTCCAACACTTAGCAACAACATGGTTATACAAGCCAAAAAAAGTACATGGTTTTCTATGCCATAATTTTTTCTCATCATTATCAATCTGCTTGTAATAAAAAGGAACATTAGAATATCAAGACCTTTTATACCTTGCTTAGTTATCTCTGGTGCAAGCTTGGCAATAAGAACTTTCCTTAGCTCTTCTTATGTAATTTTCACTATCACAAGAATATTGTGATGTGCTATTAGTATCCTCTTTCCTCGATGGTTTTGGAAATGAATTGGATTCTTTGTTTGAGGAATCCCTTTCTTTTGTGCCTTCGAACATTCTCCTTTAAAGTACCCCAATATTGAAAATTGAGGCCTTTGTACGACCACCAATGGTTGAGTCATTCCTTGGCCATTAATACCAAGTCCTCCTCCTTTATAATCCATCTTGTTGTTGAGTCTCATATCAGTTCCTGAAATAGGTATCTCAATGCTTCCAAATAAATAACATCATGAGAAGAATAATTTTCCTTTACTTTCAATCATGTCAGTGATACTTGGTCATATTATTTGGCCAAATTTCCTTATGTAGTGGAATGTTCTCCCATTTGTACCTCCATAACCTGTTCTAACACGAGTCTCAATTTATGTGTCTCATCCTCTGCGTATTGTAGAAGCCTTCGATGCTCTGCATTCTTTGCTTGAATGCAATTATTAATCTCTTCCAATTCTTTAAGTCTTGCTCAATTCAATCCTTTTCCCATGATGACATTCACAATCTTTGGAAAAATGGTCAGAACGCTATGATACCACTTGATTTGAAAATTTTTGTGAACATTTACTTAAACAATAATATTCATATTTAGGACATTTTACTGACTTATATTTGCATGTGAAATCATTAGAATTACATGCTATAAGAAATACTTCAAAAATACATCGACATAAATAAGAAACAAATAACCACGAATAAATCTTAGCACAAGGCATGATAATGGAGTTCCTCTTGTGTGGACTATGTCTCTGAAGCCTGGGTCAAGAGTGGGGAGGACACTTCATTGATATTTTCAAAAGATGATGAGTACATGGAAAAATATATATCAAAGCAAGGATGGAACTATGATTTTGAATGGCACGTATCTCTAAAGATACATTCTCCTACAAAGAAATCTCACTCAAAAGATGTTCTCCTTCAACATGAAAAAAGAATGATATCTCATAAAAGTGGCATAAATTAGTCTATCAAACAAGGTGGCATAAAAATGGACCTATCACATAAGATATGAAATGCATCAATATACCTCCAAATATGATGATGTACTGAAAATCAGCTGCTCAAATTTCAAAATAAATTGCACCATCGCGATCCTTGCTATAAATCATGAAATTTGAGTATAAAAACATTGACCTTGTTATGAAACTATCAAATCTGGGCCTCTAAGGAATCTAAAAGACTCCTTTTAGATTCTTGCATTAATATTCCACCTTCATGGTTCCACTGTTCAATGTTCTACCTCCGAAAATTGACTTCTCAGATCAAAAAACCATCTGCACCATCATATTCTTGGAAAAATTATGAATAATCTGAGTATAAAGTTGATATATTTGTGACACTATAAAAATTTGGTCCCCAAGGAATCTAAAGATTCCTCAAATATCCCTATGTTAGGCTTCCACCTCCTCAGTCTGCATCCTTGTGTCATGGTTCTATTTCCTCGGTGATCCGAATGGAAAATGGCATCAACTCATGTTATTCATCTACCCATATTATCCATCTACCCATGGAATTTACCCATGGTATTGTAAATGTCATCGACCCATGGTATTCATCCACCCATGATATTTATTCACCCATAGTATTATAAGTGACCCATGGTATGTATCCACCCATGGTATTCATCCACACATGGGATTTACCCATGGTATTGTAAGTGGTATCTACCCATGGTATTGGCCCATGGTATCCACCTATGGTATTGTATCTCAAAAAAGGCTATAAATAACAAGCCTCACTTTGTAAAAGGACAGATTGTCTGCCACAATGTAGCTTCTACGGTTATTCTCTGTTTTAGTAGGCTTGTTTTATTAAAAAGCAGGAAGTGCTTGTAAATCTACATTGTGTGTCTGTCCTTTCTGAAAGTAGTAGCCTTTTGAGATACAATACCATAAATTATTCAGGTACCATGGTGGAGAAGTACCACTCCATCATGGTAAATCCATATTGATGGATGAATACCGTGAGTGAGATACACAAAATGGGTAAATCTTATGGGTGAAGATTAAAGTATCATGGGTGGATGGCTGGGTCGACAACATTGCTCACCATCATTAAATTCCCGTAAATAGATGGATAATATGGGTAGATGAATAACATGAGTTGATGCCATTTTCCATTCGGATCACTCGGCCTCTGTTCCCACCTCTGCCTATTGATCAAATGGAAAAATTAGGTTTTTTATAACCCGTGGCAGGCGGATTTCACAAACCAACTCGTGGGGTCATTGTTTAAGTGATTGGTTGGGTGGGCAGAGGTTCTAGGGTCAAGCTTGCAGCCCTCCCCCATGTAGAACTTCTATTTTGGCACATTATTTTTTATTGGTTTGGCATTGTATTTGGTTATGGGGCCGCCCGTTGGGCTGGCCGACCAACTGGTCGTGCAGGTTCGATCCCCACTGACCCCGCATCATTTGGTTAGTCGTTGGGTCATTAGCGAGGTTTGTGGGTCCTATTTCTTTTAATATAGTTGTTATATATTCCTGATTGGAGGGGTCAATGGGTTTGTCGGTATGGTGGACCACCAACCCAAATAAATATATTTTATGATTATTTTAATAATAACATGTTGATGGGAAAATATAACTGGCCAATAGCAGGGGCTCTCCCCAGTAAAAAGTCCCAATTAGACTCTAAACCATTTGGAATGGGGATCCCGTTCGAGGTGTGGGTCCAGCTACCGCTTAATCCTCATTTCTTTGGGTTTCCGTAGGAATCTATAGACTTGTGGACAGGAGCTTATTCGGATGAGACAAGACACATGATTGATGAATTAAATGAACTTACAACACTATGCGTAGCAAGATGAATTTAAAAGCATGGGGCTAAAGGAAATGCTGTCAACAACATATCATTAGGGTCATGCTTGCATGCTGTTCTAACCACAGATGAAACAATTCTTTATGGTAGAGCACCCTTCACTTCCTTAAATGGTTTTGGTGATAATATAAATGTCAGTAAACAAAGTTATTAACATTCATGGAGAAAGAGAAATAAACTTAGCACCATTAACACATGTTTAGAAAACTATAATGTATAAATGATGAAATGGAGACATAGTTTCATTAATTAGAAGATGTTAGAAACTGAAAATAGAATACTCATAGTGTTCACACATTTACTAACATTAGATCCAAAAATGGAGTTTAAAAAATGCTTGTATTCATACTAAAAAATCTGTAGTCCTTCTATACAATGCTCTATATCTCTTTTTAGTCCCGAACAAAAGGTCCTTACAATTTTCCCGAAGGAAGTTTTTATAGAACAAAACTTGCCCCTTGGGCTTCTTGACTTTCCACCTTCCTAACTGTTGGGCTGCCTTGTGACTTGAGTGGAAGGTGCAACCTATGACCCAGTTGGAGAGCGCGACCTACGACCTAGTTGGAGGGCATGACCTACGACTTGGTTGGAGAGCGCGACCTGCGACTTGGCTGGATAGTGCGACTTGCGACCTATTCTGTGGATTTGTGCCTTGAAATATGATTATGGGAGTGTGCACATGATTGCGAGGTCGGAGACATAAGCTTGTTGCTCCTTGAGGAAATTCTGCCATGCATGATAATCTGCAGCGATTGGGGAGATTAGAGGAGTCTCTTCTCTTAACCGGTGTAGGAATTCTAAGGCATTTGGAATCAGAATTTCTCTCTTGAGTGTGACCTGGTTGGCTAAAGAATCCAGTTTAGTGTAGATCCAAACTGGTGTTATGACGAGCTTAACCAAGTTCTCCTGTGATGCGGCAAGATCAGGTGTAGTGGCGGCTTGTCTGATAGGTTGTAGAAATGCTTGAATCTCCTGATCTATCTGTCCCCACATCTTCTCCTTGCTCAGTACACCTAGAGATGGAATGTGGTGTAGTTCATGCATTGAGTTGATGCCACTGATCAAATGCTTGTATGCAGTCATTAAATTTTCGAGATCTTTAAATAAATTCTCCTTAGATTGCATCTTGATGCGGATCTGGACCTTGTCATTCTGGGTGTGAATCCAGTCTTTCTTGGGAAAGTTTTTCGGAGCCTGTGGGTATCTACCTGTCCATTCTATCATTCTATCCAAAGCGACAGAGGCCTCTTTCAGTTGCTTGTTTCTCTTATTTTTCTCTACTTGGGCTCTTAGTAGAGGTGCAAATATTTGTTTTATAGTGAACATCTCCATGGAAAATTTTAGGGGCTAATATTCGCAGGTGGGCTAATTTTCAATGGTTTTTCCAAAAAAAAGATTCGCCAATTTCCATTTTTTTATAAAAATGATTCGCCCAAATTTTACAATATAAAATTATTTTACCTTAAAAATCGCCAACATTGTATAGACAATATATATAATATCATTATAAATTTGAATAATTTTACGAATACAACAATAAAAAATTTATAGTTTTCATATTAGGGACTAGTGAGATTCGCCAATTTTTTAAACTTCAAAATAATTTTCCATCCTTAAAATTTTCCCTGAGTTACATCTCCCCATAAATTTGCCTCATGGTGATCTCCACCATCGCCAGATTCCTCTGGACGGTGAGTGGTACTTCGTTAATAAGAGTATTTTTGTCCTGGAGTTGTTAGATTTCTTCCCTTAATGCTCTCTTTTCTTTCTCTACCCTTGCTTCCCTTTTTTCAAAGTCCTGTAACCTATTTTGTAGGGAAATGATTTCTCTACTCATCTGGCTCACATTTTCTTCTATGGCTACGAAAAAAGCAGTGCCGGCCGATGCTATCATCACTGGGTTGGTCCTAGTGTCTAGGACTATATCTTTCTCCGTTGTGGATGTGAAAGGGGAGGAAGGGCTCCGTGCTAGACATCTCCTTTTTTCCTGTTGGATTTTGAAGGTGAAATAGAAATAAGTGAGTCTTGTTAGGTTGAACACATCCTCTTCTTGTCCTTCAGAGGAACCTATCTCGGAGAGTGAAAAACGTGTATTAATTACAGGTACTTTGATGGGCTGCAACTCAGTTTGTACTCCTGTTACTGGAGGAGGTGTCTCGGTGTCTTTTTACCTTTGATCCTCCTCTTATTTTCTCTTTTGTTCTTCTTTCTCTTTCCAAAGCCGATCTGCCTCTGCCTCATCCTATTCTGCTTTCTGCTTGCGCTCTTCTTCTGATTTTGCTTCCTGCTCTTCCCTCCTCCTGCATTCAGCCTCCACCTAATCCAATTCTTTCTTGAGCTGCCATTCTGCTTCTGATTTTGCTTCCCGCTCTTCCTTCTTCCTGCATTTAGCCTCCACTTGATCCAATTCTTTCTTGAGCTGCTGTTTTGCTTCTGCTTCCGCTTCCTGCTCTTCCTTCCTTTTCCGGGCATCCTCCACCTGTTTCTTTCTCTGTTCTGCCTTCAGGTTTTTTCTACGCTTATATTCATCTTCTTTTTCCTTCTTTTTAGCTTCTAGCTAAGCTTCTGCTTCTTGTTCTTTCTGTCGGGTGGTAGAGTTGTGGCCCGTGCTGGTTCGAGGCTTCTTGGCCTGGGAAGAAAAGGCGCCTACCAACTCGCAGATTCTTTCCTCAAAAATATGATTATCTGGATCTTCCTGATCAGACCATGCTCCCGAGGCAAGTTCCCTATCTGTGTTATACCGGTTTATTTTCTCATCCTCATATGGGCGTTCAGTATGCTGGTAGCTCCATTTGAACTTGGCCCGTTTGCAGTGGTCAGGGACTATCCTCTCAGGATCGTATGTCCGGTGATCCAAAGGCCCCAGGTAGAAACCTTTGATTTGTTCCGCTTCAGCCTCTACCTCCCTGAAATCCTTGACTGTGTAGGCACCAATGGTGAGCGGCAGCGTAGGCCACAAATTTTTCTTCCCTTTAGTCAGGACCTTTGAGAAACCGGAAGTCATCTGATAACATACTTCTTGAAGAAGAATCTTGTCCGTAACGAATCGGGGTAGAGTATTAGGAGTCTTGAATGAACTAAAGACTCTAATAAATGTATATTATAAAAGTGGAAACCAATGTGCCACATTGACTAACATTTCCATGGCTCGCCAGGACATGCATGGGGTATCCTGACCGAATAATTTCCTCTAGAGCGCAGGGATGAAAATTTGTGAGATTGACTCTATATCTTGCTTGTACTTAGAGTCCCAGAATACCTGCACTTCTATGTGAACTGGGCATGCCTGCTCTGGGTCCTAGTTGTGTGCCCATCCCTCAAAGTGGCACTTGGAACAAAATACATCCAATAGGTAGGAGGCCATGTAAAATTCAGACGAGTATCCCTCCTCTGGTGCCAGTGCCACAGATATGTTTTTTTTGAGAGACGCCACTAGCATGCTGGCCCAATTGAAATGAGTGCCATATATAGTGACATAGTTCATGAAGGATACCCAAGTGCCACTAAAAGTGGTGGCATCAGGACGAACATATATCCTACAAAGCATAGCTGCGACCAACTTGTATACCTTTCTGAGGCCCGCCACTAGATACTCCTGATCCTTCTTGATCTTGAACTTCTCGGGTTCCTCCCACCATCCTCTCAGGGTGTCTTCTATGGCGACCACATGGGTGTTAGCCCATTCTTCTGTGAAATTTTGTTATCATTCCAGCAACGCGTAATAAAACTCAACATCCGAGCCCTTTAGAGTTGCAAAATCTTTCCCCTCGTAGTCTCGAATTACCCACTTCTTGGGGTTGATATTCTGTATGATCCATTCAATGAATTCTGCACATGGGAATATAGCAGGATGGGCACCTGCATAATGAAGCTTCGACATTTTAACTTGTACATATATTTGCTGGTCGGGGAGGTCCTCTGGAAATTCTGGTCGTGCGAATTCTTGGTATACTTGATACCAACTCATGCTATCTCCTTTGGAAAATGTACATGCAGTGTCCCCATAGATCGGGGGAGGAGACATTGGTATTTCCATTTCTGTGTCTTCTATCTTTGGGCTCTTGTTTTTCTTGCGAAATCCAGGAGGTCCCATGTCACTTGAGTCTGAAGATATGGAGACGCACTCTAACTCTGTTTTAAAATCACTTGGCATGTTCATAAAACAGTCCCAGGATAAGATAGATGACATAATAATTAAAGCCTAGGTATCGCTTTTTAAATTTTCTGAACTAAGACCCAGGGAAGGGCCAACTAGCGACTTGCGATTGGGTCACTGGGTCACTGAGTCGCAGAGGCTCAAACTTCTCGAAGAGTGTGACCTTGTGACCTAACGACTTGCGACCTGGTCGCTGGGTTGCTGAGTCGCAGAGGATGAAACTTCTCGAAGAGTGCGACCTTGCGACCTAGAGACTTGCGACTCAGTTTCTGAGTCGCTGAGTCGCAAGGTTGCAAACGTCAAGTTTTGAATGAGGTGCGACTCAACGACTCAGCGACCAGGGGTCGCAAGGTCGCAGGGTCGGAGGTTGCGTTAGGGCTGAGCGAAAGGTTCGTCGGCGGCGTGGCCCTTTTGTTCCATTTTAATATAAAAAACACCAGGAATAGGTGAGGAAAACCAAAAATGAAGCTGAAGAGGTCATGAGGGAAAAAGACAAACATATGAGTGGCTGGTTAGCTCCATCTACAAGTCTGTGTTAGGAGTGGTAGGGTTTGGATCATTTAAAAGACTTAGGCTTCCAAAGGATCTCAAAATGGGAGATGCTAGGTGGATTTAAAGGACCTTGATTAGAGGATAAGGGCAACAAAGAAAAAAAATGGAAACATCAGGAGGAATAGGAAACTTACCCGAGAAAATCGCGCTCCAGTTGGCCTGTCAGAAGTGTTTTTTTGCTCTCCGTTGTGTGGGTGAAATGCGACCTAGCGACCCTTCTATTTATAAAGGGGTCGCCCATGCGAGCAATAAATGAGGTAGCAAGGTTGAAAATATCCCGCTCTTGTGAGATATGCGACCTTGCGACCTTGCGACCTGGGAGGGTCACAGCGTCGCAAGGTCGCTAGGTCGCGATTTTGAGAAATGAGTGAGAGTTGCGACCTGGCGACCTGGTGACCTAATAGGTTGCAAGGTCGCTAGGTCACAAATTTGAATAAAAATACCTAACTGCGATTCAGCGAATTAAGGATTTTCTTGAAATAGACTTGAACCTTAGGTTTTGACTTAGCTTTTTGATGTTCAGGGGCTCCAAAAGAAAAATTTTAGATGGTGAATTTTTGGAGGGTGTTGTAGAGGCTACAACAGAACAATAAAAAACCATGGGCCAAATTTTATGGGTTACTCACAAGATTAAACATGTGAAAAATTTATCAGTTCAAGCCACCGTGTAGTATAAAATTATCTCTTAGTTAGTTGCCACCCAATTTAGTGGGTTCCACCAAGTTTAGCGAGACTGCCAAATTAGCGAGCTTCCAAATTTAGTTGGCGATAAAAGTCCTGCTCCCTTGACCTTTCCAAAGCCACCTAGATCAATATTCAAGTTCCTATTGAGTCTATCAAATTCATCCCTTAATGAAACAAACTATTCAAATTGGGAATTCAAGGAGAATATTTCTTCTTTAAGAAGACTTGTCAAAAAATATTCTCTTTTTTTCTGCCTCTTCTACCTCAATCTTTAAGTGTCCAATTTTTTCTTCTGATTTGACAAGATTGTGATTGTTATATTTAGAGTCTTGCTTCTTTTCTTCCAGCTGATTCACCAAGACATCTTTACTTATTAAATATTATTCCAATTATGATTTTAAGGATGTTGCATCATGGTCCTTGATTTTTGAAAGTTCTCATTGCCCTTTTCTCTCATTCACAACTTCTTCTAACTTATATCTCAATGAGATATTATTCTCTCTTAGGGTTTCACAATGGACTTCCTATTCTTTCAACTTACTTTTCCATGCTTCATCCAATATTATTTCTTCCTTCAGTTTAGCCTTTAAAAAGTAATAACATCATGATCCCGTTTCTTTTGGAGTTCTTGGAGTTGCTCTTCTAATTGAGTAACATTTCTTGAATCTTCTAGTTCCTTCAGGGAACTTTTGATTTATCCTTAATAATATTATTTCATTTTAATTTCTCTTTTTAATTCTTCTTTCATTAGATAAGGAATGCCATATTGATCATCTACGACATGATATGGACGCATAGAAGCATAGTGACCTTCTTTACCACAATTGAAACAAAATGCAATACCTGATTCTTTAACATCCTTGTGTATGTAGAATGAGTTTAAAATGAAATACATGATTCTTTAACATCCCTGTGTATGTAGAATGAGTTTTCATAGGGATCACATAGAATAATCACATGATTACAAGCCTTCTTTTTATGAGATAGCTTCTTCTTTCTCTTTCCTTTATTGACCATAACTTCCTTTATCTACCTTCTACCAGTTAACTGTTCCTGAAGGAATATGATCTTATACCACTTGTTGGACCAAAGATCACATTGAGAGGAGGGGTGAATAAGTGTGAGATCAATTCTACCATTTCATAAATTTTCATAATCAAACAATCATATTTCCATGAACCATAAACATAAGTAGCATATCAAAAAATAAAACAATGCACCATAAAGCTACCATCCAATCAATAACACATCAAGAACCCATCACATCAAAAAGAGACACAAATTTTACGCGAAAACTCATATGAGAGAAAACCAAAAATTCTTCTTCTTCTTATGCTTTAATTCAATACATAGATTTGCAAGATCCAACCAGTTGGAGGCACCCACCCCCAAAATATGCAAGATGCTACTTGTGGTAGGCTACAAACTGATTGAGGTACCAACCTTGAAAATGTGCAAGAAATTTCTCACTGTAGAATACACGGTCAACCTAATTGAGGCACATAACTCAATGATGAGAAAGATTTGAATTTATCTAGGCTCCAACTTGATTGAGGCACCAACCGCGACGATGAGAAATCTCCATCCCACTCTAGGCTTTAACTTGATTGAGGCACCAAGCTCGATGATGAGAAATATCGAACCTACTCTAGGCTCCAACTTGATTGAGGTCCAAACCTCAATGATGAGGAAACCAAAATATACTCTAGGAATACACCTCCTTCTTCAACCTCTTGTGGACCTCTTTTCAAAATATATCAAACTGGATCCATTTTTGTCATCTATAGTTGTTAATCACTGAATAATAAGTGATTTCACAATTGGAAATCACAACTTGAAATCAATGCCAATACTGTCACTATAACAATATGAAAGCGCTATCATTGTAACCACCATCACAATGTGCAAACATTGTTATTTCTATCACAACAACTCTAATCATTGTCACATATAGTCATATCAATCACTATCATTAGTTGTCTTACTACTTTCCATAATCTAATCTAACAATTTCATCAATCTATATACACAAACTCCTTCTTGGAACCAATTTTCACCATATATCCAAAAACCACTATAACGGGCTCATAAACCTCAAATCCATGCATTCTATATTCTATTCATCAAATATATTTCAAAAAAGCTTTTCATGGCTTCATATGCATCCACCTTTGGACCTGATCACCGTGCTTCTTCCAAAATCCAATTTATCCTAATAATGAGCCTAGAAACCCATAAAAACCATACAAAACACTATATTTAATTAAGGGTTCTACAAAATTCCCCTTTATAGACACACTTATAAAAAATGATAGCTTTTCAGTGACTTTTCTACATAATGTGCATTTCTGACCTTTATCTGTTCGAAAAAATGAATTTGTTTAAGATAACTAAATTTGTATCAAACCCAGTGGACGAGAAGTTTCAAACCCCAGATTTCAAATTTATAACACACGAACATTACCATGTATTCTACATAATGTGACTTATTATTCCATTATCCCGACTTCATATTGTTGTGAATGTTATAACTCCAAATGATCAAGACCATTTCTACTTCAGTCTTTTGTCCACGGTGCATGTGATTGGTTGAACAACTATATTTAAACCAATCTACAATATGTGACTCAATTCTGATCCATATTACTCTACAATCCATCTCTGATGTGTCATAAAAGAACCACATCATGTCTCTGCTTTATCCATCTCCACGTAGCTCGATGTGTTAGAATACAATGTTAATGCCTATTGCCTTTCACTATAGTATTAACTCTCCACTAAATGTGCCATTTCCTTTTGCCACAAACTTTAATATATACATATAACTGATCTTTAAAACATATATACAAGTCAACACAATGTATAGCCAATATTCAAACATATGTAGCCAAACACCTGCCAAAAGATATATAAGTCATTTCCATATACATATCACCATATATATCCAGGAATTTGCTAGACTTTTCTAAAGTTGGAATTCTGCTAAGGTTCTATTTCTAATTGGAAAACAACATTTTGTCAAAATACACTTGGAATTCCACTGGTTATGATTATATGGGAACTATAACCATTGTTAAATACTCCACAACCAAATACTGATAATGAAATAACAACCGAATTAGAATCACAAACTAGGTTATAACAACAAAATCGTTCAAACTTTGATCTTTGACTCCTATCACTTTAATGGGACCTCCACCAGTTGGGGATTACCACTGGAAATGGAACCAACTCACTCATGCAACATAAACTAGAACCATTATCATCAACGTATGTAATTGGAATAACAAAACCCATCTAATGAAAACATAACCAGAACCACACTCTTCGCAATGATATACTCGTAACTACCTTGAACTATTATCCATCCATAGAGCTAGTCCTTCATATGTACTTATTTTTGAATTTTTTTATTGTGTAACTCTAGCATGTGTATGTATAATCCATTATGTGGTCATGGAGTTTATGTGGGATGACATGGAACCAATTGCCAAGCTAAGGTATAACCCTTCATATATGGAATTCAAAACCATCCAGTCATGCCCATTTGACTAGGACCCTAGAATCACTGTTTTTTCGTACAATGATGTCAACATGCCATGTGGAAGCCTGTGAGGGATGCCACGTGTCATCCATTTTAGGATGTTTTACCTATCACAATGTTCCAAATATTTCTACCATGTGGTAGTCATTGGTGATGCCACATCAACGTGTTGATGTGTCATGCCACTTGTTTCCATGTTAGCCATATCATATCTTGTAACTTGTTGCCATGTGTCCAAGCTACTACATCATTGTTGACTATGCAAAAGAGCCATGTTTCATTCATATAAAGGATACACATCATCATCATCACTTATAACTAACCAACATATTCCCATGTTCTCAATTTATTGGGTCAGAAAGATTGATTAACAGTCATGCAACTTGGACATCATTCACCATTCAATCTCTTCATCTAGCTATCTGATCAATCCGATCTATGAAAGATGCTCAACCTTTAATAATATTAATTTCCATGCATGTTTTTTAGTTATCTTCCATTGAAAAAACCATTGAACTGTGAATCCACCCAAAATATGTGCACTCTTTAACGAATTTGGGGTTAGTGGGTTTTCTCCTATAGTTTAGGTCCTCTACTTAATGTTGATCTTCAAATGGCCATAAATTCTCATCTCTAAACATAATTTTTAAGAGTGGGATATACCATTGGGAATGTATTGATGAGGCCTACACAACTATGTTATTTATACAATCGTTTTGACACCATAATATTGTCAAAAACTCAATAAAATTAAAACTACCTTTAATCATTTGATTAGGTTACATAAGGTATCCATATATCATATTGTTTCCTTTACCTCTTTAGTGATACAACTATTGTCTTGGACATTCCATTTGACATCAATGCCATATTGTTGTCATTAATGACAACATTATGTGTAATATATATATATATATATATATATATATATATATATATATATATATATATATATATGATTTTATTTTAGACCAAATGGATAGTATAATCATGTGATTACTTGTGATCACTTCTAATGTTGAAAAATATGGTTTTGTAATCATTCATGTATTTTAATCCTCTCAAAATATTTCCTCTTGTCCTATATCTCATTTATAGTTTTAAAATCTTAAGCTTGTTAATGATTGCATTATGGAAATTCATAAGATCACTAACCTAGTAGGTTCCATTAAAATTTTCTTTCATTATTAATTTATTTCCTCCACTTAGATTAGATATTCATGCTATCACTCAATTTTTAAAATTGTGGTTTCCCTTCTCTTGAAAATAGTTAAGAGTTTATGAGATTCTTGTGTTCAATGCTACTTCAAATTAAAGTTACAAATTAAGAATAGTGATTCTTAGTTTATTATTGTTCCCTTGTTCAAATGCCTTTGAATATGAATTCATCCTCCAATAATCCCCCATTCAAAATATTTACTTGTATTTTAAATTTTTGGATTGTGTGGCTCTATGTTCATTTTTTTTTTTAGATTCAAAAGTGATTTTCACGATTGGTTTATAAAATAGTTTAAAATATTTGGAGAAATGAAATATTATTGATTAATATTTCCTTCATTTTTCTAAAAATATTATAGGAAAATGGTTTCCTCATATGATATCTTATTTAGTTTCTTGAAGTTCTTGTTTCAAGAGTATGGGTTTTTATGATTTGTATTAACGATAGATAATTCCATAATTTTGAGAAATGAAAAATGAAGTTCACACCGAGTTTTAGGGTTTTTTTTGTTTGCATCTTCTCCCCATCCTTCACTGTGAGCCAGGGGTTGGAGTTTCCCCTCATGGGTTCACCATGGATTGGTGTTGTGGATCCCGACCATTATTTCAGTGAAAGTAGATTGAAGAGAAAGCTTTAATCCTCAACAAAAATACTACCTTTCTATGGAATACTGCTCAAGGTATTCATGAGAATGAGGTTTCAAACCCCAATAGTATTCCATTTCACTTGGGATCGAAAAGATTCTAATATAAAGGACTTTAGAATAACACAGGAACCCATAATCATTTTTTTGGTCAGTTTGTAGTGTTTTTGTATGGGATGTGATGAAAATGCCCAACAAGGTTGTCTAATGGTTATTTCATCACCTATGCTTTAGTCCCCCAAGTGCCTGCAATTTTGTGGGCTTTGGTGTTATTGGGGGTGTTGTCATTTGTTCTTAAATGAGAGAAGTTTCTTCAAAATTCACTCACCCTTCCCATAATATATGAGAAGATAGATCCATAAGATGTGTTGGGGAAGAATATGCTTTAGATATTAATTTAGAATGTAAGTGGTAGGTCCTTTATTTTCTATATTGGAAGCTCAAACATATTCTACAACATGAAGCAATGTATAGAGAATATGTGGGGATTCTCTGCAAAAAATAAATGTTTGCAATATGAAGGAAATGTGCTTTAGGACTCTCTACAAATTAAATACTATGGCATGTTAAGGAACTCAATTGTAGTCTTGAATCTAAGACCATGTGGAGGAGCTCTAAAGCCCAGGAAACCCAATGGATCAGTCTCCTACAAGTATTTAGTGCAAGGAAAGGATTCCTCTCCTGCCTATCAACCCCAAATGACTCCAAGACCCTATATTTTCGAACAAATGAAATAAGTGCCTTCAATGGAGATCAACCTCCCTGAGGTACACCACTTATTTTCGTCTCTTCAATCCAAGGACTCTGGCCTAAATTTGATGAATTACATCAATGGATATTTTCTTCCTAGACCACAAACTGTAATATATGTTTATGCTCTAAATGTTTTCTCGTTGTTCAATTTGATACACAAGTTGATTTTGAATTTTTTTTACAAGAGGGGTCATGGTTTTGGGGAAGAGCTAAACCCTTCATTAACCCTTTGTTTCCATTTTTAAATGCTATTAAAATGGTGGTCTCAACAATTTCTAGTTTTTCTTCAAAATTTACCCATCCATTTCTGAAAACCTAAGGTTCTAGAAGAAATAGTGAATACTCTTGGAAAATTTAGGAATATGGACCATCAAAGAATAAAGAATGAGATTTTTACTTTTTCTAGAATTTTTTTTAAAAATATGCCTCAGTAAGGTCTATGTGATCATATTCAATTAATTCGTAAAAAGGCTTAGTGAAACTAAGAACTAGATTATGAGAGTACAACATTTTGATGTCGCACATGATATCAAACATGTCATTTGAAGAATACATGTCCACAAGAAAAAATTACTTCAAAAAAGAAAAGGGGTTAGACACAAAAATCAAAAGGATGGCAGACCTCAGATCTCCATTTCATTGAAGTAGAAATAGAGAAACCATGGGAAACCCCCCGAACTAAGAAGAAGCAGATGCAAAGGTCCATAATGTAAACATATCTCAACCACATAATGACATTGACGCATAAGAGATGTAAGCATTAGACCCACATAATGATGAGGCACATATAGAAATTGGGTTGGGGGGCAAAAAAAGAGCTCATGTTCCCGAGACTTTAGACTTAGTTAAATAATCCCCACGAAAGGAAAAAAGAAGAGAAATGGAAATGGTTCTCGTTGATTCAAACACAAGGGGATGACAAAAAGTGAAAAAAAAAGGCAAAAAAGAGAAGTTAAGTGAGTATTATCACACTTAACATCATATATTTATTTATGTAAAATTTTATAGTTTTTTTTCTCTTCAACTCATTTCCATGAGGTGCATCTATTGGAATGCTATCAACATATGGAAAATGTAATTTTGTTCTTCCTCTTATGATGAATAAAATTATGGGTTTTTTTCTTTGGAAAAAGTCTTATTTAGTTTCTCATATATCCTAGTTCTATTTAAATATTAGGGTTATTCAAATTTACTTATTCAAAATAAAACTTTACCAAGTATTATTGCCATGTTTGGAGCTATTATAAGAATCAATATTTTATCTCCATAATACATTGATTTGGTGATGATATATCAATAAAACTTAATTTTTGCATCTTATTAATGCCAATATGTGTCCTACTCATGTATAATGCTAATTCATAAAACTAGTTTTAGAAGTTGAAATTATTTCTCATTTGTTAATTATTATAGAAGAGATTATCCTAATTGAGGACCTTGTTCCAAATTATCTAATCTAACGAAATATTTAAAAATATATGTGACCAATAACTTCAAAGATATATCACCATATTTATAAAGTATTTGTTTAACCAAAAATAAGTGGTTAAACCTTGTTCTTACATTATCCTTATTTTATAAGGTTATACTTTCTTTCAAATTTAATTATATGGATATAAGAATGTGGATCTTTTTTGTATAATTAGATGAGTTATTCCTTGATAGCCTCTTCTGAAGAATATCCATCCCCACCTTCATCAATTAATAGCGAAATGTATTCCTTAGTTCAATTCAATAAAATAATAGGCCTATTATAATTGTAATTGGATTGTGGTGATTATTTCTACAATGTATGATTTCTAAATACCATATTGCTATCTTTATTTGCAATGAACCTGAGAATCTATGAGGAAAATTACAAATTCCACTACCCTTAAGTTTTGGAGTGTTGTAATAATAATAAGAGATACCACATCCTTGTTGAGGTAAATATAAGGCATCCATTTCTTATATGTGCATCCATATATCCCTCTAAATGTGATAGTTGTCTAGGAGAAAATCTCCATGTGTTGTTTAAGTCTTACACTTTGGCCATAAGGATCGAAGGAAATCCATGGAAAGTTAAATGGTATCATCTTAAGACTTTCACTTTGAATTTAACTAGAAAAAAATCATTCAATGAATTACATAGTGGTTATTGATGAATATTTGTACTTAGTAGCCACAATATTAATTCATGTAACCTATTTTTTTTTTCACAAACACATGGACATATGCTATAAATGAATAGATTTTACTGTGATTCTTTAAGAAAACTAGAAAAAAATGCATTAAATAAATTTTGTAAGTTTAGATAACGAGAAAAGGAATATAATATTTGGTACTTGTATTCTTTAGGAGATTTTTTTTTTTCCTTTAGTTCACTATTTTTTAGCTTTTCTTGGCCAAAAATTACATTCACCAATTATTCATTTTAATTTTAAAAATATGCATATATTATATTTTATTAATGATATTCAAAATAATTTACAACTTTTAATTTGAATATTCACATACATATCCATATGTTTGATTTTTTGAATCCAAAATAATGGCATAAAATACTATAGTTGGGAATAACATTTGAATCTGTGAAAAATACGATGGTCCTTAGGTAGTGTTGATAGGGTATAATCCCTTTGCCATAAATAGGGGGTGACCTCACGAAGAATTCCCATTTAGAATTAACACCATTTGGACCTAAGGAACCTATTTTTATTATGGCTTGACTACTATTACTATGTTTTTTTGGTTTAATTGTGGTTTGATCCACCATTCAAGGTTCACGAAACAAAATCTAAAATGAAAAATGTTAAGTGTAAATTTTGAATACATATGAAAGTGTCTGAGTAATTATAATAAGGGAGAAACTTAAAGACATGAAGCTAAGTGGAATATATACAACACAATGAGTTGGAATAAGTTCATAGCCACATAGATTGCATGAATGCTAGGGTGACTAATGGAAGATCAAGGAAATATTATAAGCACAATATATATAACAATGTATAAATCAAGCATAAAACCCTATAATCTTTTGGGGAATTATAAAAAAATAGAATGTTAATTTACAATTAACTCCATAAACACACAAGAGTTCTCCTAATCTATAATTGACTTCATAAACACACAAGAGTTCTCCTAATCTACAATTGCCTCCATTAACATACAAAAATTTTACATTGTTAAGAAAAATCCCCCTTGGCCCCCTCTCTATTTTTTTAGAATAAAAATTCTGTTCTTGAAAGTGGTTGGTGAATTTTGGCCTTCTCGATCTTGTTGTCCTTTGGGTTTCTCCTTAGTCTTTTCAAATTCATTTTACCTTTTTCTTTTTTTTTTCTTCTTAATGAGGACCATATTTAATATTATTTTAGCTTTTAATCACCATGATGTTATTTTTATAATTTATCCATTATTCTGGGTGATGGTGAGCCCAAATATTTTTCCTTTAAGCTCATTGTTTTCTACATGTGGACCTTCTTTCAATGACTTCCAAATCCTAGCATGGTAATCTTGATTTTTTTTCTTTTTTGCATGCATTATTGGCATTTTATTTTGTTCATGCTTAAATCTTCAATTCTCATTCTCATTTATTTTGTAGGTAAATATTTCTATCATTTTTACTAATATTTTCACTTAATAAATTTAATTAAACTTCATATTAGTATATTATCTTCATCTTTGTGAACATAATCAACGTAAAAGACTTGATAAAAGAGGTAATAAAAAAATTAGCTTGTTTGAATTCCTTTATGCATAAAACCATGAAAATATTAATTGTATCCTTACCAATAAGTAAGATACCATCATTTTATCGACCATTTCCCAGGTGGTTTCATTTGGTTCAAAGTGATTCCATTGCACTCTGACCTACTCTATTACTCGATTCTAGAGCATGACCTGCCTCCAATATAGGATGCACATTGGTTATGGTTGGAACTCTCCTTCGGGTTACAATATATATTATATACCAATCAATAACATGCTTAGAATCATACATACTTATAGGAGATATGAAAAAAATCATGCGTTTTCACTACAGGTGGTAAGACCATTCTATAAGCCACTAGCTCCACTCTTTATAAAATATGAAATGGTCCACAAAATTTGGGTTCCAACTTAGCTCAAGTTCCCACTTTCAGTGAGCTCTTCCTTAGTCTGATGTGGAGATACACTTGCTCTCCCACTTGAAATTCCTTATACATTATTGTTGATCTGCATAACTATTTTGCGTATCCTAGGATACCTCTTTGTTTTTCTTAACAATGAGCACTTCTTGCTCCATTTAATTCAACATATCTGGTCCAAGAACCACCCTATTCATAGGATCATCCTAACTAAAGGCAATTTTACATTTTCTGCCACACAAATCCTTGAAAGGGATCATTTTCAATGGCTCTTGGTACCCATTTTTGTATGCGAATTCAACTAGTGGCAAGAAATATTCCAATCCCTTTGGATGATGCATGGAATACATCTTAGAATGCCCTATAAAATTATGTTAACCGTCTTAGTCTGGCCATAAATTTTAGGATGATATACTATACTAAAGCCTAGCTATGTTAAAAAACCAACAAAAAATTCTCTCCAAAAATTTGATGTGAACTTGGCATCCTGATCTGAAATGATATTCTTGGGTATGCCATGCAATTTGAATCTTTCCTTCATCAAAATATATGCTATGTCAATACATTTTTGGGTGGACTTGACAACTATAATGTGATCTACCTTACTCAATTTATTCACAACCACCATAATGGCATCATGTTTCTTTTATGTTCTTGGAAATATTGTGATAAAGTCCATGTATATGGCTTCATAATTCCACTTAGGAATTAGGATTGGTTGTAGAAATCCCACTGGGAAATTACATTATACCTTGAATTATTGACATTCCAGACACCTAACAATGTATTCAACAATTTCTCTTTTCATACTTGATCAATGATATATTTTATTCATGGATGTTATCATTTCTGATAATTAGGATGACTTGAATACGGTATTTTGTGAAACTCATCCAATATGAGATTCTTCAAATTTCCCATACAAGTTACATACCGTATATCCTTGAACTTCAACATTCTATCATTAGTGAGCATATAAATCTTTTTCAATGATCCTTTTAGCTCATACTGCAAGCACACTTTCACATGTTGAAAGTGCTCATCTTGTACCAATGCTTCCTTGATATTTTATTTGATATAAAATTCAAAAGTGCTCATGGTTTCCAAGTGAGCCACTTGCAAACTTCAGCTAAATTCATCTACCATCTTGTTCTCTTTACCCTTGATATGCTTGATATCAATGCCAAATTTAGTGATGAGAAATAGCCATCTAGCCTGTATTGAATTTAATTTAGGTTGATAAAACAAGTATCTCAACCCTCCATGGTCTGACACAACATGAATTTCCTTCCATATAAGTAATGTATCCACATATATAGTGTATGTACAATAGATGCAAGTTCTAGTTCATGGGTGACATAGTTCTATTCGTGCTCATTTAACTTTCTTCACTCATAATAGATCACATGCCCTTCTTGAATTAGTATTCTACATATGCCTTCCTCGCAAGCATCTGTAGAAAATACGAAATCCTTTTTCAGATCAACTATTCTTAAGATAGGTACATGTGTGAGAAATTTCTTGAGTTGTTCAAAGCTAACAACACACTTTGATGTCCATTAAAATTTAACTCCTTTCCTTTTCAAGGCTATGATCAAATGCCCATTTTTTGAAAAATATTGAATGAACCACCACTATTATCCAACAAATCCCATGAAATATCTCACCTCTATGACAATTCTAGGACTAGACCACTCCATGATGACCTTCATATTCTCAGGATCCATAGAAACACCCTACTTTGATATTACATGCCCAAAATATTGATCTTGTGACTTAAATAATTCACATTTACAAAGTTTAGCATACAATTTTTTTCCCTCAACAAATGTAGTATTTCCTTCAAGTGTGTTAGGTCCCTATAATACTAGTGTAAACCCCTTATTTTTATTGTTAGTGTAGCCAAATTAATGTTATTTTTGTGCCCATGTAGCCCCCATATTGTTATTTTTGTGCCCCATCGGAAACCCACTATTGTTATTTTTGTGCCCTTACATTATTAATGTTATGTAGGCTTTGATTATATTGTGACCCCTTAGACTCCTATATATACAAAGGAGGTATTGTCATTTGTATCATCTAATAATTGTACATTTATGTAATGTAAAATAATTCCCCCCTCAAAAAGACTAATTTTTGAGTCTTTGATATATCTTTTATTTTATTTTGGGAGCTGACTGCATACCATTTGGTATCAGAGCTTTATATTCTAGAGTTTCACTTATTCAATTAGGTCATATTGGAAGTTTCGCTGTAATTTTTTTTCTACAAGGATTTAGAAGCTGAAATTTTGTCCATGTGGAGCTGAATTGTTGGTGAATTTTTTGTACAAATTTCAGAACTTGGTTGGATATATTGTCTGAGATATGATCTAGGGAATTTAGGGTTTTTGTAAGCTCCATAATTCAGTCTCCAACAAGCGACCTAGGAAAAGTCGTCATAACTTTCGTTTCAGGACTAAAATTTAAATTCTATAAAAAATGGTTGAAAGTTCACAAACTATAGTTTTTCCTGTATACATTTCAAGGCCTAATTTTGAAACAACTACACATGGTATCCCGTACTAATTTTCTCTATTGAACCAGTCCATAACCAGGTCATCGTGGGAGATTTGGAATAACTCTATATTGAAGAATCCAATATTGGTCTTAATTATGTCATTTGAAAGAAGATTAAAAGGGATAAAATAGGACTATGTTTCAAACCTTGGAGATCCTAAATTACATATTTACAATCATTTCAAGATCGAGCTCCTAAAAGAAATAAAAAGGTGTGTATTGTTTTAAAAATTACATAACTTTTGTGTTGAAAAATCAGTTTGAAGTGATTCCAAGGGCGTATTGAAACATATAATCGGTATGGGGTTCTAAATGCCTCACAAAAATAATAATTCTACAGTCAATAAGCCCTTATAAATCTCTACTATGACGCATGAAAAGGAAGAATTGTAGCATGATATATCAAAATTACAGGACCAAGTGCAACAAATTTCGCTCTTACAAAGAGCAACCAATTATGAACTAAAAGGGGATATAGATGGTTTGAAAGAAGAAATAAAAGGTGACATGGATGGTTTAAAAGGCAACATGGATGGTTTAAAATGCATCATGAATGGTTTAAAAGAAGACATGAAAGGTTTGAAGGAATGTTTTACAAAGTTGCTACAAAAAATGCTTCCTAATGGTAAAAATGTATTCCATGAAACTCATGATGAGAAAAAAAAATGTCAATCATCATTTTAGAGACTCTAATGTTGGGTTTAAGACCCACCAAATTTTAAATATCGATATGAGGAAGTTTGATGGCAAGGATATGGTAACATGGATACTACATATGGAGCAACATTTTGATCTCCATGATGTGCAACACACACAAAAGGTACACATTGCAACTTTATATTTAGAACCCAATCACTTTGTATGGTATCGATGGATTTGTTCTCATAAATCACTAGTCACTTGGTCAATTTTTACAGAGGAAATGATATCACATGATGAATATACAAAGAGAAAAACCTTCTTTAGCGAATTGATAAATCTCAAACAAAAGGGTTCAACGGAGGAGCACATTGAGGACTTCCAAAAATTGAATATTAGGGTAAATGATATTCCATAGGAGCATAGAATTGATATTTTCATAGGGAATTTAAAGGATATCATCCAAAATCCAACATGAGGTTCTCCTTTGGGAGCCTAATTCATATAAGAAGGAATTTAGGGTGGAAAGAAAAGTTGAAAGCAAAATTATGGCAACAAGGAAGTATACCACTCACAACTATAAAGATGGAAGTGTTTCTGCTCCTAGCCTTCCAAAACCTACAAGGTTGACACCACAAAAATTGGAGGAAAAAATAGAAAAAGGGATTTGTTATAGTTGTGATAGAAAAAAGATAAAGGTCAAAAATACGCTGAGAAGAAATTATTTTACATAGATTGTGAAGAGGAGGAAGAAAACGAATAAGAAACATCAAAAGAGGGGGATATACACCAGAAACCAACCCCATATAAAAAATAAATTAATCCTACCATATCTTGTAATGCATTGATAGGAGTTACCACTCCTCCAACACTTAAGATAGTTACATATCAAGAAGAAAAATGTAATAGTACTGATTGATTAGGGTAGCCATAATTTTATTCATTGTAAGATAGCCAAATTGAATTCTTCCTATATCCAACACCAGAGTTTCAAGTGATGGTTTCAAATGGAGGAACTATAAAATTCCCTTCAAAGTGCCATAATATCAAGCTAACCATGGGGAAATATGTATTGAATATTCCAATGCTTTCCATTCCAATGGGTGGTGCTGATATTGTACTAGAAATCCAATGGATACAATATTTGGGGACAAAAACTTTTAATTTTCAAGAAATTTTCTTGAAGTTTTTTTGGGAAGGAAAGGAAGTTGAATTAAGGGGAATTTAATTAGGAAATATAATAATATATAATATCATGGCAAATATTTTTAAGAAAAAACAACGAGGAGTAATTGCACAATTATGCTCACTAGAGGTTCAAACATTGAAAACATCTATTTCTCCAGATATCCAAAAAGTATTGGATAATCATTCCAAGGTGTTTGAGACTCCCAAAGGCCTCCTACCTATTCGTGATCATGATCATGCTATTAATTTGATTCCAGGAAGTGTTCCTCCAAACATAAGGCCCTACAGATATCCTTAAGCCCAAAAGAGTGAGATTGAACATATGGCTGCAAAAATATTAGAGGTTGCTATAATTCAACCTAGTTAAAGTTCTTTCTCTGCTTCATTAGTATTGGTGCACAAGAAGGATGGATCATGGAATATGTGTCTAGATTATAGGGAGCTCAACATGTTCAATATTAAAGATAAATTTTACATTCCTATCATTGATGAATTGTTGGATGAATTACATGGAGAAATTTACTTCACCAAATTGGATCTTCATTTAGGATATTATCAAATTAGAATGAATACTGAAGTAATTTTGAAAACAACATTAAAAAATCATCAGGGTCATTATGATTTTTGGCCATGATTTTTGGCCTTACTAATGCACCTTCTACATTTCAAGGTTTTATGAATTCCATTTTCAAACCCTTCCTTAGAAAATTTGTGTTAGTATTTTTTTATGATATACTAATCCACAACAAGTCTTGGAAGGATCATGTTCAACATGTTAACAGGGTGCTCAAACTACTGGAGGAGAAACGATTATATGAAAAAAAATTCAAATGTTTCTTTAGAGTACAGGAGGTGGAATATTTGGGTCATATTTTATCTCATGAGGGTGTTAAGGTAGACCCTAACAAAATTACAACATTGAGGAATGGAAAATCCCCACAACCATAAAGAATCTTAGAGGATTTCTCGGGTTGATAGGGTATTATCGCAAGCTTTTTAATAATTATGGGAGAATAGTGGCACCTCTAACATAATTACTGAATAAATATGAATTTTATTGGACTCTAGAAGCAAATAAGGCCTTTGAACATATTAAAGAGGAAATGTGCCAAGCACCAATATTAGCTACGCTAGAATTCACAAAAACATTTATTGTGGAATGTGATGCCTCAAGAAATGGAATTGGTGTAATTTTAATGCAAGAAGGAAGACCCATTGCTTTAGAAATTCATCCAATAAATTGAAAGTATTTACATAAACCTATTTACTAGGAGGAAATGTTGGAAATACTACATGTATTAAAGAAATGGCGACCTTACCTAATGGAAAGACACTTCAAGGTAAAAACAAATCATGATAGTCTTAAATAATTTTTGGAGCAAAGATTGTCTTCAGAAGAGAAAAAAAAATGGATCACAAAGATGTTTGGTTATGACTTTGAAATTATCTACAAAAAAAGAAGAAAAATGTTGTTGCAGATGCACTCTTAAGAAAGGATGACGATGTGGAAGCATTGCTTTGTTCCATTTCTATTATCCAACCTTAGTGGATAACCAAAGTAAGGGATGAATGGAATAATGATGAAGAGGTGTGTATATTCATTCAAAATTTGCAGTAAGATCCTAGTACATCTGATACATTTAGCTGGAAAAATGATTCATTATGATACAAATATCACTTATATCTCTGTAAAAATTCCCAACTTAAACAAAATATTCTTTTGGAATTGCTCACCTCTCTGCCTCGCAATCAAGATTTTAAAAAACTTACCATAGGGTCAAGAAGGATTTTTTTGGGATGGCCTTAAATTGGATATTCAATTTTTTTTTGCAGAATGTTTGGTTTGCCAACAAAATAAATTTGGAACAATTAAGACCCCAATTTTGTTACAACCTTTAGCCATTCCAAGTCAAAGTTGAGAGGATATGTCAATGTATTTTATCACAGGTTTACCCAATTATAAAGGAAAGAGTGTCATCATGGTTGTAGTTGATATAATTACCAGGTGTGAACAATTTTCTGCATTATCTCATCCTTTTAAAGCCAATAGATTCACTACTACATTTATGGAAACAATTCAAAATATTCTTGAAAACCAAAGATTATAGTAAGTGACAGAGATCCCATTTTAACTGGAAATTTTTGGACAAATTTATTTTCTTGTCTTGGTACTCAATTAGCTCATAACTCACCTTATCATCTTCAATCTGATGGAAAAATTGAGATAGTGAACAAAGGTTTGAAAGGATATCTTCGTTGCTTTGTATCTGATAAACAAACACAATGGGTCAAGTGGTTACCTCTAGTTGAATGCTGGTATAACACTTCCTTCCATATTGCAGCAAAAATAACCCCATTTATGGAACTTCATGGATATCATCCACCATCCATCACATCATATTTAAGAGAAAATTCTAAGGTTCAAGCAGTGGATGATCACATAGAGAATCAACAAAAAAATCTCTAACTCTTAAAGGATACCCTCACTCTGGCATACAATCGAATTAAACAACAGGAAAATTAGCATCATAGTGAAAGAAGTTTTTATGTAGGTGACTGGGTATTTTTACGGCTACAATCATACAAAAAAATGTCCCTCAAGCAAGCTAAGAAGGATAATAAATTATCAGTGAAGTAATACGATCCTTACAAGGTGTTGCAAAAGATTTGGACTATGGAATACAAATTGAAGCTATCTACATCTTCCCGAGTACACCTAGTTTTCCATGTTTCATGCTTAAAGAAGGTTATGGTAACAATATTCTAGTTCAAATAATGTTGCCAGAACTTGACGGAGAAGGAAAAATCAAATTTGAGCATGAAGCAATCACAAAAACAAGAACCCGAGAGTTACGAAATCAATTAACTTCAGACTAGCTCATTAAGCAGAATAACTTACCTGCAAAATATTCCACATCAGAGGAATATAATTTTATAATGGAGCTTCCAAAACTACTCAAGCGTTGAGGAAAACACTTTTTTGAAGGAGAGGGGCATGTTAGGTCCCTATAATACTAGTGTATCCCCCTTATTGTTATTTTTGTGCCCATGTAGCCCCAATATTGTTGTTGTTGTGCCCCATAGAAAGCCACCATTGTTATTTTTGTGCCCTTACGTTATTATTTTTATGTAGGATATGATTATATTGTGATCCCTTAGACTCCTATATATACAAAGGAGGTCTTATAATTTGTATCATCCAAGAATTGTTCATTTATGTAATGTAAAGGAGGTTTCCCCTTAGAAGAGGATAATTTTTGAGTCGTTGATCTATCTTTTCTTCTATTTTGTGAGCTGGCTGCATAACAAATTGCTCCTCATGTTATTTTCTAGATTTCGAGTAAACCAGTATATCATCTACCTATTCCAACAAAATATTTTCCAAGTGTTGGCTAAGGACATTATTCATCAGACACATAAATGTGATTATGATGTTTGTGATCCTAGATGGTACCACCATAAACTCGTAGTCCCCATATATTGTCCTGAAAGTTTTCTTATGTATTCCTTCATCCTTAATCTAAACCTAATGATAACCATATCTCAAATCTATTTTTGAGAACACCATATCCCCTCTTAGTTGATCAAACAAGCCATCAATGTTGGGCAACAAGTACATGTTCTTCACTGTGGCTTTAGTTAGTTACTTGTAATCAATGCAAAACCACAACACGTTGTCATTTATATTTAAAAATAACACTTGGGATCCCCAGGGAGACATGATGGGCTTGATATATCCCTTTCCAACATTTCCTTCTACTGTAATTTCATCTCCACTAGCTTTGAAATGATCATGTGGTATGCAACCTTCTAGACTAGCACTAACCCAAGAAGCAACTCAATGGATAAATAAATTTATATCTTGGGTGTTGTAACGTACCACTCCCCTATGGCCTACCTAAATAACCGACCAAATGGGGTAAACACGATATGAGATGTCGTTAAGATAGATTCAACCTCATTGGAAACTTTATGAAAGTAGAATCAAAGTGGAAACCATAACATAGACCTATAACACCTACTACAGCACCCCCAAAGGCTATCTTAGTCATCCACTTGACCTGTCCCTGGGTCCCACTTACGTTTCATAGAGAAAACCCCCTAGACACATGGACAGGCCTGCATCCATGTGTCTAGGAGGCTTTGGACGCACACATGAGCCTGCATGCCAGCGTCCAGGGAATAAATTTCCCAGAATTGTGCTTACATCTGTGGGATTTAGTACACTTTTTAAGCCTAGAATCCCAAAAACTGCCCATAACTCCTTGTAACTTCCAGGAATCATTAAATACACATTGAAAACACTAGTGAACTAAAACTTGACTCCAGGGCTAAGCTTGACCATCCCCAACTGGGACTGACATTCTGTCAAACACTTGGATTGAATGTAATCTACATATATATGATATAAGAAAAATCATAAATGACTGAAGGAACTTGTGAAACATTACAAGAAGGATCACCACCTTCTTCCTTAACCAGATATAATATCAATTAGGTCTTTCATCCACCATTTTAACAATTACAAGTGAATACATGAATTAACCATGACATGAACTAGTCATTTAAAAATTTCTATAACCAACATAAAATCATGGAAATAATAGTGAGAATACAACCATTAAATCCACATAATAATAGGTACAAAAATAAGAGAAATGATCTTCCATTAAACATAGGAAAAAACCGACCAGGTTTGGGACTTCCACATTCCACCTGACCATAGACATGGCTGAGCCAAATATCTCTTCATCCATTCACCCCCATGCCATATTCCAAGCACAAATGTGGGATCTCATGGATAAACTCATCCAAAAGAACAAACAAGGGAATCTAGAGGTTAAACCACCTCCACCCTCACCATACCATAATCACACCAAACCAGTGCTCTGATCACAAAACCGAGCACAACATGGAAATTCCATCCAGAATCCATCACTATCCTTTAGGAAATTTCCATCTCCCTGTCTCTCAAGATTTACTGCAATCTAATCCTAGATCAATAGGCCCTAAAAGGAGACACCTCCCTCAGAAATTATCGTCTATCCCACCAAAACTAGCAAAGGGATTCCTAGGCCTTTGGGAATGAACCTTGATACCACCTCTGCCCCGGATTCTGAATCCATTGGGAAAATCCATAGCTCAAAACTGAGATCAAAATCCCAACACACCATGACATCCATAAAAGGCAAGGAAAGGCTTAAAACCACTATCATAACTCGAAAAAACCATGCCACCGACAACTAAATAACCAAATACCAACATGCATAAGCCATGCATGTCCAAACTAGCTAGGAAATCACATATTCAATATGTTACCTACAAGTATTCTTGCTAAAGTTGCTAGATCCTGATTTCCCTTGCTTTATCTTTGCATTTGTTTCCTTTTATTGCTTCCTCCTCCTTGGAACAATGCTGAATTCCACCAAGAAACTCTAAGTATCCAAGAGAGAGAGAGAGAGAGAGAATAACAAGAGATATCCAAAAACTGAACTGAAAAAATCTTACACTGACAAAAATGTACCAACTTATCCTCATAAGGATTTTTATTAATGAGGCCTCTATTTTATTCATTTTACATTATTTTCCTTCATTTTCCTCCTCACATGCAACATGTGACCTTTTAGCTTCATTTTCTCCTATTTTCCTTTATTTTCATAAGTAAATGTGCCAAAAATAATTTTTTCCTCTTTAATTCCTTTGCCTTTGCCTCTTCCATTTTACTTAGCCATAACCACATATATAGTGGTTCCCACTAGGATATTTTGCCCAACATTCAACTTGGAATAAGTGTCCCTTGAACCGTGGTCTTATTTTTTACTTTATTAACTTTTTATTGAATGATCTTTTACCCAGGTTTATTACAGAACCCTCCCCCTTGGGGAACACAATAAGGAACAATTGAATATAAAGGATTAATTTCAATAACCATATACCAAATCTACAATCCCCAGTTTTAAACCACACCTAAACTTCAGAAAAACTGCTGAAAAACAAACATACTTCTCATGGAGCTTTATAACTTAGCTCGGTGTAGTATTTACAATGAATGACTTGATCAAAAGAAAAACCATGATAACATGACAATATAAAATCCATACCGCTCATTTGAGCTTTATAACTTAGCTCATGGTTGTGTTTACATCCATATACATAAGTACATATACCAAAACATCATCAAAACATATGCCAAAAAAACACCTAACACCAAACCAAAACTGCTTTGCCTAAAACGACAAACAATGAAAGATACATTGCCTGCATATAATCCGCCATCTCCCATGTAGATTCATCGAGCCCAAAGTTCTTCCATTTCACTTTAAATTTCTCAATGGCTCTTTTCCTAAGCGTGAGATACTTCCACTGCAATATTCACTGAGGTTTTGACTGGACTTCTCCTTCTTATTCCACCTACAATACAAATTTATAAATAACATGATCAACATCCTTTATATACCTTTTAAGCAATGAAACATGAAACACATCATGGAATTTCACTATTGGAGGCAGTGCAAGTTGATAGGCCACCAGTCCAATCCTCTTAAGGACATCAAAAGGCTCAAAATAATGTGGTTCCAACTTGGCACATGATCCAATCCTCAATGAGTTATTCTGGGTCTTGATGCGAAAATAAACATGATCCCCAAATTGAAACTCCTTAAATACCATGTGCTAGTCTACATAAATCTTCTATTTTTCCTATGCTTCCTTTATATTATTCTTTATAACCTACATTTCCTATTCCATGTCTACCAACATGTTTGGCCCAATTAACACCCTGTTAACTGGATCACTTCAAATGATAGGAGTATTAAAACTTCTACCATACAATGCCTTGAAAGGACTCATACCCAATGACTCCTGATACCCATTGTTATATGTAAAATCAACCAATGGTAGATACTCTTCCCATTTCCATTGTTGATGCATCACATACATCCTCAACATGTCATCTAAGATCTTGTTAACCCTCTCGATCTGTCCATCTGTCTATGGATGATAAGATGTGATGAAGGCCAACTCCGTGCCTAATCCTACAAATAATTCCTTCAAAAACTTGGAAGTGAACTTTGCATCTGTATCTGACAAAATATTTTTTGGAACACCATGCAATCTGAATATGCCGTTGATGAACACTTGTGCTACATATCTAGCTGAATAGGTAGTCTTCATTGGAATGACGTGTGAAACCTTTTTCAACCTATCCATAACCACCATGATAGAATCATGGTGTCTTAGTGTCCTCAGAAAACCTATGATAAAGTCCATGGAAATGAACTTCCATTCTCATTACAAAATCAAAAAAGGCTTTAGTAGACCGCCTGGATGCCTACACTCTTCCTTTACTTGTTGACAGTCCAAACACCTAGCTACAAACTATGCTACATCCCTCTTCAAGTTCGACCAATAATAGAATCTCTTAACTGTAGTCAATGTCTTCTAATAGCTTGGGTGACCTGAATATGGTTTCCTATGAAACTCGCTCAAGATCGCCATATTGAGCCCTGTCTCTAAACCTGGCCAATCCATTCGCCATAGGGAAATAGTCCACATCATGTACACCTGTACCTATACTACTATCTGTACCTGTACTATGATGTAATATATGCCTAAGCTCCATAAATATGACATCCTTCTGACCTATGAGCAAGATCCTATCCTGTAAATTCATCCCACAGGAGCTCATAGTTGTAATGTGATTTACCTATATCCACCTATTAAGAGCATCTACGACCCTCTTCTCTTTACCTTCGATCTACTTGATCTCAAAATAAAACTTTCTCATCATAGAAAACCATATAGCTTGCTTGAAATTTACAATTGTTTGGTTAAAAAAGTACCTCGACCCACTGTGATCGATCATCAGTACAAAGCTCCTGCCAAGAAGATAGTGCCTCCACATCTTCAGTGCATGGATGATCGCTGCAAGCTCAAGATCACATGTTAAATAGTTCTGCTCATGTTCATTACGTTTCCGTGACTCGTAGCATACTACCTATCCTCCTACATGAGGACTCCACCAAGCCCTCTCTTGCAAGAATATGTACACACTATAAACTGTAATATTCCCAAATGGGAAAAACATGAATATAATGCATAAAATGAAAGAAAAAACAAATATTTAACACATGAAACCATGAGGCCAATATAGAGCCATATTATTGATCATATATGCAACAAATAAGTACAAAAAAATGTGGCACAAACTATATAATGTGATCACACACGCCTCCAATACATAAACACTCTCAAAAGTGAGATGTTGCTGCTGTAAAAAATGTCGGAGAGTTGCTAAAACGTAGTCAAATTATCCATAACTATAGCTGGAGATGATACAATGATGTAAAAATACTGATTATAGGCCCCAATAGATTCTAGGCATATAGATCTTGGCACTAGATCATATTTCCAAGACAACCCATAAGGGTTTCCGGAAAATGCACACAATGTGCCAATGTAAGTTGCAACCCTAGGGTTGAAGGTATGCTGAAAAAATAGAAATGAGAAGATATGGCTGAAGCTGATGTATAAACCCACAAATCTTCTCCAATAGATCCTCCAGATGAAATATTGGTTCCTCCATTGAAGAAATCACCTCCCAAAACAACCACTGAAACCACCCCTGCAACTCCTCCCTAAAATAATGCAGATCTGGGCTGAAACTGCATTGTAGGGGATAAATGCACATTTGAATGATGCCAAATATGTCAATAAATCCCAAGGGGCTTATTTACAAGCCTTCCAATCGGTTGAAACCTTCCTCCACTGCAAAACTAGCTCTGAAGACACCCAATCTAATTCTCCACTGCTACACCCTGCAACAAAGCACAATATTCTGCAGAAACCACACTGATGAAGTAAGATGTAGCTTGGCCTTGATCCTGAGTGTGGAAATGTAGTGCAATACTCCTCCAAGAGGCATCTCAAGGCAAGATATGGGATTCACGCTCGGGAACACCCTGTGCTAAACAACACTGCAATCTCAACTAAACAGTTAAAGAATGCCAAAAGTCTAAACAGACCATATACAAAATAATAAACCAAAACATAACCAATATGGATGCCATCCTCTTCCTTATATAATTTATGAGCTTCCTTTCCCTTGGCCCCACTCAATTAGGTCACTAATTCTATGAAATCAATCTCCCTCCAAAACTGCATTATTCCTCATTAAATGTCCACTCCTCCATAACAACGCTGTTGATTTGGTCAAAGTTGACATATTCAACATGATCCAACCCCTGTTTAGACTCAAAGGTGCTTTATTTATCTTCTTATAAGGTCTCCTTTCACACTTGAAGTGTTTTTATTGTTGCTAAGGAGATTTATGGGCATCCCTACCCACTTACGCACCTACCTAGTGACAAAATAATCCACAATATTCCATTTAGCTGAAAGCTAAATTTTTGGAATATTACATAAAATATTTGTTCAGATCTTTGATATTTAACACTAGAGCATGTGTTAGCAACATCTTAAGATGCTCAAAGCTGTCCTCACACTCCTATGTCCATTCAAACTTCTTACCTTTCCTTTGCGATAATGTAATCAGATAAGGAATCTGTGAGAAGTTCCCGATGAACCTCCTGTAATAACCCGCCAATCCCATGAAAAATCTCACCTCATCTACATTTATAGGAGCTACCCACTCCATGATGGCCCTTATATTTTCAGGATCCACTGCTATTCCCTCCTTGGAGACAACATGTCCTAAGTAATGTACCTTAGTATGAAAGAAACTACATATGTTGAGCTTAGCATACATTTGATGCTCTCCCAACTATCTCAATACTATTCCCAAAAGCTATACATGATCTTCCTCATTCTTGGAATATACCAATATGTCATCGATGAAAAAATCACAAACTTGTCAAGATAAGGAAATAACACACTATTCATCAAACAAATAACTGTAACTGGAGCAGTAGTCAAACCAAATGGAACTACAACAAACTCAAAAATCCCATACCTGATCCTGAATGTGGTCTTCTAGATGTCCTATTCTTTGATGTGTACCAGATGATATCCCGATCTCAAGTCGATATTATAGAACATTATTTCTCCATTCAGTTGATCAAACAAATCATTGATCTAAGAAAATGGGTACCTATTCTTGATGGTCACTTTGTTCAATTGACAGTAGTCAATTCATTGTCTAAGAGTGCAATCCTTATTCTTCACAAATAACACTGGTGCACCCCATGGTGATACACTTGGCCTAATGTATCCTTTATCAAGAATCTCTTTCAGCTACAACTTTAACTCTACCAATTCCTTAGATTTTTCACTAGAGATACGAACCATAAATAACACACACCCTTTCCTGTGACTGTGCTTGGATTGCATAGTTGTCACCATACTAATTGATGTGGCTTTCTTATTTCCCTATAAGAATCTTGGTTCCCCATTATCATCCAAGCATTCAATGGCTTTGTCATAAAAATCCACCTTGGTATTATGAATATATAACCAATCTACACCCAATAGCATATTGTATGATACCAATGGAAATATGTTCAAGTGCACTACTGTAGGCATACCATATAACTCAAATGCACAAGCTCTTACCCAATGGTGAACTCTTTTCTTCGTACCTGTAGCCAACTTCACTAACCAAGATCTTTGATGCATTTATCTTCTCAAACCACACTTATCCACCAGGTCAGGATTAATATAACTATAGTTAGATCCAAGGTCAATCAAAATAGAAACAACTTGATCACAAAGCTTACCATCCATCTCAATGATAGAAGTCTGATTATTTGCCTGCATATTGTCCACAACTTCATAAATCTGAGGAATGCTATGCCTAATATCCACAACTGTCTGTGCCTCCTGTGCACTATTGATATGGGGTCTACCACCCTGATACTGTGGATAATCCATATTATAATTATCCTTTCCACATATACAACATTGAAACAATGCTCTACCATCACCTCTAGTCTGCTGCTCTCCAGGTCCCTTCCTAGTTGCATTGAAATTCTTGTTCTTTCTCACCTGCATCTTGCGATATTTCCCGCTTTGGTGGCTATTTTCCCTTACATTTATCATACCCATTCACATCACTCTTAGGATAAAATTTTCATTTTGACTGCTCCTAACAATGCTTCATATTTCAAATGGCCTCCTCTAATGATTTAGGCTCATCGAAGTCAATCCGGTCTCTATATGCTGCTAGAAATCTACTGATGAATCTCTGGATCTTAGCATTTTCCTCCTTGAGGTAAGGCACATATCTCAACAACTCCAAAAACCTTCTAGTATACTCATCATATGTCATATAACCCAAATAAAACTCATAAAAATCCTTAGCCCTAGCATCATAGTACCTCTCTGACATATACTTCTTCCGGAATAGCCTCTCAAACTCACTCCATGTCAACGCCTCATAAATACCCCTGAAAATTTTCATATCTTCCTAGAAAATGTTTACTTTACCTTTGAGACTGAATGTGGCTACCCTAGATTTCATGCTTTCTAAATAGTCATGCAATATGAAGAAGTTCCTCATACCCAATGTTGGGTCAATTTACTAGGTAAACTAACACAAGTATTTAATTATCATTGTGGGCTTGTAAAACTTGGAAGCATGTCCTAAATATATGGATTTCAACTACAGTCAATTTTAGAAGATGAATTATTGAATTTGAAGGAAATTCATATTACAAATATAAAACTTAACTAAATAATTTCTAATTCAATATGTAATAAGCAGAAGAAGAGGATCCTAACTTAGGAGAACCAAGTTGACCTTCTCTACAATACTACTTCATGAACATAAATAAAAAATCACTAATGAAAAATAGATTAAGATGCATAAAATAATAATATAAGAGGCTCCTAAATAAGGAGGTCCTTGTTTTCCTTCTTTATAAATTCATTCATCTTTAATTCCATTGTATGAAAACTGGAAATTTAGAAAATCACTTTAAACAAAAGCAAGGAAGATGAATTCTAGTTTCTATTCTTTGATCAGATAGAAGGAGAGTTTAACTTAAAAAATGGTTTTACCCTTCATATGTATATTAGAATTTAGATTAATATTCATCAACAAACATAATATATCATCATACATCTAATTAACTAATTTAAACATGAAGCAAAACTAGTTTATGAAATTTCAACTAAATTAACCAGAAAGTGCACTTATCTCAGTGTGGGGGCCCTCCACCCTTGCCTCACACACTGAAAGTAATTATAATATATTGGAACTTAATAAATAATTCACCACACAGAATGATAGAAAGAATATAGAAATGGTGTCTTCAATTAACTCACAATATTCAGAAATATCAAAGTGAAATAATACAAATTCTACATGTTCATATCGTCAATGTTCTTGGCTTAAATAGAAAAGTATGAAATAAACTTGACTAAAATTTCTCTAACATCCATGTCTATCCTTATCCCATCTATCTTGGTATAGCTCATCCATCCAATTACTCAACATCTACAAAATCCCATAAAATACTAAATTTGGCCTATTTTCTAGGGATTTCCTGAATGACAGGTCCTGTTTGACCAGCTTTGACCGGGCCTGTTTTAGCTCGGTTTGACCAAACCAATAGGTAGAAATCCATCCCTAGTTCCCAATATTTCTAAATATGTGCTCAGCTCATACCCAGGTGTCTTGCAAGTATGAATTCAATGAAGCAATTACGGGAATTTTTAGTCTTGTCCAAAAATGCACTTAAAACTCATTTTTTACAAAAATTTCTAAAAATTGAAAAACTTAATTTAATTACTTGAATATGCATAATAAGGTCAAAATAGGTCATATGTGGATGGTATAAAGTGGAAAATTATGGAAATTATTTGGATTTTAATAAGCAAAATTTGATAAAAAACAAGGGCCAACATCTCCCCCTTGCTTACTCTCAAGCATGTCCTCATGATTGCCTTTGTCTCCTTGACCTTTTGCTTCAATATGATGACTGCACTACTGATGGAACTATGAATTTGGCTCCCGATGTCGAAGATTCCTAATGAGATGCCTGTAAAGGGATGTTAAGACCCTCATGTTTTTTTTTTCTTTTATAAATCTTTGTTTTCACCTTTTGTTTCTCATACTTAAATTCTCATTGTTTACAAATCATGGTAATAATGAGCTTGAAAATTATTGACCTTGTACTGTGGAATTCAAACAATCAATATTTATTATTACCATGTGATGAATACTATAGGAAAAATTTAAACATGGTGAACTCCTTGGCGATCAACACGAGTGTGTAGATTCTTCCAATGCCCAAAATTACATAGAATTGATATGAAATTACCAATATGGTTCTGGTCATAGAAATGATGATTTTATTTCAAAAATAACAAGAATGTGACTTACCAAGGCTTTATCTGGACTTTTAGACACTTTTTGTGATGAGAGAGAAAGATAATACTTCTGAGAATTCACCTCTGTTTTAACTATTTGTGGAGAGAAGGCTTTTAAAACTTTAAAACACCATTTCTAAAAATACTCTGTCAAAATTTTTTCTGAGTTCTGGACACTTTTAGGTTTGTTTTTAATCCTTCTCTGCTTTTAGTCAACACCATACTTGCAAATCGAATCTTACTTTTCCTTCAGGGATTCTCGAATTCTGAAATGAACAATCCTCATTTTGGAAAATACTTCTCACTGTCCTTCAAAATCGAAACTAATTCAATAAAATTTTCTCTATCCTAGAGAAATTGGAATTGGAAAAAAAATGACTTGAAGAAATCGAAATTGGAAATGCACTTCTCTGCTTCCTCGGGAATTGAAATCGATTTTCTTCTGTCTCCTCAGTATCGCTATACAAAGGCAATACTGGGTCTTCGTGCTTTTTTTTCCGGATTCTCCTCTCAAATTTTTCAAAATTGCCCATTAAAATTCCATGAAAACCCTTCTCCATTTGCAAAATTTCTTATAAAATTGCTCACTGTGTAAAAATTTGGCAAAATACGTATATAAAATTTGCAAACTGCGTTTTTTTTTTTAATATGAACGAGGAAATAATTTTTTAATGATACTTGAGTTGCAAAAAAATCAATTAAACCCTCTGTCTCTGTCTCCAGCAATTAAATGCTCAGATCTGAAATCGAATCTTAGAAAAACTCTCTGCTCTTTCAGAAATCGAAATCAATTTTTACTTTGTCTTTTCAGAGCTTAAACATAAATTCTGGGAATTATTAACTCTCTCTTATTTGCCTTCTTAGAAATCGACCTATTTTATGCAATCTACGGTCTTCTTATCACATTCTTTTATGGAAATTACGATTTTTCCACTCACATTTTACCTCCAGCACTCATGCATTCACAACCTTCACACCAACTTTGAACTCACCATGCACTACTCACTGTGTTCATTTAAAAAAAAAATTCACACTGATGGAGAAATCATTTCTGAGTTATTGATGTTCTGTAAATATTATACATTGGGGTTTGATTAAAATTAATAATGATTAGAAATTTGTTTCTGTTGACATTACTGAAGTCCAAACCCTGATTTCTGGAACAAAATAACCCTCTACAGTTGCAATTTAATTCACAAAGATTTGGTTATCACCGCAAATCGATTTTGAAAGATATGAATGTAATGTTTTAAAAATTTCAAACTTATTTGTAATGTAACTTTTCAAACCAACAATTTACTGCAAATCGACAATTGGAACTATGAATTCACTTCAAATCAACAACTGGTGATACGACTGAAGATTTCTACCTCTTGAAAACTGATTTTTGGGTCTGAGAAGTAACTAAATTGGAGTTAACATTGGCGCGATCTGTGATCTTTGGAGATTTGTCGAGAATTTTAACACTCTGACTTCAACCTTCAGAGTTTAAATAACCTCAGAATCATTTTTATGCCTAAAAATTTGGATTACATGCAAACTAATTGGATTCTAGAGAGGATTTGTTTATATGTGTTCCTTTCCTACCTGGATCATGTAATTCTACGTTGTTCGCGTTATTTAGCCAGAGATACTTTACCATTCTCTCGTGCTATCTCTAAAATTTTTTATTTTATTTTTTACAATCCTCTACACATCAAACATGGTTTTTGCAAGTGTAGTCTGAGCTAATGGCTATGATGATTCAGTGTTGCGTTTTGAGTGAGATAATGGCTGTAATGTGTAGAAAGTGTTGCGTCGGTCCTATATACTCCCACTTGTTTCTTCTCATTTCAATTCCGTGTTTACATTTCCCATGGCACGACCTTTAGAAATTTGCAATGATTTTCTTATTTGGATGGAACTCTAGTTTGAATACTGAGAACTCTCCCTATCTTGTCACCATTATTTTTTCATTACCCACTTCTCTACTATTTCTTTCTTCACTCATAGCCACCTTCATTGCTTTACATGCCCATACCTTAATCGATATGCATCATAGTTCATGTTCTTCATTGTATTGTTTTTGCATTTCAACCTGGGCTTTGTCATTTTTATTGTGCGTTCATTCCATACCTTAGCTTTATCATATGATATATGTTTGCATATTTGTGCTTATAGCTTAGGTTGTCAACTTTTTATTATTTAATTTAATTTTAAAATGACCCTATAATGGTCATTTTTAAAATTAAATTTCTATCATGACACTAACATTTGTTGTTTTGTAGGTCAACAAGAACTTGAATATTGAGCCTTTAATTTTTTATCCATATTCTTAAGAAAATAATTAGGATTAATGTGATGGTTTAAAAATGATTGGAATTATGGTATATGGAATGATGGTTAAATGTAGGAAAGGGGTAATGAAATATGGTATAAGGAATGATGGTTAATGTATGCGGGTAAATGTAGGAAAGGGGTAATGAATAGGGACAATACTATAATGAATATGATTACCATTGATAGGATAACGAAGGTAGTGTTTTGAAATGTCGCTAGGAGGATATAGATAAAATGTAATGAAATGCATATCAAGCACTAAATTAGTCTTAAAAAATTCTAGAAATTTTTAAAAAAATCGAAATTTTAAGAGAATTTTTTTTCACTTACTATACTTATACTCCCGTAAATACTTGATTGTCAATACTATTCACTGATGTCATCTGATCAAAATACTGGTTGATGGTTGACGATGTCTTTATGATGGTTCTTTTAGGATGTATTGAAATGTAGAGACTTATTTCTGCTTCATGTTTTCACATCTAATATTGATTCAGGATCTTTGAATGTTAATGTTGTTCAGGTCCCTTCTACAGTTTGTAATTGATGTTTCAGGTCCCTTCTGACATGTACTTTAGGCTTGAATGTTGATGTTGTTCAGGTCCCTTCTACAGTGATATTATAAATAATGTTTCAGGTGCCTTTTGACATGTAATTTTCAACAATATTTAAATTTTCTTCTATCATGTAATTTAGGCCCCTTTTGCATAATATTGTCAATGATGTCTCAGGTCCCTTCTAACATGTAATTCAAGTCCCTTCTACAATACAACTTCTCAAACTATTTGCGTAGTTTCAATACGAATTTCACCCTTGCTTATGTTAAGACTTGTCCTCAAGTCTTGGAATTCTTGGAGGATTACTTCTGAAAAATCAAACTAAAGTCAAAATTAAAACAAAATAGAGAATTCATATTGGCCAAACAAGTTGGTTTTCCGATATGAATTCGAGTTTGTATTGTGCCAGTTTCTTGGATTTTCACAACCAAACTCCTTTATTATTTTTGATCTTTTTCTTTTATTTTTTCTTCTGGATGGAGATGGGATATAATGGAGTCAGAAAGTATGGAATGCTTATGAAAGTAATATATGTTTAAGTCATCATCTAAGAGTAGATGGATAGATAGATAGAAAATAGGTCTGGACTTCAACATGCATGATTGCAGAACTTAACATACAATATGGTATATGAATGACATCATGAAAAATATGGCTTATGAAAGGCTTCTTTTAAAATGGACATGGCTTGTCATGGTAAAACTTGAGTTCTTCTTCTTACTATTAGCTTCATGTCTTTTGCCTCGATCTTGATAATCTTGTAGGGTTGTTGATGTTGTTAGTCAGCAACTGAAAGCAAGCTTTATGAGTTTTGAGTTTCATTGGATGAACTCAACATATTGTGAATTCCAATTTTCTTTGAATTGAAAATTTGTATTCATATTATGAAATATGAAAAAATTGACTTTGAAAAATCCTTTGTCCATGGAGTTCACCTCTTAAATCTTCTTATGACCTGCAGAAACATAGCATTTACCTGCAACACAATTTTAGAGTATGGAGGAAGAGAGGTGTACAATATCTCTTATTCCAAGGTATATGTAAAATAATTACAAGAAAATCTTGAAAATATGTCCTAATATGATATAAAAACAAAATACATTTGTTTACCCCTTGAGGAATGGTGGCCAACCTAGACCTCCTAGCGGTATTTTGTTCACAAAATCTTCGTTTTATGTCAAATTAGAGTGATTCCAAATCCAATTTTAAGTGAATTCATATGGTTATATCCAATATAAATAGGTTTTAAAAATGGTTCAAAATGATATGCTAAAAATAATGATAAGTACCATGTTTGATAGAGCTTCTTGTAAATTTTTGACTAGACCAACAATCACTATTTGGAGTGTAACTTTTTCGTTAAATATCGGATCGATGTGATTCCACTTGGAAATTAAAGTATAAGAATTTTTTTCTATCCAATAGAAACATGTTTTTAAAATAAGTAGGATTGATATCATAAAATTGGTGATGAACAAACCTAGGAGGCAAAGTTTGACTATGTTGATTTTAAGACATGCAATTACTAAATGTGGAAAAACGTTTTCACCTGGCCTTCAAATGAGATGATTCAAATTGTATCATAAACTAGAATTCAATATATATCTCTTTAGAAACAATTTTTGAAAAGAATATTATTTATTACATGAAATATGTAAATGAACAGTGACGACCTAGAATTGTCACTATGCAGATTGTTTGACAAGAAATTAGTATTTTGAGCATAAATTTTTCATATGATGCCAGATTGAGGTGATTCAAATTGATTTGAAAAATATATTCCAAGGTATATCTCCCGTATTAATATCATGTAAAAATGTTTCCATTAGAACCCTCTAATCAATGATGTACTAACTATGTTCTCAAAATTTCTCTTGAAATCTAGTGTTTATTTTGATCATTTTTTTTATTTGTGATCCAAATTGAAATTTTATAAATGGATTTAAAAACTAGATTTCAAAAGATACATTTATTTTAAAAATGATCCTATATGGTTACCCAAAATAAGATTTTCCTTACTGCATTTTGTCATGAAATCCTTTCAAATGAGTATTGAACAATGATGTGAAGATTTATGAGATTTTAAACCAAAAGCCTTATTATGAACTCATTCTACCTATTTATTTATTTATGCTATTCTATCTTACTATATTGTAGAAAAATAAGTCATTCTCTCAAGTATAAGAGAATTTATAATGCATCCATTTGTGTAGCAATATCATAAGTAAACTCACATCCAAGTTTGAAAAATATATTTTAATGAATGCTTGGACATGGAAAATTATTTGATTATAAAGATTTGATGTTAAGGAATATTGAAAAATGTAGTGGTTTTGTGACCTAATGGCTAGTTAAAACCAACTTTTAAGATGATATATGTTTTATTGGCTCTCTTTAGTTGTCACATCACAAAGTTCCCCTTGTGGCACTTGTTCAAAATCTTGAAGCACAAGGGAACTTGTGATATACATGCTAGAAATTATTCAATTTCGGGTTCACATGTTTTATCTTCATCGCATGTGATCCATGAATCATTCAAATCCTTACAAAGATAAATAGAAGAATATTCTAAGTTTTCTTCTTGTGGATCGTCTTCATGGATGCTTTGTTTCTCTTCTAAATTCTGAAATGAAGATTCATCCCTACTGATCACTCTAAATTGTGGACAAGGATTTAAGAAGATATTTGTGGTGGCATACCCTCCTTCTCTAAATGGTTTCTTTAACATCATGTTTTGTATATCTTTGTTTTGCAAATGGATTTAGCAGTTATTGTTTTTTTATATTTTGTTGGAGGTTTTGTTTAATGAATCTACCCTTCTAATCTCTATCTCTAAGCATAAGAAAACATAACTAAAAAAAAAATACTAGAATTTTTTAGTTTTATTTATTTATTTTTTATTTTTATACTCCTAATTTACTATTTTGAGGTATGCTTCCCCATAAATGACGCCAAAAATGTTGGGTCAATTTACTAGGTAAACTAAAACAAGTATTTAATTATCAATATGGGTTTGTAAAACTTGGAAGCATGTCCAAAATATATGGATTTCAACTACAGTCAATTTTAGAAGATGAATTATTGAATTTTAAGGAAATGCATATTACAAATATAAAACTTAACTAAATAATTTCTAATTCAATATGTAATAAGCATAAGAATAAGCTCTTAACTTATGAGAACCAGGTTGACCTCTACAATACTACTTCATGAAAAAAAATAAAAAATCACTAATGAACAATAAATTGAGATGCATAAAAGAATAATAGAAGAGGATCCTAACTAAGGAGGTCCTTATTGTCCTTATTTATAAATTCATTCATCATTAATTCCATTTTATGAAAACGGGAAATTCAGAAAATCACTTTAAGTAAAAGCAAGGAAGATGAATTCTAGTTTATATTCTTTGATCAGATAGAAGGAGAGTTTAACTTAAACATTGGATTGACCCTTCATATGCAGATTAAAATTTAGATTAAGATTCATTAGCAAACATAATATATCATCATACATCTAATTAACTGATTTAAACATGAAGAAAAACTAGTTTATGAAATTTCAACTAAATTAACCAGAAAGTGCACTTAGCTCGGTGTGGGGGCCCTCCACCCTTGCCTGCACATTGAAAGTAATTCTCAGCTACTGGAACTCAATAAATAATTCAACACATGGAACAATAGAAAGAATATAGAATTGGTTCCTTCAATTAACTCACAATATTCAGAAATATCAAAGTGAAATCATACAAATTCTACATGTTCATGCCTTCAATGTTCTTGGCTTAAATAGAAAAATATGAAAAAAAATTGAATAAAATCTCTCTAAAAACCATGTCTATCCCGATCCCATCCATATTGGTCGAGCTTAGCCATCCAATCACTCAAAATATGGAAAATACCATAAAATACTAAATTTGGCCTATTTTCTAGGGATTTCCTGAATGACAGGTCCTGTTTGACCAGCTTTGACCGAGCCTATTTTAGCTTGGTTTGAACGAACCAATAGGTACACGTACATACTTAGTTCCCAAGCTTTCTAAATATGTTCTCAGCTCATGCCCAGGTGTCCTAAAAGTATGAATTAAATGAATACATTACGAAATTTTTTAGTCCTGTCCAAAAATGCACTTAAAACTCAATTTTTACAAAAAATTCTAAAAATTGAAAAAATTAATTTAATTACTTGAATATGCATAATAAGGTAAAAATTTGTCATATGTGGATGGTATAAAGTGGAAAATTATGGAAATTAGGTGGATTTTAATAAGAAAAATTTGATAAAAAACGAGGGCCAGCACCCAACAACCTTGCTTCTGCATCATGTAGTTTATTCATATCTCCATAAAAGGAAACTGGCCTAATTTCTTGAACTCATCCAAAAAATTCCCCCTGTCACTCCTCCTATAAGGATGATAGAGATGGCGATCATGATGTCTATTAGAACAAGAACTAGAATGGTACTTGTGTCTCTCACCTCTCCTATCCAGAGTGTCCAAGAATTTTCCATCTCTAATCGTGTCATCTCTACTAGACCTATAGCCACTGGGAGACCTACTGCCATATGCACCATTAGTTCCGTCCTCCTGTCCATAAATGATCCAGAGTGGCCCCTGTCACTGCAAATATGACAAACTCTGAAGGAATTCCACATTTACTTTTGCTTGCCTTCCTTGTGCCTGTATGATTATGTCATTGTCCACCTTAGAACTCCTTATCTCTTCCTTCAATATTCTCAGTGTATCTTCCATATCAAATGAATGGCCAACACGATGTTACTCATTGGATTCATATTGGTAATCCTTGTAGTATAGTATCTTGCTAGCCATATTTGATTTATTCCTACAAGGAATATCATGATAGCTTAAATCAAATCACAATAAACCAATGTACTTTATCATAATTTAGGGAATATACATCCTGAAAGATCAAACAACCAATGTAATCCATGTATATACATAATCATAAGAACATATAGACTTGTAACATATGGTATATCAATGCTTAAACATTATTTTATTTACATACCAACGACACACCATGACCTAATGCATGAAAACCTCAACCATACCAAGGCAAAATTGACCACATGTATTAACCTGACATGTATAACGAGTCATATGATCATGAAAAATACTAACAGAAACACCATCAACCCTTCCATGGTGACACCACTTCCACCATGACCAACACAACGTGGATGCAACAAGTACATAAGACATAACATGAGAAACACATAAATGATCGTCATGAGTGCATGATGACGAAAAACTTGAAAACATTAGAATTTTTCCAAGGAGAGAACAACCTACCTCTAATACCACCTATAACGTATGATTCCCCTCAGGCTTGCCCAAGTAAACAACCAACCAGGTTAAACATGAGATGAGATATTGTAAAGACAAATCCAACCTCCTTGGTGACCTTAAGGAAGCAGAATCGAAGTGGAAACCATAACACAAACCTTTAACACCTGCTACAGGACCCCAAAGGCTATCCGAGTCATCCACATGATTTTCCCCTGGGTTCCATTGAGATTTCATAGATAAAACCCCCTGGAGGCATGCACAAACATGCATCCATGTGTTTGGGAGGCTCTATACGCACGCATGAGCTTGCATGCCAACATCCATGGACTAAATTTCCTAGAACTATGCCCATGTCCATGTATTTAAGGAAAATTTTAGGTCCAGAATCCCAGACACTACCCATAGCTCCCTGTAACTTCTAGGAATCATTAAATATGCAGTGACAACATTAGTAAACCAAAACTTGACTCAAGGACTAATCCTGACCATCCCAAATCGTGACTGAAATTCTGTCAAACACTTGACTTGAATGTAATGTATAGGTATAGGATACAAGAAAGAGCATAAATGACTGAAAGTACCTATGAAACATTACAATAATATCACCACCTTCTTCCTTAACCAGATATAACATCAATTAGGTCTTGCATCCACCATTTTAAAAATTACAAGTGAATACATGAATTAACCATGACATGAACGAATCATTTAAACATGCCTATAACCAACATAAAATGATGGAAATAACAACAAGAATACAACCATTAAATCCACATAATAATAGGTACAAAATCAAGAGAACTTAGCTTCCATTAAACATAGGAAAATACCGACCAAGTTTGGGACTTCCATGTTCCAACCGAACATAGAAATGGCTAAGACAAATCTCTCTTTAGCAATTCGCCCCCATGCCATATTCAAAGCATGAATGTGGGATCTCATGGATAAAATAATCCAAAAACACAACCAAGGGAATACATAGGTTAAACCATCTCCACCCTCACCATACTATAATCACACCAAACGGGTGTTGTGATCACAAAACCGAGCAGAACATGGAAGTGCCATCCAGAATCCATCACTATCCTTGAGGAATTTTCCATCTCCCTGTCTCTCAGGATTTACTGCAATCCAATCCCGAATAATTAGGCCCTAAACCAAGACACCTCCCTCAGGCTTTACCATGTATCTCGCCAAAACTGGTCAATGGATTCCTAGGCCTTTTGGAATGAACCTTGACACCACCTCTGCACCAAATTCTGAATCCATCAGGAAAATCCATAGCTTAAAACCGAGATCAAAATCCCAACACACCATGGCATTCAAAAAAGGAAAGCAAGGCTGAAAATCACTGTCATAACCCGAAAAAACTATGCCACCGACAACAAAATAACCAAATATCAACATGCATAAGCCATGCATGTCCAAACCATCTAGGAAATCACACATGCAATATGTTACCTGCAAGTATTCTTGCTGAATCTGCTAGATCCTTCTTTACCTTGCTTGATATTTTCTTTCCCTTCCTTTATTGTCCTTTCTATGCTTGCTTCCTCCTCCTTGGCACAATGATGAATTGCTCCAAGAAACTCTAAGTATCCAAGTGAGAGAGAGAGAGAGAGAATAATGAGATAGATCCAAAAAATAAATTGACAAAAGCATACACTGACAAAAGATACCAACTGATCCTCAAAAGCCTTTTTATTTATGAGGCCTCTATTTTCTTCATTTTCCATTATTTTCCTTCATTTTCTGTTATTTTCCTTCATTTTCCTTCTCACATGCAATATGTGACCTTTTACCTTCCTTTTCTCCTATTTTCCTTTATTTTCATAAATAAATGTGCCAAAAATACCTTTTTCCTCTTTAATGCATTTTCCTTTTCCTTAGCCATAACTGCATATCCAATGGTGCCCACTAGGATATTTTTCCCAACATTTAGCTTCAAATAAGTGTCCCTTGAACAATGATCTTATTTTTTTCCTTTATTAACATTTTATTACATAATATTTTTCCTGGGTGTGTTACATTTGTAAGTCTGATTATTTCTTTAGGAAACATATTTCCAAATTGTTTTAAAACCAGGTGATCCTTAATTTTGGGTTCTCTACCCCTTGTATCGCTAGTCACCTAGACCAAAACCATGGCACACCATGTTTGAGCATATATATCTACTTGTAGCACTAATATCTACTATTCAAAAATGGTTTCTGCATTCCCTAGAATATTACCTTTTCACCCTTGTTGTTGCAACATTTTGATGGATTTCTGTCACAAAATCCACCTTAGTTCTATGGGCCTCCAACTATTCCATTACCATTAGGACATCATATGAGCCTAATGGCAAGAGGTTAAGGGTTGTTATAGTGGACATGCTTCATAGCTTCATGTGGCATGATTCCACTAAATCTGTCACCCACATTTTGGATCCTATGGCCAACTAGACCAACCATTATTTCTCGTGAGTTTTCTTTTGCAGAGTACATTTATCTATGACCTTAAGGCTGATATAATTAAAATTAGAACCCATGTTAATTGGAATTGAAATAGATTGGTTGGAAACCATATATTCCATTTTAGATAATCATGGCTTGATGATCCACTTGCATGTTGTGCAAGGCCACATAAATTTGAGGCACACTTAGGTCCACATTGTTCACAATCATAACTTCTTGAACATTAAAAAATTTCTTGTTGTTTTGTTATTGAAGTGGAAAATCCTTCCACAATTCATTTTCTCCATATTTCTAACACTTTAATGGTCCTCTCTTCGACTCATTGGCCTCTCCCTTCACTAGTTGAGTGGTCTGTTGTCTATTTGCAACAATGGAAATCTGTAGGAATCTTCCCTTGGTGGGAGTGGTAAAATCATCATTTCTCTCTTCTTACTTATATCCTAAGGAATTCACCCCTTTCCTTTTGAATCTGGAGTTATATTTCCTTTCCTAGTCTATTTATAACTCGACCTTATTCTTGGACTAATATACGAAACACAATGCGATCTTATCTTTGTAGGATTGTGGTAACTTTTGATGACAAAAATTGCACCTCCAATCGTCCAACACCTTGAGAAATTCCTAAATGGCTAGTCTAGGAACAATGAGAACATGACCTAAATATTTATAGCTATAACAAAAGAATATAGGGGAGTTGAATACTTAAGCAATTAAAAAACACAAAAAATTAATTATAATCCATGGATGACACCAAATATGTCTTATACAATAATTTTATTGCACAGCATGTAACAAAAGAAAACATATACCTCAAAAACAAAATATTTACAAAATATTTTTACGATAGAAATTCATTGCCCACATAAACATTATATACAAGACAAAGTAAGTTTTCATAATAAAAGTAAGAAGGAAAAATATTAGAAATAATAGGGAATATGGAAATATCATGAAAATAACTTTCATTAAATCTACTTTGAAAATGTTCAAAAATGTTGAAAATAAGCCTGACAGACTATCAAAGTTATGTAATCAAGACCCTTTACAAATGACAACGATTCTATATCCACTTAATAAAATGCAAGTAATCAACAATATAACACAAGTTAAAGCTTGTTGCAACTGGTACATGTTCAAATTCTTGGACAACCATATATTGCACAAATACGAGACTCATCAATGTTGGCAAACAAACAATAGTTTTAATAAACTCATCAATGACCAAACTATGATTACCCGATCCAACAAAACATAAAATTAACTAACCCCTATTTCAACTAATTTTTAAAAGGTGACATGCAACCCAATCTTATTAGTCTCCTAACACTCTTAAGAAAGTTCCAAGAAACCAAAAAATGAAATAAACTTATCAATAAATCATACCAAAATGCAGAAGTGAGAATCCTTTCACTCTTTGTATCCCTTTTCCTTTTAAGCAGGTGATCATAACTGTCAGGTGGTTATATGTTCATTTTTTTTAACCAATTATTTATCAAAATTGAAGGAAGGGGTGGGGAATAGGAAAATTTAATAAAATAATAATTGACCAAAATTAAACGAGGAGGGAATAAGATTTAAGAGGGAGGGAGGTCCACTTTCCACATAGCAACATTAAAACATTGAAACCAATATTATTAATAATGCGTTATTCCCACCGTTGTATCTCCCTTTTATGCATACTATGAAAATATAATGATATAATATCATAATCATCAAAATCATTCATCATATTACCCATTCATCAAAATTATGCCAATTGTCAAATATATGGATTATGCCAATAGTCAAAATGTACATAACCATCCCCCACGTTGTATATAAAAAGGACATGAAGTCTGTATCATCATATACTGTCCAAAAATAGTGTTAACATAGAAAGTGCATCATAACCATAAAATAAAACGATCATCAAAATCTGTAAGAATTTTCCAACCCATTGCCACTTTCCTTAAACAAGTGCTGAAAATAACCAAAATGTTTGGATGTTTCTTCTATAGTATAACAATTAATTTGAACTACGTATTTTTCTGGTTCACTATTGTCTGAGATATTTTGGAGTGATAAGTTGGCTACTTCAGGGGCTATTTTCTTTGGTGGGAACCTAGCAATAATTACAACTTCTAAATGAGACATGGATTTGGTTGGAACTTTAGGTGTTGTAATATTCCCAAATGGGAAAAGTAGGAATATAGTGAAAAATGCTGGAACAATAATGTAAAAAATCATATAAAAGAAAGAGGCCAATATGGAGACCTTATATTCATTATAACAAAAACAGAATATGCATAAGAAATGAGCCATAAGATGTACAATAAGAAAGAACAAGCCTCCAATAGACAAAATCCCTCAAAAGAGGTTTTGCTACTATATATAAAGAGCTAGAAGGCTGCTACAGTGCTGTTTTAAAGTCACTACTATAGAAAATGATTAAAAAACAGATATAAGGCTGATATGTGCCTCAAAATATAGATCTAATACAGATCTGATCACTATACAACCTCATTTGAAGAACCCCTTAAGGGTTTTCAACAAAACACCATATACAAGATGGAGAAATAATGCCCTTGGGGCTGAAGATCCACTGCAAAATATAGATATGGAAAGTGTGGCTGATATGATATGATCAATTATTTAGCCTCCTCCAATAGAATCTCTAGATCAAGGGCTGATCCATTCTATAGAAAACCTCCTCTCCAAATGGTGTGCCAAAACCACCCTGCAACTCCTCCTACAAAATAACGCAGATTTGGAAATAAACTGCGCTGTAGAGTCAAATAAATCAAGGGCCTAAAGCCAAGATATGAAAATAAGCTCAAGGGACTTCCTTACTATCCTCCCAATGGAAAGGAAGCCTTCTCCACTGAAAATAAGTAATGAAATGACCCAGAGATGGTCTCCATTGCTGCAACCTGCAAAACAACTCAACCCTCAACAGGATCTACGCTGTAAATGAAAGATGAAGCTTGGCCTTAAGCCTGAAAGTGGAAAATGTAGTACAAGACTCATCCAAGATCTTCTCAATGGAAGAGGTGGGATTCCCAATCAAGAACAACTAGTGCTAAACAACACTCATTCTCAGTTAAACAGTAAGAGAAATATATATGTCTAAACGGACCATATATTCAGAAATATCATATACATCAACATGATCAATATGGCTGCCATCCTCTTCCTTTTATAAGATATGAGATTCTAAACCCTAAGCCCCATCCAATAATATCACTACTTCCATGTAAAGAATCTCCATCTAAAACTGCGTTTTCTTTGATTGATGACCACACCTCCATGACAACGCTATTGATTTGGTAAAATTTGATCCAATCAAGGTGTTCCAGCCCGTTTTCACACCTAAGGGTGCTCACTTAAGCTGCCAAGATCTATCCTTATCACATTGGCATTTATTTATTCATTATTAAGGAGAATTATGGACCTCCATTTTCCTCTTATTCATAAAACAAAGCAACAAAACAAAATTTAATATTCCAACTAGCTCATTGCTAGTTGGAAATATTACAGTCCTCCCTTCCCAAATGTTGTTTTTCCTCAAGAAATTGACAAGGTGAGTGTTACAACTCATCTCCTCCATCATTGGCGACACCAACCTGTGATAAGATTTCCTCATAAGCTAAGTTTCCACCAATCCATCCCTCTATGAAATGCTCCTCCAAAGTTCTTATGAGATGCAAATAATTCATCCCACAAGGAGAGAATAGTTCCAATAAAACAAATATGGTTTGCCCAATGTTCTCCCTAAAACATGTAGCATAATGAACATGGAGAATATATCTCCCATAGGGCACATACATTACTCCCATCCTCCCTCCAAACATTCCCATAAAAAGTATAAGTATATCATCAATGTATGGGATCAAAACTAAGTACATACAAACAGAAATTTGTAAAAATGTAGGTGGGTCATAGTCCCACATGTGGAACCAGTGCAGTAAATCTCATGAATGCATCAAAATAATGATATGGTAAGAGGTTTCCCCACCAATTACTTTCTTCCCAAGTCTTCTCACAATGGCTAAAAGTGGGAGATATGTTTGGTTCTTTTGGAGTGCACACACAATGATACAATATCTCCCTATGTCCTCCATGGGAGTGGCCATGTTCAGAAATGTTTATGGCCCAAAGTTGGCCATGAAGTTTATATGGAAGAATTCTCCTCCTTGGAGATATGGCCTACATATACATGGTACAGGAATGAAAATATTCATCAAATAAAACATTATGTACATAAGCATGTTACTCACCAAAAATTCTGCTCATACAAATGGAGTGGTCCATAGATATATCCCCTCTCATTTGAAAAGAGGAAAGAAGTGGTTGTGGTAACTCTTTCATTGAGTTATATCTCTCTTCCAACTCCACATGGTTCATGCATCTTTGAAAATGTTGATATAGTTCCTCGTGAAAGCCTTCCCAAGTGTAGCTCTCCATGATAGTGTTGTAGGCTCTCATGGAATAAGTATGGCTGAAAAGGAAATATTCATGAGCCCTTTGTAGCAAATTCTCCTTGAGCTTGGAGGCTCTCTATAATAATATCCTACCATGATAATAGATGACTTTATCTTGGATTGAATAGCCCTGTTCATGTAGCCCTCAGCTAAACAACAAGAGAAATATATATGTCTAAATAGAGCATATATTCAGAAATATAATATACATCAGCAACCTTCTAATGCTTCCATCCTCTTCCTTTTATAAGTCAAGAGATTTCAAACCCTAAACCACATCCAATGACAACACTCCTTTCACAGAAAGCATCTCCATCTAAAAATTTGTTGTACCTCATTGATGGCCACTCCTCCATGACAGCGTGGTCAAGGTTGACCCAGTAAAAATGATCCAAACCCTTTCACACCAAAGGTGCTTCAATTAAGCTGCCAAGATTTGTCTCTTTCACATTTGGCATTGATTTATTCATCATTAAGGAGAAATATGGACCTTGTTGTGAAACCAGCTCCAAAAATAGAAGAAAAGAGATATCAACGCCTTAGAAATAAGTCGCTTCGAGGGGGCAACCTCCAATACATTACATGAATGAAAAATTCTTGCATGATACAAATTACAAAACCTCCTTTCTATATATAGGATTCCATGGGGCCACAATGTAATCCTAGTGGGGCCACAATGTAATCCTAGTGACCTAACAATAATAATTTAAGGGAATAATAATAACAATATGGGGGTTACAGGGGTACAATAATAACAATAAGGGGGTTACACTAACAACAATAAGGGACTATACTAATAATATAGGGACCTAACATGCCCCTTTGCTTAAAAAAAGTGTTGTCCTCAACGCTTAAGTAGCTCTGGGTGCTTCTGTATAAAATTCTCATCCTCCCATGTAGAATCGTCAGTGGGTAAGTTCTTCCACTTGATGAGATACTCTGAAATTGATTGATTCCGTAGTTGTCGAGTTCTTTTTTCCGTGACCGCTTCAGGTTCAAATATGATTTTTCCTTCCTCATCAAGTTCTAGAAATATTGTTTGAACTGGAAGATTTTCACCTATAACCTTCTTTAAGCATGAAACATGGAAAACTGGATGCACTTGTGAAGAAGCAGGAAGCTCCAATTTGTATGCCATAGTACCAATCTTTTGCATCACCTTGTAAGGACCATAGTACTTTGGCGATAATTTATTATCCTTCTTAGCTTGCTTGAGGGATATTTGTTTGTATGGTTGTAGCCGTAAAAATACCCAATCTCCTACATCAAAACTTCTCTCACTGCGATGTTGATCTGCCTGTTGTTTCATTCGATTTTGTGCCAAATTCAGGTTATCCTTTAAGAGTTGGAGAACTTCTTGCTGATGCTCGATGTGATCTTCCACTGCCTGAACCTTCGAATTTTCCCTTAAAGATGATGTGATGGATGGTGGATGATATCCATAAAGTGCCATAAATGGGGTCATTTTTGCTGCAGCATGGAAGGAAGTGTTATACCACCATTCAGCAAGAGGTAACCACTTGACCCATTGTGTTTGTTTATCAGATACAAAACAATGAAGATATCCTTCCAAACATTTATTTACTATCTCAGTTTGACCATCAGATTGAGGATGATAAGATGAGCTATGAGCTAATTGAGTACCCAAACAAGAAAATAAGTCCGTCCAAAAATTTCCAGTAAAAATGGGATCTCTGTCGCTCACAATAACCCTTGGGCTTCCATGTAGCTTTTGAATTCTATCCATAAATGTAGTAGCAATTGTACTTGATTTAAATGGATGAGATAATGCACAAAAGTGTGCATACTTGGTAAGTCTATCAACTACCACCATGATGACACTCTTTCCTTCAGACTTAGGTAAACCTGTGATAAAATCCATTGAAATCTCCTCCCAACGTTGACTTGGAATGGATAAAGGTTGTAGAAGTCCCGGGGTCTTACTTGTCTCAACTTTATTCTGCTGGCAAACCAAACATTCCGTCACAAACTTTTGAATATCAGATTTAAGGCCATCCCAAAAACATTCTTTCTTCACCTTGTGGTAAGTTTTTAAAAATCCCGAGTGTCCTCCTAAAGAAGAAGTGTGCAATTCCAGAAGAATCTTTTGTTTTAGTTGGGAATTCTTACAAAGATATAAGCGATCTTTGTACCATAAGGAATCATTTTTCCAACTAAATGTATCAGATGTACTAGGATCTTGCTGCAACTTTGAATGAGTGTCCATACATCTTTGTCCTTCTTCCATTCATCTCTTGCTTCAGTTATCCAATCTGGTTGGATAATAGAAATGGCACAAAGCAATGCTTCCACCTCTTCATTATTTCTTGAGAGTGCATCCGCAACAACATTAAGCTTTCCTTTTTTGTAGATTATTTCAAAGTCATAACCCAACATCTTTGTGACCCATTTTTGCTGCTCTTCTGAAGATAGTCTTTGTTCCAAAAAGTGTTTAAGACTATCATGATCATTTTTTACCTTGAAGTGTCTTCCCATTAGGTAAATTCGCCATTTCTTTAGTGCATGTAGTATTGCTAACATTTCCTTCTCATAAATAGGTTTCTGTAAATACTTTCCTTTGATTGGACGACTTTCAAAAGCAATGGGTCTTCCTTCCTGCATTAAAACTGCACCAATTCCATTTCCTGAGGGATCACATTCCACAATAAATGTTTTTGTGAAGTCTGGCGTAGCTAAGACCGGTGCTAGGCACATTGCCTCTTTAAGATTTTGAAAGGCCTTAGTTGCTTCAGGAGTCCATGAAAATGCATCTTTCTTCAATAATGTTGTTAGAGGTGCTGCTATTCTCCCATAATTCTTAAAAAACTTGCGATAATACCCCGTTAACCCGAGAAATCCTCGCAACTGCTTTATGGTTGTGGGGACTTTCCATTCCTTAATGGCCCTAATTTTGTTAGGGTCTACTTTAACACCCTCGTGAGATACAATATGACCCAGATATTCCACCTCTTGTACTCCAAAGAAACATTTGGATGCTTTTGCATATAATTGTTTCTCCTACAATAGTTTGAGCACCCTATCAACATGTTCAACATAATCCTTCCAAGACTTGCTGTAGATTAGTATATCATCAAAAAATACTAGCAAAAATTTTCTAAGGAAGGGTTTGAAAATGGAATTCATCAACCCTTGAAATGTAGAAGGTGCATTGGTAAGGCCAAAAGGCATGACCAAAAATTCATAATGACCCTCATGAGTTCGAAATGTCGTTTTTGGAATATCTTCAGTCTTCATTCTAATTTGATGATATCCTGAACGAAGATCCAACTTGGTAAAATAAATTGCTCCATGTAATTCATCCAATAATTCATCAATCACAGGAATGGGAAATTTATCTTTAATGGTGAGCTTATCGAGCTCCCTATAATCCGGACACATTCGCCATGATCCATCCTTCTTGTGTACCAATACTACAGGAGCAGAGAAAGAACTTTGACTAGGTTGAATTATACCCGCCTCTAACATTTCTGCAATCATACGTTCAATTTCGCTCTTTTGGACATAAGGATATCTATAAGGCCTGATGTTTGGAGGAATACTTCTTGGAATCAAATGAATAGCATGATCATGATCATGAATAGGTGGGAGTCCTTTGGGAGTTTCAAACACCTTGGAATGATTGTCCAAGACTTGTTGGAGATCTGCAGGAATAGATGATTTTGATGTTGGAACTTCTAGTGAGCATAATTGTGCAATTACGCCTCGTTGTTATTTCTTTAGAAGATTTGTCATGACATTAGAGCTTATTATCCTTCCTGGCTTCCCCGCAATACCCCGTAATTCGACTTCCTTTCCTTCTGAAAAAAATTTCAAGAAAAGTTCTTGAAAATTAAAAGCTACCATCCCCAAAGATTGTAACCATTGTACTCCTAGTACAACATCAACACCTCCCATAGGAATGGAAATAATTGGACTATTAAATACATATTCCCCCATGGTTAGCTTGATATTATGGCATTTTCCAGAGCAATTTATAGTTCCTCCATTTGCAACCATCACTTGACATTCTGGTGCTGGGTATAGGAAACAATTTAATTCCTTGGCTACCTTATAATGAATAAAATTATGGGTGCTACCCGAATCAATCAACACTATTACCCTTTTCTTCTTGATATGTCCTTCTATCTTGAGAGTTTGAGGAGTGGTAATTCCTGCCAGTGCATTACACGATATGGTCGGATTCATTTCTTCCTCTTCTAGGGCTAGTTCTTGGTGTATATCCTCTTCTTGTTCATTTTCTTCTTCTTCTTCACAATCTATGTAAAATAATTTCTTCTCAGCACACTTATGACCTTTAGTGTATTTGCTATCACAACTATAGCAAAGCCCTTTTGCTCTTTTTTCTTCCAATTGTTGTGGTGTCAACCTCGTAGGTTGTGGAAATCTAGGCGTAGCAACACTTCCTTCTTTATAGAATTGAGTGGTAGGCTTCCTTGTCGCCATAATTTTACATTCAACTTTTCTTGCCAACCTGAATGCCTTCTCCAATGAATCAGGTTCCAAAATGCAAACTTCATGTTGGATGTTATCCTTTAAAGTGCCTAGGAAGAGATCAATCCTGTGTTCCTCTGTAAGATCAGTTACCCTTATATTCAATTTTTGGAAGTCCTCAATGTGCTTCCCCACTAAACCCTTTTGTTTGAGATTTATCAATTGGGTAAAGAAGGTGTTGCTCTTTGTATCCTCATAATGTGCTATCATTTCCTCCATAAAATTGACCAAGTGACAATTTTTTTACGGGAGCAAAGCCATTGATACCATACAAATGTATTTTGTTCTAAATGTAAAGTTGCAATGCGTACCTTTTGTGTGTTTTGCACGTTATGGAGATCAAAATATTGCTCCATCTGTAGTATCCATGTTACAGGATCCTTTCCATCAAACTTCCTCATATCCATTTTTGGAATATGGTGGTTCTTCCTGCCAACATTAGAGTTTATGAAGTCACGATTAACATTTATTTTGTTCTCATCATGAGTTTCCTCTACTATCTTTTCACCATTAGGAAACATTTCTTGTATCAACTTTATCAAACCTTTCATGTCTTCTTTTAGATCATTCTTCATGTTTTCCATGTTGTCTTTCATTTTTTCATTGATCTTAACTTCCATGTCATCCATATTAGATTCCATGCCATCTATCTTAGATTACATGCCTTTCTTAAAACCATCCATATTATTCTTCAAACCATCCATCTTCTCTTCCACGCCTTTCTTCAAAACTTCCATTTCATTTTTTGTTTCTCTTTGCGAGAGCGAAATTTGGTGCACTTGCTCTTGTAATTTTGATAGATCATGTTGCAATTATTCATCTTCATGAGTCATAGTAGAGCCTTTTGAAGGCTTAATGGGAGTTGAATTATTTTTACGGGGCATTGTTTAGAACCCAATACTGATATATATTCTACAATGTGCCCTTGGAATCAATTCAAATTGATTCTTCAAACAAGACTTTTGCAATTCAGAAAACAAAATACACACCTTTTTCTTGCTTTTGAGGAGCTCAACATTGAAATTGGATTATCTTTATGCTTGTGGCTCTTCAATATCTGAAATTTGGAACTGAGTTAGCCTTCTAAATTATATTTCGAATGCCACAGGTCTAACTTGATTTGGATTCTCCAAGGAAAAGTTATGTCCAATCTCCCACAATGACTAATTATGGACTAGTTCAGTAGAGCGAACTTGTATGACTTGCCACGTGTCACTGTTTCGTCTTTTAGATCTGAAATTGATAGCAAAGAAAATACAGTCCGTGTTCTTGACCAATTTTTATGACACTCCAATCAGATGCTCAGAGAGAGAGTTATGAAGATTTTCCCACGATCACTACTTTGAGATGAAATTCAGGAGCTTGAAAAAGCACTACCTTCCACAGATCATATCTCTGAAAATATTGCAAACCAAGCTATGAAATTTTGCGATGAGTTTCCTTAGGATTTCAGCTTCACACCTTAAAAATTTCATATTCTGAACCTTCGTAGAAACAACGTTATAACAAAAATGCCACGATGACCTGTTTATATTAAATTGAGCAGCCTGCAAAAAGACCTAACTTCCACAGATCATATCTTTGAAAATATTACGAACCAAGCTCTGAAATTTTTTGACAATGTTCCTCAGGATTTCATCTTCGCACTATAAAATTTCAGCTTTTGAAACTTCGTAGGAAAAAAATTATAGTGAAAATGCCACGATGACCTGTTTGGAGTAGCGAAAACCTAGAATCCAAAGCTCTAATACCAAATGTTGTGAAACCAACTCCAAAAATAGAAGAAAAGAGATATCAACCCCTTATAAATAAGAAAATTTGAGGGAGAAACCTCCAATACATTACATGAATGAACAATTCTTGGATGATACAAATTACAAAACCTCCTTTCTATATATAGGATTCCATGGGGCCACAATGTAATCCTAGTGGAGCCACAATGTAATCCTAGCCGACCTAACAATAATAATTTAAGGGCACAATAATAACAATATGGGGGTTACAGGGGTACAATAATAACAATAAGGGGTTTACACTAACAACAATAAGGGACTATACTAGTAATATAGGGACCTAACAGACCTCCTTTTCTCTCTTATTCTTTAAAAAAAGTAATAAAACAAAAATAAATATTCCAATTAGCTCATGACTAATTGGGAATATTATAGTCCTCCCTTCCCAAATGTTTCTTGTCCTCAAGAAATTGACAAGGTGAGTGCTGCAACTCTTCTCCTCCTCCATTGGTGACACCAACATGTGATAATCTTCTCTCATAAGCTAAGTTTTCACCAATCCATCCCTCCATGAATTGCTCCTCCAAAGTTCTCATGAGATGCAAATAATCCATCCCATAAGGAAACAATAGTTCAAATGAAACAAGCATGGTTTGCCCAATGTTCTCCTTGAAACGTGTAGCATAATGAACATGGAGAATCTCCATCCCATAGGGCACATAAATAACTCCCATCCTCCCTCCATACATTCCCATAAAAAGTACAAGTACATCATTAAAGTATGGGATCAAAATTACATATATACAAACATAAATTTCTGTATATGGAGGTGGGTCATAGTCCCACATATGGAACCAACGCAGTGCATCTCCTGAATACATCAGATCATGACGTGGTAAGTGGTTTCCCGACTATTTACTTTCTATCCAAGTCATCTCACTATGGCTGAAAGTGTGAGATATATCTGGTGCCTTAGGAATGCACCCATCATGAAACAAAATCTCCCTTTGTCCTCCAAGGGAGTGGCCATGTTCAGAAATTTTTGTGGCCCAAAGTTGGCCATGAAGTTTATAAGGTACAATAATCCTTCTTGGAGTTATTTCTTTCATATACATGGTGAAATAATGCAAACAATAATCAAATGAAACATTATTTACATGAGCATATTGTTCACCAAAATTCCCCCTTAAAAGAATTGAGTGGTGCATAGATCTATCCCCTCTCTCAAAAAGAGAAAGAGATGGCTGAATTAACTCCTTTATAGAGTTATTTTGCTGCCCCATCCCCACATGGTACATGCATCTCCATCAAATCCCTTCCAAGTGTAGCTTCTCATGATGATGTTGTAGAATCTCATGGAATATGTGTGGCTAAAACATAACTCTTCATAGGCCCTTTGTAGAAACCTTTTCTTGAGCTTGGAGGCTCTAGATAAGAATATTCTACCATGATAATAGATGAATAATTCTTGGAATTAGTAGCCCTCTTCATGTATCTTGTCATCAAGTATCATGCATGTATAAATATCCTTGGATTAATCCACCAACAGTTGGGATTTCCAATATGGATAAATCTCCCATAGTGACAATACTAATGATCTATCAACATAAATATCTGTCATATGGCTGCTCTCCTCCTTGACATATCCCATGCCAAAGGTACATGTTGGAAGGTCATTCCTTCCATGCTTCTCCCCCCACTACGCAGAATCTGAAATGAGAGTGGGTAATGATGATGTTGGGAGAAGATCTCCCTCCTCCTTGAGCCTACCCAAGACTCCCAGCGTTGTATCATTGTCTTCCAATGCTCCCATCCCTCTTGGATCTATTCTTGGAGCATAATGTTGTGAGATAACTCTCACAAAATCTGAATTAGGTGGCCTCTTAGGTGGTTTGCCACTAGATAATAGTGTCCCATGTAGCAATATCATAAGCATAATAGATGGGATTGTAAGGTACTTGCTTCCATTGTGAAAATCCATCTCTGATTTCTGTGTGGAAGTTGTATGTGAGGGATATGTATGCATGCCTTTTATCATTTGAGTCTTACCACTCTTTTTATCGACCCATTCCATATGCAAAGCCTCCCAATCAGTGGTGAATTTCCCTAAAGTAATCAACCATTGAACACCCAATATCACATTGGTGTCAGGTATGTCAACCACAAAGAAGTGTTCAACCAATGCATATGTTCCCATGGTGACTGATAATGAAGGGACATAATGAATGCATTGCATAGTTCTATCTCCTGGGACCAAAACATAAAATCCTTCAAAAGCATCAGTGGGTATTTCCCTCCTTTGCACTAGTTGGGCATCAATAAAATTGTGGGAAGCCCCACTATCGACCAAAACAGAAACCCTATGATTCAAGATGGAACCTTGAACTCTTAAGGCCAAGTACTTAGGTACTCCTCTCAAAGATTAAAGAGCCCCTCCAATAGGAGCAAATTCTCCATTCCCATCTCCCGATGGTGTTGGTTCTCCTCCTGCAGTGTCAGCGTTGTGACCTCTTCTTGGTTCATCTTCTTCTTCCTCCTCGTCATCTAAGAAGACCTCTATGTAATGTGATTTTCCAGCTGCAAATCTATGTCCAAGTGCCCATGATTCTTTGCAAGTGAATCAAATATTTCTTCTTCTTAGATATCTCTAGACATCATCATCAAGAGGTTTTTTGTGTTGACCCTCCTTTGAAGGAGCAACCTTTTCTTCTTTTCTGTTTGATGGAAAAGAGGGCTTATGCTGAAATGTTGAGTTTGCTTTTGGAAAGGCATCTTGAAGGTCTCTATCCCTTTCAATGGCATCATGTAGGGTAGTGAGCTTGGTAGATTTACCCAACCCATGAAGAGGTTCATCTAACCCATCAATGAACATGTACACCCTTCTTACTGTAGACAAATCAAGAACCATAACAAAAGGTCTTAAAAATTCAGAGATGTAAGTTTCTGCATTATCTGATTGTTTCAACTTTGCAAGGCTCATGAATGGTGCTTCAGGATCTCTTCTATCAAAGATTTCCACCAGCCTTATATTGAACTCTGAATAAGCAGTCACATTGGAATGACCCAATGTAAACAAGCCATGGAACCACCAATCATGTGCTTCACCCTCAAGGTGCAGTGCTGTAATATTAATGGCCTCTATCTCTGGAACCTTGTTCAACTGAAATTAGATGTCAATTTTTTCTACCCATTATTTGGCAGTGCGCTTGGATGACCCATCAAAGTTGGGTAAAAATAATCTGCCCATAGTATGGTGTCGATCATGATTTTGAATGAATCCACCACTTCTATGATGATGCCTTGGTCTTATTTTGTCCTTTACTTGAAAAAAATCCTGAAAACTCAAGTGATATTTGAATATCTGAGTTTGAGATTCATACTCCATAAAATAGTCTTCAAGGGATTCTTGCTCCTGAAAACCTTCATTTCCCACAACCAAAAATGTAGGCATAGTAGAGCATTGGGAAACTTGTGTTTGATGCACTGGTTGATCATTCCAGTGGTGAGATATGCCAGAGCCTTCACCATGATGAAATCATCTATGGGATTCCTTGTATCTATCCATCCTCATTTCTTTGATATCTCTAGCAATATCTTGCATGGCCCTAAGAACGATCTTAGGAAACTCCTTCTCTTCATCTTCGCCTCCAGATAAAGGGGTTTTACCCTTGTCTCCTTTGTCAGTTGTATAATCAAACCTTCTATGGATTCTTCTTTGATACCTCTTCTCTCTGTTAGTAAGAGGCTCTCTTTCTTCAGATGACATATTGGCTTTTAGAATGCACAGGTTGTGCCAAGATGATGCTCTGATGCCACTATAATATTCCCAAATGGGAAAAGCAGGAATATAGTGCAAAATGATGGAAAAATAACACAGATCATCATTTATGAAGAAAGAGGCCAATATGGAGACCTTTCATATGTATTTACAACAGTAAAATATATGTAAAAGATGGCCCATAATATGCATAACAGGAAATACAAGCCTCCAATGGAAAAAAATCATGCAATAAGAGGTGTTGCAACCATGTATAAAAGCTGGAAGACCCTTACAACGTTATTTTATTTCTTCTGCAACAACAATATATTATGCATCAGATCTAGAGCTGTTATGTGCATACAAAGTTAGATCTATATTAGATCTATGCACTATACAAGCTCCTCTATGAAACCCCCTTGGGGTTTTCAGCAAAACACCAAGTACAAGATGTAGATCTAAGATCTAAGATTGCAGATCTACTAAAAATTATAGATCTGGAAAGTGTGACTGATCTGATATGATAAATAAAATAGCCTCCTCCAATAGATCTTCAAAGTGAATGGTAGACCCCCATCACTAGAAAATCAACTCTCCAAATGGTGTGCCAAATCACCTTGCAACTCCACCTATAGAAATCATGTAGATCTGGAAGTAAAACTACATTTCAGGGATAATGATGTGATTGGCCTGATGCCATATCTGAAAACAAGACCCAAAGCCTTAAATATTGTCCTCCTAATGAAGTAGGAACCTCCTCCATTGAAAAGGAGCACTGAAATGGCCTAGATATGAAAGATCTAGTCTCCACTTGCTGCAGCTTGCAAAAAAAACCAAATCCTCAACATGATCTGTGTTGTAGTTGAAAGAGGAAGCTTGGCCCTAAGCTATATAGTGGACAATGCAACGCAAACTCTCCCAAGATCTACTCAATGGGAAGAGGTGGGATCCCCGATAAGGAACACCCAATGCTAAACAACATTCAATCTCAGCTAAACAACAAGAGAAATATATATGTCTAAACAGATCATATATTCAAAAATATAATATACATCAACAACCATCTAATGCTACCATCCTCTTCCTTTTATAGGTTAGGAGCTTGCAAACCCTAAATCACATCCAATGATAACACTCCTTTCACACAAATCATCTCCATCTAAAACTGCATTGTAACTCATTGATGGCCACTCCATGACAACGCTATAGATTTTATCAAGTTTGATCCAGTCAAAATGATCCAGCCCCTTTCACACCAAGGGTGCTTCAATTAAGCTGCCAAGATTTGTATGTTTCACATTTGGCATTGATTTATTCATGATTAAGGAGAAATATGGACCTCCTTTTCCCTCTTATTCTTTAAACAAAGAAATAAAACAAAAATGATTCTAATTAGCTCATGACTAATTGGGAATATTACAACCGTTCAATGTATCACAAGTAACCAATTAAAAATGATCCCATAATCATGATTAGATCCACAATCATATAAAATAACATAATTCCAATCAATAATTGCAATCAACCAAATGAGATATGAAATGTGGAGATACATATTGTATATTGCACACAGGTTACAATGAAGTTGACTTATAATGTTCTATGCAATACGACTTATAATGTAACAATATAAGTTTCCCAAAATTTTATAACCATCAATATATATATATATATATATATATAGACACAATCATATGGATGCAATACACCCTTGAAAATATTATCCCTTCTAATCTTCAATGAGTCATAACCTGTAACATTGTGCTTCTTTCAAAAACACTTTACCAATCTCAGACTTATGTATATATGTGATGTCCCTTTTTCAGAAATATCACAAGTCTGTGCCAGAGATGGACTACGGTGGCATTTACCAGATATGTCACCTTCAAAAGAAGGGTGAGATCCGGAGGCTTTCTGGCCCTTTGCAGACTCTGTCTACAGATATGTGAAATTCCCTAGTAGGAATGACTATCAATCCAAGCCTAAAAAACGAATTTCCTAGGAATGGAGGCAGTAGGATTTGATCCCTGGTCTGCGATCCTTTGAATATATCTATTTAGAGCTGAAATCCAAGAGTGGGCTCAAAACAAATGTCTCTAGGAGCTTGATACAAGTCTCCTTTTCTCGTTTATCTTCAGAAAATGGCCAATGAAGAGGGTTGCATCAACAATGATCATATACTAGCATAGAAGTGTTATATGAGATAGAAAATGTGCAAACCATAAATAGTCACTGAATATATGTAGCAACAAGAAAATATACAAATACTTGAGGAATCACTCACTCAAGCTGATCAAAGAACCCCTCAATAGCATGCATATGGAAACATATCAAAATACAGTTACACAAGGATACTTGTGACTAAAACTGCACAGTCACTAGGGGGTGCTGCTGCACATATAATGTCAACATAAGAATATGGAAGTATAATGCTCAAATAAATATAGGGGAGCAAGATCTCAACCCCTGAAATCAATAATACATCAATCCTTGGAAGGATTGGCTGAAATGTACAAAAAGGAAAAATGACAGAGTTGCTGCCTCTAAACTGGAATAGCACTACAACTCAGAAAATGGATGGAGATGGATAAATATGATACATATGCTGAATATATCTCCTCCAATGGATCTTTCAAGAGAGAGGCTGATCCAATCCCTGAAGATATCTCCCTCCAAACTAGTGGTGCAAACTCCACTGCAACTTTGCTCAGAAATAACGCAGTCAAAGGAAGGGACTATGCTGTGAATGAAGAGAGGAGCTATGCCTGATGCAAATATATGGAAAATAGATCTGAAATATCCTCTAGTGGCCTCCTGGATGCAAAGAAGCTCTCTCCTCTAAAATTAGAGCTTCGGAAGTGATGCTATGGAAACCTCCACTGCAACCCAACAACACAATGTTTCCTGCACTGCTGAAAACGCTGTACTGAAGGGAAATGCTTTGGCCTTTAACCAGAATGTGGAGAAGTTGAAGAAAAGACCTTCAAGAGGCTTCTCAAGAAGGAGGGAATCCTAAACAGGAGTTCCCTTATGCTACACAACACAACTATCTCAGTTAAGAAACTGAAGAGAGAAAGCAATTCGAAATATCAATGCATGAGAAAAATGGTTGTTTCTTCCTTATTTTATGCCAATGAAGGCTCCTTGGCCATGGACCCCACACATTAGGGTTTCTTCCTCCTCAAGCAATTGTGTTGGCTTCCCAAGCAAGCCACACCTCCATCTATTGCGTAGTTTTACTTGGTCAACATGACGTAGCCTCCTTGCAATTATCCCTTTTCACACATGGGTGTGCAAAACTAGCTCTAACGATGCTTCTCTTTCATTTCATGAGGGATTTTATTAATATTTTATTTATGAATGGGCCTCCTTTCCCATTTTATTCTCCTCCTAGCTGAAATATCCAAAATTATGTTCCAATTAGCTTTATGCTAATTTGGAAACATTACAGTCCCCCCCTCCCAAAGATTTCTTGCCCTCAAGCAAGTGTGAGGTTAGAACTGAGTTATTCCTCCTCCTCTTCCTGTAGCACCCATGTATGATGCCTACCTCCAAGTGGCAAGGTGCCATCTCATCAATCAATTCCTCACAATGTCCCTCCCAAGTATGCAAGTCAGCTGCCATGCTGTCATCATGCAATGGTGAAGTACTCAAGAGGATAACAATGTGATGTCTAGAGGTCCTCTCGGAGTATAGAGTTTGTAGTGTAGGGAAGAATATCATCCCCATATGGTCCATCCATCCCCAAGCTACGCGCCATGAAAATTGAGTCACCTCCCAACTAGGCAACTCCTGAAATCTGTCATCCACCTTTGGCTCCGACAAAATAGGTGGGATAAAAATTTGCTCATGGTAGGCCACATAGTCTACCCCACGCTGTATACCTTTCCACTTAAGATAAGTTTAAGGTGTCTGCTGATCCTGAGCTACAATAAGGTTGCCATCAAGTGGTAATATGAAGGCTGGGCCTCCAAAGCCCTCTCCCCCAACACTGCAAATCATGCTGGCCCAAACATCTCCATATGTGATGAGTTGGTAGTCATCCTCATATGGCATCATATCCATCATATGGCTCACCTCATGAAAGAATGATTGTCCTGGAATGGTGGTCATCACAACTTTCATGCTCCTCTTATATCATGTACTGCAAAAAGAGAGGGATCCTCCTCCCTCAAGGGACACACCCAACCAAGGTGTCTCTCTCCTGATCATGCTCCTTATAAGAATAGGAATAGTAGCATAAGGAGCCAAGATAAGCATCATGCTAGCTGCCATGTGCAACAAGTGAGTGGGGCTATGGTTCCTCATGTGTAGCCAGCGTAGCTTGATCCCCAACTGTAATAGAGAATGTAAAAGATTGTGGTTTCCCAACCACCTGTGCGCTGCCCCATTATCCTTATGTGTTTGGAGGAAAGGAACAATGTAGGATGCAAAGTGAACATGCCCTCCAACACATAACTCTTCCCCAAGTCTCCCTAGGGAATGTTCATCAATCCTGCTCATGGCCTCCAATGACCCAAGAAGCATAAGAAAGGAATGCCCCTTCGTGGATCAATGTCCTGCACAGAGATGGTCAAAGGAAGTATACATGCAATATAAAAATTAGAATGTATATGAATAACATTCTTACCATCTGCTCTGCTCATGCAAGTGGAGTAGCTCATAGATATGTCTTCTCCCATCCTCGAAGAGAGAATGAATGGTTGTGCTAGCTTCCCCAAAAAGGGATGTACCTCCCCTACATCTACATGACTTCTGCATCTCCCCATGTGCTGATGTGTCCCCTCCTAATGCAATTGGTCATCTAACACCATGCAGGTAAAAATATCCTGGGAACACTCCACCCAAATTTGGGAGCTCCCATGTGGATCCATCCTCCCTAATGACATCGCTGATGATCCCTCATGTATACTCACTGTCATATGGCTACTTCCTCCTTTGACATCTCCCATGCCAAAGATACAAGTGGGAAGATCTCCACCCTCCATCTGATGCTTCTGCCTCAACGCAGAACCTGAAATGGGAGTGGGCAATAGTGATGATGAGAGAAAACTCCCCTTATTTCTGCAGCTTCCCAAAGCTCCCTGAGCTATATCAAGCTCTCCCAAGGTCTCCACCTTTATGAAGTCAATGAGTGGTGCCCCAAAATGTGAAGCATCCCTCCTCCTCTGCTGATCCAGTGGTCTCCTCGGTAGAGTGTCTCCATGCAGTGAGACATCATCATCAAAGGAAGACTGCCTGTATGAATGGGCAGATGTGTCCATTCCCTCACTCCGCAATCCAGTCTCCCTCCATGGTGCATCAAACTCTTAAAATGAGTAAGGGTAATTAATCCTCATCAACCTATGCTGGCTCTTTCCCTTACCTTCTCCTTGTGTCCCCAAGTTTCCACACCTCTTCATCAATGGCACAGATAGATCATGTGTTGTGCCTTGATCTCTATGCATGAGATCTTGGGGTCCCTCTTGCAATGATGCAAGAATCCCTCCACTTGGAGCAAGGGCTCCACCTTCCTTTGCATGAGGTACTAGATACTCTCTAGTTGTGCCAACGATGTTGCTCCCAACCTCCTCCTCATGGGTGGGAAACATCCCAATAATGGAGTCCTCCTTTGGGAAAGAGACCCTCATGCTTCCCTGCTTAGGTGTATATGGTGAAAATATTTCCTCTAGCAAGGTATGGAGTAAGGTCCCAGCCTCCCTTATGGCTGTATGAAATAGAGTGGAACTCCAAGTTTCATCCACCACATGTAGGGTTCTGTTTTGAGTGTGTTCCTCCACATGTGTTTTATGAATCCTCCCATCAAATATCTTTACTAATGCATGAGATAAAACATGTGCATATTTAAAAGGAAAGGATTAAAAACTCCACCAGGTGTAAGCTTTACCTCTCCAGTGTAGCGCTGCAAATGTGGTTGCTTCTTCTTCAGGAATGTGGTGTTGTTTCAAAATGGAGTCTAGCCCCTCCACCCAAGCTTTGGCTGAAACTGTAAGTGACCCATCAAAATTTGAGAGAATGGATCTATCATGCTCCTGCTTCCTCTCCTTGGTCACTCTTCCTCCTTCTCTCATCTCAGTTATGTCACTGTTGGACATAGGACTGCGCTGGTCATCATAGTGTGTGGCTGCATGATCACCCCCACTATGTGCAACTCTAGAGTTTGTCCTGGAATCAAAATCCTTTGGAGATGCTCCATCCATCTCCTCCCTTGCCTCCTTGAGACCTCCATGAATTCTTTTAACAGATTTAGGAAGAAGCCTTGTGAGCTTATCCTCCTTCCTTCTCCCAAGAGATGGAGTCTCTCTCCTGTTGGTCTTCTTTTCTCCTTCTAGATGAGAATAGGAAGTGCAGGGATATTCATTTTCTGTTTGCTCGTCCTCCTTGGGGAGGTTCTTATTCTTCTAAAAAATGGATGATATCAATCTCATCCTCTTCATATGATATTCTCTTTATTTCTTGGGCTTTGAAAGCCACAGGCTAAGCCAAGAAAGGAGCTATGATACCACTATGATGTCCGTTTTTCAGAAATATCACAAGTCTGTGCCAGAGATGGACTATAGGGGGAATTTACCGGATATGTCACCTTTGAAAGAAGGGTGAGATCCGGAGGCTTTCTGGCCCTTTGCAGACTTTATCTACAGATATGTGAAATTCCCTAGTAGGAATGACTATCAATCCAAGCCTGAAAAACACATTTCCTAGGAATGGAGGAAATAAGATTTGATCCCTGGTCTGGGATCCTTTGAATATATCTATTTAGAGCTGAAATCCAAGAGTGGGCTCAAAAAAAATGTCTCTAGGAGCTTGATACAAGTCTCCTTTGCCTGTTTATCTTCAGAAAATGCCCAATGAAGAGGGTTGCATCAACGATGATCATATAATAGCATAGAAGCATTATATGAGATAGAAAATGTGCATGAAACCATAAATATTAGTCACTGAATATATGTAGCAACAAGAAAATATACAAATACTTGAGGAATCACTCACTCAAGCTGAGCAAAGAACCCCTCAATAGCATGCATATGGAAACATATCAAAATACAGTTACACAAGGATACTTGTGACTAAAACTGCGTAGTCACTAGGGGGTGCTACTGCACATATAATGTCAACATAAGAATATGGAAGTATAATGCTCAAAGAAAGATGGGAGAGCAAGATCTCAACCCCTGAAATCAATAATACATCAATCCTTGGAAGGATTGGCTGAAATGTACAAAAAGGCAAAATGCCAGAGTTGCTGCCTCTAAACTGGAATAGCACTGCAACTCAGAAAATGGATGGAGATGGCTGAAGATGCTACATATGATGAATATATCTCCTCCAATGGATATTTCAAGAGAGAGGCTGATCCAATCCCTGAAGATCGCTCCCTCCAAACTAGTGGTGCAAACTCCACTGCAACTCTGCTCAAAATAACACAGTCAAAGGAAGGGACTGCACTGTGAATGAAGAGAGGAGTTGTGCCTAATGAAAATATATGGAAAATAGATCTGAAATCTCCTCTAGTGGCCTCCCGGATGCAAACAGTCTCTCTGCTCTAAAATCAGAGCTTCGTAAGTGATGCTATGGAAACCTCCACTGCAACCCAGCAACACAATGTTTCCTGCACTGCTGAAAATGATGTACTGAAGGGAAATGATTTGGCCTTGAACCAAAATGTGGAGAAGCTGAAGAAAAAACCTTCAAGAGGCTTCTCAAGAAGGAGGGAATCCTAAACAGGAGTTCCCTTATGCTAAACAACACAACTATCTCAGTTAAGTAACTGGAGAGAGCAAGCAATTCAAAATATCAATGAATGAGAAAAATGGTTGTTTCTTCCTTATTTTATGCCAATGAAGGCTCTGTGGCCATGGACCCCACAAATTAGGGTTTCTTCCTCCTCAAGTAATTGCGTTGGCTTCCCAAGCAAGCCACACCTCCATCTATTGCGTAGTTTGACTTGGTAAACATGACCTAGCCTCCTTGCAATTATCCCTTTTCACACATGGGTGTCCAAAAATAGCTCTAATGATGCTTCTCTTTCATTTCATGAGGGATTTTATTAATATTTTATTTATGAATGGGTCTCATTGCCCATTTTATTCTCCTCCTAGCTGAAATAGGCAAAATTAATGTTCCAATTGGCTTTATGCTAATTTGGGAACATTACAATATAGGAAGAAATTGTGATAATCACTTCATCACTTTCTATGTGTAATAATAACATATGTACAATAGATATTAGTCATAAAATAATTATTCTTAATATTAAACACAACAGTGGACAATTTTATGGCCGAACTTCACCACTTGAGCAACAATGTTTTTAAGTGGTGGAATCCCTCCCTCTTAGTCTTAGGTCAACAAATGGTCAATTGATAAATATAACAGAATTTTATTGATTTATTAAGAGGTAGGGGTGTTCATATTTTATAGTTATATTGAAAAATATGAGAGTGACGAATAACAGTGCCAACAAATGGCGACTCTAAGGGGAATGCAAGTGACTGTATGAACCCAAGAATTTTGGTTTCACAAAAAGGGATAAACCATATATTAAACATACACCCAAACCCCTCACATAGAAAATAAATAAAGGGACACTCACCTTACCTCCGGGAGCTAATGAAGCAAGTATATGTGGGGAAATTTTTTTCCAAGAGCAAGTCAAGGGTGAGAAAATTCAGTTAAGTGGAGGGCAACATAAGTCATTGCAAAAAAAATGTTCTTTGACAAACTTAGAAAATGACACTTACCAGTAATCACCATCCTCATTGTCCATTCCATTTTCATCAGGAAAACTTCTGTTAGCTTTCTGTGCATGTCTAACATTTTATTCGGCTAATTCAAGAAGGATCACATAATCAAGCCAAAACTAGAAACAACAATAAAATACACAGGAAAAAAAAATTAAAACAAAAAAAATAAAATAAAAATAAAAGTAAGAGAAATAAATTCATATTTGGACCAATCCTATAGCAGAATCAACAAAATATTTTAGGTGAGATCCATTTGTAGGGTATGACAACAACCATCCATCATCATCCTTCAGAAGATATGAGTTACTCCTTGATACAAAAACTATTGTATATGAGCCAATCCAAATTTTTTGAAACTTAATATGCTTGCCTTTTCTGCATGAGATGAATCCCATAATAAAACCTCTCGCCCTTCTTCAAAAGTAGTGACTTTAGCTCTTTTATCAAAATAATTTTTGATAGATTTCTATGTTTTTCAATTTTCTCTAAAGCTTGATTTCTTTGTTCATCTAGAGCCAGAAGGGTATGATATCTATTAGTTAAATCATATTCCTTAAATTATTCATTTTGAAAAGCCAATCTAAAGAAAGTTAGTGGTAGTTCAATTGGCATCACAACATCTTGACCATATAACAGCTGAAAGTTGCAGTAACAAATTTTGTGGTTGTTCTATCAACCTAGAGGACATATGACAGTAAGGTGTGCCACTATCTTGGCTTATAATGAATGATATTTTTCAAAATTTTGATTAATTTTTTATTTGTAGAATATGCAAGTCAATTCTCTTATGGATAGTATGACGATGAAAAAGAATGTTTAATATTATTTTTTTTTGAAAAAAAGAGCGAAGTCAGTTGAAATGAAGGCGGGTACATTATCAATAACAACGTGTAAAGGAGCTCCAAATCTGGGTAAACCAGTATCTTCAAAAACTGTTATAACTACCTTGTCGGTGGCATGATTTAGTGGGAAAACCTAAAACCATTTAGAAAAATAATCTGTTGCGGTTAAGATGAAGTTATGCCCAACAACATAGAGCAAATTAATAGGTTCGATGAAATCTTGACCCCACTTAATGAAAGGGCAGGTGGAAATAATAGGCTGGAGTGGAATAACATGATGCTACAACTTCCCTACTGCTTGTTGACAATCATTACACGCGCTAACAAACTTAAACGTGTCATTAAATATGGTTGGCCAGTAATACCCAGTTCTAAATATTTTGTGAACAGTGGGCTTTGTAGAAAAATGGCCACCTACGTGGTCTAATTTTTAAACTAAATTGTGTAGAGAATTTAAAATTTTATTAGCTGATTTTTCATTGACACATCTAAGAAGCATGCCATCAGGTAATTTTCTAAACAAATAATTTCTAATAAGAGTATGTTTTATCACATTTAATCTTAATTTTCTTCTTGCTATTTTATCTACATTTTCAGGATATTTTTGATAAAGAAGAAAATGAATTATATTTGAATACCATGGGTGATATTTTAAATATATAATCTGTTCATGAACAAATAATATTTCAGAAATGTATTCAACATCAAGGTTTTGTCTTTGTTCTTTCTTTGAATTTTTTAAATCTTGAGTGAGATGTAATGGAAAATCACAACCTTTAATAGTTTTCAAAGTATTTATGGTTAGATCATGTTCCTATATCTTCTTTAACCAATGTGCCTATTGGGGTCCTGTGATTTGGAAGAATGGCATACCAAGTGACAAGGCAACATCAAAACCAGTCTTTAGAGCTCGAGGAAATAGCTTGTTTGCAAAGATATGACTTGTTTTCTTGTAAAAGGTTGATTTTAGGCTAGTTATTAAGCATGAGTTTGTTTGATTGTTTGGTGAGACATGATGATCTAGGCAACATAGATAGGAAAAGGAAACTCTAAGTCATTGGGAAATTGAGTCAAATAGAAGTTGTAACAAGTTTGTAAAGGGATCAAGGGTATCAAAAGGGAAAATCTAACTTGGCCAGTGGATCTTCAAGGTCTTGCAGATGGAATGAAATGGACATCAAGGATTTAGAATGAAAAGTAGAACTAAGGGAAATTAAGAATCCTTCATTTTATGTACTTCTCAACAAAGGGACTTAAAACATTATCTGAACATAAAGATGTATTCCATAGACAGGGCTAACCATAAATTCTAGAAACCACACTTCAACAAATAACAATTTCAAGACAAACTTTTCAAATGAAATTTAGGGGTCGAGGAATGCTCTATTTCATCCAAATATTTCAATTTCAAGGATAAGAAAACATTCAAGAATCACAAATAACTGCATTCATAGAAGAGGGAACTCCTAAACATATTTGATTACAGCTATAAAGACCTTCAAAACAATTATTTGAGCAAGTACAAAGGGTATGATCGGAACAAAACCTCTTTGGCAGACTTTGGACAATGATACTTGAAGGGAGACTTCAGAAACAATTTTTAAGTGGCAGCAAGTGAGCAGGGAAAACCTTAAATCATTCTTGAGACCAATTGTATTGAACTATTTAAGAGATAAACAAGCATAAGGGTTCAAGAGAGAAATTAAGAATTCTATAGAATGCCTCAGCAGAGGAAAAAATAAAATAGTGGAGAGTAAAGAGGTCTAAGGTGCTTCTAGGAGACATTTCTTAGCCTAAAATTTTTACTCTACTGTAGTAAGAAATGATAAAATAGAATGTAAAACAGGAAAAACATTAACATATTAGAATACTTCACTAACAACCAAGCTCAAGGATCCAATGACAGAGCTTTCTCCATCAACAAACAGGTCAAAACATCTATAGGTTCCAAAACATCAATTTTCTTTCAATTTTCAGCAGAGCTATGTATTACTTCAAAGAGTCACCAAATGCCCACAATAAAATGAGTTCAAATGAAATATTTATGCTACAAATTAGGAGGTGGAACTTATCTAGGGTTCAAGTGTTAATAGTTACAGATTAAATGCATTTTGGACCTTAAAAACCATGCAAGGCATAAGGTAGGAACATGTGTGCAACTACTTCTCTGTTTAATAACTCTGTCTTAACTTCTTAAGGGATGATAGGTGAAAATTTTGACTTTGAGGCCTATCTTTATCTTTACATTAACTACCTTAACAACTTAAAATATCTTCTATCTATGCAATAACTATTTTTTTATATTTGTAGGCAGAAAGTAGGCCAAGGTGTCAGTTAGATATTTTGGATGAATAACTACCTCTGTTGATTTATTCGAGGCTACCTTTGGCCTAAGTTTCCTTTGATTTAACCAATAAACCATGTCTTTAGGCCCTTTAACCCTGATCTGTTCTTGAATTAATATTCCTTGCTATCTTATGCTTTGTCACTGTTTAAAAAATTTGTTCTATTTCTTTATCCTTTGACCTTATCCTTGGCTTTTATCATTAATCTTTGTTTTAAGCCTTTAATCCTTTTGGTCTCCATCATTTCTTTACTGTTTTTCTTCTAATCATTTTTCTTGACTATGTGTTCTTATTTGTGTGCAGGGTTTTTTTCCTATGCGCCAGAGGGTTCTCTGATTAATTGATGATCATGAGTCATTGATTAATCCTTTATGCACAGCCCTTTGTCTCCTTTCTTTAGATATTTTTCCTCTTGGATCATCATCCAGAGGTCTATTTCCATTTATTTGGTTGTGGGAGGGCTTTCATCCCTGATCCACCATTTAACCTGCAACAAAAAAACACATAATTAATTTTAAAACCTGCGATCAGGGATTTACTGCATTTCGGGGTTCTGAGATTTTGGGAGGTGTTTTGCAGAGGGGAAGTGGAATAGAGGGTAAGGTTCCATATGTGGAACCTGGTGGAAATCGAAACGGAGGCGGAGAATTTTGAATTATGGCACGAAGGAGGAAAGTGGTTTTGGTGAAAACTAGAAATGGGTTTCGCGCAAGGGATAGGCGATTTGTGGTTTTGACCCAGGGGAACGTGATATGCGTTAATGGCTAACACGTATGCTCCTGAAAACTGCCCATTTCGCGCTCGATATGCACGTTCAGGAGGTTTGGTGGAATGGAGCACGAAACGATGCGACAGCCGTTAGATATTCAGGCTGAAGATCTAAGGCTGTGGATGAGCACGAGGGAAGATAAGATGGCCAGAGGAAACATATGGTGGGGTCGGGGTGACGTGGGGTAATGTTTAGTGGAGGAAAAGCAGGAGGTGATGTGAGGATTGTTGATCGGGAAACATCAATGGCTTAGATTCGATGCAGGATTTGACATATATGGAGGGGAAATACAAAGGAACACACCTTTTTTCAAGGGGCGTGGGGGTAGAAAATGGTAAGGGAAGGAGGCTTAAGGAACAGGGAAGGTAGGGTCTCATGGAATAAATAGGAACCGGGAGAGGAGAGATAAGGGGCTGGGGATTAGCGTGGAGAGTTAAGCGCTTGGTTCCGGTGCTTAGACACATGGCGAAAATGGGCGGAAGATTTAAGCCCTTGGGGGTTTATGTAAATGGCGGGGATGCGGTCCTTAGAACTTGGTTGCAGCGCTAGGTCGTATGAGAAGGAAAGGGGCTAAGGTTTAAGCCAAGAGGGCTTAAAGCCTTATTTTTAAAATGGAGCGGATTAGGCCTAAAAGAAGGGTTTTTTAAGCCATTTTTGAGGTTCCGGTAGGGTGAAAAGGGTGTTTTTAAACCAATTTAAAGGGGATTTCATGGTTTAAAAGGCCTTTTTAGAGGGAATGGAGGTTTTATGAAGACATAAAGGTCTTTTTAGGGGGGAAAATACTAATATAAAAATAGGAATGGGAGTGATAAGATGAGGGGATGAAATGTAGGTAAAAATGGTGGAAATAGTCTGAAACAAGTTTTCTTTTGAAACAGAAGGTGATTATTTTAGAAGGCATAAATGAAGGTTTTAGTTAACTAATAGAATTAGAATAATGAATGCTGTGAGATTTCTAGAACTCACAATGTTTTTGCAATATTGTTTCTAGAAATCTGGGATTGTCAACTTAGTCATCTTTGGATAGGATCAAAATTATTGATGACTAATAGTGGCTCCACTTGGGGAGGACAACTATCCTTTTTAGGTGTCCAGAACCTAAGAAAATAAATCTTTGAGTTTCAGCAGACCAGTGCCTTATCCATTGGGCAAATTTCTTATTTTCTTGCTGATATTTCTCTGAAAAAGACAGCTTTTATTAATCTGCAACATGTAATCTCTTTTAAAACAACATCTCTACCTACCCAATCTTACTTTTTCCTAGCATTTTTTCTTCCTTTGAGTGCATTTGAACTAGAAAAATCTTTGAAATGTTGTTTTTGAAAACAGAAATAAACTATCTAATCCTATCCTTATTTCTTCCAAGAGTCTAGATTAAACTGTTGAACTCTTTATTTCTCTACCTAACTATCTACCTGTCAATATTAGGCTGTTTGACAGATTTTATTCTCTATTTCTAAGACAGGAAATTTAAACACAGTCAAATCAGGATTAGACAATCTGATTTTCTATGGAGGCAATGGCATTTATGTACAAGCTGCATATACTTTATTTGCAGAAAATTAAAAACAAAATTGTGAAGGCTTAAGATCTGAAAATTAAGAACATCCTTCTTTCTTTCTTTGCTTCAGGTTTTGAGCTTGTTAGAACCATTTCCTTTCTATCCTAATCTATTCTACTGATAAGTCAAGTCTGAAATAATCCTATCAATCAATGCTTCTACTAACTTATCAACATAAATTTAAAGTATGTTCAGCCATGATTAGGCTAGATGACTGAACAATATATCACTTTTTAATCAATAGTGGCACTTAGATTTGCTCACTTTCAGGAAATTCTCTTTTTTGGGTATGGGGTTGTACCTCTTTTGAATCTGTTGTCTTTTCTTTTTCTTTTCTTTTATTGTTTTTGTATTTTTCATGATTTCTTTTCAACTGGGTTATGTACAATGAATAAAAAAATTTGAAACTAAGACTCTTGACAGAAGTAGTGTTTGAGCATCCTACCATTGACAGGACCTCCAAACATGTCTTCTCCATTCATATCTTGCAGAAAAAATGCAATATGACCCCTAATAGAATGAATAATATAGGGCCCTTTCCACAGATTCTCAAGTTTACCATGTTTTCCTTTTTCCTCCCTCCTAGAATCCCACTTTAGAACTATATTTCCAACTTGGAAATCATTTACTTTAGTCCTTTTGTCAAATAACTTCTTGATACCTTCTTGGACTATTTGTGTTCTTTTGTACACTTCCTCTCTGGACTGCTGTAAATGAATGGTCTGATTTATCCTTCTCTGCATATCATTTTCCTTAGATTGTACTTCTTGAAGAAGTTTCATGACTGGAACTCCTAGAGAGGTTGGGAAGATTGCATCCATGCCATAAACCAGCTAATAGGGGGACATATTTATTGACTTTTTGGTGGTTAATCTATCAACCCATAAAGCATGAATAAGCTTACTATGCCACGATTTCTGATTCCAATCCAACAATTTTTTGATAATATTGACAAGGATTTTGTTGGAAGATTCAACTAATCCATTTCCTTGAGGATAGTAGGCAGTGGAATGACCCAAGGTAATATTATACTTATGGCAGAAGTCAACCATTATTTTAGATTTGAAGGCAGCAACATTGTCTGTGATGATTTTTCTAGGACAACCAAATCTGGATAGTATGTTGGTTTCAAGGAACTTGATAATGACAGAGTCAGTAGCATTCCTAGAAGGTATGGCTTCTATCCATTTGGTAAAATAATCAGTGGCAGTGAGGATTCATTTATGTTGGGCTGATGAAGATGGGTGAATTTACCCAATGAAGTCTAAGCCCCATTGTTGGAAGGGAGCCTCAACACTGATAGGATGTAAAGGTAAAGGTAGGAGTTTTTTTTTTCCATAAAAAATTTGACACTTATGGCAAGACATCACAAGCTTTTGAGTATCTGGGAAAAGGGTGTGCCAATCGTAACGAGATCTGAGGATTTTATTTGCTGTAGTCTTCCAATAAAGATGTCCTCCACATTCTCCCTCATGTAGTTCATGCATGATTTTTCCTGCATCAATCTCAAGCAAAAATTTAAGCAATATTCCAACAACATTCTTCCAATATAAAACCCCATATAATATGCAATAATTTAAAGCCTTCTGGTTTAAAAATCTAGCTTTAGTTTTAGACGTAGAGGGAGGGGTATTCATATAAAGGAGCACATATATGATATTAGCATACCAAGGTGAATTCACAAAATTTTATTCAATAAATGGAGCTATGAATTCTTATGTTTCTTCCAAAATATCAACCATATTCATATCTAGTGCTTGGAAGTTTGACTCAGCCATGAGTTTTGCTAATCTCTGCCCTTTGATTAGTTTGGTGGGCCTGATTTCTAAGTCATATTCTAAAATAACAGCAATCCATTTTCCCCTTTTACCATCAGAGTCTTGACTTAGAATATCCTTGACAACTGTGTGTGGGACAAAAGCAATGATATGATAATGCAAAATGTAGAATCTGAAGTCTTTCAATGCTTTTATCAAGGCTAAGGCTTGTTTCTCCATGATGTTATAATTGAGAGAAGCCTCTCTTAAGGCCCTACTAAAAGGATATTGGTTGTTCTTGCCCCATGATATTCTTTTGCAGTAATACTGCAGCTATTGTATGTTCAGATGAAAAAGAAAAGATGTATAAATATTTGGTGAAATCAGGACTTATGAGAACCAATGTTTGAGTAAGGGCTTGTTTCACTAGTTCAAATGACTGTTTAGCTTGTATTGTCCATTTAGCACCTATTTCTTTCTTAAGCATGTTCGTGATATTTCTTAATAGCTCAGCAAGGTTGGGGATGAATCTCCTTAAAAAAATTATCTTCCCAATGAAAGTTGTAATTCTTTGAGGTTTCTAGGATGGTTGATTTTCAATATGCCATCAATCCTTTTAGGGTCTACTTTGATTCCCTCTTCATAAATTATGTGGACAAGAAGAGTGTCTTTTTGGGATTCAAAGATAAGCCATATTTCCTACATTTCTCAAAAAATTTCTTTAAATGAATCAAATGTTCTTCATCAGTTTTGGAGAAAATAGTAATGTCATCAAGGTATATGATTATAAAATGGCCTATGTCTTCTAAGAAGGCTATATCCATGGCCCTTTGGAAGGTGGCCCCTACATTCATCAAACCAAATGGCATTTTGACATACATGAATGTACCCCAAGGTGTAGTAAAAGTATTTTTATGTTGGTCACTTGGCAGTACTAACACCTGATCATAACTTGAGAACCCATCCAACAGTGAAATTCTTTTAGACCCAACCACCCTTTGAAGTATATGATCTAGTTTTGGAAAGGGATAGTTATCTTTAAGGGAGGCTCTATTTAAATTACTGAAGTCAATGCAGAGCCTAATTTCCCTAGTTTTTTTCCTAACAGATAGTAAGCTGGAAACCCATTCTGAATATCTGAGGGGAACTATGATCCCGACATCATACATTTTTCTAATTTATTTCTCAACTAAAGGCAATAAAACAAGGTTTATCCTTCTGAGTTTTTGTTTGAAAGGTTTTTTATTTTCCTTAAGAGTAATTTTGTGTTGAATGATGCTGGTATCATATGATTTTAGATCCTTGTATCCCCATGCAAACACATCTCCAATTTCTTTGAAAAGTTCTATGTATTGCTGTTTGAGATGAGCTGGGAGAGTGCTGGATAGCTTTATAATTTTTTGTTTTGCTAGGCTGCCTATGTTATGTTATTCTATGTTTGTTTCTATAGGCTCCATTCTTGGTTCTTTGGCTACATCATTAAAATAAAAAAGCTGTTATAATGGTGAAAGACCTCTTGGAATTATATTATTTTTACATTGTAAGACTTCCAGGTCTTTTCGGTCGGTATTATCAACTATTTCTGCTCTAAAAGGATGTTCAATATGGTTTATATCAGCGGAAAATGACATCTCTGTTTCAGGGATTTTTTCTTTATTTAAACAGTTTTCCTCATGGCTTGAAGTAGGTGCTGGTATGGCAAAGTCATTATTTGATTGCAGAAAATCATCTGTGTTTGTCTCCTTCAAACACTTGCCAATAATCTTCATTGTCAGGTATTGCAGGCCTGCTTTTTACCTTTATATTGAATTGCTCATTTGTTTGTGGTATTTGGCAATTACTAGCAGCAAAGGAAAGCTAATTTGCTAGATGATTTTGAGCTCTTGGGATGAAAATCAGTTCATATTTTTCAAAGGTTTTTAGGAGATCAAGGGTAGCATTTCTATATTCTATGAGTTTTGGGTTTTTGGTTGAATACTCCCCTTTAATCTGTCTGATGATTAACTCAGAATCTCCTTGGACTGATATTTTCTTAGCTCCTAAATCTTTGAGTAAGTGTAGGCCAATAAGGAGGGCTTCATATTTAGCAATGTTATTTGTGCATGGAAAATCCAGTTTATAGGAAAATCCTTTGTTTGTGTTCTGTATCCATACACCAACCCCTGAACTTAATTTGCTACAAGAGCCATCAAAGTTTATTTTTCAAGGTATTTCAATCTCATTTTCATTTTCTTTATGCTGTTCAAGGATGCTAAAGTATGAACTGTTTTGTGCTTGAGTTAATAACAATTTTGACTATTCTGGTGGCCTGAATTCTTTCTTGTTTTCCTTTTTTTGTTAGCTGATTTCCTCTTCATTATACAAGATAAAGGAATCTAAATATAAATGAATAGAATAAACATGAGTATTGTTTTGCCTATCTATGTTTCTCACCATGTATTTCATATGAGACTCCCTATATAGTCTTCTGGGTTGATTGAACATTGGGATGGTGGCATAGGACATGTCCATTTGAAGGCTCCCCTATAGTTTTGCTCCCCATGATCTAGATACAAGCATGCCATACTTAGGGGGAATGTCAGCTACTACTATGTCCATAACTAGACTTTTAGCAAGGATCTGTGCCAAATTGACACATAAATATTTGACTAGGCCCAAGCACTTGACCCTGCTTGAATCAAAGGAATACATGTATTTATATGGTTTAGTTATTTCCAAGCCTAGGCTTTCCATTACTACTTTGGGCATAAGATTGTGAGAAGCACCTGAGTCTAGCATGGAATTGTGAAATATTTTGTTATGTATATTCAGGCTGACATAGAAGGGAGGGACAACCCCTTCTTGATATTTTCCTTCAACTTCAGGACCAAATAATAATTCTGGTTTATCATCTGTCAAGTTTAAAGTATCAGTGTCACTACCTATATTCAAAGCTTACAGAACTTAATTTTTATATACATCCTGAGTTACTAGTTCAGCTAAGGGTATGGTGATTTTGATCTTGGAAATTTCCCCTTCAAGGCTGAAAGGAACTATTGTTTTTGACATATTTACATCTTTTTTTTCATTTACAACTCTTTCAACAATTTTGATTTGCTGAACCTTATCTGGACTGTTATTTGAAACAGATTTGTTAGAGCCACTAGCATAAGCACTAGGGCAACTTTGTTCAACACCTTGCTGATTGTTTTTGTCTTTATTTAGATCAATTTTCTTTGTCATAGTGTTGGTGTTATTGGATATATTCTTAGGCTAATTTTCTGAAGTTTTCCTAACAGTAGTACTAGTGTTTTTGTCATTGGAAATATCTAGGCTCCATTTGCTTCTAAGATTATATTGTTTGTGTACCTCCATGATTGCATTTTCAAACCCCAATCTGTAATCTTCAGAATCCTCATGGTTGTTTTCAATTTGTTCCGAGGAGAAGAATCCTTGTTCTTCTTCAGTGAGAAAAACATCCGTCTCACTGTCAGATCCTATTAGGTTTACATGATTTTGTTCCAACCTTTCAGTTTCCCTTTATTCTTCTTGATCAATATAGTTTTGTTGAAAGGGAGGCCTAATCTGTTGGTCATTGTCTCTTTGCCTATCTTGATTAGGGTCTCTTCTGAAATTTGGGTTTCTATTTATGTTTTGGGGGTTGTTTTGGTTTTCTCTAGGAGGCACTCTATCATTCAGATTTATCTTTTCAAGCATTCTCTCCATTATCTTCACTAAGTTATCAATTTTAGTATCTGATGATGAGGTTAATGCCATTGTATCATCCCTGTATGTAACTCTTTTCTTTGCTTTTAACCTAGCTCTTTTCTCAATCAGATTTTCTTCTACACTTAAGGCTCCCCTCTGCATATCTTCTAAAGTTGAGGGATCTCTTTCTCTTAGCTGGTAGGCCATTTCAGGATCAAATCCCTTTGGAAATTTAGCCAAGGCTAAGCCTAATGGAGGTCTCATGTTTGGGGGAAGTGCATTATAAACACTATTGAATCTAGTGCAATAATCTTGGACACTTTCCCTAATGTTTCTTTTGAGGTTGGTATATTCTGAAAGGATTTGGAGAGGGTTCTTCCTAATTTCCCATTTGTTTATGAATATTTGATATAAATAAGGGAGATCATTTATGATGTGAGGAGTTAAGCCTTTAAACCTTTTTTTGGCTTCTCCTCCTAAACTTTGAGCAAAAATTCTCAACTTAATGGTTTCTTCTTCTATTTCCATGTAATGAAAAGCATCATTCATCTTGTCTACATGTTGTTGGGCAGTAGTAGGTTCATTTCCAGTGAAATGGGGAATTTTGGATTGGTAATCATTGGGTAAGGGAACCAGAGGTTGTGGTAACACTAGTGGATCATACCATGCTGCCATGATAGGAAATAATGGGGATTTACAAGAGGGAAAGTGGCTGAAATGGGGTATTTTGAACAGTGGATGTGTGGATAGGAGTAGAAGAAAAAATTAGGCCAACAAATTGATGATGATCAGATTTGTTATGGAAGGAGCTGAAATGATGGAGAAGCTGAGAATCAGGTGGAGTAGAAGGTGAAGCTTCTCTGCTAAAGCTCTGTTGCAAATCTGTGGTTTCAAAATCAGCTTGGTTTAAATCACTTTGAGAATTATTTCTGAATAGGTTCTTTGTGTGAGGTAAGTCAAAGTGAGGATCTCTTAAGACTATAATATTTTCAGGGATAGATCTTGTTCTTGGGATATGCCTATCAGTAGTTGGTTTTCTAGATCTAGAAGTTTGCCACACAATCCTTTCTAGATTGTCAACTATGATAGGAGGGTTAGGATTTGGATGGGATCTATTATTGACCCTATGTGAAGCCAGATTTTAGTCTCCAAAATTTAGAGAGGCTAAGGTTTTAGGACTATTTTTCAAGGTTTTTCCTCTCACAGTGATTTCTATAATAGGGGACTAGGTTTCTAAACTTCCTCAAGGTTGGTTAACACAGTTTTAAGGAAATATGGATATCTAAAGGAGTAATAGGGCTACTGGGGCTAGTGGAGTCGCTAGGTAGAAATTTTTAGCTTTTCTAAAGGTAAAATGTTTTATGGTCCACCACCAATGATTTATTTAAAAACCAGTCTGAAATGTTTTGGGTTTTTCTGAGTTTTTCTGAGGTTATATGGTTGTGAGAGTGGCCTATACCTGATTCAACACTTAGCTAAGGTGGTGAAACAAACAGAGTCTACTCTATGGCTTATTAGTTGATTTCTCTAAGGTTTGATAGGGGTCTCTTAAAATCATAAGGGTTACCTAGATTTCCACTGATCTAGACAGGTCCTACCATGATTACCATTATGCTGGTAGTGCTTGAAGAAAGCTATAGTTCACTTGAATGAATTATGAGTGTCTTGTTTAGGGAATTTTACTCAAAAAGGGTCCCACCGTGATCGCCAAAATGTTGGGGTCCTGTGATTTTGAAGATTGGCATACCAAGTGACAAGGCAACATCAAAACCAGAATTTAGAGCTCTAGGACCTAGCCTTCCTAGTCTCAGAGAGGGATCTCTCAATTTTTTGCAAAGATATGACTTGTTTGCTTGTAAAAGGTTGATTTTAGGCTAGTTATTAAGCATGAGTTTGTTTGATTGTTTGGTGAGACATGATGATCTAGGTAGCATATATAGGAAAGGGAAATCTCTAAGTCATTGGGAAATGAAGTCAAATATAAGTTGTAAGAAGTTTGTAAAGGGATCAAGGGTATCAAAAGGGAAAATCTAACTTGGCCAGTGGATCTTCATGGTCTTGCAGATGGAATGAAATGGACATCAAGGATTTAGAATGAAAAGTAGAACTAAGGGAAATTAAGAATCCTTAATTTTATGTACTTCTCAACAAAGGGACTTAAAACATTATCTGAACATGAAGATGTATTCCATAGACAAGGCTAAACATAAATTATAGAAACCACACTTCAGTAAATAACAATTTCAAGACAAAATTTTCAAATGAAATCTAGGACTTGAGGAACACTCTATTTCATCCAAATATTTCACTTTCAAGGATAAGAAAACATTCAAGATTCACAAATAACTACATTCATAGAAGAGGGAGCTCCTAAAAATATTTGATTACAACTATAAAGACCTTCAAAGCAATTATTTGAGCAAGTACAAAGGGTATGATCGGAACAAAGCCTCTTTGGCAGAATTTGGACAATGATACTTTGAAGGGAGACTTCAGAAACAATTTTTAAGAGGTAGCAAGTGAGCAGGGAAAACCATAAATCATTCTTGAGACCAACTGTATTGAACTATTTAAGAAATAAACAAGCATAAGGGTTCAAGAGAGCAATTAAGAATTCTTTAGACTGCCTCAGCAGAAGAAAACATAAAACAATGGAGAGTAAAGAGGTCTAAGGTGCTTCTAGGAGACATTTCTTAGCTTAAAATTTCTATTCTACTGTAGTAAGAAATGATGAAACATAATGGAAAACAGGAAAAACATTAACTTTTAGAATACTTCACCAACAGCCAAGCTCAGGGATCCAATGAGAAAGCTTTCTCCATCAACAAATAGGTCAAAACATCTACAGGTTCCAAAACATCAATTTTCTTTCAATTTTAAGCAGAGCTATGTATTACTTCAAATAGTCACCAAATGCCCACAATACAATGAATTCAAATGCAGTATTTATGCTGCAAATGAGGAGGTGGAACTTATCTAGGGTTCAAGTGTTATTAATTACATATTAAATGCATTCTTGACCTTAAAAACCATGCAAGGCATAAGGTAGGAACATGTGTGCAACTAATTCTCTGTTTAATAACTTTGTCTTAAATTCTTAAGGAAAGATAGGTGAAAAGTTTGACTTTGAGGCCTATCTTTATCTTTACATTAACTGCCTTAACAACTTAAAATATCTTCTATCTATGCAATAACTGTTTGTTTGTCTTTGTACGCAGAAAGTAGGCCAAGGTATCAGTTAGATATTTTGGATGAATAAATGCCTCTGTTGATTTATTTGAGGCCTTCCTTTGGCATAAGTTTCCTTTGATTTAACCAATAAACCATGTCTTTAGGCCCTTTAGCCTTGATCTGTTATTTAATTAATCTTCCTTGCTATCTTATGCTTTTTCACTGTTTAAACAATTTGTTCTATTTCTTTATCCTTTGACCTTATCCTTGGATTTTATCCTTAATATTTGTTTTAAGACTTTAATCCTTTCGGTCTCCATCATTTCTTTACTGTTTTTCTTCTAATCATTTTTCTTGACTGTGTGTTCTTGTTTGTGTGCAAGGCTTTTTTCCTATGCGCCGGAGGGTTCTCTGATTAATTGATGATCATGAGCCATTGATTAATCCTTTATGCACAACCATTTGTCTCCTTTATTTAGATATTTTTCTTCTTGGATCGTCATCCAGAGGTCTATTTCCGTTTATTTGGTTGTGGGAGGGCTTTCATCCCTAATCTGTCATTTAACCTGCAATAGACAAACACATAATTAATTTTAAAACCTGTGATAGGGGATTTACTGCATTTCGGGGTTCTGAGCTTTTGGGAGGTGTTTTTGCAGAGGGGAAGTGGAACAGAGGGTAAGCTTCCATATGCAAAACCTGGTGGAAATCGAAACGGAGGCGGAGAATTTTGAATTATGGCGCGAAGGAGGAAAGTGGTTTTGGTGAAAACCAGAAATGGTTTTCACGCAAGGGATGAGCGGTTTGTGGTTTTTCCCCAGGGGAACGCAATATGCATTAATGTTTGACACATATGATCCTGAAAACCACCCATTTCTTGCTCTAGATGCACGTTCGGGAGGTTTTGTGGAATGGAGCACGAACCAATGCAACAGCCTTTAGATCTTCGGGCCGAAGATCTAAGGCTGTGGATGAGCGAGAGGGGAGATAAGATGGGCAGAGGAAACATATGGTGGGGCTGGGGAGACGTGGGGTAATGTTTGGTGGAGGAAAAGCGGGAGGTGATGCGAGGATCGTTGGTTGGGAAAGATCAACGACTTAGATTCAATGCAGGTTTTGACATATATGGAGGGGAAATACAAAGGAACATGCCTTTTTGCAAGGGGCGCAGGGGTAGAAAATGGTAAGAGAAGGAGGCTTAAGGAATGGGGAAGGTAGGGTCTCATGGAAGAAATAGGAACTGGGAGTGGAGAGATAAGGGGCTAGGGATTAGCGCAGAGAGTTAAGCACTTGGTTCCAGCACTTGGACACATGGAGAAAACGGGCGAAATATTTAAGCCCTCGGGGGTTTAAGTAAATGGCGGGGATGCAGTCCTTAGCACATGGTTGCGGCGCTAGGTCATATGAGAAGGAAAGGGCTAAGGTTTAATACAAGAGGGGTTAAAGCCTTATTTTCAAAATGGAGCGGATTAGGCCTAAAAGAAGGGTTTTTTAAGTTATTTTTCAGGTTTCGGTAGGGTGAAAAGGGTGTTTTTAAACCAATTTAAAGGGGATTTCATGGTTTAAAAAGCCTTTTTAGAGGGAATGGAGGTTTTATGAAGAGGAAAAGGTATTTTTAGGGGGAAAAAGACTAATAGAAAAATAGGAATGGGAGTGATAAGATGAGGGGATGAAATGTAGGTAAAAATGGTGGAAATAGCCTGAAACAAGTTTTCTTTTGAAACAAAAGGTGATTTTTTTAGAAGGCATAAATGATGGTTTTAGTGAACTGATAGACTTAGAATAATGAAGGCCGTGAGATTTCTAGAACTCACAATGTTTCTGCAATATTGTTTCTAGAAATGTGGGATTGTCAACTTAGTCATCTTTGGATAGGATCAAAATTATTGATGACTAACAGTGCCAACTTTCTAGACAATAAGTTTTGAGATAACAAGAATTTCATGACTGGTAAGGGTGTTCTGACTTTTGTGTGGTTTCCAAGAATAATATGCTTGAATTTTTGTATAGCCTTTACCAATGCAAAAACGTGCTTTTCAATAAAATGGTATTTGAAGGATGTTCTAGAGAGACTTTGACTCATAAAAGATATCAGATGCTCTACATTTTCAGAATTTTTCCTAAGAAGGATAGCTAAAAAACCTAATTTGTTGCATTATTATATATAATAAAATATTTTGTAAAATATAGAGTAGCTAAAGAAGGAGTTGAAGAGATTGAGTCTTTAATTCACTGAATTGAAGTATAGGAAGCGACATTCCACTGAAATTTATGATCATTTTTAAACATGGAATGGATGGGCTTAACAATTTGAGCAAGCTAAAGAATGAAACTTCGAACAAATTTTATTTTACCCATGAATACTTGAATATACTTCTTATTTTTAGGAGGGAGAAGGTTTTGAATGGCCTTAACCCTTTTAGGGTCGATGCTAATTCCAAAACTTTAGACAATGTGTCCCAAAAATTAACCCAATTCGACCCAAAATAAAGATTTGGAAGGATTTAATGAAATTCCATATTTACGACAACAAATACAAATTCTCCTTAAATGATCGAAGTGGTCACTTATTTTCATGGAAAAGAGATTCAGATCATCTAAATAAATATAGATGATAATTCCTACAAGTCCATCAAAATAAATGTTCATGGCCTTTTGAAAAGTAGCTCCGACATTTGTTAATCCAAAGGGCATGTGATTAAAAGAAAAGGTTCCCCATTTTGTAGTAAAGGTAGTCTTATGTTTATCAATTCTCTTGATGTGAATATGCTTATAACAGGAAAAAAACATCAAGTAATGTAAAATTTGTGAGCCTGAAGCTTGCTGTAACAACAAATCCATATTAGGAAGGGAATAATTGTCTTGAAGACTCGCTTTATTGAGAGATCTGAAATCTACACACAGATGAATATCACAATTTTTCTTTCTAACCAGAACTAAATTTGCAACCCAGTTCGCATATCAGATATGAAAGATAATATGAGATGCTAAAATTTTATCTAATTATGCTCTAATGGTAGCTCCTAGGGCTGGGTTTAAAGGTCTATGTCTTTATTGACAGGATTGGCTTCTGTTTTAAGAGGTATATCATGACTAATCACAGTAGGGTCAAAAACCTTGAGATCAATCTAAGACCATGTGAATACATCTGCAAGCTCATCAAGGAGAGAAAGGAATTTCTCATTTTCTTGTGGAGAGTAATGTTTTGATAGATTTAACATTTCAGGTTCTTCATTACTTCTGATATTTACCTTCTTTATTTCATCTATTGTTTTCATAAATTTTCTTTCTGTAGAGTTAACTTTAGATGCATCACTAGGTGAAAAAGTGTCTTCCCAGGGTGCAAACCCTTTTGGAAACGGATTTTGCTTCATATCAATGATTTCATATGGTTCAAGACTTTTGTTTATGAGGAAAGCTAGTAAGGTCTCATCATCTTCGAAAATTTTCCAAGACTTGTCATTGTCTAACAAGTGCGGCCTATACATGGTGATTATAACACAATTTGGTTTGTTTTCCATTTCATGCCTATCCACTCTTGCAACAAATGATGCAAGATTATCAACAATTAAATTCATTCCTCTATTTACATGAGAGAGAGTAAATTGCAAAAAAAATGAAATTAATTGAAGGGCTAGAGTGGTGTACCTACACATAAGTTTATTAAAAGGTTTGTAGTCATTGTTTACTAGATTGACAATCAAATTTGAATCTAAAAAAAAAAATAAAATTCGATCAATCAAGTTTTAATGCATTTTCTAGACCAAGAATTAAAGCTTCAAATTATGAGATATTGTTTGTACAAGAAAAAATTAAATGATATGAGTCAATGTGCTTTTGCGCAAAATTATTTTGCAATAGGATTCCTACAGCGTTACCATGTTGAGAAGAAAATCCATCAAAAAACAACTTCCATATATCTTGGGGATCAAGAGGAGGATTCTTATGAATATTTTCAGTTACTTCTTCATTACCAAAGATAATATAAATTCCTAGATCTTCCTCATTAAAGTTAATAGAGGAATGTGACAGATTTTCAACATAAGGGGTTACCCTTTCCTCTCTATATACAATTATGTTCTTAGGGCGTCTTGGTATAATAAGATGGGTGCCATCCATAGAGTAGTAGCCACCTGTAAGGGATTTCCACTCTCTACCTAAAGCTATTGAATACTTACTGATGCCCATGTCTAGAACTTAGATATTACAAGTTGTCCTAATCTCAGGACGTGCACACATTACTAAAGTGACATCTTTAATTTAACCTATTTTAGGTTGTTTATGCTTATTAAAAGTCAACATGGGTTTTGAACTTTTATTAATGGATGAAAAACCTAACTCTTCCATGATACTTTTAGACATAACATAAGGATCTGATCCTCCATTAATAAGACAACAATGCAAAATTATACCCATTATTTTCATTGTGACATAAAAGGGAATATTTTTAAGCTTTTTAGAATCAGAAATAGTATCAACGTCATCTAATTTGAGGTGTTCATTTTCTTCTTCAATTTCAGTAAATAGTACTTGTTGAAATTATTGATTTCGATTTATTCTAACCTTCTATTTTTTAAAAATATTTTCAGCTTGTTTGGAAGTCTTAGCTAAATCTAGTAAGGTTGCATTAGACCTAACTTTCTCCAAATAATCTAAAATGTTATATTTTTATGTTATAGTTGTTAGATTCGGTATCTTCATCCCTCCGTCAGAGATCAAATTTCTCTTGTTGCATTTCATTTTAGGTGTCTCACTCAGTTCAGTCAGCTGCATTCCATTAGGAGCATGGATCATCTGATGGTAGGGTCTTGTCAATCATATCCCTCATGTCTTGTACCTGCTGGCCTAGTTCTGTTCACCAAAATCATTTACAGTCATTTCTGGTCTCCTGGTAGGCAAAGAGTCATTTTAGGGTTTTTAGTCTCATTAGGTCTAGGGTTTATTAATCAGGTCTCAAAATGTCTAATAATGGCCAGCAGGCACATGAGGAAGCTTCAGATAAGATTTCCATGTAAAAATTTCATCATCGTAATGCTTGATAATGATTTTTCTTCAAAACTCTGTTTTGAAGAAAAATTGTCTATTTTATCCTTTTGTAACAAATGCAATGTAATTTTTCAAATTCTTCAGTTTTAATAATGCTCCATTCGTATCCCTGGTCACCTTTGCCAAAACTCCATGCCATCCATCCCTGCAAAACAGACAAGAAACTCATCATTCAGTCCAAAAATTGAAACCAAGCAAAAAAGAGTTTTTTTGAAAAAGTGCCAAAGTTTTTAAACATTACAAAGTGGTTTTTCAAAAATAAAAAATTAAAATTTTGGGAATATAAGATATTTTCATGATCCAACACTCCATTTGCATGCCAAGAGTCAAGAGTGAAAGCCAAGAAAAATCGTGGAGGAGCGAAGCAGTTGTTTGAGGGCGGACTTTGTGTAGATTGTTGAGCGCGATGCATTGGGCAAGTGTAGCAGCGCATCAGAGGTGCGCGACGCATAGGGTCGCTCCACTGTGTGTGGTTTTGAACAGGCATGACGCATCAAAAGGGTGCGATGCACTAGGTTGGCTGCACGACGCATTGGGCCGAAACATAAAAAATTTGCCATTCTTCTCCAATTATCAAATTTTCTCGGTTGGTCCATGTTCGAGTAAGTCCATACAATCATTCCATTGCTTATGACATATGTTTCGTGTTGATTGATATTGGTTATGAGAATTTAAATGTTAAAAACTCAAACCCTATTGTCCTGGTTAAGAATGCTCCTAGGGTTTTAAAATTGGGTTTTGGTGTTAAACATTTCCACTTCCCTTACCTTGTTTTTCCCCTCATCACTGTTTATATTTTCACCACAGTATCCTTTTCCTATCCATTTTATATCCTAAAGTCAATCATCTCTATCCCATTCCCATTGTCCCCATACCATTTGCAAAATTTTCCCAGATCCCAAGTACCCCAAAAAAAATCAAGTGGTTGTCCCTTGTACCTAAACTTATCAAATATCATAAGTCAAGTGACTTTCCTTGCACTTTGAATTTCACTTGATTAAACCCCATTGTCCCCACTGCCCTGTTTCTCCACAGTCTCTCCCACACTACCATACATTTGGCACTAAAACAAAAGTACCCAAATTCTCATTTTCATCTCATACAAGCTAACATACACCTTACATAGACCTTGGACATCATGGAGACAGATACTGATACATCATATGACCGAGACAGTGATTCCACCACTGAGTTACATGCACCTAGAAGGCCTCATAAGAGTGGTAGACATGTGAGAGAAGAGCCCACCTCATTGGCTGAATTGCAGGCTTGTCCACTTGCCATGGCATGTTTTCCAGAACAGTCTTGTTTTCAATTTTGTGAAATGATTGCTAGGATTCATTATCATCAGGAGTTGGCTCGTTTGTTTGTATTGCATTTACATGATGGTCAGGTAACTCTTGCTGGTGTAAATTTCACTTTGAAACCGGAAACAATCTCTCAAGCAACCAGAATACCGAATGTGGGTGAACAGTGGAACAAAAGACAACAGGTGGACAAAGTGCATTATGAACCATATATCAGGCCTAGCTTTGTGAGGCAACTCAGTAGAGTGTTCCCATTCCAGTTTCTAAAGGATTCCTATGCGCCTCTGATGAAACTCATTATCAGATATTTTAGTTGTGAGGGCCGGTTTTCACGCCTTTATGCCTACCATATCAGGTTATTGAAGCATTTCACCAGGGAAAATTTTAGGGGCGAATTTTAGCCCAAAGGCGAATTTTAAGGGATCTTAAATTTTATTAGGGCGAATTTTTTATATAAAACCCATTTTTTATAGTTTAATAAAGTTAGCCCAAAAAATATTTTAAAAATAATTAATTATTTAACATTAGCCCACCAAAAAAAGGGCGCACAAAACATGAAACATGAAAATCGCCCCTGATTTTCCAGGTTTCCATGGCATTCGCCCCCGATTTTTCAGATTTCTATGGCATTCACTCCATTTTACGCAAAAACAGAGGATGAAAAAACCAGTATTAGGCCTAGAGAAGTGGACGAGAGGTGTTGGAGTGGAATGCAAACGAAAACCGTAAGGATGAGAAAACCAGTATTACGACTAGAGAAGTGGACGAGAGGAGCTGGAGTGGAATGACAATGAATTGCAGGGACGCCATCAGACAAAGATGTTTTTGAAGAATCACAATAACACCGCAGAAGCAGCAAAAGAAGAAATTGAAGACTATGAATGAAAGAGAACAACAGAAGAAGATGAGGAAGATCAGGACCGACATCAGAGGCGCACAAGTAAGAAAAATTTCCATAAATCATAAACACATACAAGTCCTCTTCTACATTAACAATAGCCATTGTCGCATTGATAAGTCTCCTTTGTCAAAAGGGTGTGTAGATATTACTCATTTAATACCAGCAAAACCCAAAACATCCACATCCACATCACCGAAGATTCGGTGTTTTGTGTTTTCAACCAAAAGCAACATGCCCATCACCCCCAGGGTTGCAGATGGCGATGAAGATGTATTGATAAAAAATGCATGTGCAATGGTCCGAGAAGAGTGTTGGAATGATTTAAGGGCCTCCACACTGCTGAAATCCACTTTGGCCCCTCTTCATGTATCTCAAGTTCTTGTGAAGCTAAGAGAAGAAGCCTCATTGGCATTTAAATTCTTTAGATGGGCAAGCCAACAGCAAGGTTTTTATCATACCACAGAATCACATTGCATGATTGCCCACATACTCTACAAGGGAAGAATGTATCATCATGCCCAAGAGATCCTCAAGAGTCTTGTGAGGGCACACAAATGTGAACACCCAAGTCCAAACCTGTTTGACATGGTGAGGGCAACACAGAGGGCATGCAATTCGCCTTCCAGAGCGTTCGATGCCCTTTTGAGGACTTACACCGAAACTAGGATGCTGGAAGAGGCCTCTGAATTTTTTTATAGAATGAAGAAGTTTAGGATTGTTCCCACTGTTTATGCCTGTAATATGCTTCTGCATAGTTTTTGGAAGTCCAATCATGGGGACTTAGCGAGGAAGTTCTTCGCAGACATGACGGGAAGTGGGGTTCTTCCCAATGTATTTACATACAATATTATGATTAATTTCACGTGCAAAGAGGGGGATTTGCAGTGTGCAAGGAACCTTTTCAATCAAATGAAAGAGATGGGCTGCCAACCAGACATTGTTACTTACAATTCATTGACTGATGGATATTGTAAAGAAGGAAAACTAGAGGAAGTGGAGGGGTTGTGTGATGAAATGTAGGAAACTGGTTGCAAACCCGATGTAATTACTTACAATACTCTCATTAATGGGCATTGCAAGCAAAGGCAGCTACAGAAAGCCTTAGATGTCCTCAATGAGATGAGAGAAAATGGTATCTTGCCCAATGTGATCACCTTCAGTACAGTTATTGATGAACTCTGTAAGGAAGGCATGATGCAAGAGGCGAACAATACCTTCAAGGCCCTGAGAGGACATGGCTTGCATCCCAATGAGTTTACATTTACTTGTCTTATTGATGGAAATTGTAAAGAGGGTAATCTGCAAGAAGCTGCCAAACTTTATGATCAAATGGTAGAATCTGGTTTAACTCCTAGTGCTGTCACATATGGGGCTCTTGTTGATGGTTTATGCAAGGAAGGAAAAGTACGGGAAGCTGATGATCTTTTCAAGAAAATGTCAGAGACTACAATATCTCCTAACAAATTTATATTCACTGCCCTAATTGATGGGCATTTCAATCAGGGAAATATGCAGGAGGCATTGGAAATTTTTGATAAAATGCCAGAGCAAGGTATTGAACCAGACATTCAAGTCTATGGTGATGTTATCCAAGGCCTTTGCAATCTATGCCAGTTACAGGAAGCCAAAACAGTCATCAATAAAATGATGGCAAGGGGTCTGCACATGAATGATGTTATCTATGCCACTCTCATTTACGCACATTTTAAGGAAGGCAATATGCAGGAGGCTCTCAATCTGCATAATGAAATGTTAGACCGGGGTATTACTTCCGATCTCATCTGTTATTCCGTGCTTATTGACGGGCTTTGCAAACAAGGTTCACTACGTGAGGCAAAAACCTGCTTTGATAGACTAAAAGAATCAGGTATGTCACCTAATGCAGTCACTTACACATCACTCATTGATGGGCTTTGTAAAAGTGGAAATTTGCAGGAAGCCAAGCTGTTTTTCAAGGAAATGTTAGAAAATTATTTGGTTCCTGACAAGATTGTTTATACTGCCCTGATTGTTGGAAATTTGAAGGAGGGTGATATGCATGAAGCTCTTGACCTGAAAAGAAAAATGATAGAGAGGGGTATTGAACCTGATTTATATACATATTCGTCTCTTATATGGGGACTTAGTAATGAAGGCCTGATGCAAGAAGCAAATTCTACTTTTAATGAAATGACTGGGAAGGGCATTGTGCCTGATAGTATTGTTTATAATATCTTGATGAGAGTACATGTCAAAATGGGAAATATCGAGGAAGTTTACAAGCTGCAGAGTGATATGGAAAAAAGAGGCATAGCCCCAATATAATTACTTCTTGCAGCCCCATTTAAAATCGTTTGTAATAAAGAAAGCCTGGAAAGGGTTGGTAAGGGTTAACTTATGATGAATAACAAGAAGAAAACATGCATCTTAAGTTCCGTTTCATAGAAAATTTGGCATGTTCACCTTTCCATCAGCAGGTAAAGGCTTCATCATTGAAAATGGATGAATGGCTTCAGGTGATTCTTAGTTGTGAAAATCTAATAGCCCTGATAGCTATCATCATTTTGATCAGGAAATGCTTCATGTGTATTCCTGCAATGGATCATGACATTGATGCCCCTTAGAAGGTTCCACTTGAATTTTAATCTTCTGAGCAAAGCCATTGATGCAAGTCAACCCAGGAAGTGACTTACCCTAATACGATTGACATTGGACAATCACTCTGATGTGCACCAGTGCAATTGCAATAGTATTCTATGTTCGATATCCGATACTTAGGGGAGTTGGAAAGAGTTTTCTCAACCTGGAAGTCTGGGAATCGTTGGCTGTCAATTCAATTGTTTAGATTTCAATCACCTCTATTTCTTGATTTATCAGAGCAAGATTGTGGTCTGTAGACAGCAATTTCAGGGGTATTACTCTACACATAAACATGTGTTAACTTGGAATGCTCTTGGAAGCAGTGGTTCGGAGAGGTGGCTGGGCTTTGTGCACACCGATTTTCTAAGTTCTTGCTGGCTGAGCGAGGCCGACTCTCTCTGGTCCGTCCCTCTCTGATCCGTTAGGGCCTCCCATAGTTCGTATATAGCAGAGATCTGAGATACAGCTGGAAAAAAATTGTTGATTGGCTGGATGGAGTTGCGAATACTAGAAAAGTGGAGCTTGGTGAAGTCCAGCTTGCATCGTACCTTGCAGAAAGAAATCGAGCTACATGCCACCCTTTCTTCCGATATGGTAAGTCATGATTATACATTAGTCTCTGATTTATATGCATTTATTTTGTTGCCATGAATGAAGGTTCAAACTTCAAACATATACGGTGAGAACAAATACTTGTAGCTAAAATGGGGCTTCACAAAATTTCAATGTTGGGTATAATATTATATCAACAGAAAATTTTGGCTTAGGGATTGTTTCATTATCATAATCATTTCCATTATGGACTTGACACAAAAATGCGTAGGAAACCTCTGTGAAAGTTTTCTTAGACATCTTCCAGCAGATTCCAGTGTCTAAATTTTGTTTCATATCTGTAAAAACAAAAGTAATAATCTATATGAAAACAGATAGAAGTTATTTTGGAAGCTCATACTCCACACCTATATGCATACCATACAAATAAAAATTTCCTTCCTAATCATACATCTAGAGATAGATATGGCATTTCCATGTTTCCTCAAAGTTGGAAGCACTGTTTCTGAAACTTGTACCATGTCCAAAACTTGTTTCCTTAATTCTGGTTGACATAGAAAGCAAGGAATAGCTGTGACTTGGTCTGAGAAGATAAAAATCCCTGTACTTAGAAATTTTTTGTGGCATTGCTAGAGTATTTGGCATTTGAAAATACAAAAAATCACATGAGGATTCTTTTCTCTTTTGAATTACAGTAATAGAAATGATGCATGTCCCTTATACTGTGGGGAAATTGTTTTTAATTGCACATGATGCATCCCCACTTTTTCTTTGATATGGAATTTGTGTGTGTGTGTATGCATGAAAGTAGAAACAAAATATGCATAATTTCATATTATGATTATTATGTTTCAGATTGTTCTCTGTACGATACCACCATTGACATATCCTTTCAATGTATGCATAGAGTTTATTTGTTTAATTGGCTTCTTTTGATTGTCTATTCACTTTAATGTAATTTTTGTTTCTGTGTCTCTGCTTTCTAGACTGTATGATTCTGTCAGTTCCAGCCACTGGGTATGAATATTAAATCATAGCGTTCTTCAGTGATCTATGTTTTTGGAAACCTTACCAGATCTTGTTTGTTATATCAATTTGTAAGACTGATGGAATTGAGACATAGGTCTCTTGTATTCCTGTTATTGTTTTTCTGTCCCTTTCAAAATGTTGGTATATTTCTATCTTTTTTGAACACATGAAATGATAGAAATGTTTAATTTCAGAAGTTGAAATATTACTTGTTTTAGGATGCTTCGTTTTGCATGATTATGCTGTTCATTAGTTAAAGACTTAAGTGAAAAGCTCATTGCCATGAGGTATATGAAATCCTTGAAAGTTGTTCCTCGTTCCCAAAATCTGAAAGAGTTAGATGAGTTATATCATTCACTATTTGCAACCCTACTAAATTGTACAGATATAAGTGTACCTTGTCCCTTTTCATTTCTGTCTTGTTGTACACTCTCATTTATGATATGCGTCCTCTAATATACGTGGCCTTACAGATGTTTTTAGAAAAAAAGTTATTTTTTCTTTGTGCAATGATGTTTAAACTTTATTGAATGGGAGATAGCTCATATAACATAATATCAAGACAACAACATGCTCAAAATTACCAGAACTAGTAGGTGATTGATTGAGAGTTATAGATGAGAAGATAGATAATATAATTTTATTAATGTTCAACAGCTACCAAAAATATATGTAAATTACTAAATGGGACAAGGAAACACAATCAGTGACACTAAGTTGTAGGGGTGCACTGGGCTACTCAGAAAGAATAAAACAAATATGTGATTTAAATAATGCAATGACAGGAAGAGTGCAAGAAAGAAAAATCAGCTGTCTGTCTGTAAGATGAGATGAGGATATGTAGAGTGAGAAGGAAAGTCTCTCACTGCATCCATTGTTGCGAAGGCACTGATAGAATATCTAGTGATGTTGTCTTGAGAGTGTCCAAGGTTTGGAGGACCTAGCTGGTGACCATGGGAGGCACGCGGGAGCCATGACCAGAGAGAGAGAGAGAGAGAGAGAGAGAGAGAAATAGTTTCCTAATATTGAAGGTCAAATGAAAGAATCTTATGATATGGGCTTGGTTCAGGCTAGAGTGTAGATCTGGTCTATGCTAAGGATGGGTACTCCTCTAAACCCCAGTGGGAAGGACTCGATTGGAATTTGGACCTAGAACAAGAATTATAAGGTATACATGGTCTTACAAGCTTGGAAACTACTGTGTGGAACACCAAATCTGTCTGTTGCTTAGCACAACCAAGAACCGAAGTAGGCAAAAAGGAGGAGGTAATTAGTCTTATGGGGCAGTGTTTGGAAGAAACCTTCAAGTCCCATTATTTGCAAGTTACTGCATCATGCCGTGTTTAGAGCCAAATACCTCCAGTTAGGATATTGGATGAAAGTGGAGTGGCGCCCTTATGAATCGTACACTTCGAAAGAGATGGCGTTGTGGGAGATAACAGTGTTCGGCCTCAAGCGCATGCACAAACTCGCTTACATGGAGTTTGGTCATATGACAAACAACCAGGCAGAAGCATGTGCCGTGCTCCAAGGTATGTCATTAACACACCAATGTGGCATACAAAAGTTATTAGTATTTGGGGATTCCACAATCATCATCAGGCATATGATTCATGGTACAACTCCAAAGGACAATAAGTTGGCTCACTTTTTTTCGAATTAGAACCCTCAAAGGAAGTTTTGAATGGTGCAATGGTTTCATGTCCTATGTGTCAACAATGAATAGGTGGACACACAAGCAATCTTGGCACATGTGAAAAATTGGGGCAATTAATAGTAGATGGATATGAGCATTATCAAAACATTCCATAGCCATGTATTTGGGTCAAAATGGGAATTTTATGGTCTAGTAAGAAGAATATTTTTTTTAATCTCTCCTCAGGGGCAGGACACTGGTTGTCTCTTTTGCTATACTTCCCCTGTTGACTTCACAACTTTTATATTATAATAAAATTTTCCAGTTCTTGTTTTAAAAAAAAATTACTGGCAATTGTGTACCTATGGCCACAATATTATTATTCCTCTTTGATCAAACATTGCTTCTTCTAGAAAATGAAAAAGAAAATTTTCCTTTGAAACAAAGGACATAAAGGATATTTTAATGCTTTTATTATTGTTCCTTTAAATTCTTGTTGGTATTTCTCCTTTACCTCATACATGACATATTCTGTTATCGCTTAATATAATTATCAACTTTATTTTCACATTTATCAAGTTTTGAAAACTTTCCTCCCAGTTACATTTTTGGAAGCTCCAAAATTAAGATACCAGTTACCACAGACACTGAGAAGCTTCTACTTCCTATTTTGCGAACATAAAAAGATTTTCCGTTCTAGGTTCATTCAACTTTGTAGTTTCATTACTCTGCAAAATTGCGCCTATGTCTGCCACCTTTTCCATTACATCCAGCTCTAGTTTTATTCCTCTGTGTTGCATCCCTTTTGAGACACTGAAAAGCATCTAGTTCTTTTTAGTCTGTTTTAGGCTCATTCAACTTCATAGTTTTATTATTCTTTGCAAAATTGCCTCTATGTCTACCACCTTTGCCTTTACATTTGCCTCTAGCTTTATTCCTCTGTTTTGTCAGAAAGCATTCCTCTTCTACATATTATTCTTTCCACAATAATTACAATATTTAGGCTTGTTGGTTTGATAATTACCTTTTGTATTTCGTGAATTACTTATTTGATTTTATTGCTAGCTATTGTTTCTGACTCTACCTCAAACCCTGCCACAACCATTGTGTTTTCCTGTGAATGTTTGTTTGGTCCTCATCTTTCTTCAATGTTTTATCTTTTTGGATAAGAAATCCTACTAATTCTGCGAATGATGGCACTTCAATTCTAGAAGAAACGCATAACAAGGTCACAAAATTATGGTACATGTATGGAGGGCTGTTCAATAAAATGGTTACAAGCTCCATGTCTTCGATGGTGGTCTTAAGCATTGACAATTCATTTTCAAGTTGATGCATTTTTTGGACATGTTCTTAATTTCTTTCAGAAATCTTTAAATTTGTCTTAAAACCATAAGTTCATTTGGTGTTTCATATAAGCTTCTTAAATTACACCAGGTTTGTACAGCACAATTTATCATCTAATGTTTTGAAGAATGTCATCCTGGGGTTCAACAGTTATGAGAAGCAGGGCATTTTTGTTCTTATAATTGGTTGATCATTGCCTCAGATCTTCTGGTGTTTCTCCATTGACAATCTCCCACGGGTCATGTATGAAATAATCCCTCTCCACCCTCTGTTTCCAAGCTGGAGAAGTTCTCCCATTCAATGTATGGGAGTCTGACAATTTTTTTTTGAATACTAGCAATATTTCCTTGTATTTATGGAGAAAAATCTGTATTCAGCATCTTATCACTCCCAACCAGATATCTCAAAAAGTGCTCATTCCTCCAAAATCACCATTTTATTCCAAAAAGATTATATATCTTCTTATGGTTCCCAAATTTAAGTCTGCTTATTACCCATGATCAGATTTTTTAAAACTGTATTCCTCCAGAAAACAGACCAGGGTTCCTTTTTCCACCTCAACAAACATAGAATTGCAGACATTCAAATTACTTATATCTCCTTTATGTTTAAAGAGGGATTTATTACATAATTGGAGGCTGAAGGAACAACGTCATATCTTTGAAGGACTGTTGCAAAATAAAAGAAATATTACATCTTCTACTGTCTTATGTTTATGCTTTTATAAATATATGCTGCTGCCATGGTTCGTATACATTTGCTCAGTATGCTGAAATATGGTCTATTGTCAAAGTTCAGGTTTCTTCCCATCCGCTGTAAATATAATTTATGCTGAAAAAATAATTCCTTTTCTTCTTGATCAAAATTTCAGCTTGCAAAATTATGCACACCAGCAAATAATTCTTCACTGCATATAAAACTTGTGTCTCACTGCTGCTGATATAGAAATATTTCTGTGAATGGATCCATTGCGCTAACAAGTTTCTGAGTTCTCCTCTTTGCTGCACTGTTAGTAATTTAATTCACTGCTTCTGAGTATATACAATGTTTGGAACATTCTGCGGCCACTTGAGGATGGTTTAGAGATATTGCTGAATCTGCATACCTATGTCGGTCTGCTGTATGGGTTTGTTCTTGAGTGTGTTGCCATCCATACATTTGTCTCTATTTGCCAGAAATGTCCCGATGCTGGATTTTCTGCTTGTTGATATGTTGGGTAAAGAGTCTACATCCGTTGCGTGGGTGGGTGATCTTGAAAATTTGCATCTGCCTCTCCTTGGACATTTGTTTCTTTGTTTTCGAAATGTGACAGGATTTTCTTCTCCCATATCCCCATCGATTTTTATTTTTTTCTGCTGTATGTGTTTCCCATGAAAAAATTCCTTTAGCCCTATTAAATATTAATGCTATCTCTAAGCTTTTTAACTAAAGGAACTTATTTTATTTTATTTTTTTTAAATTTGGCATCATTACTATAAAGCTCGTCTTTCGTATTCAGACCATTTCTGAAATTTGTTGGTTCTGCATGTGTCTTTGGTGTGTTAAGGATATAAACAGAGTATTGGGTAAGGGTAAAAGGTAATATGTCAAAGAGGTTTCCATTATGAAGAACATGCCAGGAATTAAGAATGGGGGATAGACTATAAACTAATGGTATAAAAACTGTGAAACATTTTGCAGGCTATTCTAGAGATGAATTTTTAGGGCGGAACTACCTATTTTTGCAGGGTTGAGACACAGACAATGCGGCTGTAGCGCAGGTGAGTTACTTGCGTTACAACGTTTTTCATTTCATTGTATTCTCGTATGGGTTCCTGGTGTTTCAAGCATTGAGTTTTGGCAGTCATAACTTGCACTTCGCTTTGTTTTAACTATGTCCTCATAATATTCAACAATGCTGTATCCATCTTTTATGTGCTTCCTAGAGCACGTGCCATGTTACTTTTCATTTCATTTTTTTAACAGATATTAGTTGCAGATACGGCAAAGTATTGTAGCAGAACAATGCTGTACAGTGCGGATCCTAAATTATAGGTATGCTTATGTTGAGAGTGAGCAAACCTCTTTTAGAAGCAGAAAATTAGTATTTTAATATTGTGGCATAAGTTACAGTTCGTTTAGTTTCTTAAAGAACTAGTCTATAGCTCACAAAACTTTTTGAACTAATAGATGTTCTTATCGTGCAGGAAGGATAACATTTCTCTCTGGAATCTTCTTCACACAGCACCTATTCGAAATGCATCTGGAAAGGTATTATTGTCATACTTGCTTGGCTTTCAATTCTTGCTTATGTTTGATACATCCTATCTGCAGATGCCATTTACATTGTTAGTTTGGTGCATGATGTCCCTTCTTTCTTTGCAGAAAACTAGGGAATGCTTCCAACTTTATGATTTATCTGAAAAATTCCAACAAATTTATTTTATCATCAATTTGATGCTTATTTCAAATGGACAATAAATGAATATTCGTAGCACTAGAACTAGACTTTCAATTCCTTTGAAAAGTTTGTGAATATTTTTGACAAGATGTCACTTGGTTGATACATTTATTGGGTTGTACTACTCCATGGATGATCGGTAAACTACCATGGATATTCCACTGGGCACATTGTTACAACAGTTCTTAAAATGCTACTGCAATTACCGTGAGGTCATATTGTACTTTTCAGTGATTAGTTAATATCCTAGTTTTAAAACTTGGGAACAGTCTTCAACTTGGCCACCTATCAAATCGGGTTTCGACTCAGACTCAGATAGACTCAGATTCAATGAACCGGATTAAAAAAAAATACATAAAAATGATAATTTTTAATAAAAAATATTTTTAATATTCCAAACCATTAGAGATGAACTTTGCAAAGTTTGCTCATCTATATACCATTTAAGAGTGAATATATCAAAATTGCACTAAGTGCAGCACATATTAGCAACAAAACACATAATCTGTGAGGCTCTAAATGGCCTCTAGAGTCCAAAAACCATTCTACAAGTTGTGGTTTATAACTTTATATTGAATATGCCTGCATTAGTTTGCTCTACAAGTGGTTCTAGATGAAGAGCTTCCAAGCATACATTTAAAAGGTTTCCCAATGGTGTCTCAGAAACCCTTGTAGAATTTTATAGGGAGACCATCTTTCCTTGGATATTATCATGTTTCAAGGAGGGATAGATCTGGGGTTAAGGCCAAGACGAGGAAATAAGTTCCACATTCCCACCACAAATTCCACTCGACACGGGCAATAGAACAGGGAAGTAAGTTTTACATTCCCACCACAAATTCCACTCGACATGGGAAATAGAACAGGGAAGTAAGTTCCACATTCCCACCACAAATTCCACTCGACACTGGCAATAGAACAGGGAAGTAAGTTCCACATTTGCTGAGTAATTTTCCTACGCTCCAATGATTTGAGGTGGGAAACATTAAGCTTAACAATGAATTTGTGTTTCCTACACAATGAATTTGATATCATAGCTTGTTACTGAAGTAAGGACCTCTATTGCATGAGTAAAATCACTTGGGAATGAAAAGCCCATTTTGTTTTGCTTGTTGGACCAAGTGTAGTGCATTGGCATGGATCATGTGCTTTTGCCTACCATCAATGAGAGGAATGAACCTCATATTTATCACCTTCCCAGTTGATCGTATTCAAGCCAGCTCCTAGAAGCCAACTAATAGCTCCTAGAAGCCAACTGATAGCAGTTGATCAGCTATCCATTGCCATAAACGGTTATCAGCTATCCATAACCACAAATGGCTCCTATCTGGCTCTGAGTTAGGAGAGTATCAGTGGAGCTGAAATCTAAAACACTAGCTGAAAGAGTAGTAATTATATAAGCATACCTGTTTTCTGGATCAAAAATAGGTCTCTTTCGTGGTCTTAGCAAGGAGAAATGAAAAATACTATTTGAAAGAGAAATAGGAATTTAAACACACATGTTTTCTGGCTTATATTTATTTAGAATGTGGGGTGGGCCATAATTAAACACTACTAAGTGTCGGCGTTTACTAGATGGATGTTCTTTGTCTACACATATGTTGAGAAACAATTTTATTTTAAATTTTTGTCATGCTTAAGATCTGTTGTGTCAAGCTTCTGGATGGTGTAAATCAATGTTGGTAAATTATCCTCATCTAAATAGCAAAGATCCTAGCTGGTACTATTGTTTATTTATATTGTTGTCCAGAAATTCAATGTGTTGTGCTGTATAATTTTGTGTTGTATTATATTCATATTTTTTAAAACTAGTTTTAAAGTCTGCTAGTCATACATGATATTCAAAAACTTGATTATAAAATTTCCTTGTCTTTTTTTTGTTAGTTGAACGTGTCTTTGGATGCTGACAAGGGAATCCCGGACTCCAAAAGAAGTACAATTATTAAATATCTTGCGTCATTCTTGTCTCCAATTCAGAATAGATTGTTCCAGTTTGAAGCAGAGCTGAAAGAAAGATGAATTTATGGTTTTGTTTAGAGTTGTTCAGGGTAATTGGTGTTGGGCTAAGCCTACTGTGGTTTTGTAACGTTGCCTCTTTCTGTCTAGAGATTTTTACTGTGGTTTTGTAACCTTGAACTATAACTCTTTTGATATATTGTAACATTGACTGAGATTGGACTGTAGAACACGTACAAATTCCAGTTTCCCTCTCAGAGAGTGTCCTCCACTGCTCATTCAAACTGGGCCCAAACTTTTGTTGGTTATAATAACTTGCATACAAAATTCATAGATCATTACACGTCAAACTGACTTTACGCCTTGACTGACATTGCATTCAACATGGTGCACAAGTATGATTTACATGTATCAATCAAAACTATGATTGTATCTATATTTGATAATGCAAGTTGAATACAACATACAATACATAGGAGTGCTATGGCTATGAAGTTCAATATGAAATAATCTATTGATTGCTACTATTACTATTATATAAGGGGTGCTCTTCCAATGTCCATTTATTAGCTATGTGAAGAAGGCTTTGTGGATTTTGTATTTACTATAAGATTATGTATAGCTGAGTTGCAGACAACTAAGTAGAATTTGGTAAGAAGTTTGGAGTATGTGTAATTCATAATGATATTATCTTCTCTTCATTGATGACTTTTCAATGTGTGAGTTTTGACCGAAGCCATTTCATTATCAATGTGTCAAGGCTCAAAACTCGACCTATATGTCAACTAATTCTTATGATTGTTCCTAGGAACACGAATCCTAATTTTTGTAGGTTTAAAATTTATCACAAGTTTGCTCTATTGTGGCCAAATTTGTGGAGGTTATCTCAAAATTTATTTAAGGTACCATGGATCTAAATTTCTTATGAACTTTCAACACTATTACAAACTTTGGTGCAAATTGTTGATCAATTCTCACTTGGTGAGGGTTATAGATGTTAATGAAAATTTTGTGTGCATGCATGAGAGTTGGGTGAAAATGCTCAATGTTGTGTGCATTAGTGTGATAAATATGGGATAATGCAAAGCATAGTTTTGAAGATTAGTCTAAGTTGACTCGTACCTAATCAACTCAGTCAAGTTGATTGTTGGTTAAACGGTTAATTGTTGGCTCAATGGACATAAGATCTTGCAAGCCCAAATACCAAAGGGAAAAATGGAGCCCATCATGGGGTTCTCTTTGTAATTCTCCACCACTGCTACCTTCCATGCTTCCTCAAACTCCTCTCCAACCTCAATATCAGTGCTAGTAGTAGCATGAGCAACAACACTACGCTTAGCAGAACTAGAAGAACACGTTTTCCAAAACACGAGAACTACTTCCCTCACGAGTCACCATGTGCCATGCTTGGTCTCGGTGGTTCTCTTCCTTCTACTCCTGGTTCAATTACCATATCTTCATTGGAACCAACACTCCGAACTCCACTAGACAACGATTCAGCATTTTGTAGTAGTGATTCGCCATGATTTTATAGGATAATATAATCTCGTGAGAGATTCGCCAAAAAATTATATATACATATTATATTATTAATAAAATTGCCTTCCATTTTTCCTATGTATCATGGGGATTCGCCTATTTTTTATATATATAAATTTAGGGGGGTTCTTAAAATTATCCCTGCATTTCACTAGGGTGAGGATGATGAACATCCCTTATTTCATGTGCTGAAACATTGAGAGAATGACCACTCTCGTGCAGAAGAAAACTCCCGAGCAGCAGTGCAACAATATTTATCACTATGCACTCATTAAGATCGTGGTTGTACATCAGCTTGGATTGCAGGGTATTTCATGGGAGGATTTCATTTCCCATGATTTCTTCACAACTCCTTAGGTTCCTCCAGAGGTTTTCCATGATGTAGGTGAACCTTCACATCAGTATGGAGGTTAGGAGGCAGACACTACAGTGTGCCGATGTATATCACTTATCAGAGAGGCACTAGAGGATTATTTGCAGCAGCCCAACGAGTACTATCTCTACCTGGGGTGGAAGGGGTCTTGTTGCCGTCATCAGTAGAAAAAGTACAGGTAAAAGATAGAGGTAAGAGGCCTATGCAGGATGAGGGCCCTTCAGGAGGCCAAGACATAGGTTTCATACTGATTGATGAGGATTTGAGCTCTCCAAGCTCAAAGTTGAGAGAGACTATTCAGGAGCAGAAGGCGGAGATTGATACCTTGACCATAAAATTGCAAAGATCCCAATGGATAATAAATTACCTAGAGCAGCGAAACAAGCAGTTGGAAGATAAGTAAACCATCATGGAGTTGCAAAACATCCGTGAGCACCGGCAAGTTGCCCAAAGAAGCCAAACCGAGATGACATCCATTGAGCGAGAGATTGAGGCTAATAGAGAGACTTGGCTTGAGAGGGTCAATATTCATTTGGAGAAGCTGTTAGAGAAGGCTAACAAGTAAAAGAACATGTTGAGACACATGAAGAACCATTATTGGGTGCGAAATCATGTTTGCAAGGCGAGAATCAAGATTTTGAAGGCAAAGCTAAGGAGGGCACTAAAGTGTCGCAAAAGGCATGATAGACTCCAAATTTTGGCCAAAGCTTCTTTGGATTAGCATAGCACTTGATGGTGGACCTTCAGCCCAAATTTCAGGAAATTTGGGAAACTTTTTGTCAATTTTGAATTTTTTGGCCTTAAAACAGATTTTCCTGCCCAATGCGTCGCGCCACTTGGCGCGCTCTTATAATTGGAAGCTCCTCTTGAGGAAAAATTTTTATTTATGGATTTTTCATCAAAATTTATGCATGCCTACCCATTACCTAAGGATTTTGACAAGTTTTGGGTTGCTTGAAGGGTCAAAAACACCTTAAAAATGGCCTTTCTGCCACTTTTTGGACACACAGAAAGCAATGTTGGGATATTTAATTTTTGGAGGGGAAAATGGAAACAAAATTTAGAAATTTTACTTGGGTTGGAAAGTAGATAGGTAGATATTTCCAACGAGCTATCCAACACTCAATTTGGACTTCGGGAAGGCCTCAAAATCAGCCTCAAAGTGGCATGACACATAGAGATTTCAGGCGCGATGCATTGGGAATTTTGGCCTAATTTTCACTCAGCAGTTCAGATTTTCGCCTAGTTTTGGCCAGTTTGAATTTTTATCTCTAAATGTGAAAATCCTGATGTAAATTGATGTAATTTTATGAATTAGATGTAATTTTGGCACATTTTTACTCATCCAAGTAGATTCATTCACCAAAAAGTGAAATGTAACTGAATGAATCAGTTTCCTATCTTATGGAGGCAAGCTGTTCCACTGCCTATTTTCCAATTCTTAGTTTAGATCTTGTTGAAGAAGCTCCTAGAATGGTGAGATTGACCCCTAGAGGCATGGGGATGAGTTAGGCTTGTCTATATCTTGTAGTTCTTTAGTCATTTTCAGGGTTGGACACTTGGGATTGCTTGGCACTTCATTGTACATTTCATCTCTGCAATTTTGGCAAAGGAATAGACCAGGGTTTGCAGCACTCTTTGGGATCCTTGTGGCTCTATGTTTTGATGGTGTGTTTCTATCTATGATTTTAAGTTTACTGATGTTTCATGTGTATCATTTTCCTTCTCCTTTCTTCTCAAATTAAACAAACAAGTTATAAAGGTGGAATTCATTAGATTGCTTTGCTATGCCTTGAGTTTTATTTAATTTTCCATGTTTTAATCTGTTTGAAGAGGATTATTGAAAGCATCTTTCCATATTCATCTCCTCACCGGTCTGAACTATTCATTCACTCAACCCAAAGCATCAAAACAATTGCCTTCCTTGCCCCATTCAGAACTTTGCAAAAACTAGGCCTCATCCCCGGACCCAAAACTGCCTTTCCCTTTGATTCCAAAAGAACCCCCAAAATCAAAATCAAACCCTTTCACATATATACCTAGCCTAAAATTAGCTTTTATTTCAAGTCATCTCAAGCCTCACTGATTATTTTGCTGAGATTGACCTAGAGAGAGCCCTCTCTCGATCTGGTAGGGCTAGCTACCAGATTAAGCGTGGTTTGATGTTACCCTGAAACTCTGCCTTCCTTCAGCCTGAGGTAGATTTAGGAAATAAAAATAGTAGCAGTAGAATTATTTACATGTAATTGATTTCTATTTCTTGAATCATAATTTTCTGTTGTCTGGTTATATTTGTCAATTGAAGACCCATTTGAATTCATATTAACAAGGTTTTTATTATAGTTATTATTATTATTTTTCTTTTTATAATTTTGGGATCGAGTATTTATAACAAGAACCTATGATTCATTGAACCATTCAAGATTATTTATAGAAGGTAAATTATTTATAGGTAGATTTTTCTTTCCAAACAATTTTTCTTTGGTAGCCTTCATGGTTTCACAAGTATTTTCATCATCATCATCGTCACAGAAGTTACACCATGTTTTGTTTTGGAGAAAAAGGCATGGAGTGAGCGAGGTAAATTGTGATGAAACCAACTCCAAAAATAGAAGAGAAGAGAGATCAATGCCTTAGAAATCAACCACTTTGAGGGGGCAACCTCAAACACATTACATAAATGAGAAATTCTTGGATGATACAAATGACCAAACCTCCTTTCTATATATAGGAGTCCATGGGGCCATAATTTAATCGTAGCCGACCTAAAAATACTAATGTAAGGGCATAATAATAACAATATTGGGGTTACAGGGGTACAACAATAACAACAAGGGGGTTACACTAACAACAATAAGGGACTATACTAGTAATATAGGGACCTAAAATGATCCACTCCTTCAAAAAAATGTTGTCCTCAACGCTTGAGTAGATCTGGTTGCTTCTGTATAAAATTATCATTCCCCCATGTAGAATCTTCAGTGGGTAAGTTCTTCCATTTGATGAGATACTCTGAAATTGATCGATTTCGTAGCTGTCGAGTTCTTGTTTCCCTGACTGCTTCAGGTTCCAATATGGTTTTTCCTTCCACATCAAGTCCTGGAATATTATTTGAACTGGAAGTTTGTCCCCTATAACCTTCTTTAAGCATGAAACATGGAAAACTGAATGCACTCGTGAAGAAGCAGGAAGCTCCAATTTGTATGCCATAGTACCAATCTTTTGCAACACCTTGTAAGGACCATAGTACTTTGGCGATAATTTATTATCCTTCTTAGCTTTCTTGAGAGACATTTGTTTGTATAGTTGTAGCTGTAAAAATACCCAATATCCTACATCAAAACTTCTCTCGTTGCGATGTTGATCTGCCTGTTGTTTCATTCGATTTTGTGCCAACTTCAGGTTATCCTTTAAGAGTTGGAGAACTTCTTTTTGATGCTCAATATGATATTCCACTGCTTGAACCCTATAATTTTCCCTTAAAGAAGATGTGATGGACGGTGTATGATATCCATAAAGTGCCATAAATGGGGTCATTTTTGCTGCAGTATGGAAGGAAGTGTTATACCACCATTCAGCGAGAGGTAACCACTTGACCCATTGTGCTTTCTTACCAGATACAAAACAACTAAGATATCCTTCCAAACATTTATTCACTATCTCATTTTGACCATAGGATTGAGGATGTTAAGATGAGTTGTGAGCTAGTTGAGTACCCAAACAAGAAAATAATTCCATCCAAAAATTTCCTGTAAAAATGGGATTTCTGTCACTTACAATAATCTTCGGGTTTCCATGTAGCTTTTGATTTTTTTCCATAAATGCACTAGCAATTGTACTTGATTTAAATGGATGAGATAACGCACAAAAGTGTGCATACTTGGTAAGTTTATCAACTACCACCATGATGACACTTTTTCCTTCGGACTTAGGTAAAACTGTGATAAAATCCATTGAAATCTTCTCCCAACGTTGACTTGGAGTGGATAAAGGTTGTAGAAGACCCGGGGTCTTAATTGTTTCAAATTTATTTTGCTGGAAAACCAAACTTTCTGCCACAAACTTTTGAATATTAGATTTGAGGCCATCCAAAAAAAAATATTTCTTCACCCTATGGTAAGTTTTTAAAAATCCCGAGTTTCCTCCTAAAGGAGAAGTGTGCAATTCCAAAAGAATCTTTTGTTTTAGTTGGGAATTCTTGAAAATATATAAGCGATCTTTGTACCATAAGGAATAATTTTTCCAACTAAATGTATCATATGTACTAGGATCTTGCTGCAACTTTTGAATGAGTGTCCACACTTCTTTTTCCTTCTTCCATTCATCCCTTGCTTCATTTATCCAATCTTGTTGGATAATAGAAATGGCACAAAGCAATGCTTCCACCTCTTCATCCTTTCTTGAGAGTACATTTGCAACAACATTTAGCTTCCCTTTTTTGTAGATGATTTCAAAGTCGTAACCCAACATCTTTGTGACCCATTTTTGTTGCTCTTCTGAAGATAGTATTTGTTCTAAAAAGTGTTTAAGACTATCATGATCATTTTTTACCTTGAAGTGTCTTCCCATTAGGTAAGGTCGCCATTTCTTTAGTGCATGTAGTATTGATGACATTTCCTTCTCATAAATAGCCTTTTTTAAATACTTTCCTTTGATTTGATGACTTTCAAAAGCAATGGGTATTACTTCTTGCATTAAAATGACACCAATCCCATTTCCTGAGGCATCACATTCCACAATAAAGGTTTTTGTGAAGTCTAGTGTAGCTAAGACTGGTGCTAGGAACATTGCCTCTTTAAGATGTTCAAAGGCCTTAGTTTCTTTAGTACTCCATGAAAATGCATCTTTCTTCAATAATGTTGTTAGAGGTGCTGCTATTCTCCCATAATGCTTAAAAAAATTGTGATAATACCCTGTTAACCCAAGAAATCCGCACAACTGATTTATGGTTGTGGGGAATTTCCATTCCTTAATGGCTTTAATTTTGTTAGGGTATACTTTAACACACTGGTGAGATACAATATGACCCAGATATTCCACCTCTTGTACTCCAAAGAAACATTTGGATGTTTTAGCATATAATTGTTTCTCCTCCAATAGTTTAAGCATCCTATCAAAATGTTGAACATGATCCTTCCAAGACCTGCTGTAGATTAGTATATCATCAAAAAATACTAGCACAAATTTTCTAAGGAAGGGTTTGAAAATGGAATTCATCAACCCTTGAAATGTAGAATGTGCATTGGTAAGGCCAAAAGGCATGACCAAAAATTCATAATGACCCTCATGAGTTCGAAATGCTGTTTTCGGAATATCTTCAGTCTTCATTCTAATTTGATGATATCCTGAACGAAGATCCAACTTAGTAAAATAAATTGCTCCATGTAATTCATCCAATAATTCATCAATCGCATGAATGGGAAATTTATCTTTAATAGTGAGCTTATTGATATCCCTATAATCTGGACACATGCGCCATGATCCATGCTTATTGTGCACCAAAACTACTGGAGAACAAAAAGAACTTTGACTAAGTTGAATTATACCAGCCTCTAACATTTCTACAAACATATGTTCAATTTCGCTCTTTTGGACATAAGGATATCTATAAGGCCCGATGTTTGGAAGAATGCTTCTTGGAATCAAATGAATAGCATGATCATGATTACAAATAGGTGGATGTCCTTTGGGAGTTTCAATGTTGTGAAACCAGCTCCAGAATAGAAGAAAAGAGATATCAACACCTTAGAAATAAGCCACTTCGAGGGGGCAACCTCCAATACAATACATGAATGAAAAATTCTTGGATGATACAAATTACAAAACCTCCTTTCTATATATAGGATTCCATGGGGCCACAATGTAATCTTATCTTACCTAACAATAATAATTTAAGGGCAAAATAATAACAATATGGGGGTTACAGGGGTACATTAATAACAATAAGGGGGTTACACTAACAACAATAAATGACTATACTAGTAATATAGGGACCTAACGTGCCACTCTCCTTCAAAAAAGTGTTGTCCTCAATGCTTGAGTAGCTCTGGGTGCTTCTGTATAAAATTCACATCCTCCCATGTAGAATCTTCAGTGGGTAAGTTCTTCCACTTGATGAGATACTCTAAAATTGATCGATTTCATAGCTGTCGATTTCTTGTTTCCGTGACCGCTTCAGGTTCCAATATGATTTTTCCTTCCTCATCAAGTTCGGGCAATATTGTTTGAATTGGAAGATTTTCACCTATAACCTTCTTTAAGCATGAAACATGGAAAATTGGATGCACTCGTGAAGAAGCAGGAAGCTCCAATTTGTATGCCATAGTACTAATATTTTGCAACACCTTGTAAGGACCATAGTACTTTGGCGATAATTTATTATCCTTCTTAGCTTGCTTGAGGGACATTTGTTTATATGGTTGTAGCCGTAAAAATACCCAATCTCCTACATCAAAACTTTTCTCGCTGCGATGTTGATCTGCCTGTTGTTTCATTCGATTTTGTGCCAAATTCAGGTTATCCTTTAAGAGTTGGAGAACTTCTTGCTGATGCTTGATGTGATCTTCCACTGCTTGAACCTTCGAATTTTCTCCTAAATATGATGTGATGGATGGTGGATGATATCCATAAAGTGCCATAAATGGGGTCATTTTTGCTGCAGTATGGAAGGAAGTGTTATACCACCATTCAGCAAGAGGTAACCACTTCACCCATTGTGTTTGTTTATCAGATACAAAACAACGAAGATATCCTTCCAAACATTTATTTACGTTCTCAGTTTGACCATCAAATTGAGGATGATAAGATGAGCTATGAGCTAATTGAGTACCCAAACAAGAAAATAACTCCGTCCAAAAATTTCCAGTAAAAATGGGATCTCTGTCGCTCACAATAACCCTTGGGCTTCCATGTAGCTTTTGAATTCTGTCCATAAATGTAGTAGCAACTGTACTAGCTTTAAATGGATGAGATAATGCACAAAAGTGTGCATACTTGGTAAGTCTATCAACTACCACCATGATGACACTCTTTCCTTTGGACTTAGGTAAACCTATGATAAAATCCATTGAAATCTCCTCCCAATGTTGGCTTGGAATGGATAAAGGTTGTAGAAGATCCGGGGTCTTAATTGTCTCAACTTTATTCTGCTGGCAAACCAAAAATTCCGCCACAAACTTTTGAATATCAGATTTAAGGCCATCCCAAAAAATTCTTTCTTCACCCTATGATAAGTTTTTAAAAATCCTGAGTGTCCTCCTAAAGGAGAAGTGTGCAATTCCAAAAGAATATTTTATTTTAGTTGGGAATTATTACAAAGATATAAGCGATCTTTGTACCATAAGGAATCATTTTTCCAACTAAATGTATCAGATGTACAAATATATTGCTGCAACTTTTGAATGAGTGTCCACACTTCTTCGTCCTTCTTCCATTCATCCCTTGCTTTGGTTATCCAATCTGGTTGGATAATAGAAATGGCACAAAGTAATGCTTCCAATCTAGTTGAGAGTGCATATGTAACAAAATTTAGCTTCCCTTTTTTGTAGATTATTTCAAAGTCATAACCCAACATCTTTGTGACCAATTTTTGATGCTCTTTTGAAGATAGTCTTTGTTCCAAAAAGTGTTTAAGGCTATCATGATCAGTTTTTACCTTGAAGTGTCTTCCCATTAGGTAAGGTCGCAATTTATTTAGTGCATGCATTATTGCTAACATTTCCTTCTCATAAATAATTTTCTGTAGATACTTTCCTTTGATTGGACGACTTTCAAAAGCAATGGGTCTTCCTTCTTGCATTAAAACAACACCAATTCCATTTCTTGAGGCATGACATTCCACAATAAAGGTTTTTGTGAAGTCTGGCATAGCTAAGACCGGTGTTAGACACATTGCCTCTTTAAGATGTTCAAAGGCCTTGGTTGCTTCAGGAGTCCATGAAAATGCATCTTTCTTCAATAATATTGTTAGAGGTGTTGATATTCTACCATAATTTTTAACAAACTTGCGATAATATCCTGTTAACCCAAGAAATCCTCGCAACTTCTTAATGGTTGTGGGGAATTTCCATTCCTTAATGGCTTTAATTTTGTTAGGGTCTACCTTAACACCCTCGTGAGATACAGTATGACCCAGATATTCCACCTCTTGTACTCCAAAGAAACATTTGGATGTTTTTGCATACAATTGTTTCTCCTACAATAGTTTGAGCACCCTGTCAACATGTTGAACATGATCCTTCCAAGACCTGCTGTAGATTAGTATATCATCAAAAAATACTAGCACAAATTTTCTAAGGAAGGGTTTGAAAATGGAATTCATCAATCCTTGAAATGTAGAAGGTGCATTAGTAAGGCCAAAAGGCATGACCGAAAATTCATAATGACCCTCATGAGTTCGAAATGATGTTTTCAGAATATCTTCAGTCTTCATTCTAATTTGATGATATCCTGAACAAAGATCCAACATGGTAAAATAAATTGCTCCATGTAATTCATCCAATAATTCATCAATCAAAGGAATGGGAAATTTATCTTTAATGGTGAGCTTATTGAGCTCCCTATAATCTGGACACATGCGCCATGATCCATCCTTCTTGTGTACCAATACTACAGGAGTAGAGAAAGAAATTTGACTAGGTTGAATTATACCAGCCTCTAACATTTCTGCAATCATATGTTCAATTTCGCTCTTTTGGACATAAGGATATCTATAAGGCCTGATGTTTGGAGGAACACTTCCAGGAATCAAATGAATACCATGATCATGATCACGAATAGGTGGGAGTCCTTTGGGAGTTTCAAACACCTTGGAATGATTGTCCAAGACTTTTTGGAGATCTGCAGAAATAGATGATTTTGATGTTGGAACTTCTAGTGAGCATAATTGTGCAATTACACTTCGTTGTTATTTCTTTAGAATATTTGTCATGAAATTAGAGATTATTATATTTCCCCACTTCCCTACAATACCCTGTAATTCAACTTCCTTACCTTTTGAAAAAAATTTCAAGAAAAGTTCTTGAAAATTAAAAGCTACAGTCCCCAAATATTGTAACCATTGTACTCCTAGTACAACATCAACACCTCCCATAGGAATCGAAAGCATTGGACTATTCAATACATATTCCCCCATGGTTAGCTTGATATTAGGGCATTTTCTAGATCAATTTATAGTTCCTCCATTTGCAACCATCACTTGACATTCTGGTGCTGGGTATAGGAAACAATTCAATTCCTTGGCTACATTATAATGAATAAAATTATGGGTACTACCTGAATCAATCAACACTATTACCTTTTTCTTCTTGATATGTCCTTCTATATTAAGAGTTTGAGGAGTGGTAATTCCTACCAATGCATTACATGATATGGTCAGACTCATTTCTTTCTCTTCTAGGGTTGGTTCCTGGTGTATACCCTCTTATTTTGAAAATTCTTGTTCATTTTCTTCTTTCTCTTCACAATCTATGTAAAATAATTTCTTCTCAGCACACTTATGACCTTTAGTGATTTTCTATCACAACTGTAGCAAAGCCCTTTTACTCTTTTTTCTTCCAATTGTTGTGGTGTCAACCTTGTAGGTTGTGTAAATCTAGGAGTAGCAACACTTCCCTCTTTATAGAAGTGAGTGGTAGGCTTCCTTGTCGCCATAATTTTACATTCTATTTTTCTTGCCAACCTGAATGCCTTCTCTAATGAATCAGGTTCCAAAACATGAACTTCATGTTGGATGTTATCCTTTAAAGTACCTTTGAAGAGATCAATCCTGTGTTCCTCTGGAATATCAATTACCCTTATATTCAATTTTTGGAATTCCTCAATGTGCTATCATTTCCTCCGTAAAAATTGACGAAGTGACAATTTTTTTATGAGAGCAAAGCCATCGATACCATACAAATGTATTTTTTTCAAAATGTAAAGTTGCGATGCGTATCTTTTGTGTGTTTTGCACATTATTGAGATCAAAATATTTCTCCATCTATAGTATCCATGTTATAGGATCATTTCCATCAAATTTCCTCATATCCATTTTTGGAATATGGTGGTTCTTCCTTCCAACATTAGAGTTTATGAAATCATGATTAAAATTTATTTTGTTCTCATCACGAGTTTCATCTACTATATTTTCACCATTAGGAAAAAATTCTTGTATCAAATTTTTCAAACCTTCCATGTCTGCTTTTAGATCCTTCATCATGTTTTCCATTTTTTCATCGATCTTAGCTTCCATGTCATCAATCTTAGATTCCATGCCAGCTGCCATGCCATCCTTCTTAGCTTCCATGCCATCCATCTTAGCTTCCATGCCATCCATTCCATTCTTCAAACCATCCATCTTATATTCCATGCCTTTCTTCAAACCATCCATCTTAGTTTCCACGCCTTTCTTCAAAACTTCCATGTCATTTTTTGTTGCTCTTTGCGAGAGCGAAATTTTTTGCACTTGCTCTTGTAATTTTGATATGTCATGTTGCCATTATTCGTCTTCATGAGTAACAGTAGAGCCTTCTAAAGGCTTAATGGGTTTTGAATTATTTTTAGGGGCCATTTTAGAATCCAACACTGATATCGATTCTACAATATTCCCTTGGAATCAATTCAACTTGATTCTTAAAACAAGACTTATGCAATGTGGAAAAAAAATACACACCTTTTACTTGCATTTGAGGAGCTCGATATGGAAATTTAATTATCTCTATAATTGCGGATCCTCAATATTTGAAATTCGGCCTTGTAGTATCCTTTTGAAGCTTCTTTCAAATGCCATAGGTCTAATCTAATTTAGATTCTTCAAGGAAAATTTATGTCCAATATCCCACAATTACCCAATTATGGACTGGTTCAGTAGAGCAAACTTGTACGACTTGCCACGTGTCACGGTTTCCTCCTTTGGCTTTGAAATTGATAGAAAGAAAACTAAAGTCTGTATACTTGTGGTCACTTTTGATAGCATTCCAATCCGATGCTCAGAGAGAGATTTATGAAGCTTTTCCCACGATCACCTCTTTGAGATGAAATTCAGAAGCCTGAAAAGCCCTAACTTCCACATATCATATCTCTGCCAATATTGCAAACCAAGATCTGAAATTTTGAAATGATGTTCCTCAGGATTTCAGATTCACACTCTAACAATTTCAGCTTCTGAACCTTTGTAGAAACAAATTTATAGAAAAAAATCCACGATGAGCTGTTTAGGTTAAATTCAGGAGCCTGAAAAATGACCTACCTTCCACAGATCATATCTCTGAAAATATTGCGAACCAAGCTCTGAAATTTTGTGACGACATTCCTCACAACTTTGGCTTTGCACTCTAAAAATTTCAGCTTCTGAACCTTCGTAGAAAAAACCTTATAGCGAAAATTCCATGTTGACCTGTTTGGCGCAGCGAAACCCTAGAATCCTAAAGCTCTGATACCAAATGTTGTGAAACCAGCTCCAAAATAGAAGAAAAGAGATATCAACACCTTAGAAATAAGCCACTTTGAGGGGGAAACCTCCAATACATTAAATGAATGAAAAATTCATGGATGATAAAAATTACAAAACCTCCTTTCTATATATAGGATTCCATGGGGCCACAATGTAATCCTAGTGGGCCATAATGTAATCCTAGCCGACCTAACAATAATAATTTAAGGGCACAATAATAACAATATGGGGTTACATGGGTACAATAATAACAATAAGGGGGTTACACTAACAACAATAAGGGACTATACTAGTAATATAGGGACCTAACATTCAAATACCTTGGAATGATTGTCCAAGACTTTTTGGAGATCTGGAGAAATAGATGATTTTGATGTTGGAACTTATAGTGAGCATAATTGTGCAATTACGCCTCGTTGTTATTTCTTCAAAATTTTTTTCATGACATTAGAGCTTATTATCTTTGCTGGCTTCCCTGTGAGACCCTGTAATTCGATTTCCTTTCCTTCTGAAAATTTTTTCAAGAAAAGTTCTTTAAAATTAAAAGCTACGGCCCCCACAGATTGTAACCATTGTACTCCTAGTACAACATCAAAACCTACCATTAGAATGGAAAGCATTGAAATATTGAATACATATTCTCCCATGGCTAGCTTGATATTATGGCATTTTCTAGAGCAATTTATAGTTCCTCCATTTGCAACCATCACTTGACATTCTGGTGCCGGGTATAGGAAAAAATTCAATTCCTTGGCTACCTTAAAATGAATAAAATTATGGGTACTACCCAAATCAATCAAAGCTGTTACCTTTTTCTTCTTGATATGTCCTTCTATCTTGAGAGTTTGAGGAGTGGTAATTCCTACCAGTGCATTACACAATATGGTCGAACTCATTTCTTCTTCTTCTAGGGTTGGTTCCTGGTGTATATCCTCTTCTTTTGAAGTTTCTTGTTCATTTTCTTCCTCCTCTTCATAATCTATGTAAAATAATTTATTCTCAGCACACTAATGACCTTTAGTGTATTTTCTATCACAACTGTAGCAAAGCCCTTTTTCTCTTTTTTCTTCCAATTATTGTCGTGTCAACCTTGTAGGTTGTGGAAATCTAGGAGTAGCAACACTTCCATCTTTATATATGTGAGTGGTAGGCTTCCTTGTTGCCATTATTTTACATTCAATTTTTCTTGCCAACCTGAATGCCTTCTCCAATGAATCAGGTTCCCAAACATGAAATTCATGTTGGATGTTATCCTTTAAAGTCCCTATGAAGAAATCACTCCTATGTTCCTCTGGAATATCAGTTACCCTTATATTCAATTTTTGGAAGTCCTCAATGTGCTCCCCCTCTGAACCCTTTTGTTTGAGATTTATCAATTGGCTAAAGAAGGTGTTTCTCTTTGTATCCTCATAATGTGCTATCATTTCCTTCGTAAAAATTGACCAAGTGAAATTTTTTTTATGGGAGCAAAGCCATCGATACCATAAAAATGTATTTTGTTATAATGTAAAGTTGCAATGCGTACCTTTTGTGTGTTTTGCACATTATTGAGATCAAAATATTGCTCCATCTGTAGTATCCATGTTACGAGATCCTTGCTATCAAAATTCCTCATATCCATTTTTGGAATATGGTGGTTCTTCCCTCCAACAATAGAGTTTATGAAATCACGATTAACATTTTGTTCTCATCATGAGTTTCCTCTACTATCTTTTCACCATTAGGAAAAATTTCTTGTATCAAATTTGTCAAACCTTCCATGTCTTCTTTTAGATCATTCTTCATGTTTTCCATTTTTTCATCGATCTTAGCTTCCATGTCATCCACGATGACCTATTTGGAGCAGCGAAACCCTACAATCCAAAGCTTTGATACCAAATGTTATGAAACCAGCTCCAAAAATAGAAGAGAAGAGAGATCAACGCCTTATAATCAACCACTTCGAGGGGGAAACCTCTAATACATTACATAAATGTACAATTCTTGGATGATTCAAATGACCAAACCTCCTTTCTATATATAGGAGTCCATGGGGCCACAATGTAATCCTAGCCGACCTAACAATAATAATGTAAGGGCACAATAATAACAATATGGGGGTTACAGGGGTACAAAAATAACAATAAGGGGGTTACACTAACAAAAATAAGGGACTATACTAGTAATATAGGGACCTAACATAAATTTAGGTTTTGAGGTTGAAGACAAGATGATAGCTGCAGGAGAAACCTTTTTTTTGAAATAAATCATGCGACTATTCATATATTGTATAAGATGAAAGATAGAATTAATTTCAAGACTTTTGTTTGACTCTGCAACTCGGAAACCAGTTCTATTAGGTTGATATTCATACTCCAAAAAAGTCTGTAGGGAATCTGCAACATTTGCGACCATTGTTTCATCAAGCATTTGCTTATAAATATATGGTATGGTGTTGTAATAATTTATTAAGGCTACTTGAATATGAGGTCTAATTAATTCAGGGATTCTATTGTAAAGCTTTGTAAACCTTAAGTTGAATGCCCTAATAGTTTCTCCATTTTGAAACACCATGCCATTATATTATTTAAGGTGAGCAATAGGGCTCTACTGCTATCCAAAAGTAGACTTGAACCAATAACAAATTTCAGCCCAATTCAAAAATGTTGTAGGAGGAAAATTATAAAAATCAGAGGAAAATTTCGCTACAATGGTATTTATAAGCAACCTCATAAAAATGTCATTGGTATATTCCCCAATATTTTTGCAATAATTCGAAAAAATAGACAAATGGTCATCCATTATGCATGCCCCATATCCCACAAACTTAGGAAGATGATCCTTAAATTTAGGAAGAGGTTAGGTAGCAGGTGCTAGATTTAAAGGTGACAATAGATGCCATGGAGTGACATTGTGGTCTTTAGAAAATTAAAAAATGCCAAAATTTTAATAAATTTGTTATGATCATTAGGGTCAGCTTGCAGGGTATAACCCCTAAAGACACTTCCCAAAAGAGAATTTCCTGCCATTTAGGAAGTTAAAGGTCAGAAATTGGTCCTAAGACCTTTTGTAGATGAGGGTTTTAGTTGAAAGATAAGAATCAGTTGAGTATCAAACACATAATGCCTAAGATTTCATTCAATAGATTTAAAATTTTGTTTTCATTGTATGAATTTAGCTGATGAATAAAACTCTAGTGAAAACCCCATAATCCTACATGATTTTCTAGCAAGAACCTTAGGTAAAAGAGATCTATACCTTGGTCGATGGCTATATGATTGCAACTATCAAAATATTTAATTCGCATTATGGCAGGAAATTATTTATCTCTCTTGAGAATAAGATAGTTATATATCATTAGATATAGCAACACAATCACTCTTTAGTTCCTCTTTGGTTCTAGAAGTATCTAACATAAGATTGAATAGCCTAGTAGATATACTAAGTTGATTTGCAAATCCTACAGGAATATAAGGTTGAACAGGTCTCGGAGATGCCATTCATTTCAACTTAATCAAATTTATGTAAAGGAATCATTTCATAACAATATCTTGCAAGTAAAGAAGAGACTCGTTAAGTAACTGACCTATATTAATATTTTTTTTGCATAGGTTTTAGCAAGAAGTAATAACGAAGAAACAATATCTTCTTGCTCATCAAATGGGCTTAAATGGGAAACTCTTGTCACAACCCTTCAAACATGACAAAATGTAAAAAAAAAATAAAAATAAAAGAGGAAAAACTAAAATGAAATAGTCAATGAAAAAAAAAAAATTAAAACAAAAAGAAAGCAATCCAAACTTCTCAGTATGGTCGCCAAAAACGAGTTGATGACAAAAATTGCACCTTCAATCATCCAACACCTTGAAAAATTCCTAAATGGCTAGTCTAGGAACAATGAGAACATGGACCATATTTTTATAGCCATAAAAAATAGAATGTAGGGGAGTTGAGTACTTAAGTAATTAAAAGACATAAAAAATCAGTTGTAATCCATGGATGACACCAAATATGTCTTATAAAACAATTTTATTGCACAACATGTAACAAAAGACAACATATACCTCAAAAACAAAATATTTACAACATATTTTTACGATAGAAATTCATTTCCCACTTAAACATTATATACAAGACAAAGGAAGATTTCATAATAAAAGTAAGAAAGGAAAATATCAGAAATAATAGGCAATATGGCAAGATCATGAAAAATTAATTCATGGAATCTACTTTGAAAATGTTCAGAAATGTTGGAAATAAGCTTGACAAACTATCAAATTTTTGTAATCAAGACCCTTTACAAATGACAATTTTTCTATAACCACTTAATCAAATGCAAGTAATCAGTAATTTAACACAAGTTCAAGCTTGTTGCAACTGGTACATATTCAAACTATTTGACATTGGTATACTGTACAAATACAAAACTCATCAATGTTGGAAAATAAATAGTAGTTTAAATAAGCTCATCAATGACCAAAATATAATTGCTTGATCCAACAAAACATAAAATTAACTAACCCCTATTGCTGCTACTTTTTAAAACATGACCTGCAACAGAAGTTTATGAGTCTCCTAGCACTCTTAAGAAAGTTCCAAGCAACCCAAAATAGAAATGAAATTATCAATAAATCATACCAAAATGCATAAGTGAGAATCCTTTCACTCTTCGGATCCATTTTCCTTTTAAGAAGGTGCTCATAACTCTCAGGTGGTTATATTTCATTTTTTTAACCACTTGTTTATCAAAAATTAAGGAAGGGTGGCGGGAATAGGAAAAGTTACTCAAATAATAATTGACCAAAATTGAATGAGTAGGGAATAAGACTTAAGAGGGAGGGAGACCCACTGTCCATGTAGCAACATTAAAACATTGAAACTAATATTATTATTAATGCATTATTTCCTCCTTGTATCTCCCTTTTAATGCATACTATGAAAATATAATGCTATAATATCATAATCATCAAAATCATTCATCATATTTCCCATTCATCAAAATTATGCCAAATGTCAAATATATGGGTCATGCCAATAGTAAAAATGTACATAACCATTGTCCACACTATATATCAAAAGGACATGAAGTCAGTATCATCATATACTGTCCAAAAATAATGTAAGTGCGTCATAACCATAAAATAAAACGAAAATTAAAATATGTAAGAATTTTCTAGACCATTGCCAATTTCCTTAAAGAAATGCTAAAAATAACCAAAATTCTTGGATGTTTCTTCTAGAGTAGAAGAATTAATTTGAACTACGTGTCTTTCTGGTTCATTGTTTTCCAAGCTCTTTTGGAGTGCTGAGCTAGCTACTTCAAGGGCTATTTTATTTGGTGTGAACCTACCAACAATTACATCTTCTAATTGATACATGGATTGGGTTGGAACTTCAGGTGCTTTATCACAATTGGCAGATGGATGGACTCTAGAACTATGCATGATAGGAGTTGACTTAATAGAATGAGCAGATGAGTCCGAATTAGTATGACTATTTGAAGATTCAAGTTGTCTAGTTGGGATTTGATTGAATTTTACCTAACATTGATATCTTGGTGAAGACCTATCAGAAGGAGTATGATCCCAACCATTATTATTTTGATAGGGTATTCCATGAATATTTGGATATGGACGCAAAGTAGATTGGTGAGTTTTGTTATACAAAGGTGGTTGGATAATTATAGGTGGATGACCTACGTAAATATGCCTTGTAGTAGCTAGCTGCTAGAATTCATCGGAATTTGCATTAAAGTGTATTGAAAAACAAATATTTTTATTTATTCCTTGTTGCCAAGTTCCTAATGGCTTGTTGTCTCTTCCCCTACTTTGTCTGCCCAAACCTCTAGAGAAGAAACTCATAGCTTTTACAAATTCTTTCCAATTTCCAAGATGCCAAATGTTCACCAATTGTGTGTTGCAGCTACACTTGTTTTCTTGCTCAACATGCCATGATGGTTAGGGTTGCTAACTTGACTTAGTGACATTCAAGCATAGTGAAACTTCTAAATGAATGAGAAAAATTTCAAACTTTTGCTAAATCATTTTCCAAAAGAAATCATGATTCACATATGTCATTGATCATCAAACCCTAGAACAATGGCCATTAATCGACTCAGTTCTTTCTTACCCTTCACCATAAAGCCTTTAGGTTGCTTCATGTAGATCTCCTCTTCTAGATCCCCGTGAAGAATTACTGTCTTCACATCCATCTGTTCTATCTCAAAATAAAATGCAGCAACAACAGATAAAAGTAATCTAATAGAAGTAACCTTGGCAACAGGAGAAAAAATATCACCAAAATGAATTCCCGGCACCTGGGAATAACCTTTTGCTACCAGCCGAGCTTTGAATTTCTCCACCTTGCCTTCTACATTCATCTTCTTTTTAAACACCCATTTTCTCTCGATGGGCTTCCTTCCAGTCGGCAACTCCACCAGATCCCATGCCTCATTTTTGTGCAAGGATGCCATTTCATCAACCATGGCCTCCTTCCAGAGTTTTCCATCCTTTGAATCTACTGCCTTCTTGACAGTTCTAGGATCATCATCAGTTATAGTTAAGGAAAAATTTGAACAGAAAGCAGATGGACTATACCTTTATGGTTGCCTTCTTTCCCGAACTAATCTTATAATAGCTGGAGTTTGTGGCTCTTCATCTTCTGAGTCTTCTTCTGTTGTAGAGTCGGATTCATCCTCCTTTAGCTCAAACTCTATCTTCTCAGGTTCCTTTGGTAGGACTTCATGTTTAACAACATATTTCACTTCTCTAAACACCACATCTCGGCTGTACACAACCTTCCTTGTTTCTAGGTTCCAAAGCTTTTAACCCTTTAAACCACCCTTATACCCAATAAAGATGCACCTTTCAGATTTATTATCCAACTTGGTCCTTTTCTGCTTTGGAACATGTACATATGCATCACATCCAAATACCCTTAGATGTGAAAGAGAGGGTTTCTTACGTGTCCATACCTCATGTGGAGTCTTATCCTCCAACGCTAATGAAGGTGATCTGTTAACTAAGTAACATGCAGTCTCCACTGCCTCTGCCCAAAATTCTTGTCCTAACTCGGTACCAATGAGCATGCTTCTTTCCTTTTCCATCAATGTTCTGTTCATTCTTTCTGCAACTCCGTTTTTTTGAGGTGTGTATGGAGTAGTCTTATACTGTGCTATAACACACTTCTTATAGAACTCTTCAAATTCTTACAAAACTCCCCACCATTATCTATCCTCAGTGCCTTTATCTTCTTCTCTATCTAGTTTTCCACCAGAGCCTTAAATTCTTTAAATCTATCAAAGACTTCAGATTTCTTCCTCAAGAAATATATCCATGTATTCCTTGAGAAGTCATCTATGAATGAAACATAGTACATAGACTTTCCCAGTGAAGGAACTGACACAGATCCAAACACATCACTGTGCACAAGTTCTAATATCTTGTTCGCCCTCTTAGCACCAGAAGGAAAACTCACCCGATTCTGCTTCCCATATACACAATGTTCACAGAAATAGAAACCCAGAGATAAATTAGACATACCTTCTACCATACCATTTCTATGCAATATCCGAAGGCCCTTCTCTCCAATATGTTCAAGCCTTTGATGCCATAGCATGGTCTTTTCTCCAGAGACAGCTAGGCTTTCTGCTCTAGTTTCAGGAACCATAGAGCTGTTACACCCATCAATAACAGTGCTACCTTGTAGCTTGTACAGAGTTACAATTTGAACTCTCCACATTAATACCAGTGCTCCCCGAACCATCTTGCAGGCATCTTTCTCGAACACTATTTTCACACCTGCATCATCCATCTTGCTTACAGAAATCAGATTTCTGGCCAATGCAGGAATATGCAGAACACCAAGAAGTGTTCTAATCCTTCCACCTTGCAGCTTCAGCTTGACCTTTCCACGTCTGATGATTCTGGCCTTCCTATCATCCCCTAGGAATACATCACCACCATCATATTTCTCATACTCGCAGAACCACTCCCTATGGGGAGTGAAGTGAAAGGATGCACCTGAGTCAATCAACCATGACTCATGATCTACATGTGTATTCGAAGAAGAAGCCAAATACACATCCCCACCTTCATCCGAGGTGGTTTTTGCCTCTGCAGAAGGAGCATCATCAGATCCCTTTCCTTTCTCAGGAGCTTTAGATATGCATTCCTTTTTGTAGTGTCCTTCCTTTCCACATTTCCAGCACACCTTTACAAAATTTCTAGGAGATTTAGATCTCCCTCTAGATTTAGATCTCCCACTCGAAACCTTATTCTTGTTTCTGTTTTGGGACCTTCCTCGTATAGATAAGGCATCTCCATTCTAGCCCTCCATATTTCTCCGTCTCATTTCCTCCGACAGCAAGGCTGAGACAATGTCATCAAAATTCAAGGTAGTTGTATTGCTACCTATTGCAATAACCAGACTATCCCACGAGTCTGGTAGAGAACACAACAAATTGATGCACTTATCTTCATCTGAGATTTTAATATCAACAGATGACAGCTGACTTACCACAGTATTGAAGGTGTTCAGATGCTCTGTCACCGAGTCTCCATCCTTCATCCTCATGTTATACAACTTTTTTCGCAGGAACAACTTATTCCACAGAGACTTAGATTGGTACAAAGTCCCAAGTTTTTCCCACAAATTCTTTGCCATAGCTTCCCCAGATACATTCAACAATACTGAATCTGAGACACACAACCGTATTGTGCTCTTAGCCTTTCGATCCAGTTTCTTCTAGTCTTCATCTGACATTGCCATTGGTTTAGTACATGGATCTACCGCGATCCACTAATATTTATCCACCAGGAGATCCTCCATCTTGAGCTTCCATAACTCAAAACTATGACCATTAAATTTCTCGATCTCTATCTTCCTACCGCTCGCCATCTTCTTTCATCGCAAGAATCGATCCCGCAGATCTCCCACTGAACAAGGTCTACCTCAGGCCCTAGCAAAAAACCCTCAACAGCAAAGGCGTCCCCTTGAAGCCGAAACAACTCTAATACCAAATGTAGGTTTTAACCCTAAACATAAATTATCTACAAAAAAATCTTATAATAGAAAATAAAAAATAACGAGAGCATAAAACATTAAACAGAAAAACACAGATATTTTCCCCTAGATGCCAAATCGGGACGACCCGCTTGATTTTTCATTATATTCCTTTTAGTGTTACAACACATATATATACTTTCCGAAGAATACATAAACCCCAATCCATAAACCCTGGATTAGAACATAACCGTAGTTCCCTTGACCGGATCTACAAAAATACTAGGGGCCGAAAACCATCGTACCCCAAAACCATGTGCAAAACCATTCACAAAGCCATGGGTGCGGACTACCCACCGGAAATTAAGGACCAAAAATTTTTCGCCGAGGAGCTGCCTCAGACCCCTTGCGCCTAGCGCAAAGGGGGGGCTATCGCCCCCCCTCTTACCCCCCCGCACGTGCTTAGTCGTGGAAATAATATAACACATACCCAACAAAGGCATTTATTCTCACGTAATTTCATTTCCAGAACTATTGGTGCATTTACACCACCTTAAATTTCATTTCCAACTATTCATGTAATGCCAACTCATCAGAGTTTGTGAAATCAAATTTCACATTAAAACATTATGCCATGTCAGTCAGGTCATTGCATACATATCTATGTTGGCGTAATCAAAGCTCAGATTTTATGCAATCATTCACTGTATTACAAGTGACCAATTAAAAATTATACCATACTCATGATTTTATCCACAATCATATAACATAACATAAGTCCAATCAATAATTGGAATAAACCAAATGAGATATGAAACATGGAGATACACCTTGTGGTGAGCCCTGGTATTTCACCAAGAATGCTACTGTTACAACATTTTTTGGTCATCTAACCTGTTACTATCAGATGGACCTAAGTACATCCTGTAAGACCAATTTTACCCTAAGTAAAATTGATTTCACTATGAAAAATAACTTATTAAACCACCTTTATTAAGTTGTTTATGGTCTAAATAGGAAACCCCATGAGGAAATATTAAATAAATCTACATTTGTCTGATTTTCCTCAAGGAATAATGAGTTAAACAACAGTTTAATTAATATCCCTAGTCATATTTAACCCAAAATAGGAAAATTAATTAGATAAATCATTATTTATCCTATTATTTTCTAGGAATAATTATTTATACCCTATTTAAATAATATTCCTTGTTAAATTTGACTAAATCACCCTTAAATAATTAAATAAATCATTATTTATTTGATTATTACTCAACCACATCCTTAAATGATAAATAAATCATTTATTTATTTATTATTTACAAATAAAGGGATTTTACCTAAGTCAAATTCTTTTTCCCTCCAACAAATATAATAAAATATTCCATAAAAGTTGGATCTTGATTTGGTTTATAATATTTTAATTATGTACCAATATATAGACTAACTCAATATTTTGTTATAAATAGAAGGGTTTTTCCATTCATTCACTACCTTTTTTGCCTAAAGATCACTCTAGATCTATACTTTTGGTCTGACTTTGATCCACCATCATTGTCATATTTTTCTATCTTTTTGCTTCTGAGCTCCCTTTGAGTTCCATTTTTGTCTAGGTTTTCTACACCATCAAGAGAGGAATTTTATATCTGAAGTGTTGACGACTTACAAGAACCCATCCCATTGAGGAGAACTGGTAACATCCTTCTATGTTTTTGTCCTAGGTGCCCTTAATATAAAATTCATTCAACATATTCTTATCTTTTCTATTGGATGCATGGAGTAAATCTCGTTTTTATTTACTGCTTAATGTCTTTTGATGCATAGATCTAGATTTTTGTAGCATTTATCTTGATCACGTAATTGCAGATCTGAATATATTGACAGCCATATTGGCTGTTAGGGCTATTTTTATATACATATAAAGTGGTTTTTTTTTGTACACTTGCAATTAAGATTCATACTAACAACTGGCGACTCTACATAGGTTTACGACTACAATTGTTGCCGTTTTTTAGATCCCTGCATATCCAGTTGCTTCAAACCCTAGGATATCTCTTCAGCTTCTTTTTTTTCTTTTCTTGATGTTTTTTTTAACCTATAAAACCCTAAAACATTAAAAATTCTAACTTCCGTGTGTTTTCGGACCTATTGCGTAGGTGACAGACATCAACAGCAGCTGAGACAACACATTCTGCTGAAACCTGCTCCCGAGAGCGCCAGAAGTGCAGGTCACACTTTTTGGCCCTAAACCTGTGACTTGGAGCTTCAAGACATAGAAAACTGCCCAAAATCTGTGACCTCAACAAGAAATAGGTCAGAAACTGCAACCTTCTTTTTTGCGGGAATTTTTCAGAAAGTTTTATGGGTTTGTCTGTGCCTCTATTTAGGGTTGTCTGACCTCCTTCTCTGCCTGTTTTGGACTTGTACCTATTTTTTTTACTCATCTAAGTGGGAAACTAGCCCTCTTGGGCTTCAGTACCCTCCACACTTTGTGGAAGAGTTTTAGCTGCTCCAGGTTGTCTAAAATTTTCAAAGTGTTCAGATCCACTTCAGATTGGCTGTTTATCCATCCAAATAACCTCCTTTAGTTTTGTTTGGGTTTTCCTCTAGGGTCCACTCTATTTCCCTCCAGGAGATAGCCTTTCGCCACCTCATTTACATCAATTTTTCCTTTTATATTTTGTTATTTATCTGCACCTATTTCTAGAAGATTTGACCTTTAGATCCCTGTCCCTCCCAGCCTTAGATCTATTGGCTATTTTGGTGTGTTTTGACTAGTTTTTTGCCCACCTACAGACTACTTGTTGAGAGGCCTACCTCCTTGGTTTTATATTATTGCATTATTAGCTGTTGATTTTCTGTTATTTCAGTTTCACATACTGTTATCTACAGGTTTATTTATAGTTATACAACACACTTTTTCTTTTTCTCTACAAACGTCTGGGTTTAAAAATTAAAATTTACACACTTTACACACACACCCTAAGTGAAGAAGAGCTTGGTTAACACTGCCAAGCAAGGAATTTAACATTGAAATCAATTGATCCTGCACCTCTCTACCCTTGTTTCGACATTGTAATCAGTTGATCCTGCACCTCTCTGCCCTTGTTGGTCTCTCTTCCCTTTGTGCCATTTTTGTGTCATCATCATTGTGCCCCCAAAACATTTATCCCAGAGACTTCTTGGCCTTCATCCTTAGTTTCCGGTAGGAAGAGTTACTCCTCCACGTAGGATTCGAGTTAGTCCTCCACCAAGTCCACACTACGACTCCTCTTTTGGTTCATTGGGTTCTCCTCCTAGTTCTACTCCCAGTTCTCCTCTCATCGCCTTCACCATGTCTGGTTCAGGACCTAACGCTGGTAGTAGCCCTGACCCTAATGTTGTGAATACTACTAGTGGGACCGCAACAAGAACTACTCTGGCTGCTCCCTTGCTCCCCTATATGGCAGACCTTAGTCTTCCCGATTTTAACTAGTTGATCAATGAACCTATACATCATGATGCTAGTTGGTCTGCTATGTTGACCAAGCTCCCTTCCGACATCCCCAATTTTGAAGGCATTGCTGGAGAAGATCCTACAAATCATGTTCGATATTTCCACATGTGGTGTTCGTCTAACTCCATTACCGATGACTGTGTCTGTCTTCAGTTGTTCCAATGTACGCTTACAGGTGAAGCTTCTAAGTGGTATGATGATCAGGCCTCATCCTCTCATACCACCTTTGCGACTCTTGCTTAGGATTTTCTATCTTATTTCCAGCTTCCCCTTTGTTATGACACTGGTACCGAACTTCTAACTTCTTTCTTTTAATCGTCTACGACCCGCCTATCCGATCATGTTTAGGAATGGCGAAGAAGAAAGAGCCTATGTGGAGCCCATACCTTCGAAGACCATGTCTACATGGACTGGTTCCTTAGATATCTCTTGCCTGCTATCGACAAAGATGTTGCATTAAATTTCCCTCAAACCGAGGAAGCTGCTCTCCAAATTGCGTTAAAATATGACCTGATCTATGCTTAGTCGAGTTATGTTTATACTGTTTAACTTGATCTTCCTAGATCCGGTGGTTCCAATGCATCGAGGGCATCTCATGCCGTCAATGGTATCATTGGAGCTCTCTCTCATCCATACGCTTAGTCTCCCATGGGCTATGGTTTTCCTCAGTGGGGGCCCAACACTTCCTGCACTTATCCCCCTCCCAGTAGCATGTATCCAGGATACGGCATGCCTCCTCCTTTTTCCCAACCTCTTGTTTACCAAAATTTTATCCAACCTCCTTATTATATGTATCCACAACCTGGTGCTCCAACTCCTCCAACATTAGCACCTCTGCCTCCCTTGCCTTCTCAACCCCTGTAATAGCAGCCACCGCCCCCTCAGGGGTAGGTGTATGCACATCAGGGTGCGACTAATCCTCTTCCCTCAAAAAAGAAGAGGAAAGGCACTCAAAAGTCAATTTTCTCCTGATAATCCTGAACCTAATCCTCAAAATAATGCACTTAACACTGTTAACCAACAACAGGGCACTCAACCCAAGTAGGACAGGCCTGTTCGCACGAACAAACCTTATTCTTGTTGTGGTGTTTATGGTCATTACATGCATGGTTGTCCTCTATTACCATAGATGAATCAGATGTGGGAGTCTCAAGAAACATTGCGAGGAAAACAAGCCTCCCCTTCGGTCCCCCCCAGTGCTGCGCCTAGTCAACCAGCTGTGTTTACTAATCCTTTCCCTCAGCAAGGATTTGTGGCTACCCAACCACCTGAAGGTCAGGTGGCCAATCAACCTCTTCTATCTGGTACCCCCTAATTACCAAATTCTCATGATGAATTTTGACCAACCTATAACTGTAGATATCAATCTTCAGACTCGGTCCCGTCAGTACAACAAGCCTCCCGCTACGTCTGTCCCTGAGCCACCTCCTTCGGTCTCTACAAATCATGTTTCGACACCTAATGGTCCCTTGTAGATCCCTCAGCCTAAGGCAAAGGTTCATACCAAGATCCCTAAGGGAAAAATACATCGAAATTATGCTTCTGGAAAAGCTGCCCATTCATATAGTATAGTAGATGATTTGGTGCAATCTCCTGTTGCCATTTCAATGCTGGAACTCCTCCAGTCGTGCCCTTCACAACGAAAAGCTCTAATATATTCCATGGGAGCTGTAGATCCTTCTGATGATGAATTTATCATCTTCGGTGTTGACTGGTTAGAATATCCTCCTCTCCTGGCTTCCGTTGCCTTCCAATCCCACTCAAGATCCGGAACGCCAACGTTTCCCAGTGCATCATTGATGAGGGGGCATCCACCTGTGTGATGTCCACTTTGGTTTGGAAGCAACTCAGATCACCTGAGTTGGCTCATTCCACGATCATTCTCTGAGCGTGGGATGGCCATGCCTCCCAGCCCATTGGCTTATTCCGCAATTTTCCTATTACTCTTGCGGACAAGACTGTTTCCGTTGACGTAGAAGTCATAGGTGCCCCCTTAGATTAAAACATTTTATTGGGTTGTAGCTACAATTATGTGATGTTTGTTGTCCCATATGCGGTTCACCACAAGATGTCCTTCCCTCATAACAAAAAGATAGTCACCATTGACCAGTTGACACATTACAAATTGAAGTCTCAGACCTCCCCTGAGTCCATCATCTCTTCAGGGGCTAATAAGAAAACCGTTGGTCCTTTGACCAATGTCTCACCTGGTGTCTACAAATACTCCTCTTTGCTTAGTACATTCCATGGTATTCCTCCTCCTGTCTCTGATCCTAGCTAATCTAATGTTTGCATGATGCAATCGTCTTGGGCTGCCCTCAAGCGGCCCGCTTTGGCTAGTCAGCAGCCGCCTCGCCCTCCGCAGCCTACTCCTAGCCATTCGATTCAGCCTTTTGGACCTCCTCCTCCTGGCCCTTCACCTACAACTGGTATCCATGAGCTTCTCTACCCTCCTGGAATGGTTCCTTCAGGCCTTAACCATCTTGGATCCATCTCGCCTAGCCATTACCCCTCTGGTCAGATACCATTCCTAGCTCCCCCTCCTGGAGTGTATTCGGTACTTGTCAGGGTTGTTGAGTCCCAAAGATGTCCTTTCCTTTCACCAAATTTCACTTCATTCCATTTGTCCTTTATCAGTTATAGGCTTAAAAGATCAATAGGAATGATTAGAGTCACTTTAAGAATGCATGCAAATGATTGACTTATTATACTTTTGTGGTTTTGTTGTCGTAGTGATTTTTTATCAGACTTAGCTATAGAATGTAGCGATTTTGTAGCTAGTCGCATATTCCGTAGCCATATTTATGTTCATACAGGTTACAGGTGTCATTTTAGGGAAAAACGCATATGGTCAAATTCCAGAACTCTCCTACATCATTCCTTGCCCTCTACGAAGGTTGAGCAAAAATCTGCAAGTGGTTATGCACGTGGAGAAAGCCAAAACTAAGAAGTAGACTTCTACAAGGATAAGGACTCTGCAGGTGTCTTCAGAAAAATACGAGTCCTCAACAGGAGTTCTAGTTCAATTTTGATTATAAAAGACACCTATACCTATTTCTACTCAATGACAGTTATGTATTTTCTTATAAGAATAACTCGGTGAACCGAGAAACAGGGAGTTAGTTGATGTTTTGTTGTTAATTCTCGAAGACTGTGATACTCTGTTTCTGAGCGTTTTTTTCCTTTAATGAAATAAGTACAAATTTGATGCATGATCTGAAGCAATTCTAAGGAGTTAAGGATTCGTGTGCCAATCTGATGGTAGAGGGCCCCTACTGTCCGAAAGGCTTTGTGCATATTTTCTAGATAAGTGACTTTAGCTCTGTTTTATTATTAATTTAGGTAGTTTTCTGAGCATCATGTTTTATGTTTACTTACATCGAATATTACAGTCAATCTTGTTCTCATGAACTGTTCCAATATATCACTAACACATGAATGAGATAGAGTTGTAGTACTTCAGAGGTTAATTTCATTTTAGTTCAGTTCTGTTCATTGTATTTCAAGTTTTATTATTTAATTGCATTCTAGTCATATTAATTAGATTTAAAATACCCTCATTATTTTACAAGCTACTCTTGTTCTTAACCTCTTCTAACACATCATTATCATATGGACAAGAACTAGTTATATCATTTTGAGTTCTTGACTGTTCTGCAATTTCTCATAATTTTACAAACAACCTTTTTCCAAAGTTATTCCAAGAGATTTCTAACCCTTGAATGAGGTTTAATAGTAACATTTTGAGTTTCAGAATGGGTTAATTCTAGTGTCATAAGTTATTTTAGCATAGGGTTCCTTACTATGTTGCAAATAATCTTTTCTCAAAATGTTCCAACAAATTTCTAACAATGGATGAGATTTTCTCTTTGATATTTTAAGTTGTTGTTTACTAAAGAGAACTTCATTACATCAAACTTATCCTTTTCTCAAGTTGTTCCAACATACCTCTAATGAAATGAATTGGACTGAGTTTAATGTTATGAGTTAATTTTCTTGTCAAGCTTTACAATCTGTGGATTAGAATTTTCTGTTCTTAGGTGCCATACATAGTTTAGAGTAGATTTTGTTCTATTTTAGTGTGATCAATAACTTCTCTTTGCTAACAATTTAGTTCTTTTCCTCTTAGCATAAAAACACAAAACCAAAAACACTAGAAAAACACTAAACACAACAAAGTAGGAAGAAGATACCTAGGCACATATAGTGCACTTCACTTCAACAATTTACTAGCCCTGGTTGACAATTTATGACATAAATTTAGGAACACTAAGTTGATTAGACATTTTGGCGCCATTTTCGGGGAAGTGTAAATAGGTATCCTTGTTTCTTACCTCCCAAAAAAAATGATATGCGTAGAGAAAGAGACTCAAGGGGTATATTCATAAGAAGCAGAAGCTTGATTCCTATAACACCACTTGTTCCACCAAGACCAAGAGGCAGTACACCTCCAACTCAAACCCACATCCCATACTTTACTGATCACAGAATTCCATAAGACTTAAGATTAGATATTCCATCAGAAATACCTTCCACTTCATCCACTGAACCTGTCCTAGAAGAAGATTCAAGGACCCCTGCTAGAGACATAAATTTTTCGACTTCCACAGGAGAATCAACCATGGCAAAAGAAGGGGGAGGAGGAGTCTTTAATGGAGAACATACATTATTTGGGGGGGGGGGGGGGTAGAGGTAGAGGTAGAGGAGAAGGAGGTAGAGGTGCAGAAGGAGAAGGAGGTAGAGGTGAAGAAGGAGGCAGAGGAAGAGGTAGAAGGGAAATGGGAAGCTCTTTTGGGTTTCCTATAGTAGATGAAGAAACCAATGCAACTATGAAAAAAATTTCACCCTCTGTCCTTCCAAACTTTTATGGACTCAAAAGTGAAGATCCTGAAACCTTCCTATTTGAATTTTAAGTCCTATGTAGAACTTATGATTACTTACAAGATTCCCAAAAACTTAAACTATTCCCTTCAACATTGAAAGGGGCAGCATTAAAATGGTTTATGAGTTTGATCAACAGTTCTATTAGGACATGGGAGGACATGAAACATGCATTTCTAGAGAGTTATTTGGATTAATGTATGCCAGTCAACCATAAGGAGGAAGTGTTTAAAATTCTACCAAAAGAGGATGAAAATCTGGAAGATTTTTTGTAGAGGTTTAACTATAACATCAAGAGAGCAAAAATGGAAAACTTAGACCAAGATAATTTGAAAGCTCTCTTGTTGAAAATAATTAGGGATGAATGGCTAGATATCCTTAATATGATGGGAAAAGGGGATATATCTCAGCTCACATTACTTGAAATAGATGAATTATGTATCAACCTTTTAAGAGGGAAATATAAAACTGTAAAAGTACCAAGAGACCCTGCTCTTGCAAGGGCAAGTAAGTCTGCTTCTGGGACAGTAAGTAGGGCAGAAATAGGAAATATTCTTGATGAATTCAAATATGACATTTTAGGGAGTCTTAGTGAACAAATAGACACCCTTAAATTACAAAACAAGCAAAAAGTTGAATCTGATGCCTTAACAATCTTTTGTCCCAAATGTAGAAAGAATCATTCCTTGAGAGAGTGCCTTTTGGATGCAAAAATAGTAGAGACTTGTGGAATTCGTTCAGAAAAACATGAGACCAAGAGTTTTCCTTCACTTCCTGGTCTTAAAGCTGTCTTTCAAGAAGAAACCCTGACAAATTCCACAAAATCTCTCAATTTTGTCTCTAGGAGGCCTTGGCAAGGACCTCAAACACAAGGATTCCATGATCAGATGTCTAATCAACCCCCACCAAATTGGAATTCTTGGCAGCAACCTTGGCCCCAATTCCAAAATCAATCTCAAACTTGGGCACAAGGAGCACAAAATCCCTATGGAAGATACTCTCAGTACTATCAATATCCGCCATCTTATCCACCATATCCAAATTTCCCTCCTCAACAAAATCCTCAAAATCCACAACATCAAAATCCACCACTTCCATTACCATTTCCTCAGAAAGAAAATCAGTTACCTACCCAACCCATACCAAACCCAAACAATAAAAATCCTCAGAACACATACATGATAGAAGGCCAACAGTTTCCAACCTATTTGATTACTCCTTTAGACCTTAATGATGTTCAACTTAGGTCTGGAAGAATACTTGAAAATAAGAAACCTTCTGTAATCATACAAGAGAAAAACAACTCTGAGGAAGATTCTTTACGGGTAAATAAAAGTCTTGAAGAGAGCACACGTTTCAAGACCCAAATATTGACAAATTAAAACAAAAAGAACCAATAATTTCAACTCCTATATTAGAGCAGCCATCAACATCTACCTCTACACCTCCCTTTCCAGAAAGATTACAAATTGATAGGAGTGTAGAAAAACAAATTATGGTGCCTAATTATGATTTCCTAGATGAGCTAAGGAATGTTTGTATTAAGATCCCATTATTACAAGCTATCAAGGAAATTCCAATTTTAGAAAAAAAAATAAAGGAGTTGAGCATGAAAAAAACAGGAAAAAGAATAAAAGAGACAAAAAAAATTCAACTGGCAGGAAAAATAACAGATATCATGATGGGTAAGATTGCCATTCCAAAGTATCTAGACCCAGGAAGTCCAGTTGTTAAATACACATCAATGGAACTGAGATCCAAAACACACTTATTGATTTAGGAGCAGCAATCAATATCATGAGTAGACAAATCATGGATAAACTAAAACTTCCTAATCTTCTTTTTACACCCACATTATTACAATTAGCAGATAGATCTCTGATCAAACCTGATGGGGTAATAGAAGACATTCCAGTGTCCCTAGATTCTTGGGAGTATCCTATGGATTTTATGATCATGACTCCTAAGAATAATCTAGGAGGGCATCCTGTTATATTAGGAAGACCTTGGTTAGCTACAGCTGATGCTTTCATTAGCTATAGATCCAGTGATATGTACATCTCTGATGGTAGTTCAACCAAGAAATTCACCTTGTATCCTCCAGCAAAAAAAATTACAAAACTAGATGATACTCAATGGATTGAGGATGAACAAGAGATATAACCTCTCTTCACAATTTCAGAAATTAGTGAAGATAGCCAGATTCTAAATACCTTAGAAAATTTTGAATCCTCTTCGGAATACAAACATGAACAATTTCAAGAAGAATCCAACATTGAGTTTTTATCATTAATACAGATGTCTCTTTACTCCATGGATAAATTTGGCAGCTCTACAATTGAGATATTTCCAGGTAAAACTTTAAACATAAACAAGAACCTAGAGAAATCTCAACAAGAAAAGCTAGTCAAGATATTACAGAGACATTCTTCTGCCTATGCATGGGAGTACACTCATATGAAAGGGATCAGCCCTAAGACTTGCACTTATCACATCTACATAGAGGAAAATTGTAAACCAATCAGACAACCTCAGAGAAGGATGAATCCAAATCTTAGGGAGATTGTTAAAGAAGAATTGCAGAAATTGTTAAATGTCAGTTTTATCTATTCCATTTCAGATAGTCAGTGGGTTTCTCCTTTGGTAATTGTGCCAAATAAAAATGGTAAATGGAGGGTATGTATTGACTACCGGGAATTAAACAAAGCTACTCTTAAAGTTCATTTTCCCCTACCTTTTATAGATCAGGTGTTAGATACATTAGCTGGAAAAAAGTACTTCTCATTTTTAGATGGGTTTAGTAGCTATAATCAAATTCAATTAGCACTTGAAGATTAAGACAAAACCACATTTACCTGTCCTTGGGGTACCTATGCTTACCAAGTATTTCCATTTGGACTATGCAATGCACCTGCAACATTTCAAAGGGCAGTACTAGGAATCTTTTCAGATCTAATACATGATTGTGTAGAGTTATATATGGATGATTTCACAGTCTCTGGAAACACATTTGAAGAAGCCTTAGAAAACTTGGAAAAAGTTTTAAGGAGATGTAAAGAAGAAAATCTTTCACTAAGTCTTGAGAAGTGTTTTATGATGTTTACTAAAGGAATTGTTTTGGGGCATCACATTTCAGGGGATGGGATTAGAGTTGATGAGTCAAAAGTTGAAGTCATCTCTAACTTATCTGTTCCAAGTTGTCAAAAAGATGTTAGGATTTTTCTAGGATTTACAGGATATTATCGAAGGTTTATAGAAAACTTCACCAAGATAGCATCTCCACTTTTCAAATTACTTACCAAGGACTGAGAATTCAAGTGGAATACTGATTTCTAGTTAGCCTTTAAGACCCTGAAAACAAAAATCTTTGAAGCACCTATTTTAAGGGGACCTAACTGGAAATTACCTTTTCATATTTCAACAGATGCCTCGGATACAACTTTAGGAGCAGTATTGGGACAAAAAGACCTGATTCCTTATGCCATCTACTATACAAGTAAAAATTTGACTCCTTCGGAGTTAAATTATGTTGTAACTGAAAAAGAGTTCTTAGCTGTTGTTCATGCCATAAATAAATTCAGACACTATATAACAGGCTATGAAAATTTTGTTCACACAGATTGTTAGGTCCCTATATAACTAGTATAGTCCCTTGTTGTTGTTAGTGTAACCCCCTTATTGTTATTATTGTACCCTTGTAACCCCCATTTTATTATTATTGTGCCCTTAAATTATTATTGTTAGGTCGGCTAGGATTACATTGTGGCCCACTAGGATTACATTATGGCCCCATGGATTCCTATATATAGAAAGGAGGTTTTGTAAATTTTATCATCCAAGAATTTTTCATTTATGTAATGTATTGGAGGTTTCCCCCTCAAAGTGGCTTATTTCTAAGGCATTTATCTCTCTTTTCTTCTATTTTTGGAGTTGGTTACACAACATTTGGTATCAGAGCTTTGGATTCTAGGGTTTCGCTGCTCCAAACATGTCATCGTGGAATTTTCGCTATAAATTTTCTTCTACGACGTTTCAGAAGCTGAAATTTTTAGGGTGCGAAGCTAAAATCCTGAGGAATATTTTCTAAAAATTTCACAACTTGGTTCGCAATAGTTTCAGAGATAGGATCTGTGGAAATTAGGTCTTTTTTCAGGCTCCTAAACAGGTCATCGTGGAATTTGCGCTATAACAGTTTTTCTACGAAGGTTCAAAATCTAAAATTCATATGGTGCGAAGCTGAAACCCCGAGAAAATTCGTCAAAATATTTCAGAGTTTGGTTCGCAATATTTTTGGAGATATGATCTGTGGAAGGTAGTGCTTTTTCAGGCTCCTGAATTTCATCTCAAAGAGGTGATCGTGGGAAAAGTTTAATAACTCTCTCTCTGGGCATTGGATTGGAGTTCCGTAAAAAGTGGTCGCAAGTACACGGACTTTAGTTTATTTTCTATCAATTTTAGAGACAAAGGATGAAACAGTGACACATGTCAAGTCGTACAAGTTCACTCTACTGATCTAGTCCAAAATTAGGTCATTGTGGGAGATTGGACACAACTTTGTCTTGGAGAATCAAAATCAGGTCAGACCTGTGGCATTCTAAAGATAATTCAGAGGGCTACGTTGGTACTAAAATTTATATATTGAAGTGTTGCAATCATAGAGATAATCCAATTTCAATATCGAGCTCCTCAAAAGCAAGAAAAAGGTGTGTATTTTTGCATAAGTCTTGTTTGAAGAATCAATTTGAATTGATTCCAAGGGCATATTGTAGAATAGATATCAGCATTGGGTTCTAAAAGATTCCTCGTAAAAATAATTCAACACCCATTAAGCCTTCAGAAGGCTCTACTATGACTCATGAAGATGAAGAATTGCAACATGATCTATCAAAATTACAAGAGCAAGTGCAACAAATTTCACTCTCGCAAAGAGCAATAAAAAATGAAATGGAAGTTTTGAAGAAAGGCGTGGAAGCTAAGATGGATGGAGTGGAAGCTAAGATGGAGGACATGGAAGCTACGATGGATGACATGAAAGAAAACATGGAAAACATGAAGAATGATCTCAAATCAGACATCGAAGGTTTGTCAAAGTTGATACAACAAAGGTTTCCTAATGGTGAAAAGATAGTAGAAGAACCTCATGATGAGAACAAAATAAATGTTAATTGTGATTTCATAAACTCTAATTTTGGCGGGAAGAACCACCATATTCCAAAAATGGATATGAGGAAGTTTGATAGAAAGGATCCTGTAACATGGATACTACAGATGGAGCAATATTTTGATCTCCATAACGTGCAAAACACACAAAAGGTACGCATTGCAACTTTACATTTAGAACAAAATACATTTGTATGGTATCGATGGATTTGCTCCCGTAAAAAAATTGTCACTTGGTCAATTTTTACGGAGGAAATGATAGCACATTATGAGGATACAAAGAGCAACACCTTCTTTAGCCAATTGATAAATCTCAAACAAAAAGGCTTAGTGGGGCAACACATTGAGGACTTCCAAAAATTGAATATAAGGGTAACTAATATTCCAGAGGAACACAGGATTGATCTCTTCTTAGGTACTCTAAAGGATAACATCCAACATGAAGTTCGTGTTTTGGAACTTGATTCATTGGAGAAGGCATTCAAGTTGGCAAGAAAAGTTGAATGTAAAATTATGGCGACAAGGAAGCCTACCACTCAATTCTATAAAGAAGGAAGTGTTGCTACGTCTAGATTTCCACAACCTACAAGGTTGACACCACAAAAATTGGAAGAAAAAAGAGCAAAAGGGCTTTGCTACAATTGTGATAGAAAATACACGAAAGGTCATAAGTGTGCTAAGAAGAAATTATTTTACATAGATTGTGAAGAGGAAGAAGAAAATGAATAAGAAGAGGATATACACCAGGAACCAACCCTAGAAGAGGAAGAAATGAATCCGACCATATCGTGTAATGCAATGGCAGGAATTACCACTCCTCAAACTCTCAAGATACAAGGACAAATCAAGAAGAAAAAGGTAATAGTGTTGATTGATTCAGGTAGCACCCATAATTTTATTCATCGTAAGGTAGCCAAGGAATTAAATTGTTTCCTATACCCAGCACCAGAATGTCAAGTGATGGTTGCAAATGGAGGAACTATAAATTGCTCTGGAAAATGCCATAATATCAAGCTAATCATGGGGGAATATGTGTTGACTAGTCCAATGCTTTCCATTCCTATGGGAGGTGCTGATGTTGTACTAGGAGTACAATGGTTACAATCTTTGGGGACGGTAGCTTTTAATTTTCAAGAAATTTTCTTGAAATTTTTTTCAGAAGGAAAGGAAGTTGAATTACGGGGTATTGAAGGGAAGCCGGGAAGGATAATAAGTTCTAATGTCATGACAAAGCTTCTAAAGAAACAACAACGAGGCGTAATTGCACAATTATGCTCACTAGAAGTTTCGACATCAAAATCATCTATTTCTGTAGATCTCCAACAAGTCTTGGACAATCATTCCAAGGTGTTTGAAACTCCCAAAGGACTCCCACCTATTCGTGATCATGATCATGCTATTCATTTGATTCCAGGAAGTGTTCCTCCAAACATCAGGCCTTATAGATATCCTTACTTCCAAAAAGAGCGAAATTGAACGTATGATTGCAGAAATGTTAGAGGCGGGTATAATTCAACCCAGTCAAAGTTCTTTCTCTGCTCCTGTAGTGTTGGTACACAAGAAGGATGGATCATGGCGAATGTGTCCGGATTATAGGGAGCTCAATACGCTCACCATTAAAGACAAATTTCCCATTCCTGTGATTGATGAATTATTGGATGAATTACATGGAGCGATTTATTTTACCAAGTTGGATCTTCGTTTAGGATATCATCAAATTAGAATGAAGACTGAAGATATTCCAAAAACAACATTTCGAACTCATGAGGGTCATTATGAATTTTTGTTTATGCCTTTTGGCCTTACCAATGCACCTTCTACATTTCAAGGGTTGATGAATTACATTTTCAAACCCTTCCTTAGAAAATTTGTGCTAGTATTTTTTGATGATATACTAATCTACAACAGGTCTTGGAAGGATCATGTTGAACATGTTGACAGGGTGCTCAAACTATTGCAGGAGAAACAATTATATGCAAAAACATCCAAATGTTTCTTTGGAGTACAAGAGGTGGAATATCCGGGTCATATTGTATCTCACGAGGGTGTTAAGGTAGACCCTAACAAAATTAAATCCATTAAGGAATGGAAAGTCCCCACAACCATAAAGCAGTTGCGAGGATTTCTCGGGTTAACATGGTATTATCGCAAGTTTGTTAAGAATTATGGGAGAATAGCAGCACCTCTAACAACATTATTGAAGAAAGATGCATTTTCATGGACTCCTGAAGCAACTAAGGCCTTCGAACGTCTTAAAGAGGCAATGTGCCTAGCACCGGTCTTAGCTACACCAGACTTCACAAAAACCTTTATTGTGGAATGTGATGCCTCAGGAAATGGAATTGGTGCAGTTTTAATGCAGGAAGGAAGACCCATTGATTTTGAAAGTCATCCAATCAAAGGAAAGTATTTACAGAAACCTATTTATGAGAAGGAAATGTTAGCAATACTGCATGCACTAAAGAAATGACGAACTTATCTAATGGGAAGACACTTCAAGGTAAAACCTGATCATGATAGTATTAAACACTTTTTGGAACAAAGACTATCATCAGAAGAGAAGCAAAAATGGGTCACAAAGATGTTGGGTTATGAATTTTAAATAATATACAAAAAAGGAAAGCTTAATGTTGTTGCAGATGCACTCTCAAGAAAGAATGAAGAGGTGGATGCATTGCTTTGTGCCATTTCTATTATCCAACCAGATTGGATAACCGAAGCAAGAGATGAATGGAAGAAGGACAAAGATGTATGGACACTCATTCAAAAGTTGCAGCAAGATCCTAGTACATCCGATACATTTAGTTGGAAAAATGATTCCTTATGGTACAAAGATCGCTTATATCTTTGTAAGAATTCCCAACTAAAACAAAAGATTCTTCTCGAATTGCACACTTCTCCTTTAGGAGGACACTCAGGATTTTTAAAAACTTACCACAGGGTGAAGAAAGAATTTTTTTGGGATGGCCTTAAATCCGATATTCAAAATTTTGTGGTGGAATGTTTGGTTTGCTAGCAGAATAAAGTTGAGACAATTAAGACCCTGGGTCTTCTACAACCTTTATCCATTCCAAGTCAACGTTGGGAGGATATTTCAATGGATTTTATCACAGGTTTACCTAAGTCCGAAGGAAAGAGTGTCATCATGGTGGTAGTTGATAGACTTACCAAGTATGCACACTTTTGGGCATTATCTCATCCATTTAAAGCAAGTACAGTTGCTACTACATTTATGGACAGAATTCAAAAGCTACATGGAAGCCCAAGGGTTATTGTGAGCGACAGAGATCCCATTTTTACCGGAAATTTTTGGACGGAGTTATTTTCTTGTTTGGGTACTCAATTAGCTCATAGCTCATCTTATCATCCTCAATCTGATGGTCAAACTGAGATAGTAAATAAATGTTTGGAAGGATATCTTCGTCGTTTTGTATCTGATAAACAAACACAATGGGTCAAGTGGTTACCTCTTGCTGAATGGTGGTATAACACTTCCTTCCATACTGCAGCAAAAATGACCCCATTTATGGCACTTTATGGATATCATCCGCCATCCATCACATCATCTTTAAGGGAAAATTCGAAGGTTCAAGCAGTGGAAGATCACATCGAGCATCAACAAGAAGTTCTCCAACTCTTAAAGGATAATCTGAATTTGGCACAAAATCGAATGAAACAACAGGCAGATCAACATCGCAGCGAGAGAAGTTTTGATGTAGGAGATTGGGTATTTTTACGGCTACAACCATACAAACAAATGTCCCTCAAGCAAGCTAAGAAGGAAAATAAATTATCACCAAAGTACTATGGTCCTTACAAGGTGTTGCAAAAGATTGGTACTATGGCATACAAATTGGAGCTTCCTGCTTCTTCGCGAGTACATCCAGTTTTCCATGTTTCATGCTTAAAGAAGGTTATGGGAGAAAATCTTCCAGTTCAAACAATATTGCCAGAACTCGATGAGGAAGGAAAAATCATATTGGAACCAGAAGCGGTCATGGAAACAAGAACTCGACAACTACGGAATCGATCAATTTCAGAGTATCTCATCAAGTGGAAGAACTTACCCACCGAAGATTCTACATGGGAGGATGAGAATTTTATACAGAAGCAGCCAGAGCTACTCAAGCGTTGAGGACAACACTTTTTTGAAGGAGAGGGGCATGTTAGGTCCCTATATTACTAGTATAGTCCCTTGTTGTTGTTAGTGTAACCCCCTTATTGTTATTATTGTACCCTTGTAACCCCCATTTTATTATTATTGTGCCCTTTAATTATTATTGTTAGGTCGGCTAGGATTACATTGTGGCCCACTAGGATTACATTATGGCCCCATGGATTCCTATATATAGAAAGGAGGTTTTGTAAATTGTATCATCCAAGAATTGTTCATTTATGTAATGTATTGGAGGTTGCCCCCTCAAAGTGGCTTATTTCTAAGGCGTTGATCTCTCTTTTATTTTATTTTTGGAGTTGGTTACACAACACAGATCACTCTGCAATTAAATATCTAATGAACAAGTCAATTACTAATGGCAGAGTCATAAGATGGCTATTAATTTTACAAGAATTCAACATCACCATTCTAGATAGGCATGGAAAAAAAAATAAGGTAGCTTATTTCCTATCTAGAATCCAAAAGTTTAAAGACAATACTCCAGTTTAAGATCAATTCCCTGATGAATATCTTTTTGCAATTTCTACTCAAACTCCTTGGTTTGCTGATATTGCTAATTATCTAGTTTCAGGAAAATTTCCTTCAATAATGAATGCAAGAGACAAAAGAAAGATCATTTATGACAGCGCAAAATATTCATGGGTTTCTAATGAGTTATACAAAACAGGTCCAGACTTTATCATTAGGAGATGTGTTCGAGAAGATGAGATGCCTGAGATCCTCAAGGCATGTCATGATGAACCTTGTGGTGGAAACTTTACTGATAAAAGGACAGCTTATAAGATCCTTCATTTAGGATACTATTGGACATCCCTTTTTAAAGATGCTAAAGAGTATGTCAAAAGGTGTGAAAGCTACCAAAGGGTAGGGAAACCTTCTCCTTCAAGTGAGATGCCATTGCAGCCTCAGGTACATATTGAACCTTTTGAGAAATGGGCTTTAGATTTTGTAGGACCTATTAGTCCTCCATCAAGACAAAAGAAATATATATTAGTTTGCACTGATTATGTTACCAAATGGGTAGAGGCCAAGCCATTAATTTATGCTACTGAAGCATCTGTAGTTAATTTTATTTTTGAGGATATTTTTACTCGTTTTGGTGTCCCAAGAGAAATTTTTATATATCAAGGAGCTCAATTCACATCAAGGCTAGTGGAACAAATGGTGGAGAGGTACAAAATTAGACACAGAAAATCTACTCCCTATAATCCACAAGAAAATGGTCAAGTGGAATCTACTAATAAGGTCATTGAAGGGATCCTAACAAAGACTGTTCATTTACATAGAAGAGATTGGGAAGACAGGCTTCCTGAAGCCTTGTGGGCCTATATAACTACATGGAGAATTACAACAGGTCATACTCCTTATGAACTTGTTTATGGAAAACACTCCTTGTTTCCCATAGAGTTTCAGATTCAAACTTTTAAAATGGCAATCTAGCTAGGAATTGATCTGACAGAAGCACAAAAGCATAGATTGGAGCAGATTAATGAATTGGATGAGATCAGACAGGATGCATTCCAGAGAAAAAATATAGTCCAACAGTAAAGGACTAGATGGCATGATAAGAACATTAAGCAAAAGAAATTCAAAGAAGGTGACTGGGCCCTCTTGTTTGATTCAAAGTTCAAAGATTTTCAAGGTAAATTACAAACACATTGGCTTGGGCCATATGAAATTGTGAAATTTTTTGATAATGGAGCAATAAAAATCAGGACAATAGATGAAGAGGAGGTCACTTTTCTTGTAAATGGTCATAGATTTAAATGTATAATAAGCCACTTTCAAGAGAAGAATTTGTCAAGAGATTCCAAGAGAACAGTGATGTGAAGTTAATGAAGAAGAATCCTTCTTCTTCGTCAAATTAATTGTATTCTCTGAGATCAGATGCTTAAAAAAAAAAAAGTATAAACATGAAAACTAATCATTGATTAGCATGTTTATACAGAAAAGATAAGGTGAAAATCAGAATCCTTCTGACACTTTAGCTTTTCAGAATTGTTCTTTTCCTGCAAACAACTATCATAAAATTATAAGTGCAGCCTCACTTTACATATCACATTCCACTTATGATCCATTTCATTCCACCATATTTCACTTCATCCATATCTCATTCACTCCATTCATCCATACTTCATTCACTCCATTTCATGATCCATCTCATTTTCATTACAGATTTTCAAAATTGATCTTTTCTGCAATTGAGTATTACAAATCATAAGTTGCGGGCCACTTTTCATATTTCATTCCACTCCACATTTATGATCCATTTCATTCCATCATATTTCACTTCATTCATGCTTCATTCCACTATATTTCATTATCCATTTTATTTCATTTCATACTTCATTCCATCCATATTTCAAATCATTTCATTTCATGTCTCAAATATTTTACAGGTACACTTTGCAGCTAAATATTCTGCAACCAGACATTCTGTAGCCAGACATTCTGCAGCCAGATATTCTGCAGCCAACTATCCAGCACCCACTTGTTCAACAGAAAATTGATCCTGCACACCTATTTCAACAAGAAAAATCAAAAGGATTATGAAGACTGAAAGATCAATGATTTTCAAAGGAAAGACAAAGCATACTAAAACAACAAAAAAATCAAAAGAAGGGCTAAGGTAAAATTGTGAAATTATTATGATAAAAGATTATGAAAGATATAGTATGGTTAGGTCATATGTATGTTTCATAAAGTTATTTTGATTATTCGTATTGATCTACCCTATCATAAAATCCTTGGACAAATCCCTTCCATTCCACCTTATCAAATCATCATTTATTAAAATTTAACGGTTAGTACTTGAAGTGACCTATTAGGTCACGTCACTAACCCGAAATATTCAGTGATGATTTTGAAATCCTCATGGGATTTCTCCACGGTATTTTACTCCATGACAGATCTCAAACTAATTTATTCGTGTGATTTACCCTCATCGTATTTCACTCATTCCATATCCACTTCATGTCATTTTTCCGTAGCCAATTCCTGTCTGTAGAAACAAAGAAGTCATCTTTGGGGTGAAAACAACCCTCTACAGCCATTTTTACCTTGAATAGGAGAGCAGTGATGGAGCAGTAAATTGAAGTGAGGAAAAGAAGCCATGGGACTTATTGTAAGGTCCGAACCAGTCGGAACCAAATATCTAGAAGGTTACCCACAGATTAGAGAAATGTTACAGCACGTTGGATGGCTACAATTTTTGAAAAAGTTAAATGAATTTTGTAAGGAGGTCACCAAGTCATTTTCCCGGTCATTCAACGGGTCAGAAGTTGAAATAGGTGATGTCAAGTTCATCATCAAAGAATCCTTCATAGCAGAAGCATTAGAGTTACCAAGGCAAGGTGAACGATGGTTCAAAAACAAGGAATTTCACCATGAAGCATGGAGGTAGATGCTAAAAACACCAGGTATGGATATTTCAGTTTTCAAGAAAGGCATTCCTAGTTCAGCCTTAAAGAATAAATGGTGAAATATGTTGCTAATTCTGCAAAAGTTTATAACTTGTGAGGGAAGGTTTGGCACCCTATATGTTTATCACATTTGACTTATGATGCATTTCCTAGATGAAGAAATAAATTTACCCTTTTTATTACTCCATAGCCTAAAGAGGATGGCTTCTAATGTCCAAAAAAGGGTTAAGTTCTTAGAAACCACCTTGTATCACCATGGCCTAGTTAAAATCCTAATTGAGCATCATTTGAAAAAGGTGGGAGACAGTTGAAATGAGTTCCTCTTGAGGAATCATTTTGAAGAACCTAAAGAAACTTTATCTGAAGGAAAACTTGTAAGAAGAAGCAGGAGAGGAAAAATTTCCAAATCTGTTCAAATTAAAACTGGTAAATCCATACAAGAAGACAGTGAGGAGATTATCTTTGAAAAATTGGCTGAAATCAAGAAACAAATTAAAAAGGAAAAGATAATAAGAAAGTATGCTAAGGAGAGAGGTGAGGGACCATCTAAACTGAGAAGAAGCCATAGGCTTAGAGGCATATTGAAGAAAACAAGAATCATAGATATTGAAGATGAAGAGACACCAACTGACAGATCTCTTGAGTACCAGTACGAAGAAGATCTTGATAGAGGAACTCCGGAGGTAGACCTAGCCCAACAACAAATCTATAACTATGTTGAGTCATTAGAAAAGAGAGCCTCAGAAAACATAGGAAGAACTCCTAGCCCACAAGAATCTTCAATTGAAGTGCTGAGAAGAGATAAATATGAATTGGAAGTACTTAATAGGCATATAAAAAATGAAAATGAAATTTTAAGGGAACAATTCAAGCTGAAAAGTAACATGAACACAACTCTCTCTTTGCAAATGGAAAAATTGTACAAGGCTAGTGAGAAGCTGAAGAAGAAAAACAAAAATTTAAGCAGGGCACTTATAAATCTGAGGTTCAAATTGGTCATAAGGAAGCCTAGGATGCCATTGAACAGCAAGCAAAGCAGAAAAAGGAAGTTAGATGTCCTAGCAGAATTTTCAGAATACATGAATTGATTGCATGAGGACATGCAAAAGCTTTGCAGAGGGGGTATGTTGAGCCCCAAAGATGTCCTTTCCTTTCACCAAATTTCACTTCATTCCATTTGTCATTTATTATTTATAGGCTTAAAAGATCAATATGAATTATTAAAGTCATTTTAAGAATGCATGCAAATGACTGACTTATTATACTTTTGTGGTTTTGTTGTCGTAGTGATTTTTTATCAGACTTAGCTACAGAATGCAGCCATTCTGTAGCTAGTCGCATATTCCGCAGCCATATTTATGTTCATACAGGTTACAGGTTTAATTTTAGGGAAAAACGCATATGGTCAAATTCCAGAACTCCCCTACATCATTCCTTGCCCTCTACGAAGGTTGAGCAAAAATCTGCAAGTGGTTATGCACATGGAGAAAGCAAAACTAAGAAGTAGACTTATACAAGGATAAGGACTCTGCAGGCGTATTTAGCAAAATACGAGTCCTCAACAGGAGTTATAGTTCAATTTTGATTATAAACGACACCTATACCTATTTCTACTCAATGAAAATTATGTATTTGCTTATAAGAATAACTCGGTGAACCGAGAAACAAGGAGTTAGTTGATGTTTTGTTGTTAATTCTCAAAGACTGTGATACTCTGTTTCTAAGCATTTTTTTTCCTTTAATGAAAGAAGTAAAACTTTGATGCATGATCTGAAGCAATTCTAAGGAGTTAAGGATTCGTGTGCCAATCTGATGGTAGAGGACCCCTACTGTCCGAAAGGCTTTGTGCATATTTTCTAGATAAGTGACTTTAGCTCTGTTTTATTCTTAATTTAGGAAGTTTTCTGAGCATCATGTTTTATGTTTAGTTAAATGGAATATTACAGTCAATCTTGTTCTCATGAACTGTTCCAATATATCACTAACACGTGAATGAGATAGAGCTGTAGTACTTCAGAGGGTAATTGCATTTTAGTTTAGTTATGTTCATTGTATTTCAAGTTTTATTAGTTAATTGCATTCTAGTCCTGTTAATTAGATTTAAAATACCCTCATTATTTTACAAGCTGCTCTTGTTCTTAACCTCTTCTAACACATCATTATCATATGGACAAGAATTAGTTGTATCATTTTGAGTTCTTGACTATTCTGCAATTTCTCATAATTTTACAAACAACCTTTTTCCAAAGTTATTCCAAGAGATATCTAACCCTTGAATGAGGCTTAATAGTAACATTTTGAGTTGCAGAATGGGTTAATTATAGTGTCATAAGTTATTTTAGCATAGGGTTCCTTAATTTTTTGTAGATAATCTTTTCTCAAAATGTTCCAACAAATTTCTAACAATGGATGAGATTTCCTCTGTGATATTTTAAGTTGTTGTTTACTAAAGAGAACTTCATTACATCAAACTTATACTTTTCTCAAGTTGTTCCAACATACCTCTAATGAATTGAATTGGACTGAGTTTAATGTTATGAGTTACTTTTCTTGTCAAGCTTTACAATCTATGGATTAGCATTTTCTGTTCTTAGGTGCCATACATAGTTTAGAGTAGATTTTGTTCTGTTTTAGTGTGATCAGTAACTTCTCTTTGCCAACAATTTAGTTCTTTTCCTCTTAGCATAAAAACACAAAACCAAAAACAATAGAAAAACAATAAACACAACAAAGTAGGAAGAAGATACCTAGGCACATATAGTGCACTTCATTTCAACAGTTTAGTAGCCCTGGTTGACAATTTATGACATCAATTTAGGAACACTAAGTTGAGTAGACAATGGATACCCTCTCTCTTCCTAACTTGACCTTGGGGATTCCCATCTGGTACCTTGATCCCATAGCTACTACCCTCCCTGGTCAACCCAAACCTTACCTTGATTTGACCCCAGTTCAAACGGTCCCCATGACTTGTCTCGCTGCTACAGTGCCTCAACCACCTCAACAAGAACCTTCTCCTGTTGTAAAAACTTTGGGTAAGAAGGGCAAAGCTCACAAGAGGGCCTCAAAAGACATGGCTGCCCTAACTAACCTTGCAACTCCTTCACCCCCAAACCCCTATACTTTGTGTGATGTCGTCGGTCATGCCAACCACACTTGTCCTGAGTTTCCCCGTATCAAGCCCATGGTTAATGTTGCGTTCCCTGAGTCTACGGTCCCTGAAGCCTTTGTTTCTTCCTCGATTGTAGCCAAGAACCCTAAGACTATTAATACCAACCAAACTTGTGATTTGTGTGATCTCCTTGGCCATTACTCTCACCATTTTCCCCACCTTACACATTACCGTGCCTCTTTAGATGTAGTTCGGGAGTACAAGGTTGAATCGAACCAAATCGCCTCTCTCGTACTTGTGAAATATGCCGTGGGCCAATTTGAGTATTTACCCACTCCCATTGACATTCCCCCTCCTGATGTTGAGATGACGGAGCTTGCAGCTACCATCCTCTACCTATCATCATCCATGAGACCCTCGGTGGAAGTTCCCTCTGCATCTTCCCTTGTTGTTTCGCTTGACCTCCCTTCAGCGATCACCCTGGGCTCAACATCAGTAGATCCCTTATCTGCTTGTTCTTTTGTCATCCCCCATGATGATGCACATGTGAACCTTTATTCTCATGATGATGAGTCAAGTAGCTTCGCCGCATCATGTGGTCTCCCTTCCTCTAGTCACTCCATCTTCTATTGTGATGCCATCATGGAAGCCTTGTCCACCCCTGAATTCATCTTTCCCGCCCATAAGTGGGATGGCACCATCCGTGTCTATGGTGACTTTCGCAGCCTAGGCATAAGCTACACCTCCAGTAGCTCTCACATTCCACCTAACCGTCGACGTGTGAGTAGTAGACATCCTACCTAGATCACTCACTCTCGGATTGTGCTTTTGATTTCTACTTTGTGCTCAGTTTTCCAGCATTGTTCATCATCCTCCCATTTATTGTCTTGTGGCACCTTTCAGATGGACCTCCCGTCCACACCTTATATTGAATATGCTGATGGTGCAAGTCGCTACTCTCAGAATCTATCCTGGGCAGGTTAGGCCATCTTTACCCTCTTGCATTCACTTGTTCTCTCAAACGGTGTATGCATTGGTACTGCCACCAATAAAAAGGCCGAATATGATGCAGTGCGAGGTTTATTAGTCGATGCCCTTTCACATCACATCCTCCACCTTCATGTTCATTTAGATGGCCTACTTCTTGTCATGCAATTGAATGGTGTATATCATGTGCATCATCCTATCCTTTTTAGAAGATATTTACGAGTGAGGATTTTGATGTGTGAATTTGAAATCATTACATTCAGTCATGTACCCAGAGCACAAAATCACTATGTAGATAGAATTATAATCAATATTATAGATTGGCATTTAGAATTTAACACAAGACAATAACATAAAACCATCAAAACAATGCATATCCATAATATATGTCGCATAAAATATTTTAGAGTCCATCAACTCTGATACATATGACATGCCCATAGCATGTTACAAAAACTCAAAACTGGGGGCACCACCTACCCCTACATGCTAATCACTATTTGGAAGATCCCGAGCTAATGGCTCTACTCCTACAGCTCGTAGATCACACATCTCCTGTCTGACCATCGCCATGTGCCACATGACCCCTCACCATTCCGAGGGTAGACCAATACATGGCTCTATGTACTGGTCATCTAAGTCTTGCCATCTGCACTCTAAAACACCGGCCAAAAGCCTCTCACATCTACAATGTATTTCCTCTAGGAGGGTTGTTGCATCCTCATTTTGCGGTGCTCTCGATGCACTAGGTCCGGTAGTTCCTGATACTGCAGGCCATCCCATATACACGGTCGTTTTTACCGGTGCTATATCTTCATACCAAAAGTGGAAAAATAAGTACCATATACAATATTCTAAGACTTTACAATGCACATAAAAGATTAACAATTTTTCACTTACCATCGAACCCCCATACTCGACCAGGCGGTAGTGGCAAATCCGGGTCCCCACGATAACTCATCCCACTATAGGGATAGTCGTCTATGTACAATGGCATCTGATCCCAATGAGCAAAGAACTCGGGTCGGAACACCCATTCGACTGCCCCACCTCCTCCTTTGCACAGTAGTCACCCCCACTGGTGCATCCTGGGCTCTCTCAGGCCCCCATCCTGGAGCTGTATATGAGGTCGAAGTGTCAGGAGCTTCTCAAAGAAGAGCGAGCACAACATCGTACCATATGCACAGTCATGGTTCACTTGCCGCTTGCATAGCGACAACTGTCATTTCAGTGACGACAGCATCATTTGAGCCCACCCATAGTAGGTCCCACTCAACACACTCTCCATAAGCATCATATGCCCTCCAGTGATGTGGTGGAGTGCCTGGTTGCCCAGGATCTGCAGCACCGTTGCAGCCAGAGCACGGGTCTCTAACCTCTCTAGATCCCAGATGCGTATCTATGTTCCTTTGACATGGAGACCTAGTTGACAATGGTGCTCTACAAACTCCATGATGTTCCACCCCCACGGTAACACTGGCTGAGTATTCCCAACCATCCCAAGTGGTGGGAGACCAGTCAGGAAATATATATCCTACACTGTCAACTTGATCTGGTGCCCTTGCACTATAAATACCTCATGGTTTAGGTCCTAATAGCTGAAAATCTGGGCCAATAAGGGTTCTCTAGCTCTCATCAAAGGGTTCTCCACAAACTTCAGAACCCCAAACTTGGCAAATGCACTGCGGACACCCTAATCCTCCCGTATCTCCGACCGTAATGTGCCTAGGTCTCTCTCTCTCTAGTTGATCCGTAATCTTGCCATATCTGCACAAAACCATTATATTTGTCAGTGTACAGATAAGAAATACTGTATCCAAACATAAAAACCTAGTTCTCAGCCAAAAAATAGCATAGAAAAACCCCTCTCTATCAGGTCGCACTTTTCAGGCCCAATCCTGGGATAGGTCGCAGTTTTTTGCCCAAAACCTGCTACCCAGGTCACAGTTTTTGCCCCAAAAAGTGCAACCTGATTGAGAAGAGGAGCAGGGGTCTGTTACTAAGCTCTAGGGACCTAAACTGAACTTTCAATACATTGAAATGAAAGAGTAGGGTTATGCCTCTTACTTGCAACTGACAGATCTCGATTCCAACGGTCGATTTTTCCGCTACGATCACCGCAAGATTTAGGGCCTTCTCTCCTCTCTACATTCACAACAGCTCCACATGCAAATGAGTGAATTTGGAGGTAAAATTCCTTATTAAAAGAGAAACCCATGATTTTTCTTTCGCCTCATGCGACCAAATTGTAGCTCAATTTGACAAACCATTTGTATCGTTGGAAAGCTCTCACTGAGCCCTCAAATGGGTATCTGTTATTTTTTTGTTATTTGATACTTCACCAGGACACATTTCATCCAATAAGGGTCACTTCACCACTCCTCAAAATAAAATTTCTTCACCTGCAACACTTGTACTTAGGGAACCACTTTGCCTTCATACTTGTCCATGCTCATGTCGAATTTCGTTGTGAGTAACCATCACGTACTCATGTTTTTATGGTCCCCATTAGACCTTTTCTGTGTGGAAGCATCATCGAGTCGCCCTTGTTTAGAGCATCCGATTTGAGTCATCATCGCATTCATGGAGTCTATCTCGAGTACCTTTGTATCCCGCTATAGTCCTCCATCCTTCATTGCTTGGTTCCTCTTTCGTGTCACACATTATGGCCTTCAGTCCTACTGTCCCCTATCCCTTATGATATTGTGTCACTTGCTTCCAGTTCATCCATGCCCTTTATGCTCTAACAAGGGAAGTTGTCCGTCTGCTACTCAGTTCCCCCAATTTCATCATCATTGCTGGTGTCAGTCTATCAGTCGCTCTACTATTTTCTCTCGTGGCTTAGTTGAGGATCCCTTATTGCCTCACCTATGGTGGACCTCCTTCTGTCAACGTCAGATCATTCATTCCAGAAGATAGGTCTAGAGGGTGATGTACCTTTGTTCCATCTTCCACTCTTGTTCGGTGCCTCATATCAGGTAAAGGGACTCCTTATTGCCCTTTGAATTGATAGTTTCTCATCTCCAGATCCTTTTAGCATGATCGAGATCCGTATACTTGATGGTTCAGTGATGCAGCAGATGATACCGAAGATTCCCGGGTGTGTGTGAGATGTTTCAACCCTCGTGAACGGGTGGCCCTACAGGTAGCCCCCCACATGCTCAGAGGACCTCTTCATTACAAACTTTGATTCATCTCCATATATTTGATGATGTCAGCCTCAGTTGCTTGCAACGCCTTTTTGTTTGCATGTATCAGTCATATTTTTAGAGCCTTTTCCTCTTTACAGGGGCATTTGGGTTGTATTTTTATCTCATGTACTCAGATATTATTGTATAAGTCCTGGTTGTTATCCCAAGCATAGTATGTATGTGGAATTCATTATCATGTTTTTACCTGGCTCATGTTTATTCCAGCACATACTATATTGTTCAGTCCCTTGTTTACTAGACACATTATTATTTTTACTTTGTCTCAGTGGGCATAGGAATGCCTCCCCTGCCACCTATAGCACATGTACTCACTCATAAAAGAGACTTGTCACACCTATGAGTATCGCCTCCTCAGGGTCTAGTCCTTTAGTTCTTCGGTCTACCTTATATTTCTCTCTCTTTGACTTCCCCTTCGATGTCTAGTGATTGAGTTCTTACAACGTACTTTGGTCATATGATTAGCTCCTAGCACTCGCACGCTGGGGTGAAATCTTTTATAGCATTTTTTGGTCATCTAACCTGTTACTATTAGATGGACCTAAGTACACTGTGTAAGACCAATTTTACCCTAAGTAAATTTGCTTTCACTATGAAAAATAACTTATTAAACCACCTTTATTAAGTTGTTTATGGTCTAAACAAGAAACCTCGTGAGGAAATATTAAATAAATCTACATCTGTCTGATTTTCGTCAAGGAATAATTAGTTAAACAACAGTTTAATTAATATTCCTAGTCATATTTGACCCAAAACAGGAAAATTAATTAGATAAATCGTTATTTATATTATTATTTTCTAGGAATAATTATTTATACCTTATTTAAATAATATTCCTTGTTAAATTTGACTAAATCACCCTTATAATTAAGTAAACCATTATTTATTTGATTATTACTCAACCACATCCTTAAAATGATAAATAAATCATTTATTTATCTATTATTTACAAATAAAGGGATTTGACCCAAGTCAAATTCTTTTTCCCTCCAACAAATATAATAAAATATTCCATAAAAGTTGGATCTTGATTTGGTTTATAATATTTTAATTATGCACCAATATCTAGACTAACTCAATATTTTGTTATAAATAGAAGGGTTTTTCCATTCATTCACTACCTTTTATTGCCTAAATATCACTCTGGATCTATACTTTTGGTCTGACTTTGATCCACCATCATTGTCATATTTTTCTATCTTTTTGCTTGTGAGCTCCCTTTGAGTTCCATTTTTGTCTGGGTTTTATACACCTTAAAGAGAGAGGAATTTCAGATCTGAAGTGCTGTGGACTTACAAGAACCCATCCCATTGAGGAGAATTGGTAACATCCTTCTATGTTTTCCTCCCAGGTGCCCTTAATATAAAATTCATTCAACATATTCTTGTCTTGTCTATTGGATGCATGGAGTAAATCTCATTTTTATTTACTACTTAATGTCTTTTGATGCATAGATCTAAATTTTTGCAGCATTTATCTTGATCACCTAATTGTATATCTGAAGATATTGGTAGCCATGTTTGTTGTTAGGGATGTTTTTTATGCACAGCTAAAGTGGTATTTTTTTGTACACTTGCAATTAAGATTCATACTAATAGCTGCATCTCCCACAGGCTGCCCTACTTTACTTTATCAAACTGAGGTTTGTACAAACTTGGAGGTGACAGTGCTATAACATATTATATGCATTCTACTCATGTCATCCTCTTCTAAGCTTTACGAAAGGGTGCTACTTCTATGGTTTCTAGATGAAGTCTGTCACACTTATGAAATTAGGCCTAGGGATAAAAATGATTCAGATACATGGCACTATCAGTAATTACAAAACCATACTACAACAAACAAGGACATCTAACTATTCTGCAATGAAATAAATCTACTTATTAGACTATGATAAGAGTTGAAAAGCAACCTAGGCATCTTGCATGAAGTAAATTTTTGAATTGAAATGGCATAAAGGAAAATAATATAATCACACTTTGCTAGACAAAATGGAAGAAAAATCTCTACTTACCCTATGATTTATCTATCATGCTTTTAATCATGCAACTACTCATGACCTAACTAGGCTTGAAAATGTGTTGTTTTGCAGCTAGAAGAAGAAAGTGCTAAGGTGGCTCATGGAAGGTTTGAACACATGGGGGAAAGGTTGTTGGAAATATGATGCAGAGTGTTGTCCTTGATGGCAACCCACTAAATGAAGATGAAGACATGCGACTATTGACATGTGTTGTCCTTGATGGCAAACCACCTGATAAAGTTATTCTTGACTTGGTGGACTTGGTAAATTATGTAAATCTGATGTGATATGATGTCTCTTGACAATGTGATGCTGAGTGTTGTCCTTGAAAGGAAACCCACTTGATGAAGATGATGACAACTTACTTGATGAAGTTGTGCTTGATAGAATATGTCCTTGATGAAGGAAATCTGATGTATCTACAGTATGAACAGAAGGCAATGAAGAAAGGAATTCAGCATGTGCTAATTCTATGATGAAAAAGAGTATGTCTCTATGTATACGCGGATTTGTCTAAGGGAAGTCGCGTATGCACGCGGAAAATAACGTGCCAAGTCGCGTATGGGCTAAAGCGCTCAAAAAGTGCAAAAGCAAGGGTAACCACCATGGTATTGACCCATTTTATTGGGTAATTATCCGCCTAATTGACCCCGTCCAGGTAGTTTTGGGCTCATGGTATTGTTTTGGCCCATGGTATTGAAAAAGGGGGCTCATGGTATTGAAAAAGGATAAACCTATATAAGGAGAAGAAATTCATTGTGAAAAACAGGAGCGTGGGTGCAAGATGTCTGAGCTTGAATGAATAATTCTCTCTCAAGTATATCTGAATGGAAAGGGTTACACTTGAATGATAAATCTGAATGTATGATGCACCAATGATGAAGAAGGGGATCTAGATCTGAATTGCACTTGTATTGCTAGATCTGATTATGGAAGGCTTAGATCTGTGATGAGGCGAACATCTAGGCGAACATATGTCTGAAGTGAAAGGGTAAATCTGAACTGAATATCTGATCTGAAGAAGTATGCTGCTCTATAATGATTGAAGATCTATACGCTACTTCGCCGCAGTGGAAGCGCGTATATACGCAGCTTCGCTGAAGAGAAAGCGCGTATGCGCAATAAAATACATACAGAGGTATACGCTGGTTCGTGTGGACAGAAGCGCGTATATACGCGACATCAGTGAAGTGAAAGCGCGTATGCAAACTAGGGTTTGTTGAAGCATGGGGTATGAAACATCTGATCTGTTCTGCTGTATTACTGCTATCTAATCTGGGTTGTCTGAATTGGTATGTATCTGTTGATGATGTATGTTTGTGCTTAAAAGTATGGAAAGGGTTCAGTCTGGAAATATGATGAATCGTGGCCTGCAAGTGTTGTTCTATTGAAGTTGTCGGATCCAGTGTGAAAATTGATGAAACGTGGTCCAAGGTGGTGCTGAAGGTTGTAGCCTTCAGTCAGGGGGTTGTAGCTCCCTTCCAGGTGAGGCTGGTAAACGAGATCGAGGGGTCGTAGCTCCCTTCCAGGAGAGGCTGGTAAACGAGTCAGGGGGTTGGAGCTCCCTTCCAGGAGAGGTTGGTAAACGAGCGCAGGTGGGTGCCTGCGTGCTGGTCAAGTCTGCGCCAGCACATATGTTGTAAGATGTTTTCTCTATAATAAAATATTGAAGGGTGAGCAACTGCAGCGGTGGTTTTCTCCCGATTTGGGTTTCCACCTAAAAATCCTGGTGTTCATGTGTGATGCTTTGTGTGATGGCTTATTCTGTTTTTACTGCACATGTTTACTGTTTATTAAACATCTGATGAATGAATGATGGAATAATAGGAGTGAAGATTTAATGACATATCTAGATCTCTGTGTATACGCTAGTTTCATAAAGGGTATCCGCGTATATACGCTAGTTTACTGAAGGAAAGTAGCGTATGTGTTTTAAGGAATGAAAAAGTAAAAGATTTGATTATGCAGTAAATACTGATTCACCCCCCCCCTCTCAGTATTTTTCCCAACAATTGGTATCAGAGCGTGGTCCTTCTGCAGAAGCTTGATCGCTTGAAGTAGATCCGTCGCAATGGGAAGTCAAGAAGGAGTGATGTCTATAAAGCCACCTCTATTCAATGGAAGCAATCTGATTTTCTGGAAGGTACGAACAAAAGCATATCTGCAAAGTCTTGGTGCAGATGTATGGGTAATCGTGCAAGAAGGTTATCAATACCCGGCAAATATTCCTACTGATGCAGCTGAAAGAAATAAGTATGAAATTAATGCCAAAGCAGTGAATGTCTTATTGGGAAGCATGTCTGAATCAGAATTTGCTAAAGTGATGCAGCTACATTCAGCAAAAGAAATATGGGACAAAATCATTCTAAGCTATGAAGGAGACACAAAGGTAAAAGTGCAAAACTCCAAACTCTTAGAATTGAATATGAAAATTTGAAGATGCATAGTGATGAGAGTGTTGCCAGTTTCTTTCTTCGTCTGGATGATATTGTAAATCGAATGAGAAATTTGGGTGAAACCATAACTGATACTACTCTGGTGGAAAAGGTCTTAAGATCATTGACTTCTAAATTTGACTCTAAAGTTTCTGCTATTGAAGAAAGGCAAGATCTGCAAACTCTTACTATTGTTCAATTACATGGTACTCTGACTGCTTTTGAAATGAGACAAGGAGGCCCTTCTCAAGTAAGAGAAGCTGCTTTTAAGGCATCTACAAAAGGAAAGGAAGTTGTCAAAGAATCCAGCTATATATCCGATGAAGAAGAAGCAAATTTCGTGAGAAAGCTCCAACTAGGTACTGGAAGATTCAAAGGTAAGCTTCCCTTCAAATGTTTTGAGTGTGGAAAAGTTGGTCATTATGCTGCAAAATGTCCTTATAAAGGAAAAGAAGTAGTAAGAAGGAATAAGAACCGACCTAGCTCTAAGAAAAGTTACTATACTAATGAAGATAGTGATGGGTCATCTAATAGTGAGGAAGAATGGGAAGAAGATCTTAGACTTCTCATGGCATTTGAACAAAAAGAAGAAAAAGATACTTTTATGGATGCTCTAGAGGAAAACGATTTTCTTGAAGAAAATAATCAACTCAAACTTTGCTTAGAAGATTACAAAATTCTCTTAGAAGAACAAAAGATAATCAGAGAGACCATTGAAAAACAGCTTGAAGAAGCAAAGAAACATATTGAAAAACTAGAATGTGAAGTGGTGAGTCAAAGAAAAGAAGTTGAGAAAGCAAAAACCTTGAATCTTAGATTTTCTAAAGGATCTGAAACCTTAGATGAGATCATCAAGGTACAACGTTCTCCTCTTATAAAGACAGGTCTTGGATATACCGGAGAATCTTCTCAAACTTCAGCACCAAATTATCTAAAAGCAGTTACAGGTGGTTTACATCATTCAGTCACTCAGCAAGGGAATAAAGAATCTCTACAGGGAAAGCAGGACCATCTCAATTCAAGGTACACTAACATGGATAGCTTTGAAAGACACTACAACCAACAGGTAAATTCAAATAGAAGATTCCATGATCGTAGAAATTTCTACTTCAATGGGCAATGTTTCTCTTGTCACAATTTTGGTCATAAAGCTATTCAATGTGTTGCATATAAAACCATCATGACAAGAGAGGCAAGAAAAAAAAGGTTGGATACTGAACCTAAGAAGAATACCTATAACAATTTTTCTCCTCTTCAAAGTGAAGTTGAATGTACTTATTGTAATAACTTTGGCCATGAAGAATCTGAATGCAGGAACAAGATCCAGCCTAAAGAACATGTTCCCTCAAGCTCTAAAGTGTGGAAAAAGAAAGAACCGCCAGTTGAAAATTGTGGGATAGCATTATTTGCAGAAGGTGAAGAAAATCAATGGTACATCGATAGTGGGTGCTCAAGACACATGACAGGTGACAAAAGCAAACTTCATGCTTATAATGCTCTAGAAAAAGAAAAGAAAGTTACATTTGGAAATGATACTCCTGCTGTAATTAAAGGAAAAGGGTCAGTATTTCTAAAAGAAAAAGTGAAGGCTAAAGATGTCATGTATGTTGATGGATTAAGGCATAACTTGTTAAGTGTTAGTCAAATGTGTGATCAAGGTGCAGAAGTGGTCTTCAGTTCCAAAGAATGTGTGGTTCGTGATCTTGATACAGGTAGAATCATTATAAAAGGAAAAAGAAATCCAAGCAACCTGTATGTACTAAACGGCATAGATCAATGTTACTTGAGCAAATCTTCAGAAAATTGGCTATGGCATAGAAGGTTGGGGCATCTGAGTTTCTCTCAAATCAACAAAGCAAGCAGACTTCAAGCTGTTCGTGATCTTCCCAAGGTCAATCTTCCAGAAAGTACCATATGCAAATCTTGTCAATTTGGTAAGCAGACCAGAGTACGATTTAATGCCAAAGAAGGATCATCAAGTAAGCCTCTTGAACTCATTCATACTAATATCTGTGGACCTATGAGGAAAAAGTCATTACGTGGGGATGAATACTATATCTTATTTATTGATGACTACTCTAGAATGTGTTGGATCGGGTTCATTAAACACAAAGATCAAGCATTTGAAAAATTTCAGAGCTTCAAAGCATTGGCAGAAAATGAATTAGATCTAAAAATCAAGTGTCTTAGATCTGATCGAGGAGGAGAATATTCATCAAATGATTTCTTTGAATTTTGTGAACAACATGGCATAAAAATACAATTCTCTGTAGCAGGCACTCTATAACAAAATGGCGTAGCAGAAAGAATGAATAGAACAATTGTTCAAATGGCTAGAGCTATGCTAGCTGATTCTGGCATTTCTAACATGTTCTGGAGTGAAGCAGCATTTACAGCTGTTAACATTCTCAACAAGGCTCATGTTCGGGTAAATAGTGACAAAACTCCATATGAACTCTGGTATGGTAATTCTCCCACTGTGAAGCATTTTAAAGTTTTTGGAAGTAAATGCTTTATCAAAATAATGATGAAAAGCTTGGCAAGTTTGAACCTAGATCAGATGAAGGGATATTTCTTGGTTACACATCTTCAAGCAAAGCATACACATGTTACAATAAAAGGCTTCAAAATGTTGTTGAATGTATTGATGTTCTTATTGATGAGTCTCCTGCAGCTCCTAAAGAATAAAAACAAACAACAAAAGAAGATGATAGCGACATATGGCCTTCTACATCAGATGGAAATGATATAGACAGTGGATCCAATGAAGAACCTGAAGATGATCTATCTGAAAAAGCTCCATCCAGATATGTTCAAAAGAATCATCCTGAATCTCAAATTTTGGGTGACAAAGAATCTGGTGTACGAACAAGGAGAACTCTTGTAGGATCTTCTAATCATTTGGCTCTCATATCCACAATTGAACCACACAATGTTAATGAAGCTAGCAAATATGAATGTTGGAGGCAAGCCATGGATGACGAACTTGTTCAAATTGAAAAAAATGACACTTGGGATTTGGTTCCAAGACCTCATGATAAAAATGTCATTGGAACTAAATGGATTTTAAGAATAAGTTAAATGAGAATGGGGATGTTGTAAGAAACAAAGCTAGACTGGTTTGCAAAGGGTATACTCAACAAGAAGGTATAGACTTTGAAGAAACTTTTGCTCCTGTAGCTAGACTTGAAGCCATAAGAATGTTTCTTGCTTTTTCAAGTTATCAACACATCAAAGTTTATCAAATGGATATTAAATATGCTTTTCTTAATGGTGATCTAGAAGAAGAAGTATATATAGAACAACCAGAAGGATTCATTTTGGGAAATAATGCAAATCTTGTTTGTAGACTTAAAAAGGCTCTATATGGTCTCAAACAAGCTCCAAGGGCTTGGTATTATCGTCTTGACAAATATCTTCATCAACAAGGATTTTCAAAAGGGTCTGCTGATAGCAACTTATACACAAAATTTGAAAATGACAAACTATTGATTGTGGTTGTATATGTTGATGACATCATTTTTGGGAGTAACGAAGAATCTATGAGTCAAAAATTTGCCTCTGTCATGCAGCAAGAATTTGAAATGTCTCTACTTGGGGAACTAACATTCTTTCTTGGCTTGCAAGTGCATCAAGCTGCAGATGGTATATTTCTATCACAAACAAAATGTCTTAAGCAAATTCTGAAGAAGTATGGCATGGAAGAATGCAAACCTATAAGTACACCAATGATAACCGGATGCAGTCTCAGTTCTAATGATGATTCTCCCACAGTGAATCAACCAGAATACAGATCGATGATAGGAAGTCTGCTTTATCTCACTGGGACTAGACCAGACATTATGCATGTGATTGAGATTGTAGGAGGTCCAAACTCCTTCAAAGTCTGTCTTGTTTGTAGAAAGGTACAAATATCTACGACGAACTCAAGACTTTGGACTATGGTATCCAAAGAATGTTGATCTTACTCTTCATGCTTACACTGATGCAGATTGGGCTGGAAATGTTGATGATCGGAAAAGCACTAGTGGTGGTGCATTCTATATGGGACCCCGGTTAGTATCTTGGTTCAGCGAGAAGCAAAATTCTATTGCCTTATCAATAGCTGAAGCAGAGTATGTAGCTGCCGCATCTTGTTGCACTCAACTCCTATGGATGATGCAAACCTTGCAAGATTTTCAAATCAAATGTGCAACTCCTATCTCCATTATGTGTGATAATACAAGTGCCATCAGTATCTCAAAGAATCCTGTTATCATTCGAAGACCAAGCACATTCCCATCAAGTATCATTTCTTACGTGAACAAGTGCTTGAACAAACGGTGAAGTTGGAGTATGTTCCCTCCAAAGAACAAGTTGCTGATATCTTTACCAAACCTCTGCCCAGGGAAGCGTTCGAGTATCTAAGACAGAAGCTGGGAGTGTTCTCTGCCAGTCAAAAAAACAAATCTGCATAATTTTTAGAAGATGGTAGTGGATACGCGGGTTTCCTGAAACACAGTCGCGTATATACGCGAGTTCCTGCACATAAAACCGCGTATGGTTGGTTGCTGACAATTTTTGGTTGGTTCAGCTCTCTTCAGCACAGCTGCTGTGCTGTTTGGTATCTCTGATACTGTTTGGTATCTCTGGTGGTGTTCCAGTTCTCATAAATATGTTTCTAATGCTTTGATGAAGATGCCTTGATGATTTGTTGGTGAAAGGGTTCAGGATGCACAAACTAAGGGGGAGCCTTAGACATATGAAAAGGATGCATGGATGCACAGATTCAGGGGGAGCATTAGTTTTGCTGAGTATAATGCATTGCTGGCATTATGGTGGTTCTGATATTTGATCTCTCTTGAGGTCTTTTTGGTATTGATTATAAAAAGTCATATTTGTATTTTGATGAAAAGGTCTGATAGAGATCCATGATGTAAAATTGTAATATTCAGTCATGTAAGGACTTGTCAAATTTGTAAACCCACTTGGTTGGGTAGCTGTAAATCCACTTGGTTGGATATTTGATGTAAGTATGAGTCTTTGGTGATAGGAAGTTCATAGAGTCATGTACTTCATTGACAAATATATTTGAAGATTCAGCATGAACTCAGGGGGAGCTTGGCCACTTCAGCACATATAAGATCTGCAGAATGTTTCTTCCACATGAGGAGAAAAGGGGGAGAGTGTTGGTTTTTGATCCGCCCTTTGCCCTTGATGTCAAAGGGGGAGAGTGACATGGTGTTTGAATGAAGAGAAGTGTTTGAATGAAGAGAAGATAATGATGTCAAATATTTGGGAGAGTGACATGGTGTCTTAATGTATCTATCTGTTGTGGTAACCAAACACCATCATGGTTGCCATCAAGTCCAAAGGGGGAGATTGTTGGAAATATGATGCAGAGTGTTGTCCTTGATGGCAACCCACTAAATGAAGATGAAGACATGCGACTATTGACATGTGTTGTCCTTGATGGAAAACCACCTGATAAAGTTATTCTTGACTTGGTGGACTTGGTAAATTATGTAAATCTGATGTGATATGATGTCTCTTGACAATTTGATGCTGAGTGTTGTCCTTGAAAGGAAACCCACTTGATGAAGATGATGACAACTTACTTGATGAAGTTGTGCTTGATAGAATATGTCCTTGATGAAGGAAATCTAATGTATCTACAGTGTGAACAGAAGGCAATGAAGAAAGGAATTCAGAATGTGCTCAAAATATGATGAAAAGAGTATGTCTCTTTGTATATGCGGATTGGCCTAGGGGAAGTCGCGTATGCACGCGGAAAATAACGTGCCAAGTCACGTATGGGCAAAAAGTGCTCAAAAAGTGCAAAACCAAGGGTAACCACCATGGTATTGACCCATTGTATTGGGTAATGATCCGCCTAATTGACCCCGTCCAGGTAGTTTTGGGCTCATGGTATTGTTTTGGCCCATGGTATTGAAAAAGGGGCTCATGGTATTGAAAAAGGATAAACCTATATAAGGAGAACAAATTCATTGTGCATAACATGAGTGTGGGTGCAAGATGTCTGAGCTTGAATGAATACTTCTCTATGAAGTATATCTGAATGGAAAGGGTTACACTTGAATGATAAATCTGAATGTATGATGCACCCATGATGAAGAAGGGGATCTAGATCTGAATTTCTCTTGTATTTGCTAGATCTGATTATGGAAGGCTTAGATCTGTGATGAGGCGAGCATCCAGGCGAACATCTGTCTGAAGCAAAAGGGTTGAATCTGAGCTGAATGTCTGATCTGATGAAGTATGCTGCTCTGTAATGATTGAAGATCTATACGCTACTTCGCCGTGGAGGAAGCGCGTATATACGCAGCTTCTCTGAAGTAAAAGCGCGTATGCGCAATAAAATATACACTGAGGTATACGCTGGTTTGTGTGGACGGAAGCGCGTATATACGCGACATCAGTGAAGTGAAAGCGCGTATGAAAACTAGGGTTTGCTGAAGCATGGGGTATGAAACATCTGATCTGTTCTGCTGTATTACTGCTATCTGATCTGGGTTGTCTGAATTGGTATGTATCTGTTGATGATGTATGTTTGTGCTTAAAAGTATGGAAAGGGTTCGGTCTGGAAATATGATGAATTGTGGCCTACAAGTTGTGTTCTATTGAAGTGGTTGGATCCAGTGTGAAAATTGATGAAACGTGGTCCAAGGTGGTGCTGAGGGTTGTAGCCTTCAGTCAGGGGGTTGTAGCTCCCTTCCAGGTGAGGCTGGTAAACGAGATCGGGGGGTCGTAGCTCCCTTCCAGGAGAGGCTGGTAAACGAGTCGGGGGGTTGGAGCTCCCTTCCAGGAGAGGCTGGTAAACGAGCGCAGGTGGGTGCCTGCGTGCTGGTCAAGTCTGCGCCAGCACATATGTTGTAAGATGTTTTCTATATAATAAAATATTGAAGGCTGAGCAACTGCAGCGGTGGTTTTCTCCCGATTTGGGTTTCCACCTAAAAATCCTGGTGTTCATGTGTGATGCTTTGTGTGATGGCTTATTCTATTCTTACTGCACATGTTTACTGTTTATTAAACATCTGATGAATGAATGATGGAATAATAGGAGTGAAGATTTAATGACATATCTAGATCTTTGTGTATACGCTAGTTTCATAAAGGGGATCCGCGTATATACGCTAGTTTACTGAAGGAAAGTAGCGTATGGGTTTTAAGGAATGAAAAAGTAAAAAGATTTGATACTGATTCACCGCCCCCCCCCTCTCAGTATTTTTCCCAACAAAGGTTGGAGGTGTATGTGTGGTTTTTGCAGGTTTAGAGGATGGTGATGGTGGTTTCTAGGCTTAAGGAGGGGCCTGCAGGTGCTATTTCAAGTGCTACTAGTTACAGGTTTCTCGTAGTGCTATAGGAAAGTCTTGAATTTCTATAGGAAACAGTCCGAGGGAAATACAAGGAAAAAAATAGGTGAAAAAATGGTAGGGAAGATGGAGTGAAGGTGGATTAGAATGAGTGGAAGGTGACCCACCCCTTGGCCAATCTCATAACCTCTTGGGAGGTCTGTATTTCACCCCTAGGTTTTTCTCACGATGTAGGGATGAAAAATCTGAAAATAGGGCTGATGGTGATTTTGATGAACAAAGGGCTGATGAATGTTGAGAGATGAAGCTGAAGGTGTTGGTGAAGTTCTCCTTGGCTGTGCTACTTGTACCTGCAATAAAAATACCTATTCATGCAATATAAATGGACAAATTCATGATAAAGACAATGGAAATTATGACTTGAATTTTTAAAGAAAATCTACTCTAATCTACAAACAGAGATCTAACACAACATTTTGAACATGGAATCACAACAAATAATCTCATCCATTCCAAGAAATCATAAAATAAGAAGCATTTTTGGTCTATGGGGAAGGTCTACCCTCGTCAAGCTCTATTGAAAGAGATGAGAGGGGGAGGCTTGACTCACAAATTTATGAAGTTATAACCTATTCTACCAAGTTCCTGTAAGCAAAATAAATCTACAACAAAATACAAATGTAATCAAACTAAAAACATTAAATGAAAATACAAACAAACTAGCTAAATGACATGAAAGTAAATAATGATTACGCAAGAGAGGCCGAGGCACATGGATTGGGCCCTAACCCAAAAACCTAGTTCTTTGAAACTAGATTATTGAGGAAAAGTCTGAACACTCATTTGATTTCAAAAGATAGTCTCATTACATCAATATAAAAGTCTTAAAAAGTAATTACAAGGGAAAAGATCCTAATGGATTTCTCCTAAAAGGGTAACTACCAATAACTCCCTATAAGTATTTGATGAGTCCACTTGGGTGCAAGTGCAGTATGGCTTGAGTGAACTTGCTCTTGAGTTTGCTTGGATACCTTTGATTTCGAGGTGTTGGAGGGAATATCAAGGATCCCTTGGACGCCTTTTGGAGTTAAGGAGGGTGGAAAACCCCCTAGAATCTCTCCTTGGTGTCTACTCTAAGTCTTTATGACAAAATCTCTATAAAAATGCAACATCGTCATGATTTTCCTACTTTTAACTCATGTTAGGTACTCAAAGTATGTTAAGCCTCAATCACTACCTACAATAGCATCACAAGACCATAATATAATTGAAATGAAATAAAAAGAGACTTAATAAGGCAAAAAGGTGACCATTAAACCCTCCAAATGTACCTAATGATGGATCTCATCATCACCCCTGTACTAAATGGTTGCTCATCCTCTGAGCAACTAATCCTCCTTTTGAGTTTCCTTTAAGGCTTTTATGGACCCTATAACTTCCCAAGGAAGAAGTGTGGGAGTCCCTTCGCAAGGGAAAAACCATCATTATTTTCTACTTCCTCCCATTCTCTATTCTGTTCAACTTGGTCCTTCCCATCACTTAGCCCCAGCAGCAAGGGTGGACTGAGTTTCAAGCCAAGCCGCTGAATATTTTTGGCCTGCATGACCCTCTTTTACAATGGTGCTCTCTCCAAAGCACCCCTAAAATTTCAATATTTCTGGTGTGTGGTACTCCATGTTTCTAAGGTTGTGATGGAGGTTTTTCCATCTTCTTTGGCTATCCATTATGCACTCATCTCCCAACAACCTAAAAACATCATCAAAGTGGGCCATTGCTTGAGCTTGTTTATGGAGGTGTCTTTCAACAAGTTCAAGATCTTTTTCAATATTCAGATGGTTATTGATGACTCCTATAGGGTTGAAATTTTTTTCCCTAAGTGTAAGGGTTCTATGTTTTCTCTTCACATAATCCTTCTCATCTCTTGTGCTCTTGTCTCCTCATTAACCATCCATGATTCCAAATCGATTAATTTCATATCCCCCATCCTAGGATTGGGGTCCCAAATATTTAAATCTGTTAACACAAGGTTATGCATATAAGACTCTTCCACTTTCACCTTGTTAGTCAGGATTGCTTGATTGCAAAAATAAAAGAACTGTCTACAATTTTGGAAAGGTAAGGATCCATGGGAGGCTAAAGTTTTAATTTAAAAGAGGAGCCATTACTCCTTGAGGTAAACTGCATATGAATCTAAAGGATACCTGTGTTGAATGACCTCCATGAAAAAATCTTCCATGGTGTCCACTTGCTTACCATTTTGTTAAAGCTTCTCTGGTAGTGCTACATTATCTGCCTGTGCCTTCTGAAGATGCTCCTTCAAAACTAACTCTTCGAGCCTTACATCAGATAAATCCTTCCCTAACTCAGCTGCTTTTCCTTCCATGACCCCTATTTCATCCACTCCTTTAGATGTGGCAAGCTTCATACAATGATGAGTGCATGCCCTCTCTTCCTCCAACTAATAAAACAAAGGAATTATAAACTTTTGAGGAATTAAGATACCCCCGCAATGTATGTGTATTACGAGCTGAGATTGGGTTGAGGGATAGGGTTTGGCAATATTGCAACATCTTTAAGGATTGATTTTGGTGAGGTGGCCTCTTCTTTATGATATTTTCATCCCTCTATTTCATCATGTTTTTCATCTTGTGTCTTTCCCTCTTCTTCCTTGACCTGTTGCCCTTCTGTGGTTGTCTTTTCCTCTTCAACCAAGGCATTTTTATCCAAATCTATGCTTGCTGGAGTTTTCTATAGAAAAAACAAAGTTTCCTATAGCAAAATCTATTTTTCTTTCTGAAGACCCTCTTCTCCTTGTTTTTCACTCTTTTCACTCCTTGGAGGGTCTGTGGAGGTTGCATGAAGTGTATGGGTTACCAATATGGTTGAATGCCTCCTGATATATGTTACATGGGTCCTTATAGGTGAAGTGACAGCTTGTACCCTTCCTTCCTCTAATATGATTTCTTCCTCCTTTTTTGGTGATTGCTCAATGGTGATAGGGCTCTTGGTGGGAGTTTGTGGTTTTCTCTATATCACCCTCTGACTCTTCCTAGTTCTGAAGTACATAGGTGTTTGCTTTTTTTTTTTTTGACATGTGTGCTCAAAGTAGTTAGGGTGGAAGCTACCTATTGATCTATGATTTCACTTGACATGCTTGTGTCTTGAGGGGAGGTTTCATGGCCTAAGATAGGGTCCACATATATTTTTTTCCTTAGTATTTTCTCTCTTCTCCCTCAACTTCTTCCTGCTCCCTTTCTGTTGTCTCTATGTTTTTTGTCTCAATTTCCATCTCTTATTTTTCTTATTTTTTTCTTCCTCTTCTCCTTTTTCTTCTACCTCCTCTTTTACCTCTTCATCTTCTTCTTCTTATTCTCTAGGACTAGAAGCAGAGGTTTTCCTTGTTTGGGTAGCTATAAAGGCTTATCTATCCATGTCTATAAAATAAGATAAGGATACAGGTAGGTTTAACATTATCAAAGCATCATTTACAATTAGATTTTTTAGGCCATGATGGGCCAAGTGCTGATATTTTCTTTGCCACACTTTATGGATCATGTTAGTGATGGATTTTAGGAGGAAGTGAGGGACACTTAATCTCCGTTCAAGTGGGAGATCTCCTTTGAACCTAAGTTAATTTAAAAATCTGAAATGATACCCATAAACCACACTCAATCTGCATTCACAAGAAATAAACTTCATGACGTGGAAGCAAACTTCATCCCAGGGGTATGGAAGGATCTCTCTCTTTACTCCATTTTTAACATCAATATACTCATCTCCTGGTAGAAATAAATTATTTTTGGCTATAGGGCTATGCATTCTTTCCTTAACCCATTTGAATCCTAAGGGAAAGGTGGTAACTCTTCTTATGAGTTCAAGAGATAGTGTGATGGCTAGTCCTCTAATCATAGTGGTGGCTCTCTCTTATGAATTTGACTGCAAATTATTTAGCTATTTCATCATCAAATCCTTTCAATAGCTCAAACAACCCTAGACATTGGTGATTTTTGTAGAAATTTATTAATACTGATGTATTACAGGATTCTCCTGATCCAACAATATTTATCTTCTTGTAAAATACAGAATCCTTCCACTGTTAAACTTGCGGAAATTTAAAACTCAATTGCAAACACATGTGAATAAATTCAATTGCACATAACGTAGTTGTTTAATGGGAAAGCTTAAAGCTAAAAACCCCAACTATCATATATTATGTATATCAATGGAATCATGTAATAATCTCATACAAATATTAGTACATCAAGCTGTCAGTACAATGTAGATTCATTACACACTATCATGCAAAAAATTGCAATTCCATGCACCAATTTCTTGCCTCCTGACAACCTGCCTCCATTGCACAATCCCTACTGAAGAATACCCCTGAATGAATTCAAATTGGCCTTGCCTTGACAGCACAATCCTCATTAGCAAATCTAATGTGTGTCAGATGCATTGAATGCATCACTATAGTCACAGCGGATAGTCCATCTCACCCTTTCACCTATCTCTCCACTAGGTCTCCACTGGAACTGACATGAAATGTAGTTAACTGTTTTTTTTGTTCAGTTGTTAGTGAGTTATTATTTGTGAATCAATTAAATAATTAATTCAATTAACTCTCACTAGTGTATATTTAAGTTAGACTAGATACAGCTAGCTCAATTGAGTTTAATGCAATTAACTGAGTTAAACTAAATAACAACTCCTGTAACTACTCTTCCAACTCCGTCATAACTTTTCCACTTCAATTCTAACTGAGTCCTCCATGCATGAGCCACCAATAACCCTTGGAATTGCATAATTACTTCAGTCGACTGATTTTCCAAATCTGTTCACTGAAATAAAGTGCTCCAAGGGAATAAGTTGATGTTTATTGTCAGATTATTATTAAGAGCTAATAATAATCGACATGCATATATTTTTAGATCGATGATATATAAATAGAATTCGCCCAATATTCTAAAAATATAATTTCATCTATTTTCCACATTTGACCAACCATCTACAAATATCATCCTACAACTTATAGAATATTCTCACCATGTCTAAAAATAGACATACACCTAAAAATAGCCCGCGGGCCCCACTTATTGAAGGTGCTTACTTTTCACTAAGCTCGTCATCTTGTTGAATCTCAACACTCCCTCTCAAAAAGATAGGGATTATCCTTCACCCCGATCCTGCCTCTATGGTATTCGAATTTTCTCTTGCCGAGAGCCTTCGTCAGAATGTCTACATCCTAATATTTCATAGGAATGTACTGAAGCAACATGATCTTTTGTTGCACACAATCTCTGATATGATGATACCGGATATTAATATGTTTAGATATATCATGAAACACATGATTAATTGAGATTTTAATGCAACTCTGATTATCACAATGTATCACCGTAGGATCTAAATGTGAATTGAACAAATGGACTAGGATCTTCCTCATCTAGATAGCCTCACATGCATCTTGACTTGCTGCCATGTATTCTACTTCCAATGAAATGAATGCCACGGATATTTGTTTCCTTCTATACCAATAAACTGTTGTAGATCCAATACTGAAAACCCCTCCTAATGTGCTCTTTCTGTCCGTTGAGCTGCCTGCCCAATCTGCATCCGTGAAGCCATGTAAATTCACCTCATCCGTCTATCTGTAGCATAAGCCATAATCATATCTTCCCCTGAGATACCTCAGGAAATTCTTGCTTTCCTTCCAAAAGAGCTTGGTATGCTTAACCATTGATTTTGAAAGCTGGTTCACTGCATAGCATATGTCTGGTCTTGTATTAACTAAATACATGAGTGAACCCACCAACTATCGATAAACAATGGCATCCACTACCTCTGCTGATGTAGCATCCTCTTTCCTCCTTTCCTGGAAGAGGAGTATACATGGTCTTGCAGTCCTCCATGTGAAACTTACCAAGTATCTTTTGAGCATACTTGCCTTGAGACACAAACAACTCACCTTCTCGCTGCCATATTTCCAATCTAAGGAAATAATGAAGGAGGCCCAAATCCTTCATCTCAAACTCCTTTGCAAGATCTGCCTTGCATGAGTGTATCAACTGCTCATCACCCATTAGTATGAAATCATCAACATAAAGAACAATGATTAAAAGCTTACCCTCCACCAAAATTTGGTACAGGTTTGCATCCGCCTCACTCTTGGTGAAGCCAAGTCCAATGAAATAGTTGTCGATTCACGTGTACCAAGCACGTGGTGCTTGCTTCAACACATACAATGCTCTTTTGAGTCTGCACACATGAGAATCGCTGCTAAAGATCTCAAATCCTTAAGGCTACTCAATGTACACCTCTTCCTCAATGATCCCATTAAGGAACGTAGTCTTCACATCCATCTCATGAATGTGCCAACCCATCTGCGCTGAGAGAGAAAGGATGGTCCTTATGGAAGAATACCGTGCAACAGGTGCAAAGGTTTCTTCATTATCAATCCCCTATATCTATGAGAAGCCCCGAGCAACAAATATTACCTTATACTTCTCGACACTCCCATCAGCAGCTTGCTTTACCTTGTAGATCCATTTCGAATCTACCATTTATTTACCCACCGGCCTTGGAAAAATCTCCCAAGCACTGTTTCTGACAATGAAGTCATACTCCTCCACCATGGCATCTACCCATGTGGTCTCTTGAAATGCTTCTTCAAAAGAAGATGGCTCTATCATGACACACTTGCTCATAAGAGCCATGTATCCAGTAAATCGGTCAGGTGACAGTCTCCGTCTACGCTGTGATGTAGGGAATCCTACATTCTTTGCCACATCAAGCTTTAGTCTCTCAACTTCTATGGTATGATTTCTTCCTATTCTGATGTTTGGTTCTACATGAGTGGACTCCTCCACTCCATGAATCTCCTCCTGTGGCTAATCCACATCTAGAGGCTCATCTTTGGGAACAAGAAGTTCCTCCTCTGCATGCAAGTGTAGCTCCCTCTCAAGCGACGACTTCATGGCTTTCACCTCATTGAATTTTATATCTCGTCGTACCACAGTAATTCGACTGTTTGGAAAATACACACGATAATTATGGGGTGTATTTGTGTACCCCACAAATATCCCAACTTCTGCAATTGGCTCCATCTTCTTCTTGGCGTCCTTTGTCACATGAATGTAAACAGATGAGCCAAAAATCTTCAAATGAGAAATATTAGGCTTCTTACCAGTAAAATATTCTTTAGGTGTACTCATGCCAAGTACTCTATGAGGACAATGGTTTTTCACATAAACCACAGTGTTGCATGCTTCCACCTACAAGTGCATTGGTAGGCTCTGGTCATGCAACATAGCTTGTGCAGCACCCACGACCGTTCTATTCTTCCTCTCTGCGACCCCATTCTACTATGGGTTATGAGGTGGTATGAGTTCTCTTCGAATTCCTTATTTGCTATAGAAGTCTTTGAATTCATTCAAGATATATTCACCACCATTATTGCTCCGTAGAGCCTTCACTTGCTTCCCTAACTCCTTCTCCACCACTGCTTTAAACTCACAAAACTTTGAGAATGTTTCGCTCTTCTTCTGCATGAAGAAGATCCAACATCTACAAGAATAGTCATAAAAAAATATAACATAATACATGTGTTTTTCTGTTGAAGCAACCGATAAAGGTCCACACACATCTGTGTGAATTCTCTCCAGGATCACGGAAGCAAGGTTATCCTTCTCATGAAAGGTGGTCTTCACAAACTTACCAATAGTACATCCCTTGCACTGATATGACTGTGCAAGAGTACCCTTGGGAAGTCCAGTAGAAATCTGCTACAAAATCTTCAAGGCGCCATGGTGAAGATGGCCCAATCTCTTGTGCCATAACTCGCCCTCATCCCGGCTCACCACTTCTTTTGATTTTCCCATCATTGCAGCGTAGCCATATACCTTCAGCTTGTAGAGATTCTTAACTCAAATCCCTATCCTCTTGGTTTGAATTGTTGTTTTATGTCGCAAGAAAGCTTTACCCTTGCTGAAAAACAACGTCATAACCTCTGTCTTCCAACATTGTGACCGAGACCAAGTTATTCTTCAGACCTGGAACATGCATAACATCTTTCAACAAAAATGGTTTACCTGAATCCCTCTCAAAGGTAATGGTTCCAATGAAAATCGTACTGTATCTCCCATCATCACCCATCTCTATATGCATTTGGATATCCTTCTCCTCCAAGTCACTAAACAACTCCTTGTCTCCCGTCATATGGCAAGATGCACCACTATTAAGATACCACACCAATCCCATTGAGATTGAAACCAAGCATGCGATCAAAGAGAAATCAAGTTCAAATTGTGAGGCTAAGGCCACTCTAGCTGCAACTCCATCAGCCTTCTTGTTCTTCTTTTTCTGTGGGTAGTTAGTGGCGAGATGCCCATGTTCGTGACAGTGAAAACACTTCACTTTGGACAAATTCAGCTTCTTACCTTTAGCCTCAGATTTTGGATGGGATTTATTCCCCTTCCCTTTCCTTTCTTTGGAATCCAAAGCACAATTATATTCATCATCATTCTTCGATGAAGAGCCATCCTTGGTACTTCGCCTTATCTCCTCTTACACAAGGTTTGACCAAAGTCGCTTCCAACCTGGCAGTTTCTCCCTTCCATTGACAAAGTCTTCATAGCTATGCCAAATCTTCGGAAGCCCAAGGAGAGATAATCTCACCAAGTCATCATCATCAACATTAATCCCCACACTTCCCAGTTAATCCCTAGAGTGGACAAACTTCATGAGATATTTTGGAATACTGTCGCCCTTCTCCATTTTTATTTTTTTGAGCTTATCTTTCAGCGCCAACTTCCTCTGGTCTATGTTGATTTGGAAACGATATGTCTAAGCCTTCCACATTGAAAATGGAGTGGATTTCCCATGAAGTCTTGACACAATATGGTCCTTCACACCTTCCAACATAATTCTTCTTGTCTTTGCTACCTTCTTTTTCCATGTGTCAAGTCCTGCAACATTGCTAGAAGCAGGCTTAGGAACATCGCTATCGATGAGCTCCTTCAGCCCATTATCTTCAAGCACTGCCTCCATCCTATCCTTCCAGGCTATGTAATTTGAGTTACCCTCAATGGAATACTCCAATCGCAACCCATTGAAATACATTTCAATGAATACTCAACTGTTGCACCAAGAAAATTCTACAGCAAATTCGAATTGTCGACCAGCACAAAAACTCAGCACTTATTCACAATTGTAATCTCCAGTGATCAATACTGCTCTGATACCATGTAGAAATTTATTAATACTGATGTATTACCAGATTCTCTTGATCTAGCAATATTTATCTTCTATCAAAATACAAAATCCTTCCACTGTTAAACTTGCAAAAATTTAAAACTCAATTGCAAACACATGTGAATAAATTCAATCACACATAACACATTTGTTTAACGGGAAAGCTTAAAGCTAAAAACCCCAACTATCATATATTATGTATATCAATGGAATCATGTAATAATCTCATACAAATCTTAGTACATCAAGCTCTCAGTACAATGTAGATTCATTACACACTGTCATGCAGAAATTTGCACTTCCATGCACCAATTTCTTTCCTCCTGACAACCTACCTCCACTGTGCAATCCCTGCTGAAGAAGACCCCTGAAAGAATTGGAATTGGCCTTGCATTGATCGTGCAATTCTCATTGGCAACTACAATTCATTTCAGATGCATTTAATGCATCACTATAGTAACAACGAATATTCCATCTCACCCTTTCACCTATCTCTCCACTGGGTCTCCACTAGAACTGACATGCACTATAGTAAATTGTTGTTTCTGTTTAGTTGTTAGTGAGTTATTAGTTGTGAATTAATTAACTAATTAATTCACTTAACTCTCACTAGTGTATCCTTCAGTTATACTAGATACAACTAGATCAACTGAGTTTAACTCACTTAACTGAGTTAAACTAAATAACAACTCCTGTAACTACTCTTCCAACTCTGTCATAACTTTGCCACTTTAGTTATAACTGAGTCCTCCATGCATGAGCCACCAATAACCCTAGGAATTTCTTAATTCTTTTAGCCCACTGATTTTCCAAATCTATTCACTGAAATAAAGTGCTCCAAGAGAATAAGTTGATGTTTATTGTCAGATTATTATTAAGAGCTAATAATAATCGACATGCATCTATTTTTAGATCGACGATCTATAAATAGACTTCGTTCGATATGCTAAAAATAGAATTTCATATATTTCCACATTTTACCAACCATCTACAAATAGCATCCTGCAACTTATAGAATATGCTCACCATGTCTAAAAATAAACATACACCTAAAAATAGTCTGCAGGCCCCACTTAGTGAAGATGCTTACTTTTCACTAAGCTCACCATTTTGTTAAATGTCAACAATTGTGGAAGATTTCCATAACCTGAGGGTGCTGCCTAATTCTCTTAATGTCAATAGGCTCCCTTATGTTGAATCCTCCTCCCATTTAATGATGTGAGATGAAGGTGGTGAGAGGTTTTAGAGGTATGTCTTGGAGATTGAGGTATTTAATAAAATTGCAAGAAAATTCTTTAACCCTTTAACTGTCAAATTTACTTTTGTTGAGTGTGAATTGTATGGAGAAATTTTAGTGCTGGAGGATGAAAATCCACTTACCTTGGTACTCTGCTATTTTGGGCAGCTTTTGGAAGAAAATTCACCCATAGGTAACTCTGTGTTTCCCTCTAAGCCTTTGTTGGTCTGATTCTGAAGTTTCTTGTGGGAAAATTTTGTTTCTTATAACATGATGGTGCATGCAAAACCAAACATCGATGCTGCTCTTCTAATGGCTCCCACTACTCTCCTTATCTTGCTGCCCTTTGAAATGATCAATGTAATGGTGAAAATGAGACAAATATCACCTTTATTGGATTTTTAACTAAATTTGGAATGTTTTGCTGACTCGTACTTAACACGAGTTTCTTCTTTGAGACTGTTGGCCCCCACTTCGGTTAATCATTTCTGACCTCATGATCACTTCCCTTTCTACCCCTCCACACTTACTTTACTCAATTTGACTTTCCCAAGTGGCATGCACTTTCACTTCTCCTCCAGTTTCACTTTACGAAGGTGGCCAAGTTAACTGGCCACCTTTTTGCCTTTTAAATTTATAAAACTCGACATTCAGCTATTTTTTCCATTATGGATGCACGATGAGAGGTGAGAGGTCATTCCCGAGCTTACTTTGTTTTGGTGAGGTGCTGAAGGAGTTGGTTCAAGGAGTTGGAGCTAGTGGTGGAAACCTTAGTCTTTTATTTGTTGTATTTTCATTTATTTATTTATTTTCTGAGTGAGTAGCTTTTTCTGAGTAAGCTTCTTACCCTTTTCTTGTTTTTTTCTTTTGCAGGTACTGCATGAAGGGCTTCAGATGCCATGGTTGGTGTTGTTGTCCCTCTGGAGTTTTCTGGTGGTATTTTTGAGTCATCAACAACAACTTTCCTTCATCTTTTGGCCTTGCTGTGACACACACAGATTTTCTACAAGAAACTTTCTGATACCTGTAACAGTCTATTTGTTGCCTCTTCTTTATCCAGTTTGCTCAGAAATGGAGGCATATGGTTTATGGAGGCTCTGAAGGAAGTCATGGAATTATTTGAGTGGAGTATAGGTAAGATAAAGGGTTCCTATGCCAAGTTTCCAATGATTTAGCTGCCAAAGGTGCAACATAGGGCTTAAATAGGGAAAAATTGTGCATGGAGTGAAATAGGGGTTTGCGAATTGTAGGTATAGGAAAAATATGAATTATCATACCATCACTAAAGTTCAAAAATCCTTAGGAAAACTTTTTCTACACAAATTATTTTCCTATAACATTTACAGGAGTTTCTTGTAGTGTTACAAGAATCCTATAGCTGCTTGATTTGCTTGTACAAATTACAGTTTAGGGAAAATAATGAAATATTTTCCTATCTCATGGGTGAAATGGATGAAGGGATGGATGATGGGGTGGGTTATGGAGTGTGCAAGTAGATAATAAGAAATAATGAAGATAAATATATCCTCTAGATCCCAAAAACCATGTTTAATTACTAACCCGCAAAACAGAAAAACACATAAATGCATAGGTATTTCTCCTTTTTCATTTTCTTTCTTTTAGTTTTCACTTTTTCTCTTTTTTCTTTTCTTGAAGGAAAGTGGGCTACCTTGGGCGCCTCAGAGAGGTTTTCACCCATGACTCTTTATTTTTTATTTTTATTTTCTATTGGAGGCACTAGAAACTATGGAATTTATACACCTACCTGTTTATGGAATTTATAAATTCTGCCCCAGATAGGGGCTTCTTAAAAACCTTGAGCCTGTAACCATTGACAAGTAGGGGAATTACTTCCTCATCTATGGTTCTGATCTGAATGGCACCATTATCATAACATTTTTCCACTTTTTAGGGTCCCAACCATATTTTCATCAATTTTCCTTTGAAGTCCTTAAACCTCGAGTCATATAGTATCACCTAATCTCCTTCTGGAAAGGTCTTTTCCTTAATTTTCTTATCATTCCAGACCTTCCTTTGTAGCTGAATTACCTCTGTGTGAAGGAGTGCTTGCATCCTAAACTCATCCAATCCATTTAATTGCAACAAAATCTCTTTTTTGGCATTTGATATATCTTGGTCTAAATCAGCTGCCATCATTAAGGTGTTGAATTCAAATTCAACTGAGAGAAGATATTTATTGCCATAGACTAGGTCATAAGGAGTGAATCATGTTGTTGTTTTCCAAGTAGTGTTGTAGGCCCAAGTAGCTTCTACCAATATTTTCTCCCAATATTTCCCATTGCTACTCATAACCTTGGTGAGGATGCTCTCCAAGGCTCTATTAGTTACTTCCACTTAGCCATTCACCCGAGGGTGGTAGGCAGTAGAAGTCTTATGCTTTATCTTGTGCTTCCTTAGAGTATTATCAATGAGATGAGAAGTGAATTGTGCCCCCTGCTCAGTGACTACTTCTCTGGGGTACACAAACTTGTAAAACACATTCTCCCTAAAAAATTCTGCTACTTTCTCCTCGGTTGCTACCTTCACAATTTTTGTTTTAGCCCACTTTTTCAGGTATTCAGTGCAGACCATGATATAATTTTTCTATCCATATGGTGGATCAATAGGTTTAATGAAGTCCATGCCCCATTTTTCAAATGGCTCAAGAGCCACCTGAGGGTTCAAAGGCATCTCATCCCTTTGTGTAGGTTTCCCCATCCTTTGGCACTGGTCGTACCTGCTAGTTTATCTTCTAGAATCCTGGTGAATGGTAGGCCAATAGTATCCTACCTACAAAACTTTGAAGGCGGTATTTTTTGTAGAAAAGTGGCCTCCAAAAGGGGTACCGTGACATGTAGAGAGGATATAAAAATTTTCTTCCTCCCTCACACATCTTCTGAGAATTTGGTCAGGGCCTAGCTTGAAAAAATTCCACCCAATCCATGTGAAATGGGTGCTTTTTATGATGATCTTTATTTTATCCTTCAATGAGATATTAGGAGGGAAATTTTCAGAAACCAAGTAGTTATCTATGTCAGAAAACCATGGTGAGAGTGCCGATATAACAAATAGATGTTCATCTGGCAGCTGGTCATCCACCATTCCTTATTCACCTATAGATAGAGCTACCTTGGATAAAAATTTGCAGCAACATTATCCTTTCTAGGTTTATCAACAATGGTCAGGTCAAACTACTGGAAAAGTAACAACCATCTAATTATCCTTGCATTGACATTTGGTTTTTTCTCTAAATATTTGATGGTTGCATGGTTAGTGTGCACCAAGGTCTGATACCCAGTGACATAATGTCTAAATTTTTTTAAAGCATGGACAATGGATAACATATCCTTCTCTATGACAATATAATTGAGTTCAACCTTAGACAATTTCTTATTGATGGTATAGATTACATAAGGTAATTTTTCATATAACTTCCCTAATGGTTCTCCCACAGATTTTTCGGGTGCATCTGTGTGGATGTGGAAAGGAAGAGTCCAATTTATACATCGAAGAATGGGGGCAGTAGTCAAATTTCCCTTAGTGAGATCAAAAGCCTCTTAACAAAGGCTGGACCAAGTAAACTCAAAATATTTGGCCAATAAACCAAATAGTGGTGAATCCATCTTACTGAAATGTTTGATGAATCTTATATAATAGCCAACTAACCCTAAGAAGCTCCTGACATCTCTTTACTTTTGAGGACCTTGTACCCTTTTGATAATAGTGATTTTTCTTGGGTCCACCTATATTCCTACTTGAGAGACTGAGTGTCCTAATACAACTCCTACTATTTTTGGGAATTCAACCTTTTCCAGGCTTAGGGAGAGATGCATATCAATGTACCTTCTCAACACTTTTCCCAAATTGGAGAGAGATTCATGGAAGTTGTCCCCATAGGGTGTGAAATCATCCATGTATATTTCAACAGAGTCATGGACTAGCTCAGAGAAAATTCTCAATATAGCTCTTTGGAAGGTAGTTGGGGTATTTCACAACCCAAATGGTAGGACTATGTAAGAGAAGGTACCCCAAGGGTAGGTGAAAGTAGTCTTATCCTGGTATTTAGGATTGATTTGGATCTGGTTATACCCACTGAACCCATATAAGGAGGAAAGGAAATTATTTCATGCAAGGCCATCCAGGACTTGGTGTATAAAGGGAAAATGGAAATGGTCCTTCTTGGTGGCTTTGTTAAGCTCTTGATAATCAACACAAATTCTCCATTTTCCATTCTTCTTCGGGACTAGGACAAGAGGAGATACCCACTCACTGTCTAATATAGGATAAATGAAACCTGAATCCAACAGTTTCTACATCTTTTCCTTGAATATGTCCTTTAGAGCTGTTTCATCCTTCTTTGGGGTTGTCACACAAGCTTGCATCCTTATATGATGTAAATATGATGTCTACATACTGGAGGATGCACCCCTTTCATGTCTTTGTAATCCCAAGAAAATTCATCTATGTTTTCTTTTAAAAGTTGGCATAACTGCTTTTCTTCTTCATATGAGAGGTCTGAGTTGATTTTCAAATATCTGGATGGGCCAAACTCAACAAACTTGGTGGTTTTAGAGGTTGAATTGACTAAGTGCAATTACATCCATGGTTTTCTTTCAAATTCATTGACTAGGTTTTCAAGTGGACTGTTAGTGGGGGATTGGTTTTGAATGGCATGGTCAATGAGTTTGTCTTCATCATGATTCCCCCTCTAAGAAAAACATGTATGGTAAAAATGGGGGTATTTTTATATACCTAATCTTCTTCATCCTCCAACCATATAGGTAGATCATGATCAATGGAATTTTGGGTTGGAGGATATAATACCAGCTGTTTAGACAATGGCCCATTTTTAATAGTCATGTTTCCAACCCAACAAGTGATATAAGAATCTTCAGTGGTTAAGCAAGGTATCCCTAAGATGAGAGGATATCCATTGAACTTGGGTTTTGGTTGCAGAACGAGGAAATATTTAGGATACTCCCAAGAGTCAATTGAAACCATAACATCCTCAACAATTCCTTCCAGAGTTACAATTGATCGATCTGTAAGTTGCAAAAATGTTGTGGTTTTACTCAAAGTCCCATGGAGGTTGAGCTTAAACATATTTTCCTTGGTAATGGCATTGATGGAAGCCCCTAGATCAATCATATTATTGGGGAATATGACACCATCTATGTGCACATCTATAACTGGACTGGTAGGGTCCAAGTACTTTGGAAAGATCACCCTTCCCAACAATAAGTCAGAAAACTGTCCTACTACATTTATGGTGGGGGTATCTTTCTTCTTTCTACCAGGTTTCTTGAAGCACTTTTCCTTGATGAGAATATTGTAAATAGGGACATATTTATTGGCCTGAAGAAGTGATATCTTTACACACAAAATTTCCAACTCTCCTAGAAGTTTAGTCTCTTGAGTCCTCTAGGTGTGCTGACTAGAATGGAAAGTGCTTAGGAAAAGGAGGTAGTTGGATCTGAGTGTTACCTTCTTTCTTTTCCTCCTCCACCTCTACAACTGAAGATGGAGGGTGGTTGTTTGGGAGTACTCTTTTCGATCTGATATTAATCTTCTATATCTCCATAGCATAACCAAGATAGGATGTCTCTCCACTGTAAACCTATTGTGCATGTCTATTTTTTGGGTTCAGATTTGGATGTGCAAGCATTTGAGGAAGCTTGGGTGGAGCAGCATGAGTAAGCCGAGGTTGAGGTTCGGGTGGAGGCATTAGAGAAGGTGGTTTATTGTGTTGAGAACTCCACCCTTGGGATGGATTGTTCCATTGAGGTTGTTGAGGAACATACAATTGAAATGGTTGGTTCACAGGCTGAGGGTGATATGGAGGGTTGTAAGGCCAAGTAGGAGGTGTAGGCGAGGATGGAGGAGTGGGGGTGTACCAAGGTTTCATGGGTGTGTTAGCACTGAAAATGTTAATGGTGCAATCACCATTATATCACTGTTTTCAATTTTTTCTAATGTCCTAGTCCATGTCAAAGTGTGAGTCATTTTCCATAAAAGTCAAAAAAGAGTCTCAAAATCAAAGTAATTTTTGGTGTATAGGTGATATTAGTGTCTTAGGTTCATAAAATAAGTTAAAATCACTATTTTAACTTAAGTTAGTGTTGAAGGCTATTTGTCATTTGGCTAATGAAGTTCCAACCACTCTGTCAAGGATGATAACTACCTCTATTTTAATTTCATTGTTAACATAATGATGTAATGGAAGACAACTATTTCTCTAAATTGAAGGTCATATTACTCACACAGTGAAAAGAGATGTTATTTCTTCAGGGACCTGTTCATAGTGGTAACTCAGTGAAAAGTGCAGCTATTTAGCTGAGATTTCGTTTATTGCAATTCAGAGGTAAGGACAATTATTTCTCAAGCATATAGGAGCAACAAAGAATATTTTTAAAAGCAAGGACCATTCATGTTTGAAGATCATTGAAGACCTCCTAAGATATGAACATGATTATTCTTTTAAATAATATTAATTATTGTTTAATCTAGGAGGATTATTTTAGTGAGTGATTACATTATCTATACAACTAACCTATAGCTACCCCACTTAAGTGAAGCATAAGTCATAGTACGAGGTATCAGTTATTTAATGATATTGTGGAGTGTTAAGCATAATGGGATGACTTGGCACTTGTTTTCGAATTATTTCAAAGCATGCCATTACTCCATACCATGATTATAGGCGCGAAACCAGAGGAGAGATTTTGGTGTTCACTCAACCAAAGTTCTCTTTGCAAGCTACATAGTAAACAAAATTCACTCCTCCAACAAGCAATTTTAGTATTTCAAGGCAGGAAAACCAGGGCTTCGTGTAGGGTTTTTCAACCAGAATCAAAGAAATTTGTTTGTAAGCAGTCTAGCTGTTGGAAGATATGGGAAAAGGTTGTAATGTCAACATGTCCAAGCCATAAAACACTATATTCATTGACGCTATGGATAAACCTCAGTTTAAGTCTACCGGTTGGTATAAATTTATGTATAAGTTTTCTAGAGAGAATGTGGCTCTAGCTCAGGATTTTTTCGAGAGCTTCCATGGTGAAAAGGTCAAGCTAGGAAGAAAGACATTCAACATATTTGAGGCCATCATATCTCATGCTACTCAAACCTCTGTAATGTGTGAACACTGGTTCAAAAAAAAAACACTACCCACAGAAGTAATTCTCTACCTTAAGCCTGAACATGTTAATGTTAAGTGGAATCCAACTACACACATTTCCCACTTTAAGGCTGAGTGGAAACATGTGATCACCACAGTCCAAAAATAAATTACATGCGAGCGTAGATTTTCATTTTTCTGCCATTATCAGTTAAGATTTATTACTCACATTTCAGGAGATAAACCTATGAACTTGCCTTATTTTCTATATAAATCCCTGCTCAAAATGTCCCTAAAACAACAGAAGATCCCAAATTACTCTTTTCACAATTTATATCATAGAGGTATGATTAAAATTCTATTTTTCTATCATCTTATAAAGAAGAATACCACATGGGATAAATTTCTAAGGGAGGAAGGGTTTGGTAGCATAAACTCCATGAGAAGGGTAGGGAGGCCTAAGAAAATAGATACCCATGAGAAAACTAGTGCAACCCCTATCTCAAATAGTTCACAACCTAACTCTGTCTATTCATCAGTTTTCTGCCAAGTTAAACCTCCCTCCATCTCAGTCAAATTGCCAACTATATGCTCGATTAGGAAGGTTGTAGACCCTATGCCTATGCCAAAAATGCCACTGGTTAATGAAGTTCATGTCAGTAGTTCACCTAGGGAACCTAAAACCCTAAGGTATTTCATGGAAGAATATAAGAAGAAATAGAAATAGAAAAATGCTTTTCCTCCTAAAAAGTGTGTGTCAAAAGACAACGAGAAAATAGCTTCCTCTTCACGAGGAAAACCTAGGAAGAAACTCTTCATGGTAGAAGAACCAATGGAATTAAACCCTAGTCTTCTAACATCTAAGCCCACTTTGTCACCAATGGAAGTCAACCCTGGTGTAAAAATATCAAGCCATGTTCCTCAAACATCTCATAAAGAATAACCAAGCAATGGTATTTATCTCACATAATCCACTCTCTCACAGGTTTTTCTATCTCTTAAGAAGGGAAAATAGAAAATGTCAGAGCCTGTCATAGAAGAAGAGCCCACTTTGGCTCAACTAGTTTCTTCCATTGGCTCTTCAATCAAGAAGAGAAAGAAAAATCTGATAAAATCCTACTCCTCTTATGAAGATAGCAGTGACCCTAAATATACAAAATCCAAGTATGAGGAAGAAGAATCTAGTAGATTCATGCATGGAGGTAAGAGGTCTAAGTTCATACTAAATCCCTATATCAAGAGACCTCATACCAGGCCCAAAAATAAACTCAGACTGAACAACAAGTTAATTTCCAATCCTACATTAAGAGATGAAATTATCAATATTGAGGAGAGCCCAGAAGATATAATCAAGAATAAGAAAAAGCCTCAGTCAAAGAGTCAAGCACAGAGAAAGAGGTCATATAAGAGGGTGACTAAAACTAAGGCCATCAATATTTTTTCCTCTTTTCTGGACCTCTAAAGAATGAAGGAACAAGGATGCCTTTGGAGAAAATTTTCATTTTTTGGGTTAATTTTCCATGTTTTCGGATATAGCTACTTTTTCTGCGAAGGTAGCAATTATTTCAGAATACTAGCATATGATGAAAAGGAGCTGCTCTTTGGTTTGCTATCATGATGGTGACATAAAAGTAGGTGAAGTGGAGGAATTTTCAGTTGTAATAGGTGCTACCAGGTGTCATGTATCAAGTCTCCTCCAAAATGTAAGGCTTATGTTTTGCACGTTTAAAGGAGAACAACCACGTGTCACTCTCACTGTTTTTTACACTTTTTGTGAAGTTGGTTGCACCAGAACAGAGGAGTGGTCTTCCAGCAGATTGCCACATCATACAACCACTTCGAATTGTTAGCCTTCATGATGTTTAATTTATTTATGATATAGCACTTTGTATTTAAGTTTAGGGATAAGCCACATCTCTTGCACAAGATTTTAATAAATTTTTTGAAAAAGTTTACTACTTTTGTGGAGATGACAGTATCATATTTTTGTATATATGTGATAAACTTATATGAAGTAAAGGTTTTTGGTTTTATAATTTTGACTCATATGATCAATATTTTTTTAGTGAATGAAATTGAAATAAACTTCCGAGGACTTATTATCACTATGGTGTGTGTATTGTTAGTTTTCACTTGTGTTTCCATATATTATCATATTCAGTTGCAGTTTGCAATCCCTCATGTTGTTATGTATTTTTATCAGTCCCTTGACATGTTAATGTGTTTTATAAAATTTTATTAGTCTCATATAGTGAGCCTTCTTGGTAAAATATATATAGTAACAGTGGAAAGAGAATCACTTATGACAGTTATCTTTTATAATATTTCAGTGAGAATATTGTAAGACTAGGTGTATAATTCTCTTGTTGAAATATTTTTAAATTGATAATTGTGTTAATTTATACCAAAAACAATAGATTTATGCCTTGCATACCTACTGTTTCTTCTCACATTTCACATTTTTTTCTCCTCATAGGCTACAAAATCACTCTTTTGCTACCACATCATAATCCAATACCCTCATTAGTAGAATTGTGGATTTGACTGAAATCACTTTTCACTAAATGAGAGTTTAAACCACCTACCAATATCATAAAACAAATCATTAAATTTACTTAGAGTTTAGGATGTGTCTTCTCAAGCACTTGAAGCAGTCCAAGTGCTGATTCTAGCGCCAACATCTTTTGGTGCGTCTACTGGGAGACAGAGGCCTTGAAATGAAGTATTCTCCCGATGTATTTTGTTTTGAATTTCTTAATGTCAATTATTTATGGTGAATAAGAATTGATGACTTGAAGAAGACTGAAAATGAGTTCACCTGGCGATTCCACAAAGAGGAAAAGGGGTTTTAAGACCTCCATCTACAAGGAGAAATTAGAGATCACCTATTGTAACCCCAATTGCAGACCCAAAGAAGATCATTAAAGATGAAAAAGGAAAATAGAGATCAGTTGAGGCCACATCTCAATCAGTAAATAAGGCACGCAAGAATTATATTCCAAAGCAAAAGGTACCTTCATCTACTTTAGAATAAAAAGAAGTTTTAGTTTCAAAATATTTTGCTGAAAAGTTGTCAATTTGAAACTGCTTCCCTAGAGAATAAAGTAGATGGTATTAACCTAAGTTTAGCTGAAATTTTTTCTCATTCCTCAATTGATAAATATGAAGTAATTAATATTTCAGTTAAGAGGAAAAAACATAATTATTAAGTGTCAACAAGGAAATATACGAGTTTGTGCTGACTGAAGGGGAGTTAGAGCAAGTATTGGAAATTGCACCTTTTCATGATAGGGATGTCATTAGGGAAATTTTTAGGTCTAAAATGGGCCTTATAAGAAAAATGTACAACCGAAATAAGCTTTATAAGGACCAATATGATTCAAGATGATGATGTCAACCATGAGGGATGATTCACTATTTTTGGAGTAAAAATGTAAAAATATTAAAAAGTAATAAAATAATAAAACTAATTTTTCAACTCGTATTTTCAACTTATCTCCTAAGGTTTTACACAAATTTCGAGAGAGAGTACTCGTTGGATGCAAAATTTAATTCCTCATCCAAGGAGTACCAATGTTGCATACTTTTGATGGTCCCTGCCACATGAAAAAATACAAATACATGAAAAAACATGATTGCAATCACGTTTTTCATGTATTTCTCATTTTTCATGTAGCAGGGTCCATCTAAAGTATGCACAATGGGTGCTCCTTTGATGAGGAATGAAATCTAGTATTTTATCACTCCTTAGAAAGAATATTTTCCTTTATCTAGAAATCTAGCTGTTGGGTCATCCTCTTCTCATCCACTAGAAGAGAGTGTTCCTAAATGCCTCACATTCAACTTATATCACTTCCTATCTCAGCAAAATAAGGTTCAATTAAACTCATCCCCTCAAGAGACAACATTTGAATCTGATTCTTCTGTAGAAGTTGAATTTAGCACATCCTCTATTCATCTCTTTGAAAACCCACTATTTTCAGTCCCAAAGCCTGAAGAATCAACTCAAGATTTTGAATTTTCTGTTGTCCTAAATCAGATTCAAATCCATAAATTGTAATTCTTATTTCCCAAACAACTACATCAACCAGTTTCCATCAACTGTACATCAGAAAAATATGGCTCAACTTGCCCTTACAAGGATGCAACAAATAGTGGCTGCAAGATATGCACCACTTGCTCTTCCTCAACCTTTGCATCCACTTCATCAAGGCGATTATTTGAAAGATCTCCCAAAATACACCGGGGAGGGAGAAGGAGTTTTTGCTAAGGAACATTTTGTGGCTCTCTATAGTTATGTTGACAACCAGAATGTTGAACATGAAGATGTATGGTCAAGACTCTTTGTTCAGATCTTGGATGGTGAATCTCGTAAATGGTTTAGAAGTATGCCACAAAACTCAATAACATGAATTGATGAGTTGGAGGAAATATTTGTGAAACAATGGGGTGATAGGAAAGACTATGTGTATTATCTTACAGAATTTGGAACTTTGAAGAAGAAACCAAATGAGTCATTGGTTGATTTTACCAAGAGGTTTAATAAGATTTATCAGAAAATTCCTAAAGAAATTAAGCTTCCTGAGACTACAACTATGATAACTTTTGGAAATGCTCTAGATCCCGAGTTTTCTTCATGGTTAAGGGCTAAGAAAGCATAGACATTGATGGATATGCAAGAGGCTGCAATTGGAGTGCAGTCTAATCTTATGGCTTCTAATAAATTAAAAATGGAGGAAGAAAAGGTAGCAAAAGACAAAAAGAAGATGAAAGAAGAAAAACCTTCTTCTTCTAAGTCTATTACAACAAAAGGAAATATTGATCAAATGTCCAATTTGATCAAGGAACTTGCCTCGAAGATGACAAAATTAGAGCTAGAAAACAAACCAGCTAATAGAGCCAATCAAAATGAGGCCAATACAAATCAGGTTCCCTTCAGGAGGCCTTTTCAACCCCAAAAAATCCTACAACACCCAAAGAGGAATGCTCATGATCAAAATTTTTAGCCTCCTTTGAATAATTTTGTTGAAGAATATCAACAAGAAAATGAGGAAGAAAATGAAGAAATAAATCTTGTAGGAGAAACCTCAAAGTCAGCTTGTTTAACTTTGCAAGAATATGAAGGCCAGTCAAGGATTTATTTGTTTTTAGATGATGAGAATGTCCAAATTTATGCAAAAAATGATAAAAAACAGCGAGAAGCTAAAAAAAAACATTATCATTTGAGGTCTAAAGGCCTTGTTCAACAACCTCAACAAAAATAATATTCAGATAAACAAGATGACAAACAAAAGGCCAAAGTAAATGAGGTTCCTCCACCTCAAAATTCTGCCCCAATTGTCAAAATCAATGCAGAAATGAAACGATTAGTTTGAATTTATTTCAACTTCAAATATGAACTGAATACAATCAAAATTCCAGTCCCACTTTCGGAATTGTTGAAAATCCCAGCATATAAAGAGTCTTTTAAAATTCGGCTACAACCACCTCTAGCTCCTGATTCAGTCAACTTTGAGGATGAGCATCCCACTATTTATCTAGGTTGTCATGTCCAAGACCAAAATGATGACAATTCACCACCTTTCTACCTCTCACTCAATATACATGAAAAATTGCTACATAATTGTTTGTTAGATTCTGGGGCTTCCCACAATCTAATGCCAAATAAACTAATTGATGAATTGATATTATAGATCACCAAGAAATACCATGACCTCTACACCTTTGATTCCAAAAATTTCAAGTGTCTAGGAGTAATTAAGGACTTGGTTGTTTCTCTTACCCAACTTCCTATGAAAAGCTTAGTGATGGAAATTGTAGTTGCAGACATTCCTTCTAGATTTAGGATGCTACTTTCCAGATCTTGGTCTAAAAAATTGGGAGGTACCCTTCAGATGGACATGTCATATGCCACAATCCCAGTGTTTGGAGGGGAATTCATAGGGCTGTATAGGGAAACCCAAATGGCCTACATCATTAGTGATCAGCATAATCCTTCAAACCATCCCATATATGTTGATGAAAAGGAATTGGGGTCATCAATACTACACCTTGCTGCTAATGATATCAATTTTCAGCCTGAAATCAGTGAAAAACAACACTTTCAAGGTAGAAATGAGCAACATTTAGAGGGAGGACAAATTTGGAAATTATAATTTGATGGAGCCTCATCAAGAGAAGGGTCGAGAGCCGGTGTAGTCCTCATTTCTTCGACTCAGAAAAGGGTAACTATATCATAGAAAATGAAATTTTCTACCCCTAATAACACTATTGAATATGAGGCGCTTGTGCTGGGTATGAACGCAACGAAAGATTTGGGAGCTAGGTAACTAGCTGATTTTTGTGACTTAGAGTTGGTGATAAGGTAGGTGAGAAACAACTACCAAGTGAAAAATTCCAAGTTGAAAAATTATAGGAATGATGTTTGGGACTTGATTGAGGATTATTTTTCAGCATTTAATATAATTTTTTTCAGTAGAGAGGAAAATCAAATGGTTGATTCACTAGCTATTACTGCTAGTAATTTCAAAATTCCTCTAGATGTCAAGGAAAAATATGATGTTCAAATAAAAAACAGACCTTATATTCCTGATAACATAAAATATTGGTAAGTATTTGAGGACGAAAAGGAAATTCAAAATTTTTTAGAGTGTGTTGAAGAGTTTGCAGACATACAAATTGATGATGCACAGAATATTGCTGGAAATCGAAATAGCAGGCCTTTTTGTTGGACATTGGATTAAACGCTCCCCATGTGTTTCGTGACATGGAATAACTGCATGTCGTGGATCCTAACTCTGGCGATTGTAGCGGAGAATAAAGCCTACGAGTTTTGTTCTAATGGAAATCGTGATTCCAACAAATGGTATCAGAGCGACGGGTCTCGAGTTCAAAAATTACCCATCTCGCGTTGGGGGGGAGATTGTTGGAAATTGGGTTCAACATTCCCCATGTGTTTCGTGACATGGACTAACCGCCTCTCGTGGATCCTAACTCTGGCGATTGTAGCGGAGACTAAAGCCTGCAGGGTTTTGTCTAACAACAGTCATCATTCCAACACTTTTAAGAAAACCATGGTTGGGAAGAAATTTATAGATATGAAAACTAACTATATTCCTAAAGTCCTAGTGTTAGTATGATTCTTTCGTCGTAAAATATCACTTTAGCTATGCATATCAAGTAGCCCTAACATCGAGTATGGCTGCAAAATATCTTTAAGTTTTCTGCATAAAATTAGATCTAAGCATAAAAGATATTAAGCAGATAAAATGTAAAATGGCTCCATGCATCCAATGAACAAGACAAGAATAATGTATAAAAATAATCTTATATTATATTAAAGAATGGGGCACCTGAGAAGAAAACAAGAAAGGTGTTTTCCAGTTCTCCTCAGTGGGATGGGTTCTTGGAAGTCCTCAGTGTTTCAGATCTAAAATTCCTCTATTTGGTTAATGTGGAAAACCCTAACAAACATGGAACTCAATGGGAGTTCAAAATGCAAACAAATGAAATTGGTGACCAAGAGTATATCTAGTGTGATCTAATGCAATGGAGGTGACTAATGAATGGGGAAAACCCTCCTATTTATAACAAAATATTGGGGTGTTCTAGAACTCGGTGCATGAATAAAATATTATTAATCAAATTCTAGAATCACTCTTTAGGAATATTTTATTATATGTGTTGGAGGGAAAAGGGCTTTTGACTTGGGTCAATTCCTTTATTTATAAATAACAAATAAATAAATGATTTATTTATTATTTTAAGGGAGATGAGGGGAATATAATTAAATAAATAATGGTTTATTTAATTATTTATATGTGATTTAGCCAAATTTAACTAAGAAAATTATTTAAATAATGATTTAAATAACTTATTCTTAGGAAATAATTAAATAAATAATGATTTATTTAATTGATTACCTTGTTTTGGGTTAAATATGACCAAGAAACGTAAACAAATGTGGTGAAAGAAATTTTACTTGGGGTAAAATTAGTCTTACATGGTGTACCTGGGTTCATCTAACGAAAATGGGTTAGATGACCAAAAAATGGTGTAACAAATTTCCCCCCAACGTACGAGTGTTAGGAGCAAATCGTATGACCGAAGTACATTGTAAGAACTTAAGCATTAGACAGTAAGATAGAAATGAAAGAGAGGAATGTAGGGTAATCTAAAGTGGTGGAGGACTAGACCCAGAGGAGACGAGACTTACAGGTGCAACAAGTCTCAAGTGTATGATGTGGTACCAATGTGAAAGGCGGCAGGGAAGGCATACCTATGCCCGACAAGACAATAGTACAAAGGATAAGGCACCCAAAAAACCACGGAACGCAATAGTAAAGCCAGTGCTGGCCTAAACATGAGCCAGAAAACAAGAAGGATGAATCCCACATACATGCTATGCCTGGAATAATCGTCAGGACTTATACGATAGTTTTTTAGTACATGAGATATAAATACACCCAAATTCCCCCTACACACGGGGAAGGGCTCGCAAAATCGGACCAACACGTGCAAATCGAAGGGGTGTTGCAAGCGACTGAGGCCGATATCATCAAAGGAGAGGAGCTGCATCAAGGGCTGGAATGAAGAAGTCATCCGGGTATGTGGGGGGCTACCTGTAGGGCCACCCCCTCATGAGGGCTGAGACATCTCACACACACCCGGGTATCACCAATAGCTGATGCGGCATCACTGAACCATCAAGTGTGTATATCGTAATCGGGTTGAAAAGAGCTCGAACCAAGGTACACTGCCCCCCTAGACCTGACTTCTGGAGTAAATGGTCTGATGTCGACAGAAGTGGGTCCGCCATAGGTGAGGTAGTAAGGGAATCTCAATTAAGGCATGGGAGAAAATAGTGGAGCGATGCACAAACAGAACTAAGAATGATGATGAAATGAGGGATGGTGCCAATGGGGACCATAAAAATCATGAGTACAAACTGGTAACTCATGACAGAAATTATCACGAACGGAGATGAGTGTGTGGGCAAAGTGGTGCCCCCCACTGAACTGTGGTGTAAGTGAGAAAATATGATTTTAAGGGGATGTGAGGGAAGACTTCGTGGACAACGGGTGTCCTGGTGAAGTAGCGAAATGTGAAAACAAATATATGCTGGCTATCTACAAGAAAATAAAACGGGCATTTCGAGTGAGAAATGCTAGGGGTAATATTTCTTGAGATAGAGTGCATTGCGAGGATTAGGAAGGGGGTGGCCTTCAAAGTCCTCTAAAAGATAGGCCCCCTCCCCAAGGTCTTTACTAATAATGTAAGGACTGAGCCATAGTGAGTCAAACTTCCCATGACCAAGGGTATCATGGGCCTGGTCATAGACTAGAACAAGGTCACCTTTGTGAAATTGGCGAGGGTGTACTTTTCTGTCATACTGAGCTTTGGTGCGCTTTTTGGCCGCTTCAAGAGTTTTCAATGCAACACGACAGTCTTCAGAGGCGCGCTCGAGCATGATAAGTCGTTGTTCTAGAGGTTGGGTATCAGGGAGGAGTTCAACGGCCAGGTGAAGGGAAGGGATTTCACACTCGATTGGTAGGACTGCCTCCTCACCGAAGACAAGGTGGAAAGGAGTGAAACTAGTGGCGGTTTTAACCGAAGTTTGATAAGCCCACAAAGAAGGGAAGAGCATAAGGTGCCAATTGTTTTTGTGCTTATTCACCATTCTTTGAAGCATGCTCTTAATAATTTTGTTGACTGATTCAACTTGGCCATTACCTTGGGGGTAATAGGAAGATGAATATTGGTGCTCAAAACCCAAGAGTGAGGATAGCTCATGCCAGATCTCATCTTCGAAATTTCAGCCATGGTCAGAGACTAACTGTTTTGGAACTCTGAATCGAGTGATGACATGGTTAAAGAAAAAGAGGGCTACGGTGGCTGTCGTATTGTTGAATGTCGGCATAGCTTCAGCCCATTTGGTGAAATAGTCAACTGCCACGATGATGTATTTGTGGTTACCGGTGGAGGGAGGTCGAAATTCCATAAAGTCAATGGGCCATTTGCAAAAAGGGCCAGCTGTGATGACAGGATGGAGGGGAGCGGGAGAAGCACGCACCTTGGGGGCGAAATGTTGGCAATTGGAATAGTGTTTGACTGCTTCAATGCAATCACTAAAGAGAGAAGGCCAAAAATACCTGGCATGCATGATTTTTTGGACGGTGGCAAGGCCGGAAAGGTGGCCCCCACAAGCACCGCTATGGCAGGCGTTGAGGACTTGTTCAACTTCAGCATGTGTGAGGCAATGACGAAGGACAGTATCTACTCCACGACGATAAAGGTCATCGTCGACTAGAAGGTAGCGAGAGGCTTGGTGGTGGATGCGTCGTTGGGAAGCGCAATCAAGATGAAGGGCGAAATTTTGGGTTTGCAGGTAATTAAGGATATCACCGTACCAAGGATCATCAGTGGTGATGGAAAATAAATGTTCATTGGGAAGAGCATCATTAATACGAGTGTCTTGCGTCCCGGTAGGAAAATCAGAAATGAGTTCAGCGAGGGTTAAACCTTTCTTACTTTTTGGGGTGACAAATTCAAGGTCAAATTCTTGGAGAATAACGACCCAACGAGCATACTTCCCACTGAGGATGCGTCGACTCAACAGGAAAGCCATGGGGTTGGAATCAGTCACAACCTTGGTGGAACGCAGGAGGATATAATGACGTAGTTTTTGGACCGAGAACACAACAGCTAGTGCTAAATTATCTTCATATGAGTAGGACACAGGTGGGCCAGCGAGGTTTTTACTGACATAATAGATCACATGCTCGAGGTCGTTATCATCTTCTTGAATAAGGACACCAGCAACTGAATGGGTGGAAGCGGAGATGTAAAGGATGAAATCTCGGTCAAAGTCAGGATGACAGATCAAGGGGGCAGAGGTGAGAGCATTTTTGAGGGCATCAAAATATTGTTGAGTGTAGGTATCCCAGACAAAAGAAGTGTGGGAGCGAAGAAGTTGAAGGAAACCATGTGCGGTGGTCGCATAGTCTGGAACGAATCGACGAAGAAAATTAGCTTTGCCTTAGAGGCTTTGGAGTTGTCGTAAGGTTCGAGGGATAGGCAGTTCAAGAATGGCTTGAACTTTCAAAGGGTCAAGAGTTATCCCGTATTTAGATACGATGAAGCCAAGGAGACGACTGGTGGGAACACAGAAGACACATTTCAAAGGGTTAAGACGGATTTTATACTTGTGACAGCGGAGGAAAATGGTACGCAGATCATGGAGGTGTTGTGCCCAATGTTTAGAACGCGCAGTAAGGTCGTCTAAATAGGCGAGGATAATATGAGCTAATTCATGGAAACAATAAGACATGGCTCGTTGAAAAGTGGCACCAGCATTTTTAAGACCAAATGGCATGACTCGGTATGAAAAAGTGCCCCACGGACTAATGAACACGGTTTTAAGTTGATCAGCACGATGGTTAATGATTTGGTTGTATCCTGAGAAGCCATCCATAAAGGATAAGACCTCGTGCCCCACACACTCATCAATGATTTGTTCAATAAATGGTGTGGGGAAGTTGTCTTTGGGACAAGCTTTGTTCAGATCGTGAAAGTCAGTGCAAACAAGAATGGTGCCTTGTTTTTTGAGAAGGGGAACTGGGTTGGACACCCAAGTGGTGTATTCAATTGGGTAAATAAAACCAGCCTACCGGAGCTTATCGATTTCAGCTTTGATGGCTTCACATATAGATGGATGAATGGGTCTTAACTTTTTATGGACTGGAATGGCGTCAGGCCATGTGTCAATGTGGTGTTCGACAATGGTCGAATCGAGACCTGGAATTTTTGAGTAGGACCAGGCGAAAACATCACGAAATTCTTTGAAGATTTGGTTCTAGGCTTCAATTTCTTCCGGAGTGCAGTGGGCACCCATGGTGATGTGTTCTTCGATACCTGGTTTTACAGAAATGTCTATTTTGATGGTAGGGGAGATGTTAGCCATATTGCCTTCTTCGAAAGCGTCAGGGGCAGGGATGGGGTTTTTGAACCAATAAAATTTATTGGGAATGAAGTCTTTGGATTCGAGAGCATATGGGTCATGTGATTGATGGGGTATGAAGTATGCACGATGGTGCATATCGTCCCATGGAAAGTCAGGTTCGGACATGGCTTCCATGATGTCTTCATCGGACTGGAAGAGGGGAATAGTGGATGACATAGGATGACCCGAAGAGGTAGAAATATGAGATATCTGATGTTGAGGGGAAAGGCTTATGTTTGTGTCGATATGAGAAGTGATAGCGGGGTCAATAGATGAGTGGGTAGGCGAAACAACGGGGGACGGGGCTAAGGGGTTGGATGTCGGGGAACGCGGTGATGAGGAAAGGTAGGTAATAATGGCTGAAGGTTAGATCATGTCAGTATTAGGATGAGAAATGGTAATTGGGGTGGACGCGTGGTCGGGGGTTAAAAAAGGAGGACAGGCAAGCGCGGCTTCGAATTGGCAGTAAGCGGCCAAAGAAGCACGATATTGGTCAAGACGGGGGCAAAGGTGGGTATAATGCCCATGGAAGTTGCATAAAGAACAAGGGTGATTGGTGTGCAAGTTCTTAAGTTTGGGAAGGGAACCAGGGAGGGTGACCTGGACCGTGGGAATATCAAATTCTGGAAATGTTTCATTGACCACGGTTTTGAGGTGTGGTAATTCAGGGCAGGTATGGGTGGCGTGGCCGACAACGTCGCACAAGGCGCACTGGATGGGATGTTTTGGAAGGCGAGGAGGGGTGGAAGTTGTCAACGCTACCGTGTCCTTTGGTGCCCCCCTGTGAGATTTTCTATTGTTACCGGACATGGTTGTAACAGGAGGAGGTGTTGGGTGAGGAGACTGAGGTGTTGGAGCAGCGGAAGAGGTCATGGGTATTGTTTGAACTAGAGTTAAAGTAAGATACGGATTGGGTTGAATAGGCAGGGTAGGGGCAGGGGGGCTTAGATACCAGACGGGTATACCCAAGGTCAAGTTGGGTAGGGAGAGGGTAGCTAAGATAGGGACGGAAGAAGATCCAGGAGGGGGAGCGAGGAAAGGAATCTGACCAGCAGGAAAGTGGCCAGGAGGGACGGGGCCGAGGGGATTGAAATTGGGCAGAATTGATCCAGTAGGGAGGGGAGATTCTGAAGGAAAAAGACTGGCTAGCGGGGGCGAAGGGCTAGGAGCCGGAGTAGTTGGGGAAATTTGAGGTTGCTGACTAGCCAAAGTGGGCTGTGTAAGGTCAGCCCAAGATGATTGCATCATACAAACGATTGCCAGGCTAGGGTCAGAGAGGGTAGGTGGGTCAAGAAAGGTGCCGAGCAAGGAGGAGTCTTTAAAGAGGCTGGGAGAGACACTGGGCCAAGACGTAGTGGCGGTGGAAATACAGGGCTTAGGGGAAATCTGAGATTTAGGGGTATGATACGATAACTGGTCGATGGTGACGATTTTGCCATTATGTGGGAAGAACATCTTGCGGTAAACTGCGGATGGGACGACAGACATGGAATAGGTGTAACTATGCCCCAAGAGTATGTTGTAGTCGAGAGGGGCGTCGATCACTTCAATGTCAACACACATAGTTTTGCCTACAAGAGTAATAGGACAGCGGCAGAAGAGGCCGACGGCCTGGGAAGCATGGCCATCCCACGCACGAAGGGTGATTGTGGAAGGGGCCAACGTAGGAGATCTGAGTTGTTTCCAAACCAAAGCGGACATGACACAGGCAGATGCCCCCTCATCAATGACGCATCGAACAAAAGTGGCATTTTGGATTTGGACTGCGATTTGGAAAGCAACAGACGCAGGAAGAGGGGGATGGTCAAGTTGACGGGGATCGAAAACAATTAACTGGTCATCGGTAGGGTCAACAACATCCAGGGCAATCTAATCAGAGGCAGCATTTCGGCATAATGGGCCCTGAGGAATTTGGGTATGAATCTTGGCGTTGGGCGGAGGAATTGGCAAGGGACCATTGGGTGTCGATAGAGGCTTAGTAGGGCCCAAGGATGGGAACTCGTGGGTAGAAGGAACGGGAGATCGAGGTTGAAGGGAAGGATTGGCGGTGAGATATTGGTCTGAGGCCATCATGAGGATCTGGTTATCAGAGGAACCAGAAGGAGAAGGTTGAGTGGGTTCCGGGCCATGAGGTGACTGGGTGGCCACGAGTCCTTATTGAGGGAAAGGATCGGGAAACATAGCAGGTTGAGAGGTAGCCGTATGGGAAGGGAGAGAAGGAGAAGAGTGTTGTCCCTACACAGTGGCCTGAGACTCCCACATGTGCCGCATTTGTGGTAACCGGGGACAATCGTGAGTGTAATGACCGTAAACACCGCAACATGAATAGGTCTTATTGGTGCGAAGTGGCCTGTCTTGCTTGGGCTGAGAGCTCTGAGGCTGGTCAGCAGTGTTAGAATCAAGACGGGAAGGATTGGGTCGATGATTACTGGAAGCGGAGGGAGTTCCTTTCCTCTTTCGTTGTGAAGGAAGAGGAGGAGTTGCACCTGGCTGCACAAATACGTGCCCTGGGGGGAAGTAAGTGCGGCTGTCGGGGTGGAGGAGGCAAGGGAGCGAGAGGTCCAAATGCTGGAGGAGATGGGTTACCAGGCTGTGGATAAGGGTAAGGGTGAGAATGGGCAACATTGAGGTAAGAAGGAGAGTGGGAAAAAGGAGGAGGCATGCCAAAGCCTGGATACATGTTATTGGGATGGGGAAAGGTGCTGGAGGTGCTGGCCCTGCTGGGAGGAAAACCATAGGGCATAAGAGGTGGACCAGAGGTATGAGACATGGCTCTGATGATACCGTCGGCAGAGTGAGAGGTCCCGGAGGCGTTAGTGCCCCCGGACTTGGGGAGATCAGGAAAGACAGTATAAACATAACCAGACTGGGCATAGATAAGGTCATATTTTAAGGCGATTTGAAGGGCGGCTTCTTCGGTTTGGGGGGAATGGGAGGCGACATCTTTGGAAATGGGAGGTAAGAGAGAGAGAAGGAACCAATCCATGTAAACTTGATCTTCAAAGGGGGGAGCACAGCATAAGCTGCGTCGTCTTCGTCACTCCTAGACATGAGCGGAGAGACGTGTTGAAGAGGATTGCTGAAAGGAGGTCAATAGTTCAGTGCTAGTGTCATATCGGAGAGGGAGCTGGAAATAAGACAAAAAGGCTTGGGAAATGGTTGAAAAAGTGGTATGGGAAGAGGTGGCTTGATCAACATACCATTTGGATGCTTCGCCGGTAAGGGTGCATTGGAATAAATGAAGACGAATGGAGTCATCGGTGATGGAATTAGAGGAGCACCACATGTGGAAAGAGTGGATATGATTGGAGGGATCTTCACTAGCAAGGCCTTCGAACTTGGGAATGTCAGAGGGGAGCTTGGTTGGCATAGCAGGCCAACTGACATCGTGGCGGATAGGATCATTGATAAGTTGATTGAAGTCGGGGAGACTGAGGCCGGCCATATACGGAAGTAATGGGGCAATCGAGGTAGGTCCCGTAGGGGTTCCACTAGAAGCGGACCCAACAGTAGAACTGGGGTTAGGGCTAGGTCCGGAAATAGACATGGTGGAGGTAAAGGGGGGAGAACCAAAAGGACGGGGAGAACTCGAACAATTAGAGGAAGAGTCAGAGTGTGGACTCGGGGGAGGACTTACTCGATGACGACGGGAAGGAGGAAGTCGACCAACGGGAAACTAAGGGTGAAGGCCAAGAAGTCGCCGAGATAAACGCCTTGGAGGTGCAATGATAACGGGAAGAAGAAGGACCGACAAGGGCAGCAAGGTGCAAAAGCAAGACGCGACAAGGGCAAGGAGGTGCAGTGTCGATTAATTTTAGAGTCTTTTCTAGGAGGTGTTAACCAGGCTCTTCTTCACTTAGGGTCAGTGTGTGGCATGCGTTAATTTTAATTGATTAAACCCAGACGTTTTGAGCGTAAAAGAAAAAGTGTGCTGCGGAATGGAAAATAAATCTGCAGTAAATAAGACTGAAAGAAAAGAAAATTAGCAACTAAAAAGGCAACAATTGAACCCAAGAAGGTGGGTCTCTCAAAATTGGTCTAGAAGGGGCAAAGCACACTAACAAGAGACCAATAGATCTAAGGTCCAGAGGGACTGGGATCTAATGGAGAAATCTACTGGAAAGTGGTGCAGAAAGAAGCAAAGAGGTAGGGGCAAGGTTGCTACTAGAAAATAGGAGATGAGCTAAAAAGAGGGGGTCAAAGGGGTGACCCTAGAGATGAACCCAAACAAAGCGAAAGGCAATGTATAGAAAGGGAAGAAAAGATGACCTGTGAGGATCTAAACAGGAGGTATCAGATCTGAAATAAGGCTGAAACTTCTGGAAATTCAGACGTCTGAAAACAACAACAAACTCTCCCACAAAAAGTGGAGGGAACTGAAGCCCTAAGGGGCAAGATTCCCACTTAGGTGAGTGAAATAGATCAGCAACAGGTCTGTACAGGTGGAGACAGAGGCTGGAAAACCCTGACAGAAGCTGTAGTGAAACCCAGAAAAAGTGCTGGCAGATTGCAGAAAAAATTGCAGGTCATAGGTTTGGGCCTGTTTTCAGGCTAGGTCGCAGATTTAGGGCAGAAAAGTGCGACCTCAAGGCCAGGTCGCACTTTTTGGGCCGATAAGTGCGACCTGTAGATCCGGTTCTGGCAGTGGCAGATTTAAGAAAATTTTGTCGTCTCAGCAGCGGCTGATGTCGATCACCTGCGCAAAAATGCCAGAAACACACGGAAGTGAGAATTTTGAATGTTTGAGGGTTTTGGAGAGGAAAACTAGCATAAAAATGGAAAAAATAGGAAAAATAAAAAATGGAAGAGAAACCCTAGGGTCTGAAACAGCTGGATATGCAGGAAGATAGAAAACGACAGTGGTCGCAAAAGAAAACCTGTGTGGAGTCGCCAATTGTTAGTATGATTCTTTCGTCGTAAAAGATCACTTTAGCTATGCATATCAAGTAGCCCTAACATCGAGTATGGCTGCAAAATATCTTTAAGTTTGCTGCATAAAATTAGATCTAAGCATAAAAGATATTAAGCAGATAAAATGTAAAATGGCTCCATGCATCCAATGAACAAGACAAGAACAATGTATAAAAAGAATCTTATATTATATTAAAGAATGGGGCACCTGAGAGGAAAACAGGAAAGGTTTTTTCCAGTTCTCCTCAGTGGGATGGGTTCTTGGAAGTCCTCAGTGTTTCAGATCTAAAATTCCTCTCTTTGGTTAATGTGGAAAACCCTAACAAACATGGAACTCAATGGGAGCTCAAAATGCAAACAAATGAAATTGGTGACCAAGAGTAGATCTAGTGTGATCTAATGCAATGGAGGTGACTAATGAATGGGGAAAACCCTCCTATTTATAACAAAATATTGGGGTGTTCTAGAACTCGGTGCATGAATAAAATATTATTAATCAACTTCTAGAATCACCCTTTAGGAGTATTTTATTATATTTGTTGGAGGGAAAAGGGCTTTTGACTTGGGTCAATTCCTTTATTTATAAATGACAAATAAATAAATGATTTATTTATTATTTTAAGGGAGATGAGGGGAATATAATTAAATAAATAATGGTTTATTTAATTATTTATATGTGATTTAGTCAAATTTAACTAAGAATATTATTTAAATAATGATTTAAATAACTTATTCTTAGGAAATAATTAAATAAATAATGATTTATTTAATTGATTACCTTGTTTTGGGTTAAATATGACCAAGAAACGTAAACAAATGTGGTGAAAGAAATTTTACTTGGGGTAAAATTAGTCTTACATGGTGTACTTGGGTTCATCTAACGAAAATGGGTTAGATGACCAAAAAATGGTGTAACACCTAGTTTCTTTAGAAATATTTTTCGATAATAATGATGTTTTTTTCAAGGCTGAAAGTAAAGTTCATTGGGAGAGTACAATTGAATGTAACATTGGAACAAAATATCAACCAAAATTAGTCAAAGTGTCCAAATTCCTTTCTCTTGAAACTAGAACAAAATATATCAAGCTATTGAAACACTTTGCTGATATTTTTGCATGGTATTATAGTGAGCTGAAAAATTACGATAGAGGCATAATGGAGCACAAGATTCCTTTGAAAGAAGATGCAAAACCAATAGCACAAAAAATCAAGCATATAAATCCCATGATGCTCCCAATCATTAAGAAATAAATCAGAAAATTATGGGAAGAAAAAATAATTCTTCCTTTGAGATTTTCTAACTGGGTAGCTAATATAGTCATGGTTCGGAAAAAGAATGGAGAGATACGAATTTGTGTCGATTTTTTCCACCTGAACCGGTGTTCATTGAAAGATAACTATCCACTGCCCAAGATGGATTATATTTTGCAGAAAGGTGTAGGATCCAAAAGATTGTGAATGATTGATGGCTTTTCAGGCTATAATCAGATTTCAGTTGACATGAAAGACAAAGAAAAGTCAACATTTACCATGCCCTAGGGTAATTTCATGTATAAAAAAATTCCATTTGGTCTAATGAATGCAGGCGCAACATTTCAGCAGGAAATGGATATTGCCTTTGCGAGAGAGAAAGGTATATTTGTAGTCATCTATTTGGACGAAATTACAGTCTATTAAAAATTTGATGAAGACCACTTGAAACATTTGAAACAAGTTTTTGACAAATGTAGAAATTTTGGTTTGTCCTTGAACCCCAAAAAGTCATCTTTTTCTGTCCAAGAAGGGAAATTATTGGGACATATTGTAAAAATAAGTGGCATCTGTATTGATCTGGGAAGAGTAGAAGCTATTCAAAAGATTGGTTTGCCAAGGAATAAAAAATAATATTAGTCATTTTTAGGAAAAATAAATTTTCTGAGGTGCTTTGTTCCTAACTTTGCAGAGTTGATCAAACATATAAATTTCTTGTTGAAAAAAGATGCAAAATTTAAATGGCGAGATAAAGCAAATAATTCTTTTTCAGCAATCAAGTCTGCTTTGATTGAAGCTCCAGTTTTGATTAGTCTTGATTTTGAAAAATATTTTCTGATTTTTTGATATGGTTCAGAAGAAACAATTATAGCTGTCTTGCTAGAGAAGAACAAACAAGGTTTAGAGAAACCTATTTCATTTTCAATCATGCTTTAAGGGATGCTGAATTAAAGTACAACCTGACTGAAAAACAAGTGTATGTACTAGTTAAGGCTTTGAAGTCTTTTCGAGTTTATGTGCTACATTAATTTTTTTTTTGCTTTTGTGCCAAATATCACTGCTAAAGATGTGTTTCTACAGTAGATACAGATGGCAGGAGGGGACGATGGTTGAATAAAATTCTTGAATTTTATATTGAGATCAGACCAACTAAATTCATAAAAGTTCAAGGCTTGGCTCGCTTGATGGCTGAATCTAATTGCAAGGCTCTAAATATGAATATATAGGAAACTGAAGGAAAATATGGAGAAGGTATTTCTAATTACCTGAAATATTTCATTCATATTGGTACAACGATATAATGTACTTTTTGTTAAATTTAAACTGTCCCCTTGAAATGGAGAAGTAAAAAAGGAGAGATTTCAAATTGAGAGCTGTGAAGTATTGCATTTTGGAAGATCATATTTATTGGAAGGATCTTGTGGGAGTCTTATTAATATGTGTAGATGAAGTTGAATCCCAAGAGATTATGAAAAAGATACATGCAGGAGTTTGTGGAGGGAATTTGTATTGGAAAGAAACTGCAAACAAAATCTTAAGAGCTGGCTATTATTGGCCAACTCTCTTCTACGATGTTTTTGACAAATTCAGGAGCGATGTTGAATGTTAGAAGTTTGTTGGTAAACATAAATTGCTGCCATTACCTCTTATTCCTATTTCAGCAGATGTTCCTTTCCAGTAGTGGGGGTTAGACTTCATCGAAAAAATTCATCCACCTTCATCAGGACAACATAGATGGATTCTCACAACTGCAGAATATTTTACTAAATGGATTGAAGCTATACCAACCATGAATGCTACTGATATGGTAATTATCAAATTTCTGTTGGAAAACATCATGTCAATATTTTGGTTGTCCAAAAAAATTAGTAGCTAATAATGCAATGGCCTTTAAGTCTACTAAGATGCAACACTTCTATTAGCAATATGATATTGAGTTGACTCATTCCACGCCTTGTTACCCTCAAGGTAATGGATTATCCGAGCCATCCAAGAAAATTTTGGAGAGGATCTTTAAGAAAATGTTGCCTGAAAATAAGATAAATTGGGACACTCAGCTAGTGCATGCTCTTTGGGCAGATAGGGTAAGTTGGAATATCTCCATTTCAGCTTGTATATGGTATTGATGCTATAATGCATTTGCAATTAGCTCTTATTGTGATGATTTTTCTGCAATATGAAGTTGATGGTGAAAATAAAATCCAAAGGAGAATGATGTAGTTGATAGAGGCATACCAAATCAGAGAATCATTGATGGATAATGTACAGAAATATCAGACTAAAGTCAAGTCTATTTTTGACAAAAGAGAAAATCGGCAGTTATTTCAGGAGAATGATTTGGTGTTGCGCTGGGATGTCAAGAGAGAAGACCATGGAAAGCACGGTAAGTTTTATAATCTGTGGTTTGGATTATTTAGAATTGCGGAATTTTTGGAAAACAATACTTTTATGCTCAAACATCTGGATGATGATCAACTGATTGGAGGCCCAGTTAATGGTAATTTTATTAATAGGTTCTTTGTTTGGTAAGTCAGTTGAGTCATTCCATTGTAAATATATGGTTTGATATGTCAATAAGAATCCATGCCCAATGGTACTTGTGTCTGTATATATGGTCAGTTTTGAGTCCAGTCAGTTAAAGGTTAGTCCTAGTCATAATTTCCAAGAAGTCTTCTGAGTTTTGAAAGTTTTTAAGGTACCGAGTCTACAGTCCTTGAAGCCTCATAGGGAGGACTTCATCCCCAATAAGATCGACTGTTAGCACCTAAAATTTTATTTGTGCAATCGCCATTGTATCACTGTTTTCAAAATTTTCTAATGTCCTAGTCCATGTCGAAGTTTGAGTCATTTTCAATAAACTAAAAAAAGAGTCTCAAAATCAAAGTACTTTTAAGTGTATAGGTTTCATTAGTGTCTTAGGTTCATAAAATAAGTTAAAATCACTATTTTAAATTAAGTTAGTGTCAAAGGCTATTTTTCATTTAGCTAATGAAGTTACAACCACCCTGTCCGAGATAATAGCTACCTCTGTTTTAATTTCATTGTTAACACAATGATGTAATGGAAGGCAACTATTTCTCTAAATTGAAGGTCATATTACTCACACAGTGAAAAGAGCTGCTATTTCTTTAGGGATATATTCATAGTGGTAACTCAGTGAAAAGTGCAGCTATTTAGCTGAGATTTGATTTATTGTAATTTAGAGGTAAGGACTGTTATTTCTCAAGCATATAGGATTAGAAAAGAATTTTTTTAAAAGCAAGGACCATTCATGTTTGAAGATCATTGAAGACCTCCTAAGATATAAACATGATTATTCTTTTAAATAAGATTAATTATTGTTTAATCTAGGAGGATTATTTTAGTGAGTGGTTACATTATCTATACAACTAACCAATAAATACCACACTTAAGTGAAGCAGAAGTCATAGTATGAGGTATCAATTATTTAATGATATTGTGGAGTGTTAAGCATAATGGGATGACTTGGTGCTTGTTTTCAATTTATTTCAAAGCATGCCATAACTCCATACCATGATTACAGGCGCGAAATCAGAGGAGAGAGTTTGGTGTTCACTAAACCAAAGTTCTCTGTGCAGGCTACAGGTAAACAAAAGCCATTCCTCTAGGAAGCAGTTTTAGTATTTCAAGGCAGGAAAAATAGGGCTTCGTGTAGGGTTTTGAAACCAGAATCAAATAGCTATGTTTGTAAGCAGTATAGCTTTTAGAAGATATGGGAAAAGGTCATGGTAATGCCAATAGGTTTGAGCCAACAAACACTAGATTCGTTGATGCTAGGGCTAAACCTCAGTTTAAGTTTGTTGGCTAGTATAAATTTCTGCAAAATTTTTCTAGAGAGAATGTGGCTCTAGCTCAGGATTTTTCTGAGAGCTTCGATGGTGAAAAGGTCAAGCTAGGAATGAAGACATTCAACATCTCCAAGGCCATCATAGCTTGTGCTACTAAAACCTCTACAACTGGTGAACGTTGGTTCAAAACAAAACGCTGCCCATAGAAGTAAGTCTCTACCTTAAGCTTGAACATGTTAATGTTAAGTGGAATCCAAATGCACACATTTCTCGCTTTAAGGTTGAGTGGCAAGATGTGATCACCAAAGTCCAAAAATACATTACATGCAAGGGTAGGTTTTCCTCTGTCCACCATTATTAGTTAAGATTTCTTGCTCACATTTAAGGAGATAAAACTATGAACTTTCCCTATTTTCTATATAAATCCTTGCTCAAAATGTCCCTAAAAATGTAGAAGATCCCAAATTACTCTTTGCACAATTTATATCATAGAGTTATGATTAAAATTATAATTTTATATCAACTTAGAAAGAAGAAGACCACTTGGGACAAGTTTCTAAGGGAGGAAGGGTTTGGTAGCATAAACTCAAGGAGAAGAGTAGGGAGGCCCAAGAAAAGAGATACCCATGATCAAAATAATGCAACCCATGTCTCAAACAGTTCACAACCTAACTCTGTCCATTCATTAGTTTTCTGCCAAGTTAACCCTCCGTCCATCTTATTCAAAAGGCCAACTAGAAGCTTGATTAGGAAGGCTCCAGACCTTATGCCTATGCCAGCAATGCCACCAGTTAATGAAGTTCATGTCATTAGTTCAAAACCTAAGGGGTGAAATCCCAAAGTTGGGAAACACTTTTTGGCGGATGGTTAGAATTCGAGAGAAATTTTTAATTTCTCGTCCGATAAAATAGTCAACTCTATTTCTCGACCGAGAGTTTTAAAAAGTCTCGTCTGAGAGATTTTAAATATTTCGCCCGAGAGTTTGATTGGGTTTAACCGGAGTTAAAATTCTCTTATACGAGAGTTATGCATTTTCTCATCTGAGAGTGTTATAGCATCATTTTTCACCCTCATGTGATTCATGATTGTCTCTTTGGCCTTGGGCACCCATTCCCACAGACTTGAATAAAAGTTCATAAAAAACAGTGTTTAAAATCCCATACGCAGATATGCCTAGACTTTTCCGCATGTATACGTGAGTCCAGATATACTTTTCCACGTATGCCATTAAAATCATTAAAAAATATATAAAAATCCCTATTTTCGAGGCTAGGTTGATGGTTATTCCTGTAATTCAACCACCCGATCCCATGGCCAACTCTTTCCAACAGATTGAAACTACTTTGAGGGAGTATAAAATCCCCTCATATGCATGGCCTAAGGGAGGGAGAAAATTATCGACATTATACTCTGTTGGAGCCCAATTCAAGTCTGATTTCTTGTGCCTCCTGCACTTCCCAGATTTTTACAAGAAACTCTTGTTTCCTGGAGATGTTCATCAGCTTATATGTCATCTCGTGTGCAAAAGTCTTGAAAGAATCCTAGTGAGGCAAGGGCGGGACGGATCCGGATGATGGTCTGTTCGAAGATCGTGGAAGGATTCAGGTGATCTCTCCACCTTTATATTATTGTAGATGCTGTTCGTAATGAAGAAGAACCATCTTGTTCCTGAATTCACGTGTTCGCATATGTGAAAAGATTGTTAATTAAGAATTTATTATTGTTTATATGATGTTTCACATGGATTACACTGACATTTAGGAAAGATATATGTTGTACAACTAGATTTCCGTGCATGTCTCTTCTTGATTTCCAGGTCGAAGAGGAAGAAGGATTGTTGGGGGTTTGGACCCCGTGGGATCTACATCAAACGTAGGATCTATGGGTGAGTTATACAATCTATAACATCTAGCTTTTAGCATACAAGTTTGGTTGTGTGAGTCCTTCTTGAATAGCATGCCTTGATCTGTGGAGGTTTTTGACTCAACAACCTCTAGGGAGTTATTTCCCAAAATAGAACTAGTGACTCCACTGGGGATCACATTCTTGTGATTCCCCTGTTGGGTGGTTTCAGATGTTTTAAAGGTTTCCGACAATTTTAATCATTATTTCCAGTCCAGTTAGTTTTTTCTCAGTCAGACTAAAGACCTAGTTCTTTAGCCAGGCTTGACCATTTTTTTTTTCATTATTTAATTTTCCATATGCTAGTTTTCTTCTACACAGACGCGTATACACGCAGGTTTTGTCAAAGGAAGTCGCGTATACGTGTTTTTCATTTTCCATAGTCGCGTATGCACGCTTTTTTCAAAACTGCTAAGTAGCGTATGCCTGGGAAAATTTTGAAAATTTTTGATTTTTTGACTTTTTGGTCTTGTCTGCCTATGGAGACCTGTTCCTGTAGTGTCCTTTTAGTCTCTGGATTGTGTTGAAAGTGGTTATTGGTATTTTTCTCTCTTTTTCAGTTGAAGACTAGCTCATTTGGAAAATCTTGTTTTTGTAGTGCTTGCATTTCTGGTTCGAGTACCAAGATCTCTTTTTGGGGATTCTTGGTTGTTCTGCTTAATCAGGACAGAGAGCTTCTGCTCATATGCTCTTTCCTAAATTTATGTCTTGCTTTGCACTTTAATTTTTTCCTACTTTTTGGTTGGTTTTCTTGATTTCATTTGACTAGGTCTTGTTGCAAATTTTGAAGAGTCATTTTTGGGTCTTTGAAGTTTTGTTTGCTGCAAGATTGTGCTATTCTTCTGGGCTGAGTTACTGAGTTTCTTGTCTTCCTTTTGCTCGTATAAATATTGCTACTAAGTGGCACTATAAGAGTTATAGCATTTTTGTTGAAGTTTTGCTTGAAATTCACAGTTTGTTTGGCTTGGGAATTGGATAGTTCTTCTTGGTCTTTTTGAAATCTTCTTTTTATAAAATTCAAAAGCTCAAAAACATTTTGTTTTTCCATTGCCTTTGTTTTTCATTTTTGTTTGGGTTTCTTCCCATCTTTTGAAGCCTTATTGAGATTTCATACCTTCAGTTTCTGATTTGATTTGGGAAGGGAATTTTCATTGGTTTCTTTCTCTTATTTCGAGCATATTTTGGTGTCTTTATACTGAGAGTTTCTGATTCGGGAACTAGCTTTGTGGACAACTGGAAAAGTGATAGAACTGGGGGATTCTTGGAAATTTCTCTTTTCTTTGTTAGATTTTGCATCTTAGAATTGGCATGCTCTTAGTAATTTTCATTAGGTGCACTTGAACATTTGTAGTCTTTTTCATAAATTTTGCGAGTGTGAGGTTTGATATCTGAAAAGAAAAAATAGTCTCGTAGAACCCGTGTAGAAATTTATTTTCATCGAAAGGAAATTACTGCATCTGCATGTAGTTTGGTTTTCATTAATTTCTTTTCTGCGTCATAAAACATCACGAGTTTCATTTCCATATTCCTTTGACTTAATATAATAGCCAACTAAAATAAGCGCATTAATTTAAAAACAACTAGCAAGTTTTTTTATTAAGTGTCATACATCAAATAGATAGGTTGTAGGGCCTTGGATTATGTGAGTGGAGAGTTAACTCTCCAAGGCCGCTCAAACTAAAACATAGAAGTTTATTAAATGAGCGAAATCCAACACCGTTAGGTGGACCGGGAAAGCTCTCCTCCAGAGAGTCAAGCGTGAGGAGAAGTGAAGGTTGAGAAGAGAGATACCCCCTCTCCGATTTACTGGATCTTGCCTTAAGACCATTCCGCCCTGCTACTGACACAGATTGGTGCCCTTAGTTGCCATTCCTAGGTACCACACAGGTGACTGCGGGGGGGAATACCCGTGGTACCTCAGGTAGACGTCGTATCACTTCCAGCAGTACTTCTGGAGGGTGCCTCGACAAAGCTTGGGTACTTGCACCGGCAAAGGCTGTTGTTAGGAGGTCAGCGTAACTGTTTCTATTACCTTCTCTAGTAGGCCTGGGCTGTCATTATCCCAGACTACTTTCGGGAGGTCCTATTTTTCGCTTTCTCGTATTTTGGTGTCCGGTCCTAATCACCCGGAGCGGAAATACCTGAAGGCTGCTTGCTTGGTTGTATCTTAGGGATTTTTGTAGTGAGTGATCTTTGCTCCTAGCTTGCTTAGCTTTATACTCTTTTGAGTCTAATTAATCTGTTAAAGTGGCTGATCAAGCGCCTCATCGATCGAGGAGAGTTCGGGGGTTATCTCCTGAAAGTGTTGAGACTTCTTCAAGAAGGCGTAGGAGTAATATAGCAGGTGAATATCACCCAGTGGTATCTGACATAGCGGAGAGAGATCCTCTGCTAGGGCTTGAAGGTGTTGTAGTTGGTTCTAGTGTTGGTTTCAAGAGGAGCACTTCGCTCACCTCGAGAGTCTTATTTCTAAGAGAAGCAGAAGAAGAAGTAGAAGTAGAGGAAGTACCTCAGTCTCCTGAGTCACTTCCATCTCCTCTTCCTTCTGATTCTCTTTTTTTGTTGAGTACATCGGACCTGAGTCAGAAAGACCAGAAAGTCCTTATCCATCTTATTCATACCTTTCGATGGCCACGACTGGGAACGCGGCTGCGGTTGTGAGTGTTGCAAGCATTCAGACTCTTGCTTCAGTAGAAGGAGGAGGCACAATTGCTATATCTTCGATTTCTTCTAGTACTCTTGTGTTTGGCTCTAGTTTCACCCAAGCACAAGCTTCTCAATCTGGTCCCTTTTGTTTTGGAATGCCCATTAGTGGGATTCCTTCGTTTTCCTTTTCCGTTGCTGCAACTGCATCTGCACCCATATCTTCCATGGCTAGTGGGTCAGCCTCTTTTCAAGGGTTTCCCTTCGGAAGTGGGCATATTCCTAGTTCGAATACTTCCTTAGGGCCTTTTCCTTTTACTTCTCAGACTCAGAGTTTTAACCATTGGTCTGGAGGTCAGAGTTCGACTACCTTTACAAGTTGGAACCCTGTATTTATAGCAGTGGGGGCAGGGAATCAGTTTCTCGTTGGTCAACAAGGGAATGTTTCTTTCCCTTCGTCGAGTGCTTATCAGGATTTTTCCCCTCTTTCTAACGCTTGGAACCCCTATCAGGGGGTTTCCTCTTTATTCACTACTTCGCGGGGGGGGGGAACTGGTTCGGTCTATGGTAACTCTACATTGGGAGGGGGTCCTTCTCCAAATTCTGGGTCCTATGGCCCAACATTTTCTACGAGTTCTTTCTGGCAACCTGGTGCCTCATCAAATCCAGGTTATTCTTTTCAGAATGTTGGGAATTCATCCCACCAAGGATGGAATCCTCAGGCTCCTCCTCGTTTACCTTTTCTGGCAATATTGAACTTGCCAGATTTGTCGAAATTGACGAATGATCTGATCCGATATAGTCCGGGGTGGCCTCCGGTTCCTACCAAACTACCTTTAGACATTCCAAAGTTTTAAGGCAAGAATGGAGAGGACCCGGCTGATCATATCACCACTTTCCATTTATGGTGTTCATCTATCTCCCTAATCAAGGATTCGATTAGGTTGAGGTTGTTTCAACGCACCTTGACTGGAAATGCTGCCAAGTGGTACATTGAGTTAACTGGGGGAAGTTTTGCTACTTTTGGAGATTTGGCTACTATATTTCTGAATCATTTCCAGTTTCCTGTCCGTTATGATGCTAGGACTGAACTCCTAGATAATTTTAAGCAGGACGATGCAACCCACATTTATGATCATATTTAGGAATGGCGGAGAAGGAAGAGGCTCATTAAAGATTATATTCCAGGAGATTTTCTTTTGGAATGGTTTTTGAAATCTTTGCAGGCAGATATTTCTAAGGATGTATCCCTTTCAGGGGTATTTTCTGAGGAGCAGGCTATTTTTAGGGCCCAACAGCTTGAATTGATATATTCTCAGTCTGGTGTCCTTCATAAATATTTGCCTAATGATCCTCGCTCCAAATTAGACATATCCAAGACTAAACCCGGTCCTCATGGTGACAGACTTATTGGGTCAATCAATAGTGGTGCAGCTAACCTGCTTAATCAATTGCAGCAGTTTTCTATACAATCTGCTTCTTTTGGTTAGGATGTGCCTGTTAAGTCATCACCTTCTCAATCTTTGTCGGTAAATGCCGTTCAGACTTCTAACCCTAAAGAAAATCAACAATCCGAAGGGAAGAAGAAGGGACAGAACAATAATAAGAAAAAGGGCAAGAATGGGAAGGGTAATGCAAATAAATCCAACAAGCATGTTGGTGAGGGTCCAAAGGATAAAAATAAAGTGAAGTTTCCATGCAAGTTATGTGCTGGAGACCATCTTACTCACCTTTGCCCTAAAATTCAGGATGCACAGTGCTTGTTAGCTCAGCAGGGTTCTTCTAGTTCCCAGGCTGTGTTGACAAACCCTTTTCCCCAAGGGCAACAACTAGTTGTTGGCGCAAATAAAAATACTGGGGCTTCCTCTGGGGGCACCCAGGAAGGGGAAACTCTGTCAAACATATACATGATGAGTGCTCATGCAGATATCGCCACGAGATCCCGTGATTATGGCAAAGATGAGTCTTCAAAAGCCAAGGGTGCTCCCGATGGTACTGAGCCGCTTCATATCACGAAGCCTACTATTGAGCCTATACCTCGGATGCCAAAATCATCTACCAAGCATACGAAGATTAATCCAAATGCCAGGGCTGCACAAAACTACTCTATTGTGGAAGATCTGGCACAAAGTCCTTGTGCCATGTCGGCTCTTGAGGTGCTCCAGTCTTGTCCAGCTCAACGCAGTGCTCCGCTCACTGCTATTGGGGCTGTCAATCCAAAGAACTCTCTTGTGATTACATTCGATATGTCTAATTTTAAAAATAGACTCCCCCATCATATAGATTTTCATATCAAATCGTCGTTTCAGAAATTCAATATCTTTCGAACGGTCGTTGATGAGGGCGATTCCACATGTGTGATGTCTCTCACATGCTGGAAGGGAATTGGATCTCCCGCAACTGTTCCATCTTCTACTCTTCTAACTGCGTTTGATGGTCATTTTCACAGACCGCATGGTATTGTCCCAGCTTTGCCCATCTATGTTGGGGGAAAAACTGTAAATATAGAGGTTGAGATAGTTGATGCAAGCTTGGACTACAACCTTCTGTTGGGGCGAAACTAGATTTATGAGATGGATGCCATTGCATCCTCATTATTTCGGATTATTTGTTTCCCTCACGAAGGGAGGATTGTTACAGTGGATCAACTGGACTGTTCTCTTGTAGACCCGAATGCATCTGCTGACTCAACTATTCCAAAGGTGGATAATGCCAAGCCGCCTGTTGAGAATTTAGGGGTTGGAATGTATTCTTCTTTGATGGGTACTTTTGATATTCCACCTCCTACCGTTCATATAAATGCAATTTCATCATCCAGGGCTCCTATTCGAAGAGAGTTCTTCAGAACTCATTATTTTTTGGATCCTTGGACCTTGCCTTCCCCTACCTCCACATTAGCGGAAGGTCAAGTGGGTGGAATGGAATTTCCGATGTCTGCAGCTGAGATTGCTTATCAATCTATTGTTGACTCTGTAGAGTCCATTCCAGCTCCTCTTTCTCCATATGAGTTGGATGGAGATGTGGCTCTGGCTTGGACACTTAGTTCTTCTTCCGCCCAGGATTGCCTTGATACGACTCTTCCATCTGAAGAGGCCATCCTAGAAGCTATGACTGGTATAGTTAGACCGTGGGATGATTTGCATCATCGGTCTTACTTTTTACCTGATTTGAGTGAAGTTGAATCAAGTTTTCCAAGTCCTTTGTCTCCTGGTCTTGTTCGCCCAGTCCTGAACCCTTTAGCACCAACACAGGTATATGCTGAAGGGAACATGGCTGTGATTTCTCCAACTATCCCGGTGAACATTTCCAGGGATCCCAATGTTATAGAGAATGTCTTCATCGGAGCTGAATGTTCCCCTGAAGAGATTCAGATTTACACCGATCTCTTTAAAGAGTTTAGGGATGTATTCGCTTGGTATTATGAGGAAATGCCTGGTATAGATCCATCTATTGTCCAGCATGAGATCAAGACTTACGAAAATGCTAAGCCTGTGAGGCAAAAGCTTCGTCCGGTCAATCCTAGGAAGGCTGCAGCTATCAAAGCTGAGGTGGAGAAGCTGCTCAAGGCGGGATTTATTTTCCCTATTCCCTTGACGGAGTGGATTTCGAATCCTGTTCCCGTGGATAAAAAACAAGGAACGATTAGAGTTTGCATTGATTTCAGAGACCTTAATAAAGCATGTCCAAAAGATAATTACCCCACACCATTTATAGATCAGATTATCGATGAGTGTGCCAGCAACGAAATTTTCTCCTTCATGGACGGTTTCTCCGGATATAATCAGATTACTATCCGTCCTGAAGATCAGCATAAGACTACCTTTATTTGTCCCTGGGGTACTTTTTCTTACAATAAGATGCCTTTTGGTCTTAAAAATGCTGGGGCTACCTTTCAGCGGGCCATGTCATATGCCTTCCACGACATCAAACATATTATCGAGGCATATTTGGATGATTTAGCTGCTCATTCTCGAAAGAGAATGGATCATCCTGCTCACCTCTGTTGAGTATTTGAATGATGTCGTTTCTACAATATTAGGTTGAATCCGAACAAGTGTGTTTTCGTGGTTACATCCGGTCGGTTATTGGGATTCATTGTGTCATCGGAAGGGATTATGGTAGATCCCTTCAAGGTTGAGGCAATACTTCGGTTGCCTTCCCCGTCGTCTATTCGTCAACTTCAAAGTCTACAAGGAAAAGCTAATTTTCTTCGGAGATTTATCGTAAATTATGCTGAGGTTACCAAAATATTTATGAGATTGTTGAAGAAGGGAGTTCCATTCTTTTGGGATAACTTCACTCAGTGCTCATTCGATGCTTTGAAAAAAGAATTGACCTCTGCTCCTATATTGAGTCCACCTGATTATAGCAGGGATTTCCTTTTGTATATTGTAGTAGCAGAATCTACCATTGGTATGGTTCTGGTTCAGGAGGACAATGCTCTAGTAGAGCATGTTATATACTATCTTAGTCGAGGCTTGGTAAGACCTGAACTCCAGTATACTCCGATAGAGAAGCTAGCTTTAGCAGCTGTTCATGTTGTAAAATGACTCAGACATTATATTCTTCTACGAAAAACTTATGTTTTGGCAGCAGCCAATCCATTTCAGTTTGTTCTCAGTAGGCGTGTGATTGGGGGCAAATACAATCGATGGATTGTGATTTTGCAGGAATTTGATATTGAGTTTATGTCTGCCAAGTCCAAGAAATATTTAGTTTTCGTGGAATTAATCTCTGAGTTGCCTTGTGGAGAAGAGATAGTCTATGATGAATCCTTCTTGGATGAACATTTGTTTCTCATCTCTCCACAGGATCCTTGGTATGGAGATATCATTGTGTATCTTCAGACTGCGAATTTTCCCTCTACTTTTTTGAAAGATGAGCGCCGTAAGTTGCGTCACTTGGCTAAAAATTACTTAATTATTGGTGATGCTTTGTATCGTCGAGGGTTTGATTCAATCCTGAGACGTTGCTTAACTCTCTAAGAAGCTGAGGCTGTGCTGAATGATTGCCACAGTGGAGCTTGTGGTGGTCATTTATCTGGGCTTGCTACAGCCCAAAAAATCTTACGTGCTGGATACTTTTGGCCTTCAATTTTCAAAGATTGTATGGAGTCGGTCAAAAAGTGTCATCCGCGTTGTCGAGGTTTTAAAGGTAAGATCATCCTAGCCCTGCCAGCTATTATCATGCCTTTGGCGTGGGTACATTTGTATTTAGCCAGTCCATTGGCTAAAGGTCACGGTGAAAAAGGCTGGGTTGTAGTAAGACTGTTTACGAAGTGGGTCAAAGCTATGCCTACTTTTGGGAATGATGGTGAGACAACAACTCTTTTTCTTTTCAACCAGGTTATTGCTCGTTTTGGTATTCCTAGAGAGATTTTCACTGATCACGGCAGTCATTTTTAGAATAGCATGATGGCTGAGTTGGCTCTAAAATTAGGTTTTCGGCAGGAGCATTCATCTCCGTATTATCCTCAGGACAATGGGCAAGTGGAAGCCGTGAACGTGTCCTCAGTCATCATCTTTCAAAGGCAATTAAGCAATATCACATCCAATCTTGCAGATCCTGGCTTCGTATCCTCAGACTTTCTTGGGCATATAGGGACATCGCTGAAAAATCAAGAATCGGCTTTACTCCGTTTAAACTAGTTTACGGGCCGGAATCCATATTTCCATTGAACAGGCAGATTCCTTCTCAAGCAGCTGCTGAGTTTCCTTCCACACTTGGCTTCGAAGAATGTCTCCTTCTATTTGGAACATTCGGACGAGCAAAATACGCGATGCCGCCACGATGAAATGAGGCGCATAAGAAACGATTCAAAGTTTAGAATATGTGTTGTCAAACCTAGGGTTTTCTCTTTAAGGCGACCTCGTTTTGGTCTATGCCCAAGAGAAGGATGCCCTAGGCAATGTGAAATTTTAAGTCTGTGGTATGGCCCTTCATCATTAAAAAATTACTAAAAAGGAGCATATGCCTTGGTTGATTTTGAAGGAAATGAGTTGGCGGAGCCCAGAAATGGGCTCTATTTGAAAAAGTATTATGCCTAGGCTTCGGCCTGGCATTTTACTTTTGTATATAGTAGTTTTTATTTTGTACATATCTGGTTTTTAGGTCTTTGATGTGATGGTGATGTTTTGGTCTGCTTTGGCAGGTTGTGTTGAATGTCATGAGTCATTACGGTTTCACCGATGGTGCTAGTAGACACACCCGGAACTTGGCTTCCGCGGCTTGGGTGCTTCATCATCCATCCGGCCAGCTGTTAGTATCAAGAGGAGTCTGCATTGGTCCTGCTTCCAATAATATAGCAGAGTACACTTCAGTTATTTATCTACTCTCAGAGGCAATATATTTGGGTGTTGATTTGTTGGCAGTTTTCTTGGACTCCCAGCTGGTGGTGTCACAGTTGAACAATACTTATCGGGTTCGAGATCCATTTTTATTCTGGTTTTTTTTTAGGGTACGTTTGTTACAAAGATCATTTCAATTTTTAACATTCATTCATATTCCTCGAGCAGACAATTGGATGGTAGACTCATTAGCTAATCAAGCAATTGATTGGCATATTAATCATTCCATACAGTAAAATTTAATCATAAAAAACATCATGCATTTTTTATACATTTGTCACATCACATCATAAATCGTTGTATATATATCATCAGAGTGTTCAAAAAACTATACAAAATTTGGATCCATAAGTCATACAAAATTAGGGCTTATGCCCAATCATGTTCAATATAAAAAATATACAGTCATCCGGTAATCATATCTATCTACTCCTGTGGTCCCTGCCCGAAATTCGTGTTCCTATAGAACACGATCGCAGTGGCGACACGACGGAATAATCGTACCCAATCACGTGGTACTCCCACTACCCGTCTCTGGATGGCCTCAGGTAGATATTCCACTACAGCCATAGGCACTTGGTGAGTTAAACACTCCAAGTTCCTTTGTATAGCATGGAGGGTCCTGCATGGGTCTTTAGTATCTGCCTCACCTCTGCGATGCTTATGCCGTGGGTAGCCGTCAGGATGGACTGGTCCAATATCTGTATCGTGGTCATCATAATATTGTAAGTCATTTTGAATCCAATCAAAAACATGTTTTGGTTTCACATTTTTTCATATATATTGAAAAAATCATAAAAATCACATAATTCAAAAATTGCAATCTTACCGATTGCGCCCCATGCCGCGCAAGGTGGAAGGACGAGGTCTGGATCACCGCGGAAATCCATCCCGGAATAGGGGTAATCCTCCATGGTGATGAATTGTTCTCCCCACCATTGGAAGAAATCGTCGTCCCAGGTGGTTCGGGGAACTTCACTTCCCCCCAGTCTCTTCATCAGATCTGCCCATCGAGCAATTCTTGGGTCTCTTGGGCTGTTGATGGAAGAAATCACTTTGGGTCGAAGCCCAGGAATCTTCTTAAAGAAGAATGTCATCAAAATGGTTCCATACCAGAAATGTTTTGTTTTTTCTTTCCGGATGGAGGTCAGTTGTTGCTTCATATTCATTAATAGAGCTGTGCACCAATCATATAGGTGAGCTAGGCATTCCACAGCTATGCTCATCTGGGTCCTGGATGCCTGATGCAAGGAAGCAGATCCTGCTACCCTGATGATGGTAAACAAGAGAATCTTAATGTGTATATCTCTCAAATATTTTATAGCAATCAGAGTCCCTACCTTTTTGGAACCCTCTACACAGTAGACGTGGACATAGTTATCCACAGTAAGCCCTCCCAAAGGCTTGCTGTGCAAATCTACTGGGTCTCCCCTCCGTGAGAGTCCAGTGATGAAGTAGATGTCTTCTACCTCTATGTGTATGGGAATTTGATCTATCAAGAAGCAATATTCCTCTGGTTCCCAATAATTTACCAACATTTTGAGCAGCCGGACATTACTCTTCATATTTGGCATTTTGAAAAATTTGAGCAATCCGCAATTTCGGAGGATATTGAGCGATTGTTGATCTTGCATTACTTAATTATCAATTGCACTATGCTCATGTTCCCTCCAAGTGATGGTAATCCTGAAAAATTTCATTTATTTGTTCATTAGATGCTTTTTTTTAGATCGTGGGTTGCGCATACACGACTTACCCTGTAGACAGTCGCATATATACGCAGCTTGGTCCATATGAACCCGCATATGCACAGAGCCCTAAATTAAAAAAAATGTTTCTAACGATGAAAACTTCCAAATTTTAACTCTATTAATGGACAAAATTGATAATAATGATGGATTAAGAGCTTACCTGAATGATTCGGTGAAGTTTGACCACTGATTGCTCCTATTTTGACGAAAGAAGGGTTTTTCTCCACAACTCTTTTTTCCCAAATAAACAAGTAACAATGAACCAAATATGAGGTAACATGTGTATTTATGCCCAGAAATTGAAAATTTTTGCAAAAATTTGTTATGCCTATTTTTTCAATCTATCTTAATCTGCATAACCTGGATGCTTGTAAGTGCCCAGATTGGTATATTTTCAGGTACATTTTGATGAAGTTGAGATTTTTACGGTTTTTTATCCATGACTGCTGATCTGTCATGGCAGGTATATGATATTCACTGGCATATAGGTTAGGAAATACACTTTTCATTGCATTTTTCATACTAGCCTCCATTCTGATCACTTGCCATAGGGTCGATCCCATCAGGTCATGAGTATTTCACCCATTTCACTCGCCGATTATTTAATCATGACTTGGTGGTAGAGCCTTCCTTTACATGGGCTTCCTAGTTAGTTCCTCACTAGCACTTGTTGCCCATGCTGCGTTATATGTAGGCTCGGGAGTCCTCTTTAGTCCTGCCATGACTTATGTGTTGAAGCTTTATTATTCTTCTTCTTCACTATCATTTTTTCTGGCTATTACCCTAGAGGCTCCCTGGTGTCGTTGAGTTGTATTAATTCATTGCACATTAGCTACTTGTTTATCCTGGCCTTTAGCCGGCTTCATTTGGACTCGATGTTTAAGCCATCTTTTGACCTTGACTGTTTGTACAAGTTAACCATTGCATGCACTTAGCTATCACGACTTGACACCCTTTTTCCCATGGATGGAACATTCCTTTGAGTATCGCTTACCAGTTTCCACCACCTTGCATTGAGCATAGGATCATTCCTATCCCAGGAACTAGTGCATATGTTTCTTGATACTCGTTCTATCCATTGTACTATAGCATTCTTTTATTATTTTTCAGGCTTATTATATGAAAAAGATAAAAAAATCAAATATAACAAAAAGAGAGGGAACGGGATGTTAATTCATAATTTGATGGCAGTACAATATTAGTTTGTCACCCTTGAACAAAGCACATACATTTATATATTTCCTTCATTTGGGATGGTTTTAATTTTGACCTAGGTTCAGCTTTTTCCTTATTTCACTGGTCAGTCCTCCCCCGGTTGGTTATCTCTTCCAATAATATGGAGAGTTTGTTTTTGCCTCCTACATAACAGACTTATACAGTGTCATTTTTTTTACCACCATGGTCATCAAGAGTCGTGATTTTTTTCAAGGGAAGTTAAACTAGAGTCGGCCATTCTGCGGTGTCTCTTGACTCATTATTTAGTCGGCCTTCCCGGTCTTGTCAGTATCTTGTTCTATCACATCAGATGATTTGGTCTTCTGCTCGTGCTGGTTTGAGAAGGTCTCCATTGACTTCTTGCTGGCGGGTTTGTCTCTCATCGACTACGACATATTTCTCTGAGAGTAAACCCAGAGCCGCACCCTGGCCCTATTTCCATCATTGATAGGTGACCTTGTGCTCAGCATTTTATCATCATTATGGGTCTTTGAATGAGTGGTTTCCCTTGTGTTCGACGTCAGCATACATTATCACACTTGGGATTCGTACAGTACCTTGATTTCCATTTGACCCTATCGGTGGATATCTCGCCTCTGTGTCATCTTTCATTATTGGTTGGTTCAGAGGGTTTCTTCTGTGCGCTAGCTTCATCTTGTGCATGTCGGAAACGTACTTCGGTTTGGTTCCGTCACTCTGCTTCATCCGATTCCTTCCAAATATTGGCCTGCGGGTTACACTCGCGCTGGACTGATGTGGGATGCCTTAATGCCTTCCTTCCAACAGATCTTTTCCCGTCGACTCCGACTCATTGCTCTGGGAATAAGGTCTAGAGTCTTTTGTCAGTACCTTAGGGTTTGCAGTCATCAGTGGCAAACTCTTTTCTATCGACAGTGGGGATTCATCATTGCATCCTGATTGGTAGATTCTTCCAAGTGTTCGACTTCAACTCATTCATTCGCACTTGTTAGATTGTACTGGGGCACCTTGACACTCATTTTCATTATCAGTGGGTTGTCTCGCGTTTGTTAACGGTATAAATTATTGAACAGTAATCAAACTACTTCTCACATGGTCGACTTCAGCTCATTTATTCCCATTGTGTAGAATTGTGCCATCGAGATTGGTGAAGACCTCGGGTTCCATCAACATTTTTCGGTTCACTTTTGACAGTCCATTCAGTTTCTACTAGAGATGCCGTCCACCTTTATATGTTGCAGTGTCAGTACAACAACATCCTATATGTTGGCTCCCGAGTTGCGTGATTGTACCATGTGTTCCACCCCTTATGATTTGGTACTTGGAGATTCAGTTACTTTTGTGATCAGACATCCATTTTTAGTATTATTGATCAGTTTGATATATGTGATACTTGGACATTGATTCCGACTTGTACTTCCAGGTCGTGATCAGATGATTCATTGTGTACTTTCAGTTAAGCTATACTTGTATAAATTCTGGATCTATTCTGTACTTTCTATATGGATATATTTTTGACTGAGCATGGGTATGCTTGCCTCAGACATGAGCTGACTCTCTGTTTTCTTTCATTGCTTTTTGGCAGGCTAAAATCTGGTGAAGTCCTCTCTTTTCCTCGCAAAGTTCTTTCTATGCACATAATACATTTCGGCCATCATGTACCCCTTCTGACCTCATATATTAGGGGGCATCTGTTATAGCATCATTTTTCACCCTCATGTGAATCATGATTGTCTCTTTGGCCTTGGGCACCCATTCCCACAGACTTGAATAAAATTTCATAAAAAATAGTGTTTAAAATCCCATACGTGGATATGCCTAGAATTTTCCGCGTGTATACGCGAGTCTAGAGATACTTTTCCACGTATGCCATTAAAATCATTAAAAAATATATAAAAATCCCTATTTTCGAGGCTGGATTGATGGTTATTCCTGTAATTCAACCACCCCAGCCCGTGGCCAACTGTTTCCAACATATTGAAACTAATTTGAGGGAGTATAAAAGCCCCTCATATGCATGGCCTAAGGGAGAGAGAAAATTATAGACATTATACTCTGTTGGAGCCCAATTCAAGTCTGATTTGTCGTGCCTCCTGCACTTCCCAGATTTTTACAGGAAAACCTTGTTACCTGGATATGTTCATCAGCTTATATGTCATCTCGTGTGCACAAGTCTTGAAATAATCCTAGTGAGGCAAGGGCGGGACGAATCCGGACGACGGTCTATTCGAACATCGTGGAAGGATTCAGGTGATCTCTCCACCTTTCTATTATTGTACATGTTGTTCGTAATGAAGAAGAACCATCTTTTTCCTGAATTCACGTGTTTGCATATGTGAAAAGATTGTTAATTAAGCATTTATTATTGTTTATATGATGTTTCACATGGATTACACTGACATTTAGGAAAGATATATGTTGTACAACTAGATTTTCGTGCATGTCTCTTCTTGATTTCCAGGTCGAAGAGGAAGAAGGATTTTTGGGGGTTTGGACCCCGCGGGATCTACATCAAACATAGGATCTACGGGTGAGTTCTACAATCTATAACATCTAGCTTTTAGCATACAAGTTTGGTTGTGTGAGTCCTTATTGAATAGCATGCCCTGATTTGTGGAGGTTTTTGACCCAACGACCTCTAGGGAGTTATTTCCCGAAACAAAGAGTTTCATTGACGTAAAATATCGGGAAGACTTTCAGACGAGAGTTAAAAAAACTCTCGGACGAGAGTTTTTTAGCTCTCGTCTGAGAGTTTTTCCAACTCTCATCTGAGAGTTTTTTCAACTCTTGTCCGAGAGTTTTATTCTTATTATAAAACCCAAAAATTATTATGTTGTTTGAATTGGTTATTAAGTTTTTTTTGAAAATATATAAACAAGCTCGATAGCTTTGGACATGATCGACTAAAATTGGGCAATCTTTAAAAAAATAAAATAAAATTTATATAGTTAAAGAGTAAGCATATTATATTCGTGTAATAATATAAATTAGATTGGTAAATTTTTATAGCTATTAAGTCATATTAATTATTAAAAGACACATTTCAAGACATATTATGTATTAAAAGACATACTTTAAGACATTTCAAGACATATAGTACTTTATTAAATTTAAAAAATGATAAAAAATAATAAAATTATAATTTTATTTTAAATTATTTTATTATTATTAATGATAAAAAATACATGAAGATTTAATCAAATAATATTTGTTACAATATTTTGTAATATCAATATTATATAAAAAAATAAAAATATTTTATATAAAACTAGTTGATATATTAATAAATAAAATTAAATTCTAAAACAAAAATCAAAATAAAAACAAATATATATATATATATACATATATACATATATACATATATACATATATATATATATACATATATATATATATACATATATATATATATATATATATATATATATATATATATATAATATTTTTTTTGAAATTAATGAATAAATTTAAATTAATTAAACAATTGACTAAATGCAATGAGGTGATAAAGGAGACAATGCATAGCACCTTAATATCTTTATAAATTCTTGGAAATCTCGAGAACTTTTTGAAGTGAGATGAGCTTCCTGGAATGGGTCACTTTATCTTCCACTTCAGTTTCACACGATTAACTTGAAAGGAAGTATATTTTCCTAGGTATGGATGTAAGGGGATAAACAATATTATTTGAAAATTGAGTGAGATGCCCTTCTTAGAATAGGTCCTCTTATCTTCCACTTTAGTTTCACAAGATTAAATTGAAATGAAGTCTATTTTCTTAGGTATGGATGTAAGGGGATAAAGAATATTATCCAAAAAGGAAAGGAATGTTAAGTGTGACATTCCAAGCAGAAGTGTATGGGATTGGAGAATTATGTTATTGTAGAAAACTAAGTGTATAAGTGTGGATTGTACTTTTGGTAATGACTTTAGAGTTGTAGATGGGGAAGAGAGAAAATTCCTATAAGTTTGGATTCCATTTAACCCCCAAAACCCTAACCCCTAACCCCTAAAATCCTTCACTGCTAAATCTCCTAACCCCCTAAACCTCTAAACCTGTAACCCATTTAACCCCCTAAACCCTAAAACTCTAATTCCTTAACCCCTTAAACCCTAATTCCCAACCCCTAACCAATTCAACACCCTAAACCCCTAAAAACCTAACCCATTTAAGTGTGGATTCCATTTAACCCCCAAAACCCTAACCCCTAACCCCTAAAATCCTTCTAATCGCTAAACTCTCAACCCCTAAACTTGTAAACTCAGAACTACTTTAACCCCCTAAACCCTAAACCTCTAAACCCTTAACCCCTAACCCCTTAAACCCTAATTCCCAACCCCTAACCAATTCAACACCCTAAACCCCTAAAAACCTAACCCATTTAACCCCATTAACCCCTAAATCCTAACCCCTAAAATCCTTAAATGCTAAATCCTCTAACCCCCTAAACCTCTAAACCAATCCTAACCCATTTAACCCCCTAAACCCTAAACCTATAACCCCTTAAACCCTAATTCCAAACTCATAACCCATTTAACCCCTTAAACACCTAAAACTCTAACCCCTTAACCCTTGACCCCTTAAACCTTAATTCCTAACCCCTAACCCCTTAAACCCTAATTCCCAACCCCTTTAACCAATTCAACACCCTAAATCCCTAAAAACCTAACCCATTTAAGTGTGGATTCCATTTAACCCCCAAAATCCTAAACACTAACCCCTAAAATCCTTCGCTGATAAATCCCCTAACCCCCTAAACCTCTAAACATGTAACCCATTTAACCCCCTAAACCCTAAACCTCTAAAGCCTTAATCCCTAACCCCTTAAAACCCAATTCCCAACCCCTGACCAATTCAACACCCTAAACCCCTAAAAACCTAACCTATTTAACCCCATTAACCCCTAACTCCTAACCCCTAAAATCATAAACTCAAGCAAATCCCCAACACCCCTAAACCTATAAACCAACCCTAACCCATTTAACCCCCCCTAAACTCAAACCTATAACCTTTAAACCATAATTCCCAACCCATAACCCTTGACCCCTTAAACCCTAATTCCTAACCCCTAAACCCTTAACCCCCTAAACCCTAAACCTCTAAACCCTTAACCTCTAACCCATTTACCCCCACTAAACCTCTAAACCCCTAACCCATTTAACCCCTAAACCCTAAACCTCTAAACCCTTAACCCCTACCCCTAACCTGTTAACCCCTAACCCATTTAAGTGTGGATTCCATTTAACCCCCAAAACCCTAACCGCTAGCCCCTAAAATCCTTCACTGCTAAATCCCGTAACCCCCTAAACCTCTAAACCTATAACTCATTTAACTCCCTAAACCCTAAACCTCTAAACCCTTAACCCCTAACCCCTTAAACCCTAATTCCCAACCCCTAACCAATTCAACACCCTAAACCCCTAAAAACCTAACCCATTTAACCCCATTAACCCCTAACTTCTAACCCATAAAATCCTTAACTAATAAATCCCCTAACACCCTAAACCTCTAAACGAACCCTAACCCATTTAAGCCCCTAAACCTTAAACCTATAACCCCTTAAACCCTAATTCCCAACCCATAACCCATTTAACCCCTTAAACACCTAAAACTTTAACCCCTTAACCCTTGACCCCTTAAACCCTAATTCCTAACCCCTAACCCATTTAACCCCCTAAACCCTAAACCTCTAAACCCTTAACCCCTAACCCATTTACCCCCACTAAACCTCTAAACCCCTAACCCATTTAATCCCTAAACCCTAAACCTCTAAACCCGTAACCCCTACCCGTAACCCGTTAACCCCTAACCCATTTAAGCCCCTAAACCCCAAAACCCCTAACCCAATTGACTCGCTAAACCCTAAACATATAAACCTATAACCCCTAATCCCTTAAACCCTAATTCCCGACCCTATCCCATTTAACGCCCTAAACCCCTAAAACCCTAATCCATTCAACCCCCTAAATCCTAACCCCATTAATACCTAACCCCTAAAATCCTTAACTGTTAAATCCCCTAAACCTCTTAACCCCTAACCCATTTAACCCCCTAAACCCTAAACCCCTAACCCCTTAACCCTAACCCCTTAAACCCTAATTCGCAACCCCTAACCCATTTAACCCTGAACCCCTAAAATCCTTAACTTCTAAATCCCCTAACCGCCTAAACCTCTAAGCCCCTAACCCATTTAACCCCTTAAACCCTAAGTGTCTAACACCTTAACACCTTAACACTTAACCCCTAACCCTTAAATTCTTAATTTCTAAATCCCCTAACCCGCTAAACCTCTAAACCCCTAACCCATTTAACTCCCCAAAACCTAAACCTCTAACCCTTATACCCTAACCACTTAAACCCTAATTCCCAACCCCTAAACCATTAACCCCCTAACCGATTTAACCCCTTAAACCCTAACCCCATCAACCCCTAACGACCCTTAACCCCTAAAATCCTTAACTGCTGACCCACTTAAGGATCATCGAGCTAACTGATCAATCAACCAAAAATATATCATGCATGCAAGGAATTCGATTTTGGGTTAGGTCGTTTCATTTGAGGGTGCATGTATAAGGTTTGCTAAGTTGTGTCTGCACAGGTGCCTTGTGCATGTTCGTGCGAGCCGTTTCCCATTTTTTCCCTTGTGTGTTCATTCGATCGGGCGGAGGGCGTCACTCCATGGGAGGGCGCTCGATGAAACGATTTTGGGTTGAGTCTTTTCGTTTGAGGGCGCCCATATAAGGTTTGCTAAGTTGTGTCCACACAGGTGCCTTGTGCACGTTTGTGCGAGCCGTTTGTTGTTTTTTCCCTTGTGCATTCGTTCGGTCGGGCGAAGGGCATCATGCCTTGGGAGGGCGCCCAATGAAATGATTTCGGGTCGGGACACTTCATTTTAGGGTGCCCGTATAAGGTTTGCTAAGTTGTGTCCGCACAGGTGCTTTGTGCACGTTCATGCGAGCTGTTTCTCATTTTTTCTCTTGCGTGTTCATTTGGTCGGGCGGAGGGCGTCACGCCTTGGGAGGGCGCCCGATGAAATGAGTTTGGATCAGGTCGTTTTGTTTGAGGGCGCCCATATAAGGTTTGCTAAGTTGTGTCTGCATAGGTGCCTTGTGCACGTTTGTGCAAGACGTTTTCCGTTTTTTCCCTTGTGCATTCGTTCAGTTGGGCGGAGGGCGTCGCGCCTTGGGAGGGCGCTTGATGAAACGAGTTCGGGTTGGGTCATTTCGTTTGAGGGTACCCATATAAGGTTTTCTAAGTTGTGACCACACGGGTGCCTTGTGCACGTTCGTGTGAGCCATTTCCCATTTTTTCCCTTGTGCGTTTGTTCGGTCGGGCGGAGGGCGTCGCGCCTTGGGAGGGCACCCGATGAAACGAGTTCGGGTCGGGTCGTTTCGTTTGAGGGCACCTGTAAAAGGTTTTCTAAGTTGTGATTGCATAGGGGCCTTGTGCACGTTCGTGCGGGCTGTTTGCTATTTTTTCCCTTGTGCGTTCGTTTGGTCGGGTGGAGGGCGTCGCACCCTGGGAGGGCGCCCGATGAAATGAGTTCGGGTCGGGTCGTTTTGTTTGAGGGCACCCATATAAGGTTTACTAAGTTGTGACCGCACATGTGCCTTTGGAACGTTCGTGCGAGCCGTTTCCCATTTTTTCCCTTGTGCGTTCATTCGGTCGAGCAGAGGGCGTCGTGCCTTGGGAGGGCACCCAATGAAATGAGTTCGGGGTCAGGTCGTTTCGTTTGAGGGTGCCCGTATAAGGTTTGCTAAGTTGTGACTGCACGGGTGCCTTGCACACGTTCGTGCGAGTCGTTTACCATTTTTTCCCTTGTGCGTTCGTTCGGTCAGGTGGAGGGCATCGCGCCTTGGGAGGGCGCCCAATGAAATGAGTTCGGGTCGGGTCATTTCATTTTAGGGCGCTCGTATAAGTTTTGCTAAGTTGTGTCCGCACAGGTGTCTTGTGCACGTTCGTGCGAGCCGTTTCCCATTTTTTCCTTTGTGCATTCATTCAGTTGGGTGGAGGGTGCCCGATGAAATGAGTTTGGGTCGGGTTGTTTTGTTCGAGGGTGCCCGTATAAGGTTTGCTAAGTTGTGTCTGCATAGGTTCCTTGTGCATGTTTGTGCAAGATGTTTTCCATTTTTTCCCTTGTGCGTTCGTTCGGTCGGGCGGAGGGCGTCGCGCCTTGGGAGGGCTCCCGATGAAAAAAATGGGTGAGTTAAGATCATCTAGGAGTAAACATGATTGTGTCAAATTTTGATTAAATTTTTTTATAAAACTTTTTATTAAAAAATTTAATAATACTCTCAGACGAGAGTTTATAAAACTCTTAGATGAGAGTTTTCTAAACTCTCAGCTGAGAGTTTTATAAACTTAAGGTCTTTCATTGAGGAATATAAGAAGAAACTGAAACAAAAAAAATGCTTTGCCTCCTAAAAAGTTTGTGTCAAAATACAAGGAGAAAATAGCTTCCTCTTCACAAGGCAAACCTAGGAAGAATATCTTCATGGCAGAAGAACCAGTGGAAGTCAAACTTGGTCTTCTAAAATCTAAGCCCGCTTTGTCACCAGTGGAAGTCAACCCTGGTGTAAAACGATCAAGCCATGTTCCTGAAACATCTCATAAAGAACAACCAAGTAGTGGTATTTCTCTCACAAAATCCACTCTATCACAGGTTTTTCTATCTCTTACGAAGGGAAAAAAAAATGTGAGAGCCTGTCATAGAAGAAGAGCCCTCTTTGGCTCAAATAGTTTCTTCCATTGGCTCTTCGATCAAGAAGAGAAAGAAAACTATGATACACTCCTACTCCTCTTATGAAGACAACAATGACCCTGAATATACAAAATTCGAGTATGCAGAAGAAGAATCTAGTAGATTCATGCATGGAGGTAAGAGGTCTAATTTCATCCTAAATCCCTATATCAAGATACATTATACCAGGCCCAGAAATAAACTCAGGATGAACAACAAGTTAATTTCCAATCCTACATTAAGAGATGAAATTATCAATATTAAGGAGAGCCCATAAGATAAAATCAAGAGGAAGAAGAAGTCAGTCAAAGAGTCAAGCACATAGAAAGAGGTCAGATAAGAGGGTGACCAAAGCTGAGGCCATGAGGATTTTTTTCTCTATTATAGACCTTCGAAGAATGAAGGAACAAGGCTAAATTTGGAGAAACTTTTCATTTTTTGGGTTAATTTTCCATGTTTCCAGATATAGCTACTTTTTCTGCGAAGGTAGAAATTATTTCTGAATACTAGCATATGAAGAAAATGAGCTACTTTTTGGTTTGCTATCATGATGGTGACATCAAAGCAGGTGAAGTGGAGGAGTTTTTAGTTGTAATGGGTGCTTCCAGGTGTCATGTATCAAGTCTCCTACGAAATGTCAGGGTTTTGTTTTGCACATTTAAAGGAGAAAAGCCACATGTCACTCTCACTTCTTTTTACACTTTTTTTGAAGTTGGTTACAGGAGAACAAAGGAGTGGTCTTCCAACATACTACCACATTATACAACTACTTAGAATTGTTAGCCTTCATGATGTTTAATTTATTTATGATATATCACTTTGTATTTAAGTTTAGGGATAAGCCTCATCTCTTGCATGAGATTGTAATAACTTTTTGAAATAGATTTACTACTTTTGTGGAGATGACAGTATCATGTTTTTGTATATATGTGATAATATTATATGAAGTAAATTTTGGTGGTTTTAGAATCTTGACTCATATGATCAATATTTTTTTAGTGAATGAAATTGAAAGAAACTTCTGAGGACTTATTATCAATTTGGTGTCTATATTGTTAATTTTAACTTGTGTTTCCATATCTTATCATCTTTAGTTACAATTTCCAATCCTTCATGCTGTTATGTGTTTTTATCAGTCTCTTAACATGTTCATGTGTTTTATAAATTTTTTTGTCTAATATAGTGAGCTTTCTTGGTAAAATATATATAGTAACAGTGGAAAGAGCATCCCTTATGAAAATGATCTTTTATAATATTTCAGTGAGAATATTGTAAGACTAGGTGTAGCATTCTCTTATTGAAATATTGTTAAATTGCTACTTGTGTCAATTTCTAAAAAAAGCACTAGATTTCTACCTTGCAGACCTATTGTTTCTTCTCTCATTTCACATTTTATTCTCCTCATAGGCTACAAACTCACTCTTTCACTATGACATCAAAATCCAATTACCTCATTAGTAGAACCGTGGATTTGACTGAAATCTCTTTTCAGTGAATGAGAGTTTAAAACATCTACCAATATCATAAACCAAATCATTAAATTTCCTAAGATTTTAGGATGTGTTTGGTCAGGCGCTTGAAGCAGTCCAATTGCTGATTCCAGTGCCAACAGGGTGCATTCTGATTATTGTGATAATAAGAGTAAGGTACACCTTGCATACCCTATTAATATGACATAGGGCCTTGAGGCCTTCTCTGGTTGATCAAACATAGTTGCTCTGGTCCTACTTCCCCACCTTTATATAGAACTTTAAGTCTAGGTAAGGAGGGACATTTTTCCGTGGCATGATTCTCCTCACATACCAGGCAAAACTCTATGACACTTAGTGGACATTCATTTCTAGTGTGCTTTCTGGTACATCTAGGGAAAAATATAGCCAAAGCTATTTCTTCTTCCTCTTGCTTCCTTTTGATCTGCATTATGTCCATTTGCAAAGAAAAGGTGTTCATCATGTCACTCTTGAAGTCCTTTAGCATATTTCCAATCTCATGTTTGATGGAGGTGGAAGAGGAAGTGATATTGGATGTACTTTCTAGCTCTACCTTTCTTCCTGCTTGCCCTAGAATGGTTCCCGAAGACAATTTTGATTGTTTCATAAGGTAGTTGGTAGAAATATTCTACTGATAACATATTGAGGGTTTCTATCACCTCCTCTATGATCGCCTAGGGAAGTACTAGTTTAAGTGATCCAGGATCAAGAGTAAATTTGTCTCTCTTATTGTCTAACTGAAACCTCTCTTCATAGTCCTGTAGGGATTCATCAGGCCCTAGAGTCATCCTGAATATCTCATCCTTAGTTTCCTTGGACCTACAGTAGTCTATGTAATTGTTGTTGAAGGCCTCTTGAACGTGTGCCCAGGTAGTGATGTTGTTCCTAGGTAGACCCATGAACCAGCGCAAGGCTGCCTCCTTAAGGGTGCATGGGAATAGCTTCATGTTCTGATCATAGGAAGCATAGTCATAGGTCCTATATAAAAATGAAAATTCAAACATGAATGTGTCAGGATCTTCTGAGGTAAGTCCATGAAAGTGTGGAAGGGATGAGGCTCTAATTTTTTTCATCTTAGTTTCCCCATATGCCTCTCTAAGGGGAAATGATTATTGGGTTTCAGTGTCAACCATGGTTGAGATAGGTGAAGCAGGTTCCTCAAGTGAAACAATATCTTCTTCTTCCTAAATACGTTCTTCAAAATTTTCATAAGGCTCACCTATGGTGTGTTCAACTTCACAGCCACTGTTGGCCCTCGTTTTTTTATCTCTTTTTGTTTATGAAATACACCTTATTTTTCCAGATTATACATCTATTCACCATCACATCCACCTTATATTGACCCAAAGATGCATATAAAGGAAACTTGGGCTTGAGTTGGATACATTTCTAGAAGGCTCGGGAACTAAGAATAAGAGTAAAAATGTTGGTACAGTCAAACTAAGCTTTAATAGGCTTGGTCAAAGGTGGTCAAACAAGACCTGTATTTATGGAGGATCCCTAAAAACTAGGTCAAAACTCTTATTTTGTGGGATTTTCTAGATTTTTATGGATCAGATGGATGAATTCAACTTGATATGATAGGATAAGGATAGTTATGAATACTTGAGCTATTTTAGACGAGTTTGTTAGATACTTTATCTATTTAAGCCTAAAAATTTGAAGGCTTTGATATGTAGAACTTGTATGAATTATTATTATTATTATTTCTGAGACTTGGAGACATTATTGAAGATCTGTTCTATCATATTTGATGTTGTTATATGATGGTTGATTGATTGAAGTCTTAAGTAGATGAATTCACCTTCAATGTGCGAGGCAAGGGTGGAGGGCCCCCACACCGAGCTAAGTGCACTTCTTAGTTTATTTTGTAGCTACAATTTTTGAATTAGCTTACTTATGTTTAATTTGTTTATGCTAATTATTTCTGAGTATTGATGAATATAATGATCATTCTTAACTTGCATATGAAAGGAAAAACAAAATTTTAAGTTAAACTTTCTTTCTATTTAATCAAGATTTTCAGTTAGAATTCATATTTACATGATTTTACATGATTGCTGATGGATCTTAATCTTGTTTCTATTCTGCATATGAAGAGTCAACCCAATATTTAAAGTTAAATAATTCTTCTATCTCATCAAGAGACTAAAAACTAAGATTCAACTTTTCTTATTTTTTTTGAATTCCTATTTTTAACAATAGCATTACTGATAAATGAATATATGATGAAGGACAATCAAGACCTCTTCAGTGAAGAGCCTCTTCAATTATTACTTCATGTATCTTAATCTATTGTTTAGTTAAGTAGTTTTTGCTTTCTAATTCACACGTTAATCTTATTAAGAGAAGGAAAAATAAATTTCTCAAGTTAGGAGATTCTTCTGCTTCTAACATCTGAATTTAGAAATTGTTTAATTTAGATTTATATTTGTAATATGCATTTCCATAATCATTAATAAACCATCTTCTGAATTGATGAAAACCGAAACCCATATACTTTAGGGATGCTTCTAAGTTCACTAACCCGTATCGATAATAGATACTTGCATTAGTTTACAACAGTAAATTGAACCAACATTTTGGCACCATTGCCGGGGAAGCATATTTTCGAAACGGTCAAATAGGAAGACAAAAAGATAAAAAATATAAAATCATCGAAAACAACAAGAACAAAGTTTTTATTCAAGAAATGTTTTCTTATGCCTAGAAATAGAGATCAAAAGGGTATATTTGTGAAACAAAACCCCCCGAAAACTCATTCATCCACAAGACTAACAACACCAATTGCTGGAAATCCCACTATAGAAGAGTTAGAGGAAAAAAAAATATTAGGATAGAGATTAACGTTAGTTGAAAGACAAATATTGTTAGCCTTAGAGGTAAAGAAAAACCAATCACCTAAAGAACCTCCTTCCATTTGGAAACAAAAAGACACAAGAAAAACAACTGTTGAACAACTACAACAACCTATCCTTGAAGAAATAAAAGTAGTTGAAGAACTAGAAAATCAACCTCATATAGAAACACTACAAATCTCTGAAAAAGAAATGGCTGAAGAAGGAGAGGGATAAACTAGACTAAACATGACTCCCGAAAAAAGACTAGAATATGAAAGACAATAAAGGCAATGGAAAAGAGAACAAAAATACAAAAGAATAATTGAGGTGGAAAGAAAGGCAGAGGAAGACAGAAGAGAAGAAGCACTTAAAAGAATAGATGAAGAAGAAAGAAGAGAAAATAGAAATCGAAGAACACAAGAAAATGAGCAAGAAGTGAACAATGATCAGGAAAATACTTTTGGCTTTCCTATTTTAGATGCAAGAGAAATACTAGGAGAAGAAATAAAAATGAAAAATATTCCACCTTCTGTATTGCCTAATTTCTATGGAATGTCAACAAAATATCCTGATGCATTCATGTTCAAGTTTGAAATCTTGTGTATAACCTATGGATATATTGATGGCACACACAAGCTTTGAATTTTTCCTGCTACTCTGAAAGCAACAGCCTTGAAATGGTTCATGCTATTAGGATAACACACAATTGCCTCTTGGGAAGATATGAATAAATTTTTTCTTAAAAAGTATCAAGCTTACTATAGGGCTATAGACTCGAAAGAAAACATTTTTAGAATGTCACAAAAAGAAGACAAAAGTTTGGAATAATAGTTGGAAAGATTCCTTTACAATTTACAGAAATCCAAACATCATTCTCTTAGTTCTGATACCATCCACACTATTTTTCTAAAGGGTATTAGAGATGAGTATTTAGACATTATTAATGTAATGGGAAAAGGAGATATTTCCAATTTACCGTTTGAATAAATTGATGAATTATGTCAAAAATAATCTAGGGGAAGAGAAAAGAGTGGGAAGAGAGATATTTCATAAAAAGCTTCCAAATTTGCAACAAGTGCAGTAACAAGAGCAGAGATAGGAAGCTTGCTAGAAAATTTTAAAACAGATCTCTTAAGAAATTTGGGAACAAAAGTAGATGTTTTGAAAGCTAATAAAAAGAGAGAATATCAAGATGAAATCTTAGCAATATTATGTCCCAAGTGTAGACAAAAACATCCACTCAAGGAATGTCCTTTGCAAGGTATACAAGTGTGTGGACTATGCACAAAAAATCATGCAACATAAAAATGTCCCAAATTAAAAGAATTGCAAGGAGAAGAAGTGAAATGAGTAGATTCTATCTATTATATGGCACCAAGGAGACCTTGGAAACCAAGTATGCCTCAACAGTTCCCTCAATAAAATCCCCAAAATTTTCAATATCCTAAAAATACATGGAATACACCAATGCCATGGCAGGCTTGGTCACCACAACAATATCAAAACCAACCTGCACAAGGTTGGAGGGGATATGGTTATGGAAAAAAACAACCACAAAAATGTATGCCCAACAATATCAATATCAACAACCATACCCTCCACAGCCATTTCCTCAATATCAACAATTCCAGCAACAACAACCAGTGCCATATCCATCTCAAAACCCACCAATGTTAAATCAACCACAACAACTTTAGTTGCCTACTAACCAACCACCTCCTAGACCAACACAATTTCCATCTCAACCATTAGCTAATCCGAGTAATAAGGTGGATAGACCAACATATCATGTGTAAGAGGCAACATACTATCCTACTTATTCAATTATTCTCATACAAGATGTCCACCTGAGGTCTGGGAAGGTGTTGCAAAAAGATTCTCCTCTGATAATTGAAGAAGAAATTGAACAAGGAGAAAAAATTCAACAATATCAACCAGAAAAAAATAAAACAGAAAGGTAAATATATTATTACATAGACTCTACCATACCCAGAGAGATTGATACAACATAATATTCCAATATCTCTTCCTGAATTTAATATTCTGGATGAATTGAAAAACACATACGTTAAAATTCCTTTGTTGTAGTAAATTAAAGACATTCTGATATATGCAAAAACAATAAAGGAATTATGCATTAAGAAATATGGTAGAAGAAAGAAGGATCCACCAACAATCCAAGTAATTGGAAGTTTAGCTAGCCTCATTTCCACAAACATAGCCATTGAAAAATATGTTGATCTAGGAATTCCTATGGTTACCATTTCGATTAACAAATTTTTAGTGCCAAAAAATTTAATAGACTTGGGAGCAGCTACCAGTGTTATGAAAATGGGGACTATGACACATCTAAATCTAAAAAACATTAGACCTACGAATACAGTTTTAGAACTTGCAGACAGATCTAAATTTGTCCCAGAAGGTATACTGGAAGATATCATTGTCTCACTGGATTGATGGGAGTATCCTGTAGACTTCTTGATTTTGCAACCAAAAACAAAATTGGGAGGGAATCCCTTAATTTTAGGCAGACCATGGTTAGCCATTGCAGATGCTTACATTGAATGCAGGTCAGGAAGCATAATTATTGTACATGGAGATGAAAGAAAGCATGTTACATTATATCCTCCCGCTCAATCTCCTTCTTTATTATCATGGCTTGATGGAGAGGAACCACAAGAACTTCAATTTGTTCTTAGTGTTATAATCAAGTTTATAATTTTATAGAGGAGGAAGAAAATGAGGACTTATTAGATCTATTCATCTTAGAACCAAATCTTTCATAGAAGCTTAGAGTAACTCAATATGAAGCTACTAGTTATCTATTAAATGAATTTTTTCAGGAAAATTGCACAATATAGTCATTGAAAAATACATTTGAAAGATTTTTTCCTGTAAATTCAATTACCAATTCAAATAGTAAAATAATTGAAATTAGTCTTGAGAGACATTTGAATATTGGTAATAACTTACAATCATCACAAGAGGAAAATCTAATAACATTGTTGAAAAAATATTCAAAAGCTTCTACCTGGGATTACAAAGACATTCCAGGAATTCATCCAAAAACATGCATTCTTCACATTTACATTGATAATGAAACAAAACCTATAAGGCAACCACAAAGACGGATGAACCCCATGATGAAGGAAATAGTGAAAGAATAATTACATAAACTATTACAAGTCGGATTTATCTATCCTATTTCAGATAGTGAATGGGTTTCACCCTTAGTTGTAGTACCTAAGAAACATGGTAAATGGAGAATTTGTGTGGATTACAGATAACTCAACAAAGCTACATTAAAGGAGCACTTTCCTTTACCATTTATCGATTGAGTCTTAGATTCATTAGCTGGAAATAAGTTATTTTTATTTCTTGATGGATTTAGTGGATATAATTAGATAAAGATAGCATTATAAGATCAAGACAAGACAAAATTCACATGCCCATGGGGAACATATGCATACAATGTATTACCCTTTGGTTTGTGTAATGCATCTGCTACCTTTCAGAGAGAAGTTCTTGCAATCTTTGCTGATTTGATTCATGAGTGTGTGGAAGTTTATATGGATGATTTCATTGTGTATGGTACAACATATGATTATTTTTTACAAAATCTTGAAAAATATTTTATGATGTTAATTAAGGGGATAACGTTGGGACACCATATTTCCTCTTCAGGGATTAAGGTGGACTCGACAAAAATTCAGGTCATTGTGAATTCAACATTACCCACAACACAAAAAGAAGTTATAAGTTTCTTGGGTTGTGCAGGCTACTATAGAATATTTCTATAAAATGGCTTTTCCATTATTCAATTTACTTGCGAAATATGTGGAATTCCAATGGACAAATAACTGTCAAAATGCATTTGAAAAGTTAAAATAAAATTTTTCAATTGCACCCATTATTCGAGGACCTAATTGGTATTTTCCATTTCACATTTCAATTGATGCATCTAATATAGCTATTGGAGCATCACTTGGACAAAAAGAGAATCAATTTAATTATTCCATATATTTAATCAATAAAAACTTAACACCGACATAATTGAAGTACACTGTTACAGAGAAAGAGATGTTAGATGTAGTACATGCAGTTAATAAATTTCGACATTATATAACATGTTATCAAGTTTATATCCACACATATCATTCCACCATAAAATATTTAATGAAAAAATCAATCAAAAATGAAATAATAACTAGATGGATGTTATTAATGCAATAATTTAACATTACAGTACAAGATCAACCAAGAAAAAATAATCAAGTTGCAGACTTTCTGTGAAGACTACATTCACCTGGTGATCCAAATCCAGTATCAGAAAATTTTCCAGATGAACATCTATTTTCTATAAATTTCAAAACTCCATGGTTTGTATATATAACTAACTATTTATCATATGGCATACTACCATCTCATACATAAACAAGCAGAAACGAAGAATAATTAGAGAAAGTTCTAGGTATAGCTGGGTCAATGGAGATCTATTTTATATTGGTGTTGATTTAATGATTAGAAAATGTGTAAGAGAAGATGATATTATTGAAATTTTGAAAGTTTGTAATGATGAACCATGTGGTGGTCATTTTTTAGATAATAGGAAAACATACAAAGTGTTGAAACTTGGCTACTACTGGCCATCCATCTTCAAAGACTCTAGGGCCTATGTGAAAAGGTGTGAAAGCTGCCAAAGAATTGGTAGACCAGTGGCATCAGATGAAATTCCATTAAAGCCACAAGTATTGATTGAACCATTTTAACAATGGGCTTTATATTTTGTGGGACCAATTAAACCTCCATCCAATAGAAATAAGTACATCATGGTAATTTCTGAGAAAAAAATCAATGGATTCAGATATGGAATTAATGAGGCAGCATAGCAATATGCCTCCCATAATTCCAGTAGAAAAGAATAAAATAAAATAAAATAAAATACAAAATAATAATAAAAGAGTTTGGTTGTGAAAATCCAGGAAACTGGCACAATAAAAACTCGAATTCGTATAAGAAAACCAACATGTTTGGCCAATAGGAATTCTCTTTTTGTTTTCTTTTTAATTTGCTTTAGATTTTTACAGATATACCCTCCAAGACATTGCATACTTGAGGACAAGTCGAATCATCAGCTTGGGGGAAGGTGTGTAATAAAAAAATATGAAAATAGTTTTCAGCATTTGAATTGAAGACAAAATATGAACTACAATTACAAAGGAACCTGGTACACCATTTGACATTTACAGAAGGGCCTTGAATTTTTATTGAGAAAATTAATCAAAAAGTGACCTGTATCATTACGACAGAAGAAATTTTCAAGTATTGAATTGCAAATTACACCAGAAGGGACCTAAAAATTTAACATGCTAGAAGGGACCTGAGCTATATCAAATGAATATCATATCAGAAGGGACCTGGAAATGTCAAAGTTTAACTTGCAGAAGGGACCTAAACATTATTATTCTAAATCAAATCAGATGCAAGAAGAAATAAAGTCTCTATATAGTCCACAAGAGCTGTCGTAACAATAAAAAAAATGTCATCCATCATGAATGTCAAAAGGGAATATAAGTACAGTGAGTAAAAATCGGTCTTAAAATTTCATTTTTTTTCGAAAATATTCTAGAATTTTAAAGACTAATTTGGTACTAGTTATGCATTTTTATTACCTACATTTCATCTACATTTCCGACATTTTATCTACATTTTATCACCTATACTTTCATCTACATTTCATCATCTATGACTTTTAGCCCTATTCTATCCACATTCATATCCATACCACTATTCAATAAAACATTACATAACCTATCCATATCATACCCTATCCTATAATTCTAAATAAGAGAATCATAAACAAAAGGTCAATATTAAACCCTTGGAAGACCTACAATACAACAAAAAAAGGTTAGTATCATTACAAATATTTAATTTTAAAAATGTGACTATTTAATTAGTCAATTTTTAAAAATTAAATAAAAGAGCAAAAACCAAAGTTCAAAAGTCATATGATATAGCACAACTATTTCAAATGTCAAAACAATGCACAACGAGCGCAATCATAAAAGGTGACGAGATAAGGTAATGGAGCAAAGTGCGAAATCATAATACAAACAAATGAATGAAACTAACATAAAGTATGATGTGGTGATAAACCAAATGCATGACAATGATGATATATGATATGCTATGATGAGGCCGTAATGCATGCAAAAATGGAGGAATGAAGAGGAGATATCATGCGGTGATGAAGTATGATGGTGCATAAGAAAATGGAGATAATGTGGAGTATGGAAGCAGACAATATGAAGGTGCATGGATATGATGAGGAATATGGAAATAAACATGGTCATAAAAAAAAAATCGTGAAAGGAGTTGCATAATGAATAAAACAAAGGATGTAATGTACACCAGAGCCAACATGATAGTCAAAGAAAATACATGCATGAACCGGTCAAGCAGTGGTTGATGAACGGTTAGAATAATTTCAATGCCATAACACAACACTGTGTAAAATGCATGAGACCATTTCCACCATTGCTAAGACCTGAAACAACCATTGCTAAGAAATTTATGCTATGTTTTCACCATCATCTCCTTCCAAAAGGCTTAGTGAGAGAGGGAGAGCATGCAGTCAAAGAACGAATTTATGTTTACAACTATGTGAAAAAAAATAAGAATGCAGAACTACAGAGAATACATTGAAGAATCTGAGAGGAGAATAGAAGAGATAAAACGCAGAGAAGAAGGCACAAAATATAACATAGAAGAGGAACATAGTAATAAGGGAGCTAACTGGAGTTTTCAAAGTCCACAAATCTGAAATTTTTTTCAAGAAACCGTGCTATCAGGAGGTGAAATCTCATGAAGGAGAAGAGAACTCAGTTAAACTAGAAGGAAGATCATGAGGATCACAATAGAAGATCACAAGGATCATTGCAAAAGACAGTTAGCTCACATTTTTCAAAGGAAAAATAGAGGATTGTTTGGCACGAGCAGTAAAACAAGAGATAAAATGACTTCAAGAGCAGAACCTAAAGACTTTGAAATTGAACACTAGAATAAGGAAATAGTTGAAAAACTCTATCAGTAAGGTTTAATAGGTATTCTTCAAAATTTCAAAGCTCACAATGAGGATGTCACAAGAGAATTTGTAAAAAATTACAAACAGAATGAAACCATGGTGTGTAGTCTACATATCCCTTTGATTCCAGAGTATATTTATGAAGCTATAGAGTTTCCATCATCAGGAGAACTATACCATAAGGTATTTCATTTCAAAGACAAGGGCTAGACATTCTTCTTGGATAAAAACATGAAGGGTTCTTTTGATAGGTCAAAGGGGATTCCAATGGAGTGGTTCAATGGACCTTGGTCAGAACTAGTTTTGATTATTCAGAAGTTCTTCACCTATGATAAGAGACATAGTGTAGTACACCTTTATCATGTCAGGTTACTACAACATATTAAAGGAGATATAAGGATCAATCTGACCTATTTATTTTATTAAAATTTTTATGAAATGAATGGGAGTGTCAAATCTGAGATCAAGCCCAAAGAAGCCCAAATTATTCACCAGGGGCTCATAAAAATCCTTGTGGACTATCAGCTGAAAGTTAAGGGAATGGTTTGGGAAAATTTTCTGATTGAAAATAAGTTTGTAGAACAAGTCATTGAAAACAAACATAAACCAATACAGGAAACAAGAAGTATTATTAATTCACCTCTTTATCCCAAAACGAGGTCAAAGAAGCATCAGGAGATAGATATGATAGAGAGGGAGACATCAATTTTAACCATTTCTAGAAGACAAAAAAATAAGAATTCAGTAGAACCATAAGTGAAAGTCATGGAAACTTCTCCTTTAACTAAACAAGAAAATGAAATCCTTGAGAGTTTGCAACAAGAAGTGTATGAAAATTCTACAGATAGAGATTCCTATTTTGAAAATAATGAGGTGGAAGCTACTTCAGTTTCTAAAAATTCCAAGGAGGAAGATCAAAACCTTTGCAGAGTTAGAGAATTAACTGATAGCCTGGAAATAAAAAAAATCATGGAGAGGTACCTGAAGGAAGAAAATGAAACTTATAAAATAACTAATGAGAAATTGGTTAAGGAGAATGAGAAGATAAGTGGAGAAATGGGGAAGTTGAAAACCAAAAACAATCTTCTCTACACACAGGTATTCAGGTGGCTTCAGGAGAAATTTTTTTGGAAGGCTAAGTATGAGAAATAGAAGGTTAAGACCTCCATATACAAGGAAGAAAAGGACAAAGACATGGATTCTCTTCTATATTTATCACAATAGGAGGTTTTAGGATCAAGAATGGGATCAACAAAAGATATCAAAAGATCAAAGAGGAAAAAGCAAGCATGAAGACATGCTTGATCATCAGTTTGGGGGAGATGTTGGCGCTCATTTTTTATCTCTTTTTGTTTATGAAATACACCTTATTTTTCCATATTATCCATCTATTCACCATCATATCCACCTTATATTGACCCAAAGTTGCATATATAGGACACTTGGGCTCGAGCTGGATACATTTCTAGAAGGCTTGGGAACTAAGAATAAGAGTACACCTGTTGGTATAGTCAAACCGAGCTTTAGTAGGCCCGGTCAAAGGCGGTCAAACAAGACTTGTCTTTATGGAAGATCCCTAGAAACTAGGTCAAAACTCTTATTTTGTTGGATTTTCTATATTTTGATGGGTATGATGGATGAATTCGACTTGATATGATAGGATAAGGATAGTTATGACTACTTGATCTATTTTAGATGAGTTTGTTAGATACTTTATCTATGTAAGCCTCAAACTTTGAAGGCTTTGATATGTAGAACTTGTATGACTTATTATTATTATTTCTGAGACTTGGAGGCATAATTTAAGATCTGTTCTATCATATTTAATGATATTTTATGCTGGTTGATTGATTGAAGTCTTAAGTAGCTAAATTCACCTTCAGTGTGCGAGGCAAGGGTGGATGGCCCCCACACCGAGCTAAGTGTACTTCTTAGTTTATTTCGTAGTTGCGATTTCTGAATTAGCTTGCTTATGTTTAATTTGTTTATGTTGATTATTTCTGAGTATTGATGAATCTGATGATCATTCTTAACTTGCATATTAAAGGACAAACAAATTTTTAAGTTAAACATTCTTTCTATCTAATCAATATTTTCAGTTATAATTCATATTTACATGCTTTTACATGCTTTTACATGATTTCTTATGGATCTTAATATTGCTTCTATTTTTCATATGAAGATTCAACCTAGTGTTTAAAGTTAAATACTTCTTCTATCTGATCAAGAGACTAAAAAATAAGATTCATATTTCCTTCTTTTTCTGAATTCCTGTTTTTAACAATAGCATTACTGATAAATGAATATATGGTGAAGGAAAATCATGACCTTTTTAGTGAAGAGCCTCTTCAATTATTAATTCATGTATCTTAATCTATTGTTTAGTTAAGTATTTTTTGATTTCTAATTCACATGGTAATCTTGTTAAGAGAAGGACAAAAAAATCTCTTAAGTTAGGATATTCTTCTGCTTCTAATTACACATTTGAATTTAGAAATTGTTTAAGTTATATCTATATTTGTAATATGCATTTCCCTAATCATTGATAAACCATATTCTAAATTTATCACAACCGAAACCCATATAATTTGGTTATGCTTCTAAGTTCCAGTAACCCAGATTGATATTAAATACTTGTGTTAGTTTACAACAGTAAATTCACCCAACAACCACCGAAGAAGAATGAAGGGTGGCTATGTGGTTCTATGGGGGTTTTAGGTAAAAAATTTCCTTGAGTATCCCTACTCCTATGACGCATGAAAATCATATTTTTTTGTATTTTTTCAATAATTTTGAAACAAAATGCAAAAGGAAATAAGAAAATGATGCTAAAAAAAAATCAAAGCATCCACTAGACACCTCCCCAGAAACGACGCCAAAAAATAGTGAGCCCTGGTATTACACCAAGAATGCTGAAAATACCAGAGGTTGACCTACTCTAATTTATCAACCTGGGGTTTGTACAAACTTGGAGGTGAAAGTGATATATACACAACAGATGCATTATACTCATGTCATCCTCTTATGAGCTTTACGAAAGGGTGTTACTTTTAGGGTTTCTAGATGAAGTCTGTCACATTTTTGAAATTAGGCCTAGCAATACAAATTATTCAAATCCATGGCACTATCCGAAAGTATAGAACCATACTACAAAAAACAAGGACATCTAACTATTCTGCAATTAAATAAATCTACTTATGAGACTATGATAATAATTGAAAAGAAACCTAGGCATCTTGCATGAAGTAAATTGTTGAATTGAAATTGCATAAAGGAAACTAATATAATCACACTTTTCTAAGCCAAATGGAAAATTAAACTCTAATTACCTTATGCTCTATCTATCATTATTTTAATCATGCAACTAATCATGACCTAACTATGCTTGAAAATGTGTTCTTTTGCAGCTAGGAGAAGAAAGTGCTATGGTGGCTTGAACATATGGGGGAAAGGCTGGAGCTATATGAGTGGTTTTTGCAGGTTTAGAAGATGGCGATTGTGGTTTATAGGCTTAAGGAGGGGCCCATAGGTGCTATTTCAAGTGTTGCTACAGGATTCCTATATTGCTACAAGAAAGTCCTGAATTGCTACAAGAAACAGTCCGAGGGAAATCCAAGGCTAAAAATAGGTGGAAAAATGGTAGGGAAGGTGGAGTGAAGGTGGATTAGAATAAGTGGAAGGTGACTAACCCCTTGGAAAATCTCAAAAGCTCTTGGGAGGCCTATATTTCACCCCTAGGGTTTTCTCACGGTGTAGGGATGAAAATTTTGAAAACAGGGCTAGTGGTGATTTTGATGAAAAAAGGGCTAATGAAGGGTGAGAGATGAAGTTGAAGGTGTTGGTGAATTTCTCCTTGGATTTGCTACCTGTACCTGCAAGAAAACTATCTATTAATGCAATAGAAATGGACAAATTCATGATAAATACAATGGAAAAGATGACTTGAATTTTTAAGGAAAATATACGCTAATATACAAATAGAGATCTAACAAAACAATCTAAACATATCCATGGAATCACAACAAATAATCTCATCCATTCCAAGAAATCATAAACTAAGAAGCATTTTTGGTCTGTGGGGAAGGTCTACCCTCCTCAAGCTCTTTTGAAAATATGACAAGGGGAGGATTGACTCGCAAATTTTAGAAGTTATAACCTATTCTACCAACATGTAAGCAAACTAAATCTACAACAAAGGACAAATGAAAGAAAACTAAAAATAGTAAATGAAAATACAAACAAACTAGATAAGCATTCATAAGAAAAACTAGCTAAATGACATGAAAGTAAATAACTATTACCCAAGAGAGGCTGAGGCACATGGATTGGACCCTAACCCACAAGCCTAGCTCTATGAAACCAGATCAGTAAGGAAAAGTCTGCATACTCATTTCATTTCAAAATATAGTCTCATTACATCAATATACAAGTCTTGAAAACTGATTACAAGAAAAAGGAGCCTAATGGCTTTATCAAAAGTTTGAATACTAATGAGCTCTTGCTCAGCTCTATTTAACATAAAAGGGTATCTACCAACAACTCCCTATAAAATAGGTGATGAGTCCACTTGACTGCAAGTAAAGTATGGCTTGAGTGCACTTAATCTTGAGTTTTCTTGGCTGCCTTTGATTTTGAGCTGTTGGAGGGAATCTCGAGGATCCCTTGGCTGCCTTTGGGAGTTAAGGAGGGTGGAAAACCCCCTATAATCTCTCATTGCTTTCTACTCTGAGTCTTTATGACAAAATCTTGACAAAAATTCAATATCTTCATGATTTTCCTGCATTTAACTCATGTTAGGTACTTGAAGTACGTTAAGCCTCAATCACCACCTACACTAGCATGATAAGACCATAATATAATTAAAATGCAAGAAAAAGAGATTTAATAAGGAAAAAGTGTGACCACTAACCCCTCCAAATGTACCTAATGATGGAGCTCATCACCTTGAATATTGCACATAGGTTACCTTGTAGTTGACTTATAATGCACTATGTAATACAACTTATAAAGTAATAATATAAATTTCCAAAACTTTGATACCCATCAATACACACACACACACACACACACACACACACACACACACACACAATCATATGGATGTAATAAACCTTTGAAAATATTATCCCTTCTAATCTTCAATTAGTCATAACCTATAACAGTGTGCTTCTTTCAACAACACTTTACCAATCTCAAACTTATGTATATAGGTAGAAAAAGTGATCATCACTTCATCACTTGCTACGTGGAATAATAACATTTGTACAACAAATAGTCGTCATCAAACAATTATTCTTAATATTAAACACATAAGTGGAAAATTTTATGGCTGGAATTCAACACTTGGGCATCAATGTTTTTAAGTGGTGGAATCCATACCTCTTAGTCTTAGGTAAGAAAAGGTTAATTGATTAATCAAAAAAAAAAAAATTATTGGTCGCTTAAGAGGCAGGGGTGTTCAAATTGTGTAGTTATATTGCAAAATCTAAGAGTGACGAATAATAGTGTCAACAATAACCTATTGAGGTACTGTGGAATATTACCTTCTCATATTTGATATATAACACATACCTTAATATTTATAAGAATATATTGGTGTAATCATCTTATTCAACTTGATACCCTAGCTTATGTTAATGGAACTCCTTAATTTTGACGTCATAGTACCTCTCTCATAGTTACTTCTAATGGAAATATTTTTCAAATATTTCCCATGATAGTTCTTTCTCTATGATTCCCTTGAAATTTCTCAAATCCTCTCACCTTATACCAAACTTTCCCTTAATATTGAAAATGTCTACTCTGGCCTTCATATTATCACACTATTCATGAACACTCAAGTATTTATTCAATCCTAATAACCATGATTTTGTTTCTTCAACCTTCTTATGTTTTCCATTAGAAGTAGGTGGTTTTGATTCTTGAAATATTTTGGAATTACATACTCGTCACTTCTCCTTTTCGGATGGTGGCTTCTAGTTGCAACATTATACAATTTCTTATGGTGACTTGATTCTCTTTCCAGGGTGCTAAGTGGGGTTCTCCTGTTTCCATGTCTTCATTGGATTGCCTTTAAATCTTCCTAGAATTACTTCTTTCTTATTTGTTGGCTTCCAGTGCTTACTTCTAAATTTTGGAAGGAATTTTCTTGGATTTGTGCTTGCTTAGATAGTTGGCACTAAGCTCATGATAATTTTCCCCTTTTAGATTTGACAATATATGTAAGATCATTGCATTCACCTATGCTTGTATTTCTTGTTCTATGAAAATTATCTCATTGTATGCCTTGCAATTTACAATCTCAACTCTTAAACTCCTGAGGGTTTCCATTAAATGAGGGGAATTCTCCTCTGGCCTTTTTTCCACAGAATCCTCTTGCTAAATATGGTAGGTATTAGGAAGATGTATTCTACCATTCTATTGATCTTTCTTTTCTTTTTGACTCGAACTTTATCTTATTATTTGTGTGTGTGTGTGTGTGTTGTTGCACACAAATGACTATTATCCAAACCAAGAAAAAAATAACTAAATTTACTCATCACCTTGTTATAATTGTAATAAGAATGTTGGTTTGAAACTGGTTGAAAAAATAAAATCCCTTGTTAGTGTGCAATTTAGAAATAAAATAACATATTAGTAACCTGTCAAGCCAATAATAATATCAGTTGTAAGTGTGTATAGCAATTAAATTAGAATATTCGATTTTTGTCCTGTGTGTGGGAGCCTATGTTGTGAAACCAGCTCCAAAAATAGAAGAAAAGAGATATCAACGCCTTAGAAATAAGCCACTTCAAGGGGGAAACCTCCAATACATTACATGAATGAACAATTATTGGATGATACAAATGACCAAACCTCCTTTCTATATATAGGAGTCCATGGGGCCACAATGTAATCCTAGCTGACCTAACAATAATAATGTAAGGGCACAATAATAACAATATGGGGGTTACATGGGTACAAAAGTAACAATAAAAGGGGCTACACTAACATAATAAAGGACTACACTATTAATATAGGGACTTAACATGCCCCTCTCGTTCAAACACGTGTTGTCCTCAACGCTTGATTATTTCTTGATGCTTCTGTATAAAATTCTCATTCTCCCTTGTGGAATCTTCTACAAAAAAGTTCTTCCACATGCTGAGATACTCTGAAATTGATCATGCTTTTCGATTTCTTGTTTCTGTGACTGTTTCAGAACTTCTTTCGATGTGATGTTGATCTTCCTGTTGTTTCATTAGATTCTGCACCAAAGTTAAGTTATCCTTTGAGAGTTGGAGAACTTTTTGTTGATGCTCGATGTGATCTTCCACCAATTTATCATCCATATTTGTTATTATTTGATCCTTCAAACCATCCAACTTAGCCTCCATTTCTGATTTTAAACCATCTATGTCATCTTCAGTTGCTCTTCGTAAGATCGAAATTTGTTGCACTTGGTACCATAATTTTGATATCTCATACTGCAATTCTTCCTCTTCATGCGTCATAGTATAGATTTTTGAGGGCTTAATGGATGTTGAATTATTTTTAGGGGAAATTTTATAATCTAATATTGATATCTATTCTACAATATGCCCTTGGAATCAATTCAACTTGATTCTTCAAACAAGATTTATGCAATTCGGAAAAAAATACACACCTTTTACTTGATTTTGAGGAGCTCGATATTGAAATTGAATTATCTCTATAATTGAAAATCCTTAATATCTGAAATTCAGCCCTGTAGTAGCCCTCTAAAGCTTCTTTCAAATGCCATAGGTCTGATCTGATTTGGATTTTGCAAGAAAAAGTTATGTCAAATCTCCCACAATGACCCAATTATGGACTGGTTCAGTAGAGTGAACTTGTACGACTTGCCACGTGTCACTTTTCCTCCTTTAGATCTGAAATTAATAGAAAAAAAACTATAGTTCGTGTAATTGTGGCCACTTTTTACAGCATTCCAATCCGATGCTCAAAGGGATAGCTATGAATATTTTCCCATGATCACCTCTTTGAGATGAAATTCAGAAGCCTGAAAAAGCCCTAACTTCCACAAATCATATCTCCGAAAATATTACGAACCAATAGCTGAAATTTTGCGACGATGTTCCTTAGGATTTCAAATTCACACTTTAAAAATTTCAGCTTCTGAACCTTCGTAGAAAAAAATTTATTATGAAAATACCACGATGACCTGTTTAGGTTAATTTCAGGAGCCTGCAAAATGACCTAACTTGCACAGATCATATCTCCGAAAATATTGCGAACCAAGCTCTGAAATTTTGCGACGATGTTCCTTAGGATTTTGGCTTCGCACTCTAGAAAATTCAGATTCTGAACCTTCGTAGAAACAAATTTATAGCAAAAATTCCACGATGACCTGTTTGGAGCAGCGAAACCCTAGAATCTCAAAGCTCTGATACCAAATGTTGTGAAACCAACTCCAAAAATAGAAGAAAAGAGATATCAACGCCTTATAAATAAGCCACTTTAAGGGGGAAACCTCCAATACATTACATGAATGATCAATTCTTGGATGATACAGATGAAAAAACCTCCTTTCTATATATAGGATTCCATGGGGCCACAATGTAATCCTAGCCGACCTAAAAATAATAATGTAAGGGCACAATAATAACAATATGGGGGTTACATGGGTACAAAAATAACAATAAGGGGGGCTACACTAACATAATAAGGGACTACACTATTAATATAGGGACTTAACAACCTCTTCAGTTCTAGTGTTAATCCATCGTGCTTATACCACTTCCTAACACTCCCTTCCACAACCTTGTCTTGATCCAAGAATGTGAGAGATGTTACTTGTTACTTGAATTGATCTCCAAGGTTTTCTATCAAGATGGGGTTAGGAAAAACATTGTTTTTTCAAGTCTGCTAAATTAAATTTTGATGCCACCATTGTGTTAAGCTCATCAAGAAATTTCTAGTGATGTCACTCTTACTTCTATCCAAGCCGTAGATCAAAATTTATACTTGAAGTTTTGGTCTATCATTAGAGGCCATGTTAGTATACTAACTACATGGAGTCCACATAATATTGACAAGTCAAATTAGTGGGTCCTACAATCAGACCCATGTCATACCGCCACTTATATCACTACCTGTGGTATTAAGCATCAAATAATATGTGGGTAGAAGTGGGAAGTGAGCGGTAAGGTGGTCTCACAGTTCCATCATGGAAATTTGACAAGGTTATTTAACCCTGATATGCGGAATTATGGAATACAGATAAAAAAACATTTCTTAAATGTGGTGTTATGCATTTAGAACAACAGATTAAAGACTTTGTAGATACTTTTCCTAAGAGTAAATAGACACACAGAAATATGGAGAAACCTACTTTGGGTCCAAGTGCTTCCTATTCTCTTTCTGTCGCTCTTGTTGTAGCTTCCAATCCAAATTTGATTGCCAAACTAGTTTCTGCAAGTATAAACACTAAAAATCAAATATTTTGTAATATATAGATGGCTATTTACCTTAATCAGTTAAATCAATGAAACATGAAACATATACATCTACTAAGAATCCATAATATGAAAGATAGAAGCTTATACAGATCCATATGTGGGAAACTAAGCAACAATATTTATTAATGAATAGAAGGTGAGGTTACAACCATCGATTCGTTTGATTTCACCAACTCTAGCATCATCCCAGACTCATCACAATGAACATCTCTCCAGCATCATATCACTCAAATCAAACACTAAATTGAGAATCCAACAACATTTCTCTACCAAATTTCCTCCTTCTCAAGCACTAGGATATGTGCTCAATTTATATATGAGTTGAAGGTATTTTCACAATAAATGAATTTCTAATAATAGGAAAGACATGTTCCCAAGCTTAGAGGTGTTGAATGGACAGATGGATTTGAAGTTTGACACATATGCACTCTTCTAGAAGGCATTGGCTATGTGGAGATTTCGAAACAATGAGAATTTTGCTCCCAATTGACCAACACACCCTTGAGTGTCGGGAAGTGATTTGCAGATCACCCTTGAATGGAGGTGACTGCATATGCATAGTAGTTAGTCCCTTGAGAGACTGCGTTGGTGAGATCATAGGTGATATAACATGTACTTCAAATCTTGGAAACCTTGCAATGGAAGTCATGGATGATTTGTTCTTGTTATTTGTCTTAGGGAATGTAGCAACTGAAATGATAGGGGATGATAGACCCTATTCATTGGTTCTGGGGACCATGTCCAGTTTAACTAGGACACTGGGAGTGGTGCCCAAATTTACCTATAACAGATTTCCCACTAAATCATGAAGTCAGAATAATAATAACAATATTTTTTGAATGAGATTATTTACACTGTGATGGGCTGGAGCTGAAGTGGAGTGGCTACCTGCATCAATCTTACAATATATTACATCATGATATATCCTCTTGATCAAGAATTGCTAAGGGAAGGCATTCCCATGCTCAGCACATAAACTATATAATAACATGTACATAATGAAGAAAGTTGTCTACATTGGAATGTTTCCCAATACAGACATGTCTACAGATATAGGCCCATGTTCCGATGACGATTTGTATGTAAGGTCACCGTACAGATGATGTGTACAAAAATCCTAAAATCGCAGCCCGGATGGCTGAAAATAGATCTAGGGTCTTCTTATCTCATTCACTCGATCATTCGGGTACAAGTATAGCCATGTGAATATATGATTTTTAGTCGAACATGGTAATGCATCGTTTGATTACCATCCAATGATGTAAGTTGTTAACAAACACGAGAGAACCACCATTGATGTTAATGGCACTCAAGGTACTGTAGTACATTTCGTAAGGTGTGAATAGATGATTTGATGTCGAACGCCAAACAAAATATTTCGGTCAAAAGTTCAGAAGCGAGGATCTTGTTGATGTTGTAACAAGCCTCATGGTACTGGAATATGTCGTTTCTAAGTGAACTTCTTGGATGATGATTTGATGTCAACAGGAAGCCACTTTACTGTGAAACGAGAGTTACTGATTTCAGAGACAAAGTATGACTTTATATAACAATGTTTAGGGTTGAATATCATGAGAATTAAGGTTTATGAGTATTCCAGAAGGATGAGTATTCACTAGATGACTTCTCTTGAACATATCGGTGACACTGAGATGAATTGGCAACATTGACCCAAAACCGAAGTGAAGGTATGATGAACCATAGGTATGAATGAACCTTAAATAATATTACCTTATCCAAATATTCACAGTGATGGAGTGAAGTGTCATGTTCAAGAGCGACCTGCTACCGTAAAAAATTTTGTTCACTTTCCCAAATTTTCGCCGGTCATTTGTCAACTAGTACCTCTTTATTTTTTAACAAGATTAAGGAGGACAACATATGCTTGATCTATAATTCAACCCTTCGAGCGAACAATGTATCACTATTTAATAATTTAACGAGTCTAGTGATGAATGAAACTCGATCCTTGCCATGATCGACAAGCCCATTGCTATTTTATTTTTTAACGAGCCTAACGACAGTGACAGCTCAGTCCTTTTTCATATTTAGAGAGTTTGAAAAATAGGACGAAATAAAATTCCATAAGTAATTTTTCGTAAAGTTGTCGTTCAAATCCAAAAGTGTAAAATAATATATGAGAGAACCTCCTAGCCATGTTCGACTAAGGCATTCCTTTTTCGTAAATAATATATCTCAGTCCGAAAAATGGTTAAACCTATACTGCGTAGATATCAATTCATTTACTTTTACGAGCTCGAAAAGACAAGTGCTCGACAGTCTTTTCACATTATCAGAGTCTGAAAATAGCTAAAAGAAGACTCCAAGGGTTCCTTTTTCGTTGTTATCGAAGCTCAAAAAAGAGATAAAAGTGCACTTCAAGTCATTTTTCATTTTTAACAAAGCTTCAAAAATAAGGATAAAAGTATGTTTTGTGGTCAAATCATTCTTGAAATAAATCTGCACGATTAATCTACTCATTAGTTGCAAAACCTGTTTATAACAACATCAAATGGATTAAAAATACCTTTTTCATGATAAAAATAGAATAAAACCATAGTAACAACAATAGATATGATTTGAAAATAATCAAATGACCAATAAAAAGAGTTTTACTATTCATTTTTACCATTTGAAAGTTACCATTTGCATTTTGGAGCTCTAAACTTATTTTTTCCCCCGAACTTCCACCGTTGATTGCGATCGATTATGTGGACGGTTTTCATCGCCGTTTGATCCAGGTTGGTGCCATGAACCCTCTCTTTCTTTCATTAGTCAATTTATTTCCTTTCATTGCAATTTTTTATGGATTTGGGACCCTTAGGGTAAATTATTTTTCCAAAGAGGGAAACGCACTCTTGAGCATCAAAAACTGCGTTGTGGAATACCTAAATTGAAGCCTAGGTGCATATGCAATGCACTGTCCCTTGTTCAAGACTACATTGGGTGCAATTCACATTCTTGATTCTTGCATTGTACCCAAAATGTTTCTTATTTTTTGCATTAAAAGGAGTCTAATGAGTCTTATGGTTATGTTTCAAGATTTCATCGAACTAGAATGACGATTACTTGGATAGAAAGAGAGCATGAAGAAAAAAATATGTTTTCCCTAAATGATACGGTTACAGTAAGAGCCCTAAGATATTGTGGGTTATTTAAGTACTTTCACTTGTCAGGGATGGGGCAGCAAATAGAACTCTTGGAGTTCCTAGTTCAAGCATGGGATCTGACTATTGAGGAATTTCACATTAGGAACAAAGTGGTTCCTATTATAGTGGAGGATGTGTATTTTCTTATAAGCTTGTTGAGGAGAGGCTTGCCTATTTCCCTCTCAGAGTCTGATCTTGGAGGAGAGACAGTGAGAGATTAGTTTTTGAAATATTGCTATCCAGGGGCAGAGCCAAACAAGGATGGGAAAATAGACATCCATGACGTTTGAGATTTTCCTTTGAGAACCATTCTTTTCACGATCGCAAAGCTTGCCGACACTGTTACACTACATGTAGTGAATAGATCATATATGCTATATGTGATAGAGTGCATGGAGCCAACAGTCTTCAACTGGTCTGAAGCTGTACTTTCTTAGATAAAAGAAAAATTGAAAAAATCAAAGGGAGGAAGGAAGAAAAACTTCAGTTATGGTTTTATCCTAATTTCATTTTCCTTAAGAGCGGATTCCATTGATGCAGCCTCAGCATGTGACACTGGGTGTGTCTAATCATAGAGATCTGAGGATGCAGAGATGGGTATGACTAATGGATAGGAATGAAGGAAAATCTCCCATTGTGTTCTTGACTGCTTTCTTCGCCTGGTTCAGGCGACAGGTTGATGCCATCGATGAGCATGCATATGAAGGCGTCGATTTCCGAGGAGATCCAAACTTAGCTTTACCAGAAGGCGCTTAGTGGGGTGCAATAGGTAAGAATTGTTTTACCATGTTTTTTGATTTTCCTAAGGTTTATACAATTTTTTTGTATTTTTATGTTTTCCCAAGACTAAAATAAAGTTTTAATGTAATGTAGATGTTGGTCGAGTTAAACTGGTGGAGGAACCAGAGCATGGAGCGGATGAGCCAGGAGAGAGGGCTGTCAGGAGAGCAGTCCTTCAAGATTTAGACATGGATGAGACTCTGTATGAGCTTTGACAACACATAGAGGGGTTGACCTTCGGGATTCTGGATTTCTGGATAGAAGAGTTACCCATGCGACTATAGTGCCACACTATAGGCATTCCTAACCGCTGGATGCAGTTACTGTGTAGGATAGCTAGATCTATAGCATGCTACCATGAGCATCACTAGTTTATTTTTGACATGTTGCATACATTTTGAGGTCATATGACCAATGTGTCTTGGGCACAAATTTTGTAAGAACCTATAACTATCTTTCTATTTGATTTCAGCGTTTTCCTATGTTTATTGCGTAATACTATTCAATTATATGAATGTATCTTTACATGTGTTGCAAATGTCTATCTAAAACATGATTAGCCAAAGAATCAGTCAATGCGTTCAGATTTTTGGAAATGTGTTGATATTGAATAAAATCAAAGTGTCTTTCCAAAAGTCGAACTCTTAGGAACAAATGATGTAGTGTTGGATTTTTAATAGTATAAACACTAGTAAGTTGTAATACCACAAATTGTGAGTCTAACCTCATGATGATGTGGTTAATACTAAATGAAATGGCATCAAAGAGAAGTTCGATCAACATGCTATACTCAGTGATATTGTTTTCTGATCTACTGATACAAATCCCTTGAAAACTCACTAACTCGCCGTTCATTATGAAAATGGCCCACGCTGCAGAGGACAGATTTTGCGTACTACGACTAGCACCATCAGCATATCTAACAAATGGTTCCAAATATTCAAATATCTACGATGATATGTAAAGAATATTACTAACATCAAGAAAACTCTAAAAACAAACTAATACAGTGAATGCAAATCAATAGCATATATATAAAATATAATACAAAAAATTACTACGCTCATGATTAAGCATATTAACGTTTCAAATACAACCCATTTCGGGGCTGTGATAATGGAATTCCATCATAATCCACCCACTCGTAGGCACCCTTAGAAAGAAATATTTTGAAAATATAGGGGCCATGCCATAATGGCTCAAATTTCCCTGTACCTATTACATTAGCTTCTTCATCATAAATAAGGACCAAGTCGCCCTCTGAGAAAATGCGAAGCTGGACATTTTTGTCATATTGCACCTTTATACGTCTCTTATGTGCTTCGTTGGAAAATTGGGCTTCAAGATGCGTTTCATCAAGATGGATGAGTTTAAAAAGACATGTTTCTTCTTCTGAGGTGTCAGGTAACAAGTCAATTGTGAGTTTCAATGATGGTATTTCATATTGGATTAGCAAGATAGATTCCAGACCATACACCAGTTGAAAAGGACTACATCCGGTTGCATGTCTCACCGAGGTTCGATACACCCACAAGGCCGAGTACAAGATAAAATGCTAGTTTCTTTTACGAGCTCCTATCATTCGTTGAAGAATAAATTTAAGAATCTTGTTGATAGTTTCAACTTGTCCATTTGATTGTGGATAATAAGGAGTAGAATTATCATGTGACAATCCTAAATTGGTAGTCAATTCAGTCATCATGTGGTTGCAAAAATACTTCCCATGATCTGTAACTATAGCCTGTGGGACCCCAAACCATGAAATAACATGATTAAAGAAAAACAATGCAGCTGTTTGTCCTGTGTTGTTGAATGTAGGCATCGCTTCGGCCCATTTGGTAAAGTAGTCTACTACGATAATAATATAACCATGCCCCTCAGATGAATGAGGGTTATAGGTCATGAATTCAATACCCCATTTCAAAAATGGTCCCACAGAGACAACATGATGCATTGGAACTGGCGGTTTATGGATTTTACGATCAAATATTTGGCACACATGACAACTTCTGACCGCGAGGATGTAGTGGCGAAATATGGTAGGAAAAAAGTAACTAGCGCAGATTATCACTTGCGTGCTAGCATTATCCAGACAAGTTTCCACCACAAGCCTCGACATTAAAATCATTTAAAACCTTTTTGGCCTCCTCATGAGTGAGGAACCTTCTTAAAATTGTATCAACACCACGATGATAAAATGTATCACCGACGATCAGATAATATTTGGCTTGGTATTGACTTCGTCATTCGTTAGAGCGAGAGGTATCAGGCCGAAAAGTCTGGGTCTGGAGATAAATGATAAAATACCCATACCAAGGATCAAATGACCCGATCAGAAATATAGACTCATTAGGAATATATGGTTTTGACGTAGTTTCAGTACTATCAGAGGGAAGGTCATAGAGAAGCTCAGCAAAAACTAAAGACTTCTTTGGCTTGGATTTGTTGAATTCCAAATCAAATTTCTGCAAAATGATAATCCATTTTGAATACTTGCCCCCCAAAAATTGACGTGATAAGATATAAGTCATGGGGTTGCAATCCGAAATGAAAATGGTTTTCCAGAACAGGATATAGTGGCGAAATATTTGGACAGCTTGAATAGTCGCCAAGGCAAGCTTTTCTACGTACGAATACTTCATTTTCATATCATTGAGATTACGAATTAAATAATACATCAAATGTTGTATCCAATTTTCTACTTGGACCAATACCATAGAAATGGTCGTATCAATCACGATGATATATAAGAAATAATCACTCTGATAATTGGGGGAACACATTAATGATGCCCAGACAAGAGTATCCTTGACAACATCAAAAGAAGCTTGCATAACTTGGTCCCAATGTAAGGGAATCCCCTTTTTCAAGAGCCGAGTATATCCTTTAGCCATTTTGGCGTAGTTCGGTATGAAACTCCTTAGGAAGTTAGCCTTTCCTTGAATTTTCTGTATCTGAAGTAAATTTAATGGCGCAGACAAATCAAGAATGGCCTGGACCTTCAATGGATTGATTTGAATTCCTTATTTTGAGACGAAGAATCCAAGAAAACTTCCAAAAACAACACAAAACAAACATTTATGTGGATTGGGGGGTATTTTTTAGTGTTGGCAGCGTAAAAATATGGCTCTCAAATGGATCGGGTGATTAGTCCAATTTCGTGAATGCGCAGGTAAATCATCTAGATAGGGTTGAACAATGTGCTTGATGTCATTGAAAACATAATCCATTTCTCTCTGGAAAGTTTCCCCAGCATTCTTTAAACCAAACGGTAATTTCTGATAAGTGAATGTGGCCCAGGGACAGATGAATGTTGTCTTATATTGTTCCTATGGGCAGATATTTATTTGATTGTAGCCGAAAAATCCATCCATGAATGAAAATATTTCGCATCCAGCACAATAATCAATAATCTGGTCGATAAAGGGAGTAGGATAGTTGTCTTTTGGACAAGCAAGATTGACATCTCGGTAATCAACGCACACTTTGATGGTTCCTTATTTTTTCATGATAGGGACGATGTTGGAAACCAACTCATTTAGTGGAACAGGGTAAATGAACCTAGCACAAAAAAGTTTTTCAAATTCTTCTTTAATGGTAGTGTCCTTCTTCAGATGAATAGGACGAAGGCATTGACGTACTGATTTGACATCAGGGTACATATTAATAGTGTGTTCAATGATACTACTATCTATGTCTGGCATTTCCTCATAAGACCAAGAAAATACATCACAGAATTCACGAAAGAGAGAGAGAAATGTTTCGAGTTCTGATGGAGAACAAGATATGTTGACATGAATATTTTATACAATGCCAGGTTTGGTAAAAATATCGATAGAAATGGTTTCTTCAATATTTGATAAGTTTTGCTTGGAATCAATTGCATTAATAGGAAAATAATTCAATTTTTTTTTTGATTGATGGGTGATATAGTTCACTAAGATAATTTTCTTTATAATCACGAAGATGGAACAATGATGATAATCTTCCCATAGTTCTCCTTCTGACATCATGGTTTCCAAAATATTCTCATCTGTTAAGAAAGTTGAGGAAAAAGGATCAGATGGAGTACTAAAATCTAAGGAACGATCAACCCAAACAATCGACGACGATGATTTCGGATTCACCACCCAAGCCATATAGATTGATTTCTATGCCATCTCAAAGGGTTGGGTGGCAGAAACTCATCCAAAATAACAATTTTATAATCACACGTACTCTTCCTTAAGCCAGATGGAGTGCCTCTCTATACTTGCAATTTTTGCCGACGTCGCAGGCGGCGGTAATGAAAAGGTTCCCATGAGAGTGGAATCCTTTAAAAGTCCTACGCTAATGTTCTAAAGTGTGAGTTGGGGTGTGTGAAAAAATGTAACACTTCCAGTTACCTGTGAAGCGGAGGCAAAGAAGGATAGTTGATTGATGACTGTGATGACACCTTTATATGGAAAGGTGATCATTATAAAATATGTAGAAACAATTGCGGTAATAGCATATACCCACGACCTTCCAAGTAAAATATTGTATTCAAGGGGTCCGTCAATGACCTTGACATCAACATTCACTATCTTTCCCCCTAGTTCTACATCCAGGTTATTGATAATACCGCAAGGCTTATATGTACGTCCATCGAAAGCCTTCAACGTTATTGATGATTGAGATAGGCACTATGAGCCAAGTGACTTCCAAAATTTTAGAGACATAATTCACATAGATGAAATTCCTCATCAATAATAGTATGATGAACAAGGTGATTGAGAAAATTTACTTGGATGGAGAATTCCAATTCTACTGGTAATTGTGGCACATAGCCCATATGATTAAATACTACAAGATTAGAATCAGTCGGATAAATTCCACCAATAGCCAACAATAAAGCCTGTTTCTGGTAGGGAAAATTTTGTAATACCTCAAGAGCTAACATAGTTGAAGGGGATTGAGCTAAATCTTCAACTATATTATAATTTTGAGTAGCTCTTTCTCGAGTATTATATGTCGATTTATGAACGACTCCCTTCGGTGGCTTGATTGTAAATTTAGGAATAATAGTAGGCGGTATCGATTCCATAGACGGATTCGTGGTCGAGGTAGTAGGTTGATCAGTGGATTGAATACTGTAATATTTAATATGCATTGACACAAAAATATCTGTTGATGGAACTAGAAGTTGGATCCTTAGCAACCAAATTTGTGTTTGGATTTGGAAATGGATCTGTCAACACAGCTGACGCATGTGAAGTCTTAACCATTTTTGAGACTTCAATGCAGTGAGGAAAATCCTGATCAAAGTGTTCGTCATTACAGATTATGCATGGATAACGAGGTTTCCTATTTCCAGACAATTGATCAGATGATATTTCTTGCGAGTTAGAATTTTGATTTTTCTTAGATTTCCCTTTTTTCTTACTTTCAGGATGCTTGTCACTTTTGTCTTTGTAAAATGACACGACATTGATTTTGGAAGAAGGTGCAAGATCATATGCAGTAGTATGATGTGTGTTTGAAATACTGATCACACCGTCTCCAGCATGAGAATCCTTTAATTGAGGAGGAACAATAAAATTCAAGGCTAAATATTGGGCATGAGCAATGACCTGCTCTTCAGTGACGACGCCACCCTTAGCCACATCCTTAGTTATAGATGGTAACAGGGACTTAATGAACCACTCAGTAAGGAGATGATAAAGAACAAAGGTTTTAACCATTCTATGACAATGACACCACTCATGAATATGATTAGAAATGTGAGTAGAATAAGTCTGTTTAAAATTAGTCAAGAGTTTTGTTCTAGTTTCTTATCATATGGGTAACTGGAAGTGAGTAAAAAACACAGTAACTAGGGCAGTTAAATTATCAAAAGAATCTATAGGTAACTCAATGTACCATTTTGCAGTCGGACTAGTGATCATACGCTAGAAAAGACGTAGCCTAGTAGAGTTATCATTCAGGGATTTTTATGAACATCACAAATGATAAGTCACAACATGAGTCGAAGGGTCTTCCCTAGGGTTTCCATTGAAATTAGGAATGTCCGAGGGTAATTTATGGGATATCACCGACCACCAAGGAGCATAGTTGATTGGATCATTGGTGAGCCGATTTAAATCTGGTAACTCTAAAGTTGCAACAAAGGGAAACTATCGATTAAGGTTAGGTTGAGCATAGCCAGGGTATGATGGAATTTCTTAGGCAATAGGCCTTTGAGCATCAGCATAAGGAATATTTTTTTGGTAACCCAGATAGGGGTTGTTTTGATAAGCAAACGCTTGAGGATTCTATTAACCAAAACCTGGGTACGATACTTGTTGAAATGAAGGTTGAGGCATTTGTGCCTGAGGCTTCCAAGGGGTTTGTCTATCAATGTTATAACCCAAATTAGGATAACTTGGATTTGGTTGAGGATAGGTATAACCTGGTTGTGGTTGTGACATCCCATAATATGGTAATCCAGCTTGTGAATAAATTATTCCGCGTACAAGTTGTTGTTGTAAATTGGTCGAAGGAGTTGGAGTCTGAGGACCCAATACTTGAGGGTATTGAGTTAAATGACCCACATGAAATGGTTTTTGTACAATGGTTTGAGTCTGTAATAGGGGTAAAGATGTATTAACAAATGGAATTGATGTGGGTGCAACAGGTTGAACCGATTGATACGAGTGTACAACTGTTTGTGGTTGGATAGGCAGAGTGGGATGCCATTGACAAACATTAATTTAGACATTAGGTTGACCAAAAAATGACAGAGTACTGTCAAAATGGGTGACCAAAGGTTTCCCCCCAGCATGAGGAGGATAATAAGACAGAAAATATTGTTCTCCAAATGCAGGGAGTCCAGTTGTGATGGTACTGGATGGAATAGACCCAATTGGACCATTTTGATATTGCCCTGATGATGGATATAAAGGATCAAGACATTCAGTACTCACTATAGGTTTACCAGTTAGAATACCAGACGATGACGTTGGTGAAGTCCATGGGTTCGAAGATGCACTAGAGAAAATTCCAGATAAAGATTTATAACCTGATGGGACCAAAGGGCCACCATGAAAATATGACTCTGGTGAAGTTGTGAACATTGACAGGGTAGTGAGAGCAGGTGTTGACGAAATTGGAATAGATGGTATAATCAAAGATGTTGGTTCAGGCATGGTCACATGACCAAATGTATACCCTTTTGAATCAATGAAAATTTGAATAGTAACAGGATCAAAAAAAGTAAAGGATGGTGATCGAAGAAAAGACTCATATAAGTAAATATCCTCCCCAAAATGGGTTGGAGTTAAAGGTGTTTCGTCTTGTGGGATTTCTTTAATCGAAATTAAACCAGGTGGAAGGATTTCACCGTCAGGCCCAAAGTATATTTTAGGAGGATGACTGCGTGATATAGGAGACTCAATGGCTACAATAGACTGTGGGGTGACCTATACAGTAATAAATTCCGTTCATTCGACTTCAGGATGCAGATGTTCTAGAAAAAAAGAGACAGGATCTAGATCAACTTCCAGTTGAACAACGTCGGGTTTAGGAGATATGGTCTCATTGATTGGATGGATCATGATCACGGGTAGCTGTGAGGAATCCACCTTGAAAACAACAGACAAACCAGGATTTGTAGAAACAACTTGTGCCGACTCTAGTATATGGGAAGATGGTGCTTCACTAGAGATACTGATGGTACTAGTTTCGGTAGAATGGTGTTGCCTTCACCGCCCAAAAGTGGCTTCCGGTGGTAAAGGTGGTTTCAATGAAAATATACGTGAACGTTGGGGAAAGGGATTTTATTCTTCCACGATGAATGATTTATTTTTAAAAAATAACAAAATAAAAGGGTAATGCTAGGAAAAAGGTTTGCCAAGAAACAGTGAACTGCAGAATACCTCCTAGAAAACCAAGAAGTACAAGTAGGAAATATCCCTGAATTCTGTGTTCGGTATATCACAATTTACAAAGCGGCCGACTTGGTTCACTATGGATGGATATAAAACTAAAGTTGTCCTCCAAAATATACCCGAAGGTATGTGGAGGCCCAAGTCTGTATTAGTGTTGTCTAATGTGAAACATCATAGTGAGAGCACCCCTTTATACTTTTTGTACTATAACACTGCCCGATATACCTGAATGTACGTGGATGAGCTATGATATACTTACATACGTGGAGTGAGGTATCACACTCGGAATTTATTGCAGAAAAATAATGACAACTGCTATGTTTTACGACGCTGGAACACGTCTCTAGCCGAGACCTTCTAAATGTTATCGTTATGGTTATAATGCTTTTTTAGGTAAATTGATGTAAATTTTAAGTTGATCTTGTTTATCCATTTTCCTTTCAAGGTTCACCACGATGACGCGATGGAAATTCCTAAAATGAAAACTAAAATGATAAGAAAACTTTTCAATTTTAGCTTTTTCAATGAAAATCTTAGCTACTAAAGGGAAAGAGCAATCAGTTTTGAGAGCAAAAAACAAAGAGCACAAACTAATATGAAACTTTCCTAATTTGTTCCTATGCAAAACACACAATCCACTATATGCAAATGCAAGTTTTTCTTTTCAGTCCCCTTAATGTGAATGCAAAAAGGAAACTATATGCATCAAATCAACAAAAACAAATGCTTTCTTCCTTTAGAAACGATGAATTTAACAACAATTTCTCTTTTAGGAAAAATGAAGAATGGAACTACAATTTTTCCTGTAGGAAATGAAGAATTTAACAAAAATTTACTTTACAAAAAAAAATGGATTTAATGCAGAAATAAAATACTTTGAATTTTATTTGTCAATGATAAAGAAAAACACTTAAAGAGACGTTGAACAAACTTTTCAAGGGAGGAAGATTCAGGTAAATTCACTAGTCTCTATGAGGCATCAGACAGTTGAAAAAATAACAAACAAAAGGTTGAAAGTAATGGAAATGAAAAATTCAAAGGGAATTTGGTTGGCTTAGGGGGAAACACAGTCTCTAAGGGGAGACAGTGCATTGCAAAGCACCCCTGAGTGGGAGACAGTGCTATGCAACACAGTGTGTGTTGACCAACAATGATTTTGGCGCAATAGAGAACAAAAAAATCAAACTACTGACACACTTCTAATGCAATTATTAGTTTCAAAATCCTAATAATTGAGAGTAGATGCTACTGGGTGGATAAGAAGAGGCAAAATACACCAAGGATGAAGGTGAAATCCCCATTGGATTCGCCAATTTGTTATGCGGAATTATGGATTACGGATAAAAACATATTCCCTAAATGTAGTGCTATGCATTTAGAACAATAGATTAAATGCTTTGCAGATAATTTTCCTAAGATTAAATAGACACATAGAAAGATGGAGAAACCTACTTGGGGTCCAACGCTTCCTATTATCCTTCTGTCGCTCTTGCTGTAGCTTCCAATCCAAATTTGATTGCCAGACTAGTTCCTGAAAGTATAAACACTAAAAAACAAAGAGATTGTAATATACATATGGCTATTTACGTTAATGAGTTAAATCAATGAAACATGAAACATATACATCAGATAAGAATCCATAATATGAAATATAGAAGCTTATACAGATACATATGTGGGAAAGTAAGTAATAATATTTATTAATGGATAGAAGGGGAGGTTACAACCAACGATTGATTTGATGTCACCAACTCTAGCATCATCCCAACCTCATCACAATGAACATCTCTCTAGAAACATATCACTCGAATTAAACACTCAATTTAGAATCCAACAACATTTATTTACCAAATTTCTTCCTTCTCAAGCACTAGGATCTCTGCTCAATTTATAGATGAGCTGAAGGTAGTTTCACAATCAATGACTTTCTAATAATAGGAAAGACATGTTCCAAAGCTCAAAGGTGCTGAATGGACACATGTATTTGAAGTTTGACACATATGCACTCTTCTAGAAGGCACTGGCCATGTGGAGATTTCGAAACAATGAGAATTTCGCTCCCAATTGACCAACACACCCTTGAGTGTCGGGAAATGCTTTACATAGCACCCTTGAATGGAGGTGACTGCATATGAAAAGAAGTTAGTCCCTTGAGAGACTACGTTGGTGAGCTCATATGTGATAGAACATGTAATTAAAATCTTGGAAACCTTGCAATGGAAGTCATGGATGATTTTTTCTTGTTCTTTTTCTTTGTCTTAGGGCATGTAGAAAATGAAATGATAGGGTATGATAGCCCTATTCCTTGGTTATGAGTATGATGGCCAATTTAACCAGGTCATTGGAAATGGCGCCCAAATTGACCTATAACAAACCCCCACCAACACACTCATATGGAATACATCGTGATAGGACCTCGACGACAAGTGGTGAGTAGTGGGTGGTAAGGAAATTTCTACCCTCAAGGTTGGCTCTGTACCCCACCATTAGGAATCTCACCCACTATCAAACTACAGTTGGTTGAGTATATCGACCTCACCCCTCTCTTAAATGTATCTACTATGGCCTATGAAAAACAACCAAATCCTATACATACAACAAGGTTTTACTGGGGCATGTTTCTACCAATGCCCACTTTGTGTTAGCCCACAAACATTCATATGAATTTCAACTCCATCGCCCGTTTGGTCCTGACGACATGCCCTTCATTACAAAAATTAGCATTTTCATGGTAATTTTCATAAATGGGAGGATGACCTTTTTTTTGAGCCCAAAAACTTATAGTATTAATGCAAACCCATCATAAGGTTTTCAACCAAGACCTAAGGTATCAACCTCCAAATTTAAAAAAAATAACCAAAACAAAACCACCTAGAACTACGCATTCATTTACATACTATCATAATGCATCAACGTAACCATGAAAAAATGATTGTACATTCTTAATGATCATGAAAATCAACAACATGGTCACGGAATATAACAAACCATGTATTTACAAGACAACATTACATCATGATCATATCAACAATATTCATAGATGTTATAGGCCAATTTGGGCATCATTCCAAATGAACTGGTTAACTGTGCATCATCTCCAGGACCAATGTATAGGGTCTATCATCCCCTAACATTTCAGTTGCTATATTCCCTAATACAAAGAACAAGACAAATCAACCAAAGACTTTCATTTGCAAAGGTTTCCAAAGTTTGAATTTTATAATATATCATATGAGAGCTCACCAACACTGTCTCTAAAGGGACTAAGTGCATTGCATATGTAGGTAGCCCTATGCAAGGTTGCTTTGCAAAGAACTTCCCAACATTCATGGGTGCATTGGTCACATTGGGAGTGAAATTCTCATTGTTCTGGAACCTCCACTTGGCGAGTGCCTTCTAGAAGAGTTCACATGTGTCAAACTTTGAATCCATGTGTTCATTTGACATATACAAGTTTGGGAACATGTCTTTCCTATTATTGGAAAGTCATTGATTGTGAAACTACCTTTAGCTCCTCTATAAATTGAGCACAGATATTAGTGTTTGAGAAGGAGGAATTTGTGTAGAGAAATGTTGGTGGAATTTCAATTGAGGAGATTGATTTGAGTGACATATTGTTGGAGATATCTACATTGTGATGAGGCTGGGATGCTGCTGGAGATGGTGACACTAAATCAATCACTGGGTTGTAACCTCCCCTTCTATCATCAATAAATATTACTGCTTATGTTTCCCTATATGCATCTGTATAAGCTTTGATTTTAAATATTATGATTTTTTAGTTGATGTATATGGTTTATGCTTTATTGATTTAGCTAAATAACTTGAATATACATCTGTATTATTGCTATCTCTTGATGTTTAGTGTTCATTCTTATAGGACATATTTTGCACAACCAGTTGGAATTTGAAGCTACAACAAAAGCGACAGAAGGAGACTTTGGAAGTGCTTGGATACCAAGTAGGTTCCATATTTCATTCTATGTGTCTATTTATAGTTAGGAAAGATAGTCGTAAATTCTTTGACCTGTTGTTCTAGATTATCACTTGTGTAGGGAAGAATGATTTATTCGTTATTCATAATTCTGCATAACAATATATCAGGCAATCATTTAAATTTATAACATGCCTAAGGTATTTGCATCATTAAAATATAAAAATAAGATAATATACACAAGCATATTACACTTATATATGTATTTAAATATGGTTGGAAACTAAAGGAAATACTTCAACTCTCCACCCAACCATAGGAAAAATGCACTACAATATTTATTGAAATTTAACAACCCTTAGCTAGATCCAAAGTCTAAGGGGATGCTTGTTCAGGTAAATTTACACCCAAGGCTTAATCACATAACCAGGAGAAGGAATCCATTGTCTTGGTGGTTTAACAACTGCTCAGCAACAATAAGCGCCATAGTTTCTCACTTACTCCTTGAGTCAAAACAAAGGGATTCACTTAATATTCACATGGCCATTTCTTAGCTCTAGGAGGATGAGCCTACTATGTATTTGACTTCACAACTGTTCTTTATTATCAAACACTACAATGATCAAATTTCCCCATCAAGTGTTTCAACAGCCAATAAAAAGCACCAAGTAGTTCAAGCACCATGAGCTTCCCTCTGGCCATTAAGGCTTAGACTCTCCATATAGTGGCCTCAATTCAAGAGATGTGAGGAATAACACCCCAATATTTTGAACACTTGCTCTTAGAAATTATAGTCCATCTTAGTTTTTTTTAGCTTAGCTCTGGAAACATCTTTCTCTCTCTTTATGCAATGCTTCCCTCATGTGTGATCTCTTATGTGACCTCCCTCATTCTCTATAGGTCGTGCATTTTCACTAACTCCTCTCTTGTATATTTTTTCTCTTCCTGAGGTAGTCATTCCATTGTTTCGTTCCCCAAGGAGGTGATAGGGATGGGAACCATCCGCCACCCATGCTGCCCCATCCAATATACTTCAATTCTTGTTAGTGCTAGTTTTCTATCTATGAGGATGAAGTTAAGGAAATTCAATGTGGCTATATGTGCCTATTCTAGGCATGCCACAAGCAACAAAAAAACATGCTACATTCACTCTAATAGGAACACTATGAACCTCCCCTCAGATATTTATATATGTGTGTCCCTCCCTTCATCCAGTCATAATTTTATTTACAGTTAGATTTATATACATCTATAATTTACACAGTTTGGTTTACATACGTGGGAAATTATGGAAAAAGGGCTATTACACATGGAATTTAACTAGTTTTAGGAAGTTGTAAAGATTTTTTCATCTTGGAATTCTAATTCTACAACTTAGATTAACATATGATTTTAGGTCATCTTATTAAAATATAGTGCAGGCCAAAAAATTTATGGAAAGTTTTCAATCATGAAATACAATTTAAATTTTATGAAACATAAAGTACAAACCTCACATTGCATAATACAAAATAAGTAAAACAAAAATGATGGTGAGGTTGAATATGTTTTCCTCAAAAAGATCATCATTTTTACATAGAATTGATAGATATATCTTCACTAACATGATCTAAACCACCCTCTTAATTTCATCATCCAATAATTTCTTGATACATTATTAAAAAAAAAAATATTTATCTAAAGCCAAGCAAGTTTGTTTGATTCAAGAAAATAAAAGTTTTAACACTAATCAATTTTGTTATATGAATGAACCATGAATTGAAATAACCAAGTTTAAATTAAAAATATGATTTGAAAATTCATTAACATAAGTTATTAATCAAAGTAAAATGTCAGTGCAATTTTACAATACCTAAATCATCCCAACAATTACAAAGTTATCAACAACATAAGGTGTAAAACATTCTTGAAACAATAAAAAGTTATGTCTACATAAGGAAATAAACTATGTATAATTAGTTAACTAATATACTATTTATTCAACCATTTTAATATTCCAAAATGCATACTCACTTGAACTTCTCCTCGATTTAAGAATAATTTACTCTATTAAATAGAGCGGCCAACCTGTCCCCCTCTCACCTCACTCTCAATTATTTTCCATATTTAGTCTATTTACTAAAACATAATTTTAACTATCATAACATAATAAATATAAAACATCCACAGGATGTATCAAAACAAAAATCATAGTACAAAAGATTTTGTATTAATAAAGTTATTTATCACAATATCACAAGTTTCCACAAAATATTGATATTTTATGCATACTTTCTAGAAATTTATATGTAATCACTTTCTATAAGGTTTTTTACTTTTAAATAATTCATGAGTAACATGCATGAGTGCATCCTAATTTATGTTTGGTGAATGCTACTTACATGTCAATTAATGCTTCCTATTCTAATGTAATACATGTATTATGGATGGGTGGGACTAACATCAAATATAAAAATCATAAAATATATATAGTTAGTAAAATGTATTCATTATTATTATTTTTAATAGTTCAATGTAAATATTAGAAATATGTTTATTACATGTACTAGGATGGGTGGATGGGTGGGACTAACATCAAATATAAAAAAGATAAAATATATATAGTTAGTAAGATGTACTCGTTATTATTATTTTTGATAATTCAATCTAAATATTAGAAAGATGTTTATTACATCTATTTGGGTGGACTGACATCAAATATAAAAAGATAAAATATATATAGTTAGTAAAATTTATTCATTATTATTATTTTAAATAGTTCAATGTAAATATTAGAAAGATGTTTATTACATGTACTAGGAAAAACTATAATTTAAGCAATTTCCTCCTTTTGTCTCTCAATATATCCTCATTTACATTTGAATAAAAAGTTATATATATATCAAATATCTCTAAATTATTAATATCGTTATACATTTTATAATTGTACATTTTTACTATAGTCATAAGGTTTTTCTCTCTTCTCAACCCCAATGATACATGTTATCTCTTTTATTAAAAAGATGAAGATTAATTTATAAGAAAAAATAAACTATGAGTATGATTAAATTTTTTGGTCATTCAAAATGAAGAAAAATGTATTACCTCACTATTATTAAGGTTACTTTGTGCTTTCCTCCTAACTTGCACACATAGCAATGTAAACTATGAAACGAGAACTATAAACTCAAGATGAGAACTCTATCCAAAAAACCTCAAAAAACATGAAAAAATAACTCATAAACGAAAATTGGTGATGCTGGAATACCATTTTTTTTTAATGGGGTAAATTTTCAACATGTTTAAAAAATGGCAGTGAAAACCATTTTTTTTGTGTGAAAAAAACACACTAAAAACAAAAAGGGCAGATGCTCAAAAACACTTTGTAATACCATGTAATAGATAAAATATCATGACCCTGAAAAAATAAAAATTCAAAAGAAAAATGAAATGAAAAATTTACAAATAAAAAGAAGAAGTTAAAACAATAAAAAAAACAAAAAACAAAAAACATAAAAACGAAAGTTAAAAAAATAATAATAAGTAAATAAAAATATATATTAGAAAAAAAAAAAAAGATAACAAGAAATCAAATATAAAAATAAAAAATAAAAATACAAAAAAAATCAAACATAAAAATAGAAAAAAAAACAACAACAAATTAACTTGTAAAAAATAAAAATAAAAATAAAAATATAAAATATAAGGAAATATAAAAAAATAAATAATTAATGAATAAAAAATATAATTAAAGAAAAAAATTAATGAAAGAAAAAAAAAAAAATACTTTATTAGACAATTAAAAAAAACATAGTAAAAAATTCAAAATAAAAATGTTAAAAATATTAGACAATTAAAAATAAAATAAAATTATAAAAAAAATTTAAATAAACCAAAAAAATAAAAAATAAAAAATAAACATTGAAAAAAAAAATTAAAATATCTATAAAAAAAAAAATTAAAAAAAATCCTAAAAAAAACACGATTAAAATAACTAAAAAAACATTAAAAAAAATAATTATACAAAACAAATTAAAATTAAAAAAATAAAAATAAAACAGTTTAATAAAACATTAAAAAAAAACTTAAAACAAATTAAATAAAAACTAATATATGAAAAAAAATATTAAAAAAACAATTGTGGCTCTCAAGCCTTTGGGCGGGCTCAACTTGTTTTTCGGAATTAGGTTGAGCCCACCCAACAACCCTCGGGCCCCTGGGCGGGCTCAACTCGATTCTTAGAATTAGGTTGAGCCTGACCAGGGGCCTGTGGGGCTAAAAGTCGATTATGAGAATCGACTGGGAGGTTAGCCAATTCTGAGAATCAACTTTCAGCCCTGACAGGTGGCCCGAGGGGAAACCGCCATGGGCGAGCCGAGTTGGCTAAGATCGATTGGCCCACGACGACTGCCCCTTAGGCCACCTGGCAGGGCCAAGCTCGAGCAACCCACAATGGCTGCCCCTCGAGCTACCCGGTGGGGCTGGCTGCAGGTGATTATAATCGTTGAGCTAGAACTACAAAAGTCAAAAGTGATTATGTATCATACTTTTATTTGGAAATAATGAACTACATAAATAGCTCACATTGATTAATATTTTGGTAATACCATTTTGAAATATGATAAATATTCCTGAAATACTAAATAAAGAGTATTTTATATTATCACCACTTCCAATGTTTTTGAAACTAAATCTCACATTAATTTAAACCTAATTATAAAAATCGTATATAATAACTAAATTATATAGTATATAAATATATAAAACAATAAATTATATATTTTATCTATTGTTACATATAGCATAATACTATATTATATAATACATAATATAACCCATTACTTTTTTTATGTGTTGTTCATGAAGACCGAAGATTAGTGGTCAATACGTCCACAAAAACTATCCCGACAGATCCACCCGAAGGGATCACATCCCATCAACTCATTAATAGAGCCTAGCCACAAGAGCGTCGATAAGGGTTGACCCTGTGACCTCCCATTATTAGGGTTCTTTAACAATGGGAACTTGACCAATTGAGTTAACCCTTGGGGCTAATATAACCCATTACTTATGAATAATATTTTATAATTTAATTTGTTATTTGTTTGGTTTATGGTATGTTAGCTATTCCATTATTAAAATTTCAAACAATTATAGAGAACACATAAGCATTGAGACTTGATTTTATCTAGGAATTCTTATAACTAGAATTTTGGATTATGTTCTAGGTAGAGTGAAATTAAAAATCCAAATAAATTCTTAAAAACATTCCCTACCATATACTAGTATGAATTTTTTTTACCAATATTAAGATCTCACATATACAAATTTTTAGAAAGGATAATTTTCCAAAATGAAAATAAAAATTGCCACAAAATACTATCTTAAGGGACATAGCTAAGTAAAACAAAATAAGAAATGTAATAACTTGAAGGCTTGCCATAAAAACCTGAAACTAAGAACCTGTAGAAGTCGGTTTAGTCGGTTCATTTGCATGGATATTAATTGGAGGCTCCTTAGTGCTTGCATCTGATTCTTTAGCAAGGAGTATACTTCATTTACTTTTTATCAAATAAAAGAGGGTGAAGAGAAGCCAACCTTGTTTCTCTGGTTGGACCAAACGAGCCATGCATTCCTTTCAATTATCTTCCTATCTAAAGAGTGCATGAGCCATGAAAAATTTAGTGTGAAAATATAAATCCAATGTCCCAAAGAATTTTGTATCATTGGTAAGGCTAACACTCAAGTCTAGTTTGAAAAGTCCTAAAAAATAAGTTACTTTGATAATAAAAAAATGACATGTTTGAAGAATATTTCAGGAGCATTCATGGATCCTAAATTTCACAGGGAATATCTATTAAATTATAATGAACCAAAGTATGAAATTTATATCACACGTACTTATCAATCTCATCTCTTGTCTCCTCAACATTTCATAGTCTGAAATATCATAGAAATAAAATTATAGTGAAATTTCCAAGTTGTCCAATTTGAAGCAGATTTCAGGAGCATTAATGAAGCATAACTCCCTTAGAAAATTAATTTGAAACTATTGTGAACCAAATTATGAAATTTATATCATAGGTACCTAGATATCTATTCTATATCTCCTCATGATTTCATATAATGAAACATATCAAAAATAAATTTATATAAAAATTCCAAGATGGCTTATTTGAAGCAGATTTTAGGATCATTCACGAAGCCTAATGTCCTCATAGCATATATCCAAAATTATAGGGAAAAAAGTATAAATGTTTAACCATAGGTACCTAGATATCTCTTCTCAGTCTCCTCAAGACTTCACTTTCTTAAAAATCTCATCAATAAATCTACAAAGAAAATTTAAAGCTGACATGTTTGAATTAGATTTCAGGAGAATCCAAGAAGCATAACTTCCTCATAACATATATCTGAAATGATAGTGAACCAATTTCTAATTTTTTTTCCACATATACGTGATAATATTTACTCCATACATTTAAATTTAATTGTATGAAACATCCCATAAGAAAAGTTGTAGTGAAAATGAAAAGATGTCTCATTCACTCCACAAATCACTTTTTTTCTCTAACCCCAAGAGTATTCCCCATCTTATCTTGCGCATCTTAGATCACTTTTCACTTTTATGGCCTTCAAATTCACTCATATTTAATTTGTGCATAATGTTTCTACATTTACTTATGGGGTTGACTTGTAAAGCTGGTTGGGCTAACCTGTACTTTATGACTAGGTTGACTTGACAAAATCTTTCATATCTCCTCATTCATATGGTGTTAGAGAGAGTGTCATATACTATTGTAAAGGTATCATAATAATATTTTCAATCATGTATCCTATGTTACCATTTTATCTAGATATTGTGAGTAAAAATTCCTTCAAAGATAGAGTATTTCCCACATTCTTCATCTTGAAAGATCTATCTTGGACATATGTAGTCTCCCCCTAAATTCAAAATTAATGACAACAATATTTCCAAGAATTTCCCCCTAAAATTGAAATTCATGGTCTTGTTAATTTTATTAGGGCTCCATTGTTCTTTTCTTTGATAATTGCATTTATATCATTTCCATATTATATTCACCCATATTATTTTAAAATATCTAGCAATTATATAGAAAGAACAATGACATCATCATAACAACGAAACATAAAAGAACATAAGAAGAAAAGCATGCACAAGGGAAACCAATATTTGGCCAGAGAACCAAGTAAAACCCCACAAGGAGGAACACCCTTCCAAATTCTTCTTCCTTTATTAGATGGACATAAAAAATCCAACAAATAAGTATGAGGTACAAATTTCATCTGGCTATTTGAGGCCTATACATGACTTGTTAACAAATTTGATTGTGAAAAAGTATCCTGATGAATATGCTACACAATGCTTGCCATACTATTATTAGGGTTGAAAAATACCATCACTACTCTGATGACTGTAATGGTATTAGGATATCAACATATAAATACCACGACTGCTCTAAAAAATACAATGCCAAGGGTTGTAGTATATAAAGAAGAGGAACAAGAATTCATACATATCTCATACCATCCATAATACTTGTGCTACATATACATAGGTTGTGAATCATAAAATTCCTTGAGATGCAATTGATATGTCAAGCAACCATGATTGCAATATTAGTGATTCCATAACTACAAGTGAAGTGTGATGAAAAAATAGGGATGCTATACATAATTGTGATGCTATAAAATTGTAATAATGTAAAGCCATCCATAATTGTGATGAACTATATACTTTGATGTTGAGATGCTAAAGATCACAGAGGAACCATGCATAATTTTAGGAAAATCATACATGTAACATCAAGAACCCAAAAATATATTGACAATTATATTGCAGAGATGCCTTGATATAATTTTGAGAATCTGCTAAGCTAATTGTGCATAGAACCGATGTTGTGTATAAAATATATTAATATCGAGGATCCTCCATACTATTGTGCATATGTATTTAGCAGATATGCCATACAAACTTGAATAATTGTGCATGAAGAAGTGGAACCAAACCATAATAAAGTAAAACCATATCATATGATGATAATATCCATACACAAAACAAATATTCAAATAACATACATAAATAAAGATGTGGTGTGACCATACACAACATACATGTCACCATATAGATATGTCATATCAAATCGTGAGTTCTTAGCCGAAATAGAGAGGATATGTCTGCACCATAGAAAGGTGTCCATCTGCACCACAGAGAAGACAAAGTTTACAATGTAGATAAGACAATCCTCACATTACAGAGAAGTCAATACTCGCTTCTTAACTCAAAGCCCCAAAACCTTAGATGATCCACCAAAAATCTTAGAAAAAACTGTGCCATTCGAAAATTATGTTTATGAACCATGTCTATGTGTCGTACGAACCACATCACTATGCCATACAAATTGTATCTATGTGTTATACAAACCATATCATTTGCCTTTATAGTGATGCCTTTGAATTGATATCATGTAGCTATAATAAAAATCCTATAGAAAAGAACACATTGTGAGAGAAGATGACCTGTGGTAAGAGGGTTGTCCTGTAATCAATGTAAAATCATGTGACGCATGCAAGATTTTAAAAAAGGTCCTTTATATATCATAAGTGCAGATCAACCTATACCATGCAAAGTTTCAGACCAACCGATAATTGTAGAGAGGTGATCAAATCATCCCCGAAGATTAACACATTAGGGTATTTATAGTTGATTCAACGTGTTGAAGGGTCACCACCCTTGAAAGAAGTCGACCTTAAATGATTAAGTTGACCTTAAATTAGTTTTTATTTCAAATAATATGAATTTACCTCCAATACATAAATATTAATTCTTTTTTCTTTGGGGTAGAATGAAATTTAATTAGGGAAGAAGGGTTTCCTTATGGATTTTTTCTGTTTCTTCCCTAATTTCAACACTCCCTCTCAGCTATGGAGGAATTTTAGTCTTCATCTTAAGCCTCCTCATCATATTTGTATCATGTTGTTTCGAGTGACCATATCTCAAACATAGGGAGGATAGATAGTTGACCCGTTTCATATCATCTCATGAAAGTAGAGGAATCAAAGACCAATGGTAGCGGAGATTAGTAATCAAACCCTAATATACTCGAATACATATCTCACAATTATATCAATAAGACATCCATCTTGCTCATCAACTGAACAAGAAGAAGAATCATCATATGGGAGTTGTGGATATCACCCTATCAACTCAATCATCATCATCATCTAGTCTTATCTCACCTCAACTCATATTTTTCATATTTTCTCATCTCCATTTGTTGAAAAATCTGAAATCTAAAGAAGAATAAGAATTTGATATCATAAGGGCTCCCAACTCAACCCAAAACAACATAAGAGATCTTAGGTCAATCTGAAACAAAATTAGCGAGCTCTACTCAACCTGGAACCACATCGGGTAGCCAAAATCACATAATATATTCCAGTGGGGATCCAATTCTACAACCTAGGAAACTTGTCATCAGGGAGCCAATGTTACCACCCAAAAACTAATGAAAATGAGGAAGGTCCTATGGGAAATTATCGCCCCAATTCATATCATATAGGGGAGCATCTATTTACCACCCTATATTGAGAAATAGGCGAGATAACACTTACCAATAAAGGATCATAACAAACCCATTATGCAATCAATGAGAGAGATACCACTTTCTATATGAGGTAAGGATCACGACCATTCTATATCTTGTTGATCTTCCAAGAAATTACCCTTAAGGTTAATGTGGTAGAACACCTACATCATAATCCAAGATTGGGTGAGATACCTGACTAACCAATGGTAAGGATCACATACCCCCAAGCCTCCCCAACCCATTGGCTAGACGGGAGGGAAAATCCCAACAAGCCATGCTTATGGGTATGATGCCAATTGGGGTATACACTGATAGACCAAGGTAGGGGGAGATACCCAACTTTACAAAATAGAAAAAGATCACACACACCATATGGGTGAAAAATATGAGAAATACCTTTTGTTTAGAGATATTGATGGGGGTAAAACCCACAGTCCGAATTAATTCTCTCTGTGCATAAAACGCATCTCCAAATTTACTATCCACTCAAATCCACGATATGGGCAAACTCATGCCATTTCAAACTTATGAGTTGGAAATTTTTTAGAAAAAATCTGGGTTATTTTAATATCTCAATTCAAAGAATTGAGATATTAATTCAACAATTCTTTTAATAATAACCCCACAAAACGACGAGGTCTTGTATCCAAAACCCTCAACGCACTTTATCTATATATATATATATATATATATATATATATATATATATATATCAGCCGACAAGGTTTATGCATTCGCAAGATCAACGCTTCTAAGGTTCAAGCCTTACTCAACCCTCGGCACACACATATATTAAACCATATTCAATACATCACATATTTAAATCAAGAGCTTATGTTACATTGGTTCTTATGGGCTCCACGCCTACAATGTTCACATGAATGTATGTACCAATAATTTACAACCCGGAAGATACTCAACAGACTTAACCCAAAGGCGACCTTAGTTCAATTTCAAGGCACCAACAGTTTAATTAGATTGGAACACTCGACGTATAATAAGACCTTATAAAATGCCCCACAAATTTATACATCGATTAATTAATAAATAGTCAAACGTTGGCCCATACCTTAAGAACTAATGCTCATGCAACTCCATTGCGTGATTTCCCTTGGGTCGGTCGCTTGCCAGATCGAATGAGCCAAAAGGATATCGCGTTTTTCTTAGGGTCGAAGGTTAACACGTGAAACTTGCACGATAAGAGTGGTATGCGAAACCCTCATTTTTCCACGTGTCAAGCAAAGACACACATCACATTTTTTCGAGTGAATCTTCTTACCACTTTCTAACAATGCGATACCACTGGTATCGGGTCCTCAATCTGCCATCACTGTTCATCCTTCGTGGTTCCGGTTCTCATCTTCAAGGTTCCTTATTGACCAAGGATTCGCTTCTATTTTCGACCCGAGCTATAAACTCTCTATACATTCAATTCGATTCTCACGATTTCCTCAGAGGCCTCAAACCTCAACAGGTCGACTTCTCATCGTTGGTCAACGATTTCACTGATTTCCAACTTGACATTTCACAAATGCGTCCTTAAACACCATTGCATGATCATTCTTTGTTTACAGTTCCTCTATGCACTAGTAAATCTGGAATTACATATAATTTCTTCGCCCAACACAACTTATCATAATAAAATTGGAAATCGATCCAATTTTGATCTGGCAATTAGAAATTGGCTTTATTAAGTATATTTCTCCAATGAATTCAACATCGATTTTCCTTCTACGTTTTCCCCATAGTTCATTTCACATTCGATTCTAAACCCTTAGTTTGCCTTTCCTCTATTCATACCTCAAGGGCATGATGCCAATCAACTAACCACCTCAATAAATTCACAGAGAATGTGAATTCGAATACAGGTAGAATCTTAACTCAGTTTAAAGAGTCTTACGCATACAAGATTTCCCGAGACTCAAGGAATATTCACAGATTATATACTCCACATTTCCATATGGTTGGTTATTGAAAAAAAAACCCATTCACACAGGATTTGACTCGACAATTGCACAAATACTACTGAACCAATTCCTAAATTATGAAGTGAATTTACTTACAAGCTTTTAGCTAGCCAGATCTTCGACCAATTGGCCCTTCTCCTCTACTTTGTCTCCACTACAGTCCTATGCAGCCTATGTAGTTTCTAAGCAAATATCTCTACAGGTCTCTACCGTAGAGACTTATTTAAACATTCAACATAAATCGTTTCATATTCCTTCAATGCTCAATAAAACTCTGCAATTCCTACAGTCTTAATTTTAGCCTAACTATCTGACAGACAGAGACAGACTGTCTCTTCCTTTGCCCACTAATCATTCAGGAAGTTACATTTTCCTCTCTCATTAACTAAGAATAACTCAACTATGAATAATTACGTGGGGAAATAAAACATGAGACCCCCCTTTACATTTGTTTATGGACAAAGGTTGTTTTGAGCCTAATGCCCCTGCATCAGACTCCCCAGGTTAAAATAGTTCATGATCTCCTGATCATGTGCTTTCATCTTCGTCTTCCTGGATCCCACACCTTGGTATGAAACTAGTCATCTGTTGCAGCGTTCTTCCGTTGTATTCCTCTAGGCTTCCATATCTTGGTCTACATCCTTGCAGTTGTTACTATCCTTTTCTGAGGCATCTTTTGCATCAGTTTTCTTATCAATGCTACTTCTCCATCTAATCTTTTCTCTGACTGCTAGACTCTTACTTCTTCAGTTCTTACTCTTGCTTTCAATTGCTGGTCTCCTACTGTAGCTCTAGATTTTAATTTCTAAGCTCTTGATTGCTGAGCTTTTACTCATTCAGTTCTTATTGCTTCCCTATTCGCCACCCAATCATCCATACCCTCTTGCTCTCTGCAACAGTAAAAATTTCCTTGATTGTCACTCATGAAAATTTCTCCATCCTCTGTCTTCAGCAATTCTTCAGACTAGTAATTAAATTGCCAGTCAGCACCCTCATCTCTTCTATTCTTCTGGACTAAATATGCCTTAGTCCTTTCATTAGTGCCTGCAGTCACAAAACAAACATCAAAGTTATGAAATATTTGAGTTTCTCGTTCCTCTTCTAGCAACACTGCAACTTGTTGCTTCAACATTTCCTCCAGCAACACTCCAATCAGCTGTTGTTCTGGAATTTCACTCTCTTCTCTGGATGTTTTATGAAAACATCCTGACCATCTCCTTTGTTCAAACAAATATTCACTATGATGCAACTCAATTTCAGCATCTTCTTCTTCTGTCTTGGAAATCTTCAGAAATTTCCTTCCTTCTTCTTAATTTACTTCAAGCTCTTCCAGCTTTTCATTTTCATCTTTTTTCAGAGTGAAAATCTGGTTCTCCACTGTTGTAGCAGCCCCAAAAATCTACCATACAGCCTTCTCTTCAACTTTCTCTAGGCTATTCGAACAAGCCAATTTTTTCTTGTCAAATGCAGAAATAACAAGTTCATATTCAGGAGGCATGATAGCCTCACCTTTCTCCTTCTTCAATGACTCATCACCCTTCAAAACAACCCCAAAAGATGGATTGTTCTTTGCCATGCCTATCAACACGGCCAAATTGTTAAATTTTAAATCACAAGACCCAATGGTCATGATTGATGATCCAATCACCAATTCCTCTCTGCTACCAGCAGCAAAAATTTTCTGCATATGAGACATGACTGTCACATCTTCATTCTTCAATCCCCAATTCTGAATTTGAGGTTTCCTCTCTTGTGTTGAATCCTGCTGATTCAGCATACTCTCCAACAACTCAATTTCTCCATTCCATGGTTTAAAATCTCTCACAAAATTCTTCTCCTCTTCCAATTGACTGCCCAATGCTGCAAACCTATCTCCATCACCAAAAGGATTTGAATTTATCAAACAATTGTCAAAAAAAAATTCATAAGGCCTCAGAGCCTTTCTCTCTTCTATCAGCATCTTAGTATGCTGTCGCAACTTCCTTTTCTTCTCCATCAGGACATCAGTATGTTGATTCCAATTCTTCAAACATTTCTTGAGACTATTAGTCAGTCTCTCTTCTGCATCATCCCTTTCAAGGATGTCTCTCTGCTGTAGTTCATAAAAATGAACTTTCTCGTCCTCATTCGTCTCTATCCTTACCATCTGAGCTCCTTCCCTCTGTATTTTTGTCCTCTTCTCTGGAGCACTCAATTCATGCCACAATCTTGGCATCTCCTCCAATAAAACATATTCACAATCTTTACTATCTTCTGCTGTCACTATCTCCTCAACCTTCATCAGAATGGAATTCTGATTTCCCATCTCTGCAAAAACTTCAGCTATCTGTCCATCACTCCTTACTTGGCCATTCAGCAAAATCAATTTTTCATTGTCAGCATTAATGACAAACTCATCATCACCAACCTCATTGAAACAATCTCTTCTATAAAATAAGGAATTAATGAATTCCTTTTGCTGCAATAAAACAATCTGATCTTCATCTGAAATATACTCATCATATCTTTCTCGGAAACAGTCAGCTTCATTTGTCACAGTTCCATCATATGAATTTCCTTCATTAACACCTACATTCACACACAACTTGTCAGATGCAAAAACATAAGACCTGATGGTCTCATTTGATGATTTGATCACCAAATATTCTTGTTGTTCCAAGTATTCCATGCTCTTCAGAGATTTTTCAATGTTCTCCTTTTCAATTTCTTCAAGTTGTCCAACTTCCAGCTTATGGTCATCATTATAAACTAATTCCCCTCTATTTCCAATATGTTGGAAAGAAGAATCTTTCTCCAACTGTGCACAGACATCTTCAAAACATGTAGCTGCTTGATTTTCTTCCTCAGTGACAACATCAACAGTTTGCTCATCTCCACATGGCTTTCCTGCAAACATACAAAATATGTCAGATGTAAGGCTCTTTGACCCTCTGGTCTCACTTGAAGCTTCAGTCTTCAAGTCCTTCTCCGAATACTCAATCACTCTGAGCATTTATTCTTCTTGTTGAGCATTTATCATGTGCTCCTTCTTCCCTTGTGGTCTCTGCCACCTTACCTTCTTCTTCATAAGCCACCCAACTCTCTGGTTTTCCTTTATCATCCCATCTAGTTCATCAAGCTGCTTATTGATCTCAACCATATCTTTCCAATATTCTTCATCAGTGAGTCTCTTCCTCATGCCATTTTCTTTGGCATCTTCCCTCACTCTCCTGCTGTGGCCTCTCTCATAACCTCTGCAATATTTGTTGTGGCTATCAACAGCCATTTTCTCCTCTAGGATTTCTTCACTCACAAGTTGCACTAAGCCTCTGCAACAACAAGCTCTCTTGCTACAACTTCCTCACCAATCCCTTCCTTCGGATCCGGCTTTTGGCAAGTACTGGTCCCCTATTTGCTGGAACCTTCTGAGCACTCTCTTCTGCTCTCTAGGCTTCACTCTGAAACTTCTCTCAAGAACAAATTTGTTCTTCCTTCATCCAACCTCTGTTGGGAATCTTCCAGGTTCTGCCACACGTTTTCTTCACTCAGAATCCCTTTCCGAACTTCTTCTTATCATTGCTCTCAAAGCTGTGATCTGCTTCTACTGAGATTCCTCAATTGCTTGCACTCTACATTCTACAAACAATACCTTCAAACCATAGTCAAATAAGGCTCATCAATTCACTTCCTGCACTGCACTGCATCTCATCAACAATTCCTTGCCTGCACTACATCTCTACCTGCTGCAATATTCAAAGAAATTTGTCTTCAACTCCAGATTCTGCAAATCTGAGTTATCAAACTTTACTGCATACTCAATCAAATCTGTAAATTCTGTTAAACAGATTGGAACATCAAATTTTCTTTCTTGGTTCAGTATACATGTGCATTTCAAAAACAATTTATTCTCAAAGAGCTATTCTAATTCAAGCTCTGATACTAGTATAATGGGGGTAAAACCCACAGTCCTGATTAATTCTCTCTGTGCATAAAATGCATCTCCAAATTCACTGTCCACTCAAATCCATGGTTTGGGCAAAATCATGCCATTTCAAACTTCTGAGTTGGAAATTTTTTATAAAAAATCTAGGTTATTTTGATATCTCAATTTAGAGAATCGAGATATTAATTCAAGAATTCCTTTAATAATAACCCCACAAAACGACCCGGTCTTGTATCCAAAACCCTCAGCGCACTTTATATATATATATATATATATATATATATATATATATATATATATATATATATATATATCATGGCCGCCAAGGTTTATGCGTTCGCAAGATCAACGCTTCTAAGGTTCAAGCCTTACTCAACCCTCGGCACACAAATATATTAAACCATATTCAATACATCACATATTTAAATCAAGAGCTTATGTTACACTGGTTCTTATGGGCTCCACACCTACAATGTTCACATGAATGTATGTATCAATAATTTACAACCCGGCAGATACTCAAAAAACTTAACCCAAAGGCGACCTTAGTTCAATTTCAAGGCACCAACAGTTTAATTAGATTGGAACGCTTGACGTATAATAAGACCTTATAAAATGCCCCACACATTTATACATTTATTAATTAATAAATAGTCAAATTTTGGCCCATACCTTAAGAACTAATTCTCATGAAACTCCATTGCGTGATTTCCCTTGGATCGGTTTCTCACTAGATCGAACGAGCCAGAAGGATATTGCGTTTTCCTTAGGGTCGAAGGTTAACACGTGAAACTTGCACAATATGAGCAGTATGCGAAACCCGCCTTTTTCCACATGTCAAGCAAAGAAACACATCACATTTTTCAAGTGAATATTCTTACCCCTTTCTAAAAATGTGATACTGCTGGTATCGGGTCCTCAATCCGCCATCACTGTTCATTATTCGTGGTTTCGGTTCTCGTCTTCAAGGTTCCTAATTGACCAAGGATCCGCTTCTATTTTCGACCCGAGCTGTAAGCTCTCTGTACATTCAATTCTATTCTCACAATTTCCTCAGAGGTCTTAAACCTAAACAGGTCGACTTCTCATCGTTGGTCAATGATTTCACTGATTTCAAACTTGACATTTCACAGCTGCGTCCTTAAACACCATTGCACCATCATTCTCTGTTTACAGTTCCTCTACGCACTAGTAAATATGGAATTACATATAATTTCTTCGCCCAACAGAACTTACCATAATAAAATTGGAAATCGATCCAATTTTGACTTGGCAATTAGAAATTGGCTTTATTAAGCAGATTTCTCCAATGAATTCAAGATCAATTTTCCTTCTATGATTTCCCCATAGTTCATTTTACATTTGATTCTAAACCCTTAGTTTGCCTTTCCTCTATTCATACCTCAAGGGAACGATGCCAATGCAACTAGCCACCTTAATAAATTCACAGAGAATTTGAATTCTAATATAGGTAGACTCTTAACTCAGTTTACAGAGTCTTACACATACGGGATTTCCCGAGACTCAAGGCATATTCACAGATTATATACTCCACATTTTCATATGGTTGGTTGTTGAAACAAAAACCCATTCACACAAGATTTGACTCGACAAATGCACAAATACTACTGAACCAATTCCTCAATTATGCAGTGAATTTACTTAAAAGCTTTTAGCTTGCCAGATCTTCGACCAATTGGCCCTTCTCCTCTACTTTGTCTCCACTACAGTCCTATGCAGCCTATGCAGTTTCTAAGAATATATCTCTACAGGTCTCTACCACAGAGACTTATTTAAACATTCAATAGAAATCGTTTCATATTCCTTCAACGCTTAATAAAAATCTGCAATTCCTGCAATCCTAATTTTAGCCTAACTATCTGACAGACAGAGACGGACTGTCTCTTCCTTTGCCCACTAATCATTCGGGCAGTTACATTTTCCTCTCTAATTAACTAATAATAACTCAAATATGAATAATTACACGGGGAAATAAAACATGAGACCCCCCTTTAAATTTATTTATGGACAAAGGTTGTTTTGAGCCTAATTCCCCTACATCAGATACCTCAACCCTAAGAGCCCTCAATGCTCCATTCTCGCATTGGGAGCTCAACCAAGGGGGGAAGAGCTATGCTTAGTGTTCTGTATTAGCCCATACCCTTTCCCATGAGGGTTTCATCCATCAACCCATGCTAATCTCTGAAGATCAAGAGCATATCAAAATGCATGTATCTAGTACTGGCTCAAACAATAATAGTTCAATCACACTACCTCATACATTATCACAAGTATAATTTCTCTATTTTCTTGTTAATATAGGACATCAAACGTCAGAGAAAAATATGTGGTATAAATAAAAGGATATCATATTCATATCCTCTTATGCAAATAGGCAACAACCACAAGATTAATCTTGTCTCATACAACAACATTTTCTCAATTTATGAAGATGTCTTAGTCCCATCTATGACTAGACTCTATCTAACTCAGTAACAATATTTCATTAATGCAATCCAACATATCATAAATGTGACTTTATATGAGAAGTGGATCCTAATACTATTGGGGTAAACCAATCCTGTTAGAAAATAACTGTTAGCTCATAAAATCAATAATCAAAGGCATACTTTTAGTAACATCATATGTTCATTGTTTCATTGTTTAATCATGTGACTTCTAATCATCCACCATAGTTAACTAGTAGGTGTTGGGATCTAATAAAGGGTTTATCACTATGAATAATAAGCCTCTTCAATTGTCATCAACCATGACATCAACCTATCTCTCATATTACTATCATGCATCAACAAAACTTCCAGATCATAGATTCAAGCTATATTATTTCCTCATACATATATAAAAATGTTCATGACAAGTCATAATTAGTTGCTTCATTGTCATCTATAAAAATTTGATTAAAAATCCATCAAAGGTTAATTTGCTTCATCCCTTATTTATCACATTATACAAATATTTCCTCAAATTCCTAACATCATTAAGTCAGAGTATCCACTTGTCACATTGTCAATTTTTTTAGCACAACATATCTTATCACGAACTTATCAATATCAACAAGAAGATAATCAATAAATTAATTTTACAATCACATTAATTCCAACAAGGTTATAATACTCATTACAAGAATTGACAAAAGTATCAAGTTACTGCATATCAAGTTAATGTTTCTAGCCTACTTCATAGACTAAAAAAATCCATCATGATAACATGACATGTACTGTCTAACTTATTCAAATTTGAAATATTTTCAAAATACCAAGGAAATTTAAGTTATATTAATTTTTACTATAGAGTGCACCAATATATCACATGTACCAGTGCTTTGAAATTGATTGTTAGTTCATGTTGTGCTAATATAAGTTTAAAATTTAATATGAAAGTGCTTAGTTTTTCTTCTTCTACAAGGGTTTATACATGTGCCTATGATTGATAAAACAACAAAACTTGACGAGATTAAGTGTATTTCATGAACATAAAAGCATGGAGACTAATTGTTGAACAAAAACATATAAACACACAGAAAACACAGACAATTGAGTCAAATACACACATTGGTTTTGATGAAGGAGTTCACCCCTCTTGGGCTACATATCCTTGGTCCAGCTTCCATGGCATGGGCCTTTGTATTAGCTTCAATTATACAAAGGTGTTGTTTAAAATCTCCTTTTGCCTCTACAACCTGCTCTAATGGCTCCAAAACATCAAACTCTATCAAGAATGACTATTCTTGAGCCAAAAGTGGTTGAAAATTGCCTCAGTTATGGAAAGACCAATTTTTCCTACAATTTCTCCACTAAAACTGGAATTCGCTAGACAACTCCGCTAAAACTGGAGCTTTGCTGCATTTGGCGGGCTCTGCAAAGTATGTCGCTAGTCTAACTATGAATTTAAGTTAATATAAGAACATTTTTAAGTGAGGTTAATAGAGGGTTAGTGCTAAGAACCTTTAGCGCTTAACTGTGAAATTCCCGCCAGTGTAATAGCGCTAGCCCTTGGTCTTCGTGCTTGAAGATATGGGAGGAGGCTGGCCCTCTCCAGACCCCCAAACATGGTGCTGAAATACTTCAAGTATAATATGCATCCCTTATGTATTAAGGAACATGGTGATCGTCTGGCGGTAGCTCTCGAAACTTGTATGGGGGAGGTCACAGGGTTGACCCCGACCTCCACCCCTCCATAGTCATAATTTTTTGTAGAACGAACTTTGGGTTTGGACCTTTGCAATAAACCTTGGTTAAAATTAATATATGTGCCTCCACCAGTTGTAGACCCTATCTGCTAAGTTAACACTACTCCAACATATATTTATCACTTCCGCCAGGTTTAGAGCTCCTCCATATAGTTATCGCTTCCACTAGGTTTAGAGCTCCTCCATATAGTCTATAGTTTGATAGTTAGCCTGTCCGCTAAATATAAAAGTACTTCCACTAGAGAATAAGGTCCAAAATTGGAGTTCAGATAATGTGCACCATACCAGGCCATGGTGAGGACATGTGGCAGCCTCTGACTGCTCCACATGGCCCTTCTCACAGTGTCATTGGATGAAAATTGGAGAATATTTCCTGGATATTCTTGAGGTGCTGACTAGACTGCCAAGTCATCAGTCTGTCACTGTTCTGCACATTTTTTACATGTTTGAGAAAATGAAAAATATACCAAAACTTACTCATATGAACTCGGATTGTGATGAAACAAGTTGTGTTGGAATCATGGTGATGAGCTATATCCAATAGTTCTGGTTTGGAGAATTTATGAGAACTTTAATTTTTGAGCTATATATTGAGCCTTTGATCAACTAGAGATCATACTTACTTTCATATGTGCTCATGGAGATATTTTATCATACCTCGGGGATTAAATTTCCATCCAACATTATAGGTAAATAAAAAACATAGAAACAATATCCTATATATACCTTGCATCAATTATATACCTTTATCAACTTGTAGCATTCAAATAACATATATGATTTTCCAGTCGAAGCAATAGATTATGCATATTTCTCTAGCTTCCTCTTTCCTATACCAAATTTCATCATGTTCCTGCACCAATTTATTCTTGATGCATGATTTAACATCCAAATGATCCTTAAGAAGGATCAACTAATCACATCTTCATCATGAGGTTATAAATACCCAGATACTCAAATATTCATGTAGGAATGATAAATAATAATCAAAATAAATCTAAACAAGAGAAATTCATAACATAAATCTATAAGGTACTTTCTTTAATAAGAGGTGATCAACTTCCTCTTGATCCAACCTCCAAGAGTCATTATGTCAATGTTTCCTTTAACATTATTCATCGACAAACAAGTCCAATGCTCACCATACTATCTCCTAGAGCAACACTAGTCTACCTAGGGTTTCACAAAATTTTCCCCAAGTGCTAGATCAACCTCTCACTGATTGTGCTAGGGTTTCAAGATATCAAGCCTTTATTATATCTAGGATCTTATTCTAAGCACACTTCAGGGGTTTCTTCCAAACCCTAACCATACAACCCTAACTTATCTTGCTAGAACAAAGCTTCCTAGGGTTTACTTCAAACCCTAGCATTCTTTTACGTCTCCATAATTTTCACTTTCTTCCATCATCAATGTATTTATAAGGGTGATATCAATAACTTTTCTTCATTAAAGCTCTAATAATATGTTAATTATCTTAGGGCTCCATGTTCTTTTCTTTGATAATTTCATTTATATTATTTCCATATTATATTCAGCCATATTATTTAAACATAACTAAAAATTATATAGAAAGAATAATGAAATCATCATAGCAATAGAACATAAAAGAACATAAGAAGAAAATCATGCAAAAGGGACACTAAGATTTGGTCAAAAACTAGGGAAAAACCCTACAAGGGGGAAAAACCTTCCAAATTCTTCTCCTTCTATTATATTTTCATCTAAAGTTGAACAAATAAGTACAAGGTACAAATTCCATTTGTATATCTGAGGCCTATACATGAATTTTTCACAACTTCAATTGCGAACAAGCCTCCTTACGAATACTACTACATCATTCTTGTAATGTTGCTATTAGGGTTGCAAAATACCATCACTACTATGATGATTGTAATGATATTAGGGTATTAATATTGCTCTGAAAAATGTGATGCCAAGTGTTGCAACATACAAAGTAGAGGAATGAGACTTCATACATTTCTTAGAACATCTATACTACTTGTGTTGCATATACATATTAGTTGTCAATCATAAAATTCCCTGAGATGTTTTTGACATGTCAAGAAAATGTGACTGCGAAGCCAATGTTGTCATAAGTACAACTAAATTGCAATGAACAACCAAGGATGCCATACATAACTGTGATGCTATATAATTGGAATATTGTAAATCCATCCATAACTGTGATGACACATATAATATGATGTTGATATTCCAAAGGTTGTAGAATAACCATGCATACTTGTAGACAAATCATAAATGTAACTTCAAGAATGCATACATATGATCAAAATTATATTACAAATATGACTTGATATGAATATGAGACACTACCAAGATAACTGTGAATATAATTGATGGTGTGTATAGCATATAAATTTTTAACCATATTCATATCCAAGATCCACCATACCTTTGTGCATATGTATTTAGAAAATATGCCATTCGAACATGAAGAATTGTGCATGATGAAGTGGAACCAATCCATAATAAGACAACCATATAATATGATGATGATATCCATATGCATAGAAAAAATATGCAAATACCATACATAAACAAAGATGTGATGTGACCATACACAACATAGATGCAACCATACAAATATGTCATATCAAATCGTGAGTTTAAGCGAAATAGAGAGGATATGTATGCACCACAAAAAGGAGTCTATCCACACCACATAGAAGAAAAAAATCACACTACAGATAAGAGAGTCCTCGCATTACAGAGAATTCAATATTTGCACCTTAAATCAAAGCCTTAGAACCTTAAATGGACCATGAAAAATATCAGACAAAACTATTCCATTCTAAAATTACGTTTTTGAACTGTGTCTATGTGTCATACAAAACAAATTTTTGTGCCATACGAGTTGTTTCTATGTAATATATGATCCATGTCATTTTCCTTTATAGTGATGCCTTAGAAGCAAGATCCTAAAGCTATGATAAAAATCCTGTAGATGAGAATAGATTGCGAGAGAATACGTCCTATGGCAAGAGGGTAGTCATGTAATCAATGTAAAATCCTATGAAATATGCAAGACATTAAGTGAGTTCCTTTAGCCATACAAAGTTCATATCGACTTATTCCATGTGAAATTTCATATCTACTGATAATTGCAGAGAGGTGACTGAATCATGCCCTAGAGACTAAGACACTAGGGTATTTATAGTTGATTCAATGTGTGAAAGGGTCACCACTCTAGAAAGAATCTGACCTTAGATTGTTGAAGCCGAGCTCAAATTATTTTGAATTTCAAATAATATGAATTTCCCTTGAATACATAAATACTATTGTTTTTTTCTTTGGGGAAAAATGAAATTTGATTGGGGAAAAAGGGTTTCCTTATGTAAATTCTTTCCAAATATGCCCTGATTTCAACAGGTCTCTGCCTAACTTTGACATCAATGACAACACAATATTCAACAATTTCCCCCTTTGTTGTTGACGGAAGTCCTAGACATTTGTGCACAACTATTGTAGAACTTCCTCCATTTGAAAAGTCTCCCCATTTGACATCAATGGAAAATTAATACTCCCCATGAGTTTGTGATTTAATTTTCCAATGATTTGGGAAACATATCATTCCTATACAACAAATTTATCCTTGAACTTCATTAATAACATATAAATCATTTGAGGTCTTGGTTGATTCTTCCACCAATATTCTTGAACATGCTTTCCTTATTTGACATCCTTTAGAATGAAATGTGAGATGTATCATTGATCACAAATTTTACCTACAATTAAAATATAGTGTTTTTTATACCTTCAATGCACAGGGAATTGTAATTTTTACTCTTTCTATGATCAAGACTAATTATGCCCTTTCTACCTTTCCTTTCAAATTCATTATCTCCAAAGGTAATATTGCCTCCTTTTCTTCATTTAGATTACGAAATTAACCTTTATATCCTATCATGTGTTTTAATATCCATTATCAACAAACAATTTACTTTCTTTTCTTTCAGCATATAGAACAAGTCCACATTCCTCCTATTTTTCTTGCTTCCTTTTCCATACCTTTGTGCATTTTTCATTATGCATGGTGTTACCTTCTTCCTTACTTTTCTTAGGAAACCTTATTGTGTTGCTTGTACAATCAAATTTTTTGTTCCGAGATGTGAAACACCTTCTTGGTGAAGCATAGAAAAATCAGGTCTTTGTTGGTCTTCATCTCCTTTCCTGGTGTTTCTTTCATTGTTGAAGAAGGTCTTGAGAACATTAGAATATATTTTGGATTTTTCTTCATTTTCCTTTTTTCATGTCTTTTTGCTTAATTATACCTTGGAGGTATTATTATTTTCCTTCTATCCAAGACCTTTTTTGATGAAATTTGACCTCTCATTGTTGAGAATATCATATAATATTTTGGTATTCTTTCCAAACTACAAGATTTTATTCAATTGAGCATTTTTTTTCTCTAATTCTTTTCTTAAGGAAATAAATTATTCCTCTATCTTTTCACAATATTCTTCTTTTTATTTCAATTGAATTTTCACTTCTTCTTCTATCCTATTTTCCTCTTCTAGTTATGTCTTCAGCATGGAAATTTTTGTTTCATCAAAATCACAAATTTCTTTCTTCTCATATTTTTGCAATAGATACCTTTGATTTTTGGTCTTGTCTTTAACTCTATATATTTCTTCTAAGGAACTAATGATTTCTACTTCAAGGTTTACTTCCCCATCAAAATCATCATCCTATAAATCTATTTTTATGCCGAGTTGTGAAAGGCCTTTCTTGGTGAAGCATAGAAAAATCAGGTCTTTGTTGGTCTTCATCTCCTTTCCTGGTGTTTCTTTCATTGTTGAAGAAGGTCTTGAGAACATTAGAATATATTTTGGATTTTTCTTCATTTTCCTTTTTTCATGTCTTTGTGCTTAATTCTACCTTGGAGGTATTATTATTTTCCTTCTATCCAAGAACTTTTTTGATGAAATTTGGCCTCTCATTGTTGAGAATATCATATAATATTTTGGTATTCTTTCCAAACTACAAGATTTTATTCAATTGAGCATTTTTTTTCTCTAATTCTTTTCTTAAGGAAATAAATTCTTCCTCTATATTTTCACAATATTCTTCTTTTTCTTTCAATTGAATTTTCACTTCTTCTTCTATCCTATTTTCCTCTTCTAGTTATGTCTTCAGCATGGAAATTTTTGTTTCATAAAAATCACAATTTTTTTTCTTCTCATATTTTTGCAATAGATACCTTTGATTTGGTCTTGTCTTTAACTCTATCTATTTCTTCTAAGGAACTAACGATTTCTACTTCAAGGTTTACTTCCCGATCTAAATCATCATCCTATAAATCTATTTTTTCTTCTTAATTGTATTGATCTTATTTATTAGTAGTCTTTGCATCAAATGCTATAAAAATAAGTTCTTATTTGTTTAATATTAAATGCATATTCATCACCATCTTATGAGAAGATACTATCTTCTCTAGAATATAAACCTTTCTTCTTAGAATAATTCTCTATTTTGTGTATATAAGACTTGCTTCTATTTTCATGCTCTTCTTCATTGTCACCATGCTCACATTTTTCATATGTAAATTTAGTAGAAAAATTCCCTAATCACCACAATTAAAAACTTTGAATGGAAACTTAAATTTTTATTTTCCATATTCTCTTTTTGGCTTTCTCACAAACTACACTTCTTCTACATCTGACCCATTGTTGGAATAATCACCAACTTTAAGTTCTTCTATCTTCATTGAAAATTTGAAATATTCTTCCCTTAGAATTGAGATTTCTTTTTCTATCCTCATTTCATATGTAGTGATAATTCCATGTAACTCATCCATGTTAATGTTTTCCAAATCCTTCATTTTTTCAATATAAAAGGCCTTTGTGTCAAATATTAAGGGGAAATATCTTAGCACCTTTTGTATAATCATTGATTCCTTAACTTATTCACAAAGTCCTCTGATAGTATTGATAATCTAATCGACATGTAAAAGGAAGTAGGATGTAATATATTATTCATCATTCATATTCAACTCCCAAACTATCTTCTATGGGTTTGAAGCTTTTACATCTTCACCTTGTTATCTACTTCATAGTTTTTCTAAAGTTTGTCCCAAATGTCCTTCACAAATTCAAAATGAATTACTTTGAAAAAATCTAATTATGATCGGCCACACAAGATGGATTTCATGGCTTTTGCATTATTTACACAATCCTTCTTACAATTCATATGGATGAGTTTATGAAGCTTTATAACCATCCACTACAAGTTTCCAAATGTCAAAATGAAGAGACATTAGATAAATCATCATTCTTACCCTCTAGAAGGAACAATTTGTTGCATTGAATAGTGGAGCTCTGCTTATGAAATAAATTTATGTTGATTTTATGTAGGTATTCTATACTGGTAATTGATTTTAATGATTTGATTCTTTACGCATTTTATCCACGATTTCATCATTAAGTAAAAACATAGAAGACACCAAAAATATAACATCTATAAAATTAGGATCATGAAGAGACAACTAAAAAAAAAGAACACAAGAGTTTATCTTGGGAAAACCCACATGGAGGAAAAACCCAACAACCTTGTCAATAGAGAAATTATTCATTTCAATAGAGATACATCTTAGTCAAAAACTAGGTCAAACCTAGTCCATCCTCTTAATAAAGTCATATTCCCATAGAATTCTAGTTAGGTCTTCCTTTTTCCATCAACAGAGCTCTATCCTTCCACATAGACATGTCCATCATAGAGACATAAATTTGGCTATCACAGAGGGATACAATTTTTCTCTTTAACAAAGGGTTTCCATAATGCTTCAACGGTCATAATAGAAATTTGTTTCCTCAGGAAATAAATCCTTTCCATATATAATTTTCCTTATAGTTTGGATCCTTCAATAGAGTACTAAGACAAAAATTCAATCCTTCAAATTCTCCCTTCAAACCTCAAATTCAACTTTGATTCTTTCCTCAGATTTTGTGAACTTACTTTCATAGAGAGATATCTTAATTGGTGCCAAAAGTGAGAGGATGAGTGTCCTTATATAGCTTTTATTTCTAGCCAAATGAGTTCCATTATGACTGTACCTACTTGATCACTTGAAGGGGCCAACTTGACTAGGAGGACGCCAAATTTACTAATTTGGAGCCACAAATTTTCAAATTTAAATTTCCAAATTTCTTCTTTTGAAACGAGTTTAAATAACATTCTTTACAATAGTTTTGTTTTGAACTAAGCATGAAGGTATCCTTCCAGGGGATTGAATTCCTTGCATAGAAAATAATTTTCTCCTTCATGTAAGGTTTCAGTGGTATCCTTTTTGGATTGAGAAGGACACACATTTTCCATAGGAATTCGTTATAACTTCTTATCATGGATCTAATCATAGAATTTGAATTTCAATTCAATGAGACTTAATTATATAAATTTCATTTTTTTGAGACCACCAATATCCTCTTGCAGCATTTACATATTAAAGGATGGGTTGAGGCCATGTCTTAGACTTCTAAATCTTAAACACTATTGGCTTGAGGGGTCCTGACCCAGGTTTGGAGGTTAAGGTTTGCCAACAAACCCCTATACTACTGGCCCTTTCGGCAGTGACCTACTTGCACAGGTCAAAGTCTCACCCGAAGTAGTATGGGTGGGTGCTGGAACCAGGTTTCCGCTCCCTGAGAGAGGATATGTAAGCCAAGTAGAGCTACATATGGCTTTATAATGACTAGATCGCCTATCTCAGAACAAGATCTATAGATCTCCTTCGCATCCACGTGCGCAAGGTCAACTATACTTACTGTGCTCAACAAATCATATACTTCTAAAATAGTAGTGCAGCATTACATAAAACATAACAGAACAGATCCGAATGTAGTAGAAACACTTACATAGTACTTTTGTAGCTTAACACAGAATATGCATAATACAACAGCTATCAAAGATTTGCATAAAAAATACACATAGATTCAGTTACTCAAAGAACCTTTATCATTCATCAATCCGTCAGTTCCTTCTTACAATACCCAAACCCGACCTGCCCACACAGCAGTAGGGTCCACACATAGCAAGACTTGGGATCTCCGTGCACATAGCCAGCAAGATTCCTTTCTCCAAAAACCAAAACAGATCTACTAAGCCACAATTCATATCAAGATCTCATCATCTTCTTCACTTATCATTCAAAACACCCCTCTATTTATAACAATCTAGCCTAATCTTTCCTATGGTCCACAAACCATGGTTTGCAGACTCTAGGTCTACCCTTTGACCCGTTACAATGATTTCGGGGCTTTGACCCACCCCAAAACCCCTCCGATAGACTAAATATAATAAAAAATATGCAAAATTGGACCAGTTTCGCAGCTTGCAGGAGACACTGTTCCAACAGTCCCCCAACACAAACTTGTGACTCGTCCCGAGTCACTGTGGTGGTGCGGTCTCTACTTGCGCACATAGGGCATTGATGGTTACGATCAGTGGAGGAAATACTTCTTGACTCTGAGCGGCAGCACTCTGCGTGATGTTTAAAAGCTTCTGGGAGGTTGGTCCTTCAGTAGCCATGGTAGCTCGCTCTAATATCTAGTTGAGTTTCTCGATTGCGCCATTGGTATCCTGTGATAGATGGAGGGTGGCGTCGACCCATGGCTTCAAGCGTTTTTTGATAGCATGCCTCATTTTTCAGAGATCCGAAATTGTATCTTAGAGTGCATTGCTAGTCTTCAAGAGTGCCAGATGCTGCACAAGGACTAAGGAGGGCAAGGTAGCTTCGATTTGATTGAAAGCGGAATCCTTCTGTCGTAAGTATTGCTTGATGTTCTGAAGAATCAGGTTGAATTGGACCGTTGTCTAGAGCTGCATGGTCGACTCAAGCAACTGAGTACCTTGAGTAATCTATCCCGTAATGATGTTCATAGCTTCTGTTACCAGTGCAGCACGTTAGGCTCATACCTCCGGAGGTGTGGCAGGTTGTACTTGGGCCTTTAATGTGGTGATTTTCCGGTCCATTTGGGTCTTGAGGGTCTGTATTTCAGTTCGGGATGCCTTTAGTGCTACAACCAAGCCTTATACTATAGCCTGAAGCAGAGCTGTAGCCAGGAGCTCATCTAGGACCTCTGTGCTAAGTTGCGCCGTCTGCGAGATAGCAAGGGAGACATCTATAGTCTGTCATGCAATGGTTCGCATGGCCACATAAAGCTGTTGCTGTGTGGACCGGTCACGATGATTGATCTCTTGAAGCACAGTGGTGTGTAAACCCTGTAACACCTCGCGGGGCAGCTGCGCCAAGTCCAATTGTAGTTCCGTATCCACTGGAAGGTGTGCGCCAACCAAGACAGTGCTAGGCAAGAAATAAGCATAGCTTTCATTTGTAGTTAGCCCAGTACTGCTGGTAGGGAGCAACGTATCCGTATTTTTTCTAAGATCAACCCACATGGCGTTGATTGTAACCTTTTGTCGTACTTCTATGGCTGCCCACTATAGCTAGAGTAAGTGCGTCCGTGATTTGATCAAGATCACCATCAGTTAGTGTGATCGTTGCATCATATTCTGGGTGTTAGGCATGTTGCTTTTTCTGGGGCCCCTTTGTAAGCTCCCTATGCCGCTTTGTTGGGAAAAATACTGAGAGGGGGGGGTGAATCAGTATTTAGGGCATACTCAAATCTTTTTACTTTTCTTTACTTCAAAACCCATACGCTACTTTTCTGAAGCCAACTAGCGTATACACGTGGATCTCCTTCATTAAACTCGCGTATACACAGAGATATTATTATGCAATTAAATCTTTACTTAGATCTATGCAACATTCATTCTTCTGATGTTTAGTTAATAGTAAACATGTGCAGTAACAACAGAATAAATCATCACACATAAGCATCACACATGAACACCAGGATTTTAGGTGGAAACCCAAGTCGGGAGAAAACCACCGTTGCCATTGTCTCAACCTTCAATATTTTATTATAGAGAAAACATCTTACAACAATGTGCTGGCGCAGACTCCTACCAGCACACAGGCACCCACCTGCGCTCATTTACCAGCCTCTCCTGGAAGGGAGCACCGACCCCCTGCTCTCGTTTACCAGCCTCACCTGGAAGGGAGCTACGACCCCCTGCTCTCGTTTACCAGCCTCACCTGGAAGGGAGCTACAACCCCCTGACTGAAGGCTACAACCCTCATCACCTCTATGGACCACATTTCATCAATTTTCACACTGGATCCAACAACTTCAATAGAGCACAACTTGCAGGCCACGTTTCATCATATTTTTAGACTGGACCCACTTCATACATTTAAGCTCAATCATACATCAAACTGATACATATAACTCACTTACAGATATCAGTAAACCATCAGAACAGATTAGACATTTCTTACCAAAGACTTTAGCAAACCCTAGTTTTGCATACGTGCTTTCCTTTCACTGATCCTGCGTATATATGCGCCTTCGACCATAGAAACCTGCGTATACTTCTGTACATATTGTAGAACTAATTTCTATGCCCATACGCGCTTTCTCTTCAGCAAACCCGCGTATATACGTGCTTCCTCTATGGCAAACTAGCGTATGGTTCTTCAGACATTTAGGTCATTTCAATTCTTCAGAACAGATACATCACATAGATTTTACCCTTTGCTTCAGACAGATGTTCGCCTCATCTCAGATCTAAGAATTCCATAAACAGATCTAGCAAATACAAATATATTTTAGATCTAGATACCCTTCTTCATCATTTTCTTCATTGGTGCATCATGCATTCAGATATATCATTCAACTGTAACCCTTTCCATTCAGATATACTTCAGAGAGAAGTATTCATTCAAGCTCAGACATCTTGCACTCACGCTCATAATTTGCACAATGAATTTCTTCTCTTTATATAGGTTTACCCTTTTTCAATACCATGAGCCAAAAATACATTACTTCCGATGGTATTCCTGGACGGGGTCACATAGACGAATCATTACTCAATACAATGAGTCAATACCATGGTGGTTACCCTTGGTTTTGCACTTTTATGAGCGCTTTTGCCCATACGCGACTTGGCACGTTATTTCCCGCGTGCATACGCTACTTTGTCTAGACAAATCCGCGTATGCCTTGAGACATACTCTTTTCATCATGTTCTAGCACATACTGACATTCCTTCCATCATTACCTTCTATACTCATTGTATATACATCAGATTTACATCATTTAGCAAGTTCATCAAGACAAAATTCATCTTCATCAAGTAGGTTGTCATCATCTTTATCAAGTGGGTTGCCATCAAGGACAACACTCAGCATCATATTGCCAACAATCTCCCCCTATGGAATTGATGGAAACCACGATGGTGTTTGATCACCACAACAGATAGGTACATTAAGAATACAATGACACCATGTCACTCTCCCCATTCTTTGACACCATTATCTTCATTCAAACACCATGTCACTCTCCCCCTTTGACATAAAGGGCAAAGGGCAGATCAAAACCAACACACTCTCCCCCTTTTCTCTTCATGTAGAAGAAGGGCGTTGTAGATCTGATGTGCACTGAAATTATCATGCTCCTCTTGGGTTCATGCTGAAAGTTCATCCATATGTTTCAATGAAGTACATGACTCTATGACGTTCCTATCACCAAGGACTCATACTTACATCAAAGATCCAACCAAGTGGATTTACATATGAGACTCAAATACCCAACCAAGTGGGTTTACACATTTCAATACAACTACCCAACCAAGTGGGTTTACAAATTTGACTCAGCTACCCAACCAAGTGGGTTTACAAATTTTGACAAGTCCTTACATGATTGAATATTACAATTTTACATCAAGGGTCTCAATAAGACCTTTTCATCGAATTACGAGTATGAATTTTTATGACCAAAACCAGAAAGACCTTAAGAAAGAGAACATATTTCAGACCCATCATAATGCCAACAACGCATTATACTCAGCAAGGCTAATGCTCCCCCTGAATCTGTGCATCCAAGCATTCTTTCCATATGACTAAGGCTCCCCCTTAGTTTGTGCATCCTGAACACTTTCAACCAAACATCAAGGCATCTTTAAAATACCAGAGATTGAAACAGTATTATAAGAACTGGAACACCACTAGAGATACCAGAGATACCAAACAGTACTGCAGCTGTGCTAAAGAAAGCTGACCCTAAACAGAAATTTGTCAGCAATCAGACATACACGGTTTTATGTGCATGAACTCGCGTATATACGCGACTGTGTTTCAGGAAATCCGCGTATCCAATACCATCTTCTATATTTTAACCATATCTGATCCTCTGTGAGGCAAAGACAGTGTTCAGCTTCTTTCTGAGATATTTGAATGCTTCCCTGGAACACAGATAGATAGAACAATGTAGTTGTGTCTTCAAGCATCATCCATTGGTTGTAGCATAAAAACATTAGTAACCAAGCCTTCAGATTCTTTGCAGCATCAATACATTCTTTCCAAGAGAAATTATCATACCAGAACAACATCTACACATAAGTGTCAATAAATCATCCATGTGGTCCAACATCACCATGATCTTTAAGATTTAACATGAAGTAACATATGTAGGGAAAATATCTCAACCATAGTAACAAACTCTGCATGATCTATTCTTATCTCTGAATCATAATACTTCCAATCTCATCCAATAGATAAAATTTAGCAAACAGTAAACAGGGCTCATTCAAAGTCTCATCATAATAAACCATGTATCAAGCCATCATCATTTGAGCATGAGTATCACAATAACCAAAGAATAAGCAGTCATAGTGCCAACAATGCAATCATTAGTATTCAACCTGCTGCTCCCCCTGAACCAGTGCTCTTCCTTAACTTGTGCAACCTGAACACCTTCATCAGCAATTCATCATCAACAATCTTTGTATGATCTGTCCTTATCTCTGAATTATAAGACTTTCATCTCAGCAACGAATGTTCTTCATCAAAAAGCAAACATGACTCATCCATAATCTTCAACATAAGAAACCATGTATCATTTCATTAGCATGAGTATAACCAGAATAATTCTTAACAATACAATCATTAGCAGTCAGACTGATGCTCCCCCTGTGATGATACATCCCCATAATTTATCTTCACATTACTTCTGCAGTCATTCATAGAAGTAAGCTTCAGAAGCAGATGACTGCAGTAGGGTCAATATTCCCTACGTTTCTGATCGGTCCTCCATCTTTTTCCAGATTTGTTTGAACTTTCTAATCGTGTGCTGGAAATTGTCCACTTTCTCAGATCTGTTCATTCTGCATTCTTTTTCTACATGTCCATACTTGTTACAAGCATAACATCTCATGTGGCCAGAGAAGTAAGTGTAAGGATCATAGTGTGTTTCTCTGTTCTTCCTCCTATTGCAATCAGCTGCTTTGTGACCATACTTATTGCATAAAAAACAATATCCCTTGAAGCTACCAGAGTACCTTTCTGAATAGAATCTGTTAGATAGTGACTGAAATGATCTGCTTCTGCAATTTGCTGCAACATGCCCATAATTATGACATTTAAAGCATTCCACATTATTGAAAGATTTCCTTTGAGAATTCATGATTGTTGGTTTACTTTTTGTTTCTTTCAACACTTCAGATTTTGTATTGACTTCCTTTGAATCATTAGCATTTCCTTGTGAACTAGATTCTCCTTTGACAGTTTCATGAAAACCAAGACCAAGTTTAATAGAGGGAGACCTTTGATTACTCAGAATATTGTCAAGAATCTTATTACTATCTTGAAACCTCAAAATTTTAACCTTTTCTTCTAATTTACCTTTGAGAATGTTTACCTCCACCTCCAAGACTTGGCATTTCTTTTTCATGCTTTCTTCTTTCCTTCTTCCGTCTTCTACTTGATCATTCAGATTTAGAATTTCTTCTTTCAACCCATTTCCTTGTTCTTCAAAAGTTTGTAAGAGTTCTTCATTCTTCTTCTTTGATGCTTCAATATTTACTTTCAAAGATATGTTTTCTGCTTCAAGTCCTGCATTCTTCTTATTTGATTCTTCAAGATCTGCTTGTAGAGAGATGATCCCAGCTTCAAGACCTTCATTCATCCTTTTTGATATTTCGAGATCTGCATTTAGATCGTTAATTTCTGCTTCTAGTCTTTTCATTCGATTGGATGCATAAGCATGAAACCTTTGATACTTGTCTATAGATTCACTCTCCTTAGATGATTTTAGCTGATCTTCATCTTTAATCTTGACAGCTTCTTCTAGATCCATACTGTTACTTTCACTATCTTTACCTTTGCATATACAGGTAAGTGAAATACAAGAACAATGATCAATACTTGTTTCATCTTCTTCAATTTCTGCTATACATGATTTCTGAGGTATCTCCTTTCCTTTAGTAACCTTCTTCTTTTTCTTCTTTGCCATGAGCACTTGTAGAGCTTGGTCAGAATCTTCTTCATCTTCACTGGACACTTCATCATCATATTCATTTGCATAATAACTCTTCCTCTTTTCAAATTGTTTCCCTTTACCATGTTTTTCTCTATAAGGACATTTAGCAGCATAGTGACCAACTTTTCCACACTCAAAACATTTGAAGGGAAGCTTACCTTTGAATCTTCCAGTACCTAGTTGGAGCTTTCTCACGAAATTTGCTTCTTCTTCATCGGATATATAGCTGGATTCTTTGACAACTTCCTTTTCTTTTCCTCTTGCAGATACCTTAAAAGCAGCTTCTCTGATTTGAGAAGGACCTCCTTGTCTCATTTCAAAATCAGTCAGGATACCATGTAATTGAACAATAGTAAGAGTTTGCAGATCTTGCCTTTCTTCAATAGTCGAAACTTTAGAGTCAAATTTCGAAGTCAAGGATCTTAAGACCTTTTCCACCAGAGTAGTATCAGTTATGGTTTCACCCAAATTTCTCATTCGATTTACAATATCATCCAGACGAAGAAAGAAACTGGCAACACTCTCATCACTATGCATCTTCAAATTTTCATATTCAATTCTAAGAGTTTGGAGTTTTGCACTTTTTAACTTTGTGTCTCCTTCATAGCTTAGAATGATTTTGTCCCATATTTCTTTTGCTGAATGTAGCTGCATCACTTTAGCAAATTCTGATTCATACATGCTTCCTAATAAGACATTCACTGCTTTGGCATTGATTTCATACTTCTTCCTTTCAGCCGCATCAGTAGGAATACTTGCCGGATATTGATAGCCTTCTTCCATGATTGCCCATACTTCTGCACCAAGACTTTGCAGATATGCTTTTGTTCGTACCTTCCAGAATATCAGATTGCTTCCATTGAATAGAGGTGGCTTTATAGACATTACTCCTTCATGACTTCCCATTGCGACGGATCTCCTTCAAGCGATAAAGCTTCTGCAGAAGGACCTGCTCTGATACCAATTGTTGGGAAAAATACTGAGAGGGGGGGGGGGGTGAATCAGTATTTAGGGCATACTCAAATATTTTTACTTTTCTTTACTTCAAAACCCATACGCTACTTTGCTGAAGCCAACTAGCGTATACACGCGGATCTCCTTCATTAAACTCGCGTATACACAGAGATATTATTATGCAATTAAATCTTTACTTAGATCTATGCAACATTCATTCTTCTGATGTTTAGTTAACAGTAAACATGTGCAGTAACAATAGAATAAATCATCACACATAAGCATCACACATGAACACCAGGATTTTAGGTGGAAACCCAAGTCGGGAGAAAACCACCGCTGCCATTGTCTCAGCCTTCAATATTTTATTATAAAGAAAACATCTTACAACAATGTACTGGCGCAGACTCATACCAGTACGCAGGCACCCACCTGCGCTCGTTTACCAGCCTCTCCTGGAAGGGAGATACGACCCCCTGCTCTCGTTTACCAGCCTCTCCTGGAAGGGAACTACGACCCCCTGCTCTCGTTTACCAGCCTCTCCTGGAAGGGAGCTACAACCCCCTGACTGAAGCCTACAACCCTCAGCACCACCATGGACCACGTTTCATCAATTTTCACACTGGATCCAACAACTTCAATAGAGCACAACTTGCAGGCCACGTTTCATCATATTTTCAGACTGGACCCACTCCATACATTTAAGCTCAATCATACATCAAAATGATACACATAACTCACTTACAGATATCAGTAAACCATCAGAACAGATCATACATTTCTTACCACAGACTTCAGCAAACCCTAGTTTTGCATACGCTCTTTCCTTTCACTGATCCTGCGTATATATGCACCTTCGACCATAGAAACCCGCGTATACTTTTGTACATATTACAGAACTAATTTCTCTACCCATACACGCTTTTTCTTCAGCAAACCCACATATATACGCGCTTCCTCTGTGGAAAACTAGCGTATGGTTCTTCAGACATTTAGGTCATTGCAATTCTTCAGAACAGATACATCACACAGATTTTACCCTTTACTTCAGACAGATGTTCGCCTCATCTCAGATCTAAGCATTCCATAAACATATCTAGCAAATACAAATATATTTTAGATCTAGATACCCTTCTTCATCATTTTCTTCATTGGTGCATCATGCATTCAGATCTATCATTCAACTCTAACCCTTTCCATTCAGATATACTTCAGAGAGAAGTATTCATTCAAGCTCAGACATCTTGCACTCACGCTCATAATTTGCACAATTAATTTCTTCTCTTTATATAGGTTTACCCTTTTTCAATACCATGAGCCAAAACTACATTACTTCCAATGGTATTCCTGGAGGGGGTCACATAGATGAATCATTACTCAATACAATGGGTCAATACCATGGTGGTTACCCCTGGTTTTTCACTTTTATGACCGCTTTTTCCCATACGCGACTTGGCACGTTATTTCCCGCGTGCATACGCTACTTTGTCTAGACAAATCCGCGTATGCCTTGAGACATACTCTTTTCATCATGTTCTAGCACATACTGACATTCCTTCCATCATTACCTTCTGTACTCATTGTATATACATCAGATTTACATCATTTAGCAAGTTCATCAAGACACAATTCATCTTCATCAAGTAGGTTGCCATCATCTTTATCAAGTGGGTTGCCATCAAGGACAACACTCAGCATCATATTGCCAACACGCTTCGTACCTCGGGGGGATGTGGTATCCTTGTTAGTTAGCCCTTTCGTTCGCAGGACTAGTTGCGAGTCGACTGAGTCAGCTCTCACAATGATCTGCGGTAGTCGTGTAACATATTTCATGGTTGCTTCTGAGCCCGTCTGGCTGGAGCCTGTAATCATCCCAGTGTTGTAAGCGGCGTTAACTTCTTTCATATAGCTTTGATGCCGATCTGCGTAGGGTTCGAAGTCAATTTTCCCTACAGGGAGCCAGAGGGCTTATCATTTTCGGCATCCCCAGACCCCCTCAACGTAATGTCTGCAGGCTCTGGATTGGTAAGTGCCGAAGCGTCTGCGGGGTTAGGGGCTTCCATATTATCGTAAGGAGGGAATCCTAGATTTGGAGATTCACAAGCAGCGGAAGTGAGTTGATTGGGTATGAATAAAATGCGAAAGGTCCAGAAAATCATGCAGTAGAACAATACATGCAAATTATAGAGATGATATGGAACCTTGGTCGGAGTTATCCTTTCTTCTTTATATTTCCCATGGCTATCCAATGGTAAGGTGAATCTTACTTGGAACTTACCATCAAGAAAACGGTAAAAAATCACAATAAATTGCCTTATTAATTACGAGCCACCTGTTTTACGTAATGGTAATATTCCCTTTTTACTAGAGTTTAGTTTTCTGACTGCCATCATTCACACCCTATGGCCTTCACACGGATCTACTAACCTCAGATGAAGCATCCGTGCTACTTGCGCATCCTTAATTATAGCCGAAGTAGGGTGTGCTGTAAAGCGATTCAGGTGCAACCTAAACAACTTGGCAACTGTGTGCATCCCGTCCAGTTCCGAGTTTGGAGTATTATGGGGATCATCCTTTCCTTCCTGCTTTCCCCATTATTCAGATGCTATGTACAAGCATGGGCTATCCTGAGTCAAGGCATCAGTGTTCTGCAGAGTTGCGTCGAGCGCTCCTGTGCCATTCGCCACCCTAAATGTTTGCAGAAACTCATCCTGCAAAGTCTCCCAATGGGGAGTGTGCTGATGTATATCTGCGTATAAATACCATGCAGCTGGACGCAGTCCCAGATCATGGATAAACAAGTGGACTTTTTCTTTTGGGGTTCTGTCACACCACTGTGTTTCCCAAGCGAGCAAATATCTGCGTGGATCTTCTGACCTGAGGAAATTTTGGATGCGCCTTACAGGGTGAGCTTCAAATTGTAGGATCATCTTATCCCAAAATTCCTCCCAGTCGTGGAATACCTTCCCATGCGTATCACACCATTGCGTAGGTGTTCCGCGCAGGGCTAGCTTAAGGTCCCATAGCTTGCGTCCCTTGGGAACTTCTACTTTGAATGTGCGTAAAAATTCCTTAATGTTACCCAAATCCCCAAAGTAGGGCAGGTATCTTACCTTGGAGGAGATGCAACGGAAGTTCCTTGTGACCCGAAGACATCACAACGCCAAAACCTCATGCAACCGGCCTTGCCAATTCTCGAGATCCCCATCAGAGTCGGAAAAGCATTCACAGTATTTTTCCCAGCAGAGTACTCCTTTCACCATGGGGTTAATCCAATCTTCATCCCGTGTAGTCAACTTGTAAATGTGATCTACTTCCTCCTCATCGCACGATGGCTCTGTATACCACGCACCTTTCGCGGGATCCAATGGTACTATTACTCATGTACCATTGTTTTCAAACACCATGCTTCACTTTTTGAGATTGATAACACCCCCATATCTATAGGCTAGTCTAGTCCTAGGAGAACAGGGTAGGGGTCCGCAACTTATATGATTTCTATTACCTCAAAGTCAGCTTGGGCCTTTACTCCTGTGATATCTACCATGATTTTTCGTAGCCTTCCCAGAGGGATGATCTTCTGTTGATTTGCCATGCGCAGCTGGATGGTGGACCATTCCAAATTAGGTTCTCCCATTTGTTTCCATGTTTGTTTAGGTAACACGTTCACATCTGATCTAAGGTCCAAAATAACCTAATCCATCTTGTAGTCACCAATCTACGAAGTTAGTCGCATTTCTCTTCCGGTGCGTTTTTTATACCTGTATAGTTTGTGTACATCCTTGGTCCTTGGGGTTGGATCGGGCCGCTCTGCACAACTATTCATTAATGCCTAAAGGTTCTCTATAGCCTTTGGGTTGTGTAACAACTTCATACATGCTTGCAGAAAGGGCTCAAACCCCTCATCTCTTTTGGGGTGTGTCGGTACCTTCATATTAGTTGCTTCCTCCTAAACGAAGTCCTGGCCAGCTACGACCATTATTTCTTGTCCCTTTCTCATGGTCGATCCTTCTCGACAGTTAAAAGGATCCTTGGTAGCCTCTTCCTTTCGTCCCTAGGTGGCCATCCCACTATGTGTTATGACTGTAACACTTGGTTCCATGTTTCTTAGCTCGTCTTTAACTATCTACACATTCTGCGTAGGGGTGGGTTGCTTTTCCTACATTTTTGCTATTAAAATTGGGAAATCTTCGAATGCATGGTCCAGCTATCTGCAATATTTGTAGGATTTGGACAGTCCCTTGCAAAGTGTCCTACTTCCCCACAATTATAATAGATTAGCTATCCGCATCCTCGACTTGCGCTTCCTCCCCAACCTCCCCTACCCCTTGCTAGAGAGCCACCAAAGCTTGCAAGAGATATAGGTGATGCAGGGTCTGACTGTACCCTATACAAGTTTCCTAGATCCATCATCAGATCATAAGTTTGACAGTTCTGCTCATTGTGTCCTACCGATTGGCAGAACCTGAACCACTATTGCTTCAGTTCTGGGACATATGCTCCTAGCCAGGGACAATGGTTCGTATCGTGCAGCCCTGCAATGTGATAGTCATCGCACCATAACGCTGACCTGCTTGAGCTTGGATGTACTAGGTTGGGTTCTCCACTTGCTCCTAGACACACTGGACTAGGTCCTCCTGCCTACATGTACTCTGTCAATAGTGGGCACTAATCATTTGTATGGCCAAATACCCGACATCATATGCACCATAGATCTATGTTGGCTCCTTTTCCTTGTTCCTTTCGGAGGTTCTAAATTTCCATGTGCATAGCTCCGAGATGCTCCTGAATTTGTTGTTGATCTGAATGGAAAATGGCATCAACCCATAGTGTTCATCTACCCATGTTATCCATCCACCCATGGAATTTACCCATGGTATTGTAAATGGAATCGACCCATGGTATTCAACCACCCATGATATTTACTCGCCCATGGTATTGTAAGTGACCCATGGTATGTATCCACCCATGGTATTTATCCACACATGGGATTTACCCGTGGTATTGTAAGTGGTATCTACCCATGGTATTGGACCATGGTATCCATCTATGGTATTATATCTCAAAAAAATGCTATAAATAACAAGCCTCACTTTGTAAAAGGATATATTGTCTACCACAATGTAGCTTCTACAATTATTCTTTGTTTTAATAAAACAAGTTTCTTTGTGGTTTTCTTTTCTTTGTGTTCTCTCTTTTTTTTGGCATTCTAATTTTACAAATATTGTCAGATCTATTTCAAATTTTTAGATCTTGGGGGCCTCCCCCCAAGATCTGGATCAGTGGTATCAGATTCAGGTTACGAATCCATGAGAATGAGGGTTTGAAGCATATTTCAGTGTCAATTTTTTGACGCAATCTTCAACAAACTCCATGAATTTCTTGGGAGACGAGTTTTCAGATCAGATATGAAAATTTTGGTGAAAAATTTACGAAAAAAAGGACCACATCTGGATTTCCTATGAAAAAATACTCAAATTCAAAAAAAAAATTGGCCAAATTGGAGTTCGGATGAGGGAGATATCGCTGATTCAAAATCAGTAATGTTGAAGCAATTTTTCTGACGACAATTCATGAACGGCGGATTTCCTGTCATTTTTCAAATTTTTAGTGCAAAATTTCAGAATAATGGATATATATCTGAGCTCCTCTTTAAAAATCACCCAAGTTTAAAAAAAAAAATCAGTCTAATCGGAGTCCGGATGTGGGAGTTATCATTGATTTAAGATCAACTCTTTTTTCAGAAATTTTGTGACTGCGAGACAGTTCCAGCGCGAATCTAAGAGTCTAGAGTCTCCAGATAGTGGTTTCAAACACACGAGAAGATGTAGAATGATCATTCCATTTTCAAAAACAGGTTATAATAAATATTCTGAGTTATATTGACCGATTTATGCTCATTTTAAATTTGGAGCAGCCTTCGGAGTGGGTTCCCTTTGGAGACGTGCCCTCCCACCCCGCTTTAGTAGGCACCTGCTTCACATTCATCAGTTTCAGCATAGCAGCATTTGGCTTGGGTTATTTAGAGACGTTTCCTCCCACCCCAAGCTATGTAGGCACCTGCTATTTCATCAAAAATCGGCATCACGGTTATGGGTCAACCGCACAAAATCATTTTCATCGAAGTCCATTTTCTAGGCCGCACACTATTAGTAACACAGTTGGTCACAAGAATTATAGGGTATCTCTAGCCGTTGATCTTTGTTTTTCATGGTTTTGGTTCAACCACAAACCCACACTTCATCGAAGTCCATTTGCTAGGCCGCACACTGTCAATATCACAGTTGGTCACAAGCATTACATGGTATCTCTATCCTCGGATCTTCGTTCATCTCGGTTATGGGTTAACTACACAAAAACCTTCTCTTTAGTGGCTCTTCATATTCAACAAAGTCTTCTCAGGAGGGAACTTCATGCAATGGGGACCATTGCTTCTTAAGGAGGGAGGAATGATCCGAATGGAAAATGGCATCAACCCATGGTGTTCATCTACCCATGTTATCCATCCACCCATCGAAATTACCCATGGTATTGTAAATGGCATCGAACCATGGTATTCATCCACCCATGATATTTACTCATCCATGTTATTGTAAGTGACCCATGGTATGTATCCACCCATGGTATTTATCCACACATGGGATTTACCCATGGTATTGTAAGTGGTATCTACCCATGGTATTGGCCCACGGTATCCACCTATGGTATTCTATCTCAAAAAAAGGCTATAAATAACAAGCCTCACTTTGTAAAAGGACATATTGTCTGCCACAATGTAGCTTCTACAATTATTCTTTGTTTTAATAAAAAAAGTTTCTTTGTGGTTTTATTTTCCTTGTGTTCTCTTTTTTTTTGGCATTCTAATTTTACAAATATTGTCAGATCTATTTCAAATTTTTAGATCTTGGGGGCCTCCCCCCAAGATCTGGATCAGTTGTAATCCTAACAAAGTATCTTCTCTAGGTGTAACTTCTAGTTTCATAGCGACTTCCACAGCTTTTTCCTACGACTCAAAGGTTTGGTGACTCATTCGTGTGCGCAGGTGTGGCAAAAAAATAGCGATGAACCATTCCGTATGTTGTCTATTGTCATACTCAAATACTCCTTCCCTGATTGCTCTCTTTAGTCACTGATCAACCTCCCATATAGATTCAAACGCTCCTTGCTTCAAGTCCTTCACATCTGTTACTAACTGAGAGTAAGATTTTGGCTTTTGGAACTGTTGCTTCAGAGCATCCTTAATATCTTGAATAGATGCATTCCCATTCTGAGATATGTATTGCATATACTAGTCCAAAGCTCTTTCTTCGAATGCCAGGGACAGTTGTGCCCTCTTCACCATATCGTTTGTCACATTTTGTACAGTCCATACAAAATCTGCAACAAACCAAAATCGGTCCATATCCTCATCTCCTACCCCCTTGAAGGTAGGTAGTTTCAGGTGCGCAGCCATATCACTATCTAGCGGAGGTGGTGGTATGGGCGAACTCTTACCTTTGCACGGACTGGATGGTGGTATAGTCGGGGGGATCTGCACAACGGTCTCTCGCAGAGGGCTATAGACAGATCTTCCCCCTTCAAGGTTGGTTCGATAGTATTTACCACTATGTGTCGTGCTCTCGTCTATATCCGAGGTCATTCACTCGGTATGAATACACATAATAATCTTCTCACACAGTAATATCTTAATCAGCAGGGGTAATATCTTCAGAAACTTGCCCCGGAAACCCTTAAAGAATCATCGCTCTGCTTTTGAGTAGGAGACGAACTGATCAATGGAAAATTCTATCACAAACCTCCTAACACACTGTCCACCTAGTGATCCACCATGCGAGTGACGGTGTTATCATTCCTTTCCAGCTGCTGGATAAGCCCTGGAGTCCACTTAGTGACTTGTTCATCCTTCCAAAATTTTTGGAATTCTACGAGCCTCGCCAGCCACTCCTGAAGCTTGATTGCAAATGTCACAAAGAAAATTTCGTAGATTTCTGTGAGAATGTACCTATTTTCCACTTTTATGTCGTTAACCTCATGCTCCGATTCTCTTTTATCGCAATTTCCTGAATCTTCTTTTCGAACCACTCTTCAATTTCATTCCTTTTAGGCTTCTAGTACTCTCTTGTCATTACCCGATCCCTCTCTCAAAATGATCCCGGTCTTAGAAACGGAACCATTTTTTGGCCCGAGGGGTCTTGACCCAGGTTCGGAGGTTAAAGTTTGCCAACAAACCGCTATACTACTAGCCCTTTTGGCAATGACCTACTTGCGCAGGTCAAAGTCTCACTCGAAGCAGTATGGGTGGGTGCTGGAACTGGGTTTCCACACCCTAAGAGAGGATAGGTAAGCCAAGAAGAGCTACGTTCGGCTTTATAATGACCATATCACCTATCTCAGAACTAGATCTATAGATCTCCTTCGCATCCACGTGCGCAAGGTCAACCATAATTACTATGCTCAACAAATCATATAATTCTAAAACAATAGTGCAGCATTACATAAAACATAACAGAACAGATCCGGATGTAGTAGAAACACTTACACAGCACTTTCGCAGCTTAACACAGAATATGCATAATACAGCAGCTATCAAATATTCACATAAATAGTACACATAGATTCAGTTACTCAAAGAACCTTTCTCATTCATCAATATGTCAGTTCCTTCTTACAATACCCAAACCCGACCTGCGCACACAGCAACAGGGTCCGCACATAGCAGGACTTGGGATCTCTGCACACACAACCAACAGGATTCCTTTCCCCAAAAACCCAAAATGATCTACTAATACAAAATTCGTATCAAGATCTCATCATCTTCTTGCCTTATCATTCAAAACATCCCTCTATTTTATAACAATGTAGCCTAATCTTTCCTATGGTCCGCAAACCATGGTTTGCGGACTCTAGGTCTACACTTTGACCCGTTAGAATGCTTTGGGGGCTTTGACCCTCCCCAAAACCCCTGCGCTAGACTAAATATAATAAAAAATATGCAAAATTGGACCAGTTTCGCAGCTTGCAGGAGACCATGTTCCAACAAACAAATAGACTTATATTATGCTCATGATAATGCTAGAACATGATAAGCCTGTGCTTCATGACTTTTTTGCATTGAAAAAAATGTAGACTAATCTTTACATTGGATGAGACAACTTATTAATCATTGTCTATGATATTTCATATATCTTGAGTTTCCTTGGTCACTGTAAGAGGTCTTCAGGCTAGGTAGAAAGGCTATTTTTACCTCTACAAGATATGAGTTCTTTGGTTGATAAATGATGTTATCCTTCATGTAAATAAGAAATCCTTTCATAACATACCTAATGAGATTTGATCTGAGGTAGAATTACAAAGATAAGACTTTAGCATATTTGAGATTTGGTTATGAGGATTGAGGTACCCTTTTTTCGACCTCCATGTAACAAAGAAATTCCTATTGACACAATGGTGATTTATCCTTGTAATGAAAGTAGATTTTGCTAGAATTTTGAAGATATATTTTCTACCTTTTTGATTAAGCATTTCAGAGTACTTGGAAATCGTTTTGAGAATAAATATTGAAATAGGGCTTCAACCTTCTTTAATACTCCCGAGGTTATTATCAGCCTATGAAATATGCCCTAAAGTTTAGTATTGAGACTAGTACTGAGGCCTAGGATTTAGGGATGTGATCCTATAACAACTTCATCCATATCCAGAGGAACTTCAAATTAACATACAGATTTAATTGAGATTTGAAATTGATTCACTCCAAGACCTAACATGGCTTCATATTCAAGGGTTATCTTTAACCATATGCTCTAATACCATGTTCATTTTATATAAGTCTTCTATACTGCTAAGTATTTCTAATGATTTTATTGTTTTACGAATTTTATCCATGATTTCATCATTAAGTAAATACAGAGAAGACATCGATACTATAATATTTATAACATTAGTGTCATGAAGAAACAATGGAAACAAGGAACACAAGATTTCATCCTGGGAAAACCCACATGGGAAAAACCCATCAACCTTTTCAATAGAGAAATCCTTTAGCTCAACAAAGACACATCATAGTGAAACACTAGGTCAAACCTAGTCCATCCTCCTAGTCAAGTCATATGGCCACACAATTATGATAATTAGGTCAACCTTTTTTCATCCATAGAGCTTTATCCTTCCACATCTATTTTTCCATCACGGAGATAGAAATTTGTCTATCACAGAGGGACATAAGTTTTCTCTTCAAAAAATGGTTTCCATAGTGATTTGATCTTCATCACAGAGATTTTCTACCTCAGGAAATTGATCCTTTCCATAGACAATTTTCCTTAGAACTTTGATCCTTCAATAGGAGTACTAAGACATAAATTTGATCCTTAAATTTTTCCCTTCAAACCTTGGATTCGACTCTAATTCTTGCCTCAGATTATGAAAAATTCATTTCGTAGAGAGAGATCCAAATTGGTGCCAAAATTGGGAGGACGAATGGGTGCCATTATGATTGGGCCGACTTAGCTAGGAGGAGGCTGATTTTACTAATTTGGAGCCATAAATTTTCAAATTTATTCCTTCGAAAAGAGCATGAAGAAAATTATTTAAAATTGTTTTCTTTTGACATAAGCATGAATAACATACTTTTCATATACATTAAAGAAAAAATAGTAATTATGAATACTTATCGTAGTTACAAAATTCAACAGCTTCATGACTGGCCATGGGCCCTTTGAGATATTCCTTCTTGTGTATGGACCATTCTTGAAGGAACCTGCTCTAATACCAATTATTGGATTCACACTTATACTAAGAGGTGTGTGGGGGGTGGATGGGGGTTGTGTGTAACACACTCTCCTACCCCCTTGGGTCATTCTTAGGTAGTGGAATGTGTTACCTCAAAATTTACCCAATCTCCAATATTCTTTATGAAGATGGTGTTAGTGTGAATTCTAATCGCAAGCGTACAAAAAAATATAAATTTATCTGTGCATAACAGACAACCCTAACATCAAATATGGTTTTCAATTTCCTTAGATTTGCAGTTAGTGATCAGAATAAATGTTACAGAAATCCAAATCTATGTAGTTAAAGACATTAAATAGTAAATAATAAGCAAGAATTGCTCCATGCATCCAATGAACAAGACAAGAACTTTTAAAGAATTTTTTGTATTATGACACCTGGGAAGGGAACATAGAAAGATGTTACTAGCCCCCGTCAATGGGATGGGTTATTTTATCTCCTTAGCGCTTCATATCTAAGATCTCTCTCTCTTGATGGTGCACAAAACCTAGAAAAAAATGGAACTCAAAGGGAGTTCACAAGAAAAAAGTAGATAAATATGACAATGATGGGAGGATCAAAGTCAGACCAAAAGTATAGATCAAGAGTGATCTCTAGGAAACAAAAGGTAGTGAATGAATGGAAAAACCCTTCTATTTATAACAAAATATAGAGTTAGTCTAGATATTGGTGTATAATTAAAATATTATTAACCAAATTTGGGTCCAACGTTTATGGAATATTTTATTATTTATATTGGAGGGAAAAAGAATTTGAATTTGGTCAAATCCCTTTATTTAGAAATAATAAATAAATAAATGATTTATTCATTATTTTAAGAATGTGGTTAAGTAATAATTAAAAAAATAATAATTTATTCAATTATTTATAATTGATTTAGTCAAATTTAACAAGGAATATTATTTAAATAATGTTTTAAATAATTATTCCTAGAAAATAATAAGATAAATAATGATTTATCTAATTAATTTTCCTATTTTGGGTTAAATATGACCAGGAATATTACTTAAATAATGGTTTAATTGATTATCTCTTGAGTAAAATCAAATAAATAAGGATTTATTCAATTATTCCTCATGGGGTTTCCTGTTTAGACCAGAAACAACTTAATAAATTATGGGTTATTAAGTTATTTTTCATAGTGAAAGAAATTTTACTATGGTAAAAGTAGTCTTACATGGTGTACTTTAGTCCATATAATAGTAACAAGTTAGATGACTAAAAATTGGTGTAACAAATTTCCCCCCAACGTGCAAATGTTAGGAGCTAATCGTATGACTGAAGTACGTTGTAAGAACTCAATCACTAGACATCGAATGTAATATTCCAAAATTAGCTTGAAGCTATTGGAATGTTAAAGTTTTGTTTTGTCACTTAGATAGGTGAATAAGTGGGTAGGGAGACCCATAAATATCTTTAGTAGGAATACAACCACTTCTCATGTGAATGTGGCTCATTATAGTAGCTTAATAAAGCACCCTTAGGTGTGAAGAGGGGCTAAAGCACGTGGGCAGGGTCAAAGTTGACTAGATCAACAACACTGTTATGGAGATAGTGGAGGATTATTGGAGGACAACACAGTCATTTAGGATGAGTGTATGCATGAGAGTAACTCATTTAATGAGTGGGACCTAGGGTGAGGAAGCTCACCAAGCATAAAAGGAAGAGGATAGAAGCATTAGAAGGGATTGATTTTTATTATTTATTTTGATCTTTTTAGATTTGGATTTTTCATGTGACATATCTATGCATTCCTTTTCTATTTAGCAAGGTCTGTAGTGTTGTTTATCACAAGTGTGTTTCTGAGCGGAAATACCACCCTCATCCTCAGGGGACTTCGAGTGCCTACTTAGGAAATGTATCTTGACCTACATTACCAGTATCTGGCATTTGGCCAAACTTCAGTCTTCATCTACAACGCACTTTCTTCCAGATTTGTGTTGTGTTGTAGGGTTGTTGCAGTGGAGGGTTGTAAAACCCAATTTCTGAGCTAGTTTTCCAATGGAGGGAGCAGTATTTCATTCAAGAAGCTTGTGAGGAAGTTCTTGGTGCATTATTTTCATATCTGGTAGGAGGTCAAGTAGCTACCATCACCTACATCACAGTTTCCATCAAGGACTGTGTTATTTCAGAGAGCAGCTGTAGCAGTGGGTTTATTTCCCTAGTTGGAGGAGTTGTATTTCCTGTGAGGGGATCAACCCTTCATTTGGGAGATCTATTGGAGGAGGATCAACCATCTCATATATCATATCAGCCATCTCCTATCAGCATTCCAGTTGTAGTGATTATTGAGCCCTAGGGTCATATCTTGCTATTGTTGTATTTTGGTTTTTTCCGTAAACATTTTCTGGGTTCTCTTGGAAATCAGTTTTGGAGCATAGATCTCTATTCCATGAAATTCTAGAGCATTGTATCAGTAGAAATATATATTTATATATTTCAGCTACTATTCTCTCTTATACAACACAATTATAGCATTTCAACATTTCATGTATTAGTAGCATTTCATCTTTAGATGTATTGTTTCATGGGAGGCTTGCTTCCCCAATATTGAGTTATATTTTCCTCAATATATTTTACTCATTTTATAATAATAAACATAATGTAATGGCTTTATTATTGTCTCATGTTTTGATCCATTGATAATTCTGCATATTTCCATTTTTATGTACTATATTTCTGCCCTCCCAATTTTTGGATATTACAGTGGTATCAGAGCATAATCTCGACTTAGCCTATGAGACATCACATCAATGTCATCATCAGAAGAAGAATATTATCACAGAAAGGAGAATATTTATAGAATAAGCAAAGGAAAAATTACATTATAAGGATAAATGAAGGGAAAGGAATTTTCAAAACTTCTTCTCCAAACTATGTAGGGTATTAACAAAGAAATCAAAGAGGTGAGGATGGAGAGATTTAGAAAGCCTCCAAGAGGGTTTTCACATGAAGAAATCTCCAATATTTCACAGTATGGATGTGAGAATTCAGCCTCACAAGATCCACAATGTTTTACCATGCCTACATTCTTAGCAAGAGAAGAAGAGGAAGGAGAAACACCAAAGGAGGAGACTCTTGGTGACCATCTCCAAGAATATGAATCTCAGTCTATAAGATTCAAGGAGCATCTAAACTTCCAAGGGTTCTACCAAATCAAAAAAAATATAAGACCCAGTAACCACAATAGAAGAAAAGGGTGCATACAACACACTTTGGGTAGATTCTTTCTACGTACTTTTGATGGGTCACCCAAGTGCACATCCAAGGCTTGGGTAAGGAAGTTAGACACATATTTAAAGCTGCATCAAGTTTTAAAAAATGAGCCCATTAAGGTAGCAGCACTGCACCTTGAAGGTAAGCCTTATGCCTGGTGATTTTATGGTTCTTCATTAATTCATGCAAATTTATCTACTTATGCAGAGTTCACTAGGAGGTTAGTGAAGAGATTTGATCAAAACAATTCTAAAACTTCTTTGGGTGAGCTAGTCAAACCCAAGAAATCAGAACCTTTGCATGAGTTGGTAGGAGCCACTAGACCTACTCTACTCTAGAATGCTTTTGAGGGGGTTAAATATTTGCAAGACGCTTTTCCAAGGGAAAAAGCCCCACTTCAATAAGAACTTTCTTCTCAAGAGGAAGATATGAAGATTCCTCCTTCAAGTGGAGATCAAGACAAAGGATCTCTTAATGATGATAAGGTTTTCTCCAATGATGAGGAAGAAGAAAGGGAAGAATTGGAGGGAGATATCAGCGTTGTAAAAGCAGGAGGAGATCCACGACCATTTGAAGATGGAGATGAAGAAATTTCTTCAACCAGAGGGGCTATTGTATCTTTGCAAGAAGTTTCAAAGGATCTCACATATGAAGTTCAGGAGAAACATGTGTTTGTATTGATGGGCAGTGAGACTAAACAATGGAGGAAGTGTGTTCTGAAATTGACCCTAGTTTTGGGGACATACACCATGATATATCACTTCTTTGTGATTAAGTCTCTTGACAACAATATAACATTGGGTGTGCATGGGTTGATTACACTAGAGAAGAACACCTTAGACTGTGAGATCTTGCAGATGGAAGGAGAAGATGAGAAGGATGGCCAACATCAAGTGATTGGGGACATACACACCCATCCATTTCAGGAGGTTTATGCACAAAATAAGGAGTCTGATTTGCGTAGTGAAAGCAGGGACAAATCAACCCACTCACATATGAAACCTAATTTAGGCATTGATATCTCATTACATGGAGGCATTCCACCAGGGAGACCCCCTGATTGGAAGATGATCAAATATCTCTCTCAACATGGTGCATCATTGATAGATTTTGCTAGGGGAGGAACCTTGGGAGAAGCTAGCACAATGCAGAGAGACTTTGATGGGTTCAAAGGAGGGAGGAGCAGTTTTCTGATATTGAAATTTCCATCTCCCACTCAGCTATTTGCGTTGAAAGGTGATGATTCAGGAGTATGTGATGGCATAAGTATGGTGTAAAAAGGCTACTCCTTAGCCTTGAAGAAGAAAAATATGCTTTCACACATGAGGAATGTTTTTGAGTATGACAAGAGCTTATTGACACTCATGCATGCATTGGCCAAACTTTGGAATTTTTGGATGGGCAAGGCCTTCCAAGAGGAGGTTGACCTCCATATACTTCAGTCTTGTCTTAGGCAAGATCAAATGCAAGAGAGGCAGCAAAAGTGGGACAACAGTACTCCGACATGTGGCTTTGGCATTGAGCATGTCAAAGAGGGGAGTTATAAGGTGAAAAGTACTCCATTTCAGAATTCAACATCACTATCACTATTGAGGAGTATAGATCCATATTGGGAGTCCCAATATTGGTGGATTATTCCAAGAACCTATTCACATGTAAGGTTCTTGATGGTAAAATGATAGATGGGAGATATATAGTGGTTGATGGAGTCATTTATTTCCAAGATCATATCTACTTGACTAGAGATTCCAAGTTCAAGGAGGAGATTCTACATGCATCACATGAGGCTCTCTTTTCCAGGCATGTAGATTTCATTAGGACTTATCAAACCATCATGAGGGATTCTATTGGGAGGATCTCAAAGAATATGTGCACCAACATATCAGGAGGTATGTAGCTTGTTTGATGAAGGAGGAGAAGAAAAACCTCCCTACAAGGTTGTTACAACCACTTTCCCTTTTGATGGAGAGATGGGAAGGCTCATCTATGGACCTCTTCACCAACTTTCCAACCATATATGGTAAGGATTGTGTCTTGATGCTTATTGGTCAACTAACAATGTATGTACATTACTTTTCCATACATTTGCAACACATTTCTCCACAAGAGAGAAAGCCTCTCTTTGGATTTCATGGTCCTTTTGGGACTACATTAAGTGACGGGATTGGCCACTTTCTAAGGAATTTGGGCAAGACTTGTTTTTCTTGGTTCATATTCAGCCAAAACCTAATGTAATTTACTATTTTCAAGATTTTGAGAAGCTTATGACAGTAAGTAAGTGGTTTGATGGGCACTTACCAAATCATGATTTGAGACAGCTAGGAGTAGAACAATGCTGGTCTCACTTGAGAGACTATTGTCACCATCCAATATGTCATGTGACACTCCATCCATATTTCTTTTTGATCCCATATGGTGATGATACTCTATTCACTATATGTGGGATGTGCTATCACTCCAATAATTCTTAAATTTGTGAGATTTTTAGTTTAAAGAATATTAGAGGTAACTACAAAAATACTTTTAAGCTTTAGGATCTAGCCTTTCCTAATGCTCAAAGAGGGCTCTCTCTATATTATTTATATTTTTTTATTGTATTTGATTTTAGGCTAGTTATGTAGGGTAAATTGGTTTTTGATTTTGAGTTGATTTGGTGGTGAAATCACGTACTCTCATGGACAGATGTATATATGTATTCCATTGGGCTAATTGAGTCAATGTGTCAAGCAGTCATATCAAGATCAAGTTCTAAAGGGAAATGTTTACAGGGAAATATAGCTAAGTTACTTCAGATCTTCAAGGATGATGGTGAAAATGGTTTTGATCAGGATAAAAGAGAAATTAAGGGTTCTTAAATCCGGATTATGAATGAAAAGGCAGAGGTAAATCGAAACTAGGGAGAAATTAAGGGTTCCCTAATCTAGATATCAGTAGAAAACATATAAATGATAATCACTCAAAATAGAGTGCTATTAACATATTCTGAAATAACAATTCATGATTTATCATTTAGAATTAGAACACATTCAAGTATTGATGGAAAACATAAGAAATTAACAAAGAAACAAGTGAAAATACTTCAGTGTAGTAGCCCAACACATGAATCCTGTAATATGATGCTTTATTTCCTTAATCCAGTCTACTGACTTGAAATTGGTACAATAACCCTTAGGTTCAGAATAGTACAACTACATAAATTTTCAGCAGTTCGTCCACACTCAATACTTCCAAATGAGAAGTATTTATAAAAAAACTCATACAAAATATCCTAGAATAAACTTAGGAATTATTCATGGAAAAGAAATATCTTCATGCAAGAAGATAGTGATAGCTTTCTAACTAATGTTAGCTGTCCCTTTTTTATTGAAATAAATGGTTTGTTGTCTTGTTTTTGTTATTGCTTTCTCTCTTTGCTATTCAATGAAGCTGCAACTGGAAAGTGAGGTGTATTTCACGTTGGCAGGTTCATCTCTGCTTTGTAATTTCTTATTTTGAATTTTAAAATTTGACTTTGAACTGATATTCTTTCACCTGATACTCTTTCACTGAAAAACTGTAAATACTGATGTAAAAACATGAAGCTATGTTTTACTGTTTCGTACTTACTGCTATCTGATTTCACATTAAATCAGTCATTTTTTACCAAATATCAGCCTCTAGCAGTTTTATCTTCATCATCGTCCTGAAATTCTCATCAGCTTCAGTATACTTTGAGAATTTTGACTTGTTCACAAATATGTGTTTTACCTCATGCTGTAAGTAAAAGAAATTCTCAAAATTATTGTAGAGCACCTTCCATGTTGGGATTCCCTGTAAGGTTGAATTGTTCACTTGCTCTTTGGAAAAATCTCTTATCTTTTTATCATAATCATCCTTCTTCATTAATCTGTCATTAATAACTAGAGGATCGGGAACGACTTTTTGCCTTAGAACATAAAATTTTATCATGAACCTTGTGATAGAAACCTCCATGTTATGGCATTTCTCTTCTAACTGTATCATCAAATTCTTCTTAGAGATTACCTTCCTAAATTCTAGGATGGTCATTGTTCTGTAATTAATTCCAATCTCTTCCAGCTATTTTCTATTTTTGGAATTAAGAAACTTGATGATTTCTAAAGATTCTTAAGGTTTCTTACCAAGCTCTTCTTTGATCTTCTGGATTGCTTCTCTTGCTGATTTCACTAAGTATTTCTACTCATATATGACCTGTATGGATGGCTAGATATCATTGACAAATTCAATGATATTGGACCATAACTACTGTTTGACATGTGCCATTGTTTCCTTTAGTGTTAGTTCTTTTTCTAACTTTTTCAGTTGCACATTCAATCTGTTGGATTTGTGTTCATTTTTATGCATTATTATGTCAAGCTTATTTTCATCTTCAATAATTTTTATTAGTTATTTAAGTCTATTTATCTAATTAGTCTGAATAGTCATGTCTTGCATGGATTTTACCAACTTGCTTGCTTCATCTGAATGTTGTGCTACTGTTGTTCAAGATTCTATGGCTGAAGTAGTTGATGAAGTGACAGGTAATGTTGTAGCCATGGGAACATTATGAGCTAGTGATTATGCCAAAGTGGAAGGTACACCTGTTGTGACTACAAGGATGACAGTGGCAGGAAATTCCTTTGATTTGTTGGCTTCTTTCTCCTGGACCAACTTGTCCATTTCAATTTCCATTTCATTTATCTAAGATGTTAACTATATAATGAGATTCATCATCTCATCTTTCTGATTAGTATCCTGTAAGACTTCCTTGGCTTGAGGATTTTCTGTAGGAGGCAACTTTAGTTGTTTCTTTAATGCGGGGATGTCTGCATTTTTATTCTTGATCAATTCTTCTGCAACTTCTAAATTTTGAGGATCATATCCTACTTCAATTACTAGCTCTTCCAAGGATTTAATTCGAGTGTACTTTTCATGTGTAGATGTTTTCTCCAATTTGAGCTGATCTTTGAAATTAACCGAAGTGTTTTGGATTTTATTTGCACTCATGGCCTTGGTGGTCATTGTAGAATAAATCATCTCCCATGCTTTCTTATGAAACTCAAATTGATCTAGAGGATGAATATCCTGGACTGGGACTTCAAAATCTATCTTTTTGTAATCTGAAGATGACTTAGGAGTCTAAACTGTAGGTTGAAGAAATGACATATGCATCTTTTTATTCTTATAGTCGAAGGCTGAAAGTAGCCTATTATGGATGCCAGGAGTTTGTTTTAAATACCGAGAATATATTTATGTCTTAATTTCTTCATTTCTGGCTTTGATTTCTTTATATCTTTCCTTGATATCCATGTCCTTTTCTACTGGTTTTTTTTATTAAGAAAATTCAATACTGTGCTGCTTTTGAATTAACTGAGTCTTTGAAGTAGTAGATTGTTGTTCTTTTTCAATTATTAGAGGAGGTGAATTGTATTTTGCTGCAATTTCCATATCAATCACCTCTACTACTTCTACTTCTTTATTAGCAGGATTTAACTTTGGCTTTTTACTATATCTCAATTTGAATTTTGTCTCTGTTGTAGTTTTTGTAGTAAAGGATCCTTCCTCTCTGTTTCTTTTTACATTTTTATCTTATTGGGCTGGAGTTTTCAAATTTTGACTAGTATCACATTGCGTCCTTGCCTCTACCAATGTGTTCTCTAACCATTCAGATTGGTTTGAGAATTTCTCAATATTTGGCTTATTTTCATGTACATATGGAGTTAATTTTAATTTAACTCTAATTTTACTAATAACTCCAAGGGGATCATAATACCACAAGAAATTTTTTCTAAATTTAAACTCCTATAAACATTTTTCTTGTTGTGTAACCAGCTCCAAAAATAGAAGAAAAGAGATATGAACGCCTTGGAAATAAGCCACTTCGAGGGGGCAACCTCCAATACATTACATAAATGAACAATTCTTGGATGATTCAAATGAACAAAACCTCCTTCTATATATAGGAGTCCATGGGGCCGCAATATAATCCTAGTGGGGCCACAATGTAATCCTAGCCGACCTAAAAATAATAATGTAAGGGCACAATAATAACAATATGGGGGTTACAGGGGTACAATAATAACAATAAGGGGGCTACAATAACATAATAAGGGGCTACACTATTAATATAGGGACTTAACATGCCCCTCTCCTTCAAACAAGTGTTGTCCTCAACGCTTGATTATTTCTTGATGCTTCTGTATAAAATTCTCATCCTCCCATGTGAAATATTCTACAGGAAAGTTCTTACACTTGCTGAGATACTCTGAAATTGATTGTACTTGTCGATTTATTGTTTCTATTATTGCTTCATAACTTCTTTCGATGTCATGTTGATCTTCCTGTTGTTTCATTAGATTTTGCACCAAAGTTGGGTTATCCTTTGAGAGTTGGAGAACTTGTTGTTGATGCTCGATGTGATCTTCCACTAATTTATCATCCATATTTTCTATTATTTGATCCTTCAAACCATATAACTTAGCCTCCATTTCTACTTTTAAACTATCTATGTCATCTTCGGTTGCTCTTCGTAAGATCGAAATTTGTTGCACTTGGTACCGTAATTTTGATATCTCATATTGCAATTCTTCCTCCTCATGCATCATAGTATAGCTTTCTGAGGGCTGAATGGGTATGGAATTATTTTTTGGAGGCATAATAGAACCCATTACTGACAAAAATTCTTCAATATGCCCTTGGAATCAATTCAACTTGATTCTTCAAACAAGACTTATGCAATTCGGAAAAAAAACAATACACACCTTTTTCTTGCTTTGAGGAGCTCGATATTGAAATTGAATTATCTCTATAATTGAAAATATTCGATATCTAAAATTACAACCTATAGTAGCCCTTTGAAGCTTCTTTCAAATGCCACAGGTCTGACCTGATTTGGATTCTCCAAGACAAAGTTGTGTCCAATCTCCCACAATGACCTAATTCTGGACTGGTTCAGTAGAGCGAACTTGTACGACTTGCCACGTGTCACTGTTTTGTCCTTTGTCTCTGAAATTGATAGCGAAGAAACTAAATTCTGTGTACTTGTGACCACTTTTGACGGCACTCCAATCCAATCTTCAGAGAGAGAGTTATTGAACTTTTCCCACGATCACCTCTTTGAGATGAAATTCAGGAGCCTGAAAAAGCACTACCTTCCACAGATCATATCTCCAAAAATGTTGCGAAACAAGCTCTGAAATTTTTTGAAAATTTTTTTCAGGATTTCAGCTTCACACCATATGAATTTTAGATTCTGAACCTTCAAAGAAAATTTTTTATAGCGCAAATACCATGATGACCTGTTTAGGAGCCTGAAAAAAGACCTAACTTCCACAGATCATATCTCCGAAAATATTGCGAACCAAGCTCTAAAATTTTTATAAAAACTTCCTCAAGATTTCAGCTTCACACTCTAAAAATTTCAGCTTTTGAAGCTTCATATAAAAAGAGTTATAGCGAAACTGACACGATGACCTGTTTGGAGCAGCGAAACCCTAGAATCCAAAGCTCTGATACCAAATGTTGTGTAACCAGCTCCAAAAATAGAAGAAAAGAGATATGAACGCCTTAGAAATAAGCCACTTCGAGGGGGAAACCTCCAATACATTACATAAATGAACAATTCTTGGATGATTCAAATGAACAAAACCTCCTTCTATATATAGGAGTCCATGGGGCCACAATATAATCCTAGTGGGGCCACAATGTAATCCTAGCCGACCTAACAATAATAATGTAAGGGCACAATAATAACAATATGGGGGTTACAGGGGTACAATAATAACAAAAAGGGGGCTACACTAACATAATAAGGGGCTACACTATTAATATAGGGACTGAACATTTCTACCTCAAGGCCTGCATCTCTATAGTTAAAGATAAAAGGGCCAACTTGGTTCTTCAACTTGAACTGTGTTTTCTTATTTGATATTAAGAAATTAACTGAATCTGAATTAAGAATCTTCTTATGTATTCAAGGGAAAACAACCTCATAGGGAGGTATTTAGGAAGTTTATATGGAACCGGACTTGATCCATATACTCTTATTTTAGTGTGATTTTGGTACAAGTACCAGTCACCTGTCCTCTAATGCTCTAACATCTGATTTTTTTTTTAATATCTTCACTAAATTTGGGTTGTATGCTGTTGTTCAGTAAATTTACCATGGGATGAAAGAAGGAATCTGTAAAATCTGTATAGGTGAACCCATTGGAATCTGTCCTTATTAAGGAAGTCCAAAATATGACTGATTGAGGATTTCCTTCCACATCAAGATTTTGAAGGTTTAAATTAAACTTCTTAGACTGAAAATATAGGAACATGTGAAATAAAAATGAAGAATATTTGAAAACACCTTCAGAATGAAATTTGACCAATTTCTCATGAATACTGTCATCAAGATATTGGGAAAAGTTAAAAATGGGAAAAGGAGGTTGACCAGGTGTGAAAGTAGATAGAAAACGTAACACTGCAACATCAACATGTTCATCTGTAAAGTAGCCAAGAATGAAAGACAACATGGATATGATATGTCTTGTCCTTTCATAAAAATTTTCAGAAGAATATGGAGGATTTATCTTGGGAATTTCTACATAAGAAGGCATGAAGGTTTGGAAAATATGGAACCTCTTGGGAAAGTCCAGTTTCAAATATAGTTGAGTAAAGGCTTCAATGGATAAAGGGATATCATCAGGCCTAGATTGTATCTGGAGCATTTGGTTGATAGATTCAGCTATAATGGTAAAGAAAAATTCTTTTTCAGAGTTCACTATGGATCTTTGATCAAGAGAGTAGCATGATTGGTAGAGTTTTATTAATTCTGGGCATTTGTAAGTATGAGGAACAAAATATTTTGGCAAATTTGACTCCCATATGAACACTTCATCAGCCTAATCTAGGGATTTTTCTTGGCTCCAACAGTGAATCTTAAGAAGGTTGAATTATGTCACTGTATCAGTAATCTTGAAGTTTGTATCAGCCAGGGGAATGTGCTCTACATCTACAACAGGGGGTTGTAGACTATTGATGAGTACAATGTTTTTGGAAGCCATTGGTTTGCTTGATTTATCAATTTTAATACTCTTTTGACCTTAAAACACTGATTTAGGCCTGTAGGAGCACCTCTGGAAGTTATAATAGTTTGCAGAAGGATTTTTGATATAACAGGGGTTCTATCTTTTGTTTGCAAAGATACAAACTTGCTCAATTTAATTAAATTGTAATATCTATAAAAAAGACAATATTAAGACCTTAGAGCTTTTGCAAATGATATCTAGGGCTTATAATGCACTCTCTGTGATGAAAATAATCTCAAGACATCAATTTTATGCAAAAGGATTCCTAGGGTATGTAGGAAAGGGTTGAACATCAGATAATGCTTTTCCAGGTCTGTAGATGGCTTCAATTAATCAAACTTTGTGCTTAAAAATAGTACAAGATTCAGAATCTGTGAAAAGATGCTCAGGGTTTGCATAAAAATGATTTTTGGAAGGAAATAGGATTTTCTTTAGGTTTAAAGGCTCCTAAATGATTTGATTAAATGTATTACTTCTATAGATTGATGAATGGGTCTGTTCTTCTCAAGAATACCTGGGAAAATGCAAGTTTGCTGTGCAGGAGGGTTTCTAGGGTTTCAGAAGGTTTCTTGAGGTTTTGATGGTATTTTTAAGCTCTTGGATAACTTCTTCAATGTTTGTAGTGGTAGAATTAGTAAATTTTGTTTTGATTTGGCTTTAAAACGGAGTCGGTATCATTTTTTTCGGTCTAAAATGCTTCTTCTACATGAAAAAAGTAACAAAGAAGTTAAAAGAGTGAAAATGGGCAGTTTATAAGAATTTTCATTCAATAGTGAATGCATTGAATGGGAAATCCATCCAAATAGATGAGTGGTTTGGGCGTGGGGGAGGAAAATTGCTCAATGTTTTTCGCAAGCTCCAGAGGTGGTTAGTGGAATTAGTTTGATTGGTGCGATCCAATACGATTAAGACATGTAGCAGGGAGGAGATCCACAAAAACCACACTTATCGCAAGGTCTAGAGTGTGTTAATTATCGTGCTAAGGAATATGCGACAAGGGATAACGATGGTCAGATTTGGAGGGTGAAAGGCGAACGTCTAGGATGATGCAATAGAGTTTCAAGGTCAGTTGGCATGGGGCCCGGGGTTTAAATGATGCGGGAGATTAATATGTATTGAAACTAATGTTTAATACATATAATTGGGATTCTGATTTACTATTGGTCATATATATAAATGATTGAAGTTTTATAATACAACCAATAGGCTCATGGTAGGTGTCATGTTATAACTGGTGGGAATAATATGTACTGGGTCTGGGATAATTAACATGTGGGGAAATAGAACTAAAGGTTATAAAATAAAACCTGGGTTGGGATATATATATATATATATATAGGATTTAAATAAAATACGGGATAAAATTATATAAAGGGAGTTAATACATGATTTAGTGTTAATAATGAAATGTATTTATGGGATGTGCGTTTAAACTAAGTATAATGTAAAATCTTATGTCGGAAGTGAATTCCTTCATTGTGGGACCCGAAAAAGATTGAATCATTTAACTTGGGATAAAAACCATTTTTCGGTTTTTTTGGGTATTTTTTTAATATAAGGAGAATTAGTAAAGAGCTTTTACTTTTCTTAAGTAAAATGTGTTTTTAACTTAGGAAAAGGGGCTTTTTGCAAAGGGAAAAAGAGGGAAATAAGGGGAAAGAATGAAAATGAAGGGGAATCTGGAGTATTTTTACAAGGGGATGATTTTTTGAAGGAAGATAGTAAATGAAATGATCAATTTTATGCTTATACATGATTGTAAAAACTACTTGTACCTACCTCATCTGCTACGCTAACATTTTTTCTTCATTTACATGGGTGCATTTGAGCTTGCAAACCCTTATTCATTTTTCTTTTAAAACAACAAATTAGCTAATTCTATCCTTATTTCTTCCAAATTCTCATATTAAACTGTTGAGCTCCTTGTTATTCTCTACCTAACTATTGAGTTGCCAAGATTAGAATGTTTGGCTAGATCTTTATTCTCTATCTAACAACATGAAATTTAAAGCATGAGAGGTTAAGATTAAGCCGTTTAACCTTCATGAATTGTGGCATTTTAACAAGCTTCACACAATTTTTCTTTTGTAGTAAAATTAAATAGTAGTGGCATTTGGATTTGCATCACTTTCATGTTTTATTTTTATATATTTTTATTTGGGGTCCATTTTCATGTTTTTTTTTATATTTTTTCTTTGAAGTCCTTTGATTTTTATTTTAGGACTTTTACCCTCTTTACATTTTAATTTTATTTTTCTGATATGGGAAAACAATTTACAGAAAGCAAAGTATGTACATATTACAATACTAATCAAAGTAAAATCAAAATTATGAATCCTATTATTATAGGACCCTAACAGTGGCTCCACATGGGGATGGAATTTCCTCGTGAAATGTCAAGAACTTTGAGACTAGTAGCCTTTGAATTTTGACTGTGCTAGCCTTGGAATTGTTTTTTTAGCTCAAAATTATTCATACTTATGATATTTTGTCTTTCAAAGCTTAGGGCCTTCTCTCCGGGCTTCAATTTTTCTAGAAAAACATCCAATCCAATCTAAAATCTTCAATGTTATGTACAATGAGTAACGTAAACAAAGTGAAATACTGTTATTATGGGGAATATTAATGCTTCAACATTCTACCATTGATAGTTCCACCTGGCAGATCTGATCAATCCAATTCCTTCAAAAAGAATTCTTTGTTACCTCTGTAACCATAAATGACATAAGGGCCTTTCCATAAGAAATCAAATTTCCCATGTTAATCTTTCTCTTCTCTCCTAGAATTCCACTTAAGAACTTTGTCACCTAGATAAAAATCATCTTCCTTAGTCTTCTTGTCAAATATCTTTTTAATCTTTTCTTGGACAGCTTGAGACTTGAGATATACATCTTCACTGGTTTGTTGCAAGTGTATGGTTTGGTTTATCCTTCTTTGGATATCATTGGTTTCAACCTCCAGTTCTTGGATCATCTTCATTATTGGTAATCCTAAAGAAGATGTAAAAACAACATCCATGCCATAAACAAGCTGGTATGGGGATGTACCAATAGATTTCTTTGTCGTAAGTCTATCTTCCCATAAGGAATTCACTAACCTTTTGTTCTAGGTTTTATTATTGTCTTCTAGTAGTTTCTTGATGATATTCACAAGGCTTTTATTGGAGTATTCAGCAAGACCATTATCTTGAGGGTAATAAGAAGTAGAATGGACAAGGGTAATGTGGTATTTATTACAGAATTCAAACAAATGTTTGGACTTGAATGCAACAGCATTATCGGTGATGATCTTTTGGGGGCATTCAAATCTAGACAATATGTTGTTTTCGAAAAATGAAATTATGAAAATATCAATGGCTTGCCTGGAAGGTATGGCTTCTATCCACCTAGTGAAATAGTCTGTCACTGTTAAAATCCACTTGTGTTGGGCTGTGAATGGAGGGTGAATTTCACCAATGAGGTCAAGACCCCATTGTTGGAAAACAATTTTTGTAGAGATGGGTTTAAGGGGTAAAGGAAGCAGTTTTTCTTTCCTTAAAAGATTTGGCACTTGTGACATGAAGTCACATACTTTTTCAGATCTGCAAACAGTGTAGGCCAGTAAAAACTAGCTCTCGATATTTTATCTGCAATTGACTTCCAATAAAGGTGTCCTCCACAGTCACCTGCATGAAACTCTTCCATAAATTTATCAGTTTCTTCTTTAAGTAAACAATTCAATAAAATGCCACCATGATCTTTCCAAAACAATGCATTGTTTTTGATACAAAACTTCATTTCCTTTAACTTTAAAAATCTAGCTTTAGTTCGTGATAATCCTGAAGGAGATTGTAAATTTAGTAATACAAATATAATATCTGCATACCCTGGTGAGTCTGAAAAGGCTTCACTGATCCTTGGAGTCGCCATTTCTTCCTAATCATCTAATTGGGCTATAAAATTAATATATAAAAAATGACAATTTGATTCAGCCATGAGTTTGGCTAAACCTTGACCTTTAATGAGTTTGGTTGGCTTAATTTCTATGTCATATTCCAAAATGGTGGCAATCCATTTGCCTCTTTTACCTTCAATCCCATTCTGAGTTAGAATGTCCTTCACAACTAAATTTGGAACATAAGAAATGATATGTGAATATAAGATGTACACTCTAAAGTCTTTGATATCTTTCACTAAAGCTAGTGCCTTCTTTTCCATTATGTTATACTTTAAAGTGGCATCTCTAAGTCATTTGCTAAAAAAAGCAATGGGTTGCTCATAGCCCTGATCATTTTTCTGCAGTAAGACTGCAGCAATAGTATGTTCTGAATCAAAGGAAAAAATAATGAAATCTTTTTTGAAATCAGGACTTATTAAGATAGGTGTTTTTGTCAAGGCTTTATTGATTAATTCAAATGATTGTTTGGCCTCCATAGTACATTTAAGTACTGAATCGTTTTTCAATATTTTATTGAGTTCTCTAATTATTTCAGCTAAGTTTGAAATGAATATTCTGAGAAAATTGATTTTACCTAAGAAAGATTGCAATTCTTTAATATTCCTAGGATGACTAATGTTCAGAATGGCCTCTATTCTAGTTGGGTATATCCTAATTCCATCTTTAGATATGATACATCCTAACAATTTACCTTCTTCTAGTCCAAGTAGAGTCTTTTTAGGATTTAAAGAAATGCCAAATTTCCTGCATTTGATAAACACTCATCTGAGGTGATCTAGATGTTCATTGTCAGTATTTGAAAACACAGTATATCATCTAGATAGATCACAAGAAAATTATGAATTTATTTAGTAAAATCTATATCCATAACTCTTTGAAAAGTGGCTCCTACATTCATTAATCCAAAAGGCATTTTCACATACATAAAAGTACCCCAAGGAGTGGTAAAAGCAGTCTTAGGCTGGTCTTCTGGTTGAACTAAAATCTGGTTATATCTAGAGAATCCATCAAGTAATGAAATCATGGAAGAACCAACCACCCTCTGTAAAATGTGATCCATATTGGGGATAGGGTAGTTATCTTTTAAGGGAAATTTATTTAAATTCCGGAAATGAACATATAGTCTAATTTCCCCTGTATTTTTTCTAGTAGGAAGTAGGTTTGAAACCCAATTATAATATCTGATTGGTGCAATTATCTGGGCTTCATACATTCTCTTAACCTATTTTTCAATTAAAGGCATTAAAACTCGATTGATTCTTCTAAGCTTCTATTTGAAAGGTTTTTTATCTTCTTTTACAGGTATTTTGTGTTGTATTGTGCTAGTGTCATAGGATTTTAAGTCCTCATAACTCCATGCAAATTTTGAACTCTTAGTTAAACTGAGAAGGAGGGGGGGGGTGAATCAGTTTAACACATTCATGGAATTTTAAAAATTTCCTTTAAACTTATTTACAACTTCATTTCATGATCAACTTAATATGTGAGAAATCTTAATATGTGAGGAGCAAGTGTTAAGCAGATTAGATAATGTAAAAACAATATTAATATGTGAGTAGCAAGTATTAAGCAAAATAGATACACCATATCAACACATAAACATCATGCACATAGGCAACAGAAATAAGTGGAAACCCATAAGGGAGAAAACCACATCTTATTATTGTTGTGATGCAAAGGCAAGCTCAAACTTCCTCTCACCACTGATTTTAGGTAGGCTCCAACCTACAGGAGGCTCTTACTTCAATTTTGTAAGCTACAACTTGCAAGGAAGTTCCAACTCCCTTCTATTTTCTGCAGGCTACAAACTATAGGAGGCTCCTACCTCATCCAACTACAACTAACATCTATCAAGCTACAACTTGATATGGAAGCACCAACTTCCTCACATTACAATAAAATCATATTCTGAATTACCTGGATATCAGCTCTGTTTTGTTCCTTCTTCACTGTTGTCCACCAGCCTTCATGTCTGGGCCTTATATCATCTCTGAATCTTCACAGCTTCTCTATCTTCTCCTCCTTCTTCTTACCCTCTCTGCTTCATTTCTCCATTCTCTCACCCCATTGCATATGTTTGTAATATTATTTATGGAGATCACCTCATAACTGTTAGCATTCCTCAGGGAATTCGAAATGAAAAACCATGACTCTTTGACTCCCGTCTTCTCATTTCTTTGTCCAACTCATTCAGAGGAATATAGCAGTATATACATATTTCAGTATTTCAATGGAGTTTTGTTTGCCTACGGAGACTTTCCATTGCATCACAAACAATATAAAATAAATAAAACTTTACATTTTCAGTTACAATTAAATATTTAAATTCAACCCATTCAGTTCTTGGCTCGTTGTGCATTTGTCTTTTCTGCTGCTATTATGTAACAGTTCTACATACTCTCCTGTTTTCCATGCGTGAAGAATGCATTTCCCAAATTATGTTCTAAATCTGGTAGTTGTATCAATGCGGAAGTTTTATTCAACCTTCATGGTTTGAATTTAACGCTTTACCAATTCAATCTTTGATTCAAAACCAAACCCACTTCACAATACTCATATGTGGTTCTTTAAACATTAATTTAAATTCGGGCTTCACCTTTCCAGCGTTCATAAATCTGAATATTACAGAAATTATATAATAGTCCATATTATATAGAATGTACCTACATTAAAATGAGTTTCAGCCCCACAACATATTAACATACTTTCATTGTTTGACTTTGTTAAACTCGGGGTAACCATAAAACCCGATACATATAAATGTCTGGCCCACAACATATTTCAAACGATATATAAATTCAGACGTTGGCTAAAAACCCCATGCCGACATATATGAATGTCCGGGCCACAATGGTTATGAACATATATCAAACCCGACCTTGGTTAAAACCCAGACCTCAATATATAATAAAAATTGGCACCCACAACACTTTGAATTTTGATTAAAACATTGATCAAATGCATCAACGTATATATGAATAATGTTTATATGCGCGCCTCTTCAAATAACTTGTGTCTATCATAACGGATTTATAATAGAAATCAACTTTAAACCTGTAAAACTTACCATTCGACATATATTATGTTCTGGACCCACAACAATTAATGCACTAGCATGTCTGCCCATCCAACGACGTTCGCACTCTCCATCTGAAATGCATATTATCTAATGCCTATCGCATTACAAAGGTGCACAAGGGTTAATTCCTACACCTCAACAAATCAAAGATGTACTCTTTCTCTCGGGCCCACAAGGCTTTAACTTACCTGACCTTACTCTCCACGCAACTCTACTTGTGATCCAACCGTGGTCGCAACACATCAACCCACCATGTGAAATCCAACGAATATCGCAAAAGTTTTAAACTCAAGACTTAACACACAAAAATAATGCGAAATTCATGGTTTTAAAATACCACTTCAAGACATGCATCAAACGCTGGAATGTCTCACATTTTTTTTATTAATACCACTTACTATTTAAAACTTATGCGAAAACCATAAATGGTTTTCGATTTCCGCCTTCACGGTTCTACTGTTCAATTGCTCAAGGTTCCATCATTTAGTTAACTCATAGTTCCTATTTAAAAACCGTTCCTCCGCCTCCATCCCATGATCTTCTACGCCTTTGTTGTTCCACACAAGCGCTTATAAACCTGCTCCATTTATTTACTATTACTTCTTCATTCAATATCCGCCCTTAACTATCTAACAAATCCATTGATTCATCACTTAAAGATCTCCTTTCCATTTGTAGAATTGCATACAATTAAATCCTCTTCTGCGTTTTCATTCCAGTTTTCTTTACATGCTCGGTTCTATACTCCATCTTCAACACTGAGATTGGCTTCAGGAATATAATTCCTTGTCAAATAGGTTTTAAAACAAAAAATCTATGCCTTATTTTCCTTTGACCATCACCGATTCCACTCCTTTGAATTCTTTTCTTCATGCATAGTTTAACTCTACGCTTCCATTATTTCGCACTGTAATCATACCATCGATTCTTCTTTAAACTATCATAGCGTTCTTTCTACACACATTCAATATATATATATTTCACTTCTTTGTTTCACTGTGTTGAATATTAACCATTCCACTTCAGGTTATTTCGCTCCTTTCGATGGTTTCATTAGATTTCCCTTTTCATTGGAATGTTATGCCTTCATAGTTCCATACCAGAGATTTACTTCTAAACAATATGCCAATTAAACCCATAACTTATAATTTTGATTTCAACAGATCCGGTTCCTCAAATATGGCTTCCAAAACCAGATTCTATTGGATTACTAGCTCCCGAATCCTTCTTCTTTGAATTGGAATGAACTCCACCAGAATTATATCAAATCCTCTATTTCACACAAAGACACCAATTCAACCAATAACACAGACTTTCACATCTTGCCCACAAAGGTACTTTGGAAATACTATTAAACCCTTGCCACGAAGTTTATTCAAAACTGTTTATAAACCCTGATAGACTCACATATGTAATCAGTACACAGATAATTGCACACCACAACATTGACTTGAATGTCGATTTCTTCAATAATACACAAAGTATATTTAAACCCCCAATTACAGAGTCTCATCACACAACATTTAAACTCATCAATACTCATACTATCTCTAATTCTTTGATGACTCTGCTTCTTGTCTAATGCCTTCTCTACTACCTCTCTGCTACCTCTCTACTTCTTTGCTGCCTCTGCTACCTCTCTGCTTCTTTGCTACCTCTGCTATCTCTCTACTCCTTGTCTGTCTTTGCTGCCTTTGCTGCCTCTATTTCTTGTCTTCTCCTTTGCCTTATTGCTGGTTCTTCTTTGTTCTTTTTCCTTAGTGATAGTTCAGGTGTTACTCCTGTCTTCTCCTTTGCCATCAATGAAAATATTTCCAACAGTCTCGCCCTTTGGCATTGATGGCAACACATCCACCAATACTCCAATGCTTCCTTCAGGACTTCCTCCCCCTTTCATTCTGAAAAGTGTGTTTTGTCTTCCTCTGCCTATCTTCTTTTGCTTGCTTTTCTCATCTCTCAGTGTATATTATATCTTTACATTTCCTCTCTCTGATTTGTGTTTAGGCCCTTGTTATTTTGAATTTATACCTTGCTGCTCTAGACTGGTGTACATGAGTTGTTGAGAGAACACTTTTGAGATTTATTGAACTTGTATATACATAGTAATTTGATACCATCCCAAAGCACAGACTCCTTGCACTTGTATAGAGTGTAGGTGATGATAGAAAAACCCTATATAATCATACTTATATAATCAGAGATGCATCATTGGACCAAAACAAAAACAAAAAACTGAGAATACTTCAAATATACTTCAGTCTCTGGTATGATCTTCATCATAAATACATATCTGTTGAGGAATATTGTAGATGGAATATGTCTTCTTCTGCAATACACATCTGCAGTACAACATTTTTTCAATTATGATGATGCCAATATATCGTTTATAGTTGTGATTCACCTTTCCTACTTGTTGGTGGTGATATGAGCTAGGATGTTGACAAGGATATTACACTTAATAACTGAAAGACCCTTGATACCGAAATTCCTTTCTGTTGAAGTAGGCTTTAGATGTAACATTAACAGACTCTTGAGCTTCAAATGTACTATCAACACAACTATTCCTTCATACTTTCGATACTTTGACTGTTCTATCATGATGATCTTCAACAAAACATCTTCAATTTGTTTAATTGAAATCTCAGCAAACAGACTTCACATAGTTTTATGAATGATATTAAGAAAGAGGCCTTGAATATATATCTGTACTGACTTGAGGAAGGCATGCAGTTATATCTAGAAATAGATACTGCTTCAATGCTCAATATACTACTTCAAGTGTAAACAAGATAATGATCCTTTTTCCCTTTCATTGACCCTTTTATGCTTTAAAAATGCAAATAACGCTGGGTATACTACCTTGATGTACTTTTTCCATAATCATTTGATCCTGAGGACCTATACCATACCACTACTCCACTGATAACACATGGTATTCTATTGATAGGCATGCTTCTTGTACCAAATACCAATTGATACTACTTTCACTTCAGCTCGCACATGAACCCATAGTTAAGACAACCTTCATAGTTTCTACTATTGATCTTTCCATTGTTCACACCAACAATCATCAATATACTGAATTTGATCTTGGCATCATTAAAATTTTGCTTAGTCTGTCATTCTGGTTTAAAAGAATGTCACTGCATTTTCCTTTCTAGGACTCCTCCAGAATCATTGCTACTTTATATACAATTCAACTGTTCTAACATAATGATCTTCGGGAAGACATCTTCAATTTCTATACTAGGAATCTTCATGGGCTGATCACTTAGAGATTTATCACTCACTTAACTGCATTCCTCCAAGGGGACTTTTCATATATGAATGATGTAATGACATAATGATGATAGACACTTCTCTTACTCATCCTTCTTAATGTGATTCATTGTTAATTTTAGCAGTATGATGCACAATGTGATCATCCTTTATGGGTCTTTCTAGTTTCTTAGCTCGAAACATAATTTTTGTGATTTAACCATTCATCACTTAGTGTGTTGATGTCTTCTTAGTTTACATGTTCATGGCTGAAGTTCCCTCTACCATCATGGCTGCTTGTTGCCTTCTCTTATTCCATCAATCTGTTGGCTATTGTGTGCTTTAGGTATTCTTCTTCCTCTATAGTTATCTGTTAGAGAAATTGTCCTTTTCCTTCCTGATATCATAGTTGTTCTCATTGCAAGGAGCTCTTCTTAGACTACTTTTGTGGGGACTATTATGAACTGCTCTCCCCCTGGGATGTTGCTTCATATCTATCACTGATTGGATATTTGCGTTGCTTCCTAAAGCAGCTCCCCCTGAGACTATGATGGATTCATTATGTTATTGAGGTAATAGGCTCCCACTTTCTCTTTTCCTTCCATACTTTATTGGGGTTATTCATAATGTATGCACTTCTTTTTGATTCATAGTTTTGTTTGATTTGATTAGATTCCATTAACTGTCTAGAGTTCTTTAATGTATATGGCAGTTTACAGTCTTTTGCTTTGTGACCAAGCTTGAGGCATACATAACATCTTATTTTACCAAGGTAAATTTGAGCTGATGTATAATATTTTATGCTCCCTTTTGAACATAATTTACATTCAACAATTTTATGTCCAAAATTATTGCATGCATAACAGTAGCCATGGAAATGATTTGTGTACCTGGTGAAGGATTGTCTTTTCCATTTGCTTGCTTGAGGGGTTCTTCTCATTTGCTGCATCTTTTGTTGGTTAAAGTTTATATGCTTGGTCTTACAATGTGCTGCAATATGTCCTGGTTTATGACAAGAGAAACATGTGACATTTTTCATAGGAGGAAAGAACCTCCTTTGACATCTTCCAAATTTGTTCAATTCATCCTTAGGAGTGTATGAGCCTTTAGCATTTTATTGTTTCATCTTCTCATTCTCTGTCCTTTCATGTTGCTTCTTGTTTCTGTTTGTTTCTTTGCAAATCATGTTCTTGCTGGCTTCTACTTCTGTAGGAATTTTCTGAGCTGCTTCATTATCCTTTACAGATTTTACAAAAATGACATTCCTATTATCTTCTACCTTGGAATTATTTGTTTCTCCTTCATAGCCTATCCCAGTATTTATGAGAGGAGACCTTTGAGCATTTAGAATTTGGTCCAATTGTCCAGAGATTTTCATTTGAGAAGTATTCATTAATAATTCTCTTTGGGCTTTTTCTAATTTATTTCTCAGGCACGCTACTTCTTCTTCCAATCTTCCACATTCCAGACTTTTCTCTCTCATTTTTTGCGCAGAGTGTCTTCCACTTTCCCTGCTTCTTCAAGTTATGCCTTCAGGCCAACAATTTCTTCCTTATCTTCATATTCTCTCTCATCACATATTTGCAATAATGTCTTAAGGTCTTTGTTTTCATTCTTAAATCCTTCTATTTCAGTCAAGGTTGTGTCAAGTTTGGCTTTTTCCTCAACTGTAATTTCTTCATGGTACTCACATCCATTCACCATGGTAGGTATCTCATTTGATTGACCTTTTTCATTTTGAAATGAATTTTTCTTCTTCTTCTGGTTTATCTTCTCCTTCTTGATAATGCATCCACTAGTGTCTACTTCATGCATGAAATGCAATCTATCCCAGATTTCTTTTGCAGAGGTTAGATCCATTATTAAATCTAGATCCTTGTTATGAAGATAGTTATATATCACACATTTTGCCTTGGAATTTCGCTATTGTTCTTGAAAAGAGGGAGATTCTGTGCAGTAACCATCACATACAAGTTTCCATACCTCAGGTTGATAAGCCATTAAATCTGTTTTAACCTTATCTCTCCATTCAGGAAATTTTGTTGTATTTAACACAGGTAAATTTTGATAGTCCATGAATCAACCAGATCTCCTTCAAGCTATTAGGCTTACACCAAAGGAACCCGCTCTGATACCAATCGTTGAAATCTTAGTTAAAATAAGAGGGGGGGGGGGGTGAATCAATTTAACACATTCATGGACTTTTAAAACTTTACTTTAAAATTATTTACACCTTCATTTCATGATCAACTTAATATGTGAGAAATCTTAATATGTGAGCATCAAGTATTAAGTATATTAGATAATGTAACAACAATATTAATATGTGAGCAACAAGTATTAAGCATATTAGATACACCATATCAACACATAAACATCATGCACATAGACAACAGAAATAAGTGGAAACCCATAAGGGAGAAAACCACATCTTATTATTGTTTTGATGCAAAGGCAAGCTCCAACTCCCTCTCACCACTGATTTTCTATAGGCTCCAACCTACAGGAGGCTCCTCCCTCAATTTTGCAAGCTACAACTTGCAAGGAAGCTCCAACTCCCATCTATTTTCTGCAGGCTACAACCTACAAGAGGCTCCTACCTCATCCAGCTACAACTGACATCTATCAAGCTACAACTTGATATGGAAGCACCAACTTCCTCACATTACAATAAAATCATATGCTGATTTACCTGGATATCAACTCTGTTATGTTCCTTCTTCATTGTTGTCCACCAACCTTCATGTCTGCCGTATATCATCTTTGAATCTTCACAGCTTCTCTATCTACTCCTTCTTCTTACCCTATCTGCTTCATTTCTCCATTGTCTCACCCCAATGCATATGTTTGTAATATTATTTATGGAGATCACCTCATAACTATTAGCATTCCTCAGGGAATTCGAAATGAACAGCCATGACTCTTTGAATTCCATCTTCTCATTTCTTTATCCAGCTCATTCAGAGGAATATAGCAGTATATACATATTTTAGTATTTTAGTGGAGTTTTGTTTGCCTATGGAGACTTTCCATTGCATCATAAACAATATAAAATAAATAAAACTTTACATTTTCAGTTACAATTAAATATTTCAATTCAACCCATTCAGTTCTTGGCTCATTGTGCGTTTGTCTTTTCTGCTGCTGTCATGTAACAGTTCTACATACTCTCCTGTTTTCCATGCATGAAGAATGCATTTCCCAAATTATGTTCTAAATCTGGCAGTTGTATCAATGCAGAAGTTTTTTTTAGCCTTCATGGTTCGACTCTAACGCTTTACCAATTCAATCTTTGATTCAAAACCAAACCCAATTCACAACACTCATATGCGGTTATTTAAACCTTAATTTAAATTCGGGCTTCACCTTTCCACTGTTCATAAATCTGAATATACATAACTTATATAATATTCCACATTATATAGCATGTACCTACATTAAAATGAGTTTCAGCCCCACAACGTATTAACATACTTTCATTGTTTGACTTTTTTAAACCCAGGGTAACCATATAACCCGATACATATAAATGTCTAGCCCACAACATATTTTAAACCATATATAAATTCAAACTTTTGGCTAAAAACCCCATGCTGACATATATGAATGTCCGAGCCACAATGGTTATGAACATATATCAAACCTGACCTTAGTTAAAACCCAGACCTCAATATATAATAAAAATTGGGACCCACAACACTTCGACTTTGGATTAAAACATTGATCAAATGCATCAACGCATATATGAATAATGTTTATATGCACGCCTCTTCAAATAACTTGTGTCTATCATAATGGATTTATAATAGAAATCAATTTTAAACCTATAAAAATTACCATTCGACATATATTATGTTCTGGACCCACAACAATTAATGCACCAGCATGTCTGCCCATCTAACGGTGTTAGCACTCTCCATCTGAAATGTATATAATGTAACACCTATCACATTACAAAGGTGCACAAGGTTTAATTCCTCTGCCTCAACAAATCAATGATGTACTCTTTCTCTCGAGCCCACAAGGCTTTAACTTACCTGGCCTTACTCTCCACGCAACTCTACTTGTGATCCAACAGTGGTCGCAACACATCAACCCACCATGCAAAATCCAATGGATATCGCAAAAGTTTTAACCTCATGACTTAACACACAAAAATAATGTGAAATTCGTGGTTTTAAAATACCACTTCAAGACATGCGTCAAATGCTGGAATGTATCGCATTTTTTTCTTGATACCACTTACCATATAAAAATTATGCGAAAACCAGAAATGGTTTTCAATTTCCACCTTCACGGTTCCACTATTCAATTTCTCAAGGTTCTGTCATTTAGTTAACTCACAGTTCCTCTTTAAAAACCGTTCCTTCTCCTCCATCCCACGATCTTCTACGCCTTTGTTGTTCCACACAAGCACTTATAAACCTTCTCAATTTCTTTACTGTTACTTCTTCATTCAAGATCTGCCCTTAACTATCCAACGAATCCATTAATTCATCACTTAAAGATCTCCTTTTCGTTGGCAGAATTGCATACAATTAAATCCTCTTTTGTGCTTTCATTCCAGTTTTCTTTACATGCTCAGTTCTATACTCCATCTTCAACGCTGCGATTGGCTTTAGGAATATAATTCCTTGTCAAATAGGTTTTAAAACAAAAAATTTGTGCCTTATTTGCCTTCGACCATCACCGATTCCTCTCCTTTGAATGGTTTTTTTCATGCGTAGTTTAACTCTACGCTTCCATTATTGCACATTGTAATCAGACCATCAGTTCTTCTTTAAACCGTCATAGAGTTCTTTCTACGCACAGTCAATCTATATATTTCACTTCTCTGTTTCACTGTGTTGAATATTAACCATTCCACTTCAGGTTCTTTCACTCTTTTCGATGGTTTCATTAGATTTCCCTTTTCATTGGAATGCTATGCCTTCGCAGTTCCATACCAAATATTTAGTTCTAAAAAATATGCCAATTAAACCCTTAACTTATAATTTTGATTTCAAAAGATCCGGTTCCTCAAATACGCCTTCCAAAACCAGATTCTATTGGATTAATAGCTCCTGAATCCTTCTTCTTTGAATTGGAATGAACTCCACTAGAATTATATCAAATCCTCTATTTCACACAGAGACACCAATTCAACCAATAACACAGAGTTTCACAACTTGCCCAAAAAGGTACTTTGGAAAATACTATTAAACCCTTGCCATAGAGTTTATTCAAAACTATTTATAAACCTTGATCGACTCACATATGTAATATGTGCACAGATAATTTCACACCATAACATCGACATGAATGTCGATTTCTTCAATAATACACAGAGTATATTTAAACCCCCAATTACAGATTCTCATCACACAACATTTAAACTCATCAATACTCATACTATCTCTGCTTCTTTGTTGCCTTTTCTTCTTGTCTAATTCTTTCTCTGCAGCCTCTCTGCTACCTCTCTACTTCTTTGCTGCCTCTGCTACCTCTCTACTCCTTGTCTGTCTTTGTTGCCTTTGCTGCCTCTGTTTCTTGTCTTCTCCTTTGCCTTATTGTTGGTTCTTCTTTGTTCTTTTTCCTTAGTGATAGTTCAGGTGCTACTCCTATCTTCTCCTTTTCCATCAATGACAATATTTCCAATGGAAAATACATCCTGAAATTCCTTAAATAGGGCTATGTATTTCACTTTTTCTTCCTGATGTAAGGCTTTTGAAATTTTTATCATATTAAGCTCTAATTATGTTCCTATATTTCACTCTTCAAAGTCATATATTAATGGTTCCATATTTGGTTTTCTTGCAACATTGTTATAATCAAATAGATCTTCTAAAGGGGCTAATCCCTTAGGTAAAACATTGTTCTTAAGTTTTAAAATGTCAGAATCATCATCTTTTAACTCTTCAATCTATACCTTTTCTAAATTATCTATTCTACCTGAGTAAAGTTAGTGGGTTTAGTAAAATCTAAGTTATATACATCTATAGTATTTATATCAATCTCACTATCTATGGTTTGATCTACTGTACAATTTGTGTCTATGTTACAATTCTGAAATTCTCCTTCAGCATTCATGAAATGATAAATATATTCATCTTGTGAAAATATCTGCCAATATTTTATATTATTTGGTATTGTGGGCATGTGTTTAACTTCTGCTGTATATTTATGATTTGGTTGAAAAGGTAAATTACATGAACTAGCATAAGTGGCTAAACTATGTGCCTGTATGTTCTGTTTTCTAGGAATTGCAGCAAAATCACATTCAAGTAGTTCACTAATCAGATCTAAAACTATTTCTCTATATTGGCTTAATATAGGATTATACACAGAATATTCTCCTCTAATATGTTTCACAATTAACTCAGAGTCTCCCATGATTGAAACTCTTTTGGCTCCTAAATTTCTAACAATCTGTAGTCCTAAAATAAGAGCTTCATATTCAACCATGTTTTTTGTACATTTAAACTTTAATCTAAAAGCATGACCTTCTGCATGATTGTTTTCCATGTTATGTATGCAAACTCTTGCTCCTTCTCCTAATTTGTTAACTAATCCATCAAAATCTAGGTGCCACATTGATTCATGAAAAATGTTTTTACTGTCTAGTGCCTACTTTTTGTGTTTTAGTTCAGTGTTGTTCTCAATGCCAGTTTCATAATTACATAACATGAAGGAGTCCATATTAGTAGGTGTAGAGTAAATATGATAATTTCGAGGTATTTCTACACTACTAACCATGTACTTCATTAATGTCTCTCTTTAAATTTTCTTGGGTTGGCCAAAAACTGATATTGTTGCGTAAGACATATCTAGTTGTAGATATCCCTGCAGTTTAGCTCCCCATGAGCGAGATAACAACATTCCATACTTAGGAGGGATGTCAGCTACTACAATATCCATGACTATGTTTTTTCCAGGGTATTGAACTAAAGTAACACATAAATATTTTATCAAGCCTAAACATTTCACTTTACCGGAATCAAATGAGAAGAGATCTTTATAAGGTCTAATGATATCTAAATTCAAGGTTTCCATTATTTCTTTAGGCATCAAATTGTGTGAAGCCCTTGAATCTAGCATTGCATTATGTAAAATATGATCATAAATAGTTAAGCTAATGTAGAAAGGAGGAACTCCCCCCTCTTGGTGTTTTCCATTAACTTTAGGACCAAAGATTAATTATGGCTAATCATCATTCAATTAACTGAATCTTCTCCATCATTCATATTTAAAGTCTCAGAGATATGTGATTTGTATAGGTCATGTTTTACCAACTCTGTCAAAGTAATTGGTATCTTCAGTTTGGAAATTTCAGCGTCGATGTTGAATGGTGCTTGTGATTTTCCTAGCTGAATTATTTCTTCTTATGTAACTGTAGTTTGGGTGGGTTTATCTTCTTTTCCTACTATTGATTTTTCATTTTTTGTTTGTATTTCCACTATTTTACTGCCTATTAATTTTATTTTCAGGGATATTTTGAGATGTAGTAGAATTTTTGGCAGATTTTGTGGTGCAGATGTTTTAGCATTGGTTGTCTTAGAATTAGCTAATTTTGGATCAACAGTAGATGTTTTTGGATCTGAAATTGTTGTTTTAACAGAATTTGTTGTCTTGGAAACAACAAATTTTTGAGGATTTGATGATGTTTTAACAGAAGTATCTGTTATGTCAACAATTTTAGGACTAAGTGAAATTTTGGGACTTGAAATTGTCTAATTAGAACTTGAGTTTTGCTGGGTTTCCCTAGGGAGGATTTGCAGAACTTTAGTGGTAGGAGCCTCTACTGTCTTCTTTGTTTGAGTTTGAGCAGTTTTCTTAGTAGAAGGCTCTACATTTTTCTAGCTCCTAAGGTTGTATTTCTTATGAACTTCATTAATTGCAAAATCATAACCTTTCTTGTAATCAAAAGACTCACCATAATCTAATTGTAGTTGTTCTAATTCATATAACTCATGTTCTTATTGTGTAATAAAAATGTTGTTATCATCATTAATGACCATTAGATTGATCTGAGTGTCTTCATAATTTTCATTTTGGTGAGAAATTTCAGCATAGTTCTCTTGGAAAGGTGGTCTTATTGTTTGGTCAGGTGGTGATTCTCTAGATTTTCCAATGTTGGTATTTTTCCTGAAATTGGGATTTCTAATTTGAGGTCCTTGTTATTAGTTACCCACTGTGGCTTCCTTTCCATATTATCTAACCTATCCATCATTCTCTCTAATGTTTTTTCTAAGTTATCTATTTTGAAATGTGAAGTTGATGTTTCCTCTTTTATTGTCACTCTCCTTTAATTTCTTAATCTACCTTTATTTGCTAACAAGTTTGCCTCTACACTTACACCATTACTTTGAATTTTCTCTAAGGTTTCAGGATTCCTCTCTCTTATTTGGTATGACATATCTGTATTAAATCCATCAGGGAATTTGATAAGGGAAGAGTCTGGAGGAGGTTTAAGATTAGCAGGGATTGCATTATAAATACTGTTATATCTTGTGCAATAGTCTTGAATTGTTTCATTTGGTGATATTTTTATATTTTAAAATTCAGAAAAAATTTGTAGTGGATTATTCTTTTTTGTAATATTCCAAAATTAGCATGCAGCTAATTGGAGTATTGATTTTTTTTTTTATTTCACTTAGGAGCTGACTAAATGGGTAAGGAGGCCCATACATTTTAGAAATAAGAATAAAATTCGTCATAGTGTGAAAAGGGATCATCATAGGAGCTGGATTTCACACCCTCATGTGTGAACAGGGTTATTTTCATGTGGACAAGGTCAAGTTTGACCACGTCAACAACGTTGGGATAGGAGGTGGAGAACACTTTGAGAGACAGCGCAATATGAATGGGAGGAGGATTCTTTGGTGAAGAAAACCCTAATGAGTGGTGAGAGGGATTTCAATTTTTTAAAATAAGGACAAGGAAGCCATTGTTATTCATGTTATATATTATTGATTTTATGGTCTGGAAGACTATTTTGCATTCTCCTGCTGTTTAGCAGAGTAGTGTTGCTTAGTTGT